>OU383774.1:9929284-11215165 GCA_910950805.1 Acrocephalus scirpaceus scirpaceus
CATAAATGTTAAGATCTAAACTACTTCTTTTTTTCTCCCCAGAACTAATACTGTTCCTTTTCTGTATTACCTCAATAACTGAAAGAATGTATTTATCAATTCAGTTAAAGAGGCTTGCTGTAGTTGTTTTCAGTCTATCAGGCATGAAGATAAACCAAATAACATGTTCTTAAGTTTAGACAGGAATATCTATTTAGGTTAAATTACTTTTAAAACTGCTTTAAGTTAAACTAAGAAACATTTGCTATATATTTAATATCTGTATGAATCCCTGTAAACCAACAGGAAAAAGGAGAAAGACAGAAAAGAATCACAATTAAGAAAGTCAACTTCTTTGTTGCCTTAAGTGGAATATTCTACAAGCGTTAGTTAATCCTTTAAAAGGTTTAAACTCATTCTATAGTTGAATTAAGATTCAACTGAGTTTTGCTTATAACCAATCTGCCTTTCTTTTAATTTTTTTCATGAAAATGAAATAAAAAGCTAAAAATTGGCATCACTATTGAAACTCTTGCAGATTTCCTGGGAATGTCACCTACTTAGCTGCACTAAAAACCCATCAAGAAAACTACTTCTCCTATTAACCACTGTGACTGAAGAGACTGAGATTAGGTTGAGCCCAGAAACAGAAATTAAAAATCCACCTTCTCTGCCCCTTCCAAGAAAGGATGGAAATTATACATATTCTCAGTGGATATTCAAGTGTCTCCACTTTAACCAGCTCAGCCCTTGGATACAATAATGCACTTTACTGGATCCAAACATAGCCTGGCTTTCAGTACAACAGCAGAAGGATTAAGAGTGAGTCAACACATTATTTATGATACAAAGCTGTAGAGAACCAAGGCTCTGAAAGAGGTGTTGCTAAACATAGCAGGATATGGCATCTGTTTCCAACATCTGTTCTCTTAACAATGCTCTTGACTCGTCCCTAAACCCTTCTAAGGCCCTGACATTAAAGTTCATATGACATTTAAACCACAAACAACTTTTTTAAAAGTTAACTTTTCACATAGGAAACATTCGTATTCGTTAATTAGCTCTTATCCAAGACAGGTAACACTGATATTATAGCCAGAATCACTCTTTCATTGCAGGAAATAAACTGGAACATTTGGGGGGGTGTGTGTGGATAGATAGATAGATAGATAGATAGATAGATAGATAGATAGATAGATAGATAGATAGATAATACAGGTTATAGCAATGTCATTCTTTTACATCTATCCTTATTACAAGGGTCACTTTTAAAGCATATTTCTGTTAAAGCATTTAAGCAACAACTAATAAATAAGAAAATAGTACAGCAGACAGTTTTATGGGAAGCCAGAGGAACATTTTTATCTAACTTTATGCAATTCTGAGATTATTTTGCTGGTTTTGGCTTATGAAGTGTTTTTAAGAGAATATTAAAAACTTACTGCCCTCACTAAAATAGATGAAAATGAGTCTACAAAACCATCAGAATATAAGATGATGCAGTGGACTTGGAAGAATGTCAGTATTATCTGTGTTTGGGTTTTTTCTTTAGTTCTTTAAATGAGTCTTTGCAGCCACTTGCTATAATAAAAGCCAAGGGATTTAGTGCCTACAAGAATATTCCATACCCAACCTAGTGTGGTAAGAAATGGGCCAAGTATGAAATGGCAGTTTTAGATGCATTCTGGTTCCTCCCCCTGCTCCTTTGCTAGGCCTAAGGCAGTCCCTATACAGTGGATTACAGAGCACCTTTTCTTTTCCCATTCCCCTTATTTCATAGGAGACCTACTAGGAAAACCAAACTCCTCAGCCCTCTGCATTTAAAACCAGATGCTTTTAAGAGCTCAAAGGCCTTAGTAATCAACCTCCATTTTTAAGAAAATTCCCCCTATTTCCCTCCCCTAAGCTGTTTTTAAAATCATGCCTCTAGAGTGAGCATTGCATATGTGTTAATTCTAATTATTTTTCTGGCAGGAAATGAAGCAGTTTTAGGCTTAGGGTTGTAAAATGCAACTCTCTTTCCAAGAGAAGTAAAACAGTCTCATTCACACTTTTGCCCTTTACAAGTCACACAATCTTCAATCACTTATACGTCTTGCACTCACCACTTCTGTGAAATATAAACAGATGAGTTCCAAATGATTTTTCACAGAAATAGAACTTTCATTCTCAGATGACTACCTGCAATATATCCTTTACAATGCTGCTCCTGAGAGCTTAAAAGGAAAAGAGCTCGATATATCTATCCCCCACATACTTTTTCTTATTCAAAATCTCCCTTAAAATCAATTGTTTGCTTTAGCTCTACATTAGGATCTTCCAGGGTTGTCTAAACAGTCCTTCCTTTCTGTAACTTTTTAAAAATATATAAATATAAACACTGTAAAACAATACCACAAATTATATTGTAGTACATATTGTAGAATACAATATTTTATGCAAAATACTCTATGAGCTTTTTAATGTTTTCTTAAATATTATTTATATTTTCCCCACTATCTAAACAGCACCTGTAATAAAACAAGTGTGGATGTTTTGAAGGTAATAATTACTATAAGATTCAAAAGAAGCGAGGAATATAATAACAGTAAAGAGCAGGGAGCTCTGGCTTTCATTAATGCTCTGTGTTTGAGCAGTACACAGGAGGTTATGATTCTTGTAGGTATAGTAAACCTGTAGGTGTTGCCACAACATAAACAAAGAAACATAAGGTTAATATTAAAAGGGAGATTTATTGCTTATCAACACCAACAACTTTTTGGCAGAGCACGTTCCTGCAACCACTACCAACAGCAGTCTGAAGAAAAATTCTGGTATAATCATTCTGTAGGGTTTCACTTGACATTGGGGCATCTTATTTTGGTATTTAAGCAATTACATACATAAACTCCTGCTAACCCAGACTTGATTTCATCACCAGTGGACAGGCTGAGACTTCAGTGTTGGCAGTTCCCAGAACAGTCCCCTGTTTGCCAATAGGCTGGGTGAGAGATAGGGCTGCCCAGCACCTCCACAGTACAATCATTACAGTGACCACCGAGGGATCATTAACAGCAAATGCATTGGGAAGCAGAAGAAAATTCAAAGAAATTAATGAAAATGCAAAGATGACTGGGAAGGAGAGAAGAAAGGGCCCCACAGCAATACCTGCTGCCATTCTCTGGCTTTTGAAAGGCTTAACAGGGAAGCTGATGAATTCATGACATTTATAGAACTCAACAAATGGTAAGCTGTGAATAAGCAGCAGGTGGAAAACGGTGATGAACCAGCACTAAACCTTTGATTAAATATAGAAATAATTTCCAGTGCATTTCAGAATGTCATTCTTACCCCCTCCCTGTAACACAGTTCTTCCATAAAATACTTATTATGACTTTATCTTAATAATCTAAGTTGCATTTAGCATTACAGCAGCATTTGTGTCTCTGTGCCTCAGGCCACACTGGGCACTTTTTTGTGCTAAGAGACTCCTCTCTAAGTGCCTTTTTGTCCATTCCTGCCTAAGGACAGGGTTGTATCAAGCCCCATGTTAAATTTACTGCCAAACACAGGTCTCATTCACGCCATGTCCTAGCTGACTTTCTCTGCCCTGCATTCTCCAGTTGCTCAGCTCCACATCCTCCCCTGTACTGGACCACTGCAAGCACTTGTGTGACCTGTTCAGAACTGGCCTGGGGAGCAATGCTGTTTAAAAGGGATCTGGACAAACTTCTAAATCTGGCTAAACACACCCATGCACTTACCCACCACAGAGGATTTTTTTAACCTAGATTAGATCCCCCATCTGGAGGAACTCTCTGGCTATACAACTCCTTCTGACATGAGAAGGGATAACTGGGGAGACCTGGCAGGGAACAAGGAAGAGGCAAGTTGAGACATTTTTGGCTGGTTTTTTTGGTTTTGTTTTGGTTTTTTTTAATGCTGGTTTACATACTTTGGGTAAAATAAGGTTTAAATCTCTTCATACTAAAATATTTTAGAAGATATAAAATTTTACATATCAATCCAATTTTCAAAATCAGCACAATTGCACCAGCATGGCTCACCCCAGTGACTATGAGATTCTAACTTCCACCTTCCTCCTAACATCCACAAATCCTCCCTGTGGGAACTAATCTTGCTTGTTATTATTATTTTAATCAATACATTAAGATTTTTGAGGCAAATTCCAGTAGTGGCTCCATAATAGGAGTACATTTGATATGAGGGCACAGAATCATGAACTAAGACATAGATAACATTTACACAACATTAGTGCTGAACCAGTAACAAGTCATTAATTTTATACCATCTGCCTCCCCCCAAACAGCATAGAGCTCTCATTTTAGACTCTGAATACAGACCCAGTAATAATAAATGCTAAACCATAGCCTTGAGGCAGCTCATCTACAAACACTTGGGAATAATGCACTTAGTGTGTCATCCTTCTGGAGAATGCTTCAAAGGGCTGGGAGAGTTTTCCATGTGAAGTGGAAAACATCCTCCCTTAAAGCATTCTGCAGCATGGAACCTCAGAGTATAGCACAGTGCCAAAACTACAGCAAAGGAAGGGAGAACAGATTGTGAAATAAAAAAGACACATGGCAGAGTTATTCCAAGTGCTAGATGGGTTCAGTGAAAGTGGCTGCAAGTTCCACAAATCTCAGGGTTAACACCTTACTAGGAACTCTGCTGAGGCCCATGGGGTTCATGCTCCATGTCCAGCTCCTCCATGCCTTTTAGACATGGAACTCAGAATCAAGGTATCAGCATTTACATCTTGATAAAGCACTAACTGCTGACAAAATTTATAAAAATATGAGCAAATGGCAATAAATAATGATATTCATACACAAAGTACACCTTCACCAGTCTGAAAAAATCGTAATGACTCTGTATGGGTGAGTTGCAGATAGACCTGACAGGAAAGCAGGAGGGGGTGTGTGTATAAGAAAAGGCAGAAAATATAACTTAGCAATGAGAAGTAAAATGTGTGAATTACCTCGTGAGCATAGAGGTGCAAAGAGGGGGGGGGGAAAGCAAATTCATGGTCAAGGTAACTGTTAAAAATTCTGAGAAATTCTTCATACTTGAAATTATACACTCTGATAAAAGTACCCTGAATTACAGCCTCTTCATCATTTCACCTCAAAGTCTTATCCTTATCATCATAACTTCCATACATTTCTAGCGGTGTATGTAGCCCAAAATTACAGAAGACAATGTTCCCCATGGTTTCCAGTGAGTCAGAATTAGAGTTACTGTGGAGAGAAAAGTATATACCCTTTGTATTAGGTTATTGTACAGATTTGTATTGGGGGGGAAAAAAAGTGAAGACTAGTAAGAATAAAACATAAATTAAAATCTGTGTGTTAGCAACAGAATAAGAGCAGAAAGAAGGTTTAAAATAATGGTCTATATTGATACAGAAGGATGTTATTCCCAGGAATAGTTGCAGGATATGGTATTTATGTTAAGATCAAAGATCTGTCCTGTTATTGTCAGTCAAGAGGAACTTTCATGCCTTGTCTCCTGTGTCTTGCACAAGTGATCTGGATCTGACCATGTAGACACAAATATCTTCATCTGAGTACATATCTTTGAAGTGTGAGAGCATACAAACAACTTGCTTCAGCATTTGGTAAGTAATTATCACCTTTCCCTTCCATAAGATCTTGCACTGAGTTGAACTATACTATTTTCCCTACATTATCTTAAAATGTACTTTGCATTTGAAACCATATGTGAAAGTAAATGGACCTCCACAGCACCCTAAATCAGATCCCTAAAGGGATCTCTGTATTAGCATGCCTCCCTTCCCAGACCCTAATTACTGTGAGACCAGACCTTTCATTTGTATAAACATGACGTATTCAAGCCTTACAACATGATATTAATAATGTAAGGATCCATAAAAAAGCAGCTGACAGTGAGAGAAACCAGAAATAACAGTAAAAAACCATGACAGAAAAGACATTTGGACAAAATGCTTCAAACTGTGGCTAGCAGTGAAGTTCTTGTTCTCACTAAGGCCACCGACGTTATTGACTTCCACTGTGTTTGGATACATAAGTCCATTGTAGCCCATTACAGGCTATATAGCCCAAACTGGGAGTCCCACAAGAACAAGTGGAAAAGGTTCAGCATCCAAAATAGTCACCTGTTGTTAACCAGCAAGTTCACTGCATTCCAGTAAGCTCCTTAGCCTTTCTGAAACCACCACAGCCATGGCAAGCATCCTGTATTCCTTTCTAGAACTTGTGCTTTCTCTCTTTTTTTTCTTTTTCTTTTAAGAATCTAATTTTGCTTGTTTATTTACAGAAAATACCCTAGCAGCATTTTACTGCTTTATTTTGGAGATAGAATCCACCAAACAGATGTAACAGTTGAAGCAGCATTGTTGTCTTGTGAGGTACACATGCCTCAAAGGCCTTAAAATCGTAATTTTAATCCCAATAAAGACTAAGTCACTTGAAAGTGTCATTTGTATTTTAACCATACAAAATAATAATACAAAGTAATTTTTAGTGCTTGAAATAACCTACTGTGGGGACAGAGAAATAATCTGGATATTTCTCAACTAGACATAATTTGGAAAGCCAGCCAAGCAGAAACCTCCTCTGTGGTCAACATCCCTCCTCCTGAAATATTAATCTGTTCCCTACTGAGACAGGCAGACAATATCCTGGTAGGCAACATGCTAAGCACACCAATTAAGAGTGACTTCACTTAAAACAATCGAACTCTTAAGCAGAGATACTTTTATTCATACAGGGTTTATACTGGTGTAATCTACTCCACATATTTTATTTTATTCACCTTCTTCACTATTTAGTTTACTGAATGAGACAGCAGCATGAAGCTGTGAGGTTTTTTAGGTATTTTTCCTGGATTCCAGACCCAACAATCATTGGTGATCTTAGTGGTCTTTACCAAAGTAAGCAGTTCTATGATCTCCAGGTGCACAACAGAAAACTCTGGGGTCACAGTCATGAACCCATAGAAATTACCCTGGTCTCTTCCCCCAGAAAGGCTGCATACTGTCCATAAGGGTGTACATTAACTGTACACACACTATAACTCAAAAAAAGGCAGTTAATATTTAGTGTCCATCTGATGCTGGGAAAAGTTAATGTCTTCATCTTACAGACTGGTTACTGAAGCACAAAAAGGGTATAGAAGTCTTTCTCAAGGTCAGGGGAATAGCTAGGAAACTGGAATTATGGCTATTTCAAATTCAGATCTAGCCAAAGTGTGACAAGACAGACCTTGATGAAGACACTGAGAAAACCTGAACATTTGCAGGTTTAGAGGAGGAGTTGATTTATGCCCCGATGTTCTCAATATACACTTCTGCACTGAGCATCAGAGACAGAAAAAAACATAACCTATGTTTGTTTACATGATTTTAACTAAAATAAATACAGCAAATGTTCCTCTTTTGACTTAGTCTCTCCAGCAAATTACTTATAAATAGCTCAGATCACTTTTTAAACATTATAAACATTATTTTCACAGAAACCGTGAACAGGGATAAAAAAAAAATCTGCAGAACAAATGTATACAGACACATTGCTGTAATCAGGTTGTTGTGCCATTAGCTACCCTTGTTAAAATGTTAATGAGTAGCTTGCCATAGGCTTGCTGAATTGCAGTTTATTTCTGAACAGGTCAGCATTTTACAGTCCCTACCCCTCTGACCCTGTTTTAGAGTACTTTGTTCAATAGTTAAAACTCCCTTAATGAATGCTGCTTCTTTCAAGTGAAATAGGATCACAGAGCATGCTGCACAAGGGCACATTAGAAAATGTCACCACTGGAAACAAAACAAATGGGTTTTTTTTGTCTGGGTATTAAAATTAAGATGTTAAGGATCAATTTATTCTCACACAGAAAGATACCAAAAGCAGGCATATCCCAAATGCCCAATTAGTTTTAAGATTTCAACCATTAACCTTTAGATAGAATTCCCTCTATAACAGAGTTTGGAAGTATGTCTTCTTTTGCAACCAAGTGTTACTAGAGAGATATTCCCATGCCCCTGCTCCCACTCTCCCCACAGCATTTAGGGGTAGTAAGTTCCAGATGTGGCCTTGAATGTTATTGAGGAACACAGTGAGAGGTGTATCTGAATAGCAAAATTATGATAATACAATTTGATTATAGTGGGGAAAAATAAGAATAATACTGAAATCTAATACTGAAATAAAATTATCTGGGCAGCTCTAACTGGGAGCTTCCGTGACTTGGTAAAGCATAACTTAAAAAATTTTAAAAAAACAAAAAAAAACCAAACATGCAGTAAACTGACCAATATTTCTCAGTGTGTTTTCTTTGCAGGTAATTTCTTTTCTTCAAGGTCCATTCCTGATGTTATTTATTTCTGTTGTAGTGTTTCACAATGGGTTGCATCCTTGCGTGATCCTTGAAAAAAATCTGCTCCCATTCAACCTGTACATTTTCTCAGTCTGAGAAGGCACTGAAGGAGCCAAAAACATCTTCCGAAAGAGAAATACTTCTAAAATGAAGTCTATGAATTAACAGCACACACCTCAGCCTTTTCTTTTTTTGCCAATATTGCTCATAGTAAGGAAAAGCCACAAATTTTCATGGATCCCATTCAAACAAGCCTACAGTTGTTTTTGAATTTTTCTGTAAAAAGAAAACTCAAAAATATTAAACAGAAGTTACTTCCCATCACCCATATCATCTTTTAAGCTAACTCTTTCATACACATGTGCATATATATTCAAAGGTACAGATTTACACATAGAAACAGAACGTTAACTGATTTTTTCCTTCTTTTCTATATTGCAATCTTCTAAATTTTCTTTTGTTCTCAATGCAAATGGTCATTGGTTCATCTTCTTTCACCCAGGACAGTTATGTCACATCACTTGACTAATATGCATGCATTTGCCACTAAAAGACATTTTAACTGAGAGCTGTCACATCCGTCATCTCCACTCGGGCTGGTTAAAATTTTTATCTGCCTTCTTGAATTAATTTCAGCTTGCCTGAGCCCAGCAGGGGACTTTAGAGTGGTTTAGTTAAATTCTTCATTTTGAAAAAGCATTTTAGAGTCCTTCTATTTAGATTTCCCTCTTGCATCTAATTTTTGTTTCACATTACTGAAACAATGAGGTAATTATACATCTAGTGAAGGGGGGAAGAAAAAAAAAGCAGACAGATGAGAGAGAAAAAAGAAATTATCCAATTTTGACATTTTCCTGGGAAAGCATTTTTCCCTTGCTTTTCTGCTTTTTATGTGGTTCCCTGTTATTTTACAAATTATCTGTAACCATAGTTAGAAGTGATTAAGCTAAAAAGAAAATATGCAAAATGTAAAGAAAAGAATTTGAAAGAAGAGAACACTAATTGACAGCCAAAGCAAGAGAACAGAAAAGATAAACTAGAAATGAAATATTCTGTCATCAAACTATTTTATACAGATCATGTCTGTGACAAAGCTGAATGTAACCAAGCCAGTAATCTATTCTTCTTAAAACCTGCCTTCCAAAGTATGTTTTTCAGGCAGCAAGGACATGTATTAGTAGGTAAGGAGGTTCAAGCTGTGAATTGGATGAGAAGGATGTTAGAGACTGAGTAATGTTAGTAAAGGACCTAAATCTATTGAAAGATGTAGAAAACAACAGGGACCTGAGGGAATATATCCCCATAACTAGTACTGGACTCTTGACAGATATGCTGACAATCATCAATGCATTGCTGTATATCCTGCACATGTTCATAAATACTAAAAATCTCACAGGAAAAGTCGTCCACCATGGCACGATGGCCAACCTGTAATAAATACTAATGTTGACACGAAAATGTTCCTAAACCTGTAAAATTCACAGGATTCCCAAACACCTCATTTGCATCTTTGGCTTCTTTATGATCTTATGTTCTTGGGATAACAAGCCTGCAGATATACTGTAGTTGAACAGGTGAAATTCATCCACAAATACAGATGTGACAGTTTAAAGAACTTTCCAAAATTAAATTGACACACAAATTTCCAGTGCCAAAGAGAGAAACTGAGCTTACTATAATTTAAAAAGCTTAACAGAAAACCTCAAAACATACAGAAAAAATAAAAAATTAATGGAGTCCTTCTAGAAGAAGAATCCAATGGGAATGACTTTATTCCTTAACTTGAAATTTCCATCTGTAGCTGCAAGTACCTTGTGAAGCTGAAATTTCCTTTGCAATTTTACACCTAGAGGAACAGGTAAGACAGAGATATAGTGAATCTTCTCCAACTGTGAAGCTTACTGAACCTTAATTCTGTTCAGAATAGCAGAAACTCATGGATGTCTTTGGAGCCAAACTATCAGCAACAGGTCCCAGGTCTTTGCAGCCCCAGCAGGGGTGCCCCAGAGCACAAATTTGTGGTTCTCTGAGGTATATGTTCAGCAAAGCTACAGAGAAGGCAAAAGTTACCTCTGGAAATTTTAAACCTGCCAGGATTTAAACAGGGCATAAACTCCCAAAGGCAAGTAAATGGTTTTGTACGCAGTGGTTCCACTGGGAAGGAGTCACAATACAGGTAAATTCCCATTACTCCCCTTGAATTCAAAAAAGGTTTTATACCCATGCCTTTGAGTTACTGCATTGCTGTTCCTTAGGTACACAGACAATCTGATCAAAACAGCTGTCAAAAGAAAAAAAATCTTCTGAAAGGCAGCTGCATTACAATACATGGGTTAACATGAGGAATAAAGACTATTTCTAGTAAATGCTGATTGAAAAAAAATCTAAATATATTTGTGCTCAAGAAAGACAGGCAGTTAAAAAAATCTTAAGCTTAGTGGCCTTAAAACTTACCAGTCTAACCATCTGGAAACTTTACAGCTATTATTATAAATTCTTATTTAAATGGCAGTAAACCCCATTGCTGACATGAAATTAGTCATGCAAGGGCCTGCAGATGTACATCCTTCTGCCCAAGCACTGAAACTCTGAATGCAAAGTCCAAAAGTGTGCATTTGTTCAGGCTGTGTGGGGCACAGAGACACAACAGCTTCTAGACTTCGTTGTGCAAGACAAGAGGTGGAGTCTTCCCAGAATTTATTACACATATTCAATTGCAAATGCTGCTCTACTTACTACAGGACTGACCATGTTTTATCTACCATAGATGAATATGCAGAATAGAGCTTAGAAATGTGTCTTGTTCTTTCTTTTTATTTCCCCTTTTGTCAGATAACAGCTGTATGGGACAACAGACTAGAAGTGAAACATTGGAAGAAGCATATTACAAGCACTGGCTCATTTATACTAGGAAAAAAAACCACAAAACTTCTGACACAGTAAGAAATCATATAAAATAAATCCACTGTAATATGCTAAAATACTTACTGAAATTACATTTTATAGCATGAAAATTTTACCTTATGGAAAGGTTTAACAGGAATACTTGTAACAATATGAATTTAATAACAGGAGTTCACTTTGAAAATCACATTTAAGACCCTTCTCGAAATAAGTCAACATTCCTATTGCAAAGGAAAATAAAATTTTCCACCATCTTAAATTTTTGTTGGTTCTCATCAAGATGTAAAGAGAGCCCTAAAAAAGGAGAGGGAGTAAAGGAAGGATCTGTGTAACATTTGTCATTAGGTGTGTATTTGGCAGAAAATTCCATTGACAAGGCAAGTAAGATTTATAGTAGCTCTAAGTTCACAAAATTTGGCAACTTGTTATTTCATTTACTTTCCTGTTATTCTGTGTATGAAAGCATCTGTTGAGTTAGAGTTGCAATATTGCGAGAGCATCCTTGGATCCTTTGATAACCCAAATCCCACTTTCAAATGCAACAATCACACAAGGTCCATGTTCTCAAAGGTATTCAGATGTTTAATCTCCTATCTCCTTCTAAAGGACAACACAAACAAGACCCAAGCTTTAGGAATTTAAAACAAGTTGGCATTACTAAAGCCTATATATCAATAGAAAATACATCATTTATGAACCCAAATTGTTCAGGCATTTTCTGAATGATGGTAAAGATTACATGACATATCCACACAGTATAAGGGTGGACATCAGTTAATACAGCTAATATCCAGTTATTAAGGAGCCTTATCCCACAGAACTTTGTTATTTAACTCTAGAGTGGGGATTACATTCCTATCCCTTGCAAAGAATCACCACTGCCTCAATAAAGCCACATCATGAGTAAGAATACCCAAATTAGACATTATCTATATAGATAGGTGCTTTGAGACTAAGTGTGACTTCCAAAGCTCAGCCCAAAGCAAGAAGGAAAGAAACACATGGAAGAACCAAGTAAGTTGGACATGAGTGAAGGTATTTGCTATCTCTGTGCCTAGAGGACAATAACCAGTTTTCTCTGGGCAGGTACAAACAAGAAATCAAGAATGTGGCCCTGCACATAATTTTATTGGGTTGACCTGGAATAAGCTTTTCCTGTACCTTACTCAAAACACTGAAAAGACAAGGAATATACAGTAGCACATGGAATCTATTTCCTTATGTTTCTGCTCCCACACACTCATACTGGAGATTGAGTATGAGAAATGCCTAACAAAAAAAATTAAAAAGCCTTTGATGAACAAGGTTAAATGCGGCTCCTACACATAGTAGGGAAAAAATCAGAGAACCCTCTTCTCTATCAGTTGTAAACACATGCCTACAAGACCCAGCAGACTGGAGAGATTAGATTTGTACGCTGATATCAGGATGGATTCTGTCATCCTTACTTATGCTGAATAGCACTTTTATCAGCTTTTATTCTGAGTAAGGTTCCTTTCAAGAAAAGTACAGATTCCCCCATCGCCCACAAAGGAGGCAATCTTTTTGCATCAAAGACCAAAACCAAGAATTAAAATAAATAGAAAAATCAGATGGCTTTCACGTGCCATGATCAACTGTCCACATCTGTTAAAATTCCCAATCTGATAACACACTGGTGGACTCTGCCAACGCCTCCTCTGCCTCCACAGCATCACTGTGCCTTGGCTCTTCCAAGCAGCCTAATGAAAAGCTCCTGGCGGTGACTTCCCTCCCTCCCTCCTTGCCTCCCCCTTTTCTTTGCCTCTCTGTCAGCTCTTTGGAGTCAAACATGCCCAGCTCATGCATAAGCAAACAGGTGCAAGGCACGGCTCTGCCAAAGCCCAGGCAAGCACGAGGTACACGTGTAGCTTGCTGATTGTGGCATGCTACTGATAGAAGGCGACAAGGCCAGACAATAGGTGGGGTCAGTAGGTGGCTCTTTGATTTCCCTGGCTCTCCACAGAACAGCAGCATGGGAGTTTGCCTGTGGGGGACGAACACTGCCTTTCCATGGAAAACATGAAAGCACTGGGGCTACGAAACCAACAAGCGTCTGGAAAGCGAACTTTTGTTTCTTCTCGGGAAAATTGCTGATGCAAATCAAGATGTATTCACCCACCAGCCTCATCTGCTTGGGAGGAGATAATTAACTGTGAAAACTTCATAATAAAACAAATAGCTCTTTGTGTATTATGAGTTTCCCACATGAGATACTTCAGCAACTAAAACACAAAAATGGACTCCTTCCCATCAGAAGGAGACTCCAACTACCATCTTACCTCACCAACATGTGCTGTTACTCCTTTTACATTCTCTTTGGTTTGTTTTGGTTTTTTTTTTCATCCTACTAGATATGGTGTTAAGACACTACAAACAACTTCAACATTGTTTCAACAGATTCTGCTCTCAGAAGTATTGATTGTGTTTCGATGCTGTTGGTCAGTGAGCCAGTATTTCCTCCATCTCAAAGCACATGCCCATTTGCAGAGATCTTTTTATATTAAGATGACAAGTTCATTAAGGTTTAAAAACCAAAAACCAAAGCAACCAAGCAAGACAATTGGTTTGGTATGGTAACAAGGAAAACTGAATGAAATGCCTGAATTAAATAACTACAGGAATTGCACCAAGCTCACCAGCTTAAATGCCACAACATCAATTTAAAACAGCAACCTGTTTTTTGCACACCTGCTTGTTTTTCATCTACCCTTTTAATTAGCCACATAGTCAGAAAGGAACAGCTACTTTTAACTCATTGCTCTGGATCAGTATGAAATAGTTACCAAAGTTCACATGGTATCATAGCACATATTCCGTTTATATTCTAAAATATCAGTTTACAAAGAACAGCAGAGATGCAGAGTTGAACTATGTGGGTAGAATAGGCAATTCCATGATTACTGCACTCCATGATTTCAAACTGTTCACTCTCAGAAACTGTGAAAACCTGGATCACTTAATTAAAATACTAAAACTTCAAAATACAAAATAAACACCTATACCTCACATGACAAAAACACCCCATATACTGGTATATGGCATAATACAAAAGCACCCACATCTTCCAGATCCTAAATCCTCTATGTACCCAAGAATGGGACATTGAATTTAGTAGCACCAAAGAATTTATGAAAATCCAGTAGCTAAGATCTTAAATTTAGGTGCTGAACCTTATTTAACCTTAAGTAATCATACTTGACAATTCTGCTTTCACAAAGTATAACACTTGTTCACGTGTTGTACAGTTCTTGCCTCACCTGTGACATGAGCCCTAAATTACCTGCCACATGGCCTGAAAAGGCACGGAGACACTATGAAAACACACACCTAGTGGGGCTGCTGCTGAGTCTAGAAATGTTTTCAGCCCTGTGTCTCTCATATGCAGTTTGTCTCAGATGAATTCTAAAGTCAAACTCGGGCTGATTAATGGACATTTGTGCAGGCAAGTTTTGCTAACAGTGGGAACTCCTCCCCTTCTCAATCTTTCTCTAAAACACTTGTATGAGACTAACCAAAATATGACCTTTCACTTGAAAAAATTATCTGCCAAACTTCAGCAGTGAAATTACTACAGCAAATTATACTTTCTATTTGCTCTCCATGAGGCAGACTATTAAGATTTAAATGACAGCTATGCCCTGTAACTCCAACTTTCTTACTATGACCTATTTTCTAAATGTTTCAAGACAGATTAGGGTAAAACAAAACAAACTATCAGGAGGTAGCGACAGCTCATTTTATCAGCATGCTCCAATAAACCAAGGCATTAATAAATAATTACATCCCTCTCTCACAAATATCACCAGTACCAGGGGATTTGACTTAAATATGTTTGTCATAAGATTAAGCATCAAAATACAAAATCAGTTTTTATTTCCCATATGGCTAAATTTACAAACTTAAATAAAACTACAAATCCCTGTTTACAACTCCAGTAACCTCTATGCTACTCAGTTATCCAGAACCCTATTTACATTCATAACATCTTTTTGCCTTCACCACCATTTTACTTCAAAGGCTAAAGCTAATGACCATTTGCATTCTCCACTTCAGAGGCTGAATAGCAATAGCTTATACAAAGCCTTAAAAACAGGTTATTCATAGTTATCTTCACCACAGTGAAAAATACTCCCATTCAGTTTGGTGATCTCAGATTTCATACAGCAGAACAAGAATTACACTTAAATTAAAAAGTGAAACTCAGTATTTTTGTCACAATGCAAAAACTGTACTAAGAACAATAGTCACAACAGCCCTTTATCTGTGTATGCATAAAACAGGAAAAGTCAAGATATAAATAGATGATGCTTTTTTACTGTCAAGTGTCCTCCACAAAAATTATGCAGAAATAATAACAAAGATGTAAAAAGACATCTAAAATATAGATTACATTTCATCTTGAAATAAAAGGTGTCTCAATATAGGGAGCATCTGGTGACTATTCTGGATAATTGGCAATGTAACCCAACTATAAAACTTTTATAGAAGTGAACTTTCAATATGATTTTACAACTCTTTTTTTTCAGTTTTCATTTCCAGTGCATTCTTACATTATCTCTAGCGTCTAAGCACATATGTAGAACAAGTTTCATAACCCAACTTCACAGTTAGCTTATTTTCAAATAAATATATATTTATGTGCAGAGTCAAGTTGATTAATTTTAGTTTCAATTTGTAAGCTATTGAATCCTACACTGGATAAAGATCACTTTTGTAGAAGTAGTTTAATTAGAGCAGAAAGCCGAACTAAGCTATTAGCAAGTAGTTAAATGAGGACAACAAATATATGACTCCCCTACCACATGAGGAGACAGTATTGCTGAGATGTGTAATGCTCAGCAGGCTCTCCTTGGTGTCTCCTGAAACTTTCCCTGCTGTATTATTTCATAGCATGCATAATCAGTAAACACTGAATATGGGAGAAATATGGCACCATCGGTGTTACTCACGGGATTTTACCCAAGGATGCAGCAGAAATGAGCAATCACTCAGCAAGCCTGCTTGGCCTGCCTCTAATTTATCATGGCTTACATCTCATGCCTGCCAGCAGAGCTGAATTCATATGTTATTGTCCCAAACCTGTCACTTTCTGGACTGCTTTTTAATCTTCCTCCTAGAATTACATTCAGAAAGGTCACTGCTATCCAATTAGAACCTTATCAAAGATGCACATGCAGGCTGGATTCACGCTTATCGAGAATGGGTCATAAATCCAGAAACTGCACATCACATAGTACCATTACCATAATGAATAACTCCCATGGAAAAAAAAGTGTCAAAAAATGCTTGTGTATTTCCAGGCAAGTGTCTGACTGTATTTCTTTATACTCTAGAGCGGGTGAATGAGTGAAAGGGTTATTTATAATTACAGGAAGGATGGAAATCAAAGACCATGAAATTCAGGAATACCTTGAATTTTATATACAACCTGATATTGCATATGTTTCTACAAACACAGACTTCCCTGCTTTTTTCCCTTAGGTCTCCAAATGTGTGTATTCAAGATGATTTGTGAGGATGGCTATCATTAATATACCAACATCTATTGCTTTTTCTTTTATCTCAGTGTCTCTGGAACTTATGAAGAATCACACATGTAGTTTTTTATCAATTAATTTAATCAAAAGAGCAATTAATTTGAAAGAGGAATTTGCTTTCAGTCTTCTGATTCAGGAACACCAATCCATAACTACAATCCATACATACATCCACACATTTCTACTATTCACCTTTGTGAAACTAGTTTTTTCCATATGTCACCAATAGCTTGAGAAATACTGTAGTATAGGAGCCAGTTGAAAAGGGAATTATTAGTAAATACGGCCCAGGAACATTAAAGAGTGAAAGGCATTAAACACAAATCACATTTTTCCATTGCCTGTGCTTCCAAGATTTCACTCAGTTCTTTATTTTGACAAAGTGCATTTTCAGTGTTGTCCATTCCAGAAGCAGGAAAGCAGCACATCTTTGTCACTAAAAGCTCCACATGGTTAAATAATCACCTGGAAACACCAAACATTTTCAGTCATTCACACTTGTTCACAGGGATTATACTGATATACAAACAGGATCAAAGCAATTCTCTCAAGAGGATAAGCAGATGAAAGAACTGAGTATGTTTAAGAACACCTGTAAGAATCATTCACTTTCTCCCACTACACTGCCAGCTTCATTGGTCCATATCTGGGAGAGGTCCAAGCAGGGGAAGAGGAGTATGGAATAAAGTTTGTTTGGGTTTTTTTTAATCAGATAACTCATTAGCCTCTGAGTTAGGTATGCATTTTATTTAAGAGTATTCAAGCAAAGATCTCTGTAAGGATTTACCTTAACTGGGGCATTTGCACTCCTAGAGAATGAGAAATGCACTAAAAGTACATGTTTAATAGACTGGATATTACTGTTCATTCTTGGAACTTAAACTGGGAAATATTTCACAACATAACATATATATGGCTGACAAAGGCAATGTATCTGAAGCACTACCCCTTTCCCAGTTCTTTTCTGTTTGGTTTGTACTTCCATACAGCCACAAGGAAGAGAAGATGTGCCCTATTTTTTTTTTTTTTAATTAAATGTTGACAAGTATAACACCTGTAGGTTTAACTACTCACATAAGAGGCTGTCAGAATCTGTCCTGATTGGAAAGTAATTGAACTTAGTTCACATTTATAAAAATATACAGACAGAAAAAAAGTGATTTGAGAAAGGCTGCTGGCTCCTATCAAACTTTGTGATAAGTAGAAAACTGCAAAGATTTTTAAACTCACCACAGCAAAAGGAATGCTTAAGAAGGCGTTGCCCTGCGGTTGCACATGGAGACTATTCAGCTAGAGATTTTTGTATTTACATTATATTGGTAACTTGGTATGCAGCAATAATTTCAACTGAAATGTAAAACCTGGTTTAAAAGAGGAAAAAAAAATCATAAAACCAACACTAACCAGAGCGCCCAAGTGCTCAAACAATTCAAACCACAATAACTTGAGTGCCTCACATGGAAAAGTGATGGACAGTCATCTGTAAGAGTGCCAGGGTTCACAGCCTTAGAGTTCAAATGCAAGTTCTCTGGGAGAGAGATGGTCTTTCTGTTGAGCCTTGGCATTGTTTATAACATTGGGAAGCCATTTCTCTAGGCCGCTGTGTAGAATAAATTATAGTTAATACTAATAAAATCCAAATTTTAGGAGAGAGTAATAGATCTACTTATTGGCAATCATAACAGAAAGGTCACAAATTACAGGGCATGGAGCAAGAATTCCCCAGCCCTGCTCAGCAATGTATCCTCCAGGTCAAGGTTAGGGTGTACTGGAAGCACCACAGCTTTTTTTTTTTTTTTCTGTCAACAAAATCCTGATCCTGTGATAAATTAAGGACTCAGGGCTGAAGGTCACTTTTGAACCCTTCATCAGTTATAAATTCCCCTTAATAATAAGCAGAACTCTGTTAGCAAACCTAGTGATTTACAGCAATAAGGACGCTTGTACTATTTCCCAGAATATCTGTCAGTTTATTTTATAATAGCTAGTATTTACAGAGCACTTTACTAACATAAACTAATTAATTATATCCTCAACTGTTTCTATTCAAAATTCTAATGATGTAGTAAGCATCATGAGCAATCATCAAATGCCCACTGAGACTTCTATGCTTGACTTACAGTATCAGATGAGCTCATAGAAAGAAACCAGCAAATCCAAAAGGATCTTTGTTTATTTGCATCAGCCAGTTATGTTCTTCCACCATTCCTTCAACTCCTCTGTGCAATCCTGTTGGGCACATGACTAATTTCAATAGCAGCATTTTTTACATTGGACTGAAGAGTCCAATCTGAAAAATGAACTCTGAACTCATTTTTCAAGAGCCTGTAACTCAAGCATAGTGTTTTGCTTAGGACCATCAAGTAGTAAAGAAATCCTCAACATTGATTGAAATCAGGCTCAAAATTAAAAAAAAAAAAACCAAAACCACAAAGCAAAAACAAACCACATAACCCCCTCTAAGAGTCAAGGATATTCTAGAGTTACTGCTTTTGTAATCTACACTGATTATAATTTTCAGCATTCATACATTGGAAATTGTTTCCTGACATAAATACAACTTTTTACAAAAGAAGCTTTGCAGGGGTATAAAAATGGAGGCATTCACTACTCTTTAGCATACCCTGGAGCTCTGGGGATTAGAGCATTCTCTCTCTCAGAGCTAAGCCAGTGCCCCCTAGCTATTTCTCCTATGATGTTTACACTATTGTTCTCCCAGTGGAAATGCCAAGAGGAGAGGGAGGAATGTTAACTTTGGATACGAATTCTAGCTAGGGAAAAATTGTCAGTGAACCTGTTAGACTCTACAATATAAAACTAGAATTAAGTATTGAGAGAGCAACTGAAGACCAATTTTATCAAAATGCATTGGAACTTTCACTCTGAGATGAATCTTATGTTTACGTTAACGTTTTCACGAAAAAAAATTTTTAAGCAGGGTATTGGTAACACAATCATCTCTATGTTATCAGGTGCTGCCAACCCCACATTATTACAGAAATTCCAGCAAGTAAATCATACGTCAATTTTCTTTGTATCAGAAACCTCAAAGTTTCAAGCAAGAACGAGAAGCAGAGAAATATACTAAATGTATAAAGATTATAATTTATAAAAAGTAGGTGACAACTGAGGTCATGCAGATTTCCTAGATGGAAAACAGTTTGGCCCAAGGACATTCTGTATCCTCTAAGTGCTGTTCAGAGAGATATTCGGCCAAGGACAGAACAAGAGCCCCCTCTGTTACTCTAACCTTGGGTTTCCCAGGGCCCTAAGTGCATTCCAACATCTCCAAATTGCACAAGCCAAAACAAGGTCCAGAGGACCTGAATGAGAACATTTTATAGCTTTAAAGAGAAAGAAATGCGTATAAAAAAAGTTTTATTCAAATAGGTCATTTTAGGGTCAAAATAGTAACTTAATTATCAAGCCTTTTTTGCCAGCATCCGTTGCTGCTAAAATAACAAAATAAATACAAACTAATAGGTAAAGCCATAAGAAGGAAGTTGCTGAAGAATTTTTGTCCGTTATAAATTGGGTGATGTTGTCACAGCAGATTATTCCACTTTCTAGTCCACAACAACCAGGTTTTATATGCATTTAAGGCAGTTTCATCAAGTAAACAGCACTGGTACATTTCAGTGTCTCTCACAGCATAAGCAGCACATTCAAAAGCAACACCAACAAGGAGCACCTTTTAAAGCAAAGCTGCACCACACAGAGAAGACTGCTTTTACAAAAGAGAAATCAAAGTGTCAAATAATCCAGAATAAAAGCTCTAAACCTGCTGCTCAAAAGGAGGCTGATGACTATATCACATCTCACTGTGTTATGAGCAACACATTCCCAGAGAAGAGGTTATATACTCAGTGAAGCATCTGACCGCATGATATTTGCATTAGGAAATTAGCATCCCACAAATTAAACTTGGCACGTACTAAGTGGATTTGAAACTGGTAATTGATAAATCCAGAAAAAGAGATATCACTGGGGAATCGCCAATGAAAAAGCAAGTTCCTAGAGGAGTCATGATGGTATTGGTTCACACCCTCAAAACAATTCAATACCTGCCAGTAATCGAGAAGAAAATATAAGGTCATTACTAATCCAATTTTCAGACAACACACATTGCTGGATAATGAAGTGGCAAGCAATCTATACAAATAAACACTGCTTTGTAAACTGGGCACAGATCAAGATTTACAGTAACATCATCTTTCCAAACAAACAAAAAACCCACAATAACAGAACAGAATGTTATATCATAGAAGAAAAGGGAAATAACCCAGGGAACACAAGCTCCTGATTTAACAAAGCAGATAAAAATTACTGAAATGATATCAGGATATTAGAAAATGGGAGCGAAGATGTTTACCCAGTGAGCAACTGCTAATGATTAGGCTATTCCTGTGACATTTTGTCCAATATTGCTGTCCACACTTTTAAAGTACACTAAAAGCCCCACAGCTTCTTCCTTAGCACCACATTCCCATCCCAGGATTGCAGTATTTCATTGCTAGAAGTTGGGACTACGAAAATTCAAGTTACGTTAATGGATTGAGGGTTTGGGGATTTTAAGGGATTCTTTTGGTGTAAATGAAGCACACCTGCCAAAGTATTCTGAAACCTGAAAAAAATTTAATCACTCTATCTTACTTCCCTCAAAACTGCCTCTGGATCCAAAGACTGTGGATTTCAGGCACTCCAAAACCATCAGACTGCCATCTAATCAGTGCTTGAAAGCTGTACTTACGAGACAGCACCTGGCGATGCAAATCCCATTTTACAGGCATTCCACACAGCTATACAGGGAAAGTAAATGTCAACTGCATGGAACAGCTGCAATGTTTAAGACATATGACTTCTCAGGAATACCTCAGAATGTGGTGTGGGCAACAAAACTTTTTTCTCTGCAGAATATTCAGTTTGTGTAATTTAAAAAGAAACGTGATCCAAAGCCTAACAGGAACAACTAAAATTCATGAAGTTTTACCTTTGGGTCATCTCAATATTAAAACATCCTAAAGGAGATGTGATTTCCCTCACTTGAAATCTTTACAGAGGCATTTCAATATTTATTCAAAAAAGCATATAACAAATTCAGGCTCCTAAAAAAAGCACATATTTTTCCAGCCACACATTATTGATCCCGCTAAAGAAAATGGGGTTTGGGTTATGCAGGATGTCAAACTACATGATTTTGAAGACGTTGACTTAATTTATTCAAATTATATAATTCAACACCAAAATGGCAATTCAATTTCCCTTGCTCAGCAAGAATGTAATTAAATAGTTTTGAAAATAAAGCTTCTTAAGTAGACGCCCACATACAGGGTAGGTAATAATTCAGGAAAATAATAATAATTATTAAAAAGTGTGCTAGGTTTTAACTTTTACTGCAGTTTTGAGAGAAAAATATAAATTTAAAAGAGTTGAATCGTGTGACTGGCTCATTTCTTTCCAAAGCTTACCTGCACCTGCTATGTTATCTACAGCTTGAAGACATCCAGAAGGAAAGCTGTCCAGGCATAGGCTGCCACTCCCATGGTGGGGAAAAAAATCCCAGACAGTTATAATGCCTTGTTTTGCTGTTTGACTACACTCATGATAAATTAAACATATATAAACAAACATTTATGAGTCTTTATGTGACCATTCCCAAAACTATCTTGAACAGCACTGAAATTTGGCTAATTCCTCTCTCTACTCCTACTTTCCCTCCCCCAAAATTAAATTCATTCAAGTCAATTAAGTTTTCCACTGCCAATAAACTGCGAAAACCAAACAAATAGGTAACATCATCAAAATATGTTTCCAGCAGTATCCTCTGATTGAAGAAAACTTAATATTGCTTTACTTTTGAAATGTAAGAACTGGCCTTTCCCCTCTCCCATCTGTTTTAGTGTTATTAACCTCTAAATTATGGTAAATATGCTACCACCACAGCACCACCAATTGCAAGTTGCTCTTCTAGTCACAATTGCAAATGATTGTCCCATCATTTCCTGCTTTTGAGGCTGTCAGTAGAGTTGTCAAAAGTATGGAATTGCCATGTGAAACTCTCACAACCAGCTTCTCCTCTGATCTATGGGACACCTCAATTCCACAGCTGTCACAGCACTGACATCAGCTCCAGTTAATGACACCGTGTCATCTCCCTGGCTCGTTTACCTGCCGACCCTGCAAACAAATGGAGACTGCAAGGGAAGATAGGGAAGTGAGCAGCAGATACCATACTCATCATAATCACTATGATACACAGTAGAAGAAAATCAATTCCTCTTAATCGAATAGAGTGACTTATTAAGGGTTATAAGTCCTGGCTGGAGAGCTGTACTGATTGGATTATGCTGGGAGAGAAATTAGCAATGAGCTCTTGAACTCTTTCCTTTTGTCTTCTGGCTCAGAGTTGCTATTAAATGATTATCTTATGAGAATCTTAGTAAGCAAGTCATGCTCTGAGAGAGGAGCAGGAAAAAGAGGACTGAAAAGGTTCCTGAAGTGTTGACAGACAGTGATGTGAACAAACAAAATATGCCCGTCGCAGCATTTCTGACTCCACTGAAAGAGCACAGCAATGGTACCTGAGATAAACACTTGAGACTTCCCAGAACAACTCTCTTCAATTCAGTACTGCCACAGCCACTTGACAAATTGATAGGGAATTGCTTTGATTGTGACATGCTGCAACTGCAAATTAGAACTGTCTCAAAATCCAGTTTACAACAGATTTTTCTTCATTTAGGATTTATTTTCCAGATTGTTTAATTGGTGAATCAAACATAAGTCCTTACAAATGCTACTTAAGTGATTAGGAGGTAAAGTAAAGGTAGAATAGAGCTGGAAAACAAACATTTAACATGAGAACTAGCAAAAAAGAGTTTCTCCTTCCCATTAAAATAGCAGATGGTTATCCCTGTGTTTGGAGTCTACTGCTGGCTTTTAAGCATTAGAGTAGGATCTAACAAACTCTAATAGGAAACTAGGGACTAGGGAATTTGTGTGTTTAAGCTGGAGAAAAATACACTGTCCTAGTTCTGGGTAGGACAGAGCTCATTTCTTCTACAGCAGTCAGGTGCAGCAGTGCCCAATTGTAGCCCCAGGTGCCAGGAGGTTGAACCCTCTGGATTGCTTGAGCCCAGGAATTCTGGGCTGAGTGGGCATGGCCACTCCTGAAAGTTACTTAATGCCAGGGGGCTGGGCAAAGGGACTCTCACTTCCCAGAAGAAAGTTTTTCTGTCATTGTTTTTCAGTATTGAGCTTGGTGAGTGTTTTGCATGTAAATCACCCTTGTCTTTGTAGGCTTTTGTTAGCACTATTTTTTGCTGTTACTGATGGCTTTTTTATCTCATTGCTGTTTCCAGTAAATTGTTCTTCTCTTACCCCTTCATTTTTACCTTTGTGCCTCCAATTCTCAAGGCCATCTCCAGAGCAGGAAGGGGTGGGGGAAGCAAGTGAGCAGTGTCTTGTTTAAGAGAATCTCTTTTGGGGTACCCAGCTGGGGAGTACTACTCCTAAATCACGACACACACATAGGAACAATGCTTCCTTCGGCTTTTCTAAGTGAGAATCACTGGAATTAATGGAAGTTCTTTGCCAGCAACCTCCAGGATCACTGTGACTGTTGCTGAGGGAGTGAAGGTGCACCATAGCTTTTATTACCAGCAGTAGGCCAGGCCATCCGCAGTGCATTCCTACAGCAAAATTCTAGGGAAGCAAATGATGCAGAGTCCATGCACATCAGCTAATGATCTGCTTCACTATCTTGAAGCTCTTCCAACAGCCTTCCTGACACATTAAGACCAAAGTATTTAAAAGAGTCCAGCTATTTAAGCCCACATTATTGTAATTTTGTCCTTCACTACAAATTCCTAAGGGGAAAAGCTTTGGGAAATAGAAAATTGCATTACTGCAGTTATTAAAACAGTCTGTCTGGAGTTTTAAGTTTTGTGCAATGATCATAATCTAGTGGAATAGAAGTTAACTGAAAAGAGATGACAAGCTATGGATCTTCTTTTGCTCCCATACCACAACAGCTTGTGCCTAACATTAGTATTCCCAAGCAGTAGAAAACTAGTACTAATATATTCCACAAAGCTGTACTGGTAGCTTTAATCACAATGATTTTGCTACTTACGATTAAAGAAATATCTTTAAATAAGAATTCAGAGATTAAAAATAGAAGTTCTGCCAGTTCCCAAAATGTCTTTACATTTGTCCCCTAGGAACCCCAGAAACAGCAGCAATATCCATGTGATGAATTATATTTATCATGCACCTTTGACCACACCTCAACTGCTCTCTGCATGCTAATCCATCACTTTAGGAATTATTCAACCATTCCAGGCCCCTGAGCTTCAAATGACCACCATCAGAATAAAGTTAAAATTGCTGGGAATAGCTTGTTCACCAGGGATTGAACACAAGTAACACTGATGAAATCTTCAGGGTATGTAACTGCTAAGGAGATCACAGTTTGGTAGTTCAACTCCTGTAAAAAGGGATGGCTTGAATGGATTTTGATAGCAAAGTGAAAAGGAAGTTTCTAGTCCTAAATATCTAGGTACTTCAATCTGCTCCAAAATCCTTCTCCTTAGGAAGGATTTGGCATGAGATAGTCAAAGGATCCTGGCTCATAAAACGCTCATATTTAGAAAGGGGCAACGTTTCTGCCTTGTTTCCTTCCTTTGCTTTCCCCATCACAGCACTCACAAGAAACCAACCTGAAGGCAGAACCAAACTTGGCTCTTCAGATGAAGTGACCACAACTCAGTAATGTGACAAACTCTACAAGAGTAGACAGTGTTAAAATGACAATAATAATAATCTGGAATACAACAGATACATTTGTACCACACACATACATATACAAATTTACAAGAATGTATCAATACAGACAAACAATTTTACAATTCCTCCTTTGTATTCCCTACTATCTTAATATTTACTAGTTAATACTAACAGAAAATTAAACACTATTGCAATTTGTCAAAAAACTCCCTGCTCTACATAAACATAAAACTCAATAATCCATTCATTGATCATATTTACAGTTCACTCTCTGTTTTTAGATGTTACAGTAAATTAGTGTTTCCTCCTATTGCATTACAGAAAAATTTTGTTGAATGAATGCCAGCAACTGTACCATTCTGTAAGAAGTAAGTGTACTTTTTCTGTAAGGTTGGAGCCATAAGAATCATTTAACTCTCAGTACAAAACCAGTTCTGTCAATATACTTCTTTTTGACAGCTGTAACGACTATATCTATTTTGATTATAACTTCAAATATAACATAAATTGACATATTACAGAAAAAGTTCTGTATTAATCAGAATAGCCAAGACCAGCACTTGCCAGCCAATAAGCCTGAACTTGGATCATCTTACTGCTTTATTGTGCCAAATACTTCAAGTGCACTGAAGTCAGGAGCAAGAACTGATTTGCAATACACATTATTAAAGTATTACTCAAAAACTTGATACATTTTATTCCTGATTATACAAAACCGTATCCTTGTCAACAATTAATCCTGTTTATGATAAATAGGTCAAACAAACTGAATACAGAACTGAACTAATTCTCACTTGTAGAATAATTTGAATGGTGTAACTATAAGAATATATATATATTATAGAAAGCAAGAAAACAATGCCCATTTTTTAGATACTAAATTTGGGAATGTCTATCAGACTAGCAACTCGCCTCCTTCTTTGTAGCATCTATGAAACTATTATTTGACTCCAGTAAATCTAAGTTCCCCCTCAACTAAAAACTTCACAGCTATACATGAATAAAGAACCTGCTTTTACATTCTTCAAGGGTATGTTCATATAGGAAGCCTATTTTCATAAATCTTGCTCATCAAATCCAAAAGAATAAACTCCTTAATAGCATTTCTGTTACTAATGGAATTAAGACTATTCTTCCCAACATGAGATATTAAATACAGAATGAATAGGAAAAAATTATATTGAAAAGAGTGTTTCAATTGAATTTCTTCTAAATCCATCTGCAAAATTGAGTTAAAAATTAAAACTTAGGTTAGGAAAGGCCTGCCAGTCATTTTGGCACTTTCTTTGGGCCAACTTATCTGAGGCAGCTGCAAAACTACATTTAGGGGTCATATATTTTCTTTCAAATCAGCTTCCAAATGCATCTCAGAGAATGGGCCATGACAATGGTTTAAAGCTTTATTCCCCTCTGCAGCTACAAGTCATCACAATGCTGACTCTAATCAGGTTACTCTGCATCTGTCTGCCACAAATAACCTAGTAACAACTAAATGGATTGCCATAAATCTTTCAATTAGAATTTATAACTTTATTAGTACAATATTTTTGAACTGATTGCATTACTTTGAAGAGCAGCTTTCATTTATTTTGTCATTTGGGGGTCAAATGTGTACAATGGCTGGAAGCTGAATACACAATAGGCAGCCTTACTTCAACTTCATGGTGGTCTCCAGAATCTCCCTTCTCCAGAGACTACAGCCAATTTTTTAAAGGAACACTTTGTTTGCTGTGCTGAGGTTGAACCACTTGGCTGAATGTGACCAAGTCTCTTCATGACACACTGGGGTCACAGTGCCAGTTTTATGGCCCGGGTAAAGGCTTCATTAGAGTGATTTGCCATTGGGTAAGTTTTCAAAGGATTGTATGTCTTTCTTTTAGTTTTGTTCAGAGCTGTTGAAATCCATGCCATGGATCATATCTCTACAGTGGGTGAGGATAAAGTGATACTCAGTGATCCTAACAAACGTGGCTTGATCCATCAGTATCTTTGAGGTAGGGGGAAAAAACCAAGTTTCCCCCAAAAAATTAAGTATTTATTTCACAGTTATATAAGTACTCTGTATTTTCTTTGCTGAACTACAACAATTCCAAACAGCATACATTATGGTTAAGAAGAGGAAATAAACTAAGCAGTTGACTTAGAAGAATATAGTTCAGCATTTTGACAACACTGCTATACTAACACAAAGGCATTTATGTTAAATACATAACCAAACATACACCCCATAAAATCAAGGTACAGCTAAACTGCATTTTTGTTTTAAGGGATTAACTTCTACAAATTTTAGTCATAACAGGCAAAATTTGAAATTTGGAGAAAAATCGAACTTTAAAATTCAAGAATGAAACTATATTAGGGTAACAGATACTAAAGGCACTTTTGCATCTGAAGACTTAAAAAGATCAGGAGTTTCAGTGGAAAAGGGAACCTTCAGAAGATGAAGGCTCAGAAATAGCCATACAATCCTTTGTGTTTTGTTCATTATTAAATGGGAGTTTGAAGAGTTCTGCAGGGTTTTTAACATGCATTGGATTCTCTGGCAAGATCTAAGGATAATTTATCAGCTTATACTGACTGCTTGGGTGAAACTGTGAGCACAGGCACAAATAACTGGTCATTCATTGTTGTTTATGCTTTGAGATGTAGGTGAAAAGTGCAAAACAGGTGAAAAGTGCATGTACAGAGATACCATGTCTAACTAGGTGCTTCAGATCATACTTAGATGCTACAGAAAAAAGCAATTAAGTAGTCCATTTGCTAGAAAGATATGGAGTCATCAGTTTCGATTTTATTTCTTCCTTACAAACACAGAAAATTTTGCACAAACAGAAAGAAACCTTGCTTAGTAAATTATTATAGAAAGGAATAGATTTATTACAAAGCTGCCCCTGCCATACCCAAATTAAGAACAGATCTACATAAGACTGTAACATAAGAATTGAATATGCCCTGCTTTTTGTTCTGCTAACTTAGACTATTCAAATGGGGGCTTGCAGCCTAAGATTTGACACCCAAACATTCTCAAGAACCCCAGAAAATGAGTCAAGACTTGATATTTCTATGAGCAATGTGGATCTGGCATGACGTGGAATCATGAGTCCCTCTCTCAAACATGCATGGCAACCAAAAGCCACTAAGAGTCAGAAATAGAAAATCCAAAGGACAAATCACCCTCCTTCCTACTTCCACACACCTCTAACCTTTAACTGACCTTTCACCCAAAAGATGATTTGTTCAAGATAGCCCAGGAATCTTGAACTAGAGCTCATGTATAAGATGCTATGGAAGGAAGTGTCAGTTGGTAGAAATCACACTGCATTAGTTTTCAAACACATGTGCCATAAGGAGCCAAAATAACTTCTGGTTTATCCTTACACACCTTTCTTTTTCTGTCATGAAGTTTAGGAATAAGCCTTTAAAAATGTTAAAAGTTCGGAAAAAAAAACCTTACCCATTAATAAAAATGCATAGTAGCAATGTAATTATCTTCTACACTAGAACACTCTTAAATCTCTAAAGAAAATAGGAAAATGTACTTAAAATAATATTATAAATGTTCATGTATTGTATTTTTGACCCTAAAAACAACAATATCTTGTCGTAAAACTGCTCTTCTGTTCAAAAGCATATCCACAAGGATTCTTAGGGAAACAGAGTGGTTAAATTCCTTAAAAACTAGATAAAATAGATAGAATAGGCCAGGGCCAGTTTTTTCATCAAACTGTTCATAGTTTACATTTAAGGAGACATGGCTTGATTCTCCATTCCTACTTCCTCTTCAGACTTAATTACACTCAAATTCCCACCATTTCTGAGTGCACAATTCCCTGTGGCTCCTGGCCGGCCACCACGATGGAGTCAACACTTGTCTGTGTTGCCTACACAGAATACAGGCAGTGCAGGCTCAGCCTCCGAGCCTGTAATAGGGAGCAGAGTTAGAAAAAACGAAATACAGGCCACCTGTGTTCAACTTTAAACCTGTCAGACATGGTTTGTGACATTACTTCACCAGACCATGGTGCTGTCATGATAAGAGATCACAAGAATTTCTTCTGAATCCGCTTTAAGGCTTGCAGTGTTAATAAAACACAGTATACTGAACAAAAACGTGAGTTAGACCATAAAAGTTTCACACTCTTGGCATAAATTTGAGGTGTCTTTGTTTTTTCAGCTCTGAATCTAACAATGTAAGCACTGCTTTTAGGAAGCTTCCTGAATTCTCTTCTCACAATTTAGTTAGTAAAATACATTAATGCACCTACATATTAGAGCAATGAGCATCATCCACTCCAATAAATAACTGTTATAGATCATTCTCTTTTGGAAAACAGCTTTCATTCTTAAGCCCACCCAAGGCCACCTAAAAACTTGCTCGAAACAAACTCTACAAATTCATAAAGATTTAAAAACTATTTCTCAATACCATGAGCATGTTGAGTTTTAAGAAAATCAGACAAAACTTACATATCTAATTTCCCTCCCGTTTAAATTCCCTTTTTATTTAGAACTAGAAGTTTTCATCAGTTATGACTATATGTTTTAAAAAGCTTATTTTTAACTCACGACCATACTGCTGTAAAAGCAAGAAGTACTTAGTGTACCTAAAACCTCATTAGATTGATCTGTATTATCCTGAACCACTGAAATGGAAAACTAAGAATATTAATATGGCAGCTTTGACATCACAACAATTGATGCAAATTCTAGGGTCTAACTTGATAATTCCTGCATGCTTCCCCCAGTGAAAGAGCAGAACTATTGTCATATTCTGAGCATACATGTAGTTTAACCTTACTTCGTTTTTGTAACAGGGAATTGTGACAAAGGACTGGAATTAATTTTCTAAAATAACACATCTTATGTGTCAATAAAAAGAAACAAGAGAAGTCATAGGAATTAATGAGGCTGATTATAAGTCAGAGATCTCAAAAGGATATTATCAAGTCTAAAGCAAGTCAAATGTCAAACTTGGGTTAAAAGTCATTTCAAGTACTGCATATATTCTTCCACACTTTGGGATAATCCCCTCTAGATAAATGCCTTCTTATCATTTTTCCTCTCAGTTTATTCAAAACACTTATCAAAAGAAAAATCAAGCAGGCAGTAAAAGCCAAGGTACTTCTACAGTAAGAAAATTAGCAGCCATAGCACGTGAAGTCTCTCAGGGCTGAAAGAACAACTTGTGTATAAAGCTGTGCCTGATTAGATCCAGTGGGCAAACACAGCTCTTGTATCAACAGGGGCACAGTGTCCCACAGCTACCTCCTGTACCAGCATTATTGGGGCATTTCACACCAGCAGCACACCAAGCTCACAAATTCTTCTGGGATAAAGAGGTATTCTCCAACAGTTTGTAAAATAAGGGTGGTAACACCTAAAGTCTATAGCAGAGGGAAGAACTGAAACCATAGCACTCTCTCTTCCATTCTAATCAAAACCTGGAAGGAATATTAGCTCAAAGGAGAATATAAAAATGTGTACTAGTAAGTACTTTATACAATGTATACAGCAAAAAAAAGTTTCTACAGTTGGTTTATACAAAGTTTTAACTCAGATTTATTTTCACAGTGACAATATTTTTAAACTCATAAAAAAAAATTTAGATCTTGAAATAAGATCCATTAATTGGTTAACTGATACAAGCAATGAATGTAAGGTTTGGGCCTGACTCTTATTTCAGTGCTAGTAATAAAACTGTAGTTTAATCCTCTGGAAAAAAAAATAAAAATCAATCAATTTACTTCCTCTCAAAGCATCTTTTCCCCTTAGCTGAACATGACATTAAAGGTTTCAAATGTCATACTTGTAAACTATGTGGAATTAAAAGATGTCTCTATGGAACTGCTATATTAAATGGATCTTAAACTTGTTTATGATTCAAAAGAATGATAGAAATTAGGTAAAGTAAAAAAGGGAAAAGAAACAGGCTCTTAAGTTCCAGAAATAAAACTCCCTAGATTAAGAACTGTATGAACTAAGGATTATGACTCCCTGAACCTTAAACATTAAACTCACTACAATTGTAAAATATTAACAATTTACTTCCATTAAGACATTTGTTACAAGCTGGTATAATGCCAACATAGAAGCTTTATTAGACTTCAATTGATGAAAGCAACACTTCCCTCCAAACTCTCTCATCACATTACATGATGTCAGATAGATTATAGATTAAAAGTCATATTTGCTCAAATCTACACAAAGTCAATCCCCATTCTGGCTCTGTTGTCTGGACCACTTTGTACCTTGAAGAACAACAACAACAACAAATAAACTTGAAATGTCTTTGCCGTATTAGATTTCATTGCACTATGGCAACCAGCACTATTCTCACCTTTGATGAAAACAACTCAAAAGAGTATTAGATAAATTTGCTTCACTCTCAACATAAGAATCCTATTAGAAGTGCCACAGGAAGGGAAAAAAGAAAAAACCCCAACAAAAAAACAAAGCATTTTTGATACTTTTTCTTTGGGCATTTTTCCCTTGTTAATTTTCATAATTTTCCTAGACATTAGGATCCAGGGGTTATTTGACTTGTTTTTGAAGCAAATCCTGTCCATTATTCCCTTCATACTTCTTTTATAGTACATGATGTGTATTTGTTATTTGGGCTAAGAAACGTGTGCTATTTCTATTATTTATGAACAATGTTTTCACTTCCTTTATTAATCTTCTTACCATAAGATTGAAATCACGTGGACATGTTTACCTGCTTTAAATCAAGCAGGAAGGACTGGATTTTGTAATTCACTCTCTGACACCAAATTTTTCCTTGTAGGTACACACAAATTTTTGAAACTAAAAACATTAGCATAGGAGCACCAACAACTCACTGATCCATACATAATAAATGTTTTGTAGCCTGGAAGTACAGTAGTGTACGCCATCTCCAACTGGGCTTGCCCCTGGACTGGCCTCCATAAAAATCCCCCTAATCTTAGATAGGCTGTCAGATAATAATGAGATTTACTGTGTAATAGAGATGAAATTAATAGGTCTCTAAAAAGATACCTGCTTTGATATGAATATGGCCATTTTAGACTTCAAAAATCACTGCGTATTTTCTGTCTTATAAGTGTCCAGTAGAGCTAAAGCCAAAGTTTCTTTCCTTCTGAAAAGCACTTTTATTTCTTGAAATGCTCCAAGAAAAGTATCAGTGCATTACAGCTTTGGAATTTATTATATTTGCCACTTGCCTGAGAACACTCTTCAGTAGTTTTTTTTTTTTAATAAGTGTGTTTTTCACCAAAAGAGATGATGCCCTTCTAATTCCTGCGACATCTGTCCTATCAATCCCAAGCACAACACTGCCAGTTCCTAGACCCATGATCACACAGGTAGCCGAGCATGTTACTGCTCAGGCAAATGTGTTATGAATTCTCAGATGATGAACTATGGTAAGGCTGGGTGTCAGAGGTGATGAAACTGATAATCCATCAGTAATTTTCTAACCACCCCAACATCTCTGACCCATTGAACAAAATAAATGTATTTAATCACTGACTAGTCAACTGATCAGAAGGTGCCACAGGGTGAAATGAGTGTCTTGACAAAGGGAAGACAGGCATGACCTAAACCACTGTCACAACAAGCATATCTCATCTCAGCTACGTACCCACAGGAACAGATTCAACCTTAAACCTTCCTTTGGAATAAAATTTTTGTTTACAACAAAATACAAAACTGATCTCATAAGAGTATCCTTAGGAAAACAATTCTGGCAACACTTTTCAAACTCTTTTCTTGTAAACAGATTAGACTAAAACCACAAAAAAACCCAACCCACCAAGCACTTCTGATGAATCATAGCCCAAATAACACAATACAAGCAAAGGATGCTGCTCCCATAGAAGGTTTTTCAGCACCTTTCTGGATGATGTGTTCTACCTCTCCTCTGACTGCTGCCAGCCTCATGACTAAGAAGAATGGCAGGTCAAATCGCACACCCTTCACAGAAGTCTTAAGCAAACTTTTCTTGGCACGCAAAAACCTGATTGCATGGAAAGTGGTACTTTCCCCAGGTGTTCCTATGGCAAAACAACATGCCTGCCCAGCACTGGGTTATTAATGTCTCATTCTCCTGATGTTCTGTGTTGGCAGCCATGACAGAAAGCTTTGAACTTGTTTATTCACACTTGTTTAATCCTGTCTCCACACAGCACATCACAGCCTGTGGGGCTTGGAAGATGGATGAGTGAAACCAAGGCCACGAGGGGGTCAGGGTCAGGGTTGTCGCTGAATCTCAATAACTCCATCACTCACTGTAGCAGGCACTTCAGAGGTCACCTCAACTGAGGAGTTTGGGATAGATGTGGAAAAACAGCTGGCACAAGCATACACATATTCCCTGCAGTTGATGCTACACATGGAAACAAGTGTAAATCCTGACTTTCACTGTGCCTTGAGCTGGTTTTAGTCTACTTGGTTGCAAAAAGAACAAAGGAAAAAAGTTTCTTCAAAAATAGCTGGTAGGTATCAAGCAGCAGGCACAGGCAAAAGAAAGAACAAGTAAAAGAAAGAACCACTAAAAATCAGACAATAAATATGCCAGTTTAATATTTGTGCTGTAACTAAGGGAAAGGAGCAAAAAGAGCACACGATGTTGCAGACTGGCTCTAGTACACAGTGACAGTGGAGGGCAATACATTTCATCCCACTCCTATTGTGCACACCGTGTGCCTGACAAAGAAGCTCCTTTGATGCAGAGACAGCACAGATGACACAAACTCCTACTCTGTCCATTATGCAGGAATTTTAATGTGCATCAATGATAAATCCTAATTTTTAAAAGCTTTATGCATAGAATATATATGTTTCATATACATACATATTTCATGCATATATATACTTTTATATATAAAAAATTATATATCTAAAGCATATGATAGTTAAATAACTGTATACTGCTTAGGTTCTAAACAATGCTGACAATATTCAGTATAATTTGAGATGTTATATTCCCATAACTTTAGTAAACAATTATGCTGTTCATAATTATATTGCACACTAGATGCTCTTTATTCACTTCTGTTTGTCACTGGCAGGAACTTGATCACACACTGATACAAAACTGTTCCTTTCCTACAGCTCTGAACTTGTGCCTTCTACATCCACCTCATAATAAACTACTCTGCAGAACTGAAATTATTTCCAAAAGAGATGGAAATTAGTATTATTAGCTATCTTTAAGCACATGTGCACCACTGGAATTAAAATCATAAATTTGGTCCAAGCAAGTTCTCATTTGTTCAGAATGCAGGTGTATAATGAGAAAAGTGACATATAAACTTAGATCTGCACATATGCACTCAGTATATTTACGATAACCAGTCAAAATATTTTGATGAATAGGAAAATTAGCAGGCGATTTATATAAAGAATACTCAAAGACAAGTTTTTATTCTAGAAAGAGAAAACAAGTCCTTACAATCTGACCAGGCTATTTGAGAAGAAAATTCAGATTAAAAAAAAGGAAAAAAAAAATAACAGGGCTCTGCCTCGTCTCTCCAAAAACTGTAAAAGCTCAGGCTTCAGTGTGGATATCACTTAGACTAATGACACTGGCAGGGAAAGAAGTAATTCTACAATCATTTGCAGATCCAATTTTTATTACTTTCTTTTCTTGGAGAAAGGGCAGTGGAATGGTAGTGATTAGGGTTTTGAGGGTTTTTTCAGATGGTTGGTTTGCTTTTTAAAGCATTTTTGTAAGATATCAATTTCTTGAAGACAAAGGAAACCTTTTTGTTAGGATTGCTGCAACTTCTTTCCCTATGGCCCATTTTCTGAAAAGTTTATTTATATTAAATGCTCTCAAGGGGGAGGGTTTGAGCAAGGGAGTCATATTTCCACAATTTTCAATAAGACTAATACAATCAAAGTTTATATAACACACAAAAATCTATTAAGAAATTCAAAATTTGCAGTAACTGATACATTCAGGATCAGATGCTGCTCAAATGGAAACACAATCTTAATGAAAGCATGAAGAAAGTCACCTGTCTTTTCATAGCAGGCAGAGGAAGTCAAATAAAATGAAGAATATCCCTCGTATTTTTAAGATATCACACTACCAATCAAAATATTTGGCTTCTGCCTGTGGTTCTGCCATCAACATGATACATGGCTTCGAACAGGTGGCTCTGAATCTCAAAGAAAACATGACTGATGTTCAGTATTGCCATCACTGACTTCCAGACAGGCGTCTGCAGGAGAGGAAATTTACAGGTCTGAAGCAGGTAATTAAGTTGCTTCTGCAGTACAGTAAGAATTGTTTATATGCTAAGGGAGGGGGGACATGGGGCTCTAAGGTACAAATCTTTAGCATCCAGATTGGCTTCAATCACTTTTCCCAGCTGACTGTCCAGACTGCAGGCTACTTAACTCCTCCTCCAACAATCTGAATGAACTAGTAAGAATTAGACTACTTGAGGAAAATGTGACTTCTAGTTGCTGATTCTGTTTGAAACATAAAAGAAATATGTAACAATGAGAAGACACAGTTAGAAACAATGTAAGTAGAACACAAAAGCAAATACTTTCTGAAAACAAATTCAAGGTGGAGTTTTTTTGGTCATTTATTTACTCGTTGGTAAAAAAGATGCTTTGCTAAAAGAAAAACCCATTCTGACAAACATTGAAAAGTTTCAACTTTCCAGTTTGCTTCAGCAACCACATATTTACATCCAGACTTGTGCTTTCCTGTGGTCTCGGTTATCAACCTAATTTTAAAACATTCTAAATACTCTATACTCCAAGAAAAAAGCAAGGTGCACAAAAACAAAGGAAACTTGACTCTATGCAAGCATCTTTTTCATAAAGACAATTCTTCCAGTAAAGATAACATACATCTCAGTAGCTAATGTGAGTGTTTCACCCAGATGTTGTCAGCTACTCAAAGTTTTCCTCTTCCTGTTCCTTTTTTGGATTCCAGCCAAGAAAAACAATTGTACTTGCCCAGAATCCATGAGGTGAATGAGCCATTTAAAGTGCTTAAACTTCAAATACATGAGCTTAAACACCTCGTGTGCTCTCTAAATCAGTGGGTTTTTACTATCCAAAATGGACTATTGCACTGGATAGAACAACTGGTGAGACCCAGCAGAGCATTATGCCACTGCTTCCCTTGTGAAATAAAAGACACGATATATAACTACCTCAACAGAGCTGCTCTGGAGAAAACACAGGAATTCTCACATTCTAAACACACCCACAGTTCCATTTGGCATTCATCACTGCTAAAATACAAACTGATTGTCCTATTATCTGTCAGCTTTATGGGATTATAACAGTTAGCAGATGGGGAATTTTTTGTATACATTATGACCTGAAAAATAATTCCAAGCTTAGCCAGTGTAATTTCTTTCGCAAGATTGTTGCTCAATTTATCACCTTAAACTGAGGATATTTTTTCTCAGGTTCTCATGTATGGTTTGTTTTGAGATTATAACAGAAAGAATCTACTTCCTTCCCACAAGCAATGTTTATGTGGCTCAGCCTTGCTGGATTGGTGATCTCTTCATAGGCTGACAGGAATTTGTTTCCTTCTAATTTATTTCATCAAATGATTTTGCATACAAAGTGAGCAACAGGAAGGTTTGACTCTGATTAGTAGAAGAAAAGTCCTCCAGCAAGATGCAGGTGGTTTAAGGAACTTCCAATTTTGAACACCAAGGCAAACATCTATTTTGGCATACAAGATTAGGCAATGAACCCAGCAGGACCCAACAGTAGGATCATTAGATGGGAAGAATGGGATGACACTGAAAATTAGTATAGGAGACACTAATTGAAGTGGAATAATAGCAAATGCCAGGCCACACTTTTTCAAACCCATCACAAGGAAGGTGAATGTGACTTTATGGCAAAGTATAGTTCATCTGTTACAAATTACAGAGGAAGAGAAAGATCTGTATCTGATTAGTATAGAATGACTATGAGCTACAAAATGCTTATAGGAAGTTAAACATGACTGATAGATCAGGGAACAGTGAAGATTGTTAGTAACATTAGTTCATCATGCACAGCATGCAAGTCTTGAAATATTACATGCAATCTACCCACTCGTGTCTCAGAAAACATATGCAGACTAGAACAGGTGATGAATGATCTACTAGGATCAAGCAAGCATTTTCCAGGAAAACTTATGAGCTTTTCTTGTTTAACCTAGCAATAACAGAGATGACAAGTGACACCACAGTGGTCTGTAAATGAAATGGAGAGAAAACAACTACAGAAAAATCAGATCATAGAATCACAGAATAGTTTGAGTAGAAATTAATCTTTCAAATGTCATCTAGTCCAACCTCCCTGCAATGTGCAGGGACATCTTCAACTAGACCAGGCTGCTCAGAGCTCCATCCAACCCGGCCTCGAATGTTTCCAGGGATGGGGTATCCGAGCAGCCTGTTCCAGGGTTTTACCACCTCCACAGCAAAAAACTTCAATCCTCTTGCAGTATAAAACCATTACCCATTGTCCTAATGCAACAGGCACTCCTAAAAAGTCTTTCTCCATCTTGTTGTAAGTTCCTTTTAAGCATTGAAAGGCTGCTATAAGATCTCCCCAGAGCCTTCTCTTCCCTAGGCTGAGCAATCCTAATTTTCTCAGCCTTTCCTCATAGGAGAGGTGCTCCAAAATCACAAGAATTAGCATAAACCAAGCACATTTATGTTTACACTGGAAACATGAAAATTATTTTTCTCACCATTGAAATACAGAAGTTCCAAGACAGGCTTTCAACAGCAATGGAAAGGAGTGAGCTTGGGCATGAAGGGGAAGGCAATCAAACTGCTTTTCAGAGTGCAGCTTGAAATGTTTCTGAACAGAATTACAAAGTACAGCTGTGTAGAATACAGGAACTCAGCAATCCAGGACTCCCAGTTCCTTACAACTCTACACTCCTTTGTACAGTGGCAAACAGCAGAAAGTGACAGTGTACGCCTCCCTTCTCTACCAAAATGAAGCCATTTCCCAAGTATCAGTACACATTCACATCACTGCCACTTGAAAAATTCAAGCAAGAAGACTGGAACAAAACCACCACTTCATTTCCCACATAAATTCCACGTATTAGAAACTTATGTGAGGTATAAAATCTGTGGGAACTTTTGAAGTAGCACCAAAGCCACGATTAAATTTTAGTCCTGCAAGAGCAAGCAAAGTTCATATCTGAACAAAGACAGGGATTAAAAAAAGAAGGTTAAGGGTTTTGGAGTCTTCAAAATATAGAGTGATTATCAGAATAAAAATCTGTATCTATATATATAGAGAGAGAGAAAGATGCAAAACATCCAGAAATCTTATCCTGATAACTACTGTTAATTACCACAGTAATGAACCTTGTTAGAATTGAGATCATGAAAAATTTGCAAAGGCATAGTCTGAGCATTGCTTCAAATGAGTACTTTTTTAAGCCTGACATTGCAGAATAATACAATATGAATGAAGCATATGCCAATAGCTGATATTTCAATTAACATTCAAATAGTGCTTATTGGCTCCTGAGCAAAGAGAACAGAGTTGTAAAAATTCAATGTTATCTTTTTTCTCCTTCATTTCCCATATGAACTAAAAATCAGAGAAATGTCAACCAAAAAAATATCAGTACATGATGATGTGCCCACTAACAGATCAATCAGCAGTTGATTTCTCTCAAGGTTTCTGTGAAGTCATCTGTTCCTTAGCTGTCAACATTTTATCAGTTAGAGCATTCAGGATGATCTAAACAGCACATTTGATTTTAAAAAATAAAATCAAATCAAAGTTAAGCAGAAGAAAGAAGCTGATAAAAATCAAGTAAGGAATGGGCAAGAAATTATTAGAAGCAAAATCAGATCAACTGTAAATACATCCTAAAAATGTAGTAAAAAGTTCTCTTTTAGGTGGAGAAAAAAGGTAAGTCCTGGGCAGAAGATTCAAGGGATAAATAAGGTATTCTACAAAAAGCTCCTCTAATCATTCCTGGCTGTGATAACTATTTCTACTGCGGGAATGCCGGGGATGATACCAGACTATGTGAACACAGTGCCTGAGAGCACATTGCAGAGACTTATTAACCTGGTCTCAAGTATTAATTCACATTGTGGAAACACCTTCCAGCTGTTAAGCAAATTTTTCACTAGGCACACAACCAAGTTTAAGTGCTCACAACAAACACTCTTCTGGCACCTGCGCCTGTCTGTTTTATGTGAGCATCTGTATCTATCTTTCTTTAGTATTCATTGTGCTGCGAATATCTACCAAAAAAAAAAAAAAAAAAAAAGATTATAGGAAGACCACAGTATGAAAAGAACAAGAAAAAAGGAGAACAAAAACAAGGCCTGGAGAAACCTACAGGCATTGTACAGCTTGATATTAAGAGTGATAGAATTTTAAATATCTTTGGATTTACTTAAAATGTAAGGAGTCCTTAGCCTTTTTAGCCTTGGAAACATTTGAATCTGCACAGCCAGGTGGAGTTCAAAGCATAATAAATGAAGATGTAACAATGACTTGTCTAAATACTAATGGATGATGGTGGGAAGCACTGCTTCTGCTCACATGGAAGGCATCAACACTGAAGAACAAACTTAAACAGTTTGTGAGAAATGTGCTAGCAACAGAATTTAGGTTATCCTGATGAAGAGCACCTCTCTCATAAAAATTCTAGTTCGTTCTGGCTACTGGTACAAAAATCACACCCTCTCAAATATGTAGGTTTCTTGTCTCAGGAGAATTCAGAAGAAATAAAACCACTCAACTAAAAGCTAGATTAATGAAGTAAATAATCATAATTTTTTTTTCTCAAAAGGAAACTTTGCAATGAGATATCAAGTCAGGTCTTGATTGATCTGATGTGCCTTTACTCATTTATATTTAGCAACCTCTAATTTCTAATAGTGACTAAGAATTACTGCCCTAAACATAAATGCCATTTTATGTTATATTTTCAAACAATGGTGTTCCCACTGGCTTCATCCTAATGCACAGAAAAGTCAACAGAAACTGCTTACTGCAAGCTTCAAAAGTACAAAGAAGGTTTAAGTTATTCACACCATCTTATGAAATCTGCCTTTTCCCCAGATTATCTAATCAGATACAATTTTATTTGTTCTCTTCTACAAGGGAAATTTAATTTTCCTTAAGCTTACTGTGATAATAGCCATGATTTGTTAAATTTCTTCTTAGAGAAAAAGCATGATGCTTTTCAGTGTCCTGATATTGCTCATAGACCAGACCACTGTCTCCAGCATTCCAATTTCTACAATAATTATTCTATTGTGATGAGAGCAGAGGAGTGACAACTCAAACAGAAAGCCTTTCATACTCTGTTTAGAAGGATGAGAGTGAGAGAGATACAAGTAACAGGACATGCTCTCCACATGTGAAAGTAATCTCAAAGCAAATCAGACTTTAAAATTACCAGTAACAAAATTAAATATGTGTTACTATCATGCATTAAACAGAAACTAGATGGAAAAAATCACCCACCCATTTTACAGTCGCATACACTCTGCTCTTCTTTCACTCTGAATATCTCATAGGAAATTATTAACTCCATTATTATGAACATATTGCAGCCTTTTGCACATGCTCCAGCAAATAGCCATTAGCATTATGATGCAAAGGTGATTGCATAGCATCTATTTTATATCTCTCAGCCTTTATTCACTGCACATTTCAATGTATCTGGTTTATTTGTAAAATTACTGTCTCCCATGTTTAAGATCTGGCTTACAATTGCTTTGCAGAACACCTATGACTTCACACTAAACTCAGTGTACTACTATAAGCTCTCTTGTTACAGATAAAAACATAATTCAGTGTTGAATCTAACACAAACAGGATCATTATGTTTAGAGAGTGTTCCAAAGCCTGCTATCCAAGCAATCTGTGGCATATAAATAATGCAAGATCTCTTCTTTCTCCAAATGACTTCAGCTCAAGCAGAGACTCAGAAAGATGGAAGCCCAAATTTATACTGCCATTACAAAATTCAATCTATTTCTGGTTCTCCCATTGAATTATGACTCAGAGGCTTCCACTATTTTCTGCACCCACCCACATGCTCCCAGTCTTTGCCAACCCATGCAGAAAAGAATCCTATTAGTGAATATTCCTGAGCTTTATTATTATTATATTAAAATGGCAGCAAATCCCAACTAATCTGTAAAGCTTCACGTTTTCTTTTAACGGAATGTAAGGTAGAAAATGGGTCTTATTTCCCCTCCCCCCTGACCTCTGAACCACAACCTCCTCGCCACTAAAGCGTTCAACACCTCATTTAATCTCTCCTCGCTGCACTGGCACAGCACCGCAAAAGGAAAAGGGAAAAAAATAATCTGGGGACTTCATCAATTTTTCATGAATTTTCATTTAGGCCAAAGCCCCCTGTAACAGTGGTCGATAGATCAAGCTGCTGTCACGTATTTAACACCTGGAGCTACAGCTGCTCTCCCTGGGGGCTGCCGCTGACTCCGGCTGGATCAGAGGCAGCGCGGGGACCCTCGCTCTCCTTCCCCTGCTCACATGTGGTGCCCCGGTGCTCCCAGCTGAAATCCTAGCTACACTCACTGCTGCAAATGTTTCCTGATATTCCCGCTGGAAAACTCCACCACGGAGCTTCGACTGCCTCAACTGGTGCGCTGCTAAAAAAAAATGTGCTTTTATTTTAAGACTCCTGGCGTTTGAATATGAAAGCAGTTTGGTGAAAGAACTATTTCAAGCCTACTTCCCTTTCTAAATTCTCCCAAGAAAATCTGAACATCTACATACATCTAATAATGCCAAACCTTGTTCAATTTCACTTAAAAATTCTAGTGGACAAAATCAAAAGGAAGATGTTTTACTCTGTTGAATATCATTCTTCATAGAGGTTTTAAGGCTGGAACATCTGCTTTTAATGATTTAACCATAAAACAAAAACACTACATGAGAATTTGCCATGTACAGTTTGGAAGACTTGTTTGACTGGTAGCATTAGGATCATTTTTTCCTTCTGAGGAAGCTCCTACGGAAGAATCAGCAACTTGAAAAAACTCCAAAAAAAAAAAATTACTGTGTTCAAAATGGTTTGAACCATTCTGTTTCCCAGCTGAATTTAACTTCTGTCTTTACACATAAATATGGATACATCAGAAGACTTTCAATCCAACTGCTTTTGTGGCAGGTGCCCATGGAGGGCGGAAAAAAGAAAAGAAAACTAATCATAATTAGCACTGTTTATCATATTAATACATAAGCATAAACACATCTAACATACAGACAAACCCAATAAATAGTTCTTCATAAATCACGGAAAAGCTGCGAGAGCACATTATTAGTAACTCCAATTTAATAAGCAAAGTAGAACAATCACAGTTTCTTACTCTAAAACAGCAGACTCAAGCATTTTAAACCTGTGAAAACCAGCAGTTTGTCCCTCATGGCACTCTTTGAGGCCACCTACAGTCAGATAATAATCCAGAACCAAGCTGTCAGCAAAAGACAACCATCCTGTCTGTGGTGATGAAAGGAGCTTGGCTTGGTGTGGAAAGCAGGGTTTTCAACACCATGACAGAGAGCACGAGTCAGAGGGGATGGCGTGCAGCCCCACGGACAGGGCTGCAGCATCCAGGCAACTCAACAGCTTTCCAGCAGGAGTTGAGGACAGGTGAATGGGCACTCACTGCTGACAACAGCCTGTCACCAGCAACTCATTTCCCACGAGTGCAATGGGGCTGATACAGACCTGCCCATCTTCTTCAGCCCAGAAATGCTGACAGTAGAAAAACAAGTAAGAGACTCCAACTGTTTCCTGAAAGTCACTTGGAAACCTGATTTATGACCAAAAATTACCTCAAACACAAGCAAAAACTGTTTGCTATAATCTTCCAAATGATGCCTTTGATACACACTAAGCACTGTGCTTTTAAAAATCACAGCAGAATCTCAAAAATTAGGTAAACAAGCAATGTATGTGTTACATTCTTTTCTTTGAAGAAGACTTTTTTGTAATTGCAGCCATTGTACTGCTCAAGGAAAGATAAAGCACTGTTGAAATGAAATAGAAGAGCCTGCCTTAGACTGCTAAACCTTTTAATTGGGGGATTCAGGCAGTTAAATTTCAAAGCTCTCAAAACAGCAAAAGCACAATGTTATTGCAAAAACTTTGGCCATGGTTTCGGATCTCAGTTCCACATTCATGTGGAATGGGCTCCTGCCCTAAAATATCTGACAAAGGAGAACAGCTTTATTATTTTTAAAATTTTCTACTATCTCCCATATGATTTATGCCTGACCTGCCACCAGCTACACTGGTTAAACAAACTCCAGAGACTGGAGCTCACAGTAGTCAATGAAGTAGGGATCAGTGAAAACTGACAAGATATAGAGCACATTTAAATTTTAAAATAATCAGTCACTTCAATTTGATGACTCAAGGTACAACTGGAACAACCGTTTGAACTTCAATAGGAGATCCTGAATCTCAGCAGGATTAGAATAAAGATTTCAAGTGTTTATATCTCTCTCTCTCTTAGGATTTCTCAACAGTTAAAAAGCATGTACAGTAAAAACCATGTACAGTAATCCAGTAAATTTATCTAGGAATACTCATCCAGATTTCAGCCTTCCTTAAACTGGTTTCTCCTCAATTCCCAAATACCAACCAAAACTGAAAAACTTTCTGTGATGCATTTACTGGCACATTTACTTCTGCTTTGATAGTGTGCCAAAATTGTTTTTATTTTTTGTTGGACACAGTTTTGAATCTAGGTTACAATAGGTAAAATGTAGTGAACAAGTCTGTTCTACTTGGCTTATTCCGCCATTTAAATATTTAAAAAATGGCATTTTCTGCAATTTCTGAGAAAACAGAAGCCTCAAGATCACACCATGTTAGCTATGAAAGTCTGAAGACTGAACTAGGAACAAAGATTTCTCTTCTGTGTTTCCCCCCTTAAAACATACCATCTACTGTGGACTTAAATCCATTCCTTACCAACTAAGCAATACGAATTTGTTCTAAAGCCCTACTTCGAACACATTTTAGGGAAACTACTGTCAGATGAAGAGCTGTGGGGGAAAAGCTCAAGCCCAGCAAGAAGAGAGCAGTCATAAATCTATTAAAAAAATACAATTCTATGCAAAGATGCACATTCTGAATAAAAATATCAGTGCTGATTCAACCCATACAACTGAGCAGCAAAAAAATACATGTGCAACTGATGATACTTTATGTCTGATGAGCTTTTTTGCTGTGAATATAATGAAAGTATCTGCTAACTCTACTGGAAGTAGACTACTCATGCCAGGTGGGCTCTGAAACAGCCCTTTTGACTTCTCTGTCAAGACAAAGAGAATCGATAAAGACCAAGACTGCTCTGGATGATATGAGAAATGGCCAACAATTTCACTTGCCATTCACATAATGAATGAGGCGTGGGTCAAATTTATGATTGAGGAGCATATATATTGAGGTTTCCAGCAGTACAGAACATGAGTCACCAAGATGCTGTCTGCTTCTGTTGAGGTAACAGATGATGAGATAAAGAGAAACAGACAGTGCACCTTAGATTAAATGATAGGTATTTTTCCACATTAGTTCCAGTATAACCAACTCTAGACATCATTTAAAAATTAGATTATTCTTCAGAGGAAGATTATCCTTTGTCCATGTTTGTGCCAATCATGATTATACTCTGGCTAGAACCTCATTTCAGAATAAATCACTTATTCTGTACCATCACTGCTGCTGACCAAACACATGTGAAAATGCCTCGACTAAGAGCAACAGCTAATGATAAAACGCTGTACTTTGTGACTGCAATCCCCATTTGTTAACTCCCAGGATGCCAGCTGGTTGTGCGCAAGCGCATAAAAGCCACTTTCAAGTTTTAAAGAATACCAAATAAAACTACTCACATGCCACTTCCAGAGACGCATTGCGACTCACAGCTTCTCCAAGGTAGTTCCTTGCTACGCAAACATAGCTCCCCTCGTCGGGTTTACTCCTGCGCCCGTGCACGATGCGTAAGAAAAATAAAGATCCGCTGGGCAGCAGCATCCGGTGGGAGCGCGGGTCGTCCTTGTCCGTTTCCACCCGCTCGCCATCCTTGTACCACTCGATGGTGGGGGTCGGCCTTCCCTCTGCTTTGCAGTTTAGAGTCGTGGGCTCTCCTTTAGACACTATCACATCTGAAGGATGCTCAACAATCCGTGGTGGAAAGTCCTCTTGGCGGAGACGGGATCCTAAAGAAAGGACAGAGGGAAGAGACAGCAATTTATTTGTGCTTTAGGCGTCACAAAGAGCTCTCATAAGTTACTCCTTTAATGTTACAAAAACTTAAAAAAAAAAAAAGAAAACATATACAGCATCTGAAATTGCTTTCTCTGATATCAGAGACTGTATCAGACACTGCCCTACCCAAAAAACTGAGATGGACTAACAGATATAACCCTCTGTAGTGTTATCAAACCAGATGCAGATTGTGCTCAGAGGAGGATTTCTTACACATACATGTATGACAATCTTTTTTTTTTTTCCAATAATCTTCCTATTGACATTTACTTCTAGATCACTGTGTGCCTCCAGATTCTCCTCATAGCTACTGCTTTCTCATCCTTCCATCTGCCAGACTCAATAGGACATCCTATTGATGAAAACCACGGTATCTTACCATTAGTTAACAGTTCTTTGCAGTTTAACACGTATGCTTTACATCTCTTTTCCACAAACAGTCCCAGTATGAAAAGAGAAGTAGAAAAAAGAAAGCCAAAAGGGAAATCTAAAATGTCAGCTCACTTTAGAAATTTTCAGTTTCAGGATTGCATGTATATACACATACACACATAAATACAGTATAGGCAGAGAATCATAGAATCATAGGGTTGGAAGGTACTTTAAAGCTCATCTCTCATTCCAAAACCCTACCATGGGCAGGGACACCTTCCACTAGACCAGGTTTCTCAGAGCCCAATCTAACCTTACCTTGAACGCTTCCTTCCACATTAATCACACAGACACTCTCCACTCCTGCATATCTAGTTAGACTATGTGAGCCTGGCAAAATATTTTTGCAACAGTCACGGCAGTTCATGCCTCAAAAATAATCTTTTCTAGCATGGATCCTGAAATCCTTTGAGTGGAGCTGCCACACTGCTAAATTGGTCTGCACTTGTTAAATACAAGGTAAACCAACTTCTGCAGGTTAGTGAAACATTTGTCTCAATTTTCTGATCAGCAGTTTTGCTGAGTCGTAGAAAAGCAATTTAACATCAATGTCTTAATTACATTCTAGGCTCTACATTAAAATATTTTCAATGCCTCATTTACTGCAAAAGTTATGAGGAAAGGCATAAGGATCCATTCAACAGAGTGAATCCACCTTTGGACTTCTGTTTTACTAACACTCAGGTCATTAAACTAAGGCTTGCCACTGCAGTTAAGTGTTACATTGCTGTTGCACAAATTAGCTCTTTCAGTGGCTTCCAGATTCTATTACCAGAACAGCAAAGAAATCCATAATCTGCAATGCCTGTACATGAAGAAACCCCCCATAATCTATAGCTAAGCACAGATAAACTTATGGGACATTTGGAAAAGAAAAACCTATTTTATTCTTCCTTCTACCGACAAAAAAAAAAGTGTGTGGGGGGGAACCTCGCCAAAAAAAGTATTTTAAATCTAACAGAAGAATCTGATGTAAAAAATATCTCTAGTGCATGACCCCAAACAAATAATTGAAAAAGACTGAAATTACCATTTAAAGATGAACATTTGGAAGTACATGGGATTAAAAGGCCAACTTCATCCATTGACTAGAGACATTTTTATTTAGCACACTCCCCCAGATAAGTCTATCAACCTAATTCATTGCTTATTCTAAAAAAGCAAAAAAAAAAAATCCACTAGTTGTGTTAAGACATTTCTATTGACAGTATCAGGAGGAAAAGGAAAGCTGAGGTGTTTGAGACATGAGAGGGATTTAAATTAGAGAACAGACACAACTGAATTTTGATAAATGGTTAACATAGGGTAACAAAGTTAGCAGGGTAACAAAAAAACGCAAATCCAAAATATAAGTTTTCTTGTACACCAAATTTTGTTGATAACGTTCAGAACTCCTGAAAATATATCCTATACAGACTTACAGGCCATATTCAAAGCTGTGAAAAGGGCTTTCTCCCATTAAAAAAAGTCTAACCTTATACAACCCAATTAAAAACCCCTCCTCAGGCCACAATAGGGCTGATTCTTCCTCTTCGGTGCTGATGTTTATCACAAAACTAGTGTTTACTCACCATACCCTAATTAAGCAATTTGTGCACAAGAGAGGGTTGAGATGTGAGCAGCAGGGACCAAGCCAATGTGCAAGGAGAAAGGCTCAGGAGGGGTTTCAAGGGTGATCACACCACACATTCCTGTGATGGCTGGGTGCACTTTCAGCTATCTAGGGCTACAGGGAATTCCCTTCATCATGCTCTTAGAGGAGGGGAGAAGTAACATACACCCAAGATCGTTCGCAGAGCACACCAACTCCCTCCTCCCAAAGCGAACTGAGCACCAACAGGTATTCACAAAGCTTATGCTGATTTAGAAATAACAAAGGAAACCAGAAACTTGGCTCCATTGCCTGTCTCTAGACACTTTCTGCATATCAGAAAGAGACAGGTGCAAGCAGTGTTTGATTCTAGTTTTGATTCCTTCACTATGATCCCTCACCAATACTCTTACATTTAGAAGGAGTAGAAATTCTATTAACCCCATGAACTGACTGGGCAGAAGACACTTTAGAAGATAGTGTTACTGCAGAGCAAGATGCAGCCATGACCTTAAGTAGGCAGATGTGGTGTATCCTGGGCTACCCATACAGTCCACTTTTTCCATTCCTCCCCCCAGGATTTCCATCTGGTGCATGCATACAGCATATGAGCACCCCTGAGTTTAGGAGCCCTTAAGTCTTTATTAGGATAGACTGCAATGACTTCACTTGACCTATTACATGCTGGTGGGAAAAAACAAATTGTTGGAGTTATTCCATAGGAGGGTTAGAAAGCCTCACCAACTTCACAGTCAAGGATTTCTTCCTAATATCTAATCTAAACCTACTCTCAGTTTAAATCATACTCCCTTGTTCTGTCACTTCAGGCTCTTGTAAAACATCTCTCTCCATCTTTCCTTTAGGTTCCCTTCAGGTACTGGAAGGCCACAACTAGATGACCCCAAAGCCTTCTCTTTTATAGTGTGAACAACCCCAATTCTCTCAGCCTTTCCTCACAGCAGAGCTGCTCCAGCCCTCTGATCACCTTGGTGCCTCCTCTGGCCTGGCTCCAGCAGCTCCCTGTCCTTGCTGTGCTGGGAGCCCAGAGTTGGATGCAGCCCTGCAGGTGGGGTCTCAGCAGCACGGGGCAGAGGGGCAGAATCCCCTCCCTGCCCTGCTGCCCATGGGCTTTGGATGTAGCCCAGGACATGTTTGGCTTTCCAGGCTGCCAGTGCTCACGGCGAGCTCATGTCCAGCTTAATGGTGTTCTTTGGCATGTTTATGTGTGACTAAATTCATCTTCACTTTAGACTGAACGTTGAGTTATCAACTTGCATTGTCCAAGATACTGCAATACAACGTTTTGTCACTCTAACAAACACAGCTTTCATTTTCAGATTCCAGAGCCTGCTAACTACTGATAATTGCTGACCTCATAAATGCTGACTGATGGGAAACACTGCAGTTCTCATAATAACTGGTGACATTATGGATTTGTGATAAACTGTCACTTCATAAGTAAAGAACATTTGCATTCATAGCTACCTTTATGTGAATCATTTCTGCAGCAGCCACTGCTAATATCCTTTGAGGTCAGGACACTGAACAGGGGAAGTCCAGCCTCACATTGGAACCGAGCAAGAGGAAACTGCTGGGGGACGTGTATTTTGTATTTGTCAAAAATACAAAAGAACAAAAGAAGGCTCCACTTATTTATAGGTCCCTGTGCAGCACATGTATTGAAATATATCCACCAACTCTTCTTACACTCTCCTTCCTGTCTTAGGCATTTATGTACATATTCCTAATCAAAGTAGGGAAAGGAAGTAAGAAAAGTGAGGAACATGGACAAAAGCAGAAAAAATAATGTAGCCTGCACATTGTCCTTCAGATGTCAACATTCTGCTTTTCCATTCCCCTGCTTTAACTTAATTCAGATGTGTTGGACAAGACATTCCCTGAGAATCACCTTCAAGAGTACTCCTTTGGGAAGCGTAAAAGACAACAATCACTCATTGATTTTGACCAGTTCAACGTCAGGGTGCCAACTAAGTCAGGTTGTCTCTCACAACTACCACTGAGACTCATGGATTTGCTTTTATATGCTCAGACTTCCTCACAAGTCTCCTGAGGGATCCAGTGCACCATATAGTTATAGCTATATTGGAATCACATAAAAAGAACGCCTAATATTTTCAGTTTAGTCTGGCTGATCCTATAGTCAAATAACCCTAAAAAATTAATTGGATGCAAGAAATTTTATTAATAAATGCAATAGATTTGCTGTAGACACACAGAGGCAAGCAGGAAAGGAGACTAAAGCGAAGAGTCAATATTCTATGCTTTTTTACTGCATTTCCTCAGAGTCACTATGAAATCCCTATCTTAAGGGGAATCACAGAATGGTCTGGGTCCTTAAAGATCACCTAATTCCAACCCCCATGCCATGAGTTGACCAGGTTGCTCAGAACTCTGTCCAACCTTCCAGGGATGGGGCATCCACAACTTCTCTGGGTAACCTGTTCCAGTGCCTCACCACCCTCACAGTTAAGAATATCCAATCCAAACCACTCCCTGTCAGTTTGAAGCCTTTCCCCATTGTCCTGTCACTCCATGCTTTTGTAAAAAGTCTCTCTCCATCTTTCTTGCAGGCTCCCTTGCAGATGAGAAGGCCTGGAAGGCTTCAATTAAGTCTCCATGTAACTCTGTGTAACATACACAAATCATCATAGAAAGAGGCATTTGGCAATTCACTTTCCAGTCCTCCTAGTCCACTATCTTTCAAATTTCTAGGAAGAGACTTTCATTTATTATTTTCATTTATTGCACTTTACATTCCTCCAGTTTTAATTTAGTTCACATAAAGACCTAACGTTGATTTAATCTATTAAACCTACTCTCTAAATAAGCTGCTACAAAGCTAATAGTCTGTAATACCAGAAAAGCAATGGTAAAGACTAAATAGAGAGACATTTCACTCATTTCTCGAATCAACAAAACATTCATGGCTACTGGGCCAGTGGTTGTTAGGAGAGAGGATATAGCAATTGTATTGTAACCAGTGAGCAATCTTAAAGAGAAAACAATATTGCATCAGTGTACATGTTAACACTCCGAGATGCTATTTCATAATACAGATTTCTGAACTACCTTTAAGAGCCTCCTCGAAATTCTCTCTTCACCTCTGATGTTATCAGCACCTGTCATCACTTGTTACTGTCTGATATCTCATTTTGTCCTGTTTCCATCTGTAATTATTTTCCAACTTTTACCTGCCTGACTTCCTATCTACAGAAAAGTTCTTCCTCAGCTGACCTCTAAGACTACTACTCCTTCTACATCCTTCCTGAAGGCTCTCATTTTGATTTCTTTGACATTCCAAACACAGCTTTGATATACTTGGATAAAAACAGAGAGCTGGGACTAGATTTTCAAAAACAAGACCAAACAGTAAATTAACACTATGGATAGCAGAGATCATCCTTACGACAGAGCTGCCACCAACTCCCCAATCTGCCCTACTGTTCTCATACCATTGGTGTGAAAAGGATGCTTAAAATGAGATGTGATGTTTTACATTGTGTCATATAGTTGAAATATTTCAAGAGTTCTAATAGGTCACGCTGAACAGGTGTATTGTATATTAGGTTCAGAAAGGAAGTATTGTCAACAAGGGCAACAGAAGTTGCAACAACCGAACTTGAAACACAAACTCATATCACAGAGTCACAAAATCATTAGATTGAAAAAGACCTCCAGGATAACTGAGTCCAACATTTTATCAGCCACCACCCAGTCAACTAAATCAGGGTGCCACATCCAGTCATTTCTTGATCATCTCTAGGGATGGCAACTCCACCATGTCCCTGGGCAGCCAATTCCAATGTTTAACAACCCCTCCTCTAAAGAAATGTCTCTTGCTGTCCAGCCCAAACCTCCCCCAGCACAGCTTAAGACTGTGTCCTCTCCTGCTGTCACTGGTTGTCTGGGAGAAGAGACTGACTCCCACCTGGCTGCACCCTCCTTTCAGGGAGTGGTAAAGATTCATAAAGCCACTCCTGAGCTTCCTTTTCTCCAGGCTAAACACTCGGAGCTCCCTCAGCTGCTTCTCATATGAGTTATTAGTTGTTTCATACCTCTGATAGCATTTTGAACGCATTCCCTCCAAGAGTTTGCCAACAACACATGTTCTCCCTGAGACAGTGCAAAAGGACTGTTTATCAAGAAGACAAACAGCAAAACCATGATAGGGAAAAATAAATCTCCTACAACAGAAAGCTATAGATGCAGGAAGAAAAGGCCCTGAGTACATCTGACTCTACAGAGAGGACAGCTCCAAAGTTATATTTAATGCCAAAGAACCTTCTCTTATGATAGAATCTTGGGTTATTTTCACTGCAACAATTAAGAAAAAATGAAAATGAAAGCAAGGTATTAAAATCCCAATTGAAAGAGTAATGTGCTTTAAATGGATGGACAGCTACAGAAGTGTCTGCAGAATCTCTTCTGGCTACATAAGATCTGTTGCATGGCCAGGTTCGAGCTCTTTTTTTGACTTATGTACACTCTACAAAGACAATCCCACATCTACTTAGTTAAATCTACTGAAGGACAGTCACTGTTCATTTTCCCATTTCTTCATATGCCTCGTTTCACAGAAGTACTTATCAGAAACACTTACTGCACACATTTGTTTGATGTAATGAATAAGTCTGTTGCTTTCACCACCCTTTTAGGCACAGAATTGACTGAAGGCAAGCCGAGATCTCAAGTCAGTCACATCTTAGTTCAAACAAAAGATAACGTGGAAAAAAGTCAAGATAATGAGAAAATTCAACTGGAACACAGGCTGATGCACTGGCACCAGGCTGATTATTTGCCATGCATTCCTCTAGGCAAAGTGACACGGCAAGGACAACATTTTGAAAATTTATACTTTAGTCTCTCCCTCTCCTCTGAGATTTGGCAGATACGACTGTTTCCAAGGTAAGGTTTTTGTTCAAAGCTGTGTCAGCTATGACAAAGTCCTCTGAAAGCTTTTCCTTGAGCAAAATTAATCCATTAAACAACATATCCTAACTTCCCCAGGACACATGCCTGCAGATAAGTCACCTTTCCTATAGAATGTGTCTGCCAAGAGGGAGAGCAGGAATTGCTGAAAAGCGAGATCAATAACTGTCATTAAAAACATTGACCAAATCTTACTGGAAGGTTGATTTCATTAAGTTTCTCTTGTATGAAACTGTGACTTTGCTAAAGAAGGTGTAATTAACTTTACTATTAAAAAAACATTGCAAACAAAACTCCTTTTTTTTTTTAGTGTGGATAATAATCCAGTGACACAGTATAAGCACCCTATTCCTTAAATAAAATTATTTCAGGGGAAGCATTCCAAAATTGACATAAAGGCTTAATGTAATTTTACTCTAATTCACTTTTCTTCAATTGGTTTCTTGTCACATACCAGTGTCCCATTTCACTTCTTTATCAGTCTTACAAAACTTCAAAATTCATTTCCAGCATACTGCCTGGGATGGAACAGCACGTTAGGGAAGCAGTCAAGAGAGCACAAGTGAGGACAGTAGCCCTGAAAACTGAAATATAGATTCACAGGGGAATGATTAATGTTTTTTTCCCTAGGTGAAAAGCAATGTTATAAATACAAGTCACTGCTTCAATGAGAAAGTTACATCGATTTGTTTATTCCAAAGCAGCATGGTTTAGAGTAAAAGTCAAGAAATAAAATATCTACCAGAGCTATGCTCCCTGAATGAAGGTAACTGACAATTATTTGCTTAATAACACACTGATATTTAACACCAACACCCCCCCACACACAAAAACACCACACAAAAACACCCCAGCAAACCCAAACCACCTTCACTGGTAGGTTCTTTAGCAAAAAAGATCTAGGTTTTGAAACTAGAATGGCTGCTCCAATTCATGTGTGGGTTTCATTAAAGTTCACTGATTCCAAATAATGAGGTTATAAAACTGACTTTAAGAAGTGAAGAAGAGGGAGAGAAGAACACTTCCAACTATGAAAAGAAAAAAGGACAATGTGTATGCGTGCATATATGTCTCTGTATTTATAAGCTGTCTGTAGATACATACCACATCTATATTTACAAAATGTTCACACACACCTGCAAGTGCCAGGTGACCTCCAGAGGTCCCTTCTAATCCAAATTATTCTATGATATATACACAGCATATAACAAAAGCATCAAAGACACAAGCAAAAACAAAACAAAAACACACACACACAAAAAATCTCTCTTTTTATCCGGAAGAACCCAAGCACAACAGCTCTTCCCTTGGGAGCCTTTCCAAATCACTCTGGAATTTAACAAAGGAAAGCATAAGTGTATGCCTGACTCTAAAAACATCTTTCAGCTCTTTTTCAGGTCAAGGAGGGAAGGTAAAAAAGCAGACATTGTTTAGAGACAGCAAAATAATTTATTATACAAGAGGCATATTATCTTAGCACTGGGGAACTGGCAATGGCTCCTTATCAGGCAGGCAAAGGGAGGCTTTGCAGCTTCCCTGATACCACTGGAGAAACCAATGGCTCATTAGAAGCAAGTAAACTTTGCTTTTGCATAGAAGGGTTGGTAACCACAGGCTCTCCAAAGTCTAAAGCTTTTTACTGATAGATGATAATGACCATCCAAGGCAACATTAAAAGATACATTTAAAAGCTTTAAAAATGAGCAATTAGAAAAACACATCAATTTTAACAGTGTTAAGCTAAAACAGCAGCTATAAAAAAGCTTTTAAATGACAACCAGGTCCAGATCTCTTCAAGAACCATGAGACAAATAGTTCTCAGATTAGGATAAAATTGCCACAATCTGTGAAATCAGACTACATTTGTAAATAAATTCACCCATCTGAAGCAGTCTTAAAATAGTATTTTGGGAAAGGAGGGAGGGATTTCTACTATAAGCGCTTCAGGCATTTTAACTTTGATGTTCTGAATTTTATCCCACTATGTTCTCTGCTGACACTGGTAACAAAGACTCCCTGAACCACTCCAGTCGTGAATGTCTAGGGAACTGTAAGTACACAATATCAATACCTGACTTAGAACTTGACCTAAACATCCTAAAAAAACCTTTTGTAAAGTTCCAAGTAACTATCAGCCAACGAATATTAATTCTGCAAAGCTTTCAATAAAAATTTTAAAAGTATGAAAAATATCAAAAAACTGATTGTAATATCTTGGTTTAGAAATCTAAAAACTACATCTTTTTGATTTGTCAAAGACTCTCTCTGGAAGCTTCAACTAGTTTGGAAAACTTTTTTCCAAATATTCATGGATAAAAAATATAGATAAAGCTCTATGAAGAAACATTCTAATCCTACTTTTTCTAACTCCATATTGAGTAAATAAGCTCAAAAGTAAATATGCTCAAAAGTGGAAGGCTTTTGGAATTAGAATGAACTTCCTCACAAGCTGTATCTCTCCTACCTAAGTGAACAAAAAAGAATCAGGTAAACAAGTACTGGCACTCCAAGACATAGGGGTATGTCTATAATTGCCCCTTCATTTCACCTTTTGCTAGCTGGCATTTAAAAAACTCCTTCAGCCACCCAAAGCTTGAAAACAAACAACTTCTACAGAAAATTCAGTCACATGCTATTTTCTGCCTATATAGGTCAGGTTTATAAACACCTCATTATCCCAAGCACAAAAGATCACAACTTTTATATTGGTGCTTTACAGCATACATTTGTGCATTTGTGTTTTTATATATTTAGAAGTTTGGTGTTTGGGTTTTTTGTTTGGTTGGTTTTCCCATATTTAGAAAGTAAATATTTTACTGCAAATACTGCACTTTTTTTGTTGTTGTTTGATTGTCAAAATGTCACCAGCTTTTCAGTGGTTATCACACTGAAATCTGAAGGTCATATTATTGACTCTCTTTGTATAAGAAATTCTCACCACTAATAATCAGAAAATTCAAATTTATCTACAAACATCTAAATGTCCTAACTCTAGTTTCTCCTGATGTATTTATAGCATAATTATATATACACTTTTATACATATATATATATAATGTGAGAGAGCATCTTCTTTAAAGAGAATATTTGGAGCTCCTCAGCCCCAACATCCTCTCCCATGTGCATGCCCCTCCCTCCCCCCAGAAAAACAAAACCAAAAAACCACCACTTTTGTCCTTGTCCCTTTCCTATTTGTTTGCTCTTCATACATATTTCACAATTCCTTAGTTACCTCATCATGGGTATTTTAAGGTCATTTTTCTATCTTGTTGCTTTTATATCTGTAGCCAATAAAATTACTCTCTTTTTAATCCAAAACAGTTCATCAATTCTGTTTACAGGGTGAATCTTTTCTCTTTATTCTCCTGTTCAGATGCCATCCCGTTATCTGTCCCATTAGATAACAAAACACAATTCTGCAACTTCTGCAGCCAAAATGGGATTTAATGTTCTTGGGCCTGGTGACAGAAAACAAACACTCCAGTATCTGTGCCAACTTACAGATCTTGTTTTGTTAAGCGGCCCTCAGTGATTTTTCTCTCACCTTTTCTGTTCTACATATTTGCACCCAAAGCTGGCACAAATTAGGGAAGTCTTTCCTAGTACTTTAGGCTGAAGGCAGAGGTCCAGTGAGAGGTTTTACGGGGCCTTGATGTTAGTGGTGGAAGGCTCTTGCCTTTCAAGGAATATGCATTTCACAGGATCTTTCTGCAGCGTTCTATATTAAAAAGAGGGAGATTTTTTGAAACAGTAAAGTTGCAGACACTGGTTCAGAAACCTCTGTTGTCTATCCTGTTTATATAAAGACCTCTGTTGCTTCTACTAATGGAGCACAGATTACTGATAAAAAACTACCTCTCAGAGCTGTGGAATGGCAAGGGGACTGCTGTGACCTTCTGAGAGCTTCTTTCCAGCATATAATTTATTTACCCCATGTTTTTCTACATCAAACAGCACTATGCAGAAGCACAGAAATAAGAGTGTCTGGCAGCACAGTAGGCAAAACAAACAAAAACTCGCAGGCAGTTCTGAAAGTGTTTATTGTAAGCAAGAAAATTTGTGAAAATAGCAATAGAGGAAGTAAATAGAAAATATAGAGGAAGTAGATACCACCTTTTCAGCTGTAACCTTAGAGTTCTAAATCACTATATTTAGTAGCAAATGCTGTCTAGATACACTTAGGAAATAAAATTCCATCTTTAAACAGTGGTAGGTTGGCCCCAAATGACAGCCAAATCCAGCTGCTCACTCACCACTCTCTCCTGTGGGATGGGGAGAAAGTAGAAGGAAAGCAAGAGACTTGTGGATTGAGATAATGGCAGCTAAAAGGGAAGGGAAATACTGTGGATACAAGCAATGCAAAGAAAGGAGGAATTCATTCACAACTCATCAGCAAACAGATGTCCAGGCACTTCCTGGCAAGCAGGGCCTCAGCATGCAGGACTGTTGCTTGAGAACACAAATGCCATAACCATCAATGTCCCTCCTTTATCTTCCTTTCCATGAGTTTTTACTGCTGAGCATATGATGACATATGGCACAGAATATCCTTTTGATCATCTTGATTCAGCTGTCCCAGCTCTGCTCCATTCCAACCTCTTGCCAGCCCATGCCTACTACACTCTCTGCTTAAAGGTACAAATCATAAATTTTTCAGGAGACGGTTTTTTTTTTAAATGACTTATATTCAATAGATAAAAAACCCTCAAACATGATAAAAGAACATTTTCTTCTGCAAAACTAGATTGCAGTGAATCTATTTCCTCCAGAACACGTAAGCACAATGTGAGACATCCTTGTAGATGCCTTTGTCATTTTAGGTTCCAGAAAAAGAACAGTAACACTTTTTTATATATCTAATATTTCTCTGATTAGTAACTAAAGGACTGCAGCTACTGCCAGTTTCCTCAGCGAAGTAGAATCAAAGCTTCTTCACCATGAAGGAAAACAAATTAAATATATATAGGAAAATACAAGGAAAAGCTTAAGGTTGACACTATAATGGTGCTCACATGGAGACCAGCATTTGCCAGTGTCTGCACTTGTGTGAAGATCATAACACAGCCTTTCTGCATCACACCTCTGTGTGCACCTGGGGAATGAAAGAGTGAAAAGTCCTCTTGACTTTTGCTAAGCATCCTTGCATTATCTCATGTTCACTTCCAGAAGACTGTGGCTAGAAAAAAAATTTAACTCCATTCCTTCACAGTCCTGGTATATTTGTTAACTACTTTACAGGCTTTTTTTTTTTTTCCCCCTTTTTTGTTTTTTCCCATCCAGTCAAAAAACTCAAGTTATGATTTTGAGTCACCTTTCAAAGTTAAAAAATCCCCAAATATTTATCTTCTAGAGTAAGAGAAATAAGGTTAAAATCCAACAGTTCTGTCATCAGCCAGTTTTGCACACCTGAGGACATGCCCCACATCAGGTGTTTCAGGTACATCACTTTTCTTCCACACACATTTCTCTACCCAACATCTCAGAGGTGCACACACACAAACTTTCTTAGTCTTCTCCCTATATTAATGTCATAGCTAAAGTTTGGTCATTAGCCACAATGCTGTGCAACTATATGAAATAAAATATATTGTACCGTTTTAAATATGTGAGAAGGAGGCTTGTTAGTGGTAGCTAGATGTAGAGATCAAGGCAGGACTTCAAAAACTATGCTGCTGGATTTATGAAGACTGGTATAATGCAAAACAAAGCCCAGTAAATTTCATTTAGGCCAGAGGCAGCAGCAAGCTTGAGGAAAATGACACAGGTCTAGTGTAACAGTCAACCCTAACTAGCTCGGCTAAAGAGAGATTTCCATTTCTTGGCACAGTAACAAATCCTCAAGCAGAGAGGGGCTATAGGGGTGAGATTTTTTCCTCTGTAAGTAACTTAATGAATGAAGTACTAATTAACATTATGGCATTGATAAATGGAGAGAGAGATTAGGGATGTACTCGATATTCAGGCCTTCCCAGATGGACCGTCAAAGCCACATTAATTCCTATCTCATTGGAGCATCTGCTTCTCCCATAATCCATTGCCCCTTGGTACAAACAACACAAACTGTTGTGACTCAATTCGATTTATATCAATCTAATTTCTTTTAATCCAATTTGTATTCCAATCTACTACCTTCTAATCACTTAAATCTTCAGCCTCCATCTGGTAAATTTTCTCTCAAAATTAACCGAGCAGATGCCTCTGCAATTGTCTTCCACAGTCAGGCTAATCATGCCCTGGCAGTGGCCTACAGAGCTCGCTGAATAGGTACGTGACTTACAGCATTGCCCTTCTTATTACAAGCATGGCGATGCAGGAAGGCCATTTTGTCTGTCATTAATTGGTTAATTTGCATAACACTGCCAGGGAAAGATGCCTGGGAAACAAAAGCCAAGAGTGGAGCGCTTCAAGAAGGCAGCATGACATGCTCCTCATTAGTCACATGGCCATTACACTTTGAACTATCTATTGTTTGAGGTAACAAACCCCAAACTGCATTACAGCTAAATACATAACAAACATCTAGACAGGATATTGGACTGCGTGAGTTTTGGCACTGCTGCCGTTGAATATGCAGAGAACATGGGGGCTGCCCAAACAAAATTCCAAGAAGAGTGCTGGATGCTGAGAAAATTAGAGAGCACATTGTTTTGCCAAAACTTCCACTCCTCTCTCAAGTAAATTAACTTTCACGATGCTACAATTACACATGCAGACAAAGCCAAACTTGCTGACTACAAAAACTTCCCAGAACAGAATGGGCCACAGGTTATTCAATACATGGTAAGTAGGAGGAGTAAAAGGATGAAGGTAACCTTCATCAGGATAGGTAAATCCTGAGCCCTAAGCAAAATGCAGAAAGAGAAGTGCCACTGCTTTAAAACTGGGTGCCTCAATAAGAACACAATGTTGATCTTTCCCCTTGATCAATGCTAAGACATCTCCAAAAGGCTGTGATGGTATGTTCAGCAAAATGTGGATTTCATCATTCAGGTATTCACATGAGATCATGGACTGCAAAAGTTAGGAAGTTTTTTCAAGTCTGTTATTCAGAATCCTGGGAGAACAGAAAGGAAAACACTCAATGTGCCACTTGTGTTCCCCAAGCAATGTTAAGGAAATGATGAAAACACAACAGGCACTTAATAAATAGTGAGGGAAGCATAAAAAAGAACAAGCTGGGCCAGTGGAGGAGGAACAGGAATAGCTTCTATCACACATAAGAAGGTACAAAGGGAGCAAAGAAAACTTTTACTTGGCGCTCAGTCCCCTTGCCATCATGAGTTATATCCTTGTTGGCCCACAAGCACTTACAGAAGATCAGCTATTAACAGTCCTCAGATTCAGAGAGAGGCCTAACACCCTTTTGCCATTACAGGTTATATATAAAGTTTGTTGCTTCCTGTTTTTTAGAACACTATAAATCAGACTAACATGGAAGGGTCAGCCTGCAACCCTCACCTTAAAAAATAATAAAAAAAACAACTTGTGTCATCCACATTTTCAGTAGCTGGAAAGTGAGCTTACCAGAATGATTTGCCTGGAGCTCACTACTGCTTCCTCCCCTCCTCTCAGTCTTTCACATCTACACCTGAATAAGAGGTTTCACTTATCAGCTAATAGGTACCTAGTAAATTTTTTATAACCTAGGGACAGCAAATAGTATAAATACAATGGATCCAAGCCAGAGGATGCTGAAGACGGAAAGAGAGGGTGTGCTTGCTAAGGAGGGGGTGGAGTGGGCAGTCTTTCTTCCCCTCCCACAAGCTGTCAAGTCCTTCTGTGCACACCCCCTCCCTCATCCCTGCTAAAAACCTTCCTCTCTCTGCCTGCCATGACAGGTGGTCCAGATTTTCACTTAGAAAATCTGGCCACCCTATGTTTGCAACACCTCCCCGCTTAGTATCATCTGTGAATTTAATTAGCATGCAGTTTACCCACTCGTTCAGATTATTAACGAAGATGTTAAACAAGACACAATCCAAATAAAAAGATCCCTGTGGCAAACCAGTTGATGCTTTTCTTTACATCAGTTTATTGCTGTCTATTGTAACTCTTTATTTACAGATGTCAACCAATGATTCATCTACATGATACCATGGACAACCAAGCAAATTTGCCTTTTGTTTTCCCAGCTAACAGGCTGTGGATACACTATATGTAGTAGAATTATACATAATAATTCCCTTAAGTAGATGTGTCTCATCTACTGTACGTATTATTCCATCACATTAAGATATGTAGCCCTTTGCTTCTCCTGGTTCATCTGTCACTCCTCAGACATGCGTACAGTATCAGTGGTAACTGATGGTCAGGAAAAAAAAAATCACACCATTTGTGATCATTTCTAGTATCAATCTAAAATCAGTCCATGGAAATCTTGAAGAGGCAGACAATCATTAGAAAAAGTAAGATTGTTAAATACATTGAATTTCTCCCAGTGTTATAAACTGGATTTGAAATAAAAGTTTAGCAGCAGTGGGAACTATGCAAGGAACATGTAAAGAAAAAGTAAAATTATTTTTTCTTTATGAAAAGGAATGCAAGAGCACTACTCTGAGTTGGTAGCTTCAGTAAGGGCATTATTACAATTTTACTCATCAGATGAGCAAAACTACAGTGTAGTGTGTGGGTAATGACAGCTAGGTTTTGAAATTAAAATTAATGTAACAGTGTTTCACGGATAAAGCAAATCACATTTCGGAAAAAGACGAACAAGAATGGCAAAGCAGACCCTCCTTACAATGGAAGACTTAAAAGTTGAGAAAACTTCACAAAACACATCACTGGATTTACAGACATAAATAAATATATATATATAACAGACATACATACAGCTTTGCTCATAAATTAAACCCACTTGTAGCTTAAAACATTAAGAAGAGTCCTCCCACCCTCCCTTGTACTGCAAAAGTACTGTGATAAAAGAAACAAATGAACATTTGAACATCCAAAGCCAAATGCAAATTCTCTCTAAAGCAGGTGGCCACACATGCCAGAGTTACAAAAGCTCTCTCTGGGCTTATCTATGGAGTACTTGTTTTTCTTATAGACCTTGCTTCCCTGGAGGAGTTGCAGATGCTCCATCCATGGAAGTGCTCAAATCCAGGTTGGATGGACTTCTGAGCAACTTGGTCTGATGGAAAGTGTCCCCGTCCACGGCATGGATGTTGGAACTGGATGACCTTTAGTGTCCCTTCCCACCCAAACCATTCTATGATTCTTCTTCCAACCCAAAGCGTTTTATGATTCTTTTCTGCTGAGAAATCACAAAATTGCCTCAAAACAGTTCCAGTAAAATTAATTAAAACATTAGAGTCTCCCTATAAATGTTACAAAGGGCAAACAGGAGAGTTTTGGCCTTTCCATTGCGACTTCCAATTGCCGGCATAAAGCGAGACATTCTGATCTTCCCAGGTAATACCACACTACAATTGGAGAAAATAATACAAGAAGCACAACAGGTTTCCAAAGCTATCTTGTGATAGAATGTAAATAGCCTAAGCAGAGACTAAAATAAATTCACAAGTCTATAATAAATTCACTTTATGCTGAACTAAAAATTAAACTCTCAAGCAGAGGTCTGCAACCTCCTCTTACTGACCAGCAGCCCTCCTTAGCAGCTCCTAAACAAAACCGTATCGCGCTATCATACACACTGTGCTTTTACAAACTCATGGATAGGAACATCATCTACTTTAAAGACATATTTCAAGCAAAATAGTAGCAAATAGAAACCTAGCAGAAGGGAGAATACATAACACTGTGAAAATGCTTAGAAAAATACTAAAACAGTAATTTTTGCATGTTAATGTAATTCTCGAGCCAATTTGCTCACAGATATACGCTTGATACCTATGTCTGCAGAAGAACCTAATTTTACATAGCCTGTCTCAAGAGACCTAATGCACTCTATAATGAGTGAAGCACAAGCAAAAATTGTTATTTTCTTTCATATTACTTAAATAATGCAAATTGACCCTTATTTTCACAACTCAGGTGTGGATGCTTGTTTCAGTTTACAAATAAATCATACGTAACTTCCTCTGAGTGGAAGTTATCACACTTTTACACACATTGTGGTTTACCATAAACAGGAAAAACCCCAGACACTAGTGATCTATGGCCATATTATGAGAGTCTTCCACTCTCCAGAACAGACACCACTACACACTAAGCCAGCTCAACATGAAGATATTGCAGATATTCACAAAAAAGAAAAGGGCCACTGTGTCTAACCATTAACAGGAGTCAAAGAACCTACAAAGCCACATCTGCTGCCTCCTCCACACCAAGGAAACAGTTGGTGCTAATGCATGATTAGGAGTTGAGAGGAATGCAACAAAAGTGTATGCAGGTGGCAGAGGTCACTGAGGGACAGTACAGAGGAAAGAGAGGGTCAAGTTATTATCTGGAATGCATCCACAGGGCACAGCCATTTTTTAAATCAGTTTTTGTAATAGCCATCCCTGTATTGATTTAATAATACCTTTATGCTATGGATTTACTGAGTGCGTCATGAAGAACTGTATCAAAGACTGAGTTGTGAAACTAGGGCTTGTTTCTTTTCCTTATACAAGGTAAGGAGAATATGTCCTATCTTTTAAGCCTCCATTTGACCTATTTTTAATATTTTATTAGCCTTGTTTCCTATGAAAAGACAAAAATCAGTCATCCAAACATCATCAAGTCTTTCAATTACATGTCTTAGGGTAAAATAACACAAACACCACCAAAACTAAATTTGACTTTTAAATCAAAGTGACTGATATGCCTCTATGTATGTGGCAACTAAACCTATATTATTATATACCTAAAGGTGAAATGGAATGGAGGGAGAACATCCACTTACAAGTATGGTTGCATCACACTGGGCAATACAACACTTTGGAGTATCAGGCCTATAAAGACAAGTTTTCAAGAACAAGTTGGCACTGTAAATTATACAGACACGGCAGATGAAATACTCACAGACACTCTTGTAAAAATATAGAGATAACCAGGCTAAGGCTAGTGCTTTACTTAAAAGAAGGTGAGTGCAGGCTGATGCTGGCTACAGGTAACCATTCCCAAGTCAAGCCTCTTTGGCACTTAAAAAGCAGTTGACAATAACCTGTCCTTGGTGTATCAGTAATTGCCACTGACTGCTTGTTCCACCACTTGCCTCCCTCCTCCAGAATGAGAGGAATAAGAGCAATAGTTCAAAGAGGCAGAAATAAACAATAAGGGTCATTTTAGGCCCTAAGGTCAGGCTTTATGTTTCAGGGTAGGGGAACCCGAAGTAAAAGAGTTACAACTTCCCAGTGACCCTGGAAAGGAAGTTACTTAATATTCATGTTGACAGAAAAGAAGAAAGGATTAATCACGTAGAATTAGCATTTTCATTGAGGAGCTTGGTTGAGTCTTATGTTCTACTTTAAGAGAAAGACAAGGGCTTCACACCAGCACTTTACATCTCTCATTTATCGAAACATTGCAGCTTGCTCCTAACTGTCATTAAGTGATGAATGATGAAAGACTTCTTTATTTTTACCTCAGATTAATCATGCAGCTCCCTCCATCTTTCCCTGCCTGACTGTGTGGTCTGAACTTTTTTTTTAATTTTAGTAATTTTTAATTCATGTGGTGTAAAGAAAACTGTTTAATTAGATTTCAATTCTATTGGGAAAAAATGGTCTCAATTGAAAGGGCATCACCTAAGTATTTTCACCTCACAGCTTTAAAGTGCCACTGTACACTATCATTTCTCAAATTGTGTCACATCTGTGCTAATTTCAAGCCATCTCTTATATTACATAAATAAATGGTTTTTAAAAAATCATCTCTCTAGTTGCCTAACACAGAGAAAAATGGTGTAACAATTAAATGAAACAAAGTACAACATGTAGACTTTATAATTACTATCACAAAGTAAAAATACAAAACATTGTACAAGTAATATAATAACGTCTCTCAAAATGAGCAGGCCAAGCCAAAATAATGCTTTGCAAATCTCTTCCTGTTTCATTCTTCCTGACCTTTCCACAATCTCCATCTTCCTCAAAATATATCAATTATATAACAAATCAATGTACAGCAATCACTACAGTACAACACAACTTTGTTCTCAGTATTAAATGCCTAAAACATTGGCCCTAAAATAATGTTTCAAAATACAGTAGACTTTTGTGCATGTAAACAGCTGAGGATGAAATCAGCATATTCTCTTTCCTATTAAGCATCTTGATCCATCACCTGCAGACTGATCTCTAGCTTTATTCTGTTGACTTTAAAGTTACTTCAATTGCAGCTACTTCCCATTCTTGTATCAGAAAGAAGGTTCCATACTGGATAACATCACGCACATAATGCCAGTGCATCACAGCCAGTTGGACCCCATTCAGTTACTCTTCTCAAAGATTTGTAATCACTACATCTCTACATTTCAACATTTAACTATGCATTTCCTTACTGTGTTACCTCCAATTTTAAATTTCAAGGTTTAGTTAAAAATTACTTGCAACATTACATCAATATTTTTCTAAGATACAGACGCATTTAAAATTTTATCCCTCATCTAAATTATTTTGACTGAAAAAAGGATGAAATGTATAAAAAATGAGTAGAAACCTTTCAAAATAGCAACAGCCCTCCCAATTCTTTTTTTGTCTCCTCTGGCATATTCTCTTTCAGTTGCTCATAAAACTTCCTCCAAGTTCTCACTAATTTCTTGTCATCACCTTTGAGCTGTCTCTACTTTGCTGACACAGTTTTAAATCATGAGACCTAGAACTGAACATGCTAAAAAGCTAAATGCCCCCCTGCCCCCATCTGCAGAAAGCTGGCACAAGCTTTCCATTCCACTGAAGTTTCAGCTTCAGTCTGTTCTCCTGCAAAGCTGATATAATAGCTTGTCATTCCCAAAAATGCTCTTCTAAGCCACATCACCAATCTCCCAAGTTGATCCTTGTTACTTAGGATTTGACTATTGATATTTTTTGGATTGCAACCCATTTTCTTCCTTAACTACATTACAAACTTCCTGAAGTCCTTTTGTATTGATAACTGTGTAACTTCCCACTCTTCAGATCTGAGAACCCAAATCAAAATCTTCTTGCTTATTTTAGTGTAAAATTTTCCATTTAACATTATCTTGACCAAAAACATTTCCATCCAGACTAAATTCACACATATCTACCATTAGTCTTTGCTTTTTCCTACTGCTGCTCCCTAAAGGAAGAGGCATTATCACAGTCTGCAGAATGTGCTATTTCAAAGCAAAACTGATAACTGATGATTTTAAAAGGCTATATTAAAATGTAATAAAACAAGTAAAATTGTGCCTCAAAATTGAACATGTGATTCTCTTCCTAACAAAGAACAAGGCAAGATGCATTTACTAAGCAACATGAACTGGATCTTCACTCTTCTGTTGCTGTAAAAAATGTAACCTCCTTCACATCACATATAGCATTTACCTTTAAAGTTCTCCCTGGAAGTATTTTCAGACTTAAACTGGCATTAGATACTATTTTCATTAATCTTACTGGTGTTCAAGTAAGCTGGATGCTTCCCCACAGAAAGAGTGAGGAAACAGAATAGCACCAAATGTTGGTGTTTGTGGCACAGCACCATACACACAGATTTGCTATCCTATGGATCAAAGAAACAAGAAATTCTGTCACTTTGAGACAGGATATCATACGTTAGGACAGCTAAACACAGTGGGAGCTACAAAACAGCATTCTCTATTTCTGTCACACCTTTGTTCTCCCTGTGGATGACAACACATTTATTTCCTTGGATTCTATGCTCATAAATTCTTTCCAAGCCACATTCATTTTGTCAGGGTACAGATACCACTCCAGCACCCACAGGTACTCCTGAACACACAAAATATGAGTTCAACTCGAGATTCTACCATCATTATGATACTTGGCAGATATTTCACTCACCTTAATTTTTCAATATTTAAAATGCAGATGTGGCCACAACTCCTCTGTGAAGCATTCTGAGATCCACTGACAGAAATTCCATGGAACAAATGGCATTGTCACCCTACCAAGGTGTCTTCCTGACCTGTACCCTGCATGCACGGATGGCTCACAACAGTGTGACCAATGTCACTGTCCTCCTGCTACACCACTGAGCAGTCATAGGCAAGATATACCTGCAACTTCTTGATCTGCTCTGGTTGGGTTTTACCCTCTGTCCTCCTGAAATGTCAGGGAGCTCCAGGTTTCTAGAGCCATTAAGGAGCAACTTTGGTTTGTCAAGCTGATATCTCTACTTTTACTTTGGTCATAAAACAAAACTGTTTTATAGTTTCAAACTAATTTTACATGCATCACATGGGAATTCTCAGAGTACTCGTTTTTAATACTATAGTATCTTAACCAATTTATATCTTTGGAGATGCAAAAAGTCCATTTAACAACTATACCTACTCTTTTTTTTTTTTACATTATATATGCACATATAGAGAGAGACACAAAAATTCATTGGTGTATATGCAAGTGTTGTTTTAATACCAAGAGAAAAACAACAACTTATCTGCTTTACAGTATTAATACATGGTAAGTCTGGAAGAATACTGAGAATATTGATGCAGCAGATGTAAGCCGATTGAAAAACTAAAGTCCATGATGTTTCAGAGCAGGGTTTATGTAAAAAAAAAAACCTAGCATTCAGTCAGGGTCTGCATGTTACATCCCCCCAATCTAGAGGGATAATGCCCCAATTTTTATCATACAGAATAAGCAAAATGCTGACAGTATCAAGTTATTTTATTTACTGTTACAGTTACTGTGGAAATAATTGCTCTTTTCTTACACTTGAATAAATTTATCAGTTTCACAACAGATTTCAATAGGAATGGATTACTAAGCAGTAGCACTTCTCTTTGCATTGTATGTTAGTGAAAAACTAACAAACAACCTGTGAAGCTTTCCACACTTTGTCAGAGAAGGCCAAACTTCAGACAAGTTAAGACTTTGCTATATGTTGCAAACACAAGTGCACTGCCTCCCACCACAACATCTCAGATTGTAGGAAGCACTGGAAAGATCAACAGAACTTTCCATATTGAAGGACTTATGGGGACTCTGTAATTTATATTTTCTTACAAGACTGCACATTTGTGTTCCTGTCACCTTTATCAAAACAGTCATATGTTGCTTTACTGCCTGCATTCTATTTTTCAAACAAAACAAAAAAATCCATCTAATTACATTTCAAGCATTCTTAATATTAAACAAGTTGATTAAAAAGCAACAAATAGAATCTGCTGTCATGTGAGATGACCCCTCAAAGACAAATAAAGCCCAGCAAACACTAAGCACTGAAAGACTGCTGTCCTAAACAGTGCTTCATGCAGGGCTCCTGCTCATGGCAGAGTGCAAGTGCTAGCAGTCTCCCAGGCACTCAGTAGCTGTAACCCATCTGTGTATTTTGTAGTCTGCTTTCATCCCTTCTTGTAGAACTTCCATGTTGTTCTACCCCAACCCATAGAAGTTTAACATCAGCACTGCCCAACTGTTGAAATCCTTCTTAATAGTAAAATGAAGATAATACTTATTATTATTACTAACTTACTACTATTAATTATTATTACTATTATGTGTTGTTACAGACAACAGAAAGGTGGATAAAAGTTAAAATGCATTTTAGATAGGATGCTGTTTTACACCAAAACTCAAGACTGGATTTTTGTCAAAATGAATTATCACCAATTCTTAACCTAGATAATAAAGGTATGAAGAAAGGTTCACACCAAGAGTCATACCACAACCTGCATTTAACACAGGATGGTCTCACACAGCACTCTCTCCCCCCACTGCCCATCTGTGCTCTTCAGCAGGTCTGCAGCTCCCAGGCTATGCCTCCCACACCAATATCAAGCTTTTGCTTTGAAGCTTGTCCAATTGATGAGTTATTCTAACTCAAAAAGCTCAGAGTGATTTTTCTAACTTTGATAAAAATGTCTCACTTCCTTAAGAGATTTTGTGCATCTGAGATGAGACCTCATTAGTAGGCACAAGAGGTATGCAAAGCCTCTCCCAGAGCCCACTCCATTAGTCCTAATCAATATTAATTTAAAATTGCATAAAGGTAGCTTTTCAACTAGAAATTATTTCATCCTTTCTCCCCCTGCCCTGCTCCCCAACAAAAAACCCCACAGCCTTCATTAAATTTGCGATACCAAGACACTGGGTCTCTGTCCAAAATTAATTTACACATCATCTTCATATCCAGAATGGCTTACCAAGTAGAGATGATATTACCCAGAACAGCCGGGTGAACCTTGCCTTTCACCTCTTACCTTGAAAGCATATGAATATATCTAAGCATGAGGAATAAACTGCTTTCAAGAATCAACACACCAGGACTAGGAAAATGTAATTGCTGTAATGGTCAAGTGGGAACCACTGCTGTGGCTCAGGGTGAGTTTCAACCACTTTCCCTCCCTGATTGCCTCAAGGAACTTCAGCTGCTGCTGCACCTACAAGATCAATGCTGCTAATTGTGAGGAAAATTATTCAGGACAGCACAGAGCCTCCTATTAATGATGCCTGCCAGTAGAAAGTCAGTTTATCAGCTATGCTAAAGGTTAACATCAATATCAAATGCAAGAACCTCAAACGATTATATCACTGACTTTTTAGAAAAAATCACTATGGTGGTGCAATAAGCTTCAGAATTGGCTGCACTTTAAAACCATTTTGGTTCCCTGATCATCAAGTGCCCTGCTTATGTTTGTTGGTTAATGTTACTTCATTTGACTGTAGCAAGACAAAAACCATGCTTCTAATGATTCTTTAAATTCTGGCAGTATTCTTTAATGACACTGGGCAAAAGAACCCACGCAAGGACAGATATCAGCCCATAATACAGGAAATGGTTTGCTGGAACACTTCTGTTACTTCTAATCACAAAAACCTCAAAAAGCAAAGAGCAAATAAGTGTTGGGTTAAAAAAAACCTAAACAACTGGCTACACTCGCAGAAGTTAACCACAAAGACAGCACCTCAGGAAGTCAATAAACCACAAACACTTAAAAGCTGGGAAGACTCAAAGTGCTTGTCCCACTTCTTTATTTTCCAAAATGCATTGTTTACCTACAATGAGACAAAAAACAAGGGTCTTTTATGGTGTTACCCAAACCACACACTAATAATTTTGAAAAAATTAATCATATATAATAATGGTTGACAACTTTCATTAGTTGAAATAACAGCAATAAGCTATAAAACATAAAATCTATAGTAATAATCTATAAAATAACTTACATACAATGTATATGAGAAAGTGCATAAGACAAGCATTAATAACTTGCAAGACCAAAGTCATTTAATATACTGGAAAACTTGAATAAACTTCTTTTTGAATGCCACTTAAAAACTTAAGAATATACTCTGGTTTCCCAGAGCAATAGCTTTACCCTTCCTTATTTAAAAACTGCTTCTTAAATGACTCTCCATTTTTATACTGCATCTCCTCAAAACAGAATTCCATGTTGCAAACATTTTCATCTTTTCCTACAAGTAAAATAGAACACCTATATCACAACAGCTCATTTAATAGTTACGATAACATACTCGCATGCGTATAAACATATATTAAAACAAGTAACAAAACCAGTGTATTTTGAAGAGCACAAAAAGTTACCTCATGCTGTATTAGCCAAAATCTGGTCTAAAATATCTCAGAATCTGCTTCAACCCTTTGCAACAAAGATGCATGTGAAATAGAGCTCTAGGAGGGCTGTCTCAGTACAGACCCTGCAGCTGCTATGGTAGAAAGGCAAGGGAAGGAATCAGAGGCAAACAGGCACATTCCTTAACTTTTTGATACCTGCTTAATCTCAACCTACAGATTTATCATGTTCCAACAAGATCACAAATCCTCCAGGGAAGAACCCCATAATTTAATGAAGGGGGCTATCCAACCATGTGCACCTCCTGCCCTTCCCAAGTAATACTGACACATCTTAGCACTCAGAGACAGACTGACCATGAAAGCAATTGTCCCCACGTCTCCCTACATTTCAGTGGAGAATCTTCTTGCTCCTGTGCTTGGGCTCTGATTTCTTGTTCCCTTTTTAAACCTTGATCACGCTCACCTGGCCTCCAGCTACAAAGCTAACAGGTTGTTTACAGAATAGAAGCAAAACAGGTGTATTCAATTAAAGATTTTTTTTTCCTGCAAACTAATCCCAGAGAAGATTAAAATAACCTGCATCAGCCTTTGAAAATAAATTATATACTGGCTCAAGTAGTGGGATCTAGTCCTAAGCATATGAGAAGAACAAAAACTGCACAGGTTGCCATCACAGGCTACAGTTTGACTGATGTCTCTGTGTCCACAGACTGTACCTTACTGACTGCCAGCTACTGTGAAACTACTACAAAAGTGTGGACACACCACAGGAGAGTAAGATCCAATTACATTTATACAATAAACTAAATTTATATGTAGAATGAAAGGAAAAACTAGGACAACTAGATAGAATAATTTCTGGATCAACAATTCACTTTCCTTTCCTTCTGTGTGTCTAAGCGCAATGTCTTCATTAGTAAATCCTCTGTGTAAGGTTAATCCCTTTCAGCTACTTAAGGCTTAGAACAGCTTACATCTCCCATTCCTGCCAGTAAGTTCCACACAAGATACAGCAAAAGACTAAATGAGATGCCTGTTTTATTAAAAACTGCACACCTAAGGAATTTTACCACAAAATTCTATCCATCTCCTATCCTTAGAAATCACAGTAACTGTGCAGCATGGATATTATATTAAGAATTCACTCTATGTTTTGGAGAGGATTTTGATAACTGGAGAAAAGTGTTTTGTTTTCTTTTTTCTTCCCACTCCTCTCTCCTCCCCTCCTGTTCACCCAGACACCAGTTATTGAAACAAAAGGTGCACACTTCGAAACATATGTTAAATTTGACCAAATATGTAGCCCAAACTCTACTGATTTAACATCTATTCTAACTTCTGGCACATAATCCTGCTATGGACACATATGAGGCAGTTTCTCGGATTCCTTTACAATTGTATGTCTCTATGTTTAAACATTTACCAAATAGTAATATGTGAAGTAATTTTCAAATTCTTCATATAAAGAGACATCTGACAAGCTAGAAATGTTTTGCAAATACTTTTTCAAAATCTTTTTTTCTTTTTAATATACAAAAGAAATGAGATTTGGGTTCTACTTTCAAACAGGAACATAAGCAAATCCACACTGGAAAAATGCTGTAATCTTCTCTTACTTTTAGAAAATTTTTCCCTCACTAGCTCAGAGATGTATATAAATACATGCAGTTTGACAACATTCCATTTTGAAGTTGAGTCTCTTCCTGGAAACACAAGACAACAAGCAGAACTTAAGTGCATACCCACTGTCTTTCTGGAAGTTTTTCCCCAGTTCCTGTACTACATAAATATGTTTTGCAATCCTTTTCTCATCTAAATCTGAAGATTTTGGGAAAACATGTCCTCCAAGTATGCAAAGACAATATTTAGCACGCTGACACCTGGAACATTGCCTTAGATAACACCACACAGAATATTGGTCAAAATATGGATGCAGCTTCCTTCACTGCCTCCCAACACCTCCTATCCCACTTGAGGTTAAAAAGGAGGCGCTGAGTAAAAGCTGTATTTGATCCTTCACTCCTCCAGATCATCTGACAGCTAAGAGAGTGAGGTACAGGACTCTTTAGCTCCAAAGGTTCAGCCCAGAAGATATCAGAGCAAGAGCAGTAAAACAACAAAAAGAGCAGTATGATACAAATTGCTTTTCCCTCAGAGGAAGAATACAGAACAATTTGGGTTGAAAAAATACTTTTTAGATCATTGAGTCCAATAACAAACCTACCACTGAAAAGTCAACCATTGCACCATGTCCCTAAATGCCACATCTACAAATAACAGATTCATAGAATGGTTTGGATTTGAAGGGACCCTAAACACCAACATGTTCCAACCTTCTTGTCATGGACAAGGAAACATTCCACTAGTTCAGGTTGCTCAGAGCTCCATCCAGCCTGGCCTTGAACACTTCCAGGGATGGGGCAACCTCTGCCAGTGCCTCACTAATAAGAGAAAAGGATGAATTGCAATTCCTACAGAACCTCCAAGGAAAATGGGGAAGGAAAGCCACAGGTTTTCATTTACTGAAGTTCAACCTAGTCCTTAGAAAATAATAATGTATTCTATATAATTTATCTTTCTCTCCACATGCTCATCTTTCATAAAGTTCAAGATCATCATTGAAGACTATCTGTCATGAGCAAATCGTAAGTCAGGCCATTTTAACATCTCTGAGCATCTGGATTCCTATTAGATATAAGAAAATAAAGTCTAGTCTCCTACTGATTTACTTTCTTTAAACAAAAAGGGGTCTTTTACTTTATTCAAAAGAAGATCTATAGCACTTAAAACATTTCTGACAAATCTGTCAGCTAGGGATTATTAAGAGAGGCAGAAGCATACTTCCTTCACAGACCCAACAACGACATTTACCCTGACCTACAGAGAACACCTTCCTAAGCAATAAGATATTGTCCACTCTCAGTGACAACTCAGTCCTAAGAGAATGCCAATTACGCCAAGTTTGCACAAACAGATGTACGGCTATTTTGTAATATGGACTACTTTACACCAGGGACAAAGCTAAAACCATTTATCTCAATTAACTTAGGATCTAAGGATTAATTGAAGCTGTTGCCTTAAAGGTGAAAGGCCACCACTTGATCCAAGTATCCACCCATACCTCTTACTTACAATAAATATAAATCTCACTCCTTCATCTTTAAAATTATATCTTTCAGATTACATTTTTACCCTCAAAACTCTATGCCTTCTATGGCTTGTACAAAATAAAAAGGCAAGTCCCATTTTTTCAGTGGCTCAGTTTCAACAGTCCTATTATGGTTTGAAAAGACGGCCAATTGCCCCAAAATAACAAAACCTAATCAATAGGAGGCATGACGATAATTGAAATTCCTCAAATCAGGAGATCACTTCTAGCTTACAAATAACACTAATAAGTGACATCAGATTTCCACTCACCTGAGAGCTGCTTGAATTGAAAACATTTTGAAACACACACAAACACAACAGAATGAAAAATTAAATGAAGGAACAGATAAGTGAATGAAAGAATCAATTCCTCAAAAGAATATTCCCACAGACAAGAACTGTCTGTAATATAAAGGTTCATAAATCCATCCAAGTTTATGAACCTGGCATTCCTGCTGTTTCAACCCTACCAATGTGTCATTCAACAGTGAGGCAAACCCTGTGCAGGAACATCACAGAGTTCTGCCAGTTTAGAGCCTACAATATTCCTCATGGTTTTGACCAAGATCTAGTAATCAAGAAGACTGGAAAAGGAGACAGTCTGGCATATCCTGTGTCACACAGCCACCATGAACTCCCTCCACTACAGAAATTCTTCCTTCACCTACGGCATCCTCACACCACGCAAGAGCTGGTGCAATTCAATCTTTGTACAAAGCAAATGAACATGACAAGGTATGGCTAGAGGAGTACTGGCCTATGAAAGCCAAGGTATGACATGAATATATAAGCCCTGAAAAACCAACTTCATTAGAATTACTAGTATTTTATAACTGGGGACCAGCAATTCATGGAGTATATAGAGTTAATACACCAAGTACCTATATCTCTATTTTCAGAGGCCTCTTAATGAACAGAGTGCAAGCAGAGCAAAGATGTAACTCCTTTCATTTGTTGTTTTAAGTGCTGGTTTTGAGATACCACAGCAATCCCTCTTTTAGCACTTTGTGTTTTAATGTTTAGTGAATGTCCAGCTAGTGAACAATCGTGCCTAGACACGAACCCGTTTTTGCTACAACTGTCAAAACTTGCCCCCTCTCACTTTCAATATAAAACCAGATAAATATTCAGTGAATTTTAATTTTATATTATTCAAGTGACTAGTTTATCTATGGTCCAAGATAAAGAGTCTTTGCTGTGGTTATGTAATAGCTCTCAGAACTGCAGTTAAGATTTATAATACATAAACTCCATTCCATTCAATGTAAGTTTTTAACAAAATCCAAGGTCTGTTATTTGCAGGCATGAAAATCTCTCAGTATTTTTTGAAGGGATTTTGAAATCTATTCCCGTCTGAAGGGATTTTTTTTTTTGTCTCTGTTTTCACTTGGATCTCTAAACATTAAATTGTATCTTACATTGTAAAATCAGTGTTGGAGATAAATAAATAAATAACTTCTTTCCTTGAAAGGATATATAGCTTTATATACCTAGGCTGAGATGGAACTTAACTTTGCAGAGGGATTTTTTCATTAATCCTTCCTACTGTGTAGCTTGGAGATTTTCTCCAGTTTCTACGGCAAGGCTAATTCGATTGCTCCCACCTCTGGGAAGATTAAAAATAAACGTAAGTATAGATTGTAAGGTACACTGTGAATCTCTGCTTATACAAACAAAAGTTAAAACTCTCTAGCAGAAAATTCAGCAACTGTACCGCTCTCCATTTATTACTTCCATTAATAAATTTTTATAGAATAACATTTTCGTGTAATGGCTTTATTATATAGTAAAGGAATCTCACTAAGTCTCGATATTCTCAATTCTGAATTGTCATCTCACTCACCTCCAAAGTGTCTCACCAGTGTGGGCAAGAAGTGCTAGGTGTCAGCAACACCATGTTTCAACAATATTTCTCTAAAATTCCAAGTATTTGGTTTGTCAAAGAGACAGCCATGGTACTAGACAGCCAGGTCTATCCTCATTGTCTACCTCATTTTATCAAGGCTAGGATTGTGAAGCACAGGTATCGATTCTCTCCCATGAGCAGAAAGGGGAACAAGAGCCAGTGACATCTACTGTACATTAGGTATATATTCCATGAACACTCACTTTAGTGCACTGATCTTATTTTTCCCATATTTACTGGCAGTGAGTAAAGCTTCCAAAAATCCTTACAAAGCAAAAGCTCTTCTATTACTGGAAAAGTAAAACAAAATCAGCAAGATCTACTTCTAAAGAAGATGTTACTTGAACTACAGCAGTATTTTTGCTGATTTTGATGTATTCGGAAAGGAGCAAAAGAAGGTTTGTACGACAGTATTTATTTTTGTATTATGTTTGTTTTACTTTGTTACTTTTTGAAACTGCTACCATGATTTTTATTCCTTTTTTTTCCCTTGTGGGTATGTCTTTTTTCACTAAAAAACTCACAGTATAAGCACTTGGAAAAGTGCTTACAAACCGTCTACAAAATTTCTTTCTTGAAGACATGAAAAAAACATCTTTAGTCATTTGTACTGACAATTTATCTGCTTGTCCCAATGGTCAGACACTATTAACAAATATTTTAACAAGGATATTCATAATTTTCCTCAAAATTATCTAAGTAAGTACCCTCCAAGCAATTTTAAGGTCTGTTAACAATAGCTGCATTTGCCATTTAAAGCAAAAATAAATGCAAGTGAAAGTAATGAGCAATATCTATTTATAGCTCTCCAAGACAGCTGCACCAAGAATACAACATGCAATAGAATAATTTTCTGATTTATTTCTTTGGCTTATAACATCCAGTTAGGTTTTATTTATATCACATGCATATGCAACCAATTCATGCCGATTTATAAAAAAGCTTATATATAAGAAAGTAAATTATGATCGGAAAAGTCTTCTGACACAGCAGAGAACACTAAAGCATCTATTTTCTCTCCAGGTACTCAGTGTACAGTCGGAGCAATTTCTTCACTTGAAGGGTTAATAAATATTGGAATGGGCTGCTCAGGGAAGAGGTGGAATGACTGTTCCTAAAAGTGTTCAGGAAGTGACTGGAGATGGTACCGAGTGCTATGGTTTTGTTGACAAGGTAGTGATCAGTTAGTTGAACTTGTTGACCTTGGAGCTCTTTTCAAACCTTAATGATTTTATTCCTTTCAAATATCTGGTAACTCCTGTATTCAGGAGAATTATAACTTATAATAATATAATTATTCATGAGAGTTATAATTCCTCATCCAAAGAGTGACAAAATTTATTCCACCCTCACCCCTGTTTTGGGAATGTCAAGCAGTCTAGTAAGACACCTGGACACAAATGCTAAGAGGCATGAAAGGAATTTGTTGTCAAATAATGCCCCTGCCTTTCTAATTTGCAAATTTATTACAATTTGGTTTTTAAATAGATTTTTGGCTGCTCTAGTAAAAATTTTTGTCCCAAGGAGAGATGCAGCTAAAGGTGGTTACCATAAGTCATAGCCAGCCTCTATTTGAAGATGAAATAAATGTAGCTTTCATGGTGTTACAGACTCCTTTCTCAAGCTGCTGAGAAAGGAGTACACTGCTTACTGCTTAATCTGTTGTACATCATTGTCTTGGTTTCCCACTGGTTTTCTAATGGAGCATAGGTGAAGCTTTTAGTATCTTTTAACCTCCTGATTACAACTTTATATTTAGTTTCAAGTTACTCTCTTGAGCTTTGTATAATCATAAAAAACCCAAACCAAACCAAAATGAAACTAACAAACAAAACTTCCTTCTCAGCATTAACCTCCCACATTGCAAACCGCAACAAAACCAAAACTGTGGCCCCACTGATGCTGATGACAGAATTCCCAGCATCTTCTGCTGAGTCAGGGTTTCATCTACATTGCACTACAAAAAGTAAAATTTGTTCTTCAATAAGATTAGGATCAACTGCGAATTAAAAAAACCCAAACCAAACAAACATAAACTTTCACACAGAAACATTTCATCCAGCTTACCTAGTAAATTGAGAGAATTCTCTCACAAGACATTTTGTATAGTACATATTTAGTACTTACTGCATTATCATAGAATCACAGAGTATTCTGAGTTGGAAGGGACCCACAAAGATCATCAAAGTCCATCATAGTTTACTTTCCTATATATAATACCAATTTTTAAAAAATCTTATAATACAAGAAAGTAAACTATGCACAGGACAGCCCCAAGAATCCCACCATGTACCTGAGAGTGCTGTCCAAAAGCTTCTTGAGCTCCCTCAGGCTGCTTCTGCGACCACTGCCCTGGGGAGCCTGTTCCAGTACCCAGCCACCCTCAGGGGGAAGAGCCTTTCCCTGATATCCAACCTAAATCTCTTCTAACACAGCTTCAGGCCATTCCCTTGGGTCCTGTCACTGATCATAGAGATCAATATCTGTCCCTCCACTTCCCCTCATGAGGATGTGGAACACTCCAATGAGGTCTCCCCTCAGTCTCCTCTTCTCTTACACACATATATCATGTATAGATTATATAAACGTAACAGAAATCAAGTTCTGAAATCATATCAATTAGTTCAAGAGCAGTATCAGCATAATAATTTCCTCAAATGTTGTTGTAAATCAGTTTATGCCCACCCAGTATCTCTTACCTTTTAATGTTTTTTTTTCTTCAACTTTGTAGAATATTAAAAAAACAGCCATTGATAAGTTTATTATCATTGTATGTCTCAATATTTCATAAATGGAGAAAGTTCAACCATTTGCAAGAAAAGGAAACTTAACGAATCATGTATAAACATAGCTATCTGTAGCTCTCACTAGACTAAGAGAGACAATTCTCCATGGCAGAGGGGAAACTTGTATGTTTCAAAACTAAACGGAAGACTTCAGACACGGTTTAATTTTCAGGAAGGTACCTCCTTCCAACTTCCCACAAAATCTGGCTTGCACACGCAGATTTTGTAAGTTTATTTTAACTTATTTTAATCTCCTCAAGGCACTAGTTAAGAATGGCAGAAGATTATGCCTCCACAGAACTTAATCTATGCAGAGAATTCACCAAGTAACCCTGTCAAAGGATGAAGTTTCTTGTAAGACTACTTCCCTCACCAACACTGCCTTCCCCCCCTCCAACCATTGCTTTAATTCTTCACATTCAAGCAACATGGTTAGAAAATAGCAACCAAAGGAGAATGAACAGAACAGAAAAGGAGCTGGAAACTAAACTATCAGTCAAGAAAACAAGACAGAACAAACTCTTCAACTATAAAATGTAAGGAGGCAAGTAACATGAATAAATCACAGAAGATGGAGCAGATGAAGAACACGGGGAATGAAAATCTGTAAACACAAGAACACCTTTTTCTCCCTGGCCTCAAATAAATGCAGAAGTTTCAACTCCACCAATTTCTGTGTGGTGAGCTAAGGCATTTCTCATTTTCTAACCTAATCAGAGGAAAATATTCTACAATTAGAAATGTAAAGCACTGAGAGTGAGGAGATTTCATATTTTACATTTGACAAGAAAGTCACATATCTTTCATCACAGCAAAATGCTAGGAAATAAGACTTAGAAGGAGAGGAGAAAGAAAGTGTAAGAAATGGTCATAGAATTGTCTTATATGAAAGGAAAAGTGTATGCAAACCTGCCTTCTTTACTTGCTTTTCCACTTCAATATCATAGCTATAAACTGCTCCTTAATTAAACAGATGTAGTCTATCTAATCTGAAAGAAGTTTATCCTACAAAGGCATTGGGCTCTGGGGAACAGAAAAGATCTCTGGAGAATGGTCCTTCCTTCCTTCAGCATGTTGCATGAACAAGGAAATGAAACAGGAAAGACATTCAGCTAAATGTCATCATTTCCAAGAGATTTCCTCTAATATCAGAGAAGTCCACAGCTACCACTTATTTCCTGACTCCTTCCCTAGCACATTTAGGCTCCCAGTGGCACATACATACCTTAGGACAGAGGGGAAGGACAAGGAAGGACAGGCATTGCTCAATGCTTCACCGCAGCAGCGCCTGCTCCCCCCACAACCCCTGTCCCCAGCCAGCAGTGCTGAATCTCCCTCTACCTCTTTCCTCCTTCATAATTCAGTGTGGCAGGACTATCTAGTAACAGGAAGGAAAATTATTACTGGAAGGCATATTTAATGGTCTGGGATTCTTCCATTCTGATCCTCCTGGACCTCAAAAGTTGCCTTGTTTTAGATGTCAGACAAACAGATGCAGCAGCAGCAGAAACAGTTCAAGTCACCCTTCTTCCTCAACCATAACTGCACACCTCTCCCACCATCAGCTGTGTTCTTGGAGACCAGATCTCACTATTCCTTCTGCCATGGAGTTCCTAAGTTGTACTGGGCACATCCTTTATATTAACTTACTAATAGCTGATCCAAATTCATTAACCAATATCCACGTGCAGCAACAAAACCGCGTCTGTTTCCCCATGCAGGTCTCAGCAAGAAGAAGGACTCAGCAGGAAGAAAGACAACAGTGCTTTGGGGATGGCACTGAAGAATGGCTGAGGCAACATCTGCTGTGATTTATGGAACGAACACTCATGGTCTCAGCACTTGCAGCTTTCAAAGAAGTAACTGAAAACTCAGCTGTACTTTGGATGGTATTTAAACTACTCCTAGAGTCTGTGTGGATCAGGAAATAAAATAAAAAAAACCCACCACACACAAAAGAACCACACACACTCCCACTCCCATTAGCAGCCTGTAAGATAGAGCCAGTTCCCTGTAATTTAACTTACAACTATTCCATCTTCATTTTTCCCTGGGGTAAAATTCAGCCCTGACCTAAACAGACACAAATTCCATTAAATTACACTGGGACTCAATCCAGTACTGCCAGGTCACCCAATAGCATCGAAAATATGGGTGAAACCTATTTCCTCCCTATGGGAATAACAAATCGTTACAAGTTGCTGCGCTATTTTTCCATGTACCTCATCATTGAATTTCTCTGTTATCTGCATGACACTGAATTGAGCCAACACAACATTTTAAATTGGTAATGAGACCCTCGGCCGCTCACCACTTACTCCTGGTAAGGAATGATATAGGGCCCTGTTCTGTCCACAGGCAGTCAGCTGTTTCCACAGCCCAAATCACAGATCTCTGCAGCCACACATTCAGTTTTCTCATTCACACACAACCTCCTCAGCAATCTTTCTTGAGACATATAATTATTGCTTTAAGACTGCTCTCCAGGCTAAGTTTCATTAAGCACTTGAGGAAAGAATATATTGTCCATACATTCATCCTGCAATCAATTTCAAGTGAAATCTGCCATAACTCTCATGATTTTGATAGTCTATTAATACTGCCAAATAATTTATACCCGTTACATCATCACATACAACCATTTCTAACAGCAGACAAGGTTTAAAAATAGCCAATGACATTTGGATAAGGCCACTTTTAGATCACTGTAGGAGGTGATGATCAAGTGATTCTTGCCACAGCACACAATTATTTGAAAAAGCATGGTTTAAAAAGTGAATGAAGTGTTTCACAAACTAGAACAAGAGTACCACAATTATTAACAATCCTTTCTGATTTTAACTGACATAATGCAACATTGCTACTTGAATGCCTCAAGAACACTGGATATTTTGCTGTTTGAAATAGTTTGTAAACAACTTCAATATCTTGCATTAAAACTGGCAGGAGCACTATGAAGACTTTTTGCACGCTTTTCTAGCTCTAGCAAAAACCAGAAGGTATCAATCACCCAGGTTTAACAGCAGCTGACTGAAGCCATTCATTGGGTTGTGCATTGCTACCACTGTGGCCCCATGAATAAGTCTCAAAGTCTCCACCTCCTTTTTTTGTTCCTCTGAGTGGACTCTTAACAGCACAGTTTTCTCTTTTTTTTTTTCACTTTCTGAATGGCTTCAAGAGATCAGCTGGAAAGAAACACCACTAGTAAAAACAAAAGTTTTCAAAGAAAAAGTGGGAACAAAGTGGACATATCAGAGACAAGTTGTGATTCATGGCCCACACTGTGCTTTGCCCCTCTCTTTACCTCAAGACACTTTTCAGTTTTACTGCTGGATAAGACCATTGCACTTCTCCTAGCAACCAAAAATCACTTAGGGGAAAAAAGGCATGTGTCTGCTGAAAGGGGGAACAGAGATATTTGGGGTCATACAAAGACAGACATATGTTCTTTTGCATTTCATTCTAAAGTGAGTAGTTGTCAAAAAAGAGTCAGTAAATAATAACAATAATAAGCAGTTCTGGTTTACACTGATTCATATTTAATTAAATATCTATTTGTCTATTTGTCACTTTTTTTTTCCCTTTAATTCAGTGCTTTAATGGTTCCTACTACTGTTTAGAGTTTTGCTTTCAGAGACGTAGATTGTATCTCTTACAGTTTCTAAACTTTTATTTTCTGTACTTACATCTATACACACTTCTAATGATCTCTCCACACAGTTGTTTTGGGTATTTTTAATCTAGACCTACGCACAAAGAAAATTATTCTTAGGGGTTTAAACACAACAGCACTAAAAGACAATTTTATCATAGGATCCCCCTATTCTAAGCGCTGAGATTTTACCCCACAGACAAGATTTACATGTCACAGAACACATTGTCTGATCTCATTTGTAAAGACCACACAGCACAGTTTAAGATGATGAAACAAGTTCAAGCAAAAGAAAAAAAACCCCATAGAATTTTGGAATTCAGACATACATCTGAATAGCTAAGTCACATTGACTAGCTCAAAATCAAAGCATTATAATTTAAAATCCAGTTTGGTGACAGAACAGATGCATAGATCAAAGATAAAATGCAGCCTGCAGTATTTTTGCTGGTTAATTTTTTTTCCACTGAAAGTCCTTTGTTTAATAGCTGTTGCCTTGACATAAACCAACCATTTTAGTTAGTCCACTGAATTCTCCTTGCATATCATAAAAATATAAATACAAAAAGCCCCAGCCAATTTATTGCAGCACTTCCGCAGTGCATCAGGTTATAGCCAGCACAGACCTTGGTTCACTGCATCAAACTACAAATTAGGATTTTCTTGACGCCACTCCAAACAAAACTGGACTAAAACAATTTAACAGAAAAGCTTATTCACTTCATGGATAAGTGATGTACAAATGACATAGCAATGATAAAAGCCTGAACATACTGAGTATGAAATAACCCTGAAATGTTCAGGAATCAGCACTCTCCTGGTAAAAATGACAGAGGTGCTTTTCTCCCCTGTTCCTTCCCTACACTAATCTAACCCAGCTCCTCTGCTGGTTATCTCTGCATCAAGCCATGGACCTGGAATTAGGCTCCCACTCTTCCTCCCAGCTAACAGTGTAATTTCTCTCTCCAGAAGAATGTTAGAGCGGGGCAGTGCAACTGTACATGCAGGAACAATAAGCATCTCCAGGTCTCAAAGATGACATAATTTACTCTGGAAAGTGAGAAGGAGGATGCACCCACAGATCCTTTTCCTGCAGGCTTCTACTATGGAGTGACAATCCCAAAGACATCAAGTTCTCTAGGGAAAGGCAACCCAGGTGAAGAAAACACACTTTTCCAATGACCTTGATCCAACAGCCTTGCTATGCCATTTGATTTTTTCATAATACTGAAAGAAACTATTGTCCATCATTTAGTTGCAGAATTCTCTTCAGGATAAACTTTTAAAACTGGCCATTCCATTTCCCAGGATGAAATCATCTGGGCTACAGGACATATGGACTTTGAAAACTGCACAGAATGATGGCCTGAGAACCCATGATTAAAGGTGTCCTCCAGCACTGAATACTTTTCACAACTGCTTTTTAACTCTTGACATTTTCACAGCAGTAAAAAAAGTACCTCTGGTAGCCTGGCATAAACTGTCCCTCCATTCACTACAAATGAGGATCAAGTTGACTGATGTTAGTTACCTGACATTTTGGTTTCAAAAGGCTCAATTTTTTCCACTCAGTTTCTCTTGTAATCAATGGCAAGTGATTAATACTAGTGAACCACAGCTCAATGTGTTTTACAACTTTGCTGCAGGCCGTTAATACCTTACTTATTTGTCCAATCTGCATTTATGACAGGCACATCACAGAGATGCTCTTCTTTCCTTGGCACACTGCACTGAAGCTATAGAGGCAATGCCTAAATACAAATGAAAAGACCATATGCTGCAACAGACAGGGTGGCACAACCATCTAGGTAGTCTCTAATGAGTGAGACCATACTTAGCTCCTGGCATCCCCATCCGTCCTATCAGATCATTTCCACATACAAGACCAAATAAACTGTTCTCCAAACTAATCTGAGGAAAAGTGATGAGAGAGAGTAAAAGCAAGATACAACAAAGTATAAAGTAGCACAGTGGTGATCCTTTGCTGTCATCAGACTGAAGAATTCTGCTGGAACTGAAGTGGTACAGTGAAGACTCACTGACAAGAGTAATTCTGCAAGCAAATACCACATATCATTAACGTTGCTCCAAACCAAGCTTGGAAGAGCGTCTTGTGCACTGAGCAACTGAAAATGGTGAGGAATGAATCCAGAGGTATTTTGTGTTCCTCCAGTCATCACTCAGGGAGGCAGAATTGAAGGAGTATCCCTGCAACCATGCCAAATAATAGCATTGGAAGTCTGCAATAACACCTGCATGCACACAGCCTCAATGGGTTACAAAATACACACTGGAACCACGAGATAAGGGTGACCTTCAGTTATCAGCAAGCCAGAGACATGATGGTTCCTGGTAGAAACAGCAAGGCAAACAAGCAACAAGGAACAATGTTTGCCAACCTATCTAGTACATAAGCAGAAAGTTCTTTCACAACCCAGTTAAACAGTTGTATTAACTCAGGGATCTGCAGATAATAAATATTATTTAGTTAGTTTACAGAAAAAAAAATTGCTCAGGGGGAAAAAAAAAATCAAAAATTACTCAGAGAGAGTGCTAAAGGGCTAAAAGTTCAATGCACATGCACAAGATACTTCTGCCAAAACAATGTTTAGATGAATATCCTCACTTCACATTTTTCCAGAATCTCAGTAAGCCTTGGCCATCAGAGCACAGTGGCTCAATATAAGTATCAGCAGGTTATTACATGGGTACCACTGGGTAGTTTGTCCATTGTTGTTTATGTATTTATTGATGAAGGCTATTATTTTAATAAAATTAAGAGAATATCTTGGATCTCTTCCATGGCAGCAACGCCAAGATAAGCTGCAGAGATGGAATTAAAAAGCCATTTTTTTACTTCATGAACTTTTGGCTTGAAAAATACTAGGAATGCATATCTTAACATACACAACGTAGCACAAGAATCAGCTCTTTGGTTACTAAGGGAAACTCTGCTCTAGTAAAGAGAGCACTCTAGAAAGGAATGAGCAGAACTGAGGCATCAATATGCACTTGTACCCTCTAGTATTTTTGAAGTTGTAGTGCTGCATGTAACAAGAAGCCAGCTTCATCTTGTGGCAAGATTACAATGACAGTAAGCCAAGATAACATTGCCTGCTTTCTCAGTGTTCTGTGAACTCAACAGCAAAACGCACACAGATTTCAGTGGTGCAGACCAGAATCTAAATTAATAGGCCTTATTTAATTATCCACCATAACAAAAGTTATTAACCATGGGTGATTAGCAGTTATTTTGTTAAGGAAAAGGTTTGGGGTGAAGACAACACTAAACTCAATCAACTTATAACTTCAACTGTTTAATTGTTGTCCACAATTTATAATAGAAGTCAGATGTGAGAGTAAAGATGGTGAGACCAAAATATGTATTTGCAGATCTCTATTTCTATACAAATATTTTGCACTCAAAGATCTCATAATTAACAGTCTACATGACTATCCTGCATAAAAGGCATTCTCTATGAACTAGTGATTTAAGATCAGATCCTGTGCCTGTCCACATAACAAACCAAATATTTTTGAACATACAAAGCATGTGTACCATCAAGTATAACTGCAAGAAACCTCTTGTAACAATAAAAGGATACCGTAAAAATTCAGCAGCTACATGTAAGAAATGTCTGTTCAGTCAGAACCAAAAAGCCAAGACATTTCTTTTATTTACTTATTTATTTATTTGGCAAGAGCAAATACTTGCTTTCTTCTGCCTCCTTCTTGTGAAATAAAAGGGATTTCTATAGAAACGTAGAAAAACACACCAGTAACAGAGCCTCTTGGCAAGAAAGAGCACCAGTATGATCAGTAAGTATCCTCCCCAAGGCTAGTGTGAGAGGCGTGAGCCAGATGGCAGCCACGGGAAGAGCAAGCTCTGCCATGCCAGCTGAGATAACAGATAAAACCTGACAGCAGCGTCCTCTTAGGTGGCTGAAACAGAATGCACAGAACCTGTTAGCAATCTATTTAGCCCAGATCAATATCTGAATAGCAATTCAAGGGTAACAAATGGCTAAAAAGCCATTGCATACTCTTCAGTAATCTCCACTAAATGGTTCAGCAGCGGACAGAGCACGTCTCAAATTCACGGCTATGAGCCCAGGTAGCATTGCTATGGAAAAGTGACCCCTGCAAATGGAGCTGACTGGACAGACCAGCCAAAGCCTCCTTTTTCTCGCATCACACTTTTTGGCACATCTCCTTGATACTTTTTATGCATCCTTAAAAATGTATTTTAATTCTTTTGTCTACTTTTAAGGTTGCATATCTTTAGCCTGCATTGCTAAAACTCAATTTCCCTGAGCAACATCAATCTCATCATTCCAGACAGTTCTTAATGGAAGGATTATTGTAGTCAGTGCAACTCACATAAAGGCTTAAAACCCCCCAATTTCAACTATTCAGAAAGATTTGTGGAGTATCAGACCTTCTGCAGAGCTCCAAATTAGCAAAGACACAAACCAAAGTACCTGGATTACCAAAATACTTTTCAAGCAAATCCATCTCTGGAAGTACAATGACAGGGTTCCTTCACTGCTTATCTTCTGCACATAAAAACATATTGTTGTAATGGCAACTAACAAGACAGGAAGTAAAGGAACCAAAATCTTAAGACTAATTCAGCAAAACCTGTCATCACAGGCATAAATTCATCCTTACTCAGCAAAGTTTTAAAGCCTATGATTAACTTGAAAAGTGTTTAAATTCTTATTAACTTCAGCAAGACTGTGGCTAAGAGATGGAAGCACTAAACGCTCTGCAGGATTGGGTCCTATGATAAAACAAGGTAAAAGAAAAACTGCAAACTCTCCAGAATTTTACTCTTAAGGCATTAAAATGCACACATTCCACAGAAGCAAAGGTTATCATCAACAGCGAAAATCACATAAGAGATCAAGACCCTGTCAGCTCAAATATTCACTGGAAGAATATACTCCAGCTTTATATGTGAACCATGTTCTCCAAGAGGCAACAGGGACCTGCACAAGGCCACAGATGTGTAGCTCATTGGCATGAAGAAATAAAATGAATTAAAAAAAATTAAAAGGAAAAGAAATACAGAATGTTTCAGCCACCACACCATTTCATTAAGAAAAGAAGTGGTTTTGAAAAATAATAATATGGTGATAAAATGCTGGCTTTACAGAATTATTCTCATATACCTTTAACACCTTCTCCCATTCAAGAGTATCACACTTGCAGTTTTCAAGGCACTAAAAGACAGCTCGGACATAGAAGACTGTCATTTTCATTGAAATTATTATGAGTTCTGCCAGGTTAGAGTCTGGCCCACCAATACCCACGTTCATATCAGTTGTTACCTTTTCTGTTAATATTTATCCTTTTAAACTTTATTCATTATCAGAAGAAGGACAACAAAACACAGAACAATGAAAGAACAATCAACTGAACACTATTAAAAATTCACATGTAATCAGCTCTTTTAATTCCTGTAGCTAGTGGCTTACTTCATGGTAAGGACTCTTGTTTGTTGGGGGGAGTTCTCTGTGTGTTTTAGTATTTGGTATATTTTGTGTTTGATTTTTTTCTTTGTTTGCTTTGTGTCAAGAACAATAACCAAGACTGATAGCTAAACAAAAAAAGAATTGAAGTTATTCACACTCATCAGAGTGCAAGAACATGGGCAGGGTTACAAGAAAATCAAAAGCACAATAATAAAACTACTAAAATCTACATGTGTATGTAGCACATGTTTTCTTACACATTGAGCTGTGTAATTTTCAGGTGTACTAAAACCATGGACAGCAAAAATAACTTTAGAAAAAGATTATCATTTTGATCTATACCACTTTTGCATCACTAAATAAAACTAATCTCAAAGGGAAAAGGATGGTTAACATGCTTCAAATGCTACAGTGTCTATGTCTAGACCTCTTGCCAAGAAAAAAAAACAAAAAACACTCAGCCAAGCTTAACAACAAAACCCCCTCAAACCCACAAATGCATTAAGAGGTAACTTTCAAACATAGAAAACCAACCAAGGACCTATTAAACAAGACGTCTGTTGGGTTTTGCCTTTTATTCTTAAACTAAGGCATCACAAATGGTGCTGATGTTGATAGAGATCTTTTCAAAGCAACTAGTGGTATATGTCAGCCTAAGATGTGATCGTAATTACTATGCTTCTAAAGAGACAAAAGCACTGTGTGCCAAGCTTGCCTGCCAGTATTTCTTCAAAGCTACTTGTTAGTCATTTCGACAATAACAGCTTATATCTACTTGGTCATGATGTGCTATCCACAAAGCTCTTTATTTATTTATTTATTTCAGAGAGTTGCTAATGCAGGCAAACTTGACAGTCTCTGCACTATCTTCCCACAATGGGGAGTATCACATATATTCCGGGAGCTTCTTGGCCATTTTTTCTAATGGTCCAGCTCTAAATTAGGTGTGTGCTTCACCTGCACCGCCTCACCCTCATAAGGCTAAACCAGAACAAACGTTCTACATGTGTTCCCCATGACAAAACTCGAATAAATTATGTCGTGCTCCTGTCGTTCCAGCAAGCTGGTTAATTGCATTCGTTTCATATATCTCCAAACAGACTGGTACTTTAATTACATTCTGTAACACCAAGCTCCTCTGATTCACTCTGTCACTTCAGCTGAGCACTTTAATTGTATTCCTTCTAGCTACATACAATTTTAAACACTTACTAATAATTACATTTCTATAACCTGATGTTTGCAGTTTGTACACAAAGATACCTCCAGTATCAGTGGTCTTAAAGATCTTTTGTTACAACCAGAAAAATAGAACCAAACATGAAACAAAATCCCTTCAAAACTACGATTGCACTGACAGACATAAACGTACTATTAAATCATTTTACAGTTAAAACTTCTGTTTAGTTTAGCATATGCATACATCATGTAGAAATTTTTTATGGACTGACAAAACCTAAGATTAAACTGCACAGTATATTATGCACCCACGGTAAAACTGCACTTGAATCTGTCCCTCTTCCATTTTTCCTCCTTTTTTGTTAGGGGTTGGTGGAGAAACACCCAAAGCAGCCTGTGACTGCAAACAATAAACCCCGAGCCCTTGTCTCGGGACTGATAGAGCAAATGCAGTGAACAGCTTCTTGGAACAGAGTTTGCTCTGACACAAAGGCAAAAGCATCCAGGGTGCCAGCCACTACATTCACCCCAAGCCTAAAGGGCTGTTCAGCGCGGCAAATACCCCACGCTAGCCGGGCTGCCGAGCATTAGGGGCCAGCACAGCCTCTGCAGAGCGGGATGCTCGCTCCTAATCGTGTGCCTGAGCAGCTCCAGTGCATCCAGCGCCTGTGCAGCAGCACAGCGCCCACCCCTACTCTGAAAGGCATTTACCCTTGCACTGAAGTTCTCGCCCTGCTAAACCGTACTTTCCCAAGATGATAATTTACAGCTCCCCATCCAGTACTTAAACTCGAAACCACAAGAAACGTTGCAGAGCACACCCAAAGGATTGGGGGAGTTGGGGGGGGGGGGGGGGGGGGGGGGGGCGGTGCTCATAAGGAAACCCACCCTCTCCCCAGACGTCGCTAAGCTTCACGCACACCCTCCCTCCGGGAAGCTCAGAATGAGGATGGAGCTGATGGGGAGACGCTGCCGCCCCACCTGCCCGGCTCGGCGGAGATGGGCGGAGGCAGAGCGGGGTGGTCGGGGCCGCGCTGCCGCCGCCCCGCGCTGCCAGCCCGCCTCCCTCCCATCCATCCCTCCCTCCCTTCCTGCCACCCGCCAGCGCCGAGCGAGGCGCTGAGGGACTCTGGAAATGCGCCAGTCCGCCTCACCTGGAGCCCAGGCAGGGCTAACCTATTTATTTCATCAGCTGGCCCTACCCGTGGAAAGTTTAACAATAGAAGGCGGCAAAGTAATACCAGCTACAACAGCGCTCTGCTTTTCCTTTCCCCTTCCCGCTCCCCACCCCCAAATAAAAGATTTATCACGGTAGTTTTTTACTCTTTGCTCGCCACCTCAAGCTGACATTATTCCATTCATAAGCTGCTTTTCCATTAAGTTAGGAGAAGGGAAAGGCTGCTTATTGGAAACATATATTCTCCCTCTTCCGATCCCTCCCTCCCAAAATACCATTTTTATACCAGGAACAAACTTAGGGCTCTGTAACGTTAAAGCTCATAATGCCATCCATGTGCTGTCCCAAATCAAATTCAGATGAAGGGGATTTCTGCACAGAAATGACATACCTAAAATAAGCGAACTTACCATAGACTTGAAAAAATGCAAATCCGAAGAGCAGGAGTGGCGTCAGCAGACCCATTTTGACATATTAAAAGCAATCCCGATCGCTGGAGAGACCAATTCCACAGAGATTAAAAAAAAAAAAAAATAAAAAAAAAAATAAAAAAGGAAAGAAAAGAAAAAAAGAGAAAAAAAAAAAAAGGAAAAAGTATCCAAAGCCAGTAAGAGGTAGGTCCAAAAGTTTTCAGTTTCCTAGCAGCTACTTGAAGTGGAAAGGGAAATCTTCAATGCAAAAGCTGGAGATGCAAAGGTCTTGAATGTGACACTTTTAGATCCATACAGATTAGAGAAGCAGCGAGTGAGCTCCGAAGGTTTCTGCTTTGCACACACGCTCCTTCCTAAATTCCCACCAATCCAGCCCAAGCAGGGGAATTATTCAAGTGTGTCTAAGACTCTCTTTAGGATCCATGGCAATCCAAAAGCAAGCTCTTTCTTCGGAAGACAAGGAGAGACTCTGAGAAAGGACCCGATTCCTAGAAAGTGCTCCACAAACTTCCCGGCACTTTGCAGGAAAACCATTGGTTTGGTTCGGCTATTTTGCCTTCCTCTCGCCCTCCCCCTACCCCTTTCTCTCTCCCTTTCTCTCCCCAAATCAGTTCAAGCTGCAGAGTTTCTCACTTAACTTCCATAATAGGAACGCCCAGGCAATGTGCTACACGGGAAGGGAATGGCTTGCTTTCTCAGCATCCCCTCAAAAGAAAAGGAATTAATTAAAAAAAAAAAAAAAGAGTGAAAAAAGAAAAAAGGCAAAAAAAAAAAAAAAAAAAGCCGTGTTCCCTACACCTCCCTCCTCACTGGCAGCGGAGCGGGAACTGTTGGAGGGCAGGACCCCGGCGCGGTGCCGCGGCTGCTGCCGAGCGGTGGCGGCGGCGGGGGGCTGCGCGGACTTGGGGGCTCTCCCGCCGCCGCGGCTCTCCCGGGCGGCCCCGGAGCCCGTCGCTCCTCTCCTCGCTCCGCTCCTCTCTCCCCTCCTCTCCCGCCGCCTCCGCCTCCCGCCGCCGCGGACACACCGGCTGGCAGGGAGAGGGAGGAGAATGAGCGCGGCTGCCGAGGCTGCCTGGGGAAGGGAGGCTGCGGGGTGTGGACTAAACCACTGCGCTCCACACCCACGCGTCCCTCTCTCTCTCCTCCCGGGGTAGGGAGATGGGGACGGCGATGCCAGCAGGCAGCCGCAGGGCAGGGAATCGGGATCGCTGCCTCCCCTCTACAGTTGGGTGTAGGTAGGATTTACATGATTGCTCCTCACCGCTTCCTCTTTAATGGGCAGCTAATTTTTCGGTAAGTGATTTCATGGAACTGTTCTCTAATTATTCATTTTCCCTCTCGCGCGCGCACGCAGGCGCTCGGGAGTGAGAGCCTCGAAAGGATATTCCCCAGGGATTTCTCCGCTGGCCCGCTCTGTGAAAATGGAAGGGAATGTGGCAAATAAAATAAAACACAAAACAAAACATCGCACGTGTCCCACTAGAGCCGGCGGGCTCCGCCGAAACCCAGGAGCCTCCAGCCTCCCTTAGGCCCCCGGGATGCAGCGCAGCTCCCGCCAGCGGGAAAGTTTCGAGGTCCCCGGAGGCGGCAGTGACGGAGACGGGAGAACGAGCCGCCTCGCCCCCCAGGAGCCCGGGAGAACAGCCCCTCTCCCACAGCCGCTCGGAACAAACCCCGAAGCACCACAGCAGAAAGAGGGAGGGACGCGAGGGAAGGAGCCACGCGGGGGAAAGCGGGATGTAAGCGGCTCCCGGTGCCGGAGCGGGGCAGATATCCCGTGAGGGGGCTGGGACAGCCCGTGAGAGAGAGACAGAGATACCCAGTGAAGGGGGGGAGCAGTGACACCCCGCCATGGGAGCTGGGGCACCCCGTGATGGGGACACACACACCCTGTGAGGGGTCACAGCCAGCCCGTGACCGGGGCATAGACGCCCCTTTGGGGTCACACACACCCCGAGGGTCACACACACCCACTGAGGGGTCACACACACCCAAGAGGGGACACAGACGCCCCGCTGAGGAGGCGCAGACACCCCGGAGGGGCACAGACATCCAGTGGGGGGTCACAGACACGCCGAGGGGGCTCGGACACCCCGTTACAGGGGCACAGACACCCAGTGAAGGGGCAGACACCCCATTAAAGGGACACAGGCACCCCGTTAAGGAGGAACAGATACCCTGTAAGGGGTCGCGCACACGCCAGGGGTCACGGACGCCCCATTCAGCGGTCACCCCGTTAAGGGTACACACAAACGTCGCTAAGGGGTCACATGCACGCCTGGACGGGCACATACACCCCGCGATGGGGACACAGGCGCCCCGTCCCGGGGTCACGCCGCCCCGTCCGCGGGTCACCCACACGCCGGGCGGCCCAGTTGTCCAGCCCGTGGCGGGCCGGCGGCAGCGCCTCACGGTGAAGCCCGAGCGCCCCCTACTGTCGGGCTGCGGGCAGCGGCCGCCCCCGCGCCCGGCGCTGCCTTTTGTCGCCGCGGCTTTGGGGTCCCGAAGGTTTTATCTCGCCTTGCTTTCTTCCTTTTTTTCTTCCTCCTCTTTTATTTTGCATATATTAGAGATTTATTCATTTAATAATTTCTTCACGTGAAGGATCCGAACCGTATCTCTGCATAATGTACACTGCCCACACGTGCTCCCGTAAGTGGTCTGCAAGTTAATTCTTCCTTAATTCTTGTGTGCAGTCAGTGACAGCTGTTTTACCGGTGCCAAACGTTACAGTGTCAGGGGGTTTTAAGTGTCTGAGATGATTACAGCTATTTCTTACAAAGCCTGATAACAACTCCAAAGCCTCTTGATGCAAATCAGGAATGATGTCCCCCTATACTCACAAGATGCCCAGCAGATAAATACCAGAGAATCACAGAATGGTTTAGGTTGGAAGGGACTTTAAAGGTCATCTAGTTATGAAGCCCCTGCCATGAGGGTCCAGACCACACCTTCCACTAGACCAGGTTGCTCAGAGCCCCATCCAACCTGGCCTTTAACACTTCCATGTATTGGGCAGTCACAGCTCCTCTGGACAATCTGTACCACAGCCTCACCACCCTCACAATAAAGAATTTTTTGCTAATGTCTAATCTAAACCTACTCTCTCAGTTTGAAGCCCTTGCCCCTTGTCCTGTCACTCCATCCTCTTGTCAAAAGTCCCTCTCCATGTTTCTTGTGGGCTCTTATCAGGTACTGGGAGGCCACAATGAGGTCACCCCAGAGCCTTCTCTTTTTCAGGCTGAACAATCCCAATATTCTCAGCCTTTCCTCTAAATCATCTGCTCCATCCCTCTGATCACCTTGGTGCCTCCTCTGGCCTGGCTCCAGCAACTCCCTGTCCTTGCTGTGCTGGGAGCCCAGAGCTGGATGCAGCCCTGCAGGTGGGGTCTCAGCAGAGCGGGGCAGAGGGGCAAAATCCCCTCCCTTCCATGCTGGTCATATATTACTACACCTGAAGATAACCTCATGAAGAAAGCTTTAAGTAAGGCTAATTAGGCTAAAGTCATCAAAAGGTTGTTCTTTGTCGTTGTGCTTGTGAATTGGGAAAACAGAAGGACCATAACTACTCGAGGCCAGTCTGTATAACATATCTGAAATATTAAAGAATATTTCCCTTTGTAGTGGACATTTCAAATACAGTAGTGTTAGTGAAAATGCTGACTTGTTTAAAGCCAAGTTTTAAATTGTAAATGGCTTAACAGTGTACAGTTCTTTTCCTGCTTCTCAAATAAATTTAAGATAAATTTAATAATAGCTGATGTAGGCCAGAACACTTTGTAGATATATACAGTCTTCAAAACCCTTAGGTACAGAGGTACCTGTAGAAGAGTATAATGACTCATACAAATGTTCCCAGTGAAATCAGTGGATTATCCATTACAGCTGCTATTTTATTCATTCACTTCCAGGGAACACTACTCTTCAACTATTAAACACTTCTCAAAACTTTGAAAAGTTTCAGCCAAGATTTAACCAAGCCTTTTCATGCACAGATTTTGCTCATGTGTGTATCACTATTTTTTTTTCCTTTGAGAAGATTTAGCAGTTCCCCAAAATAATATAAAAGGTCATCCAAAGATATGTAGGATCAGTACAGCAGAGGTACAAAGGTGTTATGGTTTACAAGCACAGGATAAGTCACAGATCAGAGTCCCTGGCCTGTGAGCAAGGTTTTCTAGGAACAGTGTGTGCTTCCATTCTAAAATGCGGTCCAGATACTGGAATAAAAAAACATATGCTTGTCTCTATGGTCTTTCAATAACCTCCAGTGAACACGGCCAACAGGACAGATGTTCTCTGCTTGAATAGCAAAGTCTGTACAGAGGAACCAAACATGCCAACTATTTGTTTGGCCATGAGCAATATGCCACCTGATTAAATACTTGTGTGAGCAGGATGAGGAAAAGACTTGTCAGGAGCAGTGCTCATAAAGCTTCAGTTCAAAGGGTGTTGTTGAGGGGCAACTTTAGAACACGGAGATGGCACAGTAAGATTGCACTAATTCATACTCAGGTCAGCCATCACGTCAGGCAGGGCTAATATGGTAAAGCAGCAGTGAGATCAGATTTGTCAGTGTTACAAGTAAAAGTTTCATTGCTTTCCCAGTCTGATATTTCATATAATTGATTCCTAGATCTATACATCTGCATTTAAATATATATTTAGTGTATGAAAGATAGGATCCAGTGTTTAAAGAACAAGTTTTCTAATGATAGCCCTGTTTTTTCTACCATTAAGTGCATTTTTCTTCTAAACCAACATTTTTTAAAGTACCGTTTCTGGTGTTACATGTGTATATAAAATACTCTGGTTTTTAGTTTCCTTAAAACCCTCTTGTTACCCTCTCAAAGACGAAAAGTTTCAGTTGAGGTGGTTCATATAGAATTTCTTGTGGATACCAGAGCTATTCACCCAGGCAATTACTGAAAGTGAATAGAGACCTTTAATATCAAAGAATGTACATATGATGTGATGAGTGTGTAATTTAAATATACACAACTAAGTTAAGTTAAGAGACTTCTAGACTCTGTAGTAGAGCAAAAGAGAGATCCAGAGGCTAATTCAGAGCATGTAACATTAGGCAGCATCAGAAACACAAAAAGAGGAAGGAAAATGACACAGTGAGCACAGACCATCCCAGGGAACAGACTTTTGTCTTCCTCTGTGCTTTTCTGTTCCAGGTCACTGGCTTCTGATGCCATCTGACTATTGAATACATGATGAGAGAACAGAATTTATAGATTTTAGTCCTTATAAATGCTGAAGCATGATTATTATTCCTGCTACAATCAATAGGGTCTTCCACAGGAAGATTGGTCATGAGAGGTAAATCAGGAACTGGGTCCAGGAAAAGAAGATATGTTGGTAGAAACAGTGTAAGTACTGTGGCTAAATCTATCTCACAAAGCCCCCCCTGAAGAGTAGTTTTCCTGCTGTCCCTGGATACCATAACTCTGATAACTGATTAATCTGCTTTTCTAAAACCATGTTTGTGAATTTAAAAAAAAAGTGCCAGAGCATCTTTCTCTGTCTCACAGGTGTCTCGTGCAGCACAGTGTCACCTTCTGCTACAACATTAAAAATTCCTGAGTTGTGGCATCTGACTTCAGAGTTTTTCTCTGGAAATACCAATCAAGCAACACTAAGAACCCTATTTTGAAATATCCTTACTCTGCTAGACTGAGTTAGTATGTCTGCACTATTTTCAGTTACTAGTACAGCTACAGTACTTCCCACAATTATAAGAATGATCTACACCATTGGTAAGATAAATATTTGGCAAATTAAATTATTGCAAGTTTTTCATATACATCATATGCTCAATTTGGGGTTTACATCCACAACTCATTAAATGTGCAAAAACTGGTAAAAGAAAGATGGTACAGTTTCTTGATAATTATTAAAACAGCCTCACCTAAAATAAGTGCTACTTGATTATTTTAGAGTGAGATTCAGAGTGTTAATAAGCACAAATATTTAGCTGCAATGTGGGAAGGTTCTGGTCAGGTGTCAGGAAACAGGATTTACAAACAGGTGCCCAAGGGGACTGTGGAATCGCTGTCCCTGGAGATATTCAGAGCTTAATTGGACAATGTCCTAGACGTTGAAGGTGAACCTGCTTTGAGTTGGACTAGAGGATCTCCAGGGGCCTTCTCTGACCCACATTTTTCCATGGTTCCATGATTCTGTGACTGGCAATACTGACAAAGCTCCAATCATGCAAGTGTAATTTGTTTGACACCAAACACTAAGGTTTCTTAGTAGAGAATTATGTACTCAAATGCTCAGTAGCACTCACTTCTACTGTAAATTATATAAAACTGCACATACAAGCAATAAATATAAGAATTGCTTGGTTTTTCTCCAATTTAAGCCTGTTGCAATAATAGGAGCCTTTGCTGAGACACTCCTATGCAGACTGAAAGTGAGCATTACAGGAATAGAAGTGCATTCCTTGCTCTCTTGTGATTGGAAACACTTTCCTTTGGAACTGCAGTATTTAGAATTAACAGCCTTTCTGCCAAGTGTGGTAAGTTGCACATCAGGCTTATGGCTGTCTCCACACTAGACAGCAGCATGAATTCATTATTTGCAACAGGTCACACTGCATCCCTTGCAGTCCTTCCCCTGACTATATCTAGCTGACCTTCCCAATGTCAGGAATTTCCTCTTAGCCACTAATATTTTCATATTCACATGTCTTATAACATCTCCTGTTTGTAAGAGATGTGAATGTGCTTGTATGCAATATCAGGAACTTCTATTCCCTCTTTTATATCCAGAAGTCTGTTTAAGTTATGTATTTCTTTGTCTAATGAAGTAAAAGTCAATTACTTAATAAGATGAAGGCACCAATTATGGAATAAAGAGCTAATATATGTAAATAAGGACATCAAAGACATATTTTATCAACTAGAAATAGAATAAAGCTCCAAGAGTAATTCAGTCTATTCTTTAGATAGTGTGTCCTCTATCTAGACATTCTTTTTAATTAAAAAATAACAAAAATTCATTCTGCCCTAACTGACACAAAAACCCAAAACCATTCCTTAAGTCACAAGGTAAACTTAATTTCCAAAGACAGTTTGGCTTTCCAGGGGGCATAATGTGGTCATTGTGTCATTCCAAAAAAGAATGAGTGCTTAAAATTAATAACTGAAGGTGATAAAATCTCACCCTGTCTACAGGAGAGATGCAAAAGTGAAATTCTCTCTAGGAAAATGTATTTTCTATAGTGCAATCAGATGGATTCACATGAAATTAATGTAGCTACTTCACCCTGACTTCCAAGGATCAGAATATCAGGCTATTTACTTCAACACATTTCTAATTGTACACAATGATACACAAATAAGTCTTAAACTTACTCAATATTCCTACATAATTATATTAGAAATAGCATGTTATGCTCTCTTATTAAGTGACATATGTCACATTTTCCATAACAAGTGCTTATTGACAGCCAACTACATTAGCCAACAATATTTACACTTTAATTACAGCTTTTAAAATGGAAATATGTAACTATAATATGTACATAAGTTAACAGTTGGGCTTGATATCTTAGAGGTCTTTTCCAACCTTAAAAATCCTGTGATTTTATGATATGATATGTTAACGGGGCCAAAATTCATAAAAGTAGATCTTCGTGTAAATGTCCATTATGTAGATACCCATTTGCAGATGGGCAAATATTCTTATGATAGGCAGTGTTTAATTTAATAATGTAGGAAACAAGATTTATTATGTCATTAACAAGTCAATTTACTTGGAAATTCTAATAGACACATCCAGTATTGTTGTTCAACCTTTAATGGCTTTTGAATTTAGCTGGATTTCGTAGTGATTGTTCTGTAGAAGACAGACTTAATGTGTTCTCTTTGTTACCTCTGGCCTCCAAAGTGTCATCGGCACAGAGAGGTTACCCTTAGCATAATTTCTGCTTTATTTCAGTCCTCAACTGTAATCATATATTAGTCAAAGCCAGGACCAGTTGTGGTACCAGAGAGCTTCTGATTTATGAAGATGTCAGCTCCCAAGAATCTGGCCCATCGTTGTGGTGGCACCCCTAACAGCATTAGAGCGTTGTGCTTGTGTCTACCAGTGGATTTGTAATGTTCCCAGCAGGCTATGATTCTTTTTTTGCAATATGGTGCTGTCAACACTGTTCTCATCAGTTATCAGTGGATTATTAACAATATTTGTTGGACTTCTTTATTAGTTTTGTCCCACAACAGCCTTGCCTCACTTCAGCAATAGAATTACATTTTACATTGTCTCAAGAAATGCTTTTAAATTAGAGTTGATGTTTCAGTCGTATGATTTTTCACTGCTGATGTAATTTAGTTTTCTATCTAAATTTTTATATGAGTATATGACTTATTTTTCAGAAGTGTGATCCTATTAAAGACAGCTGAAATATAGAGTGTTCCCAAAGCAGAATTTGGGCTAATACCTCTCCTGCATATGGCAGACTAGAAGAGTGGTCAAGACTCATATAAATTTCAAAAGTAAATGGAAAAGAAACGTAAAACAAGAAAAAACTTGAAGCCTCGGAGCAAGTCTTCTCCTTAAAATGTATGCATTTAATCAAAATGTCAAATACAGACAAATGTAAACACCAAGTATCTTGTAGAGTCACTAAAGGAGCTATCATATTTTGTATATTTTGCAACTAAAGCCATTATAGTATTTGATTGCTTAAATTGTATACAAAATCACCAAACTTCTACCAGGAAAAATACGTGGGAATGTTTTCCTCTATGCTGAATATCCCATTATACTGGGAGCAGCTGTGCCAGTACACAGCCCCTTTAAAACAAATAAAAGTGAACATGCAAAGGGGCCAGCTCAGAACACAGAAGCAGAAGCCAGTGATTCATTTGAACGTCTGTCTCTGAACTGAAACACAAAATAGCAATTACCTCAAAGCTGCCTGCTGCCACAGCTAGGAAGACTATCTCACATTTAAAGCACACTACCCACGCAACAAAAAAATAGGGTTTTTTGCTTTTTTTCTATTCATTGTACAGCTTGCAATACTGGGCTGATGGTGGAATTTAGCACATTTCAATCTCAGGCACCAGTTCAAACCTTGCCCATGATGATGGTGACCGAAAGTTATTACTTGATTCCCACTTAAATTATTTTACAGTCAGCTCCTTGTAGACAAGAGAAACACATTGTAAGCTTATCTTACCCAGACAATCAGCAATAGCTCAGCCTCCTAGGACAACCTAGAGAAGAATAGGGCATTTCGCACTGCCATGGCCCACAAGGTTCTTATCTCAAGAATGAAGAAAGAATTGGGTTTCAACAGCATCTACCACAATGAGATCCTGTTACCAGGACTGTGTATCTATGGACTTCTGTAATATAAATAGTAATTAAATCCCACTGCCCCATTACCTGCTGAAGGATTTTCTAAAAGAAATGTGTCTTCCACGATTCTGGCAAAAAGTTAGGTTAAAAATTTACTTTTAATCATTTCCCAAGGGGAAAAAAATCAAAACAAAACAAAACAACATGCTCTTTAATCTGTAAGTGCATATCTGTTAAAATGTCAGGTTTAAAGTATATGAGCCAATAAGGGAAGCCACAAGATTATTTTTAAGTAAAAAAGGGTAAACACTGCTACACATAAAATTCCAAATTTTGTAATAGTGCTTATAGATATGTAGGTGGCATCAAATAATGAAGAAATGTGCAGGATTTATTATTTTGCTTTTTAAAAACAAACAACAGTCCAGCCTGAAGAATAGAAGGAAGGAGATATTCTCATCTAAATTTGCCCAGAATTTACTTCAAAAACTTCCACAAATGCTTACAGGACTTGAATTCTCATATAACAGAAAACACTGTAAGTCTTTTTCGAGTATCCTTTGGAAGAAGTAGCACAGCTGATCTCCAATAATTTAAATAATGCAGCAGACCACCTGGGAAATTTTTCCTCTGGGAATTGTAGAGAACCTTTCAAGTGACCTCTATTTCAAAAAAAATTGGCTTGAAATCCAATGTTATTTTAGTGTTGATCACCTGCTTTAGTGCTTCTGCAGGCATAGGATAGCACTGGTTATACAATCACAAGTAGTACTGGCATAGAAGTCTGAGTACCACTTTTTTTTTTTTTTCCCCCCTCCATAAATCCATTTTTCCCTTTCATCAGAAACTATAGTGATAGGACAAGGGGGAATGGCTTCAAGCAGAAAGAGGGCAAGTTTAGATAAGTTATTAGGAAAGAAATTCTTTACTTTGAGAGTGGTGAGGCACTGGAACAGGTTTCCCAGAGAAGTTGTAGATGCCCCATCCCTGTTCAAGGCCAAGTTGGATGGAGACCTGAGCAATCTGATCTAGTGGGAGGTGTCCCTTCCAACCCAAACCATTCCATGATTCTGTGATTCTACTTAATTTTCTTAACCCATGACCTGGAAGTTGATCAGTGATTCCACGTATGCTCTGGTGGAAATTTGAATCTATTAATTTACAAATGAGCATAAATCCACATTGCCCAAATGGAATGTACATCATCTTCTGAGTCAAGAAGGAGCTTGAATCTTAGTCATCAATATTTTGCAGAGTCTACCCTTAAACTACTTAACATGAAAATACAAAGGATTATATTTCTAAAATTTTGTGGAGGCTAGAACATATCCGTGATCTGCATATTTGCAGAAAAGTTTACGGTTGCTTAAATCATGTCTTGGACAAGGAATATGTAGAAAACTGATACAAGCCTTCCATAACACCAACACAAAAAAAAGAAGGGAGCTGGTGTCTGATACACACCAAGATGTCTCTTTCACCAGAAATAAGATTATAGATGCAGGAGTGCCATTAGAAGGCTACAGCATCTGAAGCACTAAATCCTGGATTTGTAGGCAGTGATTTAATCCAAGGACTGCCAAGTGAAATCACAGTGGTGGACCAAAAAAATTGAGGAAAATACTCCTTAAAAGAGTGTCAAAATGAGAAAAAAAATGAAATGAGTGCTGAGTGACAGCAAGTAAATGTTAAGAACCCCTGACATCTTATATGGATGTCTTGAAACATCTTAAAATACACTGGAATTTTTGGATTTGAATTCTTTAAGTCCCTAGAAATCAAAGCTGTAATAATTAATAACCACCTTTCATAATCTAGGCAAATAGTAGATGATAGATGGTTCTTTTATATAGGAAAAGTGTCCCTGATTACATTTTCCAAAGTCTTGCTTACCATTAACGTTTTAGATCTACATCATATTTAAGATGCTTAAATCAAACTGCTTAATATTCTAGACTGACAGGCTCATTAAGCTGAACAGTAGGAATTGCTGTCACATGCATTTCAGGCACTGACAGTAGGAAATTTTCTATTTTTAATTCCAAATATTTAAAGGAATTTTTTTTTCATTAGAACTGTACATGTACTTCTTTTATTTGAGAGGCATTACTGTGTATTCAGCATCTCAACTTTATTTCGGTGGTCTCTTACATTCTGAACGATTTAAACAAAGAGCAGTGACAGCAACAGCTTTGGTATCGTAGTTAGCCATTTTTTTTTTAATCCATTCATAATCTCTAGTAATTTCTGCCTGTCAATATTAAAGAATCACCTACTGCAACTATAGGTGCTCAGATTGATACCACTGTATATTTATTTCAGTATATGAAGTCCCACTTGGTCTATATAATTTTAATGTGTTAAAAATGCCTACCAAATTTTATTCAACGTTAAGAGCAAAACAATTTTGCAGAAAAAATATTTCTCCGAGGCCCAGTTTATCAAAAACATACATAGGTGCTTCACAGTGCTGTAAGGAGTTGTGTGGAAGCCTCATTAGTGCTGCAAGTCAGTGTGAGTTCAGTTTCTAGCTGTTAGCTTCTTTTGAAGGTTCTTAACGAGTAGCTATCTAAACATCTTTTTCTGTCCATGTTTAGAAACTTCCCTCATCAAGATCACCCTTGATCTGGAGATCTAGAAAATAAATCAAAGACTTTTTAAAGGGAGTTTGGAGTGCTAAGTACTCTTCTTTCAGATCAAGTAAAAAGTGCAAGTACAAATCTTTTGAGTAGTAAGATACCTGGTATTGAATAGGAATTAACAGAGGATTCCTCAAGCAGCAAGGCTAGGCTGGGTCAGGAGCTGTGTTTTGTGATTACTGATGAAAAAAGCAAAGACAAAGGCCAGGAGACAGGGAATAAAAATGTAATGGATAAAAACTGACAGGAGCAGGAGCAGAAAGGCAATTCCAGGAGAAAAGTAGCAACACAAAGGTAACTTAGCAGACATCTGAGGAAAGAAATTACTCGGAATGCTACTTCTGTTACTTTCACAGAAAAGGAATCTCATCTAGTCTTTGAAGAAGTCAGGAATGACTGAACCTGCTTCAGTGTCACCCCCTAAAAAAAAAGCCACAAAATACATGTAGAAATTCAACTAGTGGCCACACAGTGTTCTTTTGTATTTTCAATAAGGCAAGAAAAGAATACGGATTTTAGCAAATGTTTTATCAGAATAGTAGATCTCTAATCCTAAATTACAACAGCAGCTGATAAAACCATTCTGTTTTTTCTGCTGTCTTCTCAGGAAGTATCATTATAAAGTCTGTTCAGAGTCTATTTGTAGATCAGTACCTTCACCATTTTTTCCCTAATTATATAAAAGCCAAAATTGTAATATGAATAGTAGCTAAATCTCACTGCCACATGAAATCTCAGTGCCATGACAACATGTTCTTGTTCCTAGAACTAGTCTGGTTTTTTCTGTCTCTTTCTTTGTTAAGGTCCAGTGAGAGGAAAAGTTCAGCTGGATGGCTCTACTGCTTTGGAGGTTTGACCATAGTTTGCTGAGACTACGAAGGAACTTCAAAAGAAAATATCCTACTATTTTTCTATTCTTGTCAAAACTTGTTTCCTTTAATATTGCCTCTTAAAAGGGTAGTGGTGCCATTTTTATTCATGCAAGCATCCACAATTTTGTGTTTGTACTCCTGTGCATGATTTGGGGATGTTGCTACCATTTCTCTTATGATCAGATTTCTGAACTGAGACTCGAAGCCACACCTGATCCATTTAGGTTCATTGAACTTTTTTTTTTTTTTTTTTGCAATAAAAACAGTCAAAAATTCATCTAATTGGTGATTTGGATTTTTTTTTATAAGACACAGAGGCTGTAAAATAAAAAAAAGGTTCTGTTAAAAAAATCCATTGGCAATCTCAATAATACTGTTCTTTCTACTTATTTTGGCTCTTTTTCCTCAGTGTAAGGTTGCATACTGGAGGCATTTCCTCTTAAAGTTAAAAAGTGAGGTCACTGACACCACTGTGATAAGATATTCTTTCTATCTGAAATTAGATACGTCTGTCTTATCTCTGTGTTTGATTAATTCCACTGCAATAGAGTCATCTCTTGTGTTCATATAAGCTCCTTTCAGCTTCCATTTAACTCCTTCCTTTTTAGTTTACAGAAAAGATATGTATTTTAAAAGAATAATCAAAACAATGCAAGATTTCAATGGGGACATCTACACACTAAAAGAAAAATTTCCAATTTTATTCTTGAAGAGGGACAGCTACCTGGTAGATCAGTTTTAATTTTCCTTCCTTGTCTGCTCGAGGTGAAAACTGCTAAGTAAAAAATGTGTATGTAATTTGAAAATCACAGAATCATAGTATGGCCTGGGTTGAAAGGGACTTTAAAGATCATCTAAATCCAAACCCCCTTCCATAGGCAGGGACACCTTCCTCTACACCAGGTTGCTCAGAGCCACATCCAACCTGGCCTTTAACACTTCCAGGGATGGGGCATCCACAACTTCTCTGGGCAACCTGTGCCAGGGCCTCACCACCCTCACAGGGAACATTTTCTGCCTAATGTCAAAACTAAAACTTTCTTTGTTCACATTGAAGCCATTCCCCCTTTTCCTGTCGCTCCAGGCTCTTGTCAAAGTCCCTCTCCAGCTCTCTTGAAGGCTCCCTTCCGGTACTGTAAAGGCTGCAGTGAGGTCTCCCTGAAGCCTTCTCTTTTCCAGGCAGAACAATCCCAATTTTCTCAGCCTTTCCTCACAGCAGAGCTGCTTCAGCCCTCTGATCACCTTGGTGCCTCCTCTGGCCTGGCTCCAGCAGCTCCCTGTCCTTGCTGTGCTGGGAGCCCAGAGCTGGATGCAGCCCTGCAGGTGGGGTCTCAGCAGAGTGGGGCAGAGGGGCAGAATCCTCTCCCTGCCCTGCTGCCCACGGGCTTTGGATGCAGCCCAGCACACGGGAGGTTCTGGGCTCCCAGCGGGGCATGTCCAGCCTCTCACCCACCAGCACCCCCAGGTCCTTCTCCCAGGGCTGCTCTGGGTCTGTTCATTCCCAGCCTGGATTGGTACCAAGGGTTGCCCTGACCCAGGTGCAGCACCTTGGACTTGGCCCTGTTAGATCCTAAAATAAGTCAAGAATTTACTTTTTACAGATACAAACTCTAGCACCACCAGATATGATTCATCTTGTTTTCAACAAGAAACAACTACCTCGAGATAACTAAGCACAATAACTCTTAGCTAGGATAGTTTGTGTAAAGCAAAGCACTCATTCTATATTAACAAAATGCTATAAAACATAAAACTTTTACCAGACTGCAGATAGCGACCCTAAAATACATCTCCAAAATTATTTTACTCCTGTTTCATATTAAAAGGAAGATACATCATTGTTTAGCCCTGTGTTATATCTCACAGAAAGCTGTGGGGAAGTCCAAACATTGACTGTAATATGAATTAAAATATAGTCATCATGGAATCATAGAATTACAGAATATCCTGAGTTGGGAAGGACCACAAGGAACATCAATGTGCAACTCCTGGCCTCACACAGGACAGCCCCAAGAGTCCCAATATGTGCCCAAAAGCATTCCCCAATCACTTCTTGAGTGCTATCAGACTTGGTGCTGTGACCACTGCCCTGCAGAGCCTGTTCCAGTGCCCAACCACCCTCTGGACAAAGAACCTTTTCCTGATATCCAGACTAAACTTCCCCTGACACAGCTTCAAGCTGTTCCCTCAAGTCCAGTCACTGGGCACCAGAGAGAAGTCTGTCCCTGATGAGGAAGTTCTAGACTGCAATGAAGTCTCCCCTGAGTCATGAGGCAATTAAAAAGGTTTGAACACAAAGCATTTTCCTTTTTGCACCATTCCTCTCACTGAATTTAAATGATTCCGAGTAATGCTTTTAAATAAAAATTAAAATCTACATAAGAACTCCTAGCCTAGTCTAAACATGTGAGACAAGTCTGCTTAGCAAGAAGGAAAAGCTGTGGGAAAATTGTGACTCAGGATTCAAAGTTTTGAATAGTACCCTCTAACTTCAGTGCACTTTATTCTCTATAAAATGAAAACATGAAAAATCCAGCGAAAAATACATCTTACATTTCATAAATATATTATAATCTGACTATGAGATGGACCTGAAAAACAAAATTTGCATAGTCTGGCTTTGATTCATGGATAGAGAGAAAACTTTAATGATCCTACAGCAACCTCTGAGAGGTTCCAAGGAGACCCTGAATGCAAATGGAGTGTACTGTTAATATATCACTCACAGACAATGAAGAGATGTAATCTCTAATATATTGTAATTTTCAGGATGTGCATGTTATAAATTGGAGACAAACATACAAAGGTCCCTACATCAGAAATTAGTTACACACTATTACTGGTGGTGTTATCCCCTCACTCTCTGCATACATATACGTATTTAAGCACCTCACTTAAATAGAATTAACCATGGCTAAACTAAAAAGCACATGGGTATGGTAAAATAAGAAGCATACCTTGCAAACTGATTTTATATTTCCTGATTCATTTCTTTTACAAGCTCATTGCCTTCATGGTCAGCTGAACTGGAAGGAAAAAAAGGGCATACTTTGGCTGTTTTTTGCCACGTACTTGTAAAAACATCTTTCATTTTTCTTGTATAGTCTTATGACCATTTTTAAAAAAGCTAGACCACTAAAAAGTGGAATTAAAATACTAACCCCATTGAAAGCAAAAGGAATGTTTTACCTGCATAGTTTGAAGCTCCCCTCTCAGTCTTTAGCTGCCCCAGGCTGTCAACTAGTTCATACAAAGAAATGAGCAGTGAAAATGATATTTTTAAAAAAGCTATGGTGATATTGACTGATTTCATTAGAGGTGCACCTAATACTTTTTTTCCTACTGTTTGTTCTTTACTCTGTACTTTCTGAGAACCCTGCGAAAAAATGTGACCTATAAAGTAAGGTATAATGTTCAACAAACATATAAGAACTCACAAATGTTGTTCCAAAGGATTGTTGCTGTCACATACTGTAGTAAATTTTTGTCATTATCCCAGATGCTGGTCTTAAATTATTTTATTTTAAATCTGTGGGATAATTAGTTTCTGTTTCAGGATAATTCTCAGAGCCTATGGATACTCACCCATCACCATTCCCCTAAGTCGGGTTAGAAGACTGTACAAAAAGGCAAGTTCTTCCCAGAACGTAGTTACTCTGTCACCCTTGAAGGAGTTTTCCTTTTCTATATGAAGATTGCTGCTCTAAAGATCAACTTTTTTTTTCTTTTTTTTTTTCTTTTTTTTTTTTTTTAATAATAGCCACACATCATTTCTTAAGGGCAAAACACTTCCTTAGTATGGAGAAATCGCTGTGTGTCTTCTAGGAATCAGTATGGTGCAGTCTCTGCTTGGAGTGATAAATTAAATGAATGTAGACAACAACGAACTCATTTCTTTGTTGAAAGTGAATGCTAATGACACTTATCCTGCACTTCATGATAAATTCATTTAAAAGACCAAAATGCTGGGGGGAAAAAATCCTGCATTTTAGGAAATGGGCATAAACTGTCCTTTACTTGCTCAGTTACACACTGCTGAGAGTAGCAGCAATACATGTTTAAATTGTTCTTTAAATCCTTGTGTCTATCTGGTATATGTCTAAAAACATTTTCATAAAAGTGTCCTGGCTTGCATTTTCAAACTGAAGAACAGTTAACAGTTCATGCTATATGAATAACTGGTTTTACAAAAAAATAGATCGGAGAATATATGTAATAATGTACGATGCAATGGTCTCATGCTCAGGGCTATTCAACTAAGAGCCTGTTTGTTTCTATTTAGAATTCCTTTGTCACTTTGAGGGTGATGTTACATCTTATGAGGGAGCTGATCTGCTTCCTTACCACCACTGCAAGTGAAGAATCTCCCTCCTCTTTCCCAGGCTTTTGTCTTCATGGAACATGATCCTGATCATGCAATCTCCAGGTTTCCTTACATAGCTAAGGCATGTGTTTTAGTCTGGATTATTTTTTTTGCCAATTTAGCCTAGCTAAACACATGCCTGCCCATGGGAAGCAGTGAATCAGTTGCTTGTTTTGCTTTCCTTGTGCGTGTGTCTTTTGCTCTCCCCATAAACTGCCTTTATCTCAACCCAGGAGTTTTCTCACTTTTACTCTTCCAATTCTCTCCTGGATCCTGCTGGTGATGGAGAGTGAGAAGCTGGGTGGGACTCAGTTTCTGGCTGAGGTTAAACCATTACAAGCTCTTAATCTTGGGCTTGAGTTCACATCACCTTATCCATCCTGAACCTACCCTCCACAGGACAATGAGCTGATTAATGTCTTGTTCCTACAGAGAACAGTCTAGCAACATTTCTTTCCCCTTCCAAGCACTTAATTCCTCATCATTTCTCCCTTTCCTTCTAGCTACACAGATTTACTTCCTCCCTTGACTGAAAAAATCTAAGGCACTAAAATCAGAAGGGAAAAAATAAAAAGCAAGTAACTTTTGTTTCTTTATGGTTGGGTAATTTTCTGTGATTTTAGTGAATTAAGCAGGCTTGCAAATGGCCAAGAAAATTAGCAGCAAAAGGAAAGGGAAGATGGATTAGGATTCCTAGCCAAAGCTGCCCTGTAGAGCTGTCACTCACAAACGTCTCAAACCAGCTTCAGCTTCACCCCATCCTTATCCTTTCTCCCTTCACTGGAATCAATGTTTCTGTCTATGCACCATAAACCACTATGAAGCAATTTTTTTCCCTTGTGGGCCTTTTTGGTTTGTTGAGATTTGTTTGGGGTCTTTTTCCTTTTGCTTTAACTCAAATAAGCCTTTTCTTTAACTATATATTTTGGGGAAGAACTTTTTTTTTCCCCCAGAAAACTTTTTTTCCCTCCACCTTCCATGTTATTCATTAAGTGCAATGAACATGCATAATCTCCACATTTGCTCCCAGTCAGAAACTTCAAGGGTTTTATGAATTTCCTTTTGTTGCCTTTTTAATAGTTTCCCAGGTTTATACAAGTTGTATATTTTGTGGTTTAATTTTATAACTGGCATTTCTCCAAATTTTTCAAGTTTGAAAAAGACAGAACAGAAAAACAAAACAAACAAACAAAAAAAGTATTAAAATTAAATAAACTAGAGAATTTCTAGGATCATCCATTCTGCTGGATTTGGTATAAAAGGCAATGATGGGAGGGGAAAAATAATTTTTAAAAAATTCAGGTGTCTTTATTCACATGATAATCTTATACTTAGATTTTATATTCTAAATATGAATTCTCAAAAAAGTATATGTGCATGGAAGAAAATCAAATTGCTTTTATTTCCTGTAGATGTTTTCAAGAATAGAAGAGTTTTGGCATTTTGAAGAGGGAATTAATTTCACCTAGCTCTGTGATCTGTTTAGTGAATAACAGTGGTTTTTTGGAGGAGGAAAAAAACCCATTGAACAGATACTTCACTAGCAGTGAAACACAATTTAGCAGGAATGTGGGTTTAGATCTACAACAATACTGAGCTCCAAACTAGGGTCCTTAAGATCCTGGGAAAACAGGGAACAGCTTTGACAGTGTTCTTGTAGTTTATCAGAATGACCTGAAAGCCTTCTGCTGAGATTCTAAGAAAACTACCCTCAGCTAATACATTTCGGTTCCCATGCCAGCTCCTATCCTTTTCAGATTCCACTGTGCTTAATTTTTCCTAGGGTCTTGTTGAGTTTGTTACTTTATGTGTCTGAAAGTACTTCTGCATTAAAGTTCCTTAAATGACTAATTTCTAAAATGTTGTGTTTACTTGAGAAGCTACTTTAAATATACCACTGGGATAATTAGCACAATTTTCAAATGCTAGACTTTATTTTGAGGGCAGCAACTCTAAGAAAAAACACACCAACCCGAAGTTGCTTATTAAGTATGGCCAGGTAAGTTTACACATCTCCCTTTCTTTTGAAGAAACTGACCCTCTCCCACAAGGCATTTTTCCAGTTTTTGCTGGCTAGAACATAGTTCCTTAGAAGTCTTGTAAGCTGAATGAACAGGCAGTCCTTTTCACTGCACAAATCACACACACAAAAAATAAAAGGAATGGAGGAAATCTGAGCTCATACTCCCGTATAAAGGCTGAGTTTCTAGCGCCTGTTATGGTGTGGGTAACAGGTAATTCTTTGTTGGCAATGCGTGTAACCTACTGCAGGAGATAAGAGGTTTGTTGACTGCTTGAAAAATTATGTGGGATACAAACAGCAAATGGCAATGGTCTGTGTTCCGGAATTTGTTTGGATTACTTTACTGGCGTGTATTCAGAAGTGCCACAAGCCTCCTATTGCAGGTTTACCCACTGTAATGGGAGTACAGAGAGTGTGACCCTGAACACTGGCAATTCCTGGCTGCAGAACAGCCTCTTGCCTCCATGGAGAGTATCAGAAGGTCAGTCATACTTCTTTAATGAATTCTCAGAACTGGCACGGCATATGACTAACTATCCATCTAAAAATGAAACAGAGAGCTTTAAAAAACTTAGTCCTAGATGTCTGCTGAGAGAATAGGAACTACCACTCCATTCTAGTTTTAACGAGATGATCTTCTCAGCTTTTTCTATTGTTATTATTTCAGCTGTGCATTTATAGACATATTTCACTCAAAGCTGAGCTTTTAGTATTACTGCTGTGAATGACAGTACTATGTATTATAAAGTCACTAAGTGCAGCATGACAAGTCAAAACAAATTGTTTATATCTGATGCATAATAAATGTTTTCTTTACTTATTTAAAAAGCAATAGTAGGTATAGGTCACTTGATACACTTGGTTTCACCATCTATGGTATCAAGGTGGTGTTAAAAACATCCAAAACACAGAAAGGATATCTTTCCATTTTTCTCACAGTATTAAAAAAGAAAATTCAAAGCAAAGACATAAGATTGCTTTAATTAGGTTGATTTCTGGTTTCAAAAATAGTTTTTGCTTTATTTCCAAACTCCATACATCTATTTGAAATAAAAGAGCTGTAGTTTTGGGGTAATAACATGACATATGGTTAACTACACATGCAAGGCTGGAAGCTGAGAGCTGAGATGTGGAAGTAAAGTGAGAGGAAAAGGAATGAGATGTCAGCTACAGGCTCAGTGGCTTTTCAGGCAGCATGTTTGGATGAACGAGATAATACTACCATACACTGAGTTATTATTTGTTACATGATACCAAAGCACAGACTCAGGCAATTTGTTTACTATTACAATCTGTCCTGTGTAATACACTTTCAGAAGAGGAGCTACTGCTAATATGTGGCAGTATATTTGAAGGATCTGGTGAATAGACTGGATTTAATTTGTTGGACACTATTACATGCTTGGTGTGTATATATGCCTATTGTTGACCTGTACCAACACCTTTGCCAAGACTTAGTCTGTACCTGTGCTTTTTGACACCCTCCACTCAGACAGAATCACACACAGAATCACTAGGTTGGAAGAGATCCCCAAGATCATCAAGTCCAGTCCACCCCGAACACCTCAACTTGACCATGGCACCAAGAGCCACATCCAGTCTTTTCGTAAACCATCCAGGGATAGTGACTCCACCACTTCCCTGGGCAAACCATTCCAGTACTTTATCATCCTTTCTGTAAAAAAACCTTTTCTTGTATTCAACCTATATTTCCCTTGGCACAGAGATTGTGTCTTCTTGTTCTGTCAGTTGCTGCCTGGAGAATGAGACCAACCCCACCTGACTACAGCCACCCTTCAGGGAGCTGTAGAGAGTGATAAGGTCACCCCTGAGTCTCCTTTTCTCCAGGCTAAACACCTCCAGCTCCCTCAGCCATTCCTCACAGGATTTGTGTTCCAAGCCCCTCACCAGCCTCGTTGCCTCCTCTGGACACACTCAAGCATCTCAACGTCCTTCCTAAACTGAGGGGCCCAGAGCTGGACACAGCACTGAAGGTGTGACCTCACCAGTGCCAGCTACAGGGGAAGAATGACCTCCCTGCTCCTGCTGGCCACAATACTCCTGATACAGGCCAGGATGCCGTTGGCCTTCTTGGCCACCAGGGCACACTGCTGGCTCATGTTCAGCTGCTGTCACCAGTACCCCCAGGTCCCTTTCTGCCTGGGCACTGTCCAGCCACACCGTCCACAGCCTATAACGTTGCAGGGGGTTATTGTGGCCAAAATACAGGACTCTGCACTTGGGCTTATTAAACTGCATCTTGTTAGACTCTGCCCATCCAACTGTTCCAGGTCTCTCTGCAAAGCCCTCCTACCTTCCAACAGATCAACACACACTCCCAGCTTTGTGTCATCTGCAAATTTACTCATGAAAGACTCAATACCTCATCCATGTCATCAATAAAAATATTGAACAGAGCTGGCCCCAGCACAGACCCCTGAGGAACACCACTGGTGCCTGGCCGCCAGCTGGATGCAGCACCGTTCATCACCACTCTGGCCAGTTCCTCACCCAGCAAAGAGTGCTCCTGTCCAAGCCACAGGCTGCCAGCTCCCTCTTACTGAACTTGTTTGCTTCAATGCCAATTATTAGATTTTAATGAGATTTCTTTCACTATCAAGATGCTGTCAGATATGCTAATATTTTGATCATTTCAGGTCTTTGTCAAAACAATACTATCAGTACTACTGTACTGTAACCAAACAAACAATTAAAAACATTTTTACATTAAAAGTGTCCAATTATGTGTTAGACCATTTTCATTTTCATTATCTTGCTATATAATTTTTCATTATGTACTACCTAATAACGTAATACTTCACATATATGATGCCTTAGGTGGTCCATGTGATAAATTCTTACATTTAAAAAACCCCAGTTAAACTGGCAAATCACATCATTGCAGAAGGAGGAAATTACAGAGGAGATAGGATTTTTTGTTTTTTCCTTTGTGTGACCTGAGAATCACACATTAGTGGCATGATCACTCATAAAGATCATGGATGTTTGTAAAGATACAGAAGCAAAGATGAGAGCACTGTTTCATCTCATCTCAGACAGTTGACTTCTGCATCAGGCTTTAGCTTCTGCATTCCTGACTAGGAATGGTTCAGTGGAGACTTGCCAAATAGTTTGTTCAGGGAGTAATTTAGAAAACTTGAATGTAAAGATTTTTTAGAATATGTAAATATTAGTATTCATTTATAAATCTTCGCACACAGGAGCTGAGGAGAAGTTGTTGTGGTATGTTTCTACTCCATGTGTTAAAAAGTCAGTCCCAAACACTCAGCTATTACCCAAAAGTGTATATTACTTCCCAATATCTAGAACTGAGATTGAATGTTATTCTATGAGACATCAGATCAGGAAGAAAAAGTAATCATAGAAATTGTATGTAGAGATTATTGAAGGATGCATAATATCTTGTTCATTACAGGAAATCAGAATAGACAATGTTATTTGGCCTTCAGTCCTTGTGTTTATGGAAGTGTTCCTTTAGCTGAAAGGAGATTTGAACTCTGTTATTCCATCTCACACAGGAAGTTTTAATTAGATACACCAGGTGCTTAGAATGTATCTTGCTTGCAGATATGTACAATCTCACATTTGTATCCTGCTGTATGGCATGAAAAGTCCGAGCAAAAGCAGCAGGTCTGCTATGGAATAAATCTCAACCAGTGTGATCTTGCCTCTTTTATTGGTTGCATATGCTCTGTTATTCCAAGCCTGTAGCAGAGCTCTCTCTGAATGGAGATGCCTAAAGACAAAATGGAAGTTGCACTTTTATACAGGCAACTCCCCTTTTACTCTGGACTGGAACACTTATGTTCTTTTTTTGTTATCTTTTTGGGGACAGTTTTGCTTTTTTTTTTTGCTTGTACACCTTAGGTGCACTTCTTAGAAGTAGAAAAAAAGCACGTTCATTCATCTGAAACTTCTTATTGAACAGCAACAAACATTGTTGTACCTTGTATCATATGCAATCAATGAAGTAGAATCTCTCCCTATGCAAACACAGCGTTCTACAAACGCAGATATTTGTACTTTATTTTACACTACTTTACACATAAATTGTATTATACATAAACTGTCTATCTCTGGTTTTATTCCTCTCTCTTTGTTGTCTCCATTCTCATTACAAATTTTGGGGAGTTTATGTTATTATTATTTCAATTATTAAACTGTTCTTAACCCACAGATTTAATTTTGTTTCTGATTCACCTCCTCATTCCACTGGTGGTGGAGGTCAGGGGGTGAGTGAAAGGCTGTGAGGTCCTTAGTTTCTGGATGAGGTTATAATATGACAAATGTCATGTCTGCAAATAAAATTACTTTTATTCCTTTTTAACTGCATCAAGTCAAATCAAATTTAAACTGGACAGCCAAAATAAATGATTTCAACTGAGACATAACATATATTTTATATATAGGAGTCTACTGTCAGCTACATTTGGTGCTATTCTGAAAATTGTTGAAGACACTACCAGCCAAAGAGTGTTAGAAAAGGGAGTCATCAGAACAAGTTCACAGGTACAGGAGAAAGAAGGAGATTTTCTTTCTCTGCTTAACAATTTCCATGCCACATTTCTGATGAAGAGAGAAAAGATCACACTGTGGAATTTATTTGCTTCTTGTGTTAACTGTTGAGCTGTTTCCATATATTTCACTACATTTATAAAAAAGAACAGAAATATCACAGTAATTAGTTCAGTCCATTAATTCGCTTCCTTGTCAATATGTACTTATGACAAACTTTTAAATCTTGTGTGTCAAAGTCCAATTCCCTTGCTCAAAATAAATTTCATGTTTCTACATGAGTAAAATTAGAGGAATCTCGCAGTAACAGATATACCAGACCCTATTTAATACAAGACAAAATGGTGCTTATGTCTTTACTCAATTCTGTACTGAAAAGAGCTATAATCATCACATTAGTATCCTGGGTATGAAAAAGTATTCCTTTTCTCTGGTTCCATTTGTGATGCACTATACTGAGAAACAATGTATTTCATCCACACCTCTAGAATTATGTTTATGATCAGAAATGGCTTTTAGATTCTGGGAGAAAAAAGTGTTCTTGAAGGCTTTCATTGAGTTGCTGGATTGTTTCAGTGAGTTCAGTAGGTCATGAATCATGTGAACTTGTCTGCCACAATTTGCAGTTCTTTTATTTAAGATCAGAATTCCACTGTGGTCTGAAACACATTGTAATGATCATTCATTGTAATGATCACAAAACTATTTTTAATATTTATGGAATGGTACTGCAGATCCCACTATAAATTCAGAGCATATGTTTACCAGTGACGAGAAACAGAGGAATGTGCTAAATTTTATGAACTGTTAATGAGTCAATAAATTGACTGCTTTGCAGCCAGAATCCTGTTACTACTGACATTGTCCAACATTCCAATCTGGATTTCTTATGGAGAAAGAAGTTCTGTTCCAAATTTTGGTTCTATTTCTTTTTTTTCATTCATGCTAGAGTCTTGTGTTTTAAGAAGAAATACACAGTTGAATAAGAACCCCAAGGTGTGTTTATCGCTATTGTAGAGATGGGAAGTTATGAGAATATAAGTCTATTCAGCATCACTTATTTAGTATCACAACCACATCACATAATCCTCTTCATAAACTTTACAAGCTCCATTTTAGATACAGTTGGACTGTAAGACAGTCCCCAAAATTTCAGAGTTCTAATGTTTAGGGATATTCCTCCTTTATTCCCAGCCATATAAAAATATGCATGAACTCTGCCAATCTTTAAAGACCTTAAACAGCTCTGAACCCTTTTTTGAGTTTTTCCCCTGACACTTAGTTCCTTGGTACTTCTCACTGCTGTTTTCTGTTTATCCAATTCCTCATCTATCTGCAAGTTTTTTGCCTAATAACTCTGAATTTCTCTAATTAAGCATTTTTAATCTGAAATTCATTAATTCCATTACAACCAAATTCCCATCTCCCCAGTTAAAGCCAGGATTCTTTTAGGTAACAGTAGGATGAGCACAGAGACATATGAAGGCCTGGAAATAAAGATATATACAAATAGACCAAATGGGATGACAAAACTGTGAAAGGAAATATGAGATTACAAATAAAAAATGCTGCTGTAATAGTCTGTTTATTAATGCTTTTCTATAACTGCTATAAACAGAATAATTACTTTAATTCTGTTTCTAAAATTCAACCTTTTACGAACTATGCTATCAGAACTATACCAGCAGTAGTGTTGCCTACTCCTCTGGCAGTAGGAGTCAAGTGGAAAACCTATAACAGCTCTTCATTTTTACTTGGATTTCCTTGTGTTCTGTTTCTTTCAGGCCTCACTTTCCTGCAGTCCATCCATTGTATTTTTAAAGGCGTCTAAAGCATTATTCTAGCACTGCTGCATGCTTGTCAGAGAATTTAACAGTCCCGTTGCAACATTTGTCATTAAGATGCTTGACCAAGGAGCTAATCTTTTCACTGCCATTTAAATCCACCAGTCACAAAGATATATCCAATATGTTCCTAATTAATTGCATCATATATTTTTATGTTAGCTCCACACTAAAGGCATGTTAGCCAGCATATTCCTTATGATCCAGTTGTGTGACTTAAAGTAAAGTATCACTGAATACAAAGATATTTTATAGTGTAGTTGGATTAGATCTAAAATATGTAGAACATGCACGGTGCAAACACACGGGAAAATATGGACTCCTCAATCTAAAAAGAATATTCTACTCTAAGAGAGAAAGTACAACTGGAAGATAAGAATAAAGGAAGACAGCCATCCAGAAAACCATTATGTTTCTAGAAAAGGTAAGTTTTTTTAGTTTATAGTAGAAAATATGAACACTCACCTACACAAACCTATTTACCTCACCTTTGCTATGGCAATAAGATATTACAATATTTTTTCTTATCACTTCATAGGACAACTCTCAGCTAACAGTCATAGAACTTTTTCAAACCATGTATTGGGTGGAGTGTTAGGAAATTATTTTGACCTGTCACACTAGGATAGCAGAGAGGCCTACATTAAGTACAATAAACACTATTTCAATATGAAACAGGAAGTTTAAACATTTTATTCGTTTTGGATCAAAGAGATAAAAGAGAATTGTACAAACCAAAAAGCTGTGAAGACACCAAAGCTGACAGATACATGTCAAATGAGGTGGTGAAACAGTGCATGACCTTCTGGGGCAGAAGTTAACTGTTGAAACAATCTGCAGCTGATAAACAAGCAGCACCTCACAGAAAGATCATGCCAGTAGTTCAAATTATTCTACTGGCATTTACTTTTGTATAAACTGAACAATTAAATGGCAACAGCTTGGGATGCTACAATTCAATGAGAAATTATTTACATCACTTTCACGGTCATATGCCAAGGCCATCTGCACATCCAGCCTGGCCACAAAACTGCCTGAGTTAAAGCTATGGCTCATATCACTAAATCTACTGGAGCAGCAGTTGTCTTACTAGAGGAAGGAAAGTTTCCTCTTACCTCTAAAAACTTTGTTTAAATATAGAGACTATTTATGTCCAAAGTGCAGACTAAAAAGAGGAGTAGCCAATATCACTAATAACATTTTACTTATTCACTATTTTATCCATTTTTTCCTTCTTATTCTGATAAGGGAAGGGCATCTGTACACATACCTTATGTGTTGCATTAATCAACATCTCCACAGGAAGCACAAGCCAACATGAGCAACCTGATCTAGTGAAAGATTCCCTTGCCAATGGCAGAGGGGTTGTGCTAGATGATCTTTGAAGGTGCCTTCTAATTCAAACTTTTCTTTGATATTTAAAAAATGTAAATGTCCTTAATACATTTGCTGAACAGACATCAGTTCCTCCAGGGCAAAGACACACTTTCCAAGACAAGAAAAACTGTAGATGGACAGAATACGCTACTCAGGTTTGGTGGGGTTTTTTGGTTGGTTGGTTGGTTGGTTTTTTTTTGGTTTGGTTTGGTTTTTTTTTATGGGAGTGGCTGGCAATTTAAAGCAGTTAAATGGGTACATTTTTAAGTCACCATTCACTAAATGTTGCAGTTGCACTCCTTTGTGGAAACTCCACTAGGAGCCTGATGGCATCAGGTGTTTATGCACCATTGCTAGTTTCAATATCTCTTACATTAGAGGGAAAAACCTTATTTTTAGACTGCAACATATGATCATGCACTAGTCTTCTAAGAGTTAAACATATAAATTCCTTTTAACATGTGGTATTGGATATTAAAATCTACATTTGCACTTCAGAGCAGCAAATTGTTGGTTATAAGTCTCAAATAACATACTCCCAATATAACATTTCTCAAATAAAAATGACATCTATTTGGTGGTCGTGCCTATTTGGGTTTCTTTTCTTAAGAAGGAGCTAAACTTACTTTCTTAGAAATCTATTAATTGTGATATCTCATGGTGAACCTTATTTTATATAAGTGTTCATTGCCTAATAAAAAACTGACCACAGAACATTAGTCTTCTAATAAAAGTACAGGAGAAGCCAGAAAGATGATAGATTTAATGATTCCTCACTTAGATTTTATTTATTTGCAGTCAGAATTGGCAGAAAAATAAAAGGTAGCACTCTGCTGGAGAGCAGGCAGTCTGTAATAAATACTGCAAAGCTCTGCTTTGAGGACACTGGTGAATACATTTCTCCTGAGGGTTAAAATTAGCATCCATGGTGGCAAACACCAAGATGTAATCCTGTCCCCACTGACATCAAAGGAAGCTTTTCTCTTAATTTCAGTAGAGCCAGAATTTCTTCTGACGAGTCCTGCAACAATGGCAGGGGAGTATTTCCTACTGAGTGCGTAAGACAATAATTCAGCAGTAAAATGGATTTGCACTCATTGTATTTATCTCCTCCTAATGCTTTTAGTTCATTGAAAAGGCTTAAGCCAGGACTTTACCCTGCTAAACTTAAGAAAAAAAATTGTGAATGATGGTAATGGAAAAGTAATTTATTTTCAGATTTCGATTGCAATGATAGCTTTGGTAAAAATTCCACAAATACCATTCTATATGCATCCTGTCCATCTCTTCTTAACATACAAATGAAAAGATTATGTAAGAACTTCTGTTTAATCTCCTCCACTGTCTGTTAAACATTCCAGAAAAAGAAGCCATTTTTCTTGAAACAAGGAGGTTATTGACCCAGATGGCATAAACCTCACATCTACAATGTCAACAGAAAAAATTACTGCTGAAGACTTGAAAGTACTATTTGCCCATGTAAATTCAAAGGCATGGCCCCTTTTTATCTGTATGTTTTTCATGTTCACTGTTATGTGAAAGTCCGATTAAAAGCTTTTCAAAATAACCTGAGTGTGTAATTAGGGGGCACACAACCCCCATCCTGAGGTTAATATCCTCACCAACATGCAAAGTACAAATCTAGCAGAGAACCAATCTGTTTCATAATTCAGCTGCAGTGTCTTTCCCCTGCACTTAAAGGCTTACTGTGTTTCACAGAATGATACACTCATTGTTGGTTTATCAACTTAGAGAATGAGTAGTTGTTGAGATATTCACGTTATACATGCTAATAGGCTAGTATTAATATTAATAAGTTGCCATGTTCATTTTCATCTGGATTTGAAGACTCATATTTCACTCAAAAGTCAAGGGGTTTTTTTTCTCCCTTTTTCTCCCTCGCCCTGTGCCATAATGTAAAAATATGTTTGTATACAGTACACGTCAGGAAGTCATAAAAAAATGTTTGTTCTAAAGCAATTAATAGACATTAAGACATCCCAGAAGCAGTGGGTTTGAATTCTGTGGAAAAAAATTGAGGAAAAAGGCTTTTGCTGAAAAGACTCACAAAGGGAAATAAAAAATATTAATAGGATATGAATAAACTATTCATATTCACAAAAAAACTCCAGTATTCGAGGAGGCGATTCTTCATTACTTTTTAACTGAAAAAATAAAGATGAAAAGCTCCATCAAAAATGTCTGCAGTCACAAAATGGGAACACTAAATAAATCTAAGTTCTGGCTGAAAGGAATAGATCTGTAGCTTTGATAGCTGCATTTATATCCGTAAGATGTAGGGACTTAAAGCTCTCCTCAAGATGCAGTCATGAATACTCATTTTACAAATACAGACAAAGGTTAGTGTGAAAAATAAAATTCACCTAATGACCTGTACTGAACCATGACAGATAGGACTGTGGCTTCAGATCATTTGGCATCAGATCATTTTATGTAATTTAGCTGCCTCTGCACTTTTCTGTACTTCCTTTTCTATCAGCCTGATCACAATATCTGTGTGTTTATAGAAGGTTTCTTCTAATTTATTCTTACTATCTTTCACAATTAATTCTCTGCTTAAAACATCAAAGATTTTAAAATACAATGAACTTCTGTACACACTAAAACAAGAGTACAGCATTCCCACAGAGGAAGATGTAACAATAAGCAAAGGCAAACATGTAAAATTATATTTTAAAAGTTATATTTAAAAAATAGAAAGGTAAATGGGAAGGAGAAATGCTGAGCTTGCTTCATAGAAGCAAGAAGGAAGATTATCTTGGAATAAGTATTTTCTGAACCATTATTTCTCCCCAATAACTTTCCAAATTAAGTAGTTTACGTTGGAGTGGTGGGGGGTTTTTTTTGTTGTTGGTTTGGTTTGGTTTTGGGGGCATGGGTGTTGGGTTTTTTTTTGAGGGATGGGGGTAGTGTTTCTTTATGCCCTTGTCAATTATTTTAACTTTTTAAAGTGATTGGCATATTTTATGAGAAAGAGAAAGAAATGACAGTAGGTGATACACATCTAGAACTAAGAGGTGGTGAGTTCAGTTAGCAATAATAAATAATATGCTGTTTCAGTAAGAAAATATAGCACATCAGACAAATAATTATGCCAGAGAGATCAAAACCCTTCCATCATGTTTATTCTGCTTTGTCTTTCCCAAACAGAGGTATCGAGTTTTACATTATGCTGACGGAGTAGGAGAAATTCTGTTAGAAGTGGGTTTTCTGGGAGAGCATCCAAGTCTTGACAGTGAGCCAGTAGATCAGAGAGCGCTCCCTGGGTGGTGCAGGAGGTGAGCTGCTGGAGCTGATTGCACAGCTCCTGCCTTATCAGCCACAAGTAGGAGTGGAGCAAGAGCATAGCAGGAGAGGCAGTGTGTTATGAAAAGCTCTGTCTCAGGAAAAATGGGAGCAATCAGGAAAATTTACACTTGACAGTGGGATTCAAGATGAGCTTTGAGGTCTCTTCTGCAAGAGAGGGGTGTAAAAGATGCTCCCCTCTGCCTTAACTTGTACAAAGTATCCTTCCCAACTGCTTAAAGCAGTGATAAGGTATTGATAGAGAAATGTCAATGCAGGCACGTGAACGAAGACTTTGTTTTGTCACTGATAAGGAAGGAAATGACAAGGAATAAGTGAAGATCTGCCTGGAGGCAAGAAAGTCATATCACAGCTAATGAAATAGTTCAATCAAGAGGAAAAGCCAGACAAAACCTGGCTCCCTTCCTGCTCTTTGTCCTGTTGCTCTGGGTACAGGAGCAATGTTTATCAACAGGAATAGTATAAATAATTCTATGAACACATGTTCTTCATAAGTGGCAAAGATCTCTAGAGGACAGTGCATTAAATTGTGGATATTATCTATCCAAACCAAAAATCAGAAAAGCATGAAATTAGTAATTGACTCAATTTACCTCATTTATTAGCAGCCCAGACCTCTGTTTGAATTAATATTGCCCAATGGAATTTCAAGTGGCAGTGACATGGTGTAGCATGACACAAATTAACGCCGGTTCCCCCTACTGTACTGCAAACCACCCATATCTCCAATTAGGTTTGTTCTAATCTAATCTACATGGTTTCATCACTCCTATTGACAATAAAATATGACTGCTTTGCCCTTCCTTCTCTGATGCCAGACCTGTTTTACCAAGTAGCTGATTTTCCTAATAGCATTTGCATAGAGAGCACTGATTGCATTCTCTTTCTGACGATCATACACTTGGTTGCTGCGGGCTGTACTGTAGAGCACATCCAGTCACAATTAAAATTGTCATTTTGTACACATGGTACAGTAATGGCCTGAAGAGACATCTGACTGCATCGCTGCCTATCATTGTACAATATAAATGATAAAATTTAATGCTTCTTATTTATCTACTCTTCTCCCATCCAATAGTGGCGTTTGCCATTTTTCTTCATAGCTAACTTAAAATGGAAGGGTTTTGTTTCTTAGTATGAATTAACCTTGGCAATGTACGAGAAACCCAAAAAGCATTTTGATTGCTGACTGTTCATGGGGCCTGATCCATGGGAAAAAATAGGAGGCTTTCTGTTGGCACTGAGGGGGGTTTAGGTCCCTGGAAATGTCCAAACACCAGTGTCATTGTATCCATATTACATGCAGTATTTTAAAATAAATTATTAAAAAGGATGAAATAAAGTGAAGCAAGGTTGGTGGTTTTTTCTTTTTTTCACTTTAGAAAAAAGGATTGTAATAGCAATTGTGACCTTAGCATTGGGAATTTCCTGGGGATTTAATAACCAGCCAGGGGGTAATGGCCCTTGGCTTTGCCTCAGGCCATCAGCTCTCCCAGCTGGTTATTAATCCCTAGAAAATGTTCTGTATGTCAATTATTAATGTCTTAAGTTTTGTGTGGGCAAATTCGTGCTTTATTCCACAATTTTTAGGCAAATAGAAGTAAAGACTCAAAACCATGTGAAGTGCAACACTGAAAGAAAATGGTGGCAAAATATATTTTTATATTGCTAAATAAACTCACAATATTTTATGACTGACCTGAACTAACTCATGGTGGCTCTGTTTACTCCCATCATCTTTTGATCAGGCCCAAGAAGTACTTCTATGACTATAGATTTTATTACGTCATAATTAAAATTTCTTGCATACATATATCCTACAATGGTGTTTACCAGTTTATGTATTTCCTTCAGAATTCATTGCTTTTTCTTTCTTTCTTCCCCAGGAGTGAATTTTGATAATAATCTTATCCTCAGAATGAAGAAACCCAGCAGCAAGACTATCATACCTACAACTACATAAACCTTTTTTTTTTTTCCTTTGAGAGAATGATTTTGCATCTCAGTTCTGAAAAAAACTAACAGGAAATAGAGGTGAATTCTGAATCAGATTTAAGCCTTGCTATATGGAGAAAAAAAAATCTTTGAGGAAGGCCATAGGTTACTGATTGAACTGCTTTACATTAACATGAAAAGCTTCTAGTAACACAGGAAGAAAGTAGTAAAAAAAAAAAAAGAGAAAAGGTGTATTTTTATGTGATATAATGATCTTTCCATCTTGTGTGACTTCAGAATAAGTTGGCCTATGATTGCAATAGATTACTTGCTTATTTTGTTATAAAATTGAAGATGATTGGCAAAAAAAGGAGTCCTACTTTACATTTTATTTTATAATGTAATACCTGAGGGTTTTATAGCATTGGTTCCATTTCCTATCTCCAGAATATTTACTGTGTACATTTTATAATTAAGCAATGAGATGAGACAAGCAATACACTTCTGCAAGATTACAACATGCCTCTGGCGGTGTTATACGGGACAAGGTCATATCTAGAATTACTTTAATCACCCAAGTATAATAATTGCTTGGAAATACACTCCCTGAAGTGTCTTATTGCTAATAGAATTATAGCTGAGTCACACAATGCAAGCTATAGTTAAGCCTGGGTAAGTAATTCTAATGTAAAGACTTTTTTTTCAGCTGCTTGCAACTTTCAAGCATTGGCCTTTTAGTCTTACCTTTGACTGGCAGAAGCTTTGTGGTTTTGAAGCGCTCAAGGCCACCTCATAGAATTCATTTTTATTGATAACTATGCCCATTATTTGAAAAAAAAAGAATTAATTAAATTTAGTTCAGGAACATTTGTGATGACTTGATAGGGAAAAGGAAAGGCGAAACATTAAGTCTAAACCACCTGATCCCAAAGCTAAGGAGAATTCATGGGTATCACGAAGACTTCTCCAAACTTCCATTTCTTCTTTCTGCAGACTAAGTCACCCTGTTGCCAAGATCCAGCCAAAAGTGCCCTTTATTGCCTCAGTCTGGCCAATTTTGTCCAAGTATAACTTAAGAGTCAGCTCCTACAATGGGAAGAGACAAGGAGAAAGTACTGGCAAAATGAAGACAGTGGCATTGTGAAAACTTGACTTACATTTCTGGAAAAAAACAGGTTACATCTGAGTAACAGTGATGCACAAACTCCCTACAAGCCAAAACCAACAGCTTTTCAGATTTGGCTATCTCAAGCCTGAAGAAGTGTTGCTGAGGTCGGAAATACATCTGAAGATGAAGTGAACAGCCATGCACAGGTACAAGAATATGAATCTCTTTTTAGAGCTTAAGACAATAACTGCTTGGGAGAGTTGTAGTGACATTTCTGGTGATGAAGAACCGGAGTAGGTTAAGCCTACAGCACTAAGTACCCAAGACAGAGGATTACAATTAAAATGCCATGTTAAAGAAAGGATAAATTATAAAAGCTAATCTGGCCATCCACAAAAAAAAAAAAAAAACAAAAAAAAACCCCACAAACCCACACCATTCTAACCAAAAATTCTCTACTTTTCTAAATAACAAATAGGTACTATAATAAAACTAATGCTGTCTGATCAAAATAAAACTAATTATGTGAGACCTGACATGTCAGTTATGATTGCAGCAGAGGAACCACCAGGTGTGCTGTACATTTGCAAGGAAAACCATGGCATCTTGGCTAAATTATAGCCTACTTGTCTTCAAGCATTTTGCCCTAAATCCGTGTTTCCCGAAGGATGAGGAGATTATGGAGTGTGAGCCGGTCAAAAAGTAACCAAGTAACAGATACTCAGTGGTAATTCCAGCACCAGCAGCACTGTGTAGCCCAGAGACACCCTTAGGAGAAAGTGTGGAGATTACCAATGAATAAAGGGTTTAGGGTTTTTTTCCTCTTTTTACCAAAAGCACCTGTTTATAACTTCATTATCTATGACTTCCTTTTGAAGAAGTTCCTGTGAGGTGAGAAAGAGGCCACTATTGTATTTCATTGTCTAGCTAATCTTTAAGTCATAATCTTAGTGCTCCAGCTACTCTTGTCAAGTAGAATTATTATTTCTCCTACTTTAACTTCAAAGAGGGTTTTTTATATGCCTGCAATGAAGGGAACATAGTCACATGCTTGGAAATTTTACACGTCAACATCTATTACATTTTACATTTTCTCAGGAAACAATTAGATTCAAGCCACTGGGCTGGCTGAATACAGATAACCTGCACTTCTGTAGTATTATATATATTTGAGAATATTTCCTGAGGTATTTATATCATGTGAGTTCTTATGCCTGCTTTCCATTCTGTGAGCAAGGAACTAGTATTATCCCTATTTTGCAGGTAGGGATAGAGGAGAGTTTATGATTTGATCAACAAGAGGTAATCAAATTTAGGCCTCTTAATTCCCAACAGCTATTCTTTTCCACTCTCATTCAGCTTCATTTAATATTGCTTAAAGGTGTGCCTGGGATAGATAGAAGATGTGAATATGGAGGACAGAATAGCAATTTTATATTTACCAGCAGGAGTTAAAGTTCATCTGGAAACTTTTTTGAAATCAGGTATTTAGGGATAGATTGTGAACTTGGAGAAAAATGATATGAATGATCATGAATCTGGAAGACATGTCAAGATTGAAAAGGTGTGAGATTGTTTACTGCTGAGGCAAGAGGAATAACAGCTGTCACAGTAATAGTGTATGAAATAATGATGACACATAAAGTTTCTCACATGGTAGCATGAGAATAAAAAAAGCAAAACAAAAAATGTTTTTTTCATAAAGATATATTATCTGACTGAAGAACTGATTACTGCTGACATCAGGAATACAAGATTCAGAGACATCTCTACAGAAAATATTTTGTTATGATAAATATTCGTAATAAAAACGTGGAAATAAATTACACTTCTGGGTTTAAAACAACCTTTAAGTATAAGCGATCAGTGTCAGATTATCCTACACAAGCCATCTGTTAGGTTATTATAATCTTCCTTAAAAGCATTTTACATAGGCTATTGCCAGAAGAGAAGGAGCTTGGATCTAAGCCAGTATTCCTGTTCCTACACTCTCGTGCAGAGCTATCTGAAGAAGTGAGGCTGTCGCTTCTTACCATGCACCCTGAGAGAGCACAACCACACATTTCTGGGAGAGATGAAATTCCTGGAAGGATACCGAGTTCCTAAAATAATATTAACAGAATGGAGAAGCCCCATTTGCAAAAGTAAACAGAACCATCCATAAGGATGGATCCATAAGGATCGCGCTAGGAAAGGTTACCATTTGAGCAATGCAAACTTATTTTAAAAGGAATTGATAGAAGAAATATGATCTATCCCACCTGAAAATAAAAACTCATCCATTCCAGGTTCTCCTTCATTATACCTTAGCATAGCACAGAAATACTGGTATTTATGTTTGTCAATATCTAGAGATATCATCTCAAATTTTCTTAGAAATTAAACAAATTTCTAAGAAAATTTGAGATGATATCATAAACAGAAATTTCCTTAGAATTAAACAAATTAAATTTTGCTGAAATCTATGTAAGCACACCAGCCTTAAGCATCAGGGATTGTTGTTTCTTGTGGGTTTAAAATTATTTAAAGAAGCAAATAAAAGTCAGAAAGAGGCAACAGGGTGATGCCTAAGATGCACGCATCAGCAAACAATTGGGTTGTTATTTTTTTTTCCTGGATCAGAAATATTAGGTTTAAATATTACTGTCACTGTACTTCAGCATACACCACCATTTGTTATCTAGCAAAGCCTCACATAGGTATGACCACATTTAGGTGTGATCACAAACCTTTATAGGACAACAAGGGATGATCATAAACCAAAATAATCCCAGGGAGTGGCATAACATAAACAACAGTCGTGAGTGATCTGTAGGATATACTGCTATTTTAAGATCATTCACTACAGGCTTGATCCTCTCTTTTTGTATGTAACAGTTTCTTTTATGCCACCTTTTCAAGCTGAAAAGGAAAGGAAGTTTAGAATGTAATTCTGTAAAGCCCTTACTGCCATGATGAGTAAGTCCTTAGAACTACACTCCTCAAACACAGGCAAGAAAATGCCATGTGCTAACAGGCTTTGCAAGCTGTGATTTAAGATGACTGCTTCAGAAAAAAGTGTTCATGTCTAATAGCCATCACCTTCTCCTTGTTGGGGTTATCTGTCCCATTCACTTCATCCCATAATCTTTATTCCATTCCATTCATCTGACTGAGAAAATAACCAGCAGAAAGATGCCAAAGCATGCAGATGATACAAAATTATTCCTCGTGGTCAAAAATTATTATTAAAAAAAACCCCACTGAAGGGTCCAGAAAGACCAAATGCATTTAGGGAGTGATAGTTAAAATAGCAATTACAATTCATTATCAATAAATATGAAAGCTAATTTAAAGAAAAAACAAAACCCCCAAACATACACAATGCTGGATTTGATTTAGCTGTTACCCGTAGCAGTCAGGATGGCAAACAGATTGTTGGGAGTTATTGGGAAAGGAGTCTGGGTATAAACAGAGACATATTAAACTGCTTGTAGATCTTTGGTGTGCCCACACTGTAATTACTGTATGCAGTTCTGGCTATGCTGTCTGAAAAAATCATATGGTCCAAGTAATAAAAACATAGAAGGCTGACAAGTTGTGAGCAGGGGGTGCAGAACAAGTTCTGCAAAGAGAAAAGACTCGATAGTCTGCAGCGAATAAAGGGGAAACTGGAAGGGCACTTGAAATTAAGGAAAAGAAAATCCTAAACAGTGTGAAGCTGATCAGTCAAGAAACATTTTCCACAATATAAAAATTGAGTCCAGCTTAAAAAAATTAGATAATAGTTTTAAAACAAACGAAAGAAAATTTACATTTTTTGCCCAACAATGTCAAACCGATGGCCATACAATATTCAAAATGCAAAAAAATACAACACACTTGGATGAATTAATCAAGAAAAAATAAACTAATGGCTCCTAAATATGACCATCCAGATTATGATCCAAAGCAGGAAGTTCTGATGCTGCTGGATTAGGAGGGTGTGCTAGCAAAAGATATGACTTAATTTTAAAGTCTCTCTGGAAGTACTTTGATGAGTTACTGCAGAGACAGAACACTGGGCTAAAAAAGTTTACTCACTCAGACAGAAGTGGGACTGAATGCCACATTCCTATTTTCTTAATATTCAATACCTGAACAAACACAGCTCTTAGTTGTAGCGTTGTGCTTTCTACTGCCTCCCCTTCCTCCCCCCTTCTCCTTCCTGGGCTCCACACGCACGGGCTGTCCCGAGCCCCTGCAAATGCAAGGCAGAGCCACCCAGGAAATTGGATATCTTGGGAAAAGCCGCTCCCCTCCCCAAAAGGGATTTGACCCCTGGAATGCCTGTCCATCCTAGGCCACTCCCCTCACCCCAGCTATTGGCTGGGTCTCTGCCCTTGCCCTCCCCCCTCCCCAGGTAAAAGCTGCATGCTTGCCACGTACTCCATTCTGTACTGCGCTTTCCACAGACACAAGACCTCCTCAAGCTGGAATAAAAGCTTTTTGGAAGCCATTGCAGATCCAGGTTTCATCTCTGCTGTTTGTCAAAGCCTTCTGCTAAAAGCCACGCTGGACTTGCCCTGCTCCTGACCCTGTTCCTGCTCTGGAGGACCAGCCTGTTTCTCCGAATCCCTCTGCTCCTGGTGGAAGGGTTACAGTTGCCACTGTGGGGCCTAGCAACCCTGATAGAGGCAACAGTAACATTTTACACTTAGTTAATATTGCCATCATATTTTAAATATTTATTTACTTTATTATTCTCATGAATTTTTATAAAATATTCATTTTGCCTGTTTCTAAATTGGTTGTATATAATTCATGATAGCACCCAAAACCAACTTGTATGTCCCCAAGACTGGGGTGGGCTTGGTTGTTCATATGCTAAAATTATTAATCTCAAAATTATGGGGTCTTTACACCACATTATTGGAGGTATGAAGCATTCTTCTAAATTAGGATATCTTCTATGGCTTCTAAATTGGTTTTTATTCATCTTTACTTCTATCTGGGGCTGTTTCCAGCTTGTCTTCCTAAAAGCTTTCACAGGATGGTTTCCAGTGAGAATCTCTCCCGTGCTGCAGGACTTGCTATCCCACACTGTGGTTATTTAAAGCATGCACAAGGTTGTCAGGACAATGGAGGTTGAACTGACATGCCTGGAGTTGGCAGATACATTTTAAGAACCCCTATACTCTTCTGCCACTTAATTTAAACTGTGTTCAAAGTGGGCATAATCCCTGCAGCACAATCCAGGTGTGCCATAATCCATGGGAATTTCATTCTCTGGCCAAGCAGAACAGTACCAAATCCAGCTAGTGACTTGTATGTACAGCAAAATGTTGACCAAACTTCAGAAAATTAATTATAAGTAACTGATCAGGGAGGAACAGACACAAGGAGAGGAGCACACGTATCAGGGGGTATTCCCGTGGGATTTTTTGAAAAGGAATCAGGCAACAACTTCAGAGGCAGAGTATTGAAAACTAGCCTGGAAAATTAAGATCGCTGGAATGTTTTGAGCTTGAGAACAGAAATCATGAATTATTTCTTGAATTTGTTTGCAACATATTTCTTGGATTTCAAGTGACACAAGAAACATAAAGTCATTTGATACTTGAGAAACGAGGTCTATAGAGCACGATCTGCCTGAAATGGCAAATTCATGTTATTCTTTTATAAATGTTTCATAGAAAGAGGAGAGTTTGGAAGTTAAAGGGAAATTACAGTGGTCTGAGGATACATACAACTGAATAATTATGAACTCCACTGAAAATTATTCCATTGAAAACCAATTAACAGCCTTGTCTATACATCTCTTTCAAAAGCCTAGTAGTGGAAATGTCTCTTTTGGTATTGATTTCCATTGACTCTCATACACTTGCCTGCCATGTAAGCTATTTAAGTAAATGATTTTTTTTTCCCAGGATCTAATTTGGACAATATTGAAGTTAAAACATAGCAACATTGTCTATGAAACCAAAATACCCCATTAATAACATTGACTACTGCATCTCTATATAAAACAGGGAAAAAAAGTGTGGGTTTCTCTGTGGTTTTGCACACATTGTTTTTCTTGAGTGTAGTTGAACAGCTTTCTGCCATCCACCTGGGATATACTAATCACAAGAAAAAAATTCTCAGTATGCATATGCCTGTATATCTGAACTCAGCAAAGCAAAGAAACAACCCCACCTGTATAATTAAGGTATTTTTAAAAGTGATAAGCAAGAGCAAAGACATGGACTTTTAAATGAGAAAATTATACATAGAAAACTCTACTTTTTTCCAATAGTTCAAATATTATGTTTCTGAAAACAATGTGCTGAATTTTCACCCTGTAAGTCTTATCTGTAAGGTGCCCAGACATCAACTTCCTTTCCCTCCTGCCTTTAAACAGGCAACACCTCTTTTTAATCCTTCAAAAGACTCACAGGGCACATTTGAAGCTGCTTTTCAATCTCTTAATTAAAACCTCAGCACGATGATTGCAAGTGTTAGAAAGGTAAGAATGGAAGGGCTGATTTGGGGAGCGATGGTTACTGGGGCAGCATTGGAGGCACAGCTCTTCCCAAAACAAAGGGCAGCACTGCCAGGAGACTGGCACATCACCTCCCTGCCATGGCAGCTGCTTTGACACCTACCTCAGGAACTAAACTGTAGAAAATAAAAAAAAAAACCATAATGATCAGTGCCCCATGTAAATACAGTAGGTATTGTGCACATGATCTTTAAAGGAGAGCAGGAAAACATGGATCTTTTCTGCTAAGAGAGGAGGCTTTTCCAAAGAGCTCTTTTGTTTTTATTTTTTCACCCCGAGCAGCTGCTAAAGCGAAGGCGAGCTTTGAAGAATATTGCATATATTTTAGAGATTATATCATAAAGGGAAAGACTTTTAAAGTTGGTGAAAAGAAAGGACAGAATTTTTGTCCATATTGCCCCAAATCTTTTCTGTTTGAATTTTTTAACTCAAATTCTTGGCATACACTTAGAAAAGAGATCTGTGGGCTTGTTGCCAGAGCTTTTATGTGCAGAATCAAGGTCTCTTGGATTTTCCAAAGAGGACAAAAAAGCAAAACTGTTCCTGTTAGTTGCAAAATACACACAATGTGCCAAGCTGACAAGTGCTTTTGCTTCATCTGGGTTTGCAGTGACAACTTCTAGAGAAAACAGCAAAACAATCTTATTCCACATCCACTGAGCTAATCAGGGACAGCCTTTTGAGAGAGAAAATCCTCAACAAATACCCTCCAAGAAAAGAAATAAAGCTCCTGAATATCAGTTTGCTTAGATAATAAAGAATATACAATAGTAAGCTAAGCCATGGAAAAGGGCACGGGCAGAGGAACCTGAGTACATCAGAGCTGCAGTGCTTGGCTAATCTGTACCTCTGCAATAAAATGCCAATTCAGCCTGGGAAGGGAACTTTAGTGTGGGAAGCAACTTGTGAACACTTCTAGTGCTGCTGCCTGGCTTCTGAGATAGGTGCAGTCGTACCCCACCTACTACAAGAGGAATCTTTTGACATGAGAAGAGAGGAGGAAGAGACAAATTCTCCTGCCATAAGTATCCTGTCTGTTTGGCATCTACTGAGACTTTGGCTTGCCCCTTACTGGTCCTTCTCCACACGCTTTCAGAACATACAGGACAATTTCCACTGATATCTCGGATTTTCCCAAATGACCTGAACTGATTAATTATTGTCCAGCCCTGAAAAACTTGTCTTCTTCCACAGGGAATGTCTGCTGAGAAAGGTGCTACTCTACCAAGCAGTAAATAATAGAAAGATTTGAGAGGATTTGATATCCTTTGGCTTAACCCCCTATTTATCTGAGCAAATATTTGGTCTGTACGTAACAAAGCAGGCACTGTTCCTTAAACCACTGTAGAAACTTTTCTCCCAATACATTGGGTCATTCATTTCCAGCATTTTTTTCAGACTGTGATTAATTTCAGAAGTGAAAATGCAGATGTTTGTCTAGCCAAATATTTGTGTGCGCTTAATATCGCATCACATTACATAGAAACCCTTACCCTAATTAAACTGAGGCATGAGCAATGTCTGGATACACTTGAAGGAAGGGGTATAAGGTCAGTTTACACAAGTGCTGAGTAATCCAGTTTATGTGGAACAAGATACTCCATTCTTCTACAAAAGATCTGACTGGAACTGCTAAGGTATTTTTGAGCACCCATCTTGCTTCTTGCTTTTCCTCAGTGTTTGTTGTCTTTTCTTTGCTGTAAGCATTGGAGGAAGATGATAATAAAGCCCTGGAGAAATTAACTAAGTAGACACCCCGTAAAACACCATAGGAAAAAAATTAAAAGATTGACTTTACAAAGTCAGAGGAATCCTAGTGGACTCAATTTAAATGAAATAACAAAAGCTTGCTGATTAATATGCTTAACAGCCTTTATAAAACATTATAAATCTGCTGAATACCTCCAATGTATAGATTATAAATATATTAGTTCAAGAAGCTACCACAAGAGGATTTCTGAAGTTAGAAAGCTGTGAAGAATTTTCTATATTTATTCATAAAGCTTTAATCTTTTATGCTGATAAACAAACGTCCAAAAATATTCTGAATCACTTACAGCAATTGTCTGCCTTTCAAATGTGAAATACAGGATAAACCCTTCTTTGCAAAATGGAAAATAAAGAGAGCTAAAAAATATGAGCAGTTTTCACTTTCCAATGTACAAAATTTAGGAACCATATTTATTGCATTAGCTATGCATCTGCTGCACATAGACCCAATATCGACTCGCTTCCTCGAAGGAAGAGTGACTGCCAGTTTGCATTTAGCTCTCCTGGTTCAATCAAGGAGGTTCAAGTGAGCTAGAATGACAACTGGACATTTAGCTACTGCACACAGCCCTGCCATTGTCATCTTTTCAGACTGAGCAGGAGAGAGCCAGTATTGGCTGCAGTTGTCCTGATGGTGTTTGCATCCAGCAAATGTACTCACCCAGCTTTCAGCCCTCTGGAGTGCATGAATAGCTCCATATCTTTTAATGTGAATTTATTCCAGCTCTTAAGATTGATGGCAGATCAGGAAACACAGGCTGGGCAGTGAGTGCTGTGATTTCTTAGAGCTTCATTTACCACTAATGCAAATCACACAGGTTTGTTCATATGTTTAGTGCTCCTACTAACAGAGAACATTTCCAAGACTGCCAAGCTTGTATGCCTATAACTTCCTGATAAATATATTACATAAATGCTATCTACTATTCCAAAGGGAGTATGTGATCAAATCTAGAATGTATTTTTTAGAATTTGTATTTTCATAGAGGTATAAAAACTAAAGATAGAAAACCTAAACATGCTTAGCTGCCAAGGATTGTAATAAAGGAAGCAAATTTAGCATTTAAAGATGAAATTTTAAGAACCTCTTGAATCACTTTTAACTCATATATGGACTAGAAGAAGCCTTCTGTAGTCTTCTTCAGCATAAGGAAAGGGTAAACAAAGTTTTAATGTAAAATACTTATTTTAAACGATTCTGAAACATCAGATCTTCTGGTTATACATTATGAGACCAAGCTGGCAATAAACACCAGAGAAGTGTCCAGTGGAGAAGTGGAAAACTCCAGAAGTTACATAAAGACCAAACTTACTCAGAACATCACAGAAGAATGAAGACATGCTCTCATAGAAAACCTGTAGCTAAAGAGCTAAAAAGATCAGAAAATCCACTCTGAAACACAAACAGTGCTAACACCCAAGCAATCATCAAATTACTTACACACTTTACTTGTACTGATTTTAAAATGTGGAGGAAACACAATGGAAAAAGTGCTTATCCTCCCTCCAGGGAAATTTTATGCTTGGATTTTCAATGTGTACAGGCAAAAAAATGTGTTGTGGTTCAAATGGGTATTCAGCATTTAAATGTGATTGCAGTGCAGGCTTGAATTAGTGAACTTGTGTTCTGTTGTCTTTCATAAAAGTGCAATTAGTTATGCTATTTGACCCTTCCTGTGCCTGAAATTCTAGCTGACCTTGCATGCCATGACAGTGATGTTCTAAGGGAGAAGTGGGGTCAAAGTTTTGCATAAATGCAATAAGAGATTACTTCAAAAATAAACTAAACATGTATGTGTTTTTACTATTAATGGTTTCAAAGTGATGGGATGGATCTGATTTTTATTTATGTGTGTACCAGAGTGAAACAGGATTGAATCTGGACTTAGATTCTCCATTTTTCCTTCATACTGATGGCTGAGTACGTGTCCTCAGCTTTCATCTCCTATGTTTCTGGGTTTACTCAAGTGTAATTTGTGGGAAGAGCACCAACTATAGGCAAATATATCCAGAACTCACTGTCTTTCCCTTCTGCCCCCCCCAAGGAGGAGCTTTTTGGTTCTTGAAAACAGCTGATGAGAGCCTAGAGAAGGACCTTGTGCCCAGGTGCCCGAGGGATGTTTGAATAAGGGGATCAAAACTCCCATGGGTCTCACAAGGTAGAGGAAAGCACTGCCAAGTCCCCACTAAACCACAGTCCTCAGTACACATCCACATCAACATCTTATAAATGCCTCCAGGGAGGGTGACTCCACCACCTCACTTCCCTCAGCAGCCTGTTCCAATACTTGATAACACTTTCTGTGAAGAAATATTTCTACATCCCCAACCTAAACCTCCCCTGATGCAACTTAAGGCCATTTCCTCTTGTCCTATCACTTGTTACCTGGGAGAAGAGGCTGATTCCCACCTGGCTACACCCTCCTGTCAGGGACCTGTGATAAGAGAGTGATAATGTTCCCCCTGAGCCTCCTTTTCCCCAGGCTAAGAAGCCCCAGCTCCCTCAGCTGCTCCTCATCAGATTTGTGCTCCAGGACCCTTCCCCAGCTCTGTTCCCTTCTCTGGACTTGTGTTCCAGTCCCTCAATTTCTTTCTTGTAATGAGGAGCTCAAAACTGAACGCAGGATTCAAGTTTCTGAGCACAGAGGAATGATCACATCCCTAGTCCTTCTGGCCACACTTTTTCTGACACTTAAGTATTGCTAGAATAAGTCGAGATGTGCTTTTACTCCCTGTCAAGCAATGTTTGTCAAACCAAGCTAAAGTGTTTATTTTCAAACAGCAAACATTCAGCATCAGTAAAATCCCTTAAGAGTAAGTACTGATTAAGTAAATCTTGCTGCTCTTCAGTTCTTCTAAGAAACACAAGCAGTAAAGCATTCAGACTCTGGCAGAAAAATGTGATGTAAACTTTAGTAGTTTTTTTGGGGGAGAGCAATTAACTTTGTTATTGTATTTAAAGAAATACTCATCATCTAATTAAATTTTCATGGTACCCTTAGTGGTGGCATGGACAGCTTCTCTGTAGAAATCCTGGTTGATAATTTCTGTGGTCACTAATCAGCCATATGTTCTATGTAAGCTCTGTGTACTTCAAGACACATCAAACTATTAGCAGAGGCAAATATAGGAAGATTCAAGAGAGTAGGATCAAGCTATGACACCAAGATTAAAAGGGACAACAGCAAAACTTGTAAGAAAGAACCAGATGAGACCAGAAATTATGTTCTTTCCAGACAGTAAGATACAGACTTATTTTCCATTTACCTTGCAAGTAGCAGTTCCCCATCCATATAAACACTATACACCCATTTATGTGTTTATATATATAATCTGTATCTGTGTTTACATGTATGGGTTTTTTACCCCAAGGTAAAGCTGTGACTCAAACACTGCAGGCAGAGCAGGTACTGAGAGTTTGCCTTCCCTAAAACTGATGGAGTTAGAGGTTTGGCAGAGCTCACTGGAACCTGAGAGGCCTCTGTGACCAAGACTTACCATTCTGATATGCTCCACAGGCATTTCTTTTCTTTTTCTAACATATTGTGGTGACAGCCACTGGTACTTGTACAAACAATACAGAACAACATAGAGCTCTATTTCCATTTTTTCCAAGCCCTGGATAAATGACTCCTTGGGTTAAAACCTGGCCTTCCTCAGCATAAAAGTGTAGAAATCAATCTGCATAGTTGCAAGGAAAAAATAGAGATTAGCTCCCCAAACTCTACAACAGTTTTGAAGTTCTGAAGCTAAGACTAAAATAAATTATTTCATAGATTAATAAAATATTTAGATGAGAATTATTCTGTATATAACATTTAAAGGCATTTAAAATCAGTCACAAGCTAAAACTTTAAAAGCTAAGCAAAACAACTTGCTTAACTTTTTTTTCCCCATGGAAACCTGAGAAGTGTATTATAGTGGGAATTTTGAATGGAAAAGATGTTACTGTTTTTAATACTCTCATGTTTGAACTATCTTTTGGGTTGCAATAGCAAGCTGCTATTTCCTAGCAAACTAACTGTATCCTCATGCCTTAGGCTAAACACCACAACTTAAGAAGTCAGACAACTCAGAGCACTGAGAACCTTCCAGATTTTCACAATGCAGTTTTCTCAAGCAGGAATCATCTGTTCCTTGAAGTTTGGCAGGAGGCACTGCCTCACAGTGCCATTTTGAGGCATATAAACATTTCGGTCAGCTGCATCTTGAGGCTGCCTTGGTTTTAACTTTGAATTTCTTGTGCATTCCAATGCTCAAAAACGTTAAAAATGAAGGGGAAAATATCTAGGAAATGGAAGACTGAGCTGTGAAACCCTGGTCATGCAAGAGAAAGCAAGCAAGCAGATGCCTCCACCTACTCCTTAACTTATGTGGATGTGGCATCAGTCCAGGAACCCTTTGATTCCAGGAAATAGGCCTTTATTGTTGCTGGTCTATTAGTGATATCAAATCAGCTACAACATTTATTTTCATATTGATAAGTTCCTTTTTTTTTCTAGTTGAAGAATCGTCAGACTGTTTCAGCCATCCTTTTAAAACACTGGAGATGAATCAGCAGGATCCAAATCACAGTGATTGTCTCCGTTCAGCACAAGAGGCATCTGAAACATGTTCCTGCAGTTTTACTGTGTTTTTCTTTAGCTAAAACATAAGACATGCTTTATGACCAGGCCTAACTGGCTAAAAAAACAGCCTCCTGTCTGTATCAGGTAATCAAACTGTATTACCTTTCCTTTATAAGCACACCTTACATGTGTATGAACGTACACATAGCTGAGCTGCCAAGCTGTGCTGTAGCCATTTTAAGAATTTACAGGAAATGCATTAAACAGCTTCCATGAAGACTGTTTGTACATTTACACTTAAGGTTCTGAAATATCACTTGGTAAGTTCAGTGTTACAAATAGGGTTTTATATCCCTGCTGATGGCAAAACAAGAGGAAAGATAATCTCCACGACAGTCAGAAACTGTGGGATGTAGGAAATGAGCAGGCAGTGCATTTGGAGGGCAGTGAACTGCCAAGCATCACACCAGGAGTCATGATATGCTCAACAGGGTGCAAAATAATTTGTGATAATCTCTCTAGGAAGGATATTATGCACATCATGTATTATTATTTATTGTCTTCTGGACAGCAGTGGATGACTCAAGGCCATCAGAAGAACATTTGCCTGAGAACTGTGAAGTAAAAATTTGAAATAAAACTGGCACAAAAACACTGGCAGTCAGATTAAAATAAAGCACATCTCCACAAAAGGGATTCAGTTATTCTGATATATAACCTCAGCTTCAGATACCTCATCAGATTTATTCTTTGCTTTATTTCTTCTACCTCTAAATCAAAAGTTTTAATGCTGACATTTTTAGAGTGCAGCTCCTCAGGTGTGGCCACAAATCCACATTTAGTTACTTGTGAAAAATAACTCAATTTGGAGAAGTGTAATACTCATTCAAAAGCCCTTTTTCCTTCCATTCCTTACATTAAAGAAACTGACTTCTTGATTTTTAATGATCAAATCTTGATATTCAGTTATGCCTCATTTCTTTGGGTCAAACTCACCAATGACAAATGCAAGAATAAAACCAGATCTTCAGTGGCCAGAGGCAATTTAACTTAGGAGGCATGAAGATTAACCTTCTTTTTCTCACATAGTCTGCAGACCAAATTTAGACTTTTTCTAGATTTAATTTGAAACTTAAGTGTTGTTTGGGTTTGGGTTTTTGTTTGTGGGGTTTTGGAAGTGGTTTTTGTGTGTTTTTGTTGGTGGTGATTGACTGGGGTTTTTTTAAGTCATTCATTGTTCACAGTCCCTAGAGGTTAGGATTCATAAAGTATGAGACCACAAAAGTTAATCAAGGACCCAGTCTCTAAAACTATGGGAAAGAACCAGAAAAAGAGCTGGACTAGAAACACATTTCTTTCATGCTTCAAGATGTAGCCAGTATTTTATGTATGGTTTATAGTTCATATACTTGCTTATGCCAACATCAAAAGGGCCATTTCTGATTCAAAGAACACTGAGGTGAAGTCTCAAGAACTAAGTTTCCAAGCAGTTAGCTCCTGCTGCATGGGTATCAGCATAAAAGTAAAAGGAAATTAAAAAAAAAAAAGGAAAAAAAATACAGATAAAGTATTCTTAATGCATCCAGGGTCAAAAGGAAGTGCTTATTCACATAACACGTAATTAAATTGTGGAACTCATGGCCACAGGATGTTGCGAAGGCCAAAAGGATAAATGAGTTAAAAAAATAATTAGGCAAATGATTAGAAAAAAAAATCCATTAAAGGCCATTAAGCACAAAGATGTGCATGCAGCCTCTGGCTCAGAAAATCTCAGTGCCACAGATTGTCTGAAAATGAGAGAATATACTAAGAAAACGCTCTGTTTAGCCTTTTATGAAACTCTTTTCCTAAGCACTTTGCTGACTACTCCCCAAGGAGGACAGTGACCATATAAATTAACCAGTACAGCTGTTCTTATATCACCATGCACTAGCTAGGTATGCATAGCAGCTAAATAACTCCACTAGCAAAAAATGTCCCCCCACATGCTAAATTTTTAGTATCTGAATAATATTAACTTTTTTTTTATTTTACAGGGCAAGACTTATGACTTATTTTCAGTGTGCAATTTGCATGTAAGAATATTAAAGAAAATATATAATACACATAGACAGGGAAGAAGTTAATTGCACCATGATACAGATGTTGCTACAAAATGAGATATTCTGCACCCAAGATAAGCCACAATTTCTGTCAGAATGACAGTAAGAAGTCAGTGTAACAGATTTCTACTATAGATGTGTGCTCTTTATATCTGTATGTGTGTCAGTATCTCGGCATGTGCAGAGACAGAAAGGGATTTATGTACATATATATAAGCATATAAAATACTACCCTTGACAATAACATACTAAAATACCTTTAAAGGGAATGAAAAATCTTTTTTCGCATCCTATAATCGTACTGCACATTAATTGAGTGTGTAAATGTCAGTGGCCAGATTGTTGAGGTATATTGTATTTAGATTGCAATTAGTTCCTTATCCTCCATTTCTACTCTGAAAAGCCAGATCTGTGAGGTGGTGTGTGCTCTTTTCTGTTGAGCCAAGGAACATCAGGAAAGGATTCTGGGTACTTGGCTTATTCAGCTTTCTTCTCAGCATCTTTTACTGGGTACTTTCAAAGGCAGAAGCCTGACTGTGTAATCTAACCTGATATTTCCGTCCTTCCATTATCCATTCAGTGAAGATTTACATGTCTTACTGCACACCACACATCTACATTAATGTAATCATCCCTCCCTGCTCACAGTCCTCCTGATTACAGAGCTTCCATTTGCTTTTCAATTCTTAAAATTTCAGTCTGTGGTTCAGTGGATATTCAGGTTGGAGCCCCATTTTGAGATGCACTGTGAAATCATGGCTGCTCCCTGAGAGTGCTTACGTTTGACAAAACGTGACAGATGGATCAGGCAGGCATATGAGATGTGAGGCTGGTAGCGAAAAAGGCTAATGGAGTGTCTGCAGTTGTTAAATGAACCAAATACTCTGCTTTGAACTTGGATGGCAGTGTATATGCAAACTTGAATATTTTAAATGATAGGAATCTAGTCAAGTGCTGCACAATACCGACCTGCTTAACACCATTTGGATTTCTTTCATTTCAATAGTTCTTGGGATGGACTTAAGCTGGGTTGTACACATTAAGCCTTTCACTTTTTACTGGAAGAAAAGTCTACAGAAAAGAAAATAATGCTACACTAAGGAGAAACAGTGTTTCTACCCTAATCAGCCATAAAAGTTTTGGTGCAATTGTGCTTGGAAGAGAATGAATCCCTTCTGTTCTGAAAATCCACATCTCCAATTTACAACTCAAACCTGCTATTGGGAGTGAATGCCATCACCACTCCTGCATGAGGACTTGTGCATTGCTAAGCATCTTCAAATGGACCCCAAATTCTGTCATATTGCATTTCACAGATGATAAATTCACTTACATAAGACAATAAATCTGTAGTAATTTGGTTAGCCTTATTAGCAGCTACTAATTAATATGATTAAAAAACCAAAACCAACCCACAAACAATTCAAAATCACTGGGATTTCTTATTCTCCTGAGATTTTACATCTGTAACTTATCTTACTGTTGAATGATAAACATGCTCTGAGTGTGGGAACAGAGATGGTATGCTTTTAATTAATTCCATATAAACTATAATATTAAATTAATTTTAATTTGTGGCACCAAAGACAGATTGAAATTATATTATACAGTTTATTGTTGACTTGTTTTCCCTTAAAACTCAGTAACACTAGTGATGTAGCTGTAATCACAGCTGGTGGCCTGTTTAGCAGTCCAACAAAAAGGGACGATGTAGATGCACTAATTTTGCTCACTTTTAAGATCATGGTAATCTCAAAATTCTCACTGCGTCTAAGCAGACTGCATATGGCATGAAAACTAAACTTAAAAAATCTTTAAATCAGTACTCAAGCTTCAAAAATCTTAAATACCTGAGCCAGGTATCTCTAATTCCATTAACAGATATTAACCATTTATCAAGTGTTGGCATATAAGATAACCAACATAGCAAACAATATTTCTATTATGAAAACATAAACCCCTATGGAATTACCATAATTTTCATAAGAAGACAAATAATTAAAAGATATTGAAACATTTTCAATTGACATACAGCCACACAAAGTTGCTAAAATAATCTTGGAAGTAAAGTAGTTCCAAAATGCATCAGAACTAGATACAAATCTAAAGCTTACTCCATTTTAGCGTAGGGTTGTTTGGTGTAACAACATCTCAGTGGCACAAGTAATTATCTTCTAATATGTTTCAAAAATTTTATTAATTTTTCCTCAGTACTGGCTTCCAGTGTACAAATATTACAGCTCAACTTCTGAATTTTTCACCACTTGAATTTTACCACCTCTTTCTTAATTAAAGCTCATTAAAATATATCTTAAATGTCGTATGAGAGCCTGTTCCTTTGAAAAATGTATCTTGAGTACAAACCCCCTTACATTTGCATTTTAATATGGGGGCGTTTTTTGAGTTGCTTAGTCCTGTCTTTGAGTGCACCAAAACATTTTTAAGCATATTGGTTTTCAGCTTAGTTTTAGTTGAATAAAAATCTAGGGCAAAATATGGTTGTGTTAACTCTAGTGGAACCATTCACTCAAAAGCAGAGAAATTGCAGGCAGACAGAGCATGCGCAAATAAAAAAGTAATATAGTTTTTAATTTCATTAATTCCCTTGAGGATAGAGCATTTAAATGACCTAGATAGGCTAGAAATGGAGGTCTAAAATATTTTATTGATTTACTTGTATTTATAGATCAATTGTGTACAAGTTCTTTGTTCAGTGATTGCTTCACTGAAACAAGTAAATGTTGGGTTCTTTAGACCTGGGTGCCCATCTTCAAATTAAATTGAATACACATTTAATTTATTCATATCTCCTGAAGTACTTTTTTGATTCATAGATACAATTGGATTTAAAAATAAAAATTCAGGTACGTCACTTCAGGAATGTAGGTGACTAAGGAGTGTTTGGTTCAAAGTACATGCTAACCACAGAAAGCTTTAGCTTAAATTTTGGAGTGAAATGTATGATTCTTATGCTACCTCTTAATAAGATGAGAGGTAGAAATGAAAAGGATGTTTTAACACCCTGGCTTCGTTCAAGAACAGTGGAAAACAGGCAGCATGTTTCGAATTCATCACAGTGTAACAGAAATTAATGGTGAAATACACAGGTGACTCCATTGTCTCCATTGTCTCATTATTTCTTCCCTAAGATTCAATTCCCGTTATACACAGGATTGGTACTCTTTGCCTACTCCAGCTCTTATTGAGTTTTATGGAAATTTTAAGCATACAGGAATGTAGGATGAAACTTTCAACTTCAAATGAACCTTGTAATAAAACTCTCAGTAATTTCTAATTTGCCTCAATATGAATCAAAAAGGGTTTTTTTGAAAGTTTGTGTGCGTGTGTATCATTCAAACAAGGACCGTAATCACAGACCACCAACTATTTATTGGGGTTCCAGCTTTTCTGCACATCAAAAATAAACCACACCATGAAAGTCTCAAAACTGAGGCAAAGCCAAGGAACTGGTGTGTGGTTTGTTCATAAATCAGAAATAGAGTCCAGATTCATAAACCTTTTGGGAAATTTGGGCCATTGAGCAAATTTTGGAAAATTCTAGTTTTTAATGAAAAATCCATGCAAATAATGTTTTTGACATTCTCATCTTTTGGACACTTTCAAAATGCTAACCTTGAAATAAAATTCAAGGAGCTCACGTTGAAAGACTTACTGAACATATTAAATTAATTTGGAAATATATATTTATACACACACACTTGGCAGATACTCTGTATATTGTTCCAACAGTAAAATGTATAAAAGATTGAGGTTTGTTTTCAGTACAAAGCCTAAGAATAATAATGTTTAAGAAAGAAAAAAACACATTTTTAGCGTTGTTTTTTGTATCATAAATAATAAAATTGTTGCAGTTGGATGCGAGTAGAGTATTATTAAAAATATTTTGGACATTTTCAATATGGTTGCATGGACTAGGAGTTTTCCTAAAGGGACTAGAAAATGCATTCTTGCAGCTGAACCTGTATGGGAATCTGTTTTCTCAGAAAAAGAATTAGGTTTCAAAACTTTTATAGGTCCACCTGGGGATGAAATTTAGAACCATGAAACCTAGTGCTGATGTACTTCTGTTCAAGTAGAGAAACAACTTGGGCATGGGCCTTCCACCCCCAGGAAAATGCTGTGTTCCTGATTATGTCTTTGTCTCAGTGTTTTAGAGGCAAACTTTTCCACTTAAAATTTCTTGCATCTGATAAGCTCCCATTGAAACCAAAGGGATGGCAATATAATAATCAGTGAAAAGATTTTATGTAGCTCAACAGAGCTGTGCAATGGATAATGGCAGCACATTGTTAGTCACTAAAATGTAAAACCCAAGCTCAAGTACTTATTTGAAAATCTTACTGACTTCAAACAACTGAAACAAGTGAAAAACCCTAAACAAATTCAGCACTCCAAATTACTTCAGCTTAAGTAACGGTAGTATTTTCCAGTAATAGTGCTGATACATGTGTTCTCTCTCAGACAAACTCTCCACAGTAGATAGTAAGAAATATATGTGTACTTTAAAAGAGGAATAGTCTTGAATTTTGTTACATCACCTTTCTCACAAAAAAAGAGCTATTTCATTTGCCAGTGCATTTGTACTTGTCTTGTACCTCCTTATATTAGATGATTATATATGTACGTGGGCCGGAATATGTTGTTTGTTTTCACTTCTATACAGCGCACACAAAGAGTGGCACTGCTGATACTCAATGAACCAGCCACTAAATTTGTCCTCCACAATGAGCCTGAGATCAATAACTAATTTTGAAAACTGATTAGTTTGCAGCAGGGAAGTAGACACAGTCCGAATCTTGCCAGAGGATATAATCAGCCAGTAAATAGCAATATTACTGCTGTAGGTAATAGGCTGGGAACAGCAGAGGAAAGGAGTCTGGCCCAACTCTCAAAAATAAAGGGCTTGACACCAAATCCAATTCAAATACTCTTTTTTTTTTTAAAGTCACATGACTTAAACTGAACTCTTTTTTTTTTTTTTAACTTCTTCTTTTGGTGCTGGAGTAAAGCTTATTTTTATCACATTCCCTGCCTGGAGACTAAAGAGTGTTTGTAATGCATCCTAATAAAGCTTGCAAGTGCAGCCTTGGGTGATTATTAAAGAGCTACAGACATTTTTACAGATCTTTGCTGGTTGTGAACTCCAGATGTTTCCAACATGAAAAATGTTATGTCCTAACAGTTAATGTTGTATCACCAGCCATTCAGAAGATGTATCTTCTTATTATAGCAGGAATGTTGCTATGGTGATAATTGTAAAACTGTGACCTAGAAGGAGGAAAACAAATGTATTTGGCACAAAAGAGGATAGGTAGTGTATCAATTAGGCCAATGAATGGGAAGATAACAAAAAGGTGGTAGGAAATTAAAAATTATGCACGAATCTTGGATACCGTATGATGTACTGTATAATTAGCACTTTTATTTTCATGTGGAATGCATCCTGAGTTACCTTTGGGGACAGACAGCACCCTGTCTACATCCAAAATTACAGTGCTTTGCCTTTTCCACAAAGCCCATCCATAAAAAGCATCCCTATGAAAGACTTGCTCACATAAGGGTTTTTATAATTAATTAATGTTTTTTATCTTGTGTTTTGTTACTACAGACAGAAGTAGACCGTATCAGCAGATACAATTAACTATGTGTTTTGAGCTATCAAACCCTAAGGGTCAGAACAGAAACAGGCTTCATGCAAGTCTGGCCATGGATTATTTGGGGAACAGCCTATTGTTAGGATCACCACAATTCTGCATTTCTGCTGAGTCTAGCAGGGGAAAATCTGCTCAGGGGAGTCATACAGTCCCTGGAAGGACCCGAGTCCTCTGCCACCTCTGCCAGCCGTCTGCTTGTCACCTTGAGCTAGTTTCCCTCTGTCTGCTCATCCATTTCATCATTTGCTCGATGGGAACCCTTTTTACAAAGAGCTTTTTCAGATCAATGGATGAAACATGCTCTTAATTTCTAAGCTCATAAGCAGACGCATATGTGGAAAAACAGAGACTCCCATTACGAGGGTAATGATCAAATATCCCATCTTCAGTCAACTGCTATTGCTGCTGCAAACTGCAAATGTTTTCCAGCTCACAAGCAAAGAAAATTTCTGGTATGTGCTAAAGACATCACCATTACCATTCATCCCAATCAGCTTGATTAGACTGAAAACAAACAACAGGAAACCATCTATCTGTATGCACATCAACCCTGTTTCAGGAGTCCTTGCCACTGAAACAGAGAGTGAAGCCCTGCCACTTGTCTTAAATGTATATCCTCCATAGTTCTTTCCTACACATCAGGAAAGGAAGGAAACAGAGTAGATTACATTTCTTATTAAATTTATGGGTTATAACAGCATGCAATGTGCTTGGAAATAAATCACAGAACAAAAGACAAAATTACAGAAAGAACAGGCACACTGTAAATCTCTTGATGTTTTCAAATGGAAACTGAATGTCTTTCTGCAAGTTATGCATCAGTCAAAACATTATTGAGATAAAGGCTTTCAAGTGATATTTTCAAGCCATATTAGTCGTCCTGCAGCTCTGCACTTCACTCAGACTGGAAAGTAGCCAACAAGCATGGCTTGAAATCTGTTATTTTATGTCTTCAGGGATTTTTTTCAGCTGTATTAAAGAATTAAGACCTAGCTCCCCAACTCTCACTGCAGTGCCTGCATGCTGATCTGGGGCAGGAAAAGAAACAGAGGCATGGTGAGGTAAAAGGATTAATCCAAGGTCAGATTGAAAGTTAAACGTAGGATTTAGACATAGATGCTTGCTGCTTGATTATGTTGAAGTCAGAGAAAACAGTGAAGCACTTTTATTTTAACTTCAAAGAAATACAACTGTTTTGCACATGGAAGTACAACAGCATGGTATTGGGGAAGGGTTTACATCAAGGCAAACCACAACTATGACTCAGACCAGAAAAATCTCACATTAAAGTTCTCCTAAACTTTGTTTCTCCACACCTATATATGTGGTTAAATAGACTTTGAGAGAGGAATAAAAAAAAAAAAATATGGGAAAGAAATAGAAAACTCCAGTTGAAAAGGTAAAAATAAACAGAACAAAATCAAGCATAGCTGGAACAAGCAGAAGCTTACATGGCCTAACAATTTGAATAATACTGTAGTTTTTTTCCCTTTTTATCATTTTTCCCTCCTTCCTACTAGCTGAGCCAGGGCTAGTGACAGGCACAAAGAGAAACTGTATGAGGGAGACAAAGGTCAAGATAATGGTATTACTGTGCCGGTGCAGAGAACGCCTGACTAGATGGCAAAAACTAAAGGTCACTTATAAATGTGTTTTTCATTTTCTCTGTGGAAAAGCTAGAGAAATGTAAAGAATCTGCTGCAACTGTAAGCCAAGATTAGTTTGATTTTTTTCATGATAATGAAGAACTACCCAAGAATATTCTTGTTTGGCTGTAGCAGGTCAAAACATTCTAGTGATTTAAAACCAAAACAACGACACTGCAAAACATTTCTGCTCAAGCAGTCCCTGATAGATCGAAGGCAAACCTCTTCAATATAGATATTCAAACCTACTTGCCTTGCTCCTCTAGGTCTCTCTCTCTGATTCTTCTCCCCTCACAGTTGTTAGCAAAGGTACCTTGTGATGTCTTCACACCTGCACCCAATGTCCAGCCCTTTCTTCTGCACCTGGGTCTGCTGAGAGGGCAGGGGTGAAATAACTCTCACATGTGTAACTAGCCAGAGACTAAAACTCACAGAATTCAACAGATAAATCTGGAGAAATTAAAGTAACAACCTGCCAGTACAGTTCCACTGGACACATGATTGGTGAGAGCTAGAATATGCCAGCATGCAATGGGTGCTTCCTTTAGGTATTGTTCTTTGCGGTAAATGCAATGGAAAAGAAACCTACCTCCATTTTCCAATTTCATTCAATGGAAAACTCCCTTTAACAGTCTTTTTGACATCCTTAAATTCCCAATCAGGACACCTTTAACAGATGCCTCAGTTATAGTTTTATAGACTCCCAAAGGAATAAACAAAAAACCAAAAACCAAACCCAACAACAACAAAAACAAACAAACAAAACCACAAACCCCAACAACAACAAAAAACCACACCAAATAAATGAACAAAAAACCCCCAAGCAAACAGCTCATAACCAGGACAGTGCACTAAAACTCTTGGGTTTGTGGAGGGCTGTGGTGGTGAGGACCTGCTGTAAGCCAATATTCTAACCTTATCTGGCTTTTTGATATCCAAGGAGAGCAGTGAGTTCTAGCTCTGAGCAGAAATGAGTGATTTACCATCCAACAGAGCAAAGAATGAAAAGAGAGGGACTAGACAGCTAAAAAAGACAATAATGACCTGTTTTCAAGACTGCCTTAATTTCCCTCCTGAAATATTTGATATTTGCTATATCATGGAATAGCAGATGCACCACTGTGGTGCTATAGATAGATGTGCTGGCTATGTATTATTTCACATTGTCCACACTGAGGAAATATCTTCACTGTCATGCAACAAAATTTTACTACATTAAAGTGATTTCTATAGTTAAGATAAAAGCATGCAGATTGAATGACTTTATTGCTATAAAGTTTTGTCCATCAGCACAGGGTTCATCTAAGAAAATTCAGCCTCCCAACCTTGCAAGCCTATATTCCTTGCTTTTGTGGTCTGGCAACTCCTTTTCTTCCTGTTTTCACTCCAGTGCCTCTGGGTATTTAGCATATGTGACAAAGTGACAGTCCAGTCAATAGTTGGGTCACAGATTTGCTTCTCAGGCCCCTTCAAGTCGCTGGCTATGACTCAGCAATAGCTTTTTTTTTTGGTAAAGGAACATTGCTTGGGAGACTCCAGACCAGAATCATGGCAAAACTGAGTTTCTCAGGGTGTGTTTCACTCCAGCAGACCCTTAAGCATTTGCATGCAGGAGGCAAAAGTACTTGAGAATAAGAACCATGTACCCAGCAGCCTACAGGGACTGATGCTCCACAGAGTGTGTACGCAGCAAGCAGCAAAAACGTGCCCCAGTGTATCAAACACTCAGTGAGACTCCTGAAGAGAAATTATTCATGTCATGGCTATGGTGGAACAGAGCAGGAAGAAAGAAAGAGATGCAGAATAAAATAGGCAAGAAGAAGAACAAAGGCACAGAGTGAGGAAAGCCAGAGGAGAAAAATGGGAGAAAAAAGAACTGTCAGGCACACAAACTAGGCTAAGTGTAAGAGAAGGAATGAGAAAATCTTGTCATGATGTGGTTAAAACAAAATATAAAAGGGAAATGTGATGCCTAAACATGCAGTAATCTCCTTTTATCCAGTATATAGGAAACGGTCAACCAATTAATGTGCACTGAAATATTTTACCTATTTTACACTTGAGAAAGCAGAAACAGTGGGCTTATATAACTTGTCCAGGTCACATATTAAGTCAGCAATGATCCAGACGTGGCTCTCTGACCTGCCTCCATGAAATACTTCTTCTCCAGAGGAAGTAAACGACATGTTTTCACTCCAACTTTTCCACTACATGCAGCACTTAGGGGCCTGCAAGGAGCCATAAATCTCAGCAGTTCCTCGTTTAAACTTTGCTTGCAAGGAGATTAAACCAGTTTGCAAATAAAGCAGCTGCCCTCGGTTTCACGGTCAGGAAAGCCCCACCACATCTCACTTTTTCTGTGGTTTGACATTCAGTGCTCACTGCTGCAGGTCTTTGGTGCAAAGGGTGAAGTGAACGCATTACCCAGCCTTACCTTTGGAACAACCTACGTGCAGCACAAAACTTTTGCAATTACTAGAGGCCAACACAGTATCAAATGCCCCAGAAACACACAAATTAGCTTCCTCTCAAGGTCCATCCACTCATTCTTTGATTTTTATCAGTTAATTAAATGGCTTGTCGGAAGAGTGTAAGGTAGTCCATCCACATAAGTGTGGTGTGTTATGTACTTTCAGAAATTACTGATGCATGGTCTAGGCAGGATTGACAGTCATTATTAAACATCAGCTGGCAAAGGCAAATTGCACCCATTTTAGTCAACTAGTAATGACCTCTAAAATTTCCACAGGAGGAAAACAATTTGCCACCACACAAATTAAAATAGCAATTGTCCTGGTTTAGGCACACTGGGTTGCATTTGCTGAGGAGTGCAGCAGAGAAACAAACCATTTGATCACTGACAGACAACACTTTGGTATATATGAGGTCTATGATATATGGCATATGATATATGGTGTAGAAATCCTTACTATCTGGGAACTGAGGGTACACTTAGCAGCCAGGACTTGGAAATTAGCTAAATATAAGTACCAGTGAGTTCTTTAAGATGTCACATTAAATACTTTATACAGAACAAACTGACCACAACAAAGGAGCAAACCTATATTTGACCTTCTAACCCCTAAATGTCAATGTCTTACAGAAAATTTATATTCCATCTGACAGAACTGGGTAACCTTGACCCAAAGGAATAAGAGGTATTGGATTAGGTAGGCATATGAGTACAGACTTTCTGCTTTCTTTGAGAGCTTACAAATGACTGAAGGAGAAAATAAGTGGTTTTCTGAAGCTGCACAGTCAGATCCTTTCACTTGCTAAGACTGCTTCAAGCTAATGTCAGTGAGCAGCACATGCTGTGCACAAGGATTCTATGGTTTCCTTAAGTTTTCCATAATGCCTTTTCCTGCCAGTGAAACCAGATCCTGCAGTGTTTGGTCTTGAGTGAATTATTTGACCATGATTTGTGTGCAACTTAAACACAGACTGAAAACTACACGTAACCCTGGAATTGTGGATGGCCCAGGGATTAAGCCAGTGGACTGAGTTTACTGGATATTTTGGCATGCAATGGGAATGCAGATGTGCTGGGCATTGCAACGGTATGAACAAATTTTATTCTGCAAAGGTGTACATTTTAACTGCATAAGTGTGTCCCAACCCCAAATCAAAGTTGAGGACAAAGGTCTCAACACTTCCAACATAGTTTACTGCTCTATCCCTCCTAAGGTTTTATGAAGTGACAAGGGACTTAACAAAAGAATATCAACAGATTGGAAAAGTTCTTTTTACACACTAGTACATTGTTTAAAAAACCCCAACCCTACATGCTGCACTTTTATAGAATGTTCTTTGCTCCTTTTTTTCAGAATATGTGAGTTTTTGGTAAAGCCAGGAAGCTTGCTGCTTGCTGACAGACACAGCAGTAAGTAATAGTGAGAATTAAAAGGACAAGATGATTGACATTTCTAAGTGTAAACACAGATGTTTTCCTACCAGAGAGTGATGCTTCTTGCTGGAGGTGCTGATAAAGCTTCTGCCACATACAGAGACAAGTGGTGTGCAATGTCAACTCGAGATAAGGAGGTTACAACATTGTGCAGTGGAATCCCCTGCATATGGACCCTGTGGCAGCAAAGTGAAACTTTGCAGTGCAAACCTCACTGACTTTCTGGTGACTAAATAGCAGAAAATAGCATAATTAAGTTATTGACAGAATATGTGAAAAAAAATAGGAGCCTAAAGCCATGCTTACCATTTACATTTAAATTTCACCTCTGTTAAGAGTAGTTTGGATACAGGATTTTCTCTTTAGTGTAGAGTAGCAGTAGAAAAATTTACCATTACTCTGGTCTTTGTATAGACAGATTAAAAAGAAAATGAGAGAAAAGTTTCTGACAAATCTGTAATTCTGTCAGTGAACTAAAACCAGCTTAATCTATTGGAGAAACTGCTATTTTCTGTCCTTTTTGTACACCAGTCAACCGGCAATTGGGATACATCTACTACAGTCATCAGCTGCTACGCCAAAACCAAATCACCACTTCTTGTACTTTTAAGGTGCAGTAATAGGAGGCAGGAACACATGACTTCTGCTACAGCCCTACACTAAAAGGACCTTATAGGTGAGACCCCTTCTGGCCACCAGCTCACACCTGGGGCCTCCCTTCTTTGTAAGGTGCAAGGAATCCACCCCAAGGACCTGCATGGATGAACAGAACCTACTCAAAAATAATTCTTGTGTATCAGGGACCAAGGAAGTTTAGGTGACTGGCCATGGCCACTGCTGTGGAATGTATTTTGTATCTGGAAGAGACATTTTTCTTGGGAATTTAGCCAGTGCAAACCTTCAGATTCTTTCCCTTAAATTACTGGAATGCAGCCCTACAACAAACTTGGAAATGAATGGTGGACGCAAATTACAACTTCCTTCAGGAAAAAACAGAAACATTTTAAGTCTGGCATGGGTGTAGACCTTAGTGAGAGTTTGAAAATTAAATACTGTCTATTGTTATATTTGAAATCTTATCATGGATCTTTTTTATGCAAGTTTCCAATTGCTCTCCTACCCAAAATTTTCATATTTTTGAGGATTATTTAATCAATTTACATGTAAACAAAGATACAAACTATACAAAAGACCTACAATTACAAAAGTGGACCGTGGAGTTGTATAGAAAAATTTAAAATAAGTGTTAAGGATCTTAACAATGACTCATGATTTCACTCTAAATGTTTTCTTTACAGTGGGAATCCTTTTTTATAAAAAAAAGCAAACCCAAACCAAACTGAACAAACCAAACCAACCAAACAAAATAAACCAACCTACCTTCCTCTGAATTCACACTAATTCATGCATCAGCTTATCTAAGTTACCGAGCTTCTGGTAATCTAGTAATTCCTGAATAGCGTGGCTTTCTTTGTGAGGGTTTAAGTAAGAGTGTACCCTGTTATAAGCAGAAATGTGTGCAAGATTTGCCTAAAGATGGTAGGAGTAAAAAAGTCATAATTATGCTCCCTGGTGGTTTTTTGTTTCCCTCACCATCTGAATTTGAATTGCATCAGTTTCAGCATGAGTACATTTTTGTTGTTTTCAGATTTCCAGACTAATTTCAAAGCCTATGTCCATTGCAGTCACACAGCAGTTAGCTGTTAAATACTAGGTCAATTTCTTTTTCAAAACTTAGCATTTAGACTCAAAAGTTTCTTGTCAGTCCAACCTCAAAATGCTGTCTTCCTTGTTCCTAGTTTCACTTTTTCCATTCCATATGTTGCCTAATCTAGAGCAGATGCAGCAGGTGACCAAAAATTTCAGATATAAACCTAGTTTTAATCAAGAAACTTCCACAATGAAAATTCATAGCATTTTGATGACATCCATAAACATACCAAGGGCTGGCTTGCTGAAAATACCCCACGCTAACCTACCTCTTGAAAAGAATGTCAGTTCTCATATCTTAATAAAAGACTATGTGGTAGTGATTGGTGAGGGGTGGAGGAGGGTGATTTTCCCTATTTTATGGAAGTCTGATGATGGTTTACGTTTTCCCAGGGCAGGATGATAGGAATTGTTTCACTTTCTGAACCTCCTTTCTGTTTCTTGCTTGCCTGCATGAGCATTTCTGTGCCTTTCACTAATGTTACAAATAAGGAGATGTGGTAGTAGGAAGAAATTTGGGGATTTTGCATCTCTTGTGTAGCCATCCAGCCCTGGTGAAGGCAGCAGGTGGACTGTGTTAGCATTCTCTCCTTTAGTTTCCCAGATAGATCCAAGCCAGTGCAGAGACATAGCAACATGCAAAAAACATGACTAAACCAAAAAATGAATATTCTGTTCTTTTGCACTACACTTCCACAGAGCCACCATGCAATCCTTCCCCTAAGGGGAATCATAGAATGGCCTGGCTTGAAAAGGACCTTAAAGACCATCTACACCCAGCTCCCTACTAGACCAGGTTGCTCCATCCAGCCTGGCCTTGAACACTCCCAGGGATGGGGAATTCAGAGCTTCTCTGGGCATTTTTTCCAGTGCCTCACCACCCTCACAGTAAATAATTTCTTCCTAAAATCTCTTCTCTTTAAGTTTAAAAATGCTACCTTTTGTCAGTAAGAGAGTAAGTGTGACTTGGGGAAAGAATATATATACATATATATATACATATATATATATACATATATATATATACATATAATGTTTGGGGTTATGTAGGGAATCTCATATATAAAAATAGTAATTTACAAAGACAAAACCACTGGATTTACGGCATTACCAATAAAACACAAAACAAAACAAAAAATACCATTAACTGTTACTTTCATTGACCTTTTTTGGGGTACAAACATTTTCCCTGACTATTGCCATGACTTTCTGGGGTACCTATCATGTGCACATGCCTTTTTTACCTCGCGGCAATAAAAAGTCCTTGTGAGTAAAGAATTTAAGCATCAATGAAACTGCAAATGGAAGGATTAGGAGTAGAGATGAATCTAAAAATGTCATCCTTTCATAGTGTTTGCAACAGGAAAAATGTCATATCCAATAAATTTTGCTTTCCAGTTACTTTTGCAGTGTAAACTTTGGGAGTAGTTGAAGTCATGGAAGTTATCCATATTCAATGTAGAGGACACATGCAAACCTGCAGGTATCAGGATGTACTGGTCTGGTTCATGCTCACTTTTAAACCTAAATGCAGCCTGAAATGAGTTTAGATTTTGCAATATTTTATAGATTCTTATAACAGATGTGACTAAATTCATTACTTTCTAAGTTGCCCTCAAGCAAATGAGCTCCTTTTAGTCCTACAGTTGTCTGAGAGCCAGGCTTTGCTCAGGTCAACAGTTTCACCCTGGTTTCCACTGACTTAAAACAACACCTTCCTTTTATGTATTGGAAACGACATGCTCCAAGACAAAATTTACCACCTTATAATCCTCTGTTTTTCACTTGGGGATATGTTTCTTTCCTGAGTATGTTCCTAAGCTTAAATTTGGAACCTGCAAAAATAAATATTTTTTGTAGAAATATTCCAATCTCAAATATAGTAGCACAATTGAAACTGCTGTAATGCAGTAATATTTTTGTGATAAAACTAGCTTGTAGATCTATGTAACTCTGGCACTTAATGATTTCTGATGTCTGGAAGGTATTAGACTGTGGTTGTAATAATCTCTATAATTGTAACAGTTCATGCTAGCTAGAGTGCACATCTATTCTTCATCTGTCCTTAAACTAATTTGCTCTACGTATGAATATATCACAGTCATCAGTTTAAAGTGCCATCCTTTGGCTATGCAGGTGATTAAGGAGTATACATTATGTATGAGGAAAACACACCAAACTTACACAAATGCTTTTTAGGATTGTGCCAAATAGCTGCTTTCTGTAAGAGTTTGTAAGTTGTTATTCTAATAGAAACACAAGTCAAAGCTATGACTAACCAGCAATCAATTACTTCTTTCCATACTTAATGCCTTGGATGATGAGAGATATGCTGTGGCTCTGTGCTGAACTCTAAAAATATATTTTATAAAAGCAAAACAAGCAAACAAAACAAAAAACTGAAACAGAACAAAAACCCCACACCCATCCCCCTCACCATGCCTCCCATCCTCCCAAAGAAAAAACAACCTTGAAAATCAAGTGATAATAAATTTTCCCACTCATTGCTGCCCATAAAGTTTTCATTTGCAGTGCTGAGCTCTTAAAATTCTCCTTTTTCTAGAAGAGTAATTTTGCTCTACAATGCAGCTAAGTATGCAAGGAGCATCTATTAGAACATCTAGCACAAGTATTTCTCTGGTCATAGGTCTGATAAAGAAACAAGGAAACTGAGGTTCTGATTTCTTGTAGGACATGAGTCCAGTCTCTGGTCTCAAGGGTGTACTTGGCCAGAACATTCCAAAGGAGACTGAGGGCTGTGAAGAAGGCCAAATGGCAATGGGCAGAGGGCTCACAGTGTCAATCTTTACCAGGAGGGAGGCTCAGACAGCAACATTTGATTACTCCCTGATCGATATCTTATAGCTGACAGGAAATCAAATACTTTCCTCAGTTATATTCCCAGCAGATGGGCAGTCAACACCAAAGAAACATACAAACAGCACAGAAATCAGTTCTCTGGGGAGCCCCAGAGTACAACAGGAATTTAAAATTAACCCCTTATTTTCAGTCTTTGCTTGGCCCTTGAAATTTTACATGCGATGTTGCTGAAATTTCCTTTGTTCTGGGTCACATTTGTGATTACACACAAGATATGCTCCCTCTTCCTGACTTATTGTGGAAATGAGCAACCAGATCTACCTATGGAGCACTTACCCCATGAATCTGAGAAATAATACTGTTTTCCTCACCATCTTTCTGAGCTATGCATGCTCAGAGTCACTGAAAAGAGGGGTGCACAGAAGATAAAGTGAACCATTTCCTGCCAGTACAAGAGGAGCACCTCTTTGGGGACAACATCTCCAGAAGTGATTAAGTGCCAATCACTTCATTCCCACAGTTAGGTACAAAGAGCAAAACCCAGTCTTTGGTAAATTAAAAAGGTTGACAGCACAGAATTCATTGTACATCTAAAAGCTGTTAAAAGGAAGAGAGAGAAATATAAGATGTGAATGCATTTACATGGGAAGGGTAGGTCATCCATGGGATGAGAAAAGCACACCTCTTACTCCTACAGGCAGGTAGGATTTTTATTTTTTCATTTAATTTATTATTATTTATTATTATTTATTATTAATAGTATTATTTTATTTAATACAGGCAGGTATTTTATTTTTTCAATGTTTTACAACCATGCTCAACAAACACTCACAGAAACCCATTAATAATGCTCTATGACTGTGACTAAATTTAAAAAAAGCCAAACCAGATGTTACTACAAAAACCCGTTAAAAGTTGTGTCAAGAGTCAGTTGCCAAAATATACAAATATAGTGTTTTTCTCAGCAAAAATACACTTTGCCATATACCTCTGTGTAGGATAATAAGGTAATGAGTCACACAGATTTCATATAGACTTGCCTTCATATATTGGCACATATATATACTGTTCATTTCTTCTAGTGTTACTTCCATAATGTCATTGGCTTTTTTTTCTTTTGCCTCTGAGAACAGAAAGAATGAAAGAAAGAATAAAGAAAGAGAGGAAGGGAAAGAAGAAAAAGAAAGAAAGAAAGAAAGAAAGAAGAAGGAAAGAAGAAGGAAGAAGAAGAAGAAAGAAGGAAGGAAAGGAAGAAGAAGAAGGAAGAAGAAGAAGGAAGGAAGGAAGAAGAAAGAAAGAAAGAAAGAAAGAAAGAAAGAAAGAAAGAAAGAAAGAAAGAGAAAAGAAGAAAGAAAGGAAGAAAGAAAGAAAGAAAGAAAGAAAGAGAAAGGAAGAAAGAAAGAAAGAAAGAGAAAGATGTACCTAATGAATGATTGATTACCTACTGATCAGACAATTTTCACGTATTTTATCATGCAATAATCATCACTGAAAAGTTAATAATTTGAGTCTCTTGTTCTATGGGATGGTCACTACATATCTAACACCAGGAGATATGGAGAACCAGAAGCCTGGGAAAACAAGTAGGAAACACAGTCATTTCACTTCCTTTTGCACAAGTGCCAGGTTCTCCCTGCAGAATAGGAAACAGTTAAGAAATTAGCATACGTGGTGCTAACAATGAAGTTATTTGAGGAGTGAAGGAGACCTTTTTCACCCTAGAAAAACAGTAAAATAAAAGTGGAAGACTCTCATGCTTTACTTAATGCAATTGGTTCATATAAACTTTGATTGTCAACAGCTACATAACTTTCCCAGTTATTTCTCTTAGATAAAAGGAGGCTGTGAGTTGTTAATGACAAGCTCTGGCTGAAATGGGAGAAAAATTTGGGTATTTTCAGGCACCATGTCCTTTCTGAGGAGATGCCTGATATTTTCCTTAGAAATTTGGATTAGGTTCCCTGGCTCAGATTTCTTAGGATGAATTTTACTTTTACAAAGGTGATATCAGGTCTGATTTAATAGAGTGTAAGAGAACATGTTAAAAGTATATTCAGATTATTTTCTTCAGCCTTCCCCATCCCAGCCATTTTCATATTAATTTGCTAATTTGGAGACAGAGACTGTATATCAAAGGAAGGCTGCATGCAGTAATGAAGGCTGCAAATGTTTGTTGTTTCAGTGGTTACTGTTTTGATTTCTGAAATAGAGGGCAACTATCATTATTAACAAACAGCAGAAGAAATTATACAAATAAAGAAAAAAGAGAGAGAAACAGAGCAAGGCTCTTGTTTGAGAGGTAAATCTGTGTATAAATGCTGAGTAGAGAACTTCTCCCAATATGAAATGAAGCATCCTGCAAATCTAACATTAGAATTAGATGCTCACTTTCCTGCTTGAGAAATATTTGTTACAGAGTATTTGTGATACAGTGAAAACATAGTACAATACTTTTTTTCCTATACCAATGATCTGATTAAGAGAGTGCCAAACATATTCTGAAATACAGGAAGGTCAAATTATCCACTGCTTTCTTCATCTTCCTTTTCTGCACGGTGACATGAGATACCAAGAAGTAGTAAAAATTTACTCCAGAATTGATGTGCTTTCCATCAATATATATTAGATAACCCAATGCATTCCACTGAAAAAAACCAAACCAAAAACCCCCAAATCCACCAAAAAACCCAAACAAAAAAACCCCCCAAAAAACAAAACAAAACAAAAAACCAAAATGAAAACCAATCAAACAAACAAAAAATCCCAACAAAAATATCAACAAACAAAACCAACCAAGCAAACATTTTTAAGCTAAGGGACACAAAGCCAAGATAAAACCTCAGTTATTTCCAAACCTTTAAATGTAATCCCAGGTCTGAGCAAAGACTCGTATGAGCAAACACTTTTAAGACTGAAAATGGCCTCTATTATTCCACTGTAGAATAGACTGATATGATTTGTTTTCAGTGTTCATGTGGGATGCATTTGGTTTGGAAGAGGTCCCTCAAGCTGAAAGATATGTTTCCTGATGTCATGATACTGTTAATGTGCCATAAAAATGATTTAGCAGTTGGGATCAATGTACTGCATTCTAACAAGCCAATAAAATAGCCCCTATGGTATCCCATCCTTATTATAGGGTCCTATTAGGAAAATGGAAAAAAAAATTGTTCATATATAAACTATTTGGATTCTCTATACAGGAAAGATATATTTCAACAGGAGGGGTACATTTTAGCAGACTGGAAAAGAATAATGTGATGCCACAGCCCTTGTAGTTCTGAGTTAGACATCAGCACAGTTTTTGCATGGTGCATGAAGCATGGAGGTGAATAGATGAGGTATGATTTTCTGGGTGCCACAACAGATTTTTAATTTTTATCTGCAGAAAGGTTAAAAATGAAAGAAAACAGAAGAAGCCTACACATGCAATAAAAAGAAGCATTCAGAGAGTAAGAAGCATAATATAAGAATATTTGAGAGCAAAATCAGTAGCTCTAACAGGATAGATTAATAAGAAATAATTCAAAATATCCAGTGAAGTGTTAGTTTATAAGAGCATTAATGCCTTTTCTGCAAAACCTTACTTGTAAGATATTTTCAAAGACTTGTTCTGGTAAAGGAAATGCTTAACATCTTACTGTTCAGCAACAGTTCTTCCTTGCCCACTCATGTCAGTTATTTTCAATACTCTAGCATCATGCTTTTCAGAAGCTCACTTCTTTCCAAAGAGGTAAGGGGCTTATTTTAGATGCTAGAGTATGTTAGGAGACCAGATACAGTCTCAGGTTTCAGAAACTTGCTGCTATACACGCAGGTGTAGTGCCCTGGCTTTGCCCTTGTGATTATTCCAGCCCCTGGAATAGTGGTACTGGCAGGTAATCTGCAAAATAAAACTCAGGTGTGAATACAGTCATATGTATGTGGGTGCTAATCCCTGGCATCCCTGGACAGGCTGCTATTTCTTTATTACAAACAAGAGATCAGGTTTGAGATTTGGTGTAGAAGCAAAACCAGCAAAGAAGGTTAAATGAAGCAATTCTGGGTGCATCTCAACTGTATACACTTGGCAATTTCTCATTCCAAATAACTGAGAAATGTTTTTCAGGAACTTCATCTTCAACCTGTTGACCTAAGCAACTGGCATTTCCTTGGAAACTAGAAACTGCAATAGTATCCAGAGTCTTCAAGAAGTAATGTGAAAGGATGAAAAATAACCATGGGAATGGTTAACTCATGGAAAATTAAAGAATAGAAATTGTATGATATAAAGACAAGGTAAAAAAAGAATTAAAGTATTTATTGAGTTTTCATGGCAAAGTTTATGTAGGTGGAGTGAGAGCTACAGGAGTAAGAAGCAGCAGAGACAATACATGTGCAAAACTGGGAGTGAAATTGAGCTTGGAAAGAATGGAGGTGTGGGTGAAAGGTTTTAACGTTTCGTTTATTTCTCATTATCTTACTGTGATTTGATTGGTGATATATTAAATTACTTTTGCCCCAAGTAAAGTCTGTTTTACCTGTGACAGGTGAGTGAACTCTCCCAGTCCCCACCTCCAATCACAAGCCTTTTGTTGTATTTTTTCTGCCCTGTCCATCTGAGAAAGGGACAGTTTTGGTGGACACTTGGTGTCCAGCCATGGTCAACTTCCCCTCAAAATGTAAAAATTATTGCCATTTTTAATGTATAATAGTTTAATTGGCTAAGAAAATACTTCCTAATATGGCTTCTAATGGTGCCTACAGGACATTTTCCTTTAACTATATTTTTTTAATTGTGTATATGCAGAGATGCAGTTAAGGCTTTCATTTGATCATTTATCTGTTTCATGTGTGTAAAAAATGATAGGTTGAAAACTGGAAAAAAGATAACACTGATTATAAAACGCAACCACCTGCCCAGTCAAAATTTAGTGACTTCTCATGTTGTAGTTGCTGTAAAAAAATACCCTTTTTCCTAAGAAAAGCAAGGCTGAAACAAATGAAACATCAGTTTGCTTTGTGTTCCTTATCAAACATCTGTAACACATACATGGACAATTTTCAAAGGGATTAAATTAATCCTATTGAAGTTTACATACAAGTTCTTCACACTTTTCCACTGGAAATGTGTATGATAATACATTTTTACCTGCAGAGTAATTTTACTCTTGAAGTTGTTTTTATCTTGTTTTTTTTCTTGTTGTTTTTAAATCTGTCTGATAATTTTCAATCACTTTGGGAGTGCTGGTCAGACACTTCCACCCCCCCAGACCCAACTAGACCAACCAAAACTGAGTTTTAAGTTTCTGAGAGTTAATGATGGCTGAGAAGTGGATATTTACTGTCTCAGACGAGTCCCCAGTCTACCCCAGCTCTCTTTTCAAAACAAAAATCAAGACCTACTGAAAATTGAATAAAATTCTAGGAAACCTGGGTGCCTAGGAAGCTTCCATTAGTCTCTTCCAGTTGCTCCCCCACCGGCACAGTGCAGAACGGAAACATGGAAAAGTCATTGTCGTTGCACTCTGAAGGGCTCCTATTTCTCTGGCTCCCAGAAGATTACTTATAGAAAGAATATACCAGAACTGTAATACAATAAGCTATAATGTGAAACAACTGTAAGCTCTTGAAGACTTTTAATACAGATGACACGCTGGTCCTTTAAAGAATGAAACCATAATTTATACAAGAAACTGTCAGATACACGGGACCCAAAATGCATTTGAGCACACAGCTTGCTTGCTTCCTTGTAGGATATCAATCAATTTATTAAGAATTAATCTGCACCCCAGTGTTCTCCTAAAACTGCCTAATGTCTTGGCAAGCTACTTGAAAGGGTTCAGTGAGAATTTATAAGGGCAGCTTGGAAACAGGATTTTTTTTTTCTTGCTCAACAAAGGGGATACTGTTTCCCCTCTGAACATATCTCTGTTATAGTTTAACACAGTAATGGATAGGTTTGCCAAAAATCACAGTTTTTAATGGCCTTCAGCGAAACAGTAGATTTGTCTTTGCCTTCATACTGTGTCCTGCATTTATGCTGTTAGAATGGCTCTTAATCTGCCTGGAAGTATCAAATGCTCTTGGCCTTGAGAACACAAACTTGTGCACACACTAAAAAGTACAGTCTGTAGAGTAACCACATTTTCCATGCATGCAGAAGAGCAAGAAGGACTGAAACTAAAGAATCTAATTTCGAGTACTTTCCAGCTCTTGACATAAAAATGGCAAGAAGGCCTGGGCAAATTTAAAATGTGGTATTCATATTCCCTACATAAAATGTGCTAAAATGGCTTGAATGATGTCACTTGAGCAAAGATATTTTTGAACTCCAAGAACAGTGCATGCTTGGCACTGACCAGATTTGTGGGGTGTGTGAGGCTGCACACATAAAATCATCTTATGGCTATCTCAAGCCATTAGTAAACAATGAAGATTTTAACCTACAAATAGCAGAAAATTATATCACACACATTCTACAAAGTTATTGCATCTTTCTGGTTCCTGGCTTTCAAACATTTTACTCTGGCAAAAGCAGTCAATGAAACATCAAAGGGGTGTGTGGAAAACATGAACCCTTACTTGTTCGGCCTTAAGTTCAAGGAAAAATTAAACAGATAATGGTTATCAATGGTCTGTTGGCTCTCAGGACTGTTTTTTTCTTTTCAGAGATAATGGCTGTGTGTGCACACAGACACACATCTCTGTTTTAGAGTATTACAGCAACAGACTTAATAGAAACAGCTTACTTTGGACCATACTCACGAGAAAGCTGTTTGCTACATCAATTTTTTTCTCCATTTTGTGAAAATCTCAGAGTTCGGCCATTTGCTCAACCAGTTTCAGTGTTTTTCGCTCCAGTGACAATGCCCTCTAACACATCAAATCAAAATGATGGACTTGCATTTCTGAAAAAACCTTCCATTGGTAAAAAATTCTCTCTTCCCTCCTAGAATTCATCACCCAGGTAGGTAGTCTACTGTCTCCAGAAGGATTGTTTACAAGTCTAGGGACTTATCCTTTGCAGCAGAATTTTCAGGGCCATGCCAAAATGTCTGAAAAGGAAGATTGTTTTATATCCATGTTTCTATTTTAAAAATGAAACATATTTTATCTTACCCACTTAAATCCTACAGCTGCCATTTTACTGAAATAATTACAGCATTCAACATGTTTGAATGCTAAACAGAGAAAATGCACTTTAAAATTACTGATATTTGTAGGAGAAAACAAATTGACTGCTTAGTTGCATAATGCTGGACAGATAAATTGACCTACTGTAAAACAAACCTGCCACTGTTTCTGACTAATGAAATATAAGGCCAAAATAACTGTTAAATGCTACCTAAAACCAGTTTGATTCTAATGTTAACAAAATCAGAATTGCCTTTTTTTTTTGACAGTGTGTTTCAACCAACACATCTTTTGTGAAACAACTCTTATGGCATCTTCTGAATTCAACAGCAAGCAAAGGATTGTAAAGATGAAGCTGCGCCCTTGAAGAGAAGTGCACACTCTCTATTCTCTTTTCCTTCTACCTTATTAATTCAGAACTTTGCATGAACAAAGTGGCAGTAATTAGCCTTGACATGGACCAGTGCCAGGCTTTTCTATCAAGTTTCTTTCCTGTTTATGTTTGAATTACTCCGGGGCTGCCTCTGTGAGCCCTTTGGTCTCAACAAATGCATTTTTTTCCCCTTACTCTCATGGTACAAAGAATGTAATCTTAGTTGACTGGAGTCTGCTGAACATCACATTATTTCCTTGACTCAGTTAAAGATTCACAAGCTGGAGTGGAGAAAAATGCTTTTGCTTAATAAAGGCTGCAACACTAAGAGGGTATGCTCTCCAGAGAAGAATTGCTTTGCCTGAAAGTTTTTTGCTCATCACTGCTCTAAAATTTTGTCTAGAAAAATCAGCACAATTTTTTCTAAAAGGATCAGTATAGGTAGGATTTGGATGATGAGGGCTCCAGTTAGTGGTTCTTCCCTGAAAATTTGGCGTATAATGGATGTCTAATCCTGAGTGAGAAGAATCCTGTGATCCACAGTCCCCCAGATCTACTGTCTTATTTCCACCTCCTACCATATGCTTATGATCAGACATAGGCTGGTCTCAGGAGAGCTTTACCTGTTTTACTATAATCAAAACCTACTATGATTACACATCTAATTAATAAAAGAGGCTGGGCACAGAACGTTTGATTCAGGAAGAATATGGAGTTAGTTTAGTGAAGGAAGTTGTTAACTTTTGGATCTGCAGTGACTCAGTGCCCATTTGAGTTGTTATTTGCTTTCCCCCAATGATCAAAAATTATGATCATAATAGTAAAAACCCACAGGGAAATGAAACAATAAGCATTATTTTAAATCACAAAAACTACAGGGGAAATTATTTTCATAAGCAGCTATCACAATATACTTCAAGTTAAGTGTCATACACAAAGGTTAAAAGAAATCCTTCTTTAGAAAAGAAACTCATCCATAGGGATTGAAAGGCAATAACTGGAAACACTTCAGGAAAAAAAATGCTAATTTTTTAGCTTACTTCAAAAATATAACTTCAAAAAATAATTATGAAATTAAAGCTCTCCCTTCTTCATTTTAACAGCAAACATCTTGATCCTTTAAAATTATTCTTTTCGAAGATCCTGGACCTACTGGGTTATCAGAATTTGCATGTAATGTGTAAAAAAATTACTTGTCCAAATATAAGCTTTTTCATTACTTAAGATTCATGACTTAAGATTTTAAAATTCTTTTTGAATTGTGTAACCATGGTTAGTTATCCTGAAATGTTTTTAGTGTTACAAAACCCCCCAAATCTCCTTGAAATGTCATTGAGAACTATTTTTTCTTCCTTTTGGGGATTTGGCTTGCCCTCATCATGAAATCTAACTTTGGAAGCACTTCCCTAAAATACTTCTAAAATTGGAGTCTGGCCTAAAAATCAACCCAAAATGTTAAGCCACAAGTAAAGGAATGAAGTGTGTCACACTGTTTCAATAGTTCTTTATACTTATTGGGTTGTAAATAAGCTTAAGTCTCAACAAAGGCTTGAAACATGCCATCAATATGAGCATATATTTATATTTAAGTGATGGTTTTGTGCAACCACAAGCTGTTGGTGCAGCAGTGGTCTCATCTTTATTTTATTCCTGACGTAGCTGACTGAAATTTAGTTGTGGGACACAGAAAGGGCAGGAGTTGAGACATCCTGCAACTCATCTGGTTAGTTATGTTCCTAAACACGTTTTGATTGGATGACCTAATTGAGGATTGAACTGAAGTCCCCTGGCTTCTGTCTCAGTACTGTCATAGGAGACTTAATGGGTCAACAACATGGTCTGAACTGTCTATTCCCTGAGCAGACATAATTTTTCTCTGTCTAATTCCTCCAGCCTCTGGCTATTTACATAGGATCCTATAGATTTTTTTTGTGTGTGTATGAACTCCAAAACCATCCCTCAGCTATCATTCTGTTTGCAAGGTTCACTGGTCTCAAATCTATTCAATAGGAAGGCTATCCTGGAGAACATTATGTGTGGAGTTCTCTATACATACAAATGCATTCAATGCACAGATATTTCCAGTGTCAGGAAAAGCTCATTTGCACATTTTCCTGGCCATACGAGAAACAATTTTCCCTTTCAGATAACTGGTTATGGCTAACTGAATTCTAAGCATGAATTTCAAATCACAGATTGTGAAGGTTAAAATAATAATGATAATAACAACAATAATAATAATAAAGAAACATAATAAGAAATTATCTTTCCAAGCTGAAACATCCAGAGGCTAGATCTTCTATTACCAGGATACAATTGTCAGACTTTGTAAGAACAGATTCAAGGCAGAATGAGCCTGATGATTACACATTAGCTATTATTATTATTCTCTATTATTATTTTAAATATTATAGTGTATTGTGGTTATAATGGAAGGTAATGTGCCATGGGAATGGAGCATCCCTGAAACTCATTAGAAATTAAATATATAGAATGAAAATGTGAGAGATAAAATTGCTTTTCTGCCTGCCAGTATGAATGGAATGGTGTATGACAGGGATGGAATAATGGGATGCTCTCAGCTCAGTCCATGTAGGAACATCTCCACTTCCTGCCAAGGAAAATAAAATTTAACCTCATACACAAGCACATACACCAAGAAAGCAAATGCTAAACTGAGGAAGGAGAGCTGACTAGAATTCAAAATTTGACTTGGAAAAGATGGCCAATGTCTGTACTATTTTTTTACCTTTGGGATCTTGGCATGAATCCAATCAGAGGTTCTAATTAAAATGAGTTTGATGGTCTCAGCCTAGTTCCTAATTGATGGCAGTTCACACTACAAAACACATAAGAATTCATTAGAGTGCTCATCTGGCAATTTCTGCTCAGAGGGAGCAAGAGGAGGTAACTACAATGGATTCCAACAACTGTCCTGCATTTAGGTAGCATGGTCCTTTCTGGGTAGTCAAAAAAAGCGTCATCAATAGAGCATTAGGGATCAAAAATCAAAGCATTCCTCTAGAATTAACTCAGATGTAGAATTGTAAATGTACTTCCTAGTAATTTATTTTAAGACTCAAAGCATGGATATAGAAATTATGACACGTTCCAAGAAGAAATCTGCACAGTATTTCTTGGCATTAAATTGTATGTCTTGTTGTCAAAATACAAGTCACTTCAAAGAGAATTTTCTACTTACACTTTGCTAAAAACATTTTATTCAAACTCAAAAGAAATACAGCTTCTTTTTTTTTTTTTTTTTTCCCATCCAAAAGGGCAATTCGGCTTTGTGTCGAGGTGGTCACTGGCTCTGTACAGACAATATATAGCAAAATATTCATGTTGTACTAAATATGCTGATGAGAAAAAGTATTTGCAAGTTCTAATGCCGACCAGCAGAGAGACTTTGCAACTAATGTATCACCATTCATCACTTGGTGAAAAACAAGCTGATCTTTATATTTGGGGTAGTTTTCCTGCCCTAATCAGCTCTTTTTCTAAGCCTCTTGAAACTTTGGGGTGCTTGTTCAAGGTGGCATGCTCTGCCTATAAGAATTTTTTCACTGCTTATGACTTATACTACTAAAGATTTTGGATGGATCAAAAGGGAACGTCTACCTACATGTGGAATATTTTGCCTTGTCTCCAGCAGACCCATAGCATGCATTTACTTTTCTTTTGAGGGAGTCTTACCTAATCTTGCTGGGGGAGAAATGAGAATGGTGTCATTGGCCTCCAAATAACAGGCTAAAGATTCAAGGTTTAAGTTTAGTTTTCAGTCTAGATGAAGATTATATCCAGGTCTCCTGCTCTGCCTCAGCATTTTTTGGCTTACAGAGCTAATGAGCCTTGTCTATAAATGAATAGATCTTCCAGAAAAGGGCACCAGAGAAACAGCCCAGCAAATATGCCATGATAATCTGAATCTGAGGAAGGCTGACAACACAGAGACAAAATACAAAGTATGAAGATGAGGAATCTTGGGCACAACACAAAGTGTCCTACCAGTGCACCATAACAACAAATGATGGCCAATAATTTTGTCTGAACCAACTGCAGGTCTGTAACATATCTCTGCTATTTTATCTTAACACTATGACTTCATGTCATGCTTCTGAAAACCTAGAAGGCCCTGGGATGGGTTTTCTGAAGCATAAACATCCCTTACTCCTCTTGATTTCTAATCAACTGCCAGAAATCATGTGTTGATTCACCAGCAAAAATCCAGGATATTCATTGAGGCACTTCATTTGCCCAAAAGAAAAAAAAGCCATTACTTTGTGACAGATGCACTTTTTCTCCTTGGTAAGTGGTGCTACCTTCAGGATATAATTTTTCCAGGAACAGCACTCACTTCCTACTTGCTTCTGGACACAGTTCAAGGTTTCCATGTAGTCATTCATCTTGGCAAAAGGAAAAGTGCAGGGAAACATTCCTGATGCTAAAATTATTTTTCGTTTGTAGTCAAATTCATTCTGTGATGTCAGAGCTTTAAAAATAGTTTTTCCTAGACTCATTCTAATATTAAAAAGAGTGGATATGCAATTATCAACAAAACAGGTTTTTCCAGGAAAATGTTGCTTTTTGGGTTTTCAACCGTCCATCTCTCAGTTTCAATTGATAAATAGGCATTCTTTTCAGAGCTGTGTTATCCTTTACTTACACAACAAATTCTTTGTGTTGCTTTAAACACAGTATTCTAAAATATAAGATTTAAAGTGAAAATAAATCCCTTCTTGTATAGATACTGCACTGCATAAAAGATAAGAGAAGGGAAGGCTCTGGGGTGGCCTTATTGGAGCCATTCAGTATTTAAAGATGGTCCGTATGAAAGATGGGTGCAAACTTTTTAGGGTAGGGCCTGCTGCGATAGGACAAGAGATAATGGTTTAAATTCAAGATGGCACATTTAGACTGGATATCAGTAAGAATTTTTTTATGATGTGGGTTGTGAGACACTGGAATGGGTTGCCCATAAAGGTGATGGATGCCCCATCCTGGCTAACGTTTAAGGTCAGGTTGGACAGCTCTGAGTAACCTGATGTAGTTGAAGGTGAACCCCAGCTCATTTCAAGGGGCTTGGAGTAAATGGCCTTTAAAAGATCCCTTCCAACCCAAATCCTTCTATAATTCTGTGATTCTATAAATAAGCTTCATTTGGTCTTTAAAGAACAGCTTATTGCCCTCTCAATGCATATGTATGAATCAGGTCGGTATTTGCAAGTTTCATGCATTTTGAGAGATAAATTGTGTCTATACAGTACACACAATTTAAAAATGGCTTGACATTTTCAAAACGTTATTTTGTCTAGCACTTGTGTTAACAAAAATAATATTTCAGTGCACTTGAATCGCAAACCATCTATTCAGAATGTCATCTAGAGGCAAATGATAATAAAACAAAAAATGAAGCAACATTTCTTGTTGCATTATCCCATTGCCCTGGAGTTATGCAGGGTCTATCTCCCAGTACATCCGCCCCCGACCTCCTCCAACAGCTCCATTTAATTACAGCATTACCTTCCAACTTACATTTCTTTCTGTTTCTTCCTATCTTTTTCCAAAATGCTCATTCCTCACTTGCTGATCACCACTGACTACTTTTGCCTCAGCTGTTCCCTACATTATCAGTCCACAGACTGCAAGCATTTCTATGCCTGGAATATAATTTTTATTTCTACAAAGGTTTCAGAGACCTGTACTAAAAAAAAAAAATCACATTATCCACTGTTATCTTTTTTGCAGGTGGGAGTTGAGTTCTGTCTACAGTCTCTTAAGAGGGAGAAAACCTAGTGGGTTTCTCGTGCTAGTCCACATACATGAATCTGAGAGTTTCCTTCTTCCCATCACGTGTTTTGTATCTGTTGCAAAAGTCTGGTAATAATGTTAAACTACTTCACTAGTTTCACAGCACAACAGGATTTTTGCTGCTGCAGATGAAGAAGAAAGGCTCATGGTGAGATTAAATATCTTTTGTAGAGTCCCTGGGTTGGTAGACAGAGAATCTGTGTTCCAGCTCAATGAGTTTCTTAGAAGACAGTAGTTTCTAAATGTATATTTTAAAGAAATTAAAGCATTTCACTAGTTTTTAATAATTGAAAGCCTAAATTAATTTTAAAGTTTCACAAAATGCCATTAATAAAAAATGAAAACAGTCTTTTCTTTCTCTTTTGAGTCCCGTTCAATTCAGATTGTTTACCCAAAACAATCTGAATTAAACATGATTATATGGCTCTCTTTGCAACTGTTTTCATTTTGAGCAAAGTCAAAAGTAAGCTTTGATTTTCACATGTTGAGCAAAAGCAGCCAGTCAAACAACACCTCCCAATGTAAAAAATACCCAATACTGAAATTTGAGCTATAATCCAATCCTCACTAGCCACATACAAAGCATGAGCTGTATAAACTTTATGTATACATCTAAAACTGAACACAGTCTCTAAATTTCTCATGAAAAGCTTTGGCTTTTTATTCCTTGTTCAAAATTAAAACAATCCCTCATCTGTAACCATCAGTTGGCTAAAAGCATTAATTTAAGAGGTAGGGGTATCAAAGCTAAAGAAACGTTCCTGGCTTTACTCCCGGTGCTCTATGTCTGCACGGAGATGGGGAAAGCTGAGGGGGTTTGGTTTGGTTGGGGTTTTTTTTCTTTGGGGGATAAGGAGACCATTTGTAGCATATGTCCTACATCTGGCAGTAGCTCACTGATAAACACGTGTAGCAGCAGGAACCCAATTATCCCTGTTGCCCTTTTTAGAATTACTACGAGTTGTGCTCTTCTAGGCAGCGGAAATAACACATGAAGGAAAAAGGCACCGTTTTAAAGTTTCCACAGCACATTTCCTGGCACCACTCCACAAATTACATGCAGCAACGCTCTCCCAAAGAATCTTTTGCTACTTAAAGTGTTGTAGGGCCTGCACCACATTTCAGCTCTATACCTTAAAACACTGCATGTAATTGTCAGTGAAGAGAAAGCAATTAGTGCAATTTCAAGACAAAAGTTTAATTCACTGCAAAAAAATTATTTTTTCTGAAAGGGGAGCTTTGGTTTTTTTTTTTTAGGTGCTTTTCATTTTTGGATCCTACATCCCTCCTTCCCTTCAGTCCCTGATCTTGGGGTGCTTCTAGGACCTCTGAGATCACATTGTTCTGTGCTGCAGATGAGCCACATCAGCATGCTCAGAAATTCAGAGCAGGAGATAGAAAGCACAGAGGTCTTTGTCTTTCCTCTCTCATACTGTTGTTTGTAAGACAGTATAAACAATAGCCTATTAGTATTCCAGTGACTCTGTTTCTAAGCTGGATAGTTTGAAAAAAATTACATATTAAATACAGAGAAATACAAAATTGCAATATTTGTATTAAATTGTCTTCAGGAATGAATTGTATTTCTGCCCACTTTTATCTAAACCCTTTTTGAAGTCTCCTCACATTCAAAATGATTAAATTATTGAGATTATTTTCCAGGCTCATATATATTTATATTACTAAAAAAGAATTCAAAATAATAAAACCCATATTCCAGACATTTATTGTACAATTAGCAACTGCTTTTTCAGTTTAACAAGTATTATTTTTCTTTATGTCATTGTGCTCTCTTTTAGATTGAATCAAAATGAACCAGCCCTATGTTCATTTTCACTATATTCACTTTTAGATTGAATCAAAATGAACCAGCCCTATGTTCATGTTCACTATATTCAGGGGAAACATTGCCCCTAATGAGTATCTTACTATGGGAACACCTATGGTATTTTTATAAAATGCTATAGCATTTTTATGAATGTCTGTATTTACTATCAACCTTCATGCTAAGATGGCTGAATTGTGAGAGCAGAATTAAAATTTTCCTCATTGTGAAACTGGTATAAATCTGAAGTTAATATATGTATTTTCTTGTCAGTATTTTGACAGATTTTCTTCAGCACAACCAAAATCTAATGAGGTAGCCAGTTACAACATCTTTTTCCTGTCTGCTTCTCTCTGACCTCCAGAAAAAAATGGGGAAGATGAGAATTGTTTTGAGCAAAAATCTATTAATTGCCTTCATCCTTCTTTGCTCTGATCATCCTCGCATATATTTCTACTCAGGAAGTTTGTTTATGTTCAATGTCAGGGGTGTTTGGGACCAAGGGAAGCATTTCTCCACATAAGGTCAGGAGGGAATGGTGCAGGCTGTTTAGGTATGCATTTTGAAAAGATAAAGCAATTCAGACCCCCCCCGGTTAGCTTAGAGGAATGATTCTTAAACAGTGTGCACATATATATATTACCATAACTACTTAGTAAGTCCCAAGTGCAGTCACACTTGAAAATCGTTTTTCTTGGGCATAGGAAGACTTGCACATACTGGTTTTCATACTGGAGTTCCATAGGGGAGCCACCTCAAAGTTTGAAACGAGAAGGTAAAAATAAAAGTATTATATTTATTACGTTTATTTTAAAGGTGGTACACCCAAAGACAGGTACTTAAATAACCCATGGCATTGCCAAGAAGAGCTGCTGGGGCTGGGCTGAGGCCGTGAGCCCACTCTCTCCCAGTTCTAGATGCTCCAGCCCTTGATGCAGAAGCCTACAAACACACAAGTGGCAGAACTGTGCATCCACTGGAGCTCAGACTGGTCTCTGAGGGAATATGACAGAACCCACACATCACTGGAAACACAGCGTGCTGCCTTCTCTTCTGGGCTTACCAACCTGTACATTCCCTGCACCTGGAAAAATCTGCCACTGGGCACTCTGGTGGGATGTGGCAAAAATCCCATGTTTCATGAAGATGTTAATTCCTGTCAGACAGCTTGGACGTAGCCTGAATCTTAGATTTTTCTCCCAAGAAATCTGAAGAAGTGGTTCTGTCCTGCTGTCACTGTCCGTGCTGGTGGCAGTATTTCCAGGGAATCCACAGAGGTAGTTGTGCCTCCATGTAACACAATCTTAGAATGGTTTAGGTTGGAAGGTATATCACAGATCATCTCATTCCAACCCTGCCATGGGCAGGGACACTTTTCACTGGCCCATCCAGCCTGGCCCTGAACACTTCCAGGGATGGGGCATCCACAGCTTCTCTGGGCAACCTGTGCCAGGGCTTCACCACCCCCACAGTAAAGAATTTTTTCTTAACATCTAATCTAAACTTACTCTCTTTCAGTTTAAACCATTGTTTCTTATCCTGCCACTATTTGCCCATCCAAAATGTCCCTCTTCTTCCTTTTTATAATCTCCCTTAGGGTAGTGGAAGGCTTTAATGAGGTCTCCCCAAAACCTCTGCTCCAGGCTGAACAATCACAAGGATCACAGGTAATAACAGACCTCATCTCTCTTTTTAATCCTTTCTGTACCTTTATGTAACAGTTTGATTGGATGCAAAGAACTTGTCAAAGGAGACAGAAATGTCTTAATTCCTTTAAATACACTTGGATATTCTGTATGTTCACAAAAGGTTAGACTGCCATCATGAAGCACGAAAGCACAAGTGAAATACAGCAACTGTACTGGAATGGTGCCATTAGGGAAAGAAGTAATATTTAAATGAAATTAGACAGAGATCTCAGGCACACAGAACATAAATATTTAATTTGGAATTCCACCAAGACACTGGGGCTAACACCTTTAACTTGGCACATGCAAGATTTTTAAATGACCACAAATTTTATGAGGACCTCAGATTTCACCTCCCCTTTAAAGGATTGGCTCCCCAGTGGAAAAGATCTGGTGAGAAGCTGATTCTTTATTAGATCAGGTGGGAACTTGGCCTTTGGTTCTTATTTCATTAATGTAACAGAATCACAACACTCATGCATAGAATTTGGTGGTAAACAAAATTTGTTCCTGAAGGCTTTACGGGGAATTCATTGCAAGAACCAATTAAGCCAAGCATATCTTACCTATGGAGTGAATTCAAAAGCAAATGACCCAAATCTTACAGAGGCTTATTAATTTTCGCAGGAAAAATAAAAATAATCTGCTCTTTTCTTTAAAAAATTTTCCTCCAGAACTAAAAAAACCAAAAAAACCCCACAACAAACCCACAAAAGAACTTCAAAGGGAAGAGAGTGAATTCAAGTTTAAATACAGTAAGCATCCTGTATAAGTCTTTGCTTAGTAATTAGAAATAATTTATAAGGGTTTTTTTGTTGTTGTTGTTGTTATTGGGTTTTTTTTGTAGAGAATGTTGGTGTGTCTTGTATTTTTTTTTGTGAGAATACTGCAATTAGCAGAAGTCAGAATAAAAACAGTAGGTGCTAAAAATTCTCCCAGATACAAAAATCTTTAACACTATGGCACATTATCAATTTTGGCACAGTGGGTTTTAGACAGATAATTAGCAAGTCTTGGCTGACCAACTTCCATACTGCTGCCATGAAGACTAAGAAAGAGCTTGTTTTTCAGCCAGTAATGCAACTTCTGTCAAATAAAGTTTTGCAGGCACTAATACAAGAATTTTATGTATGTTCAGTATCTCATTTGTATAGTGAAATGAGGCAAGAAGTATGATGCATGCAATTAATCTTATAGTATATAGCAAGTGGTTTTAGGAGGAAATTCACATTTTTCTCATTAAAGCTGGTTGGGAATATATCTTCCAATTAAAGTGTTTTTTTTTTTTTTTTTTGAGTAGTGTAAATAGTTAAGTACTAGAAAAAAAATTAGCTTGAAAAGTTTCAAAAATCAGGAATGGCAAGATTTTCAAAATGCCACATGTACATGTGTGAACATCCAGACTAGACAAGTAAATAATAAATCCACATCCTCCTCTATTTATGGCCCTGATTAAAACTTGGAGCCAAGTTTTTTCCAGCAACACGAGATTAGGCCATTTTTTCTAGGGGCATATCCAGATGGAGATTTATAAACTATAGGAAGCTTGATGTCATTTTGAAAATTCAGCTGCATCCTGGCTGATGCAGCTGTTCTGGTATGCAAAGATAACTGCAAACACGAGTTCTAGTTAACTTCATGCATAATTTTTTTATGTGATTATGCAACAGAGACAACATAAGAAGTAATGACCTGAACATCATTTGAATACATTCCTAGTTCCTCTGGCAGCAACTGGGTGCCAGGGCACCATTCCAGTCTGAGATCCTGACCAAGAACATCCAGACTGGCCCAGTGCCAGGCTGAGGAGGAGGACAGGAGCAGGAGGAGGAGGGAGAGAAGTTGTCCATCACTGCACCAGACTTGGACTGCACTGAAAAGAGGACAAAGATTGCTTTGCCTGTTACTACTTCCTCTTTTCTTATCCCACATATCCCCAAATGTCTTCTGTTCTACTCTTTTTTCTCTACATTTGAATTCAGAAGATGGTTTTCAGAAGCTGTATAAGGTGTTATTAAGTTAAAGCAATGGTGAAGTACTAAACAACATACAGCATGTGTATTTCAATATTTCCTTGTCCAATAATGATTGCTCAATATTTCAAGAGGCAATGAAATATTTAAACAGATTACTGAGAAGAAGTGTACAAGACCAGCTAAGAAAGATACAGATTGATGAAATATTTTCTAACATCTCAGAAAAGTTATAAGGACTTTCTGCTGACTTCTTTTTTTTTTCCTCTCAAAGTGGAGACTAGCATCTGGTGAATACAAAAAGATATTGGAGATGGGGAAGGCTAGGATAAGAAAATACCACAGCAATGTACAAATTCCAGTGGCTCAATTTGAAAAGCATTGCGTATTTAATAATTACTTGTACTTTATCTTTAGAGTTTATTGACCAGCTTCCCTGGCATCAAAATCTGACTAAATTAGCCACAATGAGTGAAACTTGGGGTCAAAAGTCAGTTAAATGGAATAAGAATTGTGTTCTGTATGTGCAGAACAGGTGGCAAAACAGGGCCAGCCTCTCTCTCTAATCCTCCTTAAGATGTGATACCGATTAAGCAGATATTTTTCTAATTTCAGTGTAGCATACCTGATCCTTAAAATGAGACTTTAGCTCTTGGGGAAGTTGATGGCATATAATTTCCTCTCATTTAGACAGATTGCTGGAGAAGCATGCTAGCAATAAAGATAAGCTTTATTTATCATAATTATAGTGACTTGTTCTTTTAATTAATTTTCCAATTCACACTAATGTTTATATATTAAACAATTTACATTACTGCTTAGTGGAGGTAATATTGATACTACTCTTATTTAAAAAAATGTGTCTCCATTTATGGTATAAACATACACAATTGTGTAACATAATTTAAGAAACCTGCTTTGTGTGCCATAGCAGAAATTAGCTCATCAAATATGTTATATTTGATAGAGACTATAGGCCATTAGAAGCATCATGTCTCTTTCCCATCAATTTATCAAATTCTTGTCTGACTGGCATTTCCTGATTACACACTATCTTCTTTATGCATTTTCTTACACTTCAGTACCCGGCTCTGTCAGAAAATGACTGCATCTTTAAATTAACATCCATCCATCTTTAAATTACTTCCATTCATAACTCCTTTAAGCCAGGGCCAAATTAAATTCCAAGGAGCCTAGAAGGGGAAGAGCATATAAGGAAAGTGAGGATTAATGTTGTTTAAATGCACATTTTCTTAATATCTCAAAGCTCCTTGCCAATCTTGCTTAGATGTTTACTGTTGTTCTGCCAAGTTGCTGACAATTGTGACTTTTAAATTGATTTCATTGTTAGAACAGCCAGATGAATGAAAATTAGATTCAGTTACTATAAAATCAGTATGACTGTCAGAAATGATGGTGTCTCCCTCAGCACATACTTTTTACTATGCCTCAGTTTGTGGTGTTTGCAGGCAGGATGGGAGTTGTGCTGGGGATCAGCCACAGAGCTTTTAGGGAGAGTACCCCAACCTTTGTTTTTTTGATTGTTTGGGGTTTTGTTGTTGTTGTTTAATTGTTGTTGCTATTGTTTTTATTGGTTGTTTTTTGATGCTTGCTTTGGTGAGTTGGCTGTCTCTTCTCCCACCAAAATTTGGACTGACAACACTATGCTGACTATTCTAATAACACCCAGAAATAAATGGAGAACAAACTCGTGAGAGATGGGTGGTTCCAATGTGTCTTTTTCTCCTTCTATACAGTGGATGCAAATATGTGTAGTTAATTTTTAGAAATGTTTTTCTACTGTTTACACATATCTTCCAAGTAACGTCCTTCTGACTCTGCGATACTGGCTAACCACACCAAAATTCATTTTGATATTGAATGCTTCCTCTGTTTTTAATACTATATCTTCTCTCAATTTCTGGAAGATAAAGAGTATTCACAGTATATTCTGCACTGAAAAAATATTTAAATACCTTAAAATAGACTTCACTGTTATTATATTTTTCCCAGCCTCTCCTACTCCTTGATATTACCAAATGTATTTATACTTTCCATTCCATCTTCTCATTAACTAACATTGCTCCTGATGATAATTTTTTTTAAAATACACCAAGTTAGGGAAAATTAAAGTATCATCAAAAGATATCCAGACATCTATCTGGAATAAACTTGACTTAGCAGGCTCAGTCTAGATACATTTCAAGTCCTGTCCTGAAGTATTTTACTTGACTACCAGAGTATAGATAACAGATATCTATATCTATCTATATATATATCTATATACACATACACACTTGGAGACAGCTCTTCCCTCCAAGTCTGCTTTCTCCAGGCAACTGAACTGCCAGTTTGGCCTCAATTTTCTCTGTTTTCTCTGAAAAATTGCATTGTGCTCTTAATTTCACACACAAAATCCAGTGACTTACACTTAATTTCTTCTTCTATGCAAAACAGAATATTTCAGGAATCAGTATTACTCAGTTTCTGTTAGCAAATTAGCAAACAAGAAATAGTGCTCCAAAGAGGCTTTTCATTGTGTTTAAAGAGAATAATGTTCTTCAGCTTTAAATTTTCTCTATTTTGATATAATATCAAGGGTCAGAATAACAATCCCTCAAAAATCCAAAATGTTACTTTTATCATGAGACTTATCAAACAGCTCGTAACAATGAGCTGCTCTCTTCCAATATCAAACCTCAAAAAAAGAAACAATAAGTACTCCTTTTCTCTTAGAAACAAGGACAAATTTCCTATTGTGAAAAATATATTCTTGAAATTTCTACAAATGAGAACTTTTATATTTTTTGTTTTTATCTATCACAGTCCTTTAAAAAATGTGGTAACAATCATTTGCTGCTTGTAGAGTATAAAAAATATTGGGGATATTTCCAGTAGGTGAAAATAACATGTTTTATTCTAGCACTTTGAGGCCCTTGGGGTGTCATACACAAAAAATTCTGGTGTGTGTTAGCACCTGAGTGAGAGGAAAAACAAAGTATAATGGAGTAGTAGATTAAAAGTTTAACTAATTTTGCATCAGTATGCTTCTTCCTTAAAAAGTAATAATACCTGCGCCTCATGCTAGTCAGAATTTAAATGAAGAATATATATTTGTATGCAGTGTGCCAGCTTCATCATCAACAACACCTTTTATTTAAACAGTGCTCGTTCACTTCTGAAACACCTTAGGCTGTCAAAATCTCGTGCTCTAAAATACAGTCAAGGCTTGTGCTTTTCAGGAGGGAGAGCAGAAGCAGAACCAGACCCAGTTCCTTTGTTCCCACCCAGCCTTGGTTGCTAATCAATTTTTATCCGCCTCCAAATCTGTAATTATGGTGTTGCTTTCAGGCTGCAATAGAATACCAGGTTTACACAGCACAGGGAGAGATAAACAGGTACTCAGTGCAATTTGAAAGGTTTTGACCTTTAAAAGCTGTTAATCTACACGTGAATTATAATTAATCAATTAAAGGAGATTCAGTCTAGTACCAACATAATTAGATACAATTTTACTGCTGAATAAGCCATGATAACCCCCATACAAATGAAGACAGAGTCCACTGCTCCTTACATTTTCAAACATCCCAGCTCGGCAGTTTTAGCAAAACTATGTAGGTTTCCCAAGTGGGATTTTTATGGCTTTGGAAAGCAGAAGTGTTGAACGGTGAGACTGCATACCAAGTTCAAAAATATGGAATAATGTTTGGAAAACTCTTCCCACTTTAGCCTACATACTATCTTCAAATATTTCCCTGAGAAAGAAGGGAAGGAGGAAAACGGGATCCAAGGCGCTGCAGGAGTGAAAAGAAGTGGTTGCTGATGACTGTTTTCTGACATCTTTGAGGCCAAATTCAGGGATAAAACAGTAAACAAAACCCACATAATGTGTGTTGTATTTAACCACCACAGCTAATAGCCCTCAACCTGACTCAAATGGGAATATGCAGTGATTAGAGACACCTGCAGGTTAATAATTGGAGGCATCTAAGCACAGAGGCAATTAATATAGGAAAACTCTCCTGAGGCTGGAAAGGCAGCACTGTTTAAATAAATAAATAAATAAATGAATATGTATGCATACATAAAAGGGAATACTTTTTCTTCTTCTGAGTAGTCCACCTTTCTACAGGGACTAGAGAGGAAGTCATCACTGAGGCATCCTTCAATATCAGTAGAAGTCTTGCCCCAGAAAAATGGCTGGAATAAAGATTTTGATCTCCTTTAAAAACTTTATTAGCCTAAAATATTAAAAGTGTTCGATTTGGATACATATTTTGAAATTTAGTTTTAGTCCCAAATTTGAAGTTTCTCTGTAGAAACTTCACATTAATTTCAAAGGTATTTTTATGCCTTTTACACAGCATAGGAAATAAGTCAAAATTCGGACATGGGAGAAGCAACAGAAGGATAATTTTACATGCCTGAATCCACAGATCTATGAATGATCTGGGAAGTATTGCTTACTGAACTTTGTTTTTATTATACAAAGGTAACATAGTTGGCATTTTAAGAAATTCCATGTAAACCAGAAGAGACAATATTTTTTCCTGGACATTTTCAAGCTTTCAGGTAAAATTTTTCCCCCAAGTATGTAAGAAGCAACTAATATTTCACTACTCATTTTCTCTTCAAAGCCTGCTGCTAAAGTAGATGTTTCAAGGGTAAGTAGCAAAGGCTAATGTATTCCTCAGCAAAATGGAAAAATGATAAAGTGAAAAAACACATTAAAGGACATTAAAGGATAACTCTGACCATGTGACCTGGTCATAAAAAAAGCATTTTCAGTGAAAGAAATCAAAACCATGCAAGGGTATGAATTATTTATAGACATAAGGGTCCCTAGGAAACATACAAAATTTGCCCTTAAATGATTCAGTTTTAGAACTATTCCTGTTGCTTTTCCTTGACTTCTAATGAATAAGTAACTGGCTTCAATCTTGCTACATTTTCCTTGGATGATTTTGGCCTGAAAACAGGCATTCAAGTTATCTAATGCTTCCTCAGTATTCTGGGCAGAAAAGGACTCTACAGAGTGCTTACATTTCTGGGGCTGAAGAGGGTCTGAAATAATGAGAGAAACATAGTAAGATTAAAAAAAGGAAAAAAAAAGGGGAAAAAAAAGAAATAAAGCAGCCTTCCAACTAACCCCAAACCAAACAAAAACCAACACAACCAATGATTCTGCCTACCAACTTGGAGCACTTTGCCCACCCTCTCTTGTTAGTGGAAAGGGATGAGGAAACCTCCTTCTCATCTTTCCCTCTCCCCATGCAGGCTTGGGGCAGCAAGGAAGTTACTTCAGGCACAGAAACCACCCTGCCCACATACTGGCCTGTACTTTAGTTTCAAAACAAGTCAGATAAGGCATGGAGCAGATGTCTATACAAAAAATATACTTCTCCAGAGCAGTAGAAAGTCCTGTCAAATCTCCCTGGACAGCCAGGCCATGGAAAGTCACATACATTTCTCTTGGTTCTTACAAAATACACCCCAGCAGCCTGCGTTCTTCTAACATCATGCATATTTTCTTAATTAAGATTAAAATGAATTCAATTAGAAATGTATTTTAAAACATATTGAAAATGCTGAAAGAAGGGAGGAGACTTGCTTTCAGCTTTCAGTTTAATCTTGTTAGTTTACAGTAAACCTAACCCAGTTTTCTTACACTAAATTTCCAGAACATTTTAGCTAACATCTAACATAATGACATGTTCAAATGCAATCAGGACATGGAAGAAAGGTCTCTCTGAGAAGAAGGGCAAGTCATTTATTTCATGTAACTTGCTTGGTTTTGTTCCAGACATTGTCAGATTAAGTGGGCCACACTGAATTTAAAGGAGAAGATAAGCTATTATTACATTGTGTTCTAAAATCTTCAGAGAAATACCAGAGATAATTGCCTTTAATGTCAATTTATTAAGCAACATTCATGTGTGATGCATCTATATTGTGTATTCAGGAGTAGAATTTCTAATTCTAGTTATAGTTTTTATGTGTACAGAAAGCCAGAACTCAAGCAGCATAATTTATATATAAATGTCCCCTAGAGTAAGCATTTTCCATGTAAAAATGAGTTGTAAAAAAAGAGAAAAAAGGCACATGAATTCACCCAGATACATGGGAGATGTGTAACAGAAATGGCAGTTAGAGCCCATTTATATTCTTCCCTAAGAGTTCTCTTGGAAAAACGAATTTTCTCCACTAATTTCTTTGTTATGTTTGTTGGTAAACAATATAATTCTTATTTACAACGTTTAGCAGAGGGAGAAGCAATAGATAAAAAAAGTAAAAGATAATTAGCTTGCTCTCTAGTCTATAAATTTTAGGGTTTATAAAGGTAAATGTAATTCTCTCTGAAATGTAGACATTACTGACAATGCAAAACACTACATATATATAGCTACCTAATAAAATGGATGTGACTGTATGAATAATGTGACCCAGAAGGTAGGAATAGTGATCTTCTGAACCCAAAAATCTGAACTGTATTAGGCCATGAGGTTGGGGCAAGTTAACTGAAGCCAGAGGCCTGTGTAAGTGCTTTCACATGCCCCCACCCTGTCTATGGGATTGAAGGATAGGAAAAGATGTGATAACATTTGTGGGGGTGCAGTTTGTTCTCCTATCCCTCTTAGGGATGATGGATTGGTACAAACCATGGCAGAGATTTTTCCACTCAGTTGAGCTCTGCCATTTGGCTTTGTTTAAAATCACAAAGGAGCTGCATGACACAAATCTCTCAGTGCAGTGGTGGAACAGTGAAGTTTTCCATCAAATGCTTCTATATGTTATTTTCCTAGAACCTTTAGCAACCAAGTTCTTTATTTCCATTTCTCTTACAATTCTGACTTCATGAGAAGTCGAGTTACAGATGACAAGTAGAGACTTACTGGTTTGTCCAGGATGACACACATGGATCAAGATTTCAATGAGTAATTAGTCCTTAGCCCAAGGTAGCACTGTAAGGTTAGGATTTTCCTTTAATTTTTGACAAATGTAACACAGGAATATTAAAAATGTAACACAGGAATCTTATTGCTTTCTCAAAGGAAACCTCTCAGGTGTTGATTTGATTGGAAATTACTCGTGGTCTTCAGGACATCTCTCTCTGATTTATTGTTTTTCATGTTATCAATGGAATACTGTTTCCTACACTGCATAGTTTAGGAGTTATGTAAGTGCTGAGGTAACTTATGTGACTTGAGAGATTTAAAGACAAATGTTTTTCAAGAATTCTCACTGTCATGGCCACCAATATTTGTTGAGTTATACATTCATCTCTGAAATCAGTCTCCTCAGGACCTCTAGCTCAGTCTGAACCATAAACATCTCAATGAAAAGAACAGAAAAAAGTGCCTTGTGAACGTCAATAAAAATCTAGGAGGAATCTATCTCTCACAAGCCTCCTCCCCATGCAATCAGCAAATTGGGATATAAGCACACTGAGTGAGCTTTTGGACAGGATGCAACGTAGCAGTCCACAAACAGGAAGAAACTGTACTTCGAGAGCTACGCACAGCTAGCCAAAACTCAATTAAACAGCAGCTATCAGACAAAGACTATCTCTGCCTGACAATTGTTCACATGCCATTTTACTAAGGATTTTTTAGTACCATAGTACACACATTTGCAGATAAACCAAATCTCTCTAACTCTCTACAAAGGATATATAGACACCTGCCTTACTGTTTTAACATGGCTTTATTTTATTTTATTTTATTTTACATCAAGTCCACCAGCTTCAATAAACAAACAAAAAGCCCAAATTTGGAGACTGATCTTAATATCATTAAAGATATAATAACACAATTTCAATCCCTTTCAATCAATATTTTTTGCCAAACATTCAAAATCTGTAAAGAAATTATAACCCAGACATCTTAAACTTGAAAGAATAGGCTATTTACTCCTAATAACAGGATCTGGAGTTAGAGCTTTAAAAATTAAAATTTATAGAGGCCTAAAAACTGATGTTGGCAAGCAAAATAACTTTAAAGTACAAATATCTTCCTGGATAACCTATATATTTCTCAATAAACCAGTATCATTGGTCTCTAGAGAATTCATCCAAATTCTAAAGTAAACTTTATTACACATTTTCTCTTCCAACTTTTAAAACTACAGAAAGATTTGGTAAGGTAAAAATAAAATACCCCTTTGCTTCAAACCTAAACATTCTGTAGCTTGGAGCAAGCCTTTAAGAAAACTAAAATATTTATAAAGTGTTTTTCATCATCCTGGGAAGCACAAACCTAATCTCAGCATATGTTTTAACGTTTATTGACACATCAGCAATGGGTATTAGCTAGAATTTGTAGCACTCAAGGTGGGCCATAAGGTAACTTTGTCTAATATTACACTTCTGTAAGCATTTCTGGGTTGCAGAATCACCAAAGTCCATCTCCTATTCCTGTACAGAACACCCAAGGAATGTCCCACCATTTGCTTGAGGGCATTGTCCAAACACATCTTGTGCTGTGTCAGGTTTGATGTTGTGACCACTGCCCTGGGAAGCCTCTTCCAGTGCCCAACCACCCTCTGGGTGAAGAATCTTTTCCTGATATCCAGCCCTTACATTTCTGTAGCCAGATACAGTATGTGGAATTTTGGAGACAACACCAAATTGAGGCCATAAAAGGCATCTGTGGATTTATAACAGGAGTTTACGCTCATATATTTTTTACCAAGGGTTCTCAGAGTAGAAAGGTTGATCATTTATACACTCATTAAACCATCTAAATGCTAATTTTTTAAGTAACCTGTTAATTTGAACAGGCCACCTGAAGGAAAAAAATATAAATATTCTTTTGCTTTGTAGGATGTTACTATGGATGCAACTCCTACAATAAAAATATAAAACTAGTACTGCAATCTTGCTATGTCGAATAAAAGACTGAAATTCAGTTATTAAACAATTAACTTTCAAAACTGTAATATATGGCTGGGTTGTGGACTTTTATCGTTCTTATCCTAATTTATATACATTTCTAGCTTGTGACACTATTCACTTAACTCTTCTTAGATTTAAAATTCAGATAACTTTGAAAAAGGTTTTTTTTCATGTCATGGTGATTATTTTGAAAGTCAGCACATGTATCTTAAATTCAACAAAAGTTCAAATTTTAATATGGAAATTCACCTTTCATGTACCCATCATGCCTCACCAAGAAGTTGGATTTCATGTCCAGCTTCATGAACAAATTTCTTCTGTGTATCTATTTTTCCGTAATAAATATGACCAGGCTAGAGTCCTACAGTCATTATACCTGGCTTTTCTATTGTTATATTAATTTCTTAAAATTAAATGTTTCAAAATTATTTTCCCTCTCTTGCCATATTCCAGGATATTGTCAAATTATATTATTTATATACAGAACATCTCTATAATCAACTTGTATTTTGGGTTTGTGCAGATTATTTTTCAGATGAAATGAAAATATCTTTGGGATTAAAAAAAATAATGTATTTAAATATAACATTATTTTATATGTGTCAGCCCTGGGAACTGTCCTGTGTTTTAGAGGCGTATTTAACATTCCTATCAAAATACACAGATATTTCTTAGACCTTTTGGTTAATCAGTTGTGTGGAAAACATGTATTTGAGATCTACTTTCACATGTTGTGATGGAAAGTGACTGTCAGATATGTCAGTGCTCACAAACATTTTCACTGGGAGACATTATCACCACTGGGATAACAAAAGCAATTCCAAGCAATATACCTGACTAAATGCAATTAAGTAAACCAGGTTAAGCACCAAACGTTTATTGAACACTGTGTATGATCAATCTGTACAGCTAATTATAACAACAATATAATCCTCATAGACTGAAATGTTTTCCATAAAACTAAATGTATTCTGTGAGGTAAAACTAAGATCAAATTTATCTTAGTCAATACATTTATCAAGATTTGTTCTATAAAATGTAGATTGCAGTGCATTGAAAAAATCTCTGCCATGGCTCAGACTGCATAGTGTCTCCTCCTTGTTCAGGTTTTCAGTTCTGGAAATGTTTGCTGTTGGCTGAAACTCTGACAACACTATTTCTCTTCCAATCCCATCTCCAGGTACCACTATTTCCCAGGAAGGGCTGGCATGTCCAGTCCTCTGGACCTGCATCCATCTATTGCTGTTTTCTAAAATTAGTTTGCCTTTCTGATTTGCATTGACTTAATATTCCAAAATCATAATCTCTTAAATGCACTAAACGGAATTTTCTATGAGACAAAAAGTGTGACAGCTTCAAAAGAGAAGGAGAAGATAGGTTAAAATTTAAAGTAAACCTAAAGTTGAATATATTAAGAAGCTTATTTAGGCACACACTGTTTCTCCAGAACACATCACTTTGTCCAGGAGGTCAAAATAAAGGAATCAAATAAATTACTATAAAGACTTGTCACTGGCTTGGCCAATTAGACACAGAAAACAGATAAAACTGGAAAGATAATACTTTGTGGTAATCAAATGCATAATGATTATAAGAAGGTGTGTAGTTTGATAAAATAATGTATTACATCAGTTTGTGGAACACCCCTCCTGTCACAGACCCTAACTCTAATTACAATACAAGTTTCTTGTATGTGAGGTAATTTATTATTACTGTAGGTCAGAACATTTGAATGAGATGCTGGGATGTGAATCTGGGAGGATGAGAAGACCTCCTCTGCCTCAGAGGTTGCTGGTTGAGTCCCAGTGATGCTGGGAGTACTTGCTTAAATTGCTGCACAGACAGAGGGTTGGAGAGTTGACTTCACAACTTGTTTACTCTTAGGGGCATAAAACATGTTTGCCACAATTCTCTGGTCCAAAATGCTTTCTAGGTCCCTGGAATTAGCCCAGTAGAGATGGTCTAATGGAGAAACTATGAACAAAATCTCAGAGAAACTACCAAAGACCCTGCTGACCTTACTGATCTTTAGATTGGGCTGTGAGAGTACATCTGCTTTCATTTAACATGAGACTGAAGTGTGATAAAGAGAGAGATATTACTTTTCACATTTTTGAAATCCAATATTATCTTTCTTTTTCTTTTTTTTTCTTTTAACCTTTAGATCTTTTTGGTGTATGGTTACTTTAGTAAAGAGTTTGCCATGACACATATCCAGCTGATGAAACTATTGTAAAACAGAGATCAAGAAAGGTGTCCTGGATACCATAAAAAAAAAACAAAACCAAAACCAAACCAAACCAAACCAAACAAACAAAAAAACAACAACAACAAAAAAACCCAAAACCCCAACAATTTTTTTTTAATTCCAGTCTTCATATTTTGTGTAGGGTAGGGGGAAGTCCATTATGCTAAGAAAAATTTCCAGTAGCATTTTAGGTTAAGCCAGGCAGTCTGCAAAGAACTAATATTGAAACACAACTCATTGCCCCCAAGAATTTTAACACTTCTAAGAAAGTCACTTACGAGCATCTAAGAAAAAAACCTGAAGATCAGTTGAGGATAACTATGAACTATTTAAACCTGAACATTGAACTGAGTACCTTCACATCTGCTTACAAACCTTGTGGGGGGCATTTTATCTTGTAAAAATGTCCAGCAAATAGATAACACAGTTTTCGAGTACGTAAATGGATATGAACTGACTCAAGAATAGTAGAGATACATGAAGCCAGAGAAACACAAGGGCAGATTTTATCTGAATTCCATGCCTGGATTAGAGGCTACCTTGTGACTACACATTACATGGTACCATAGCTGCAGTTCACACTGAGCCAACCAAGATGAAGTCGGAGATAGCGAAGCAGAGATTTTATTTTTTTTTTCCTGATAAATGATTTTATTGAAATATATTTTTCTTATGATCAGCAGCAGTTTTTAATTCCTAGAGAACTCAGAGTGTTGGAGTGATGGATTAAAAGGAAGCAAAGGGAACACAGTTCACAAAGAAGTAAGTTGTTAACAAGATGTTGCTCTAGCTCCATAGCTGGGGTCAGTTAAGTCATCCTCTCTTGTAAAACCACTAGGAATGGCTGAGTGATTAACTCATTTGCTAAATGACTGAACTAGATCAGACTCTCAAGAAATTCATGGGATGAAGAGTAGTTCAGATGTGCAGGTGCTACTACTCAGTGCCTGGAAATTATCCTCTTCTGGCAGCTATTTAATTCAGTCTAATTACATATGCAAAATTCTGTTACTTTTCTAATACACTACTCATTTTCCATAGTGAGCTGTTGTGAGGGTTATGCTGCATGACTACCCCACAAACCTGTTGAACAGAAGTAGGTTAAACCCAGACAGGAAAGGTAGCATACAGCTCAGTGTAACTGTCTCAGAGATGAACTTTTGCAAATGCTCAAAGAAAAAAAGAATTCAGCAGCTATTTCAAACTCATCTAAATGAAAAACTATTGATTGTTACAACATAGTATTAATATTTCCTTGACCTCGATGATAAAAACCTATTGGGTTTTAAATTTCCCTAAAAGCTACTGGTCAGTTTTGGATCTTATGTAGTTTGAGGAACCAAGTACTGCATGATACAGTGACTGTAAAAGGTCAAGTGAATGTACTCAAAGAACAGTGGATATAATTGTATTCAAACTATATTAGATCACACAGGTCACTTTTCTTATCAAGTAGAGCTGTTTAAAGGAGTTTAATTTCTCATGAATTGTTGGGGTTTTTAAAGGACAATATTGTTGGCTGAACTTTTCAGCAGAGAGTTACAGTTTGAAATATTGTTTTAATTTAAAAACCACCATAGCTGCTTACTGCTGAAAATTCACCTATTAAATATAAACATTTCTTAGAAGGTTAGAGTGAAACAGAGGGAAGGCCATTTTCTAATGTTTTTTGCTCAGGCATCTTAAAGCTTCTCATTGCAAAAATGATATTGTGTTAAAAAGGTTCCTCTCTTTCAGGCTCAGATTCAAACACCACAATTCCTAGAGTTGCCGCAGTTGTTAGAGCTTTCCCAAGGCTGATTTCTAAAGATGGATAGACACTAGAGGAAAGAGGGTAAATGCTACTGCTCCCATTGCTGGGGCAAAGTAGTCTTACATGATAATAGTCAAGTTGGGCTTCTACTATGCTGAGACTCACAATCATCTCAAATTAACAGCATCAGGCAGACAGCACATCATGAACACATCTTCCACTCACTGAAGTCTTTCTCTTAACTGGGAAAAATTTGTGCATAAACCCAGGATGCAATTAAAATCAAACCTATATTTATATGAATCTTGTTAAACATCTACAGAATGTAATAGTGAGCTGTCTGTGCCAAATTTATAACCCTACTGCTTTGGAAAGAAAATCATTGACTACTAAATGGAACAGAGTGTGGTGACTAATGGGGTTCTCACTAAATCTGCACTGCTTGTTCTGGATGGCTGAAATCAAAAGAACACTTTTCACCACTTGGAGTCTGGATGTGCTTTGAAAAGCCTAGACTTCCCTCTCTTTGATCCAATGAAATGAAGTGAAACATGTAGCCTCTAGGCAGTTTTTAGGTACTGAAAGATCAAATAGATGCTATTACAGTGCAATTTGCTTGGTGAAGCCTAACAGAACGGATCTGCTCAAAACTCACCCTGTATTTTGCAGACCACATAGAAGAGGAAAAGGTGACTAAATTGAAATTACAGTACATTTGTACTGTTGATTCAAATGTTACTGAAAAAAAATACATTCCTTAATAGCATCAGTAAGGTTCAAGATCCATACATCTGTCTAAAAAGCTGCTCTGGAATTTCATCTAGCCTTGCATTGTGCATAACACTACCTTGGGTTTGACTCAAAAAGTCTGGATGCTCTTTTTGGCTTTTTTTTAAACCAAAAGAATAGATCTTCTTAAATGGTTCATCACAATAGAGTTCTGTATTCAATCTATATCTTGTATTAGTCAATAAACAAGTCCTGCCTTCTCTGCATGTATCCTTATGAATTCAGTATTACCATGACTTTGATCTCTCTCCTCTAATTTCATTTTTGTCTCATCTGTGATTTCCTAGAGTTTTGCTGCTCTACATGGATAATCATTCAACAAGTGTTTAGGATTCACAAACATTTTCTTGAATGAAATGGCAGAGTTCCAGATAGCTACACAGGAGAAAAACCCTAGAAATGTATCTATACAAATATTCCCTCATCGTACTTTGTTTGCCATGCTTGGCTTATTTTGTTACAGAAAAATGGAGTTAACACAAGACTAGTAATTATCCAATCAAGAGTGGCATCGCAAATTTTCATATAAGAATTTAATATAGGACAGAAGAGCTGCATTTGGAATTCACTGGAATTTGTCACTCTATACAAGATTGGATTGGAAATTACAGTATTTTTCCCTGGTCTCCCATAGACTTTTCATTCACTATGCAATGAGAATAGAGTTCTGTTCTCATTCCCATTTGCCTTCTATGAACACTACTCTGAGTTCTGAGAAATCAACTTTTACAGTGTGATATAGGAAGCATTAATTTGGTCCATTGCCCCTGAAAAATTAATTACTTATAAAATAATCAATACTGTTACTCTTTCAGTGTTAATGTGAGAGTCAACAACACATGCTATAATTCTACAGAAAATACTAATAACTTGGGAGATATTCTACAAGCCCCAGATTTTAACTGACTCTACTAGAGAATAAAAGGACAGGAAGATCCAGGTGTGAGATTCTCGCAGGCTAATTGGAAAAAAATAATTGATAGCTAAGACACCCTGACTCAAACTTTTCTCTGGGTGAAACTCCTTTTGTTCATGATTACTTAGAAATAAAATTCCATCCTGCTGATGGTAAAAAAAACCAAACAAATGTTTTAAAAAGCAAAACAAAACCAATTAAAAACCCCAACAAAATCCAAAACAAACAAAGATAAATCCCCCTCCAACATTCTCACTAACAAATACCAGTTTTGTCTTACTAAGAAAACACATACCTCCAATTGCCTTGAAAAGCTGTATGGAACTACAGAAAGATCATATCCCTCCTAAAATACCACTTTCCACCACAATACCTCAGAAAAGTCCTTCTGCAGAGAATAACCTTGTCACCAGCAAGTAGTACTCAGTTGGGGTCAAATTACATTTGTTTTTAAATCTGTCTTCAAACCATGAAATCTATGTCATCAGATAAACTTTTCAAAATATCTTGATTCCTTAGAATTTCTGGGCACTGCTGTATAAGTAGCTGACTGAAGAGAAGATTCATCAAACAAGATGCTGGTGTCAGTCTGTTTCCTCTAGCCCTGGGTTTCCATTTCTGGGTAAGTTTAATAATCTCCATTCTAGGCATGAGCAAAATAACACGTTTTGTATTCATTCATAAATCTGTTTCTAGAAAACACCTTGCAATTCTTCATGACTGAAACCTGAAATCTAATGCATGCACTTGTGTTTCCCAGTGAAGTTACACAAAACTGCTACAAAGCATTAATGCAGCATCAGCTGGATTGATTTGCCTCTTCCAGGCACTGGAAGCTTTCAAATCCCATTTTCTTGTTTCATGGAAGTAGTTTTGATTTTACAGATTTAATTTTAGATCTAATTTTCAGCGATGCCTAACTGACCCAGTAGCTATAATTCTGCTTTTAAAACTGACTTAGCCTTCCAAACAGCTAATGAATAACATTAGTTTCATTCACCAGCTGCCAGGTTCTTCAAGATGATGAGGGCCTGCCAGTGAAGCAGAAAGAAGAGTTCTTAATTTTTATTTTTTTAAACTTCAAGCTTATTTAGAGCTAAGTGTCACTACTCATATTGAGGTGAATTCAATAAATGATTTTCAATCTCTAAATTACCTGTGATTGACAAATTCAGAGATTTGGCCTAGGATACTTAATATTCGAGGTGTATGTCACACCTCTTTAACTAGAGCTAACACACCCTGCAGCACAGCTGGAAGACTTCCTTGAAAAACAAAGCCATTACTTGGATTGCATCAACTTCAGAGTCAAAATACTTTCATGGTTTTGCAATAATAACTCACAACTGAGGATCTCAGTAGGCTGCCAGCCATTTCTAGGTATGGTTACTATTAAAAGACTAATTTGTAACCTTCCTCAGTGATGTAAATCCCATGGCCTAGACTACACAATGATTCCTCTGTGAGGGACTCCAACTACACTCAAACACAATTAATTGCCTACAAACTGTGTCTTTCATTCAAGTGTGTGGAAGCATTAATTTTGATCTTATCTCTCCACAGATTAATGGCAGTGCATATTTTTGTGGTGATTTCACATGACTGCTTGAAGGAAAATATTAGAATATTTTTCTTGCCTACTTTTACAGTAACTTTGGTTTTTTTGCCTAATTAAGAGAAAGTATGGATGCTTAGATTTCCAAAGACACCTACTGAAAGGTAGGTGTTCAAATATTGATTTTTTTATGGGATGTAAAAAATCCAACTTCTCTAAGATTCTCCCTTGACTACTACCATAAATTATGATCAAGAGAAAAAGTGGAAGTGGCATTAATGTCTAAACTATCCAGAGAGTAAAGAGTGAAAAAATGAAGGTTCTTGCTTCCTTTTAAGTAAGCACAGGTTAGAGACTGGGGCTGGGGCAAAAAAATGAAAAAAAAAAAAAAATAAAACAAACCCACAAACAAAAAAACCCCTTTTTTTTGTCATACATGACTGAGCTCATAGAAGGAACATTGGCTTCAAAAAAAAAAAGCAACATATAAGGTCACAACAAATTTTAAGGACAAAAGAGCTACTTTCTAAATACAGCAGCCAAAACATGGGTTTATAAGGAGCTAGTACAAGTCCCTGCTTTTTCTTCTGATGACTGAATAACGAAGCCAGTAGAGAATAAAAAAGAAATACTAGCATAATAATGAGACAAACTGAGTAGAAATATTTGACTGCCTCTCTTCTTCTATGTTACAGATAAACAATCCAATAATTGGGCAAGAATTGTGACTGAACAGGAGGAGATTTTGGCTTTAAAAGATCCCAGTTATTTGGCAAACCTAGAAAAAAAGTATGTGAGTAACAGTTTGTAGCTCCCCTTTATCTCATAGTCAGGCATTTTATTCTTAAACAATTTCATGTATGCTTGTATTCCAAATTAGTAGTTTAAGGTTACTAATTACATTAACTTACTCAGCAGTACAATGCTGAGTATCAGTCAGGATACATTAGGAAATAAGAAGCATGTCTAAGCTTGCTCTCCCTCTAGAATCAAATAAAAATGTCACAGTACTGCAGTAAGACAGTTCAGATATGAATATTCATTGGCAACTGTTTGTGACAGATTTATGAATGCTTTCACCTGCTGGTGGAAAAACATTAAGTTGCAAAATAAAGCTATTAAAATAAGTGAAAAGAAAAAATAAAGGATATACACAGATGGATGATGATCTTGGAATTATGCAATCTTGAGAGAAAAGAATGGTCTTAATTTTCACATTATGAAAACATTTGTTTTATGTATGCAGATTGTCAAGGTCTTAGCATTTAACTCACTGTCATCACACAATGTTCACCAAACATGCCGCATGATGGGCTCAGCTATCCCATCACCACCTTGTGGCAGAAACACATGTAATGGTAATTCTTCAAGGATTTTGACTGCTATTTTCCTAAACTGTCTTAACAAAAGAGGAAATCTCCATTAAGAGAAGAGCATTTTGTCGCCCAGGATAAAAGGCTTGATTACAAATATTGTAATAATAAAAATGCATAGCATTGCTAGAGTGCTTTCAGCCTGAGGATCTGAAATTGCTTTTAATAAATTAAGTCTTGAGATTTTTAGGAGAAAAAACATTAGCCCCACTTTAGAATGGGGAAAGTGATGAACACAGAGGATAACTGATTAGTTCAATTTAAAAACAAAGCATAACACACAGGTTAGAGGCAAATAAACTAATTCAGTATTTTATTGATGGATTAAACAAATTTCTGTGAGTTAAAGCACTTTTTAAATGATTTATGCTGGAGCAGTATCATGATCTGAAGCTATGTAAAATAAGCATGGGCTTGTTTTACCATTTGTGTCATAGGAGACTTTGCTGTGCATTCTTTGCATTCCTCTCTTAAATTTTGTAAATTTGACTCCACAGGCCTCATTTCTTTTTTTTTTTTAAACACAAATACAAGTGAAATATGCCAAAACTCAGATTATTTTGATGAGCTGGGGGAGGTGGTTAAGCAAGTGTTGCTATCAATAGCTATAAATACCAGGCTAATCTGAGTGGATTTGTGTGATACTACCTGACACAGCTTCATAAAGATAAAATCAAAAGAAACAAAGTAGAAGAGATAAGGGAATCACAGCAACAGTCTTTAATGAAGGAACAAAGAACAAGCTACTAAATGGGGAAGAACCAAACCCTGCTGCAGTGGCCAGGTTTATTCATCCCTGAAGTAGAAAGAAATGTAATAATTTGAAAGAGATTAGTTTAATCAAGAAGGAAGTTTGGGTGGGTGTCTTAACAAAAATTGTACCTGAGACTGCCATAAAAACAGGGACCAATAGTGAAGCAGGAATGACAAGAATTCAAGATTCAAAAAGGGAAGATTCAGTCTTTCCTGAGAATTAAATTTTCGGGATTTTTTTTCTTGCTTCAGATTTATCTATATCTGTGTGTGAAAGGAAGGACTGCATTGCCTTTCAGAACTCACATTATTAATATGTTTTTGTAACTTGCTGGTCCTCTGTCCTCTGCTAAGAAAAAAACCACCCAAAGCTGTCAAAGAGAGTGAGGCCAAACGAGTTAACCTGCCTGGCTAACAGAGAAGGATGGTGAAGGACAGTTCCCCTTGCCCTGAATGATCTATTTAACCTCCTGGAAGAAAAATATGACATTTGCTGGAAAGATGTACTGAGAGGCATTAAAAGGGACAAAAATGTTCTGCCCAGCTTTTAAACTGTGGAAACTTTGTGTGACCTTGAGTAGTGTTCACAGAAGGCAAATGGGATGCAATCCTAAAGCACTCTTTGCATTTTTTGACAATTAGAAACCTGACCTGTATTCTAAGGAGAACCTTCCACAAGTTTGTGGGGTCTTTTTTCCCTAATCCCTTTTTGAGCTCAGGCATTCAGCATCAACAATATCTTCCAGCAGTGCTTTACATATTTCAAGTTACAGAAGTAAGGAAAAAAAAAAAAAAAGCACTTCCTTCTGGTTTAAATAAGCCACTCAGTTATTTAACCAGGTGTCAACAAGATGTTATGAGGAAGACCAACTCACTATTCTGAACTTTTTCCTTACCGATCTTCCAGGATGCCTGCTAGGAGGGACCCTTGCTCCCAGGTGCCTGCCACTGAACTCAGAAGGGCTCAGTATGGCCTTATCAATCCAGGAACATACAGTACTTTACAAAATTTTTGAACTACAGAAAGTACAGACATCCTTCTAAAACTACATTTTGCATTCTAGTGCAGTCAGAATTGTCTGTAATTACATTTTTTTTCGGCTAAAAAATTAGAAAATACTGAAGAGCTTGGCTACCTGAACTTGGTCAAATATTGGCAACGGACTTAAAGCCTGGATGACCATTCTTAATTCATTTGCTATTCCTTAATTTTATGTAAATATTTAATCAAATCTTACTGCAATATTATGACAAATTCACTGAGTTTGCTTTTGAAAGGAAAACCAAAATGAAACCAAAGAAATAGCAAAATCCCTTGAGAGATGATTTGGGAGAGGAAAATTGGGGTGGTTTTTTGTTTTTAGTTTTATTTCTTTAGGCATATTAACAAATCACTGTGGTAGAATTCTATCTTATCCATATTCTCCACACTTGTTTCCTCCAGGCAGTATGAAGAGAGGCTTTTAAAAAGGAGAAACAGAAATTAAAACACTTTCTCCCTCTCTAATTAGGAATTAATGTAGATATTACTTTATACCAAAGAAGTAAAGGAACACCATGGTAACCTAAGAAGAAAACTTATTCAGGGTGTGTAAAATGCATTCTTAATGCATTCTAAACTCTCTTAATAGAATGAGTTTTAGCAGCTCTAAAACGTCTTCACAGACTGAATGAGCATTATTTCTTTTAAAAAAAAATGGTTTATGAATGATTACTTTGCCATATTTTATGCTTTTCAGTTGAGATTTCTCTCTCACTCATTTCTGCTGTCATGAAACCTGTTTTCCATTTTACTGAATTCAGTTTGACTGTATACTCCAATCCACTATAATTGAAAACATTTAGTCCCAGATGTTGTCTTTTTTTTTTCCCTCACAACAAAAAGCAGTTGTGGTAAATGCCTCCATGTTCATATTTTGTTTCTCTAAATTAACATGCTAATGTTTTCTTTCTCTTTCATGTTAATTTGAAGAAGGACAGAGGGAGACTGCTTAATCCAGGTCATGATCTTATGCTTTGTCTTTGGAGTTTTAATCAAGTAATCAAGAAAACATTGTAGAAGGGGTGTTTTTTTAATTTTCTTGGTTTCTTAAAGAAATTTTAAGCTTGTGTGTGTAAAACAGAAATAAATTTTTTAGATGGCTTGAGAATGACAAAGAAATATCAGGTCTGGAAAAAGAAGGAAAAAAAGTTTTCATTTGCTTTCAGGACCAAAATTTAAATATAATGGCCTGTTCTGCATTCACACTGTGGTTTTGCAGTAGTCAGTGTGCTGCCTTTGTTATTATGTTTTGACCCTGAAGGAGCACTAGTTTTCTACAATTTTTAAATTATATTCTGAAGGAAACCCGAGAGATTTCCCCCATTTCATTCATGGAATAAAAGATTTTGGTAACCTGATCTGATTGTTGAATCTCTCAGTCATAACCAGGTACCATAACCAGGTAACTCATACTAACTTGACCCACATTATTTTTACTGTAATGTTTTCATTCCTATGACTCCCATGTGAGACTCCCTAAGCACTGTTATATCTTCATTTTGTGAAAGGGAAACAGACTGAATTCTGATCCCATTATAATCACTGGCAATATTTTCATTGACTTTAGGTTCTTGCTCTAATTATCTTTCCCATTATTATTCAAGACTGTCAAAAAGCCAGAAATTAAACTCAGTTCCTGCATATCCCAGTGTATCCCTGACTCTCTCTATAAAAAATAGTTAAATAAAAGAATAATTTCTCACTGTATTACATTTATTAAGAGACCAAAGTTTATCAAAACAGACAATAGCTTTTAACATGAAATGTGTTCTGTGTACGTGATAACGTAGAATTTTGTACATGTTGAGATCTTTTTGTTTAATAGAGCTAAATGAGCTTCAAAAACATCTCATTAGCAAGACCATTTTTTTCTTTTACCTCTTCTGCTTTTTCCCAAAATATACCAAATATCCACTTGACAGATTTAAAAAAGGAACAGGATAACATTCCTGGCCTTTTTTTTTTTTCCCAGCCACAACATTCTCATGTAGAGACATGTGAATAAAGTGTTACTGCAGAACAATATGGTGTGTAATTGTATGTATGCTGAATGTGCTTATTTTCTAACCAGGCTATGGGATAGCAGCTCTGACACTTCTCTTTAAAGGTCTATTTGCCATACCAGTCACAGTCTTGATGAGTTTCAGATGTGTCATGCTATAGATGGATATATGAATTTAAAAAATATGCTTGAGACAGTGCTGATTCAAGATATGATATATCGTTCACCTCTCCCAAGAAAGTTAGTTGTCTAGTGATAAGCAGCTTTACAGACAAACAAACAAGCCCATATTCTATTACTTAATATTTGATATATATATATAATACATAATATTCTATTACTTAGAACTGTTTTGGTATGACAGTTACAACAACTGTCAGGAATTTCAAAGTTAATATTCTCACCTTTTTCAACAGCAGTTCCCAAAGAAATTGTTTTCATTGTTCAGTGAGCTATAATCTATATATCAATTTCACTGTTTTACACCAGATTTCTTCTTTTTTTTCATCATGTTATGTGATAAAAATATTCCCCAGTAGCAGTCAGCCTACTGTTTGGCCTTACACACACACACACACACAGTTCATAAAGGCAGAGATTGGACTACAGAGCCCATTAACTGTGAAGGACCACCCTGAAATCTTAGCCCAAATACTCCTTAACCCTATCCCTGCTTTGTGGCTGCTGAGGGGGAATGGGTGGGCATGATGCTCTTCTTCATAAGCATATAGCCACTTTCCACAGGAAAAGGACAGAATATGGATGAAAGGAAATCATCCAGGCTTTGATACTTTGCACTGGAGAAGTGATTTCTAAAAAGGGAGAAGGCAGTGGGTTCAGGTGAAAGCTGCTAAATATTTCAGCAAAGAAATTAAATTGGGAACTGGCCTTTATAAAGGAAAATTAATATTGACCAATGTTCAATGTGCTGTTGAAAATGAGCAAGGCTATTTTCATTTTAAGACTAAGAAAAAACTGTAAACAAACCAGAACAGAATCTTTAGCAACTTAAGCACACAGAAGTGTTGGGTTTGAGTTCATCATGCTGCTGTCCCAAGCCCCACAGAACCCAGATAAGCTGCTTCTGAATAAGGTTCCATGGCCCCCATAAACCCCTGTTACTCAGTAGCCATGTAATCAATTTATTTATATATACTATAAAATAATTATCTCTTACGAACTTTTTAAACCTGCAATTTATTTCCCACTTTTCCATTCATATCTCTGGAAAAAATATTTCAGCATTCTTTTGCTTCATGTCATTTTCCAAACCCAAAAATGACAACCATGGGCTCAAAAGTAAAACTAAATCTAAAACACATATCCTACCAATTCCATCACAAAAATTCTAGAGAAACTTGCCCGTGTCCTTCTATTGACAGTAATGATTCTATTTCATGAGTTCCTCCATCATGCATAACCATAGGGATAGAGAGATCAAAGGAGAGATTAAAAATATTCTATATGACCTGACAAAGTGGGATAAGCTGTAAAATGGGAGGTCAAGCCTGAGGTTGTTCAGAGTGACAGGGATCCTATCTGAAGGACAGTAGTAGAAATCAAACAATGTAATTTTATTTTTACAGCACCTTTAGATGTGTGAGTATCAATAATTTTTGTTGCTATGTTTCAGTTAGTGATCATGTGTATGGAATAGAAATTAAAACAGAGTTACTGTGGCAGCTTCTACTTCACATCCTGAAACTCAATCTGCTCATTTGTGTAAGGACAGTCCCAGGCTCACAGAATATCAGGAAAGCTTTGCATCTAAAGTGAGGCTTAATGAGGAATCCCAAGTGAGTCTGGATTTGCCAAAAGGTACTTGCTGGTTAGTTGGGAGAATGGATCTCTTCTCACCACAAAACAGAGGCTCTGTAGATAGCAGCTTCCTCATGCTGTTCTACTGATAGGTTGAAACTGCTATGGATAAACAATTACAGAGAAAACAAAGATCAATTATTATAGTAATTTACAGTTCTGACCTAGTTTGAACTTGGGTTTGTGCCATGGCTATGTGGAAACTGAAATTTTATGTTTAGGTGAACATAAAAACTTCTTGAACTGAGGGTTCTTTCACTCTTTCTTCTCCAGGTTATGACCCAACACCTGAACAGGACCTGAGAATAGTCCAGGTTGCAGGGCTTTCTTATTCTAGTGGTAAAACTACAGCCATAATTTCTGCCTAAACTGCCTGATTTAACAAATATCATATATAATTTAATGGGAAACCATCTTCTACTTCAAAAGACTTATTTTAAAAATAGTTCATGTCTTAAAGAATATTATACTTTAAGCTGATTATTTGTATTTGGATAAGTAACATAGGTATGCACACTGTTCTCCAGCATTTTAACTATTTCTGATAGAGCATTTGTCCTCCAATCTTCATTCATAACCATTTAAAAACCTAATAATGGTAAAAGTATGATGGCCAGAAAATTATTTTATATCTCTGAGATTTAGAAGCTGTCTCCTACCCTAAGATCATTTAAGCAATGATTTCTACATTACAGATAGAGTAAGCATTCTATTTAAATCTGAAACAGAAACTTTTTCTTATTGCAGTATAAAAATTATAAAAGAAAGCTCTAATTTCAATGGGCTGAAACATCTCCATTATTTCCTGTCTGTTCTGGACATTTCTGTGCTTTCTTTCATCAAGACCATGACAAGCCACTGCACATTATGCTTGGGAGACAGGAAGAAACAACAGCTGGACTTTACCTCCTTAAGGAAAATATTGCTGCTGCTGGGCATTTGTTTTTTTCTATCACATCAAATATTTATATTGGTTCAACATAGCTGGACATCTAGGAAGACTGATGCTGCCTGACTGTTTCATATTTGTCACTCATGTTGCTTTGATATATCTTGACTTTTGGCCTAATTTCATCCATGTACTGTTCTTCATTTATTGTCTGTGTGCATCTAAAAGTAAATCTGGAGCATCTTGAGGTCATTAAAGAATGTAAATCACAATGACAAATTTGCATAATGTGTCAGTATGTATCTGGCATGACCTCATGGCAAGAGGTTTTAAGAACTCTAACACCACCCACACTTTCTTTGAGTTTACTTTTAAAAGTCATAGCACATCACATTCTTACAAGTTTCTATGGTTGTATAGCTTTCAGAAAGTTGACAATTTATTTTATTAGTAATAAAACATATCCATACATAAACAATCAAATTTATATCAAGGCTATTTTAGGATCTTTACCTTATGAAGGGATGCCACAGTAATAGATAAAAACTAGTAAGTTTGTATCTTTCCTCAGTAAAACAAGTGTATTAAAGAACCATTTGCTCACAGAATACATTATGGTTAAAGAAAATTAGAAAAGAACAGTCATTGAATGATGAGAACAGACTGACCACATTCCTTATATCCAGCTATAGAAGTTGATTCCGATTTTCTTTGTTTCCATGAGGAACATAGAAGAAAATTTGTCTCCCTATTTTCTGAAAACAAAAGCAAACTTGCCTTCCTTGCCACTCCCCTCCAAAACTTCATTTATTCACAAAAGGAGTACCTAGCATCCTGTCCTTAAAGGTTTTTCCTTACTATATATATTAAAAAAATAAAAAGAAAAATAGTGATTTTTTTTTCCCTCCACAAGAAATCTACATTTTGAGTGGAATTTATTTAGAAAGACAGAAATTCTCTTGCAAGTTCAGAGCAACTTGAAAAGAATCAGGACAGGGAAAAGGAACAGTTATTTGTGCTGAATGATGGCCTACTTAATTACAGAAAAGAAGAAAGATTACAGTGAAGGCAAGAACACATGCAGAGATATGTTGGTCATCAAGGAAAGTATTTGCAGATGTAGGTAAAGTTGGGGAATATAAAACATAGAGCAAAAGGCTCCAGGGAAATTGTTCTAGATGAACATGTTCAGTGTCACTCTAATTTCTACAACAGTTAATCAGCGAACAATAAATATAAAAGGGGTGGAGAGGCAATATTCTCTTCTCAAGTGTAGTGAAAACATCTGAGTATGATGCTATATATGCCTACAAATTCCCAAAGTATCTACAGACAAGAGGAAACTGTCCTTTTGTGTTGTTATGGGTTAACTCAGGTTGATTTTTTAGCTAAAGAGAAATATAGAATATTGCCCTCTCAGGACCTTGGAGTTGTTTTGATGTGGATGGGCACCTATCAGAGTGTGCTTTAGATATTGGCATGCTGTTTGACCACTGAGAAACGACTTTGGAAGTACACATACAAAGCTGGGATTGTCCAGGCCAAGGTTCTTCCCTTCGGGACAGCTGAACAGGTACCAGGGACGGTCCCGGTCTGCCATGAGGCCCTGGGCCTGGGGCCCGGCCGGGGCTGCCGCCCCCGCTGCTGGGGGAGGGCTGGGCTGGCCCGGGGCCGGCCGTGCCTCTGCTCCGGGACCGGCCGTGCCTCTGCTCCCCCTTCTCCCCATCGGCTGCCGGGACCGGCCGTGCCTCTGCTCCCCCTTCTCCCCATCCACTGCCGGGACCGGCCGTGCCTCTGCTCCCCCTTCTGCCCACCCACTGCCGGGACCGGCCGTGCCTCTGCTCCGGGACCGGCCGTGCCTCTGCTCTCCCTTCTCCCCACCCACTGCCGGGATCGGCCGTGCCTCTGCTCCCCCCTTCTCCCCCCTTCTCCCCATCCACTGCCGGGACCGGCCGTGCCTCTGCTCCCCCCTTCTCCCCATCGGCTGCCGGGAGAGGCTGCAGCTGAACATCCAGCCAACTTTTAAAGCCTAGCCCCAAGCCGGCTTTAAAAGGGGCCGGGACAGACCCGGGGGTCCCCGGGAGCGGCCCGAGCAGGAGTTCAGCCCATGATGTGAGATCCAAGGAGTGGGCAGGAGGCATTGATCAGCACTTATGATCCCTGACTGCTCGGCAGCGCCGAGCTCCGGCCTTTCCAGCTTCCTCCTCCAGCCTGGCCTTGGGAAAAAACCTGATACCAGGAGCTGCTGCAGCCAGCTCAGGGAGAGAGAGAGCTGGGCAAGATTTAACCCTTTTCCTAGCAAGATGAAGCTTTTGGAACTCTAATCTTTTTCCCTGCGAGAGAGGAAAGGACAGATTGTTTTGAAACATAGAACAACAGCATGATAAGAAATCAGTGGAAGAACTGATAAGGTTATTGGATGGGGGGATAGAAGAAGTGGACATTACTGGACTTCTCTAAATGTAAACCATGGAGACTGAACTAAATATTCCTTCAAACCATAGAAAGATATGCATTTTGGGGAGTTGATTGTTTAGATTTATGTGTGGATTCTTTGAGCAAAAGGTGTTGTGATGACTAAGGGAAATTGATTTTATGAGATGCTTGGACAGAGATTGAGATAAGTGGTCTGCCTGTCAGTGAAGAAGTGAGGAGATATTTCTGTTCCTGAGACGAATAATCCTTTGCTTTTGAAGTGGTTCACCTTTAAAAACGAACACCCCAGCTTGCAGTGTTTGAGTATATGACCCGTTGAGCAGACTGGGAAACTGCTAAATGGAAGGAATCACAGAAGCAGGGTTTTCCAACCGGGTGGCTCTTTGTGTGACAGCTAAGACCCACCGGAGAACCTTTCCAAGTAGTCTGTAGGATCCATGGGGCATTTGAGGGACTCTTCTCCCAGAGTGATGTAAGATTATGTTTAAATGGTAAAACTGACTGAAAATCATAGTTTTGTCTTTCTGTGTTGGGTGTGGGAAAGTGAACAGTTTGTGAGGAAAAAGAAGGGTTTTGAAGTTTCAGTTTTCAATATTCCTTTTTTTTTTTTTTTTCATTCTTTCTTGTGTAAAAATAAACTATGTGTGTAACTTTCAAGTTTAGGCCTGTTGTGCTTTTTGTTTTCTCCTGGTCAAGTCCCACTAAATTTGGCAAATAAGATTTAGTGAATGTGAAACCACTACATGAAATTGGTGATTCTGCCCGGTTTTGAACCAAACCAGAACATGTGTCTTCTCCACAACCTAGATGAGTAAGCCTGATATTAAAATTTTATATTTTTCTTTATATAGTTAGTGTTAGTCTGTTTTGGGTGAATATTTAATCATGTACTGAGGGAAAAATAAAGCAAATATTCATTATTAGCTTTTAAAATGAAATATTTCCCCATTTTCCTTTATGATACTTCATTGCCAGTATCTTTCATGTCAGAGGTAAAATAATTTTGATCACATAGCCAAGTTCAGCCCTTATAAAAAATCAGTATAAAATCCTTTGAGACTGTTGTCAGTCTAAATATTTATCTGTTAAGCAAATGACCCCATCATTTTCTTAAGTCAGAAATACCTAACAGCAATGTTTCAGTACTTGTTAGGAGGCACATGAGAGAAAATGTTTAAATGCATATTCAGTCAAGAGCAATGTATAATGAGCAACCAAGTAGGTGTGAATATTTGCAGAGATGATCATAATGAATATGATTCTATTGAAGCAGGATACTATTGTAAATAAAGTGCATTTTTGGTACTCAAAAGGCCCAGGGTCTACTCTTGCCTTTGATACAATCCCCTTGTCTTGTGGTTTCTATCCTGGGAAATGGAGAATGCTGCAGAAATCCCACATCTATGAGAGGTCTAGCAGAGCACTGCTTACATCTGTTTGGAGTATTAGTCAACATCAATATAGTTTGAATACATCTCTGCTCTGTTCCCCTCAGCCTTAAGTAATAAACTTAGGTATTTAAGGAGGATACCATCCCACTTTTGAGTCAACAAAGATATTCCATTGTACTACTCTTCACAAAACGTATGAAGCTGTAATATAATATGTTCAAAATAAAACCTTTGCTTTGATGTAAATCATTATGTGCCTAGCATTATATACATATCTTGCCTCCAACAGCGAAGTGATAAAATAAATTAAGTTTTTATAGTGATAACAAAAGATGAGAGAATGGTCATTACACTAATAAAGAGTAACATCCTGGAGAGCTGCTGTAAGGAGCTGTGGGATGGATTGGACTAGTTAGTTCTAAGAGTTACAGACTCTGTGCAGAATCCGTTTGAGAGGGAGGTGGCCAGACACAGTGGTGACATATTTAGAAAAGTCAAGGGTCACACCAACAAGCTGTTCAGAGCAACAGCAGCCTTGATGCACCATGGTTCTCTCAGCTGCTGCCAGAGGATTAAGCTGAAGGATTCAAGAGATAATCCACATACAGAAGCAGAACTGATGTCTGTAGTCCAAGAATAACATTATTATATACATAAATAGTCGCAGTGTAACTGAGCTTTCTGCCAAAGGGATCATGTTGCTATAAGGGTGATGGATTTGAACTTCTGTTTTGTTACCTTAACACACCAAATTCTCAGCTTCCTATTTCTCAAAAAAAGCCATTTTGGTTTGTCAAACAGTGTTCTGCCTGCATCAGTTCTCTAAATTTATGACATGCACCAGCTGTGCTCAAGGCAGCCCCTGTGACACTGCAGCAGCCAGGTGTTTTTCCCTGAACCATGGGCTGCAGGTATTGATTAGGAGAAGGCTTTCAGGCCCCTACACATGCACATCACCTTTGCTTGAGTCTGATTCTGTCTTCAACATGCACAGCAATAATCCTTGAGCTACTGACATGATTTACATGAGCAAAAATTGTGAGACTCTCTCCTACAAGCTGGATTCTTACTGCTGCTGCTGCTGAGTTCACAAACACAAGAGAGTCAGAAGGGATACAAAACTAAGATGTAGGGGAGAGGGTCAAAGACTGCTTACTTTTGTTCAAAGAATTGGCTGGAGATATTTAGGCTGCAGAAGGTAGGAGCCAGTAACTCTGCTGGGCTTTTTTAATAACTAACTATATTTTTGATTGACCAGAGGAAGCATATGCCTGCCCCAAGTCCCCTTCAAAACCCCAGGCTGCCATTTTCTAATGAAAAGTTCCTTTCAGAGGCATATCCTGCACATATAAACATGAAGGCTTCTATGAGTGAAATATATTTCTATACCTACAGAGCCTCTTGAGGGGATCAGTAGACACTATGGAGCTGTACCAGGGCTGCCTGGACCCAATGAGACCTGTACTGAAAATAATAGAATGGTGTGGGGTGGAAGGGGCCTTAGAGATCATTTGGTTCCAACTCCCCTGCCGTAGAGAGGGACACCTTTCACCGGACCAGGTTGCTCAGGGTCCCATCCAGCCCAGCCTTGAACACTCCCAGCTTCTCTGGGCAACCTGTGCCAGTGCCTCACCACCCTCAAAAGAAAGAATTTCTTCTTGATATCCAATCTAAATCTCTCCTGTTTCAGTTTAGAGCCACTGACCCTTGACTTATCACTACATTCTCATGTAAAAGATCCATCTCCAGCTCTCGTGTGGCACCAGTTTAGGTGCTGGAAGGCCTCATGAAGATCACTCCATAACCACCAGCTCTGGCCAACCCCAATGCTCACACATTGAGGGTACAAGTGTTGGAGGAACAATGAAAAGCTGCTGTTGGGAAGGATGGTTGAGGAGGCTTTCTGGGATGGTCCCTTTGGATGCATTGCAAGCGATAATTCTGGATAACTGCTTCCAGCTGGTAGCATATGTTGCTATCATTTCCTACTCCTGATAGTGAGTAAAGTGAAAAGTCATCCTTGGAAATACTAGCCTTTTCCGTATCCAGAAGGCTCCCACTGGGGTCAGTCTAAACTGTGTGAATAAATACCCACATTAATCTCCAAAAATATGCAGTTTCTTGGGTGGTAAAGTACAATATTTAGCCTTGCAAAAAGTAAAGGCTGTGGCAATAAACGTCTGAATGAACGCAACTATCATATGGAAATATTAGTATAGAGCTTTCAAAATAAAGCCAGCAGCTGTAGATGCAGATTTGCATTTAGAGCTTACACCCTACCATGGATGTGCCAAACTAACAAACTAGAGTTGTTTGGGCAGCAGGAATAATCCCACAGGTTCCTGCAAGCTTCTTCCACCTCTTCCTCCCCCCAGCTCTGCCTTGGCTGTGTGGTGGGATGCATCCCCCAAGTGAGACGGGGCTGGAGGCTGGTGGGGAGAGTCACTGCTGCTGTCACTAATTGCATTGTGAGGGGATGTGCAGCAATTAGCTGCTCTTGCTTTGGCTGCACTTTGATGATGTGACTGTTTTGATCTTATCCATCCTCAGTCTTTTCTATCAGATGCTGGAGTTGTATACCTTTGAGCTGTGCAGGACACCACTGGGCAAAGAAAGCTCAGTATCTCTGGGTTTTGGTTTTTTTTTTTTTTTTTCCCCCTCTCTCCTCTGTAATCTCTCCATGAACCAGCCTTGGCAATATCTTTTTTGTTTGTGTAAAGATACAGGCACAAGAAGCATGTTAATTAGCTTGGAATATGAATATGGATTTTGTACTGCTTATTGTTAAGCTTTTTTCACACCTAGTAAAAAGCACTAAATTTGTATTTAAAAAAAAAGAGATTTAATAGAAATAGGCATTTATCACAACTCATTTTTATCTGCTGTTTCTAAAGGAGTGCATTTTTGAATGGTAAAGATGCCTATTAACGCTTCCAAATTTTGTCTCAACTTCCACATATTGTGGTATGATCAACATCATTAAGCATTATTTTTTGCTTTTCAATAACTGGATAACTGGAGTTACTTCCTTGCAGAGACTCTAATGGTAAAAGAGAAGCAGTCAGATGCAGTGAAAATTCATATTATTGTGGTACCATTGCCTTCATATAGGTTTTCGAAAAGAGGAACAAAAAATATTGCTAATATCATTTAAGAAACATGTACCATGTTATTCCTAAAGGGTAAAGAACTGAATTTAAAACTATGCAGGGCCTAGACTTGTCAGTCATACTTCATACAGTAGTTACATTTAAAAATTCTATTTCCGGTGTTGAAACGGCACCATCTATTTCTGAGCTCAAGGCATTGTAAAAATAGATAGGAAACATTTGGAGGAAAGGAGAAGCTCTGCCTGGAAACAGAAAAGGTACTCTTAGGGGTTGAAAGTTAAGTCTGAATCTGGATGAACAAAAAAGTTATTTCCTATTTTAGACAGAAAATGCTGCTGCTCAGCTTTTCTCAAGTTTATTTGATTGTGACTCAAGAATATAATTAGATACTGTGTGCACAAATTGTCTCTATGCCATGAATAGAACTTTCACATGCTAACTTAAACTTTTATTTACATTTTTCTATTATGCATTTGGTTGTGTGCTAAGACAGGAGAACCATCTATCTCATTCTCAAACACAGTCATTTTCCTTTCATGTGAATAATCAATTTGATTAGTTGACTGAAGAATTTAATGATAGTTCCTATGAAATCCAATCAAAACAAAGCAGTGTCCCAGAGGTCAAGATAACATGGATGAAGGGCAAGATGTGATTTTCTGAATAGGAACAATAGGATAGAAGATATGTGTCCTTACATATGGAAAGTACGTGCTGCTTGTATGTATTTTTGTATCTTATAACAAAGAAAGACAGAGATTTTAAAATGGAATCATGAAAAAATATTAAATGGTATTCATAAAACAAAGAAAAAATAAAACAACATTATAGTATCTCAAATTACAATGCCTGTACCATGTGTTGGAATAGCAGAATTGTCTTCAGAGCAGATTCAATTACTGACTGTTGGACAAAAGTCATTCAGAGAGCCTGAAAACCACCTGACAAGGAAAAGTTAAGGAAAAGATGTATTTTTGAGGAAGTTTTGAAGCACTGGGATACTTGCACTAATAAAAATTCGAGAAATATTTTGGAGACTTTAAAGCATTACACACTTGAAAGAAGCCACTTAGATTTAAACTATGCCAGCATTTTCTATCTGATCATTATAGTCCACCACTTTCCTTTTCTCCTTTTTGGGCATGAAAAAAAGGCTTTTGAAAGAGTCTAGAGAATAAATACACGTATTAAGTGGCCAAAGTTTGATGATATATGAGCAAAAGACCCTTAAAATTATTAAATGGAAAATAATAATGTAAAAAATCGTAATCTAAATGGTGTTTCCATTTTTATATCTAGGATGAAATCTAGGTGAGCTACATTTTCCATACTGCAAAGGAAATAAAAAAAGAATATTTTATGCTGGAAATAGAACTGATTGCTCTGATAGAACTCTCTTACTTGTTCATACTGGACAGTATTTGGGAGCAGCTTTTTAAGGTGCCCTAATCAATCAATGCTATTTAAAGTGGAATCCATCTGAAGTGCATAGATCAAACTGGGGTTATCAGGTGTAAACCACTTCAGTGGTTTTTCTGGCTTAAGGAATATTTTTCTTCAATGAAGAAGAGATCTAAAATATTTTGTTAATTTTTTTTTCCAAGTGCTTTTGTGAGTGAAAACTTTCTTAAAATTCTATTTTTTACCATCTACATAGATCTCATATCAGCAGGAAGAAAAATGGCTTTAGAGAGGTATAATAGTCTCTCTCTAAACAATTAATGCATGCTAATTCCTAAGGTTCATAAAGCAGTGAATAGTTAATGTACAGGAACAGAAAACTTATAAGAGTCACATTCGATGAACACTAGATTAACAACACATTCATCATGTAACCTCTGAGAAATCATTCATCCTGTGGTGCCAGGACTCCCTCTCTACTATTAACCTTAACCCCATTTCACAACCATTTTGTACAGACACAAATAATCATTTGTGAAAAGAAGCAGAGGGATGTGAAAATCCCTTTCTGTGTGTTTTCAGAATTCAGAAGTTTGGAAACATGCAGAATATATTTTACAATATGCATTATGCAAGGCTACACTGTCATGATACACACTTTGAATATCACCACCATGATATCCACTACTGCATGATATACCCTTTAATGCTTATTCTGCTTGCCTCAAGCATGTACCTGACCATGGAAGAACATAAAAATAATTTAAAGGCCTGATATATGGATTTTAGGAGTCTTTAAAGCTTTTCAAAATAAGATATTTTTTCCACAGCAGGTGTGGCCTGGCTTCCCGGGCTAAAGCCGAGTAATACAGAATGAATAGAATATATAAAAGATCTGTGTATTCTGGGGAACATGATTTCCTCATCCTACATCCCTACGCCTGAAACAGAAATTCATCTCAAAAGAAGGACAGTTTTTTTTCAATTTATGTAGAAATAATCCAATTGCTACTTAGAGGTTCCACTTAGCTCTAAAAATCTTAAATACAACGAATTCAATACAAATGAATTCAGCATCTTTTGTTAGACATATTTGTTAATGGCTTCATAGGTTAGAATGAATAGGATTTATTACATTTGTATCCTTTTCTGAACTTCTGAATTCAGTTTCAACCACTGCAACACTATATAAAAGTTTTGCTAAAAATCCACTGAAATACATGAAACCAACATTATTTCAGACTCTACATTTACATCATTGGTGGCTTTCTTTAATTATATTTTAACTGAACAGTAACTATATCCTAAACTGTATTGCTGTTTGCATTAGCTTTTGAGGTTCAGGGCACTAATGTTTCTGGGTTCTTTAGCAGTAGATAAAATTTGACAAGTTACATTTTTCTCCTAAGTTCTTGAAAGGGCTGAAAAAATCCTCATCATATTGGAAGAATTTGCCAGGTTCACCCCAGAAGTCATTTTCACCTGGTTTACAGCTTGTGTAAGACCTCACTGAGCAAAGCAACCTCGCTCGGGGAAAATAAACCCCTGTTCTTTATTTCACAGGTCGAGTGCCTATTTGACTCTGCTAGGAAACGATTTACTGCATTTACCCAGCTGAGAAGCTGAGGCACAGTCTTTGTCACTGCTTCATCTGACACGGGTTTCTCCCAGTTTCACAAGATGACTTCAACTATTTCAGTAAGGACTCATTTTTTGGGTTGTGCCAAATACTCTGGCCAAGCGGTCTCAGGCAGCAGTCAAAGCTTAAATTCTCTCATTTCTCCCCAAGAAATGGCTTTATGTGCTTCTTCGTACGTCGTAACCTGCACTTTTGACTTCTTTCCCTTTTTGCATCCCATGCCCTCTTTACCACTTGAGGGTACCTTCTCAATAAATACAAGAGTATGAACAGAGCACGTTTGCCTAACTACCCACAACTGTGATAAATTTAAGTTAGTTAACAGAAAATTAAAGTATTTAACTATGGAATTAGCTAAGTGTATTACTAACCTGGATAAAATCAACAAGCATGTGACAAAAATGCATTTCTGGATAAAACTCTCCCAGTGCAGCTTGTGCTGGTACTCTGGATGCTGCTGGATAATTTTCAGGGGGTTTTTTTAAATTATTTTTTAGGAAACCAGCCAAAACATCTTAAAATAACCCTTTTTTCAGAGTGACAGTTAATTCCCCAGAGGTGAGCCTGAAAATATTTTTGGTTAATATTTATGTTAATGTTCGTGTTATACACACAAACATACACACACTACCTGTGAAGAAAATTAGGATAATTGCAATAATCTCAGGGATGCACTAGGGATACTGAGTAAAAAACATTTCAGAAATGTCTAGAATGTAAAAACACACAGAAAATAAATAATCTGAGAAAAGGAGGGCAAAGGTATAGCATTCTTGCAATAAGTAATAGTAAAGATACCAAAGTATTAAAAAAAAGGTGTCTGATGATTTTTATGTTATAATATAAGAAACAGCAAGAGAATGGAAAGTATATACTATTTTATTTTAATTTTCTTATGCTCAAGAATATCAAAATAGGATGAAAAGAAACCCATCAACACATATAAAGCTCACACTTCAGGCATGATAGACAGGATGTAGCAATAGTTCATACCCTGTCCAAAATATGAAATAATTTAAGAAGTGTACTTTCTCTTTGGCTAATCTTGCCCATTTTCCCGGCTACCTTACACAAAACACTACTACCTCGCTGTCTCATTTAGCAATTTAGCAATTCCCAACCCCCAAGGAGAGATGGGCTGCATAAATAACTACGAGCTGAGCTGCCACTGTGAGCTAGGCAGAGATCACTGAATCTGTGAAGGCTCTGAAAGGACCAGAACCTGGCTGCAAACAGGTCCAAGGCCTGTTGAGCCACTGTCATACTGTCATACTACAGCAACCAAAAACAATGAACAGATGCATTGAAATATGGTGGGACCAAGGTGCTTTTTTCTTTTTATGAACTTTGATTATGCAATGATGAGAACTATATATTTAAAAAAAAGAGAAATCTTGCTTATGAACAAGTCACTGACCATGGCCGATTCAAGCCTTTGATGGGTTTTCTAGATCATCAATATATGTATTGCCCTTGTTAAAAGAAATTGAAATTCTTTAAGTTATCATTGTGGAAGGAAAAATAACAACAAGAAGAAGCACAAATGATAACTTAGCGTGCCCAACAAACTTCTGATTGTCTTTCCCATTATCTGGGAAAGGTCTGATATTATTAGGGCACTTCCAGAGATGCTGCATTTGAAGTCTGTCAGAAATCAAACCCCACGCACAGGGGGTCTGAAGCATTGCTCTCACAAAGGATGTCTTTGACCTCTGCATGAGCCAGGATCTCTTGAGGGAGGGAAGTTCTGCAGCTAAGTCAAACTAAGCTTAAGAGACACACTGGGTAGCAGAGACATGGAAAAGGTATGAAATTGTTCGAATCGATCCACAAACACCTTTAGAGAGGGTGTTCAAGCCCTTTCATTAGATGCATTTGCTTCCCAGGCTTCAAAGAGGCACCTGTCACAGCTGCCACCACTGCTGCGTACAGTTGCAATGAGGCTGGAACCAGAACACAGACAAAAATAATAATTATAAGGGGAGAGAGGGAAGGAAAAGGTTCCCTTGTGACTAAAGGAACAAAGCCTGAAATTTTAAGCTGTATAACTGGAGAAAGGAGGAGGAAGGGGATTGACAATATGATAATATACAGCAACAGAAAGCCTGGCTCTTTGACATTTTTAGACAAAGAAACTCAGTTATTGTATGACAAAACATTTTGGTTCTCAAAGTAAAACTTCTGCAACACAGATGAGACAGGTACAAAGAAAATGGTGTGAAGACATAGTGGACAAGTGAACATTATCACAGATTGGCAAGAAGCCTAATGAGGGGCATAGAAACCTCCCCCACATTACTTCCACAAATAATTCTGGCCAGAGAAAACTAAAATAATAAAGTGTGAGTAAAAGCCATATTTCTAGCAGCAGGGTTAACATTCTTCTGGGCAAATATTATTTCAGAAAAAAGAAAAAATGTTTCTTTTTTTGGTCTTTTTGATTGCAAAATAATTCTACATATTCATAAAATACCAATAGTAAATATCAGTAAGAAAAATATTATTTCATAAACAGTGGACTACAGACTAGCATTTAGATATTGGAAGATTGATAAAAACTTGCAAAAGGTTCCAATACATAATTTTAAGACTAGCTACTGGTCTTTGTACATATTCTTGAGCATGAACTACTACATGAAGAAACAGAGGGAGAACGTGAATCCCTGTGTAGTTTTTGTTTGTATGTTTTGTTTGAGAAAGTCCCCTTGAATAACCATACATACAAACTCATAGTCAGAGAGAAGTCTAAGTGAGAATGAAATCAACTGAGTGGCATAAAAGCTGTTCTGACTGGATAAAGAATAACCACCCCAACATTTATGATGATTTTGGATGAGGATATCCCACCACTTCCCACTGTGATATGTTAAGGCACTGGGATTGGGAATAGAAAGACAAAGTAGGAAGAATGAAAAGGAAAGTGTTCAGATTTCAGTGCTAACTGCTTTCATTCCTTCCCTTGTGCACTTGCTTAAGATACATTTACACAGTTCAGCAATAAGGCTCTTGCACTTGTTGGTATCTTCTCTGAAAACATGCAGTTCCACACACAAATTTGCTCCTAGTTTGAATAAATAGGATGCTTTGATTCCAGTAATGATGCTTTCCTCATCTGTAAACTAGTGCTGTGTGTGAGTTCATATCCATTCTCATGTCCAGTTTCAAGTTCTGCTTGAGCCTCGAGCCATGCTGGATTCTCACTGCTGGTGGGTTTTTTGTGCTAGATTTTGAGCTTCTATAAAAAAAATGATTGACATTTGTAGGCAAAGTGGGGGAAGCAGTAAATTGGCAGTACAAGATTGCACTGGAGTACAGGTACAATGCCATTTGCTTGTAAGAGAGAAAAGATTGCTGCTGGATTTCCCTGTTGCTCAGTTTTATCAATTTAAAAAAAATCAATTATTTCTTTGGCTAGAGGAAAAACAATCACTAAAAGAAGAAACGGTTTTTATTCATAATATCAAATGCAACATCAGTAGAACAATACTGAAGGATGGATTGACTTTTAGATGCAAGTGAGAGAATGACATGGCTGCACCAATGGCACATATTAATGAAAGAGGTGGGGTGTCATTCCTACTGCTCATACTGAATTTCTCAAGTGTGCAGGGCCCTGATTGCTCCAATGCATTAAAACCAGAATAGATTCAGACTTCAGTTGTCTTTGATCAGTTTCTTGGTTTAGTTACAGATATACATCTTATAGGTAAGGGCTACATGTTTATTAGTTATACCTAAATGTTTACAAATAAATTCTTTATAAAAGTCACTATTGCAATAAATCATGCTATTCAAATAAAATATTTCAAACACTCTTGATTAAAAAAACCCCAAATTTATTTGGAGATTACATGCTCTACAGCATGATGCTGTAATTCCCTTATCTGGTATCACAATACTTTTCAAATCTGTGAGAATGAAGGAGAGACAACAGAAGACCTGTTGTCCAAGCAAAGATAGAGACCTGAGGCACTTGCTGAATTTAGGACTTGATAAGAAATCTTGGTGGAAATTAACTCTATTGCTAGCAAACAGATCCTTGGATCAAAGAATCTTACTCACCATAGGCTATGTCCTTTTATTTAAAAATTATTTTAGCGTCAAAATATAGAAAAAAATCACAAAAATGGAAAACTGTATAACAAAAACCCATACATTTGTGTTTTTCATTCATCCATTTCCATGTCTTGCAATCTATTAAGTTTACTTAATATTTCAAGAAACTATCCAAGAAAAATAAGTCAGCAGCTGTGAAAAGTAGGGCAGAGAACCTACCCAACTCACCCAAGAATCAAGGACTCTGAAAAGGTCTGCCTAAAGGAAAAAAATAAATAACTAAAGAGGGACATATTCCTGGTGGATTTAAATTAAACAAAGCCTGTGTCTAAAATGATTCCAGGAGATGACCAATATAAACTCTCCCTGTCTGAATCCAAGCATACCTAGGATGGAATTTTTAAGTCCAAAGACACAAATTGTGGCTCATGGGTTTCAACTTCGTCATTGACCATAATTTCCAAACTTCATACTGAGTGTTCCTAAAATGCTGAGAATGTTGTCTTTTGTATAAATCATTCCTACAACTGGACATGAAATCATCTTTGAAAGAACAACATAAAATTTTATTTTTAGCTAATGACATAACCTGAGAAAGAGATTGCCTGCACTAGTAAAAAGATGACCTGCAAATTAAGAACAGAAATAAAGTAAGCAACAGGCAACAAGTATTTGTCAAGAATAAATTTCATCATAAAATCCCTTTTCCTTTTATGTATGACTCCATAATATGCTTTCCTCGGGGAAAAAGCAGTAAATGCCAGATGCCTGGAGTTTAGTAAAGCAGTATCTGACATGCCCATCTTGTAAACAAGTTACAGAACTGTGTCTAGAGAAAACCGCTGTAAAATAGCTGCACACCAAAACAAGTCAACAGAAAATGGGAGCTAGACCACCTCTCTGGTAAACATCTACTCAAGCCAGTGATTGTCAAGGTTTCACTTTAAATTAGAAAGAAAAATTACCAATCTGGGCTTCTTTGAGTTTACCCCAATCTCATAACTTTTGCTATTTCATGAAAGACCAAAAAGATAGAAAGGAAAACTGGCTTTAAATTTGCATCAGGCTACAAGAGGTTAATAAACTGTTTGAAAGCCAGGTTTAAAATTCAAGAGAATGTTTATACTTCTTTTAAGTTTTACAGCAGACAATATAAGAAGCAGTACAGTTAAACTAAAGTGTGGTGAATTTAAGGTAGGTAAAACGTTTAAGGTAGGAAAACCTTTCTAATTGAAAGAGCAGTAAGCACTGGAATAAATTTCCTGGAGAAGTTTTAAAGAGCGGATCTGACAAACAGTCATGACATTTTGAGTCAAGGGAAGGACTAGCAACCTCCTTACTTCTGAGGTCCTATTTTCAATGAATCCTAAATCATAATCCCCTAAATATTACTTCAAAATAGCCCTTGCATTATAGAAATAGAAATTATCTAGGAACAAGAAATAAAAATGCTTCCTACAATGATATATTTGAGTTTGATACAGATAAAAGGGAAAGAAGGGTGCCACTATCTTTTATTCCATTGTCTCCAATCAGCAAACTGAATTGTTTTGAAGATAATATGCAAGGGTACTTGGTTACTAACACAAACATATGTCATCTGCTCATAACAGTGATCTTTACTGAAATTTCTTGCTCTATTGTGCCAGGAATGATTTGATTTGCAGAATACATAAACAACAATAAACTTGGACTGAATTCTCCTGCACATCCTGCATTGGATTGTCAAACAATTTACTTCTCTGACAAGATGTTTACGGAGTTCACTGCAGAGAGAAATTATGTCCTGCTTGCAGATATTCATTGGCATTTAGTATCACATGGAAACAAAATCTTGCAAATTTTGTCAAAAAATGCTTCTGGGATGAAAGTTTAGTATTTGTTTTACAAATAATAATCAATGTGCATTCCTTATTTTTTTAATGTATCCATCATTCAATCCACTTGTTGGCATACACTAAAGTCCTTTGCATGATGTTACTCCTGGTAGGAAATTTGTATTTTGTTTAGTATCAATATGAATCAACATAGACTTAGAGCAATTCACAGAATTATAAACAAAAATCAACAAACGAAACAAAACAAAATCTCTTTTACAAAAACTTCACAGGAACCAGTGAACATTCAACTCCATATAAAATGACAAAACTGGTTAAGAATTTCTGTGTTTCTCCCCAGCCTGAAAATAGATCATAGAGCTCTGTGATGCAGAGTATTTGAGGCAAGATGCAAATATTTATAAAACTGTGTTTGGATACCGAGTCCCCAGTCTATACTACTCATAGTACAAAAGTACAAATGTAGAGTTTAAATTAAATTTCTTTCAAGTCTTAGGCCAGACTGTAGTAAACAGAGAAAAAGAGCAAACACGTCTCACACCTGCTTGCTGTGACAATCTCACATACTTCTCTGAACTGGTTACTGGCTCTGCCAAGCCCTGAGTGCCAAAGCTGACTGGGAGCAGTGGTCCTGGCGCTGGTGGCCAGAGCCACCTCTGCCCTTGGATGGAGCTCCTGGGCAGAAACACTGGTCCAGGAGCAAGCAGGGGCTCCATGGGATGCATAAATCCACAGCAGCAAAAGGAAAGTTATTTAAGCCAAAGTCCTTGGTCTTGGAAGTTTAATCAAACCTGATATTTAATACTGCAAGGTTAAACTATTAGCCTGTTCATTTTTTTACGTTTCTTGGCTTGTTTTCTTAACCTCCCTCTGCTGCCATTAAAGGTATGCTATCTGTAAAAGAAAGGGAAGCACACCCAATTAGCTCACATCAGGTTTGTAAAACATGATATCCTTCAAAAGCCTAACTGAAAACCCAAAATAAAACCAAAATAATTATCTTCTTAGTAAATATATAGTTTCTAATTCCAAACCCAGTGGGAAGAAGGACTGATTTCTGAAAGAGAAAATTTGCTCCTGAACTCTGTTGCTGTCTTCTTCAATTTATTTGAAATTTATGAAGAACCGTCCCATCTGGGTGCAGGTTGATGCCCTGTACTTGGGGTCATTTCAATACCCTTTTCATACAGCCTTGCAGGAAATTAAGAAAATCTAAAGAGAGTGGAACACATTTCAAAGAAAGTACAATAATGAATCCTGTTTCTTTTTCAGCATCATGAGTACTGTAACTCAAAAGAATTGTGACAGGAGAAATCAATAATTCATCAACAGCTGAAAGTGGCACATGGTGAAAAGGGCATATGTACATAAAAGTGGAAATTTGTGTGTTCATAAAGAAAGTCTGAAAGGTAGATGGGTGGACTGCTGATAAAATTCCTTCAGTAACAACAAGTAAAGCAGCTCTTTGGCAACTGCTCTGTAACACACCCCTTATATTCCGATTAATTTATTACTTTTATTACACCAATAACACTGCATGTAGATTACTGTGGATATTCAGGCCCTTTACAGAAAGAACTATATGTGGCAATTAAGTTTGATCTTGAGAGAATTATAAATCTACAAAACAGAGTTTGCAAAGCTTTGTGTTGTTAGAAACTAAGACTTCACAGTGAACAGAAGAGGAATTATTTTTGTATTCAGGGAGACATGACTCTAGACAAATTCACACTCCTAAAAATTCAACAAGATATTTCACAATCATCCATATGGTCTTTGTGCTAATGTCACTTCACAAGCTGGCTTATAGATCTCTTATGATTATTAAAATGTGTTACTAAGCTCGTGAAATTGTGAAGACAAAAAGATCAGTTACTGAACTCGGTGCACTATGAAGGCACATTTTAATTCCTTACCCTAACTTTCTGATTCTCAACTTTGTCATGTAACTTAAGCAAGAAAAAGATGCTACCTTACAGTTTGGAAAAAACAAGACTGTGCCACATGGGAAGAGCTTTGTGTGGCCTCCTTCAATAGGGAAAACAGCCTTTCAACTGTTCACTGAACTAGGAAGCAACAGGAATAAAAGGGGCCAAAATAAAATCAGCAGGAAAAGTGCTAAAAGTAGGAAAGTAACAGAGCACTTTCAGCTAGGGAATGAAATGAAGGTTATGGCATGTCCATTCCAGTGATTGAAAACATCAGGAGGTAAGCCACACACTCACTACCCACAGTCCTGAGACTGCAAATTTATACTCTCTGAAACAGTAGCTCTACTTCTCCCGTCACAGGAATCCCATCTCATGGGTGAGAGGAGAAGTGTGTGCTCAAGCACAGCCCTGGGGATCAATGCAGCAACCTGCAAGGTTCAAGGGGATGGGGTACGTGCCTATCACTTGCAGTAGCTGCTGCAAGTAGCAACAAACACAGCACCAATATGGACACTTTTTGTATTGTTTAGTCCTAACAGGGATCACAGGGTGCTATTAAATTTGTTGCATGTTTCCTAGATAATTCGTGCACTGAGATTATTTAGTTATGTAATTTCCAAATGGAAATGCAGCTTTTTCATGGGGTAAGATTTTGTGTTCTTTGAGGACTTTTACTGGTAGCTTGCTCCAAAGCAAGACTCAGATGGTCAGACTGCTATGTATGACAATAAAAGCATCATTCACTCATACACTGAATTTCTGTGGCTATTTTATAATCCTCTAGAAAACTCCCTAATAGAGACTAATTCCTATAGGATGCATGTATTCTGTGTTATATAAAATAATATTTCTTTTACTGTGCAGTGAATGCTCACAATTATGATGCTGAACAATTTGAGTAAATCAAAATGAGCCCAGCTCCATACAATGGAAGTCAGTCTTCTAAGGATGTGTGCAAATGGGCAGCAAGAGAGAGGGCAGAAGTGGATGAAGGAGGCAAAACCCTGTCAGCATCAGACATAAGCATCTTGGAGAATACTTCCATCACCCAACACACCAGCTTTGTCTTTTCATTGGAGCAGTATCAAGAAAACCAGGAAGAAACACTCCTAGCTAGAGGAAAGAATTCTGCAGCTACATGAGATATGCTTTTTTGAGAGTTATTCCTTGTTTCCTGGGATATGCAGCCATTCCCCCCACCAGCATCACTAGCTATTGTCCTAGCGGTGTTTTAGAATACAATTGTGTGCCATACTGACAGTCTAATTGCACCATGCTTGCACCCTGAGCAAAGGAGGTGGAGGAGAGATGCACTTAAAAATATGGTCACACACCATTTTTTTTTGTTTTCAAAATCCTCTTTTTCTCTTTGCTTCAAGCAGAAACAAACAACGCAACAAAACTGAGGCAATGCAAGTGTGACAGAAAGAATTTGAGAAGGAGGCAAGAAGTTTCAAAGGGTTTTAGATACAAGTGTTTTACAGGTGTTCAGTGAATGAAACCACAAAGTCTAATCAAACAAACATTTTCAGGCAGTTTATAGTCATGGGAAGAAAGTGGAAGGAGATGGGAATTCTACCTTTGATCATGAAGCTAGTATCAAGGAAACAACTATTTTCAATTTCTATTTGAAAAGCGTTGTTTAGTAGATGTACCACCACCCTTCAAGGCCTTTATGCAAAGGCAGGCTGTGGTGCATTCAGACAGAGGAGATCAGAGATCATTCTGAGTCTCAAAAATAAATTTAGTTGACTTTTGTCTCACTAGTATCCTAAAAGGTCTGAAGTTCAACATCACTGTGGAAAACCAAAGCTCAATCAGGACACTCTTTAAGTGATTACCAAGAGCAGTGCCATAATTCATTTCAGATTTTTTTCATTTCAAAAGCCTTGCAGAGAGACAAAAATTATACAGAGGCACACAAAAGTGTTTAAATTCAGTAGAATTAACCTTTTTCAGTTTGCATGCTTGTTCAGAAGGTTGGTAACCAGTGTTAATTGACCAAAACCAGTGTGTGCAAGGAAAGTGAAATGGTAAGCAGAATATTGCATTATTTTGCGTTACATGCATGGGCATGTAATCCAGTGTATATTTACCTAATACTCTTATTTAAAAAATAGCTTGTACTTGACTTTCTAAATCTGAAATATTTAGATTTCTAAATCTAAATCTGGATCTACAAGACATTTTTCTATACCACAACTAAGAAAAGCCAAATAACAACATAGTTGAAGTTCTTGAGCTCAGCATCTGAACCATCTAAATACACTGTGTTGCACTTACATTTCAAAAAAATTCTTGTATCTAAGTGTTGCTGTGAATTTGTAAATGCATTTTTTTTTTAATCAAAAGGCTGCTCACAGACTTAATTCAAGAATGCACATGAATTGATGCTGAGCTGGAGCCCCCAAATAGAATTGAAGACACTTGGGATTTACAGTGTCAGACCTACATCCCATGTCCTTTCCTCACAGAGAGCTTAAGCAGGTCTGCAGTGATAATTGCATCTTGCATAATCCTAAAACTTGGAAAAACATTAGGTTTTTTACTGCAATTAATTGTGGGTTATATGTAGCCAAAGCAGACTGTAAAGGATTTGCTCCTTCATAAGTAGTCATGTAACAAGGCCTTTTGCTGTTTTCTAATAAATAACAGGCATTTTCAAACTGTCATCTAAAAAGGTTTTGTGAATTCTTTATTCTGCTTATGCTAACAAGTGGAAAAACTCAGTTTCTTTTTGCTTAGAATACAATGACATCCACCTTTATTTCCTTATTTTTGATATCAGAGTCAGTAATCTCAAATATGAACAAATGATATTCAATTTATCTTTTTTATGCTAAAGAAAACAGACTGGAAAGTTCTGCAGCAAAATTACACTAGTTCATAATGCAGAATGCAAGCAATGGGGATTGAATTAAATATCTGTTTTGTGAGTTCGTGAGGGTTTTTTTTTTTTTCAGTTTAGAGAAAAGCCAAATTTAGTGCTGGCTTAGGAAATCTTTTATGCATATGAGTCATAACTATGCAGCTGATCAGTAAGAGAATCCTGAATGGAAAGGTGAAGAAGAGTTCACACATCAAGTTTTTGCACACTAAGCAGAAATAATTTCAGAAGAATATTAACTCTGACTGAGGTTGTTTGCATCCCTTCTCTAGCACTTTTCTTCTTAATGCCACACGTGCAGCCTAGAGATTGGAATCAGCTCTGGGACTCTAAATTGCTACTTCAAATGCTGGAAAATACTGAAAAGAGCTCTGTGATTGCTTATGCCTAGAAGGGTATTTTAGTTTTCCTTGTCTAATCAACTTTTCTGGCTTCTTAGTACACATAAGTTGTTTTTTTACTCTGATAGTTTGCAAGAATATTAACAAGAGGACAGGAATGTATGGCAGAAGTTCTTTGTAAGATGAGAAGAAATAAATTAACTTACATAGTTTGAGGAACACACGGTAGAAATGCAGCCCATATGCATAGTGATTATTTATAGGCATACAAATTATATTCAAAAAAGAGCCAGATGGCTTTAGCAACACATCTGCTGTCTTCAAGGCAGAACTTCTGAAGCAAACTTGGGACATTAACTCCTATTATAGAGCAGTCAAGAACCAGTAGGGCTACATTTGCTTTGTAGTCTGCAAGAGTTGTATCCTCCTACACAGAAGTTGAATTTAATCTGAAGTCAGCATCAAAGACAGGCTGCAATATTTTGCATTTTAACAGGGTTATCATGCTGTTACTAACTAAATGCAAGGCTGGGAAGGTAGGTCACCACTAAGGCATAAGCTAACCCTCACACATGCTAAGATAAGTGGTGGTTACATAAATCTTTATGTCAGCTAGCAATTCTGTATATTTTGCTCTAATCTTCGGCAAAGTCACCATCCCTGAAAATCATTCAAAATCTTACTCACACTACATATTCTAATGTTTTTGCTTTGTTTTCCTTAAGAGAAGTTTCTCATATAAGATAATACTGTGAGGCAATTGAAACATAAACATCAGAACCATGTGGGTATTAAATACTGATTTATATTAATGAGGGCAGGGTGGGGGTGAAGTCAGACATCCATTAACTACATGCAAAATATGCACTGGAATATGAGAAGACAAATTGTGAAAGAGTCCTGGGAGCCTCTGTTCTGTGATTTCTAATCTCCACCTGGCTAGGCACAACTTGTCACAAGTGTGTGAGTTTGCACCTACTGCCTCTTAGAGCACTATGTGCTACTCTGAGTAGTATTATTTCTCATTTTCACTTATATTCACCTTTTTAGAAACTTTAGCTGGAACAGAACTCATTTCTTCCCTTCTTGATCCTCTTTATAAAAAGAAGATTAAAAAAAAACCCCAAAAAACAGAACATATTCATAAAAAAAGCTGAATCTGGCCTTTCTGCTAGAGTGGATTCACTCCTTAGAGTGCAACTTTGCCCAAGGCACTTTTGTATCTCATCTGTTTTTCTGGCAACACAGATAAAACTGAAAGCTTGATCCACTGCACCACGTGGATGTCCCAGTGGTGGCAGCTTCTAGGCTAAATCTGGCTGCAAGGAGGAAGGGAAACCTCTCTGGGCTCTGGTGATGCTCATACTCCCAGCTGGATGATGGAGGGCAGACAGCTGCAGTGGAAGCTGTGCATCCCCTGTGAGCATGTGCCAGGGAGATTCCACTGCATCTGCAGCTCTCTCCCAGGACAGATAATTTCAGCAGCACCCTGTTCCACTGGCCTCCTGCCCAGCCTGCACACTGGATACTCCTCTATCAGCAGGGTCGCAAAAGGCAGGAAAGGTTGTTAGTCTGGAATACACAGCAGGACCATGCTGCTCCATTGTTTGGGGCAAATTTAACTCTCCTTAATAAATGCACTGCAAATAATTTTCTAATTGTAAGTAGTAGCAGAGACGTTAAAGCATATACAGATACTTTTCCAAGCTCAAAAGTTTTCCTAAAATCTGAAAATTTTAGGTATCGATGAGTTCGCTTACCTTCCTTAGGGAAGGTACTACTCCTGATATTTATGGCTACTCACTTCCCCAGATTTTCAAAAGCTTCTGGAATAATTTTTGTATGATATCAAAATAAAAAATTACCCTCTCTTTCCTTATGTATGTCCTTTAATTTTGTTAGGCTGTCTAATTTCATTGAAGTTCCCAATCATCCCAAATAAGCTATTAAGAACTTGCTAGAAGAAGGAGTGAGTCTGACACCTTTGAAATGCTAATTGAATTCCTTATCTGCAAAACCAATATTTGTGTTGTACAGCTCAATGATGGAAGAAAAAAATAATCCATAAGCCTGATGAAATGATAAAATGCATTTGTTTAACTAAATCATTAAAATTAAACAGTGCTTATTCTAAGTTCTTATTTCAATTCGCATGAGATGTGAAAAAAACACAAAACAAATGCTACAGATCACAGGTCTCTGCAAAAATTCCACTGCATTGCCCTTTCAGTTGAACAAAATCAACCCAAAACTTAGGTATCCAACTCTCACATGCATTTTATTCTCAACAGTGATATCACCAGTGTGACTTGGACTACACAGAGTGAGTTACCCTGGCAGAACTTTGTCCTTTAAATATTTTTCTATCATCCTTTGCCATTAAAATGCTCTGTCACACACACACACACATACACAGAGTATGTTTTCTTCCTGCTGCTGTTGGCAAGGAGAAAGGCATTTTTTGCATCACTGATAACAGCAATTCTGAAAGCTAATAGAAGTTTCAGAACTACTGAGGTTTCCATGCAGTGTGTGTCAAACCCCTTTCTCTGTGGACTGGAGGAAGGAAACCTCTCTGCTGTTCCTGGCTCTCGCTACAGCTTCAGCTTGCACTGGTAATTGGGGAAGGGATTAACTCTTGTTAAACATTTGACTGCTTTTCCTTTGGGTGACTATGGAAACACACCAGAAGGAGTGATTCTTCAGAGTAACACTTGTGCTCATCTCTAGACCTGCTTCCATCAACTGCATGTGTAAAGCCTCTTCATCCCTCTGGGAGAGGAGTTTCCATAGGGCTGATGCTTCTTTTCTAACATGTAAAGACTGTCTTAATGGCATTGGCTTCTTCCCCCACCCGTAGAAGCAAAGATGGGAATGCTGGGATTAGTTTGTTTTAAATCAGTGGAAGCATGGGGCAGAATTGCAGCTTAATAAAAGCCATTAGCAGGAGTTAGCAGTGCTCGCTCCGTGCTTCTTAATATAAGCACCACCATAAATCACGTGTGCTCAGGCATTCCTTCACCTCCTCACAACTGTGTGTTCAAGAGGGAAAACTGGCATTGGGGAGGGTTCATCCCCAATGAACTCTGACCCTCCGAAACTGCCTGCTCTAGACTGGTTAGGCCAAACCACTGTTCCATGCAATTTAGGTATATTCAAACCAATTTCTGCCTATGGTTAACTCCCAATGATGACTTGAAAAGTAAAAACAATGTGCTCATTAAGGCGAGAACTACAAGAAAGGTAATTTCCTCAGAAATTACTGAGTGTTATATTTGGATGGCATAATACATATTTGGGGAAGAAATGAAGATGACTTGGATACTTACTAGGCTTCCTGTTCAACAAATACCTAATAAATCATGTGAGAGATTATTTTCCTGAGAAAATACTGTATTAACTAGAAGTCAGTGGAAAATCTTGCTGCTAAAGCCATCTGTTTCCCTCCCTCATGCTCACAGAAACTCCACATGCGTGTGCCTGCATGAAAAGAGGAGAATGGATTAGACACAGATAAGTATTTGGAACTAGAGGATTGATTGAGTTGAAATTAATTTTAGATGCAGTGAGATGGTGTCAGCCAGGACCAGATCTTTGCAAGTCACACAGTGAACAGCACCATGTGTGGAAGAACATAAGTGAATTTTCCCCTTGACCTTAGGCTAAGGTTAGCAAATTCTTGAACATTGATTTAAAACGCTTAAAAGAGTTCTAACCAAGGTAAATTCTAAATATGCAGGAAAGTCTTGTAATTATCACTGTCAAAACATGAAATATATGGACTAGCAAAATACATACTTCAGGAGCTCTGTATTAATTGTAAAATTAAATTATAAAAGTGATTGCAGAAGGCTGTAATTAAGACTGTTTTAAACTAAGGCCTTACATAGGTGAGAATGATACATAGAGTCACCTGTATCTATGCAAAGCATTCAAATACTGAAGAGCAAAGACACATCTGTGGCCATAATAATGAAAAGATTAAATTATAGTATTTTTTAACACAAAAATGTAAATTTATAACATGGCAATAGTCGTACTGTATAGAGGTTATTTTTCTAGACACAAATGTAGCTATTCCTTGGAAACATTAATTGCGTAATCATTTAATTAATAGGGTGGAAGATTAGGAAATGGGGGGAGGGGGGAATATAAACTGTTTTCCTATTGCTCCTGTCCAATTGTTATGAGAACTGAAAATTTCTAGCACAAAACTCTCTTAAAGTAAGAAGTAGCCTGGTGTTTCACTACTAAAATTATCTTGAAATCTTGTGCTGTAGACAGTTATTCTGGTCACAGAAGAATGAATAGGTGTACATAAATAGTCACATTAAAATTAAAATCCATTACAAACTCAGGATATTTCCATTTCAAATAGAGACGTCTACCACTAGCCCTTGCCATGGGCAAAGGGAGCATCCTCTCATTTTAGAACAAGTGTTCATTGAGAGCTTCTGAGCTTCAGGTATTAGCCCAGCTCAGAGGGAGGTTCTCAACCCTGTGCAGTTGGCTGAGGTCTCCAGGTGAAATTTAGGTGTTGCAAATGAGCTTATTCCCAAAGTACTCAAAGAAGTAGCATGAACCCCTGCTAAGCAAAACCACAAATATGTAACCCCACTTGACTTCAGGTCAAATCAAACAGGGTCAAGGGCAATATTTTGGCTTTTGGTGTAATTGGAATAAGATGGGTTACAGATGTGAGGGAGTTGGGGGAGAAGCAAAGAGAGGGAGGCTGAAGCAGAAGCTCTTTGGTTCCCCCCAGAGATGACACTGATTGCCCAAGGGAATTTTTCTACCTCCTGCTGATCATCTACCTGTCCTCTCCTACCTTACATAAACTGGAAAAATATCTCTATACCCGTGGAGAAACATAAGTTTCCTCTATTATCTTCATACTGTTTAGTTTGAACACTAGCACACTTAGTGTACCGTAGTCAGAATAGGCTTAATATTTCACACCCTCTTATATGCTTCTGTTTCTATTGTTGTGAAATGTGTTGTGCATTTTAAAACATTAGGTTTTATGAAATATTGCATGTTTTGCTCAGGAAGATTTCATTATTAAAATAACCACCAGGTTAAAGCAGATATAATACAACAGTTACTGCCTGAAGTCTAACTTTTAGTTTTGTTTAATCTCTACAATTCTATTCAAGAATCACAATCATGTAAAATCTATATAAATCATTCCAGAAGGGATAATATTACATGCAAAGGGTTCAAGATGGAGAGCAAGAATAATAATACTGAGCATAATTTGTCTTTCCTAAAGACAGATTAAAGATCAGTAGTAACTGTTCAGTGATAAGAAACTGTAGTTAAACTCATTTACAATACAGATCTCCACTGAATACAAGCTATCATGCATAAGTTTACTATCCTTTCATAAATATGTAAAGCTGATATAATGTTGTGACAGTTTTATGCTTTCTTTCAGTTCTCTTTAATAGCAGACATAAAAAAGACCCCATCAATTTTAATAAGTTTTGGAGAAGGTCCAAAGTGAGTGGAAGAAAAAGTAATGGTGAGGTTCTTGGTAAAGAAATAAAGGAATTATATAAAGCTAAAAAAACGGCCTCAAATAAATTAAAAAGGCAAAATTCAGCTTGAAGTTAATACTGAAGCTAAACAAAACCCCCAAGTGAGCCTTGCAACCACTTTTTATGCAGGAAAGCTAGAGGATTAGGAAAGTCAAATGCATCTACAAACTCACAAACCTGATCAATTATTTCTTTTACAAGTCTATAACCTGTGGATTTCTATCAGAATTAATTACCCATCCTTTACCATCCCACACTCTAAGATAGATGGACTTATTTTGCTCTCTCAGTTGTGGAGCCAAGTTTAAAGCCTCACATCTCACTGTCTTCCAGTATGGAAAACCAACCATTAATACCACACATTGTTATTATTTCCTTCTTTTCTTCACAATGAATGCAGAATTAGTCTCTATAAATGGTTTGATTATCTCCAACATCAAATCTGAAGCTAATAATTTACAGTATTTTACCAAACCATTTCTATAAACAAGCAGACCACAAGGCACATTTCTCATGCACAGTTCTCCTCAAGAAGCTTTTAATTCAATAAGAGTCCCATGAGAGAAAAAATATGGGAAAAAACACTGTTTAGCAACTCTTCAGGGAATAGTCACAAATATAGCCAGTCTCCAGGCACTTCAGGCTGCCTTCTCCTGAAAATGCTGTCAAGGCAGACTACTCCTCTTTTTTTCTACTGTTGTTTAAGTGTAGCTGAACAAACCTGATAAAGTTAGTAATGGAGTCCAGATGCATTGCTGCTGCTTTCTGATATTATAAAGTGCCCTTCAGCCTTTAGGGCCTTATGGACTTCTGGACTCATCCATCTCACTTTGTGAGGAGATTACTTGTACAAAAAAATATAACACCACCACCCCTCACTCCCTTTGACAGATCTGTATCTGCCCAGAAGGCTTTTGAACTTCCATAATCACACATACACACAAAAATCACACAGAGAGACTGCAGCGTTCTCAGCACGTATTTGCGAACACTGCAGGCCATTGGGGCCAGCTCCCACTTTGCCAAAATGTGGAAAATTCCAAAGGACAGACCCAGAGTTCCTGCAGGCTGATGATGTCCCATGAAACAGGCATGGCAAAGCTCTTGCAAATCACAAGTGTTCCCTCCCTTCTTGTGCCACAGCACAGGCGACCCTAGATTGATGAGGTTTTCCTAAAGACTTCCCCCCTCTCCTCACAAAATCCGTGGATTTGGTTGTTTACCTAAATGGCTAATGAGTACTAGGACGCTGCTTTTCTTCAGCTTGAGGCAGATTTTCATTGAAAGATGGGGACTATTTCCAAATTTCTTTCCTATCATGCCTTTGGTGGAATATAATGGAATATGGAATTCCACCATCATGAAAAGACAATTGTCTGCTGGCATCACAGCTACAAATCCATACTGTGGATAATGCATCTCTTAATTTGTAAAGGATAATGTGTCTCTTGGTTTGTAAACCAAGGTAGGCAGACTAACCCTGGAGTCAAGGCTCAGATAATTGTTCTTCCAAGAAAGCTCTCTGAGGGCAAAAAGAAGGACTTGGGGCAGGCAGAGAGGAAATTGAAAGGGATCAGAATCACTGAAAACAGAGCAAAACACCAGAGCTTGTTTAAAACTCTCAGCTGATTTTTAAAACCTCCTAGCTCCTTAGTGCCTCCCTATTGCTCCCAACTTATGAGAAATACACCGAATTGAAAATAGTTTAATATATTTTAAGAAAACATTCCAATTTTTTCCACTCTGAGGTGGGTTAGAAATCATCTAGCTGTTCCAGAAGATTTCAAGGAGAAATTAGTAACACTAAGCATCACTAGAGGAGAACACAGATCTGTACCTTGATTCCAAATGGATTAAAAAAACCTGTACAGACCTGTACATCCACTGAGGAAAGGAGACTTAACATCTGCATTCCTTTTAAATCAAAGCTGACATTTTCAGGGCAGTGATTTTACAAAGAACCATCAAATGAAGGTGGGGGGAAGTAATCACAGTCCATGCTCAAAAAAAGCAAAAGAAAAAAGGAATTATTTTTGTAGTCTCAGTCACTAAGAGAACTCATTAACTTATATAATTTAATTGTAATGAAATGGTAAATATCATGATAGATTTTTTTCTTATGGGTCATTACTTTTGCGGTTAAGTGATTTCAAAGAGATATATGAAGCCTATGGTGGTATTTAGCTTTTAAATATTGAATTTCTTTGCACCTCTAATGCAAAGTGGAAAAAGCTGATGCAGATTGGTTTTTTGGCTTTCAATTCAACGCAGTTAAAGTACCCCTTGCAGATATTTCCCAGACACAATTCTGCAACACGAGTACCTAATAAATATGTTTTCCTAGAGGACTTATTACCCATTGAGCACTATTTTTTTCTTTTATTTTTGCTCAACAGATAGTAAAATTCTTCTGCAAGATGAGTGGTAGGCAACTTTGACTACAAAGGACAAAATATAATGCTGGATACAAAGAAGGACAGGATGAAAACAACAACAAAAAAAGAGCTTATATTGGTAGAGCTCTTGCTGTACATAGTCCCTGTTTTGATTGAATATTTATCAAAAATCAAAGAGTAATACTCAATTGATCTCAATTTATCTGCCCTCTGAGACACCACACTGCTAAAAGCAGTCCCAGGTACATTGCAGCAGCAGCTACAGCTGAGCAAATGCAGCCCTGGCCATGTGTCAATAAAGGTTCTTGATAAGATGTATTGTTGAAGAATACACATTTCCATATAGAGAAAACAGTAAAATTGTACAGAAAAAAGGGCTTTCTTATAGTGTTAGACCAGAGCCTTGAAGTGGTAACATTGAAAATTTAACAAATCCTGCTTACAGATAAATGATCTGCCTTTTTTTTTTTAATTTTTTTTTTTTAAGCTGTTGTGCATTGAGTTTCTGAAAAGAACCAGAGTTCTGTGGGAGAAAGAAGGCAGCAATCAGCTTAGTGGTAGCTTCCATCATTTCCCAGAGAGATAACTTCAAAATACTCTTTTCTTCAAAAATGGTGATGTTATTTTCAATTGTGCATGTTCAATTCCTGAAAACATTGTCTAGGAGATAGATCCTAGAAGCATAGAAATGCAATTAAAGGAGCAACAAAACAAACTAAAATCCCCTAAATCCCAAATTCTCAACTTGTCTTCCAAAAGATAGTCCTTAGCAAAAAAAGTTTCTACTTCTACACCCTGACAAGAGTTGTACTAAAGGGGAATTATTTCAAATGGAAAGACAATAGGTTTCCATTAGATATTAGGCAGAAATTCTTTACCAGAAGGGTGGTGAGACACTGGAACAGGTTTCCCAGAGAGGCTGTGGATGCCCCATGCCTGGAAATGTTCAAAGCCATGCTGGATGGCCAACCTGCTCTAGTGCAAGGTGTTCTTGTCCATGACAGGGGGGTTGGATCAAGATGATTTCTACAGTTCCTTCTGACCCAAACCATCCTATGACTCTTTACAACTTGCATGAACTCCTCAGCCCAGCAGGAGTTACTTCTTACAAAGCAGTAATTTTGTGGAAGCAGCTAAGAGCAGTTTGTGGAACTAAGATGAAATCTAATCTCTTATAACAAACTATACGACAAAACCATCAAAGTTAGTTTGTAATGAGTGTCCTCCACAATGTTTAGTTTGAGCCTACACTTCCAACTGCTGGTCAAAGTCAATAAAAATTAAGTACTGTTTTTCCTGATACAAAAGTGGCTGCTAGATTTACAGCAAAAAATGTGAGTCTCTTAGGAACAAGGCATCCTTGACTCTATTTCCAGCCTCTTTTCACAGTATGATTTGGGGGAGCCTTATGGGTACTCAACAGTGCCAATAAAGACTTTCTCTCACACTTGGTACAGCCAGTCCAGTGAAGGCTTGTGCCTGTCAAGCTGTTTCTTCTAAAATCATATAATTTAAGTATTCAAGTATTCTCCATCTCACTTTCTCAATCTGGTATTTTCTTTTCTTAGAACTTGGTATTTTACTAGATATTCTCCTGCTTCTCTATCTTCTCCTGCTTCACAGAAGTAGTTTAGAAATTTATCGTGTTTGTCTTGGCTTATTTGGTTTTTGCTGTTGTCTTCTTTTTTTTTTTTTTTTTTTTTTTTTTTTGTTTTTTACTTTTTTTTTTTTTAGTTTATTTACTTTGTTAATATTTGCCATTCTTTCACTAGCAGATATTCCCATATGTAACTACACATCTTCCCTTATCTCAAAATCTTATAAAAGTTTTAATTCATTACGAGCTTTTCTAACACCTCCATCGAGTTGCAAATTATACCGTAGCCAGTTGAAACAAAAGAAGTGAAAGCTATTCTCTTGCTGCAGTATCACATTCCACCATCAAGAGGATATGAAGTGTTTTATGTTCCTTGATCTTGTCAACGCTCTTGGGTTGAGATAGGAGGTTAAAGGGAGGTGACAAGGTTAAATGATTTGACTAACATCCCAAACAAGGCTCAATGTGATTATGAGCCTGCCTCAGCTCTCTAATAACATACGTAATGAGGGGGAATTGGAAGCTTCCCACACCAGGAGCTCATGCAGAAGTGATTTGTTTCTCTCTATACCCTGGCCACAATAGGCATCCATATATTTCTTTTAAGAATATTGTCATGGCCCACTAAATTACCCCTGGGCAGCGCTATCAGTGGTGTTCCACTTTGCCCCTTTATTTCTTTCTGTGACATTACTCTGCACAAGGGTTACCAGAAAGACAGATGAAGTAGGAGTAGATGGGTCTCTAAGGGGTGATATATAGTAGGTACATAATAGAAAAAAGCGAGGATGGTGTTGTAACAGGAATTTTCATTTCTTTCTCCTCATTTCCAGAAGAAATTCCAGACATTGGAAATTTATTGTGCATGGTTATCAGGTTTATATTTTCTTAGAATCTAACTTCAGGGAACTTGACTCCTAATGGCCTTATACTTTTTCTCCTCCATTTTATTTTCTCTTTCACAATGGCAAATCAAAATTCTCAGTGGAGGAGAGAACTCCTGGTAAATTCTCTTGTCATCATATCAGATAGTATTTTACTGACACCAGACAAACAAAAACATGTCAAAAATTGTTCAGGAGCACTGTTTGTTAACAGTGCAGTTTGACTAGCAGAAAAGGCAGCTGTTCTGGCAGCCAGGATGTTGGAGAAATGTCTGGCAGCTTTTAATGGGGGTGTAAAAGTTGTCATGTGAAGTTGCTTTCGACCTGATGGATTTAATAGTTCCTCAGAGCCATCATGGTCTATCACCTCTATGAGTATTAAGGGACTCCTAAATCCATGGATAGATAATTTGGCTGCCACACTTGCACCGTAAATCCACATCCTTAAAGCCTTCATTAAATTTGTACAGACCATTTCTTAAGTGCAATTAACTGTGCATTCCTTAAGAAAAGAAGTTGATTTGTCTCCATCTGCCATAGACTCCATTATTTCCCATCGTCCTTGTGGAAATGAGAATGTATCTCCTGCAACTTGTTTAAAAGCATATCCAATTGCTGGGAATTGGAAATTGTTTGTAACTTTTGTGCTCTACCTGTATCACTACAGAGCATGAAACAAAGAAAATTTCCCCAGCTGGGTCCTAGTTTGGTTGAGCTTGGCAAGGTTTATGAAATACTGACATAGCTATTGGTCACATCAGTTTGTGGACAGACTTGCCCATTGATTTATTAGTTTTTGCACTAGGTTAATTTGTTTCAACTGTGACAGCATAATCAATCCACTTTACCCACCATTACTTCTGGGCAGCCAAGCTAAAATTTACAGTACACTGTTAAAAAGTATGGAAATCTGTGCATTTTGATTCATCACATTCTATCATTAAAGGTTAACAAACCACTCAAAAATCATTCCAAAATCATTATTTCTAAAAGTTACTGAATAATCACTTGAAAAATATTACTAAATTTCTACTTTGGCAATAAAATTTCTGAAGTAAAGCTGCCATGTCAGTTAATACCCACTGATGTAAGTTTTCAACTAATTTAAACCTGCACACAACACAAATTCTTGATTAAAACAGCACGAAAAAGATATTCATTGCTTTATAATATGAACCAGTGTTTTCAAGAAAACATTATTTGCACAAATACTTTTCATTAAAGTGGTATAAGCTTGCATAACTTGCAATACCTAATGAAATGAACCTAGACACTCCAAATTCTCACTGCTTGGGAAACACTGTGCACCTTCAGAATCAAGTACTTACACAGCATGCACAACTATCTCATGTTGGTTTTGTGGAAGGAAGCTAATTTGACTGCATGAATAAAATAACTTACTTTCTTAATTAGACATTTTAATCAGACATCCATTAGCTAATCAGAGCTAATCAGTGTTTCATCAAGACTGTAAATAGGCAACTTGGGATAAGATGGTCAGGACTCACAGGCTTGCATGCATAATAGGAAGCTGAGGACATTCTTTTTGAAGATTTATCATTGAAGCAAGACCTAAAAGATTGTCATCATTTTGACACACAGGAAAAAATCGAGGACAAGAGAAATTATTCCTCCTCACCAGCAGTTCATTACAGTAATTTTGAAAAGTGTACTGGAGAGAGAAAATTTGGATTCTTTTCATATTAATGCCTGGCCAGCTAAAATTGAGCTTTAGAATTCAAACTAATGTGGTGTTGGGAGGTCAGTCAGCAATATTACCTTGGCATTTATTTTTAATCTGAGATTTTTAACATTCAAGCCCTAACTGAATCTCTGCAAATGCCAACAGAGCATTCACAGTATGCTTTTCAAAGCTGGGCTTTCAGTCACTGCCTCCTCAGATTTCTTATCTAAGGTGATGGTGAATATCTTTAAGAAATTAGTAAAATCAAAAGAAAATCTATAGTAATAAGGATATTTACTAGTTTGCTTTATGGATTGCCAGATGAAATATTTCCAACTACATTTGCACCAAAGCATATCTTTTTCACAAGGAACACCTTAATAACTGTGACATTAACTGTAGTATTAAATGTGTAGTGGTCTGGCAAACACAGTTCACTCTTCCTTATATCTTCCTGGATACCTTAGGCTATCCAGGAAAAAAGAGATAGCATAAAAATTAGGCAATAAATTGTATTTAAGAAAAGACCTACTATGACTGTTTCATATTCAACTACCTCTTGGAAACTCAACTAAAATGTTGTTTTGTTAATATCACTTTTTTTTTTTTCTTATTTAAATTTAAAATATAAATTAAAATTAATGCTACAAACAAATTAAACAGGATAAAAAATTTCCAGAAAACTGAAACTTTTTTGGATGGGAAAGAGGGAAAAACCAGCCAGGTCAATCTGCTCCCCAGCATGAGACAAAATGAACAAAGCTTTTACTGATTTTTCAGGCTACTAGGGATCAAAAGGAATCCTATAATGCAGAAGGTGGAATTTAATTTTTTCCTCATCACCAAAGTACTGTTACATTAGAAAAAAAATGCTGGCATTTAATACTCAAGTTAGTATTTGCAAACTAAAACAAATCTAGTTACTTCAACAAGGTGCCATATGGTCTGTGAATTTGCTCTGTGCCAAGTTGGAAGAGCATTTCTTTTATTTCAATGGATGCCAAAAAACTATACTGAGTAGTTCAACGACTGCATTGTTGAAACCCTTCGCATAAGTAAGGATTCACCAGATTAAATTAATGGAAGACAAAGGAAATTATACAGAAGTTAAAAGGAAGGGGAAATGGGAGATGGTCCCAACAGAAAATCCTCATTAGTTAGACCTGTGACAGTGAAAGAAAATGGTTCTGCCAGAGTCTGGTTTCAATTTGCCCCTGAGCACCATGGAAAGGGATACAAAAGAACAGGGCTGAGCTTCCTTGGTACCCCATAGGCAAGTTCCTTCCTCTGCCACAGCATTTTGCTCACCCTTGGAATTTCTGGGTACAGGTAACCAAGTGTGTGACATTGATTCTAAGCAGATACTGGGAATTTTCTTCATTGGTTGGGATGGTGGGAGCAACACCTATTTCCTATGTTACATAACACAGATACGGTATAAATGATAAAACAGTAAGAACCCCAAATCCATCCCAAACAAAACCCACAAACTTCTTGCTCTCCACCCTCTCATGCTCAGAAATTTCACCTTTCAAATGAGTATGATAATTTCTGATAATCTTTAAGCCTATCTTTTTTTTTCCTTTTTATTTAGGTTATATCTGACATTCTTACTGAGCTTTGCTGAAAAGTAAAGCACTGTATTACCACAAAGCATTTCAACACTACAGACTTCTTATGGACTGCACTGGAAGACAGAGAGAATACCAAAAAATTACTCAAACAGCAACGAGGAGGCTGACAGAGGGAGAGAATGACAGGGAAAATTGAGGTCTGAGTTAAAAGGGCTCATTGAATTTTCCTCAGCAAACATTAAACGTTTTGTTGGGTTTGTTTTTTCTTTTTTGGTGATATGAGCAGTTTTTCCAGTAGGAACTACATAAACCACTTCTTCATTTAATCTAACACGGCCAAAAAGGGCTTTAAGAGGATAACGTGAATCAGATTTAAACTAATGGCCTAGATAAATCTTACTAATCACTGGAGCCACCTAGTTTCAGCAGCCTCATTGAGAAGAAGCTGCTTGCCCTCTTGTCTGAGAATCTTCTTGGACAGCTGGGAAGCATCAAGCTTTATCTGCAAGTCTCAAAAAGTGCACAGTATATTTGTATTTACTGGACATCAGCGTTGCTGTTAATCAGACTCAGTGGCCTTGGTCTGTGAAGAAGTCCCTGAAATTGCTCCTAGTCTGCTTTCCTGACATATGAGAAATGTTTGCTTTCTTAAAGATAAGGTGGGAAAAGATATAGTGCAATGAATGGGGGAAAAGTACCTATTTCTATCTATTCAGTTGGACTTTGCTGGTTCACCAGAGAGTGACACAAAAGGAATGTAGATTTGATAGGTTTTCATAACCAAGACACATGAAACATAAGTGTGCAGAGAAGAAAAGGTAAATTAACTGCAAAACCTAATGCAAGGAAATAAAATTCCTCCTCTGGCACTCTTTTCCAGTGGAAATGGATAGATCAGTAATTTCATACATGAAGTGCTGTTTTCCGACTCTAGCAGTACTTCTTACCTTCAATTTTTCTGCTCTCTTAACAAATGGGGAAATGCAGCATTCACATGAAGAGAACCCGTTTGATCCTCAAAGGTGATCAAATTAAGGTCTGGCTAAGAGGATTTTTGGGATGAACAGCACTAAGTAAGTACCTCACACCGATTATCCATTGTTCTTCCATCTGTTAATGGCCAGGGGAATATGCACTCCTCTAATGACTGTGGACCCAATCTAATCCATGTATTTATCCTCTCTGTACTTGGGTACTGCATTATAACACATGAGAAGATGAAAGGAGACTTAGAAACAGCTCGAGTTTGTTCCACCCCATTACTTAGAAGCACACAGCCCTCCTATCTCACCACCTGATGACAGCAGACACTATATTGCCTCCCCAATAAGCACTAAATCAATAAAGGCTCACTGGAGCTGGCCAGTTCTGCCTTCAGGATCCTCTCTGGCTGAGATACACACGTCCTAAGCTGCAATCCCCAGAAATAAAATAACAATAAATAACCTGAGATGTAGGAACAAGATGCAGAAATTCCTTGGCAGCAGGGACTGCTGCAAGCTCCACTGGTATTTATGGTTCCAAACCCACAAAAGCCTGGGCATATTCCAGCATCCCTGCTTCGGTAGGACTCCTCTGGGCTCAGGGGGAGTGCCATTATGCAATCAATTTCATGGTTGGAATCTCAATACATATAATTTAAGCAAAATAAAATTAAATTGATGGGTCACCAGGTCATTTGGAAAGAATGCTTTTCTGACAATCAGTCCAGCCTGCCTTTTCTTTGCTGCTATAATCTCCACCCTGTAAAGCAAAGGAGTTAGAGTCATTATCTGTGTTTGTATTTTATTATGTATGGTCCTGAGCTAACAGTGAATTCTCTTCCTGGGTTATCATAAAATATTACAGTGGTGTCTGGTTTGCTACTGCAGTAAAGTGTCTTATTGTGTTTGTTCTTGGTCCCTGATTTCATGGGTCTTAAACAAGAAAAAAAATGAGGTTAGAAGTTAGCAAACTAAACCAGTGCCTAAGAGAAATATTTCATTTTCAGCTGAGCTGATAAAATATGATTTTCCCCTTTACATATTCAGCCCTCTTGTATATGCATCTATAGATATGTAGATGAGATGGACCCTTTTTGTCCAGACCTCTTCTGTCATGTTATTTTTGGAAGACTGATTTGCTTTTTGAAAACAAACTGAAAGTAAGATTAGTTTAAAATATGTTAACTAGTTCCAAACAAAAAATAAACTAAGGTAGACAGAAGAGATATCAAGGATGTTTTAACAAAAGTACTCTTGAGATATTCTACCCAACATATCCATTTTTTTGAATCTGTGGCCTTCAGACTGCATAAAAAAATCAGATTTTTAAAAACTACATTTTTTTATATCCAAGTCTTAAAAACCCTCCTATTCAAATATGAAAAAATATTATTTCAAAGAAAAGTTTGAGAACACACTACACTGCCAAGTTCTCTGTATGTTATTACGCACCACCTAATATTCATGTCATTGCTTTCTAAATGACATGAGGTAACTTCATGTGTTGCCCACTAGCTTAATATCACACATTCCAGGATATTTTAGCAGTAACTCATTTCAAGTGTGCTTCCCTCACCTGGCAAAGAAATACCTCATCAGAGGAATCCGTTTTTAAAGAATCCATTTTAAGAACGATATGTTGAGATTGAGCCAAACATCTCTCATGAATAATGCAACAGAGATTAGAATTTTACAGAAATGATGCCAAATACCAGACATGTGTACTAGGTAAGTATTTTTGTATATCTAGTAAGAAAAGATCTCTCTTTTTGGCATGATACATGTTTCTCCTGTTGGAGAACAGTTGATCCAAATCATAATGACAGTTTAATATTTCAACATTGAATTCTTACCCATGTACAGTTTGTGGAGGTAAAAGTAAATTCTCTTATTTCTCTAACTGACAGAAAAAGGTCTGAACAGACTGAAGCCCAGACTCAACACCTGTCCAGGTAAAGCTAATGGCCTTCTGATCCCAGCCCCTTCAGACCCAGAGGCTGCCGGAGTGCATTCAGTTCTCGTTCTGCACAGGACCAGGGAATGAAATGGAAAATATTCTTGGCAATGCAGCCTAACCACTAATTCAAGTCTGAAAAATTCACAAACTGTGAAACATTCCAGGTAGGCCAAGACCATTAACTAGGATGTCTTACCTAGCTAAGTTTCAGTTCTATGAATGGCCAAGTCTGACATGGCTATTGCCTCTGTGCCCACTCAGGGGAGAGAAAATACTTGGTCTGAACAGAGAAACAATTCATATAAAGCAATGATGATTGAGCAGAGAACAATTTCTAGGTTTTTTCTGAACTCCTCAATCCTGGATTAATTATATCCTCAAAAGACTATAAACAAAACTAACAGCTAGGATAAAACTACTTGCAGAAGGCTGAATGTTCAGGCCTCAAGAAAGGGGTTGTCAAGAAAACTTTGACAGTGTACTACACATCAATAATCACCAAAAGCAGCAGTGAAATCAGCATCAGCAGGAACTAAGGGAACAGTTTCAAATACACATTTTATAACCTTTTGCAATCTAACTATTTTAATTATTCAATAAGAATTCAAAGTGGGAGGTTAATAAAATTCATCAGTAGGTGTTCTTATCAATGAGCAGAACTGTGAAGCCTGCATGATGGTCTATCAATAAACTAAGAGGGCTGAAATCTTTCATTAAATTGTAAGAAGAAATGTATGTATTTCAATCCAAAATACTTGTATACAGTAGGCTGATTTCAAGGGTGAACACAGTTGGGGCTGAAAACATTACAAGTGAGAACTAATTTTCAGCAGAAGCCTGTGGTGTAAAGAGAGCCAAAAGTAGAAATTAATCAGTTTTCATGGCAGATAAAAGGTGTCTTCCCAGTCTTCACTGGAGAAATGCACTAGATGTTTTAAGAAACTGGTTTTATTGGCCCAACAGCATACATCCCACGTAAAGGAAATTAATTTTGCAATGCATTTTGCTCTCACTTATTTGTGTATGCTTACACATTTGTCACTCTGATAAAAGTTCTTGCAATATGATATAAATTATGTGAATGTACATATCAAGCTTGTAGATAAGTGAGTTTTAATCCAAAGTGTATTCAGGGACCAAATGCATTTCAGTACAAATTCAAGATACTTATTAAGTTATAAGTATTTCTCTATGGAAGAGCAAATGTACCTTATTTTTTCATTTTATCTTTTTGTCTGGATATTTTGTTATGCATATATTGTATATACCATTTTGTAAATGTGTTTGCCACCTTGCATAGGGAGTTCATTCAAAATTATGGTTTTTTTTAAAATTAGTATTTCAAATTAGAAATAAGCTTAAAGGCAAATTCAAGCATTTGGAGTCAGGATGGAGGAAACAGTAAAAAAGATTCATGTGTTTTTAGCCTTCAAACCTTTTATGTTATGTTAATAATTCTCCATTATTAAACCATGATTTGAAGAGATTTGAAGACTAAGAGAGACACTTTAATTTGTTCTTAGGAGCCAAAAACAGTATTAAAGAGACTTCTCATTATTTATTCCTAGAAATCAGGACAGGAAAGAAATTAACTGAAAACATCCAAGAAACAAAGCTGAAATTAGTAGTGTGAGAAAGAGCAGGAACAGTTTTTATTGTTCTCTCACCCTCCCCACTTGTTTTTTTTTTTGTTAGAGCTGTTCTTGCTTTTGCCTGCAACTAAGAGTTAACATATATGGCATGAGAGAGCTATATCAAAATATTACATTAGGATGACATTTCAGATTGCTGTACAGCTCTTCTAAAATGATTAAAGCTAATTCTAAGAAATCAGAGTAATAGCTGCTATTAAAAACCAAACTCAGCTCCTGGGCTTCCTGGAAAGTTTGACATGACAGATATCTGCAAGACATTAATAATACAGAATAGAAATTAAGAGACCTTGGATCTGTTCCTGGCTGTGATATCAATTATTTGTGTTCTCTTGGGAGCAGGACTAAACTTCCGTGTGTTGGGGCAGACCTACATGGAAGGATCCAGGCTTCTATGAAAGCCTGGGCAGGGCAAATGTCTAAACCTATTACCTGCTAAGGTAAGTATACACTGGTTCTTTGCCCATAAATATGAGGAAAAGCTCTTGCTTCCATGTAACCCATAAAATCTTCCAAAAACATAAGCTTATCCCTCTATTCAGGCTGCTGAGGATATGTGCTCCTGGGAATGCTGCAGCAGGGCTTTCCTTTAAAGAGCTCACTGCTCCAGTCTGGGAAGAAAGCCAAGCCCGGAGTAAATATGAACAGCTCAGTGCTGAAAACCAACTCATGAGGGAAGTAGAGGAGTGGCTGCCTGCAGCCATCCTTGCAAGATCCACTTTGTCCAAAGCTGAAAAATTGTTGATTGCCCATCACAGACATTGCCAAGAACACAGGAATAGAGCAGGGCAGTTTCCAAAACAGCACATGAATGCATGCATTTTTGTCCCCTGCTGAAATGATCATTGCTTGCTCATTACAGGCATTCTATTTTTTCTTATTTGGGGATGTTTATGCAGCAGGTAAAGGCCTAGAGTGCTAATTTTAAGGAGGCCCTTTCCTACGAAAATATAATAAATTCTCAGCAAAATTCTTAAAAAATGAAAAAAATCTTATACCACTTGCTGAAATTATTTTCTTTGCTTTCCTTTAAGTGTTGTCCTAATATTAACAGCATTTTAAAAGATGCATTAACATTGGATTAGCTCCTCTAAGTGTTTCCTTCCAAGCAGCCTCTTCTCCCATCTTTTGATAACCTTATTACTTATTTTCAGTGTGTGATTTTCACAAACTCCTGCGCCAAGACATGGTTATAACAGAGGAACAACTTTACAGATGGATAGAATAATGGCTGCAGCACAAGTTCTCTGTTTCACTATGAATGCAACCTAATTTGGGGAAAATTTCTGGTTTACCTTCAGAGAAGCCAGAAACCTCATTCTATCTCAGTTCTTGCACCATGATGGTTCTCTGGTGGATGCAGCATGAAATGGTTACAATTGAGAGCCAGACAAATTTTGTTCTAATTTTCAGGCAGATTATTTCAGCATTGCCTACATATTAGAAATTTGGAGTGAATTTTAAGTCATTAATACACACTTACAAACTGTTTTATACCACCTACCTGTCCTTTCCATATGCAACCATTTTCAAGGAGCATTCCTTCAGCAAACCTTTGAAAATTTTTATTAACATTCCAGTAAAACATGCATGTCACGCTGGACACGGAAGGAGGATGCTGGACACGCTCAGTCACTTAAGGCAAAAAAGGAGAACTTTATTTACAGTTTCTACATTTTATAGACTCTCTAAAATGAGAGTGGATTGGAGGATAGCATATCTCCTCCAAATCACACTGGCCAGGTGAACAGTCTGTCAATTCATTCCTCCTCCAAGAAGGAATGTGAAAAACACATAGTGTTTTGGTAGAAAGTGTGGGAATTCTGACTCCAAATATGTAAATATCAAAAAGCTTTTGAAAACTAAGGCAACACATGCATATGACCCCTTCTCTGGAAAAGGACTCAAATGTATCCCAAAAGTATGTAGGTTTAACAAACCACTGCTCCTTATTAAGCAGTCCTTTTTAACCTCCCAAGCAGCACACCAGGGGAACAGTTTCAATCCCTAAATCCTGACTCATTGTATCCCTGGTATCACTGGTGGATAGTGAGGACACAGCCTTTCTAACAGCGCAAAGATTTTCAGTATGAAATATAACATTAGCAGAGATCCAACGGCTTCAATCTGGAAAATTAGATAAGCTCAGTTTCTAAAACAGTTAAAATCACAGTAAACAATTTCCTAGAGGCATGACAGCAGCTGAAATCCCCAGAGTTGTTAGCTTCTTGTGGATATACTTGAACTACACAGGAAGTTATTGGCTGATTAAAAAAAAAATCCTCTCTGAAATTATATAGCCTCTGCATTGCAGGAAGTTGTCAGCATTATCAAATTGCTCACTCTGTCTCAAATAATAAATCTACAATTCCAAAAAACAGTTCAGTAATGTCACTTACATTTTTCTGAGTTTTATGAGGAACAGATTCTCTCTTAGTTTGTGTTATGGTGTAAAATACTCCAAAAAACAAAATATAACAAAACCGAGAGTTCTCATTACTGTGTTGAAAGTCGTATTGTAAGCAAGGAAATCAGCCAACAGACAGATTGCACAATCTATTTCCTCTGAGCACAGGAAACATTATCCCTGTTATGGACACAATTTTGGGATAAGGACTCTACCTGAGCAGTGTGATGTGTTGGGGGCACAGGCACCCACAACTCTTCCCTAAATGAGGTCTCAGTCTTCCCCAGGACAAAGGAATCCATGGGAATCCATCATTCCATCCATTTAAAGCAGGACTCATACTGAGTCCTGGGAGCTGTACTAAGCTGGATAGTTTTATTTTAGTCTATTTTTCACATAAGAAACACTTCCATAAAGTTTGTCAAGAAACAGATTGCAAACATGCAAATTAAATCTACCAAATTTCTTGAAGAGTAGGGAGAAAGAGAGAACTGATTCTGTGGTCCCAACCACTTTCTTTTTTGAAGAAAATGTGAATTTAACCAGAGGAATTTGTAAAATATTTGTGAAAAGAATTATTCTGTATTTGAAAGTTCCTCCAAATGGGAGAAACAGTGAGAAAACATTAGGTAGGAAAAATCATTTACTCTGTGTATCTACTTGCAATCTTACTAAAAAAAAACCCCAACCAAACCAAAAGGAAACCCTCCTCAGGGACTGCTTTTGTGTACCTATGCCCCCTGGAAAGGCAGGATTTATATCTCATTACACCATTAAGAAGGTTTTCTGAGATTAAAGGAAGATAATCAGCTTTCAAGCTTCTCCTGAAGACAGAAGTCAGGTCTAAAAGCCATATTGACAATGAACCAGACACTCTTCATAGGTAATGCAATGAGTAACACAGGTAAGGCAGAAGGGAGGTGCTGGCCACACACCAGTATCACTTTACCATTGAGAAACCTTAAAAAAACCTCTTTACCATACTTTCATGCACTTTAATTCAAGAACTACCCAAAGAGAAATTGCTGGTGAGTTTTTTATATTATGATTTCTACATCCTTTATTTACTTCCTCCAAAACTACTGACAGTTTCTGACTTTCCTCCAAGCTCCAAATTATTCCAAAATGTGACAGTCCCATTCAGAAAGTGATGTTTGATTTCAGGAGCTCCACATGTGTGCAAGCTCACAAAAGCTTAGTGGATCCAGCTTTGAATTCATTTTTCAAAGTGACACACAAAAGGATCACATATGGTTCATATGGAAAATGACTGAAAGGTTTTGAGGGCATTAACTTTCCAAAATTTTGGTAAGAAGCAACATTTTCTAAAGATGGTTGTAAGATTCTCAGAGTTGCATGACATTACATCCCTTTATCCCTCCTATTAATGATGACTAATGTCCAACAGCATTTTTAAAGAGTTGTGTTACAGGCTGTTCCTAGACCATGTTCTCCTCTTCTCTGTCACAAACTCTCTCTAAATTCTCAGTAGTTTGGGATTTTGTTCAGAGAAAAAGCAAAGAAGCTATCATATTACCCAGATTTATTAGACTCCTAGTTTACTATGACAATATTTGTGTTACATATGTAAAAGAAACAGAACAAAATCTGACATTACAAGGGAAAGAGAAATCTGGCATTCTTTTGCTTATGCTACATCCTGCAAATAGAGTTCTCCCTATATTGGGCTGTTCACTTCTGGAGACAGCGTTTTAAAACTAAAACTCAGAACATCTCCCTGGGTTGGAAATAATTGTAGGCACTCTTTGTGCTAGATATAACAGATATTTTAAAACATCACTTGTTTTTAACCACTAACAGACACTTCTTAATCCTGGTAGCTTTTATTTATATTAAATTTATCAACTCCTAATGTTAGCTAAGCTGTATCTCCTTTCCAGCCTCTGAAGGGTAATTTGGAGCATCACTGAGAGACTAAATGATGACACGAAATACCTGGCCTTTCTAAAAGAAATACACCAAAAGTGGAGAAAAAAATTATTAAAATTGCTTAACATCAGAAATCTTATCTGTAAATTATTGAGTGAAGTAGTTTGCTACTCTTTAAGTTAAGTTGCCCTCCTCTGCCTTGAAACCCCCTTCAAAAAGAAAAACATGTATTCTGAGCAGAAACATAGTTGGCCAAAAACACTCTGGAATTTTTTTTTTTGGAGGCAGAAGAGAGGAGAGGGAAGTGCATGTCTGTACATCATAGTAATTCTGGGGGGAGTTCTGTTCTTCCTTTAAACTATGGTATAGCAATTTCCTTGCCCATCTGTAAACAAATATCAAAGGACAGGCGAGACAAAGAAACCGAGCAACTTGATTTTATCTGAGGAGTCTGGTTAGTCTTTGAATTAGCAGCCTAATTTATCTGCTAATTCCACTTCTTAATCAAAAAGCTGTCTCGAAGTCAGACATTAGCATATATCATCAGTTTGTCAGCTGGAGAACAAAATATTAAACCTTGTTTCTCTCATATCACCAGTGTTAACTGAGCATATAAATCAGAAAATATCTTATAATATTCAGGAATACAAGAGGAAAAAATGTAATGCAGAACAGAGCAAATAACTGAATTCTTGTAGTCAAAAACTATGAGAAAAAAACTATGTTCTGTTCAAAGCAAGGTTTTTACCGTTCATATTTAAAAATAACAACTTTTGAGAGAAGGAGGTATTTTTACATTTGAAATATATAATAATATTAAATCTGAAAAATACCATAATTAGCTCTTCTTTCTTTAGTACCCATGGTGAGGAACTTGATGGAACTAATCTATATTTCTCAAACTGCTCCAGTTTTATCAGAATGAGGCACCAAATTCTACGACTGCCCTATTTTTTGTTACTTAAAAAAGAACAACAACAACTAGTAATATCTGTGTTCATCACAGTTTCAAGTTGGATTCAGGAACTGTGAGATGGCCTCTTCGGAGGCTCTGCATTATTTATTTGGAAGCCAAGAACAAATCACTCATCTAGGCAAGAGCAGATAATAGAGAGCAATAACGTGTTACTAGATATCCATCATGCTTTAGCACTGCTTTTAGTACCTTAGACACTGACACTTGTTGGCCCATCTTCAATATTTTAATCTCGACATGAATGTACTGGAAAATGAAAGAAACTGGAATGGGCTCTCATTATTATATTGTCACCAAGAACATTGTTTAAGTGGCCAGGTGAGAGGCTGCTCTGGCACGTCCTGTGAAACCAGCTGCAGGTTTTCCAGGAGTACAAACAGCTGCTGTTATCACCCCACCTTTAATAACACTTTTTGTTAGAAGAACTAAGCCAGAAAAAATCCCAACTTTAACACAGAAGTTGCAATTAACAAAAAAATGTTCATTTTGTCCAAATACATCATTCAACTTCAGTTAATCCTCAGAACTTTATGCACGTTCTCATTTCTGAAGTCATTTCTCTATTTCAGCATCTGTCTCAAAAAGGGAAATTGTTTCAAGGTTTTCTGTATCCATGCTGCTCCTTAAAGGCTGAAGCAATTACAAAGAGGTATTTCCAAGATGTAAATGGCATCAAGAGGGAAAATGAGAATCTCATCCCAGAACTAATTCAAATTAGCTTCCTTGAATGGATGTTAACTATTGGGGATACTCTCAAAATATTCTTAAAGTCAAAAAAAGCTTATGGTCACAGAGTTCAGCTCTAATTTTCCTTACAGCATCCACCCTTAACAGCAAGATTCCACACACAGTAGATCTCCCACCCTCAGATATATGCTTGAAATTTAGATAACAGCTTTGTTCGAGGTTCACTAAAAAAGTCATGAATGTTAGGTTAATTTTTAACTTCAAAACCTGAAACATATTCCTAATAAATTAATCAAAAAGTTCCTATGTGCAGACTGTTTTTTAAAAGTAATATAGCTCCTACAGGGATTAATGGTTAGAGTTCTTATCTCAAAATTATTTCTAATAGCCTTGGTTAGCAATTATTGCACTCTGTAAGATTGTCTAAGAAGTCAGCAGTCTTTTGATAGCAGATGGCAAGTCACAAAATGAATCTGCAGAGATTTTTCAGATTCTTTATATAGTAACCACAATGTCCTTTGTATAGTAAGTGTCATTTCATAATCCTTGAAACTAAAATCAGTTAAACACACATTAGAATTCTGGACACATTGCTCAATGTAGTTTTGATATTTAGTGCTAGATGTGCTACAATTTTCCTTTACAAGTCCCAATGCCACACTAACTTATCTTTCATTTACTTAAAAAAAAAAAGGAAAAATAACTCAATTGCCATGCATTTTTCAATTTAAAGGATTTTTTGTAAAGTTACAAATGTTTAATTACAACAAAATAAGAGGACCTGACACACCTTGCACAAAGCAAGCCACTTCCTGAATTAAACAGTTCTGGAAGTTTTAGCAGCTGCTTATGTGTTTTGAACATGATACCAACCTAAACTCATATAGAGTTCCAAGAAAGGCTTTGTTTTCTGTAGGTAATAGGTAGAAAATTCTAAATGAACAAAATTATAAACCTAACACTCTAATGTTGAAATACACAGACTCATACTTAATATATCTTGCCCTTCATTCATCCCTTCTTTTTACTACATGTACTTATTTATGCTTATGCAGTCACTCTTCTAAGAAATTTTTACTTCAAATTAAGAAGGAAAAAGGAAAAAACCCACTTTTCAATGCCTACACAAACTATGTAAAACCAATTTATACTTTACTACCACTCTTCTCAACTACTTTCTAGCTTCCATATAGACTAACTTTAAAAAAGTCTTAGTCTGTAATTATTCCTTTATTTGCAGTGCTGCCTAGAATTGCCAAGTCTGCAACAGTAAACCCAAGCATAATATGAAAACTATTTTTAAGTTTAACAAATTACATTTTAAAGTTTGACTTTTATCCTTCTAGGACATCACAGATGACCTTTCATGTAATAGAAATAAAAGAACATGAAAACATCTTGCCTCCTAACAACAAAAGTTTATTTAATTTTTTTCTCTCCTGCCTTCCTACAAGAAAGCAGAAAATTACTACCAGCATAGAGCTATAGGCATTCTATCATGACAACATGGGCTGTTTGACTTAAGGATCATCAATTTCTGGAGTTTTGGGACCCTCAGCAGAACTCATTTACTTTTAAATAGTCCTATTGCAAAGTAGCATGAGGAATCTTTTATTAGACTTTTTTGCCCTACCTGCTTTGTGATAGGAATCTCCCAGCTACATGGTTTTTAATCTGTAACCTTAAAAAAAAAACCCAACCAAACAACAAAAAGCTCTACTACCTTCTCTTAACAGGAGTATTAATGAGGTGCAGCTATAAATATCCTAAAGACTTTGTCCAAAGCCAGAAAATACAAGGTAAATTTTTAGTGGGCATTCCCTGAAGGAATGGATACATACCAGTTTGCTACAGCACAGACAGTGCAATTCCCATGTTAGCCACCTAATCATATTACTGTATCCCTCTGAGGCATTACACAGCACTGTATATCCCACTCAAAGTGGGATTTTACTTGGAGTTTTTGTGTTTACATAATTTATTTTTTATTCAGAAATCATTAAAGAAAAACGTATTTGCAAATGTGTCTGTCCCAGTGCCAGCCTGGGTGACAGACAGGGAGGCAGCCAGGGGAAGGGATGCTCCCTTTCTCCAGACTCCTCAGGCTGGGAAGCTCCAGAAAGGAGGACATTTCTCCTTTCCTCATACTGAAACAGTTAATTTGGGCAGGGAATGGCAGAACACAGGGAGGGAAACGGTGTCTCCTGTGCTGCTCTTTCCAAAATCCCAGGGAGAGAGGAGTATTTTTAGAAAGATAAAAATGTAGTTACCATAACAGCCTGGATAACACTCTTTTTGTACCCTCTACATCAAAATTGGTGTAGAAATGAGGTGCCTGTGCTTGAGTGGATCATTGGACCTGCTCACTGAAGCCCAGTGTTTCCAAATTTCTTCCTGTCTCTGGGTTTTGTTCCTCCATGTCTCAGTCAATGATTACTTAGGCTTGGCTGTGTTGAGCCTATGGACAACATGAAACATTTTTTGTGGCTAACACAGGATCGAACATTTGCAAGTCTTCAGTACAACTGATACAATGATTTCTGAAAGAGGAATCAATGACTTTCGTCAATATTATTTCTGCAAAATGTTAATGATATGAGTGACATTAAGTCAAATTGATCTAAACAAAAAAAGGCACTTGGTATTAATATATTGAGTATATTCAGGCTATATTACTGCTACAATAAAAGAAAAAAGATCAATTCAAGCATTGCTGAATAATAAGTTGCCAACAATCGAATTAGCAAAAAACAGATAAGCATGTGTAAGATGTCCTTTATTAGCTGGGTTGCTTTGATGAAATTCCACGCTGAAAGATTTTTGATCTTATTTTTTCAAAATTTAAGAAATTCATTGAACAAATATAAGAAGATAAGTTGAAAAAAACCTGAACAAATAGTAACAAGTGGATAAGTTTTTCCCTGTCCTGCTTTAATAGTTTTTTTGTATTACTTCTACCCATCTGATTTCAGCATGGATGTGACTATTATTATATGACAACAGCTCAAGGCCCTCAAAAGAGTTTTTCCTCAATCTATTTTTCTAAAATCAACATCCAAGATGCTCTAAAGGCATGGCAAGTTTCCAATATGAAAGAACAATAGTTTTTCCAACAGGTACAGTCACTCCACAGTTCTTCCTGTCTGGATGCTTTTGCTGCTATCTGCTTAATGCTCAAAATGAACTCCAGAATTTTCAAATGAAATAGTCCATAAGGCTGACAAAGCACTATCATCACAAGTCATTATAAAGTCATCGTTGTTACTGCTCTACCACAAGATTTCAATAATGAAGAAAGAAAGATCTCATTTTATTATGCTAAAATAAACACTGAAACAAAGTAAATGGCAACTAGCATGCAATAGTGCATAATTTATCCACAGTTACTTACACTGGGGTTATTACATTACCCAAGAGTATGAAAAAGTACCCACTACAAACATGACATCTACTGTAAGCCAGTCAGAATTTCATATTTAAAAGTATAATTTTGGAAGTAGGGAAAAAAGTAAATTAATTTTGAATATGTAAATATTCCTAGAAAATGGTGTTATTTCACATACTACCTCTGTTTTCCTAGACTTATGTATAGAACTGTGACATTACACATTCAATATTTTTGCTACAGAAGTACACTACATTAGCATAACAAATCTCAAGCTAGCAAAAAACCCCCAAACACCAAAATTATTAAAAAAAAAAAATAAAAGAAGGAAAGCATATCACTGGGAAAGAATAAAAAGCAGAAGATGTATTATTATGGTCTGAATAATGTCACATTCCATTATTGATTAAAATGATTTTACCATGACATTTCATTCATCAGATTCCATTTCTCATTACACACAAACCCTTAATATTTATCAAGCTTGCACAAGGCTTTTCTTCTCATCAAGCAATGCATTTCCTCTCTCCCCTTTAAAACTAGGTTATATTATGTTGAAGGGTCTACACTGTCTTTGAACTCTCTCCGTCTCACACTTGACCTCACTACCATCACTTTTTATCTCATTATAGTGAATGTTATTAAGTATTTATGTCTAACAAGGTGATTTCAATGGTTCATCCTTTTTAAACAATCCTGTGATCAGTTTCTGTTAGCAGGAAATAAAGACATTTCATTAAATCAAGATCTATCTGCTACCACTCAGAATTAATATTCTTTCTAGTCAGGACATTTAAGATCTTCACCATATACAACTGCAATACATTTTTGATGGTTAAATATGGAATTGTCCAATCCTCAGACATCCAGCATACACATGTATTTCAAATAATTATTTTAGATTTTAACAGAATGTAGGCTCAACACATTCGTTAAAGGAACAGGTTAACCCTGGAATGCATTATACTGTTATTATGGATGCCTAGGGAAAACAAAGAAAACTGCAGGTGAATAAGAAGTTTTCTCTAGCTTAAATAAGTCTTTGTAATCACCCTTTTAAAATGTATTACATTGACATATACTCCATATAAAGGCATGGAAAAATATGTGAAAATAATTTTAAAAAAGAGATTACCCTGGCAAAAAGTGGTGGTACGTAAAAGGTGATTCTACATTCTGTATTAGTAAACTTTCCTCAAAAACTCATAGTAAAAGTATGCACAATACAAGCAAAATCATGTAAAACCTCCGTTCTGATATATTGCAGCTCATGGAAAAGCTCATATTCATTTCATTAACTTTTTGACCAAATTTCATAGGATTAGCAATAAAACCATTTCACCTTATAGAGGTTATCTAGAAGACAAAGTGCTACCTTCTCTTAATACTAAACACAGTCCTGCTTTATCTCCATGTTATTATACACATCACTGGACTTTATCACTACAAACCAGTTGTGTTTGCAGAACTTCATCAAAAAACCTTCACTTTTTCTTTTCCTAAATAGACTGACAGGCTTATGATCCTCTCAATCTTAATCTCTAAAACAATTTGCAGCTTGGAAATACTCCAATCAAACACAATATACTGATTGGTAGAAAATCTATTGATCAAAGCAAAACAAACAACAGCACCACTATCCCCCCACCAAAGAAAAATACACCCAAATTTCCCAAATTTCACCTGAATTATTTCAATGTTTAACAATCTGAGCCTTCAAAACCATCTTTTCTTTTATGAACAATCTTTTCTGTTTCAGAATATAAATATGAAAAAGGCTTTGTTTTCTTCTAATATTTGTCCAGCTGTGGCAAACAAAACCAAGTTAAAATATTTATGCTTTTTTTATAAACTGCATTTTAAAAAATTGTGAACCTATATATTTTAATGTGTTTGAGATGGAGAAATCATTATTTGACCAATATCAGAAATTCTCATCACAATAAGTAATTTTAGACTTTGGCTTCTGGAACACAAAACAGTTAATATAGCTTGATCATTCCCATATAGGCTGAACCTTAAACTTTTAACTTTCAGTGCAGCTGGCCAGTTTCTGTTTCCTCCCCCAAAAATCATAGCTGGAGAATGATGAAGTATAATACAGCATACAGCAAGCACATGGCATGTAAGCACATGTAAAAGATATTGCACAAGAATTTGACACTAACAGCTACATTACTTCCACTCCCAAGAACTAAAACAATCACTTGTAGGAAACTGGCCACAGTAAAGCAGTGGTCGATAAAAGCAATCATGCCAGCTAAATTGTAGCTGAAGTCAGTGGCACAATTATTTTTATTTTTAAAGCAGTGACATACCAGTGAAAACATTCCACTGAAGATGAAGAGTCTGGGAAGTATCTATAAAGCAGATCCATCTGGAAGAGCAGCTGAAATAGTGAACAGAATGAATTTCCCACTTTTAGGTGTCTTGCATAATTTCTTAACCCTTGCCCTTAGATTTCAACAGATCTCTTCAGTCTAAGGCTTTCAGTATTTAACTACCAGCCCCAGATAAATACCTGAAAAAGGGGCCCAGTTGTCTGATGCTCCTTAGACCCTCCTTAGATAAATAAAAACAAGCCATTTTCCCCACATACAGTACTTCTGTTCTGCTTAATCTTTACCTTTCTCTTTGGCTGTCTTTTAGATTTCATCTGTTGATATTGCACTTTCTGCCTTCAAAATAGAAATTATTTGTGTGTTGGTGCATATTTATGAGAAACAGCAATGTGTAAGAACTCAAGCTGTGAGGAAGTCTTTACCCTGAGATCCCTGTGGTCCCTTAAAACTCTTCTCAGCTGTTGCAAACCCACAGGAGACCTATTTGTTTATGGAAGTATGCCAGGTGTTTCTCTTTCATAAATATTTAATTAATCAATCTTGTAAGGAAAAAATGCAGCCTGCACAACACTCCCGGTAATGAATATGTGTTAGCTGTCTCGATTTTTTCCCCTCAGAAGCTGATTAGTTATGTCATTTGTAAAAGAAAGTGGATCCATTGTGTTTCAAACAGGGAAGCAGAGCACAGTGGTTTTGGGGGAGAAGTTGCTACCAAATAAGACACAGAAAAAGGGGACTGGTAAAAACTGTAGCTGTTCTGTTAGCAGAAAGGGGATGCCACAGACCAGCAGATTTGAAAGGCTTTGTTTTAATTTTATGATGGTGAAGAGTCAGTTCAAAGGGGTGCACGAAAGCCGCTCACCCGGGTGTATCAGATCACTTTACTGAGTCCGGCTATTATGGCCAGGCAGCCCCTCCTGAGATCTGAGACCCTGTCCCCTCCTTTCACCCCTGAGAACCTATGGATCACATCTCAGTGGGTGTAAGCAGCACTAAACAGGAACTCATTTGTAGAGAAAAATAAAAGCATATCTGAGGGAATACTGGACATGCTGATCGGGAATTAGATCTCAGTAAGTATAGATTATCAAAGACTTTAAATTTCTTTACATTTTCTAGAAGTACAATTTCAATCATGTGGTTAGGAATATAATACCCTGATGCAGAAAGACAAAGATACCACCAGACCACAATTCCGAGGACCTAGGATTGATGCCTGACTCTGCATGGTAAAAATCTGCTTAAATGGCAACAAAGAACTCTGTCACACATCTGCCACGCTCAGGGTTTGCCTGGGGTTGGCTTTGCCTGGGGTTGTGCAGAACTAAATTAAAGCTGAATAAATTTGCTCAAGCTTTAACTACACACGGGACTGAAAAATACGAAATAGTCAAAACGAAATTTAAGGTGTGGTCAATGATAAACAATATAGTGACTATTACAAAGCAAAAGAAATCTCAGATGGTCCTTACTTTGGGTTTTACACTCTTCTTTGGGCCTACTTTCTTCCTGGATAGCGCACATTAATTTTTTTTAGATAATAAATAGGAAAATAAAAATATAAGCTATTTAATTATTTGTTGAGGGAAGTTGTGTAGATGACAATAGAGGCTTAGTCCTTGGCAGTGCTCAGCATTGGCATCAGGGGTTTGGTACTTTTCTTATTTAGCAATATCACACAGTCACAGAGCTTACATTGGGGCTAAAACACAAAAATGACAGCTGAAAACACAGTCACATAGTCAGTGTCACTGGGGCCAGGCTTTTACTTCTACAGATTTCTATTTAGGAATTAATTATATAAAAAAAAAAAAAAACTACAAAGAAACAAACAGTGTATTTTGGATTTTGCAAAAGGAGGTATTTTAGCTGATCATCTAATAAGGCCATATTTTTATACCAATTCTCACAGGGAGTAAGATAATAGTGGAAAAAAAAAGCTCTAAACTAAGGAAGTTTTAATTCCTGTATTTAGACATTTACCCATAAGCACAAGGTTTGTACTAATGATGGTGAACATTATTTAACTATTCTTAATAATATTTTAAGATCTGTGGTGGGGACGGAACTACCGCTGTCTGGTAATATTTCAGCCTCGCTGCATGTTTTGCAAACGTGGCTCAACATTCAGTATTAATCTGGCTCCTGATTAGGCTATTCTACTCTTAAAAACTTGAATCCAAGAACTTATTGGTTCTGGATAGTTGCACAAAATTTACATCAATTCAGGTGGGCATTTCTCCTCACAACCTTTCAGTTACATGAGGAAAGAAGAGTAAATTTTTTAATTGTAATTTAAACGTGGCAAGTCAGTCTATGACCTTTAATAGTTCAACACTCATCCCTACAATAGCAGATTTCTCCTTTTCTGGATTTCTTGGTTTTACACACATCATTCTTCTCCCCTTTGTTTTCTTGGCACATCTCCCCTTCTAAATTGTAAATGAAAGAATACACATTTCTTCTTATTTTCTCTCCACTCAGAGCTCACAGAAATTAAACATGTAGAGCCAAAGCTGTACACATGAAAACACAAATGTCAGTCACCTAAAATACATCTAGTTTTAAACAATGAAATATGACAATAAAGCTACTATTTCATAATTCCCTTCTGCTTTATCAAGTCATCAGTGCATGGTACAAAACTCTGCCTTATATGACGCAGATACCTATTAAAAAGACACGGTGGCACTTTAAAGCACACTGATCATTAGCTGATTTCAGTGTTTCCTCAAGTGATTATTTAAAGGACCATTGAATACAAAATGATGGTGGCGGAATAATATGAAGTAGCATAAAAAGCTTACAACTGGTGACATCTTAACTTAAAACACTTGACTGTACAAAATATCTTACTTTTCCCACAAATGTTCCTTGCACCTACATTACTCAAATAGAAATGCAAAATAAACCCCACAAAAATACCTGGAAAATTATTTGTACAAGCCCTTTTCCATTTAAAATATGTTTTACATTTATACCCTTGTATTTCATGCAAAATATAAACAAATTAAATTTATGGAGAGAAACTGTTTCTACAATAATGAAAGGAGAAATCATAAATGAAAGGAGAAATCATAAATGAGACATCATCTTATAAAAAAAAAGAAAAAGGCAGCCCCCCAAATGACAGTATGTAGAGCTTTATAGCATTGATATTATCTAAACTCATGCATTCTCTTTAGGTTATCATGTTTCCAAGGTTTTGTGAGAGCTATTGGTTGAGATATTCTTGAAGAACTGCCCCAGAAACCTGAAACTTCCTTATTGTTTATGTATCTATGCTGCAAACCACCATTCTTCACTACACTCCTCCCCTGTGCATCTCTTCCAGAATATATTCGGAGTGTAGTTTAGGCTAAACACAAAGGCTGACAGGCTTTTCCAGTGGCAGAGAAAGCAGTACTTTGTACTGGGCAAATTCTCAGACAAAAGGGGTACCTCTAGTGCTACAAACCTCCTAAGGCATTGTCAGTTTCACCAGAAAACCACGGGCATGTTTAGGTTCACGTCTGACCACATTAATTTGAAGGAGTCACTTAAGAATAGGAAAGGTTATTTGGTGGCATGCAGGATTGGTTTCCTTGTTATTCCCTCTTTCACTTCATGCATCTTGACCTTTTCCAGCTATCCCAAGAGGAACCTAATGTGATCTCAAAGAAACATTCAGGCATTGGTATATCATTGCTCTGTAGCTGAACTGCACAGGGATTCAGTTACAGTATTTATGTGGCTGAGGTTTCTTCAGGGAACTTCTGTGGCTCAATATGACTTTTGCAGAAATTTGTTAATACTGTAAACAGAAATATAGCCTGGGAATACTATATTAAAATATCAATTCCTTCTCAGAAGAGAATCAGATAAATATCTGTCCAACATTACTACACCGATAATTACAATCTCAAAGGGTGTAGTTGTGTTATCTAGCTCCCCAGAGGATAAATTGCAAGGTCAGTTTTAGTGAGAAAACTTTGCTGCTGAAAAATAACACAGTACTAGTTTTGATGCAGTATGCCCTAGCATTCTTATGCAATTGAGGTTTTGTTTCCACTTTTATCCCTTCAGCTAAAATTAAGACTTGACAAAGAAAAACACCATCATTGTCAGCAATGACATGCAAGAAATAAGTATATGAAGAACAGGACAGATTGGGAAGGAGATTATAAAAAATAGTTATATGCACAACAATGCATCCTACACACACACACACAGAGGCCCTCAACAAAACAATGAACAAATAACACACACAAACAAAAGGGAGGTGAATATATAATGAAATATTATGCAGATCTCTCATAAATCCCCTGGTAGATCACACAGCCAGTGGTACCCCAGCTCTAGAAAGTCCTGTAGCACCATTCATGAGAGCATCAGCAAATCTACATTTCATTAGCAGCAGCAAACAGTGATCCTGGTGATGCAGTGAGTCAGTCTTGGTGGTTCACTCTGGCCAAGAGCCTGAGGAAGTTGCTCCACCTCCCTGCTCGTCCTGCCTGCATCCCAGTGGAGCTTTCTGGGACCTCTAGGCTTCATCCCAGCTCCAGTTGTTACTCTTACAGAAGGGTGGGGAAAATGCATTGATCAGTAAAAATGCTGGAGGAAGTCAACACGGAGAAATCTGGTTCCCTGGCAGTCATGGTGTGGGGTGACACTCTCTAGCACATGACAGATCAAGTGTTCCAAGGAAAAGGCCTTCTCCCTGCAGGGCACTCTTGATCCGTTTTTTCCTCAGAACACCAACAAATGTTTTCACTATTGTCCCTCTTCACCACAGGTCTATCTGCTGCTTGGATGCTTTTCTTACTGAAATGCAAGTTTTTAAGACATGTTTTTGACCACACTGATATATATATATATATGAACACACATGAGTTCCAAAACACAAATTTCTTTAAAATTCTTCTCCCTCTGTTAAATGGGACTCACATTGCAAATTAATAGAGCCTGGACATGGATAGAGAGAAAGGACTGCATTCTGGCAGTCTTACACAGGTCGTGTAAGATTCTTTCCTTGGGAAAGGGGTTTAACAGTATTTAGAGAAAGGACAGGAAGGGTCACACATAAAGTTTGGTACAGACAAGTCCAAGAAGGACCAATGATCTCTTACTGGAAAGCTCATGCTGGACAGAACAGAGTAAAGAAATCAGACAAATCTTTCTTTTGCTGGAGTCACAACAGAGTAAACTGTTCCCTGGATTACAGCTATCATTAGACAGCTCAGCTGGCCAGTGTTACCAAGAGGTCACTAATGCTGGCTGTTTCTTAGGGCAAATCCTGTTACATGTGCTGGACATAATGCTAACAGAAGTCACTTTAAATCTGTTTCTATGACTCTCAATATCACATTTCCTGCAATACAGTGTATGAGGGACCAAAACAGAAACATTCAGAGTTTGGGAGGTAAGGCAAACTCATGGTGAATTGTGTATCTCCACTAATGGACCTTACAGGGGTGGCTCTGACTCATACCAACCCATTGCTTTATGTCACCCTACACTTTATGTCACCCTACACATTTCAGAAAAGAAATTTCTCCATAGTGGGGGAGTACAGAAAGTGGTAAAAATGGAAGAAATGCAGTATTGGGTGCCACAACACAGGAAAGATGAAGAGCTATCAGAGAGTATCCAATGGAGGGCTACAAAGAAGGTGAAGAGACTTGAGGGAAAGAGTATGAGGCATGGCTGAGGTCACTGGGTCTGTTCAGACTAGAGGAGACTGAGGGGAGACCTCGTTGGCCTTCAACACCATCAGGAGGGGAAGTGGAGAGGCAGACACTGATCTCTTCTCTCTGGTGACCAGTGACAGGACCTGAGGGAATGGCATGAAGCTGTGTTGTGGAAGGTTTGGGCTGGATGGTAAATGGTTCTTACCCCAGAGGGTGGTTGGGCACTGGAACAGGCTCCCCAGGGAAGTGGTCACAGCATCAAATCTGGCAGAGCTCAAGAAGTTTTTGGAAAATGCCATCAAGTAAAAGGTGGGATTCTTGGGGTGTCCTGTGCAGGGCCAGAAATTTGACTTCGATGATCTGTGTGGATCCCTTCCAACTCAGGATAATCTATGATACCTTAATTCTCCTCTGAATGTAACAGACACTACAAAAAGAAGTCCCATGATACACAAAAAATGTGATGTTAAAGAAGAAAATGAGCTGGACACTGTGGCCTACACTGTCATTGTTCTTCACCGCTATCAAAAAACCTTATGCTCTAAAATGATTGGTTTCAGAATCAATTCAGTCTATTCTCAAATAAGCTTTTCTTTGTAACTGGAACATCAAAAAATTATTTTGTTTTATTAGGAAAAAGTTGATTTTTTTTCCCCCAGAAGTTGATCAAATCTGATTGGTTCACTTTCCTGGTACAGTAAGAACATTTAAAAAAGGCTGTAGTAAGAAAGCTAACACAATATAGTTATAGAATGGATATTTTTTTAATCTTTGTGAAAGATTAATGATAGTTATAAAAAGCAAAGCTTACTGATCTGTTATATGACAGACAGCAGCAAATAAAAAAGCAGATTCAGGACTATTAACAAGTATAATTATATTCAGTCATTCCTTTTAAAATTGCTTAAAGCTCAGCTGGATTTAATATTTCCTTCAATCAACAACATGCAGGATGTGCGGAAGAATAAATTATGATTAAAATACAGACAATATGAAGCAAGGAGATGTAGACCATTAATTTAATTCATGACATTTTCAACACCACTTTTATGAAAGTCATGGATTTTATTCAAATGGACTTTATAGAGCTTTTGAAGTAAGCAGTCTTTGAAGTTCCTCCTTTATTTGTTGTTACAGTTATCATGAAATGTCAAAGAAAAATGGTTTATTACTATCAGAGGTGCTTTATTACTCATTTTAGGGGGATTATCAAAATGAGAATCTCCATCCAAGGACAGATTTATCAGGTCATAAATTTTGCACATTATTTTGATAATAAAAATTGGCATTGTAATTATCCATTTCCCCCAGACACTTCCTCTGGAAGAATAAAAGCTGAAAAAACTCTACCACCTTATGAAAGTTTGACTCAGCCTACACTCCTTTTTTTCTGCATAATGAGGCAGGAAAATAAATTGTTAAATATAAATTGTTAAAAATTAAACTTGATATTCATATATTCTGTATCTATGAACTAGTCTCTGTTATGATATGAGTTTCAGAAAATTTAAAGAAACATTTTGAATTCTAACCTTGAATAAAGGTTTTTCTTGCTTATTACCGTTATTAAGAGGGTTTTGAATTGTTTTTAGAGTATGATAGCTATGAGTCAATAAGGGTTGATCATAAAAATTAGAAAACCAAAATCTAGATAATTATATCTTTCAGCAAAAATGATCCATTTCTAGAATGGTTTGGGAGAGGAAATATGGGAAGGAAAGAAAATACCACTATTGTCAGAACGATACTTTATTTCTCACTTTTGCTTCAGTGTCAGATGACAGGGATGTAGACTACTATAAGTTTCTGTCCAAGGTTGATATATCATTACTAGGCCAGAAAAATAAGGAAGATGCACATGAACTTGCCCAGCATTCTCATTTAGGATTAAAAACTGAATTCTGAAGAACTTAATAATCTAGAAACAACTACCTTTTAAGTGGAATTCTGCTTCTGAAAGTCTTTTGCCATTCTTGGGTAGGAGCTTGAGCGGGAGAGTTTCAGAAGTGTGAAACAAGGGCAGAGCTTGAAATTTCTTGCAGAAGATTTTAGACATGAAAACTCAAAACATTCAGAAAGTCAGGTCTCTTGAATCCTGTCAAAATTTTGAATCTCAACCTTTAGAAAACATTGTGGGCAAGAAGAAAAAATATTGTGGTCTTCCTAGTGTTTGACAATTCAAGATATTTCTTTAAATGATGTCTCATTGAAAAACTGCCTACATCAGTCAGGTGCTTTTTAAAGGTCTACCACTGATTTCAGTTATTCAAATAAAAACTACATTTCATAAACTGATTTGAGAAAGTAGATATTTCACTCTCCTCCACCAAATGGATGCCAGTCATTGTGAACAATAGATCCGTGGCCTCTTTTGGCTCTAAATGAAAGAAACATTGAGGAGTTGTTTCTAATTAGGACATCATACATTAAATACACTGCTAAAAGTCAGTCTTGCAGATTTACAAGGTCTTTCATACTGAGAATGATGATAAAGGTGCAGGAAAGTATGTGTTACACTAAAACCAGTCCAGAGTACTTTTTAAATGGCCAGAAATTAAATACTTTTGTTGGAAAATATTCTGTCCAGATTTACCATGGCATTGCAAAAGTCCCAGTGAAATCAAGAGAAATATTTTTGCCGTAGGGTTCTGCACAGAAAATCTCACTAAGTTGCCTTAACTAGATGTTTGAAAAACATGCACAAGGAGTGTATGTATATTTTGTGTTGTGAAACTCAGATCTCAATTTGAATCAGGGCTTTGATCTCTATAGTTTCAGATGGTTCATTATAAAGTCATAGGAAAATCTGAGCAGAAATTCTCTCAACAAGGCATGGTATGCAATTTGGGTCCAAATCTATAACCTGCTTTATGTTTAGTTCAGACAAACAATTCTCGTCTCACCACTGTCTGAAATTTCTCTGGGGACAGGGAATAGGAAGAAAAACAAACATCCCAAATGTAAAGTCACAAAACCCTCAACAGACTTCCAGTTGAAACTTTAGCAAGCATGTTGTTGGCAAACATTTACTTTTAGCAATATGCAAAAGTGTTAGGTTTTGGTATATGGATTCTGAAACTAAAAATTGACCTGAAATGTGAGTAAATGGAATTTTAGATCATGTTTGTTATCCACTAAATAATTCATTGTTCCATTTTATACATTCAGCCTTTAATTAACTTGCTAACTCAGACGCATGATACTACTAATCCATTCATTTCCCCAAGCCCACTGAAAAGTATAAAACATGTGTGGGCACAAGCAAAAGACTGGGAGATTATTAAGGAGGAATTTTTAATCAGAAAACCTCAGACAGCTGGATCCTCTTCTCCCAGCTATGAAGACCAGATTGAGGATGATTGGTAACACCTGTTAACTACTGTCTTTTCCTGAAGCTGTTGAATCATAAGCCTGTACAACTATTTTTTCCTGAAATACTGGTCACAAACCAGTTAATAATAATAATTCAGAATAAAGGTTTTAAGTAGCTGAATATACCAAGCACCCAAATTTCTGCCATACTGGAAAATATATTTAGTAAAATAGCCTTCAATGACAAGCAGAACTTGGATAATTTATACTAAACTACATATATCTGTGTTTATTTAAACAAAAAAAGTCTGAAGAAGATGTATTCTTGTTATAGAACAATTCTGCCCTAAATATCTGCAAAAATATCCAACCTCTTTTCTTAGAACAACATTTAATTACTTAATGTTCTATTTTGTCTTTACAGATGCCTTTGTAAGTTCTCCTTCAGGGAAGAACAGATTTTTTCACCAATGAAATACAAAACAAAGGGCTTTCAATAGCATCTAACTATATGCTAACCACATAAACATGATACACTAAGTGAAGTACTGGGAATAAAAAAAAGAGAACAATTACAGCAGAATTCCAGTAGCTAATAATTTCCCTTTCTCTGTTTCAGATAAGGTAGTTTATTTTGGTTGAAGACCTCTTTTCACCATATTACACAGATCTAAATGTCACTCCAGCCTGTGTTGCCTTTGCAAGGCTTTTAATAGAAATGTATCAATAACTGTTTTCTGTGGACAAACACCACAGGAGTGAGACACAGATGCAATTCCTTCATTCCTCTCCCTTGATCCTAGTCTACATAATTAAGTATCAGACTAGATAATCCCTTAGGTCCCTTCATTATTCCAGTCTATTTAATACCAGCATATCACTCTGGGATACGTTACAGTGCTCTTACAGGCCTTAAAATGTGTAGGTTAAAAGATTTACAAGGTAACTGAAGTTGTGACCTCCTTCCTGGGGGAAGGGAAGAGGCATTAAAGGAAGGATAATTCAGGGAAATGTGACTTAAGTGCAGCACTAGAGCTATACCCCTCAAGTTATTTAAACCTTTGTCTTTTTTCACATAGTCCCTGCTGGGTGAAATCTCCAGTTGGCCTAAAAGACTTAATCACCTCTGGCTGGATGAGTATTAGCAGTTCATTTACATAAGTACTTGTCATTATCATTAAGTGTGTTTGCTTTCAGATATATTTAAGTCTACATTAACTCCTTCTTGCTTGACATTAGGATCTCTCAAATTGGCAGTGGCTGCATTGTATTTCCTCTGAACCAGTCTCCTACTTAAGACATATCTAGGACAGCTGTACTCTTTAAATACTCATCAAAGGGAAACGATTCTATCTACTGCATAAAAAATTTAAGACACATAATTTCTGTACAAAGTCAAGCTGTGGTCACAGAGAAATAAAAATACAGACTCTAAAGCTTAAAACAGTGTAGTAAATGGGGTAGAGTAACCCAGTTGCCAGAAAACCTCCCCCTGGGGCTCAGAAATCTGTACTTGTAGTCATAGCTCTACACACATGACTGCAACAGGCAAAATTTTAAGTATCTGCAACTCAGTGTAAAGCCAAACCCTAGGGTTATGCATCCAGTCACAGTGTAAGAGATGCAGATTTACCAGGGACACTCAGGAAGCTTACATTCCTCTGCCATACTTTCTGAGAAAACACCTGGACATACTTGCTTCTGTTCTTCATTGTGTTGGCTGCATGCACCCCATTATGGAAAAAAATTTGGAAAAAATTCCTTACTGTGAGGGTGCTGAGGCCCTGGCACAAGTTTCTCAGAGAATCTGTGGTTGCTCCGTCCCTGGAAGGGTTCAAGGCCAGATTGGATGGGACTCTGAACAACCTGGGATGGTGGAAGGCGCCTCTGAGCATGACAAAGGGGTTGAAACAAAATCACCTTCAAGGTGCCTTCCAACCCAGGCCATTATTTGATTCTGTGGACACTGTGAGGAGGTGACACCTCAGGAAGAAGAATCAAAGAGGTCTCAGCAGAACCACAGCGCTGCTGCTTGGGGCTAGCAATCCAATTCTTCCTCAAATTCTGAACAACTCTGTGGCAATCCTGGATGTAGACATTTTCAAGGATCTCTCTCCTTTTGCCCCAGAATATGAAAATTTTGGACTTTCTAAGACAAAGGCAACTACCTCTAGGAGATGAAGGCACTGAAGCCTAGGGAATGCAAAATGCTCCCCAAGACAAGGAGAGACATTATTTACCTGTTAACCAATAGGAGAAACCTGCCTCTAAGGCTTACTTTATGAACTTTTAGACATTTTAAATTGGTGTAAACAGAAGCAAACTTGAGATCTAGAATGAAATTACAAACCTCTGATGAACATGAAAAATCTAATAAGCTAAAAATCACATTCCCCTCACTTGGTCTCCTTCAGGGCATGTGAGTCCTGAGAGACTGTTTTGCTACCTAATTTTGGAAAGCAACCATCTTGAAAAACTTATTACTCTGAAGAGAGCACATTTTCAGAATGACATGAGTTTTAACTAAAAGTAAAACCAAACTCTGGTTTCCCAGTGCCTAGTAAAGCAGCCTAACAATTAAGCCACTGATATAGAAGTTAAGGACTATGTAACAGAGGCTTTACTCAAAAGTATTTTGGCATAACTTTAAAACAAAACATTTTAAAATTATTTAAAATAATTGTCTTATAAGCTTTTTTTTTTTAATAAGAGACTACCTTCATCTGACATGTTGCAGAAATGTTCAGACTTTACAGACTGAAGGGGTATTTAGGTATGAATCTGTGTAGTTTCTGACTTAGTTTGCAGAAACAGAGACTGGGTTAGTTCTAATCCTGCCACATGACATTTAACTTATTAACTGACAAGAACTTAAAAGAAATTTAAAAGAGCTTCTCAGGAAGATTAGACAGCTCTAAACCTTTTGTCTCAACATCTGAGCGTTTTTTGGACCATAATTTTTACTTCAGATGTCAGGTCCCCAGTTCATGTTTCCAAAATAACTGTTCACATCTCCTTGCTCTCCTCTGACAATGAACAGATTAATGCAGAGTCTGTTCTTCTAATGTACACAAAGTAACATTTCAGAACATTTCCTCATACCTCCTTAAGCTGGTGGTAAAAATATTCCTAACTGATTCCTGAAAACCTGGGTTATGAAAACCCCTTCTGCTGCAGTGACAAAACATGTGGTAATGACAGCCTCAGGCTTCCCCATGAAAAGTTAGGCTACAAACATCTTGAAAACCTTTCTTGCATTTTTCATAGCATGAGACTTTAGGCAAAAAGACTAATAGAATCTGCTGCTATATCAAACTAACATATTATATATTCAGGTCACATTAATAATTAATTTCTTACACATGGTATAAAGTACACATTTTTACATCTATTATTTTTCTTCAGAGTAACATGTGTGAACTGAATTTTGCATATAGCTTTATTTATATTTGTGGTAAACTACATATAAACACATGTTTTTGCACTCAGAATGGATGTTTTTAATAAGAGTTACAGTCAGGATTCTTAACTCATTGTTTTCTACAATCTCACAATTAAAAATCTTTTAGGAAAAGAAGAATCAAATCCCTTAATAATCTGTTGTTTTATATTTTATATCTCCTATGCTGAAACATTTATAACAGAAACTTAAGTCGGAGGGCAAAGGAAAACAGACTTGTTTAGAAATCTAAAATGGGTAAAGTAAACAAAGTGAGCATCATCTGGTAGGAATCTATGAAATAGAATTAAAATATTTGGAGGAGTTTTATCAGTGTCTTGGGTGCAGCATTGTTTAGCAAGTTTTCATACTTGTTTCCAGAATGGATGTGTACAGTCTTCACCTCATGCAATATTTTCCTACAAGCAGAAGTTTGAATTGCTGCTTACATTAATGTGCACTAGGTCGTGCCTGCTTTCAACAATTCATATTAAATCCACGTTATCTCTGCATGTACTTGTGATAAGCTTGGAAACCTGTAAACAACATTCATCAGTGTATTCATAGTTGAAATTAATTTTGCATCTTTTCCACTGGCCCTGTCTTTCAAGGGTCTTGTAGAAATAATTTCCTGATAACGTCGAAATGTCACTCATATTTCCCAAAATTTAATGTTGGGCATAGTCACCTCACTTCCTGAAAATATCACAAAATACATTTTTAAAGCAATCAGGATTGAACATTTATAAATCTAACAAGAATATGATGAAAAATAACACTAGGTCAGAAAAACTGTCATCCCTAACCAACTTTGGCAACTAAGGGACCATGAATATTTCTACTTCCATCCCTGTTCACAACACAAACAGACTTCTTAACTGACTTTTCACTGCCTGTGAAATATTGACAGAGGAGCAGAACCTTCTGAAGCATTTCCTGCTTAGGGATTGCATGCAACTAGTCAAATACATCAAATATAACTGTAAATATGTGATATATAAATGATTTCACATTAGAAATAGTTTCTTTTCTATTTTAAAATAGAACTACTGTAAATATGAGGAACAGGTTTGTCAAGCACAAGTCTATCTAAAAGACGGTGCTTTATTTGAAACCATGACACTCTGAATGGAAGCCAGGTAAATTTAATTTTTCATAATTTAATTTATTTTACAGTTAAGAGATTTGGTCCTGGTACTAGTACAGAAACTCCCATTTGAGAGCCAGGCACTTTGCTCAATTGAGACAATTGTTCTATTTCCTACAGATGAGATTGATAAAAGACAGTGGTATACTGAAAAATATACATCATCACAAGTCCATTTTTCTTGAAGTTAACAGCACCTCAGCCTACTGCTCATTATACACAAGTAAACAGTCTAAAACACAAAGCAGAAGGCAAGGGAATATTACAGTACATTTTTTGCCTTATCTCTATAGTCATTAGGCTAAGTGTCTTGGAAAGGAAAACTATGAAGTGTATTAATTACCAATAGGTATCTCCCCAAAATGCTTATGCACTTCAGTCTCCTCACATGTTAAGCTCTTCAGGATAATAATTTAAAAAAAGCTATTTTCTAGACAACAATACTAAAATATAAATAAAAACAAAGCACCATTAAGTAAATGGGTTTTTACCTAATGACAATTAACTCCAGTCATTAGGTAAACTATATTAATGCACATCACTCCTTATGTCAATAATTTAATATTCCCAAAATAATTTACAGAAACACAGATAAGGATTTAAGAAAATAGAAAGAGGAGTTAATCTAATGCTCTCTTAGTCAATAAAGAGTCCTGTGAAGGCGGTTCTAGTTGTTACTCACAAAACACAAGGGAGATGGACTGGGGTAGTCGAGCATGGATTTCCAGAGGGAGAAGGGAGCTTTAGGTCTCCATAATTGGAATCACCAAGTGCCACAAATCATAGTGACAACTGCCAAGTTTATGAATTAGGACCTGGAATTAAGTCTCCCAAATTTGGATCTTGGTGCCATTAAATATAAAATTTAGACTCCTAAGTACTGATGATATGTGCCCTTAGATATCATGTTTAGATTCATCAGTGCTAATGACCTACATGGTATAATTAATGCCACTAAAAAAACAGGTCTGTAAACCTTTCCACTCTGTCTACAAAAAGACTCAGAGTAAATGAAAATTAATGTTGTGTTCTCTGTTTTCTGATGCACAGTGTGGCACAAAAATAGCATTTACTTTTTTGTCAGAAGTTCACTCCAAGACAACAGAGGATGGAGTGATCCTACTGCTGTAGAGGACCACAGTTACTTTCTTTCCAAGTTAAAGTGAGAGCTGTATTACAATATATTTACAAAACCATGATATAGTTATCAAAAGAAAAATGAACAGAAATGCCACAATGGTAGCTAGTGCAGGACTAAATAACTTCCTGAAAAACCTGGCTGCTCATGGCTTGGATGGTTGTACTCTTCCCTGATTAACACTGGCTGGATGGTGGAGCATAGAGTGGTACTAAATAGAGTTGCATCCACCTGGCATAAGTCAGTCATGGTGTTCCGCAGGGCTCAGTTTTGGGAATATGCTGATTTATAGCTTTATCAATGCTTCAGTGCTCACTTAGACATTTTTGAAATTTGGGTGGGAATGTCGATCTGCTGAAGGGCAGGGAGGCCCTGCAGAGGGATCTGCACAGGCTGGATCCGTGGGCTGAGGTTCAAGGCCATATGCCTGGTCCTTAACTGGTGTTGCAATAACCTCCTGCAGACCTGCAGGATTGGGGCAGAGTGGCTGGAAGGTTGCCCATCATGAAAGGACCTTGGGGTGCTGGTCAGCAGTGGCTGAACCTGAGCCAGCTGTGCCCAGGTGGCCAAGGAAGTTTGGGCGCCCTGGCCTGTATCAGCAGTGGTGTGGCAGCAGGACCACAGTGATTGTCCCCTGTGCTGGGCACTGCTGAGGTCACACCTCAAATCCTGTGTTTGGTTTTTGGCTCCTCACTGCAAGAAAAACATTGAGGGGTTGGAGCATGTCCAGAGAAGGGAATAGAGCTGGGGAAGGGTCTGGAACGCAAGGCTGATGAGGAGCAGCTGAGGGAGCTGGGGTTGTTCAGCCTGGAGAAAAGGAAGCTCAGGGGAGACCTTATTGCTCTCTACAACTGTCTGAAAGGAGAGGTTAGCCTGGTGGGGGTCTGGGCTCTTCTCTCAGGTAACAAGCAATCAAAGGAGGGCAAATGGCCTCAAATTGCAACAGAGCAGGTTTGGAATGGAAATTAGGAAAAAATTTCTACATGGAAAATATTGTAAAGCTGGTCCAATGAACAGGTTGCCAGGAGAATGGAGTCACCATCCCTGGAGGTATTTAAAATGGATGCAGAGGTAAATTTAGTGGTAAATTTGATAGCACTGGGCTTATGATTAGACCTGATCTTAGAAGTATTTCTCAACCTGAAAGATTACATTCTGATCTTCATTCTCTTCTAATCGAAGGGGAGAGATCATCTTACAATTCCTGCAAATACCAATTTCTCCTCTTTTATATCATTCAGAATACTCAGGCTTAAATGGAAACTTTGGTAGTTTTATTGAGGGTCCCACGAGAAAATGGGTATGCACTAATAAATAATATCAGTTTGTAAATTCTGACCCTTTCCTTTTGACTCATACCAAAATGTTGTAAATGACCACACCAGGAAAACACTACTGAAAACCTGTACTTTTCCTTTCCACTTGAAAACTTTTGCAAAGGTTCCTTGGGTTTCTTTAATTAAAAGGTTCTATTAATCATACTAACACTATAACCTTCACTTTGCCAGACTCCTGCATTTCAACAATTAGGTTTAATTGTTTGTCAACAACGTACCCTTTAGTATGCATTAAAGTACAAATAAATTTTCTTACGCAGCAAGAACTTTTCCATTGCAGTGTCATTAGGTTTTTTAAATTACTCTTTTAAGGTCATTTAATAGTCAGTGCAGCCAGAAGGCTACTTTTCATCCTTTTATTTGATGTCTCTGCATCATTTATTAGTATAAAATAGAGAATTAGCGTATTGTTGCCCAAGCATGATCTAAATGTCTGTTTATTTTTATTTTTTCTTTAAAACAACTCTCATTTCTTTGTCTACCATCCTTAGGCAAGTTCCAAATAATGCCTGTCTTGGTAACCTCTCAGGTTCTCCATCCAGTAATTAAAGTTTTGTCTTTTAAAGTAACGGAACATGCTGTGCAGAGTCGACACAGGGTGCAACCGCCAGCTTTTAACACAAAAGGGAATGGCACCATATTGATCATAAAAGGTGGTTCTCTCACTCCTTTTTACTGGTGGGAAAAAACAACACAACACTAAGTTGTCTTCTGACCTACTTTTGACTTTCCCTGTGAAACTTGTAAATGAAAGAAGACTTAATTTCTCTGATGCAAAACAGACACTGTGATGTTTGAATCATAGGGACTGGAAGAATACATACAGGTGTGTATTAAAATTCAGAGAAATGTCCTTGTCTGGAAGCCTACATCTTCCACTTTCTTAGTGCTACATCTTGCACTTAGCTCTGAATGTCAGATTTTCCACAGCACAATGACACTTCAAAGCAGCACTTGTCTCTGCTCAAGTAATGTGATGGCAGAATTAAAGGGATGATCCACAATCTGGTGTAAACTAGAGCTCATTAAAAATAAGAACATTCTCCATAAATTTAAGGTGAAAAGATATCTTTTATCAGGCTTTGAAATTTGCATTAGCTGTGCAGGAAGGCAGCATCTGAGCTGTTAAGCAAGATGGCAGCTGTTTGGACATGCATGATAACGTTCTCTGACCTTGCTTCCACTAACACATGTGGGACCATGTGTACGGCCCTGCCTCAATCTCACGGCAATATTGAGAAAATAGCCCCAGAAAAACTGGTAATGGTCACAACAGGTGGTGGTAGAGAACTTAAAATTGCCTCCAAGGTGATTGCCTCTGAGAGAACAGGCTAAAGAAACCACAAAGGGAATAACAAATCTTGTAGTTCTGAGCAAGTCACAGCACCTGTGGTTCAAGATGAAGTTATTGAAGCAATACTCTGAAATTTTCCAGCTGCTTCTATCTTTAAAGAAGTGAGCAAGCAAAAAATTCACAATAGTATATTAAAATTCAAAGAATTCAAAGGACATAAGAAGAAAGAATATTGTTAAAACTAAATTGAAAAGAGCTAATGAGACAAGATCCTAGTAAAGAGCATGGAGTCTATCTGTAAACGGCACATTATAGGTTCAGGGTGCACTAGGCATTAACCACTAAAATCAGTCTATGAAAACCCACCACAAATAATCTAAACCAAAAATTCAACCCAAAGAAAAACCTAGAATAACCAAACATAGTGCCTAGTAAAAGTATGACATGCTTCTGAAGTAAGAGCTTTGAAATCAAAAGCAAGGAAAACAAAGAATGCATAGTCTGGGGCATTGTATGGATTTCAAATCAAAGGCAGACCAAAAAAGTTTTGAGAAGTAATTTTCTAAGCTCATTTAAAAATGCCTATAAAAGCCTGTTTTAATGCATTAGGAGCAGTAAGCTGGCAAGGGCCTGTAAGGTTGAGAAATGACAGAAAAAAAATTAAATAACCTCCATGTTCCCTTCACTGTAGGAAAAAACCAGATATATTTTCACAATTGCATGTTTCTCAATACAGGAAAATTTAAATAAATGGTCTCAAACAGAAGTGTCAATAAAAATGGCTTTAGATAAAATGGAAAATAAAATAACTAGTTGTATGGACTCAATGGTGCTCATTGACTATTTCTAAGGGAACTTTAACGTACAGTTTTAGAACTCCTGTGTGATACATTTCACCACTCCTAAAATCACAGCCTTACACAGAATGGCTAAGTGATGAAAGCATCTCTGGAGATCACTTAGTGATCTGTGTCAAAAACCTCAGTAAAGCCCAGATAAACAACATCCACTTCTCTGCACTCATCCCCTAAGTCAGCTGCCTCAGTGTGGAGAGCTGTCAGGTTGGGGAGGCATCAACTCATACTGGTCCTTGAGCCTTTAGAAGGGTCCTGTGGTCACCAAAGCCAAATTGTTACTTCAAAGTTCAGCTGTTGACGTGGAAGGCCCATCCACTCTCTCCTCAAGCCTTCCCTCTCAGGGACAGGGTGGAAGATTCAACCCCCAGCTCACTTGCCCTACACCTCCTCCCCCAAACTGATCACAGATGACATGCCTTGGGTATTCCCTGGCCTTGGGGGAACCACGCAAGGGCTGGATGAACCTCAGCCTTCTCTCCTCCATGCCCAGGCTCTGAGATTCCAGCAAGGAGCAATCCTTCCTGGGCAGCAGCTCAGCTTGGCAGGCAGGGCCCTCCATCCCTTGCCTCAGGGACACTCCACCGTGATGCTTCAGCCCTTCTCCCATTGCTGGCTCAGGTTCTTGGCTGGATGCAGGTCCTGGTGCCTCCTCTGCATCTCAGGTGCTGACTTGATCTTCCTTCTGTGGCCAAAGCCCTCCAGCCTTTACTGTTAGGGGTTGGATCCCTACTTCACAGCCCCATGAGCACAAAACCTGTCTGTTCTCCCTTGGATATTCCCTGGGGGCTGAGACTCCCCTTCTCTCTGGGGTCTCAGAGAAGCCCCATCTATCTCCTCTTCACCTGCAGTGTTGTGCCCCTCTTCCACAGCCCCTCTGCTTATTCCCTGTGTCAGAGTCAAGAAGAATGGAAATAACAGTGGATCTTGAGCAGGGCTTCAGCAATGCCTGAACATTGTACATGTCCTAACTTCCATATCAAGGAGATCAATAAAAAGCATTGGAAAAGATTACACTTACTGAGTGAAAAGATAAATGTATTATATTGGGGATGCAACAACCACCAGCTTTTATGGAAGGAAATAAATCTTTTAAAACATAGAATTCTTTGGGGAAAGTAACTGTGAATAGATGAGTGTGATGAGTGCAATATAGAGCCCATGGATTTCCACATCACTTTTGACAAAGTCTCTTACTAAAAATTCCTCTAGAACATAAGCTACAAAAGAGATAAGCAGTGTAACCAGGTCATGAACTAATAGAGGTTTAAGAATAAGAAACAAAATAGGCAGTATTTACTGTGAGGATAAGTTCACTACCAGAAGAGCCCTGCAGAGCTGTTATGTAAAGGCATTTTAATGTTCAGTATGCTCATAAATCTGTAAAGGAGAGTAGATATGGAGACACTGAAATGGACTATCAAAAGTCACAAAATATTCTCATGATGTTGGATGCCTAGGTAGTATATTTTTAAATGTAATAGAAATGTGCAGGGAAAACACCAAGTTTCCACCTCCCAAAAAAGAGGCTTGGAAGATCTTGTGAATATTTGGCCGTACTTATCAATTTAATATTCGGCTACAGTCTGAAGAAGAGTTAATATCAGGAGAATAGGGAACAAACAAAAAGTTCATACATGGATAAATCTCAAACTCTTTTGAATGCTGCATGTTGCTCTGGTAGCCCAATTAGGAAAACCCAGGTAAGGAAAAATAAAAGGATACAGAACTTATGCAAGAAATAGAAGGGCTAAATAAAAGGATAGAGAATTACAGAGTTTAATCTTTTAACACTTTTTGGAAAGAGGTAACTCTGGGGCAAAGACATGTCTGGTTATACTTGCATAATTTCAAAGAAACTGATAATATTTATATGGTGAAAGATTTTATCTTCCTCAGAATGCAACAGCTAGAGGCATCAACTTAAGTTATCACAGAGCTGTTTAGAAAAGAGCAAGTACGGGGGGCTTTTTTGCCACAGGGTAGATAAATAAGCTGTGGAACCTTTTAGCACAGGATGTATATGTCAGAAACTGAATGTGTTTGAAAGCAGTTAAGGGAATTCACAGAAAGGTTTGTGAATTATATAAAACACAAAGATGGAGACCTGAACTTCAAATATGAACCTCTGCTTCAGAAAAGGATGTAGCTTCCAAAATCAGAAGGCACAGGAAAAATCATTGGTTTTATATTCTTTCCCTAATCATCTGTTATGCCCACATGCAAAACAGAAGGCCAGAATGACTGCACCTTCAGCTGGAGCCAGGATAGCTGTTCGTATTTTCTTTAAAATTAGAAATGAACTATTTTCCTACAGTTTGAAATCCTTTATCATTTCAAAGTTCTCATTGAGATAGTTCATTATGAATTAGCTGTACAAATGAAGGGAATAGAGTTTAACAACAATTCTATGGGTAACAAGCATGTTTTAGGTATTTCTAACAAAGAAAACCCCCTACTTTTAATTAGTAGCAGCAGGAGAATTTAGATGTAAATTGCAGTCCACTTCTATTTTTTTTTCCTCAAGAAGAAGTGGGAATTTAAAAAGCCAAACAATTGATTTATTCTGATCTATACTTCTATTTAAAAACTATGAAACTCTCCTGGCAGCTTTCCATCCATCCTTGCATTCCTAATTATCAAGGTGAACATTTAAATTTGCTTTATCTACTCTTTACCTTTAAAACAGCATTTTCTCCCTGGATTTCAGCTAAACACAGCTGGAAACTCTAGATAAACGCAGCCATTTCTGATGGAGACCAAAGTGTCTCTCAGATGTTCCCTCGAATGTGCTAAAAAAGCTACAAACTGAGTCACTTCCACAGTAATGGGATTAGAAATAGCCTGCAGGGAAGCATGTGCCAAATGGTGCCAGCTAGCAAGGATTATAACAAAAAACTGTGACATTATAAAAATACCTCAGAGTGAGGCTCTGGGTGGTGGAATTGCGACTTGCCAGCTCAAAAGAATGTGCCTCATTAAAATGACAGGAGAATGCCGAAGCAGTGATTTGTTCAGAAACATGATCCTCTTGATAGCTCAGTAGCTAATTTTTTTTCAAAAACCTTGTCACTTGATCATCAAATTCATAAATGTCAATTAAAGCAAAAAAAAAAAAAAAAACTGGTGAGAGGGCATAATGGGGCAAAGAAGGGAGGGAGGGAAAATGGGAGGGAACATTAGGGAAGGACCAAGTTTTAAAAACTTTGGGTTCTTTAAAATTTCAGCCATAAGGCAAAAAATAAAAACCAAAACAACATAGCAATAAAACACAAAGATTAGGGGAAGCATGCTTTTTAATCCTGTCTGATGGAAGACACTTGAAGACAAACTGTTCAAATTAGCTCTTAGGTTTCCGCAGAATTTAAAAGGCGACGAAAGCCCCTGTCTGATGAAGATTTAGAAGGTTTTCAGCATTTCTGAATTGTTTGTTTGATACATAAAGTCAGAGAACACTTCTTAGGTCACTATTCCCCTAAACCACCTTACCTATGAATTAAAGTTATGTAAGAGTGTGTCTCCCTCTTCAGAGCGGTTTGAATCCTGTAAAATGGCATTATTCCTACAACTTAAACCAGCTTAAACCTTTCACTGAGGTCTTGAAATCTGAAAAATGTTCAGGTGTCAAATTCTGCCTGGAAAAATACTTGACACAATCCTCCCATGTGGAAAGGAAAAATTTACCAGCAGCTCCAGCAGCACAGCCTTTAGATGAGCTACTCTTTTTCCACCTGGAAGAAGGCAGATTGGGTACTAATAGGAAGAGGCTGTCCCTTACCAGACACATATCTACATAGAAGCACTCACCTCTGAATTACCTGAGTCCAACCCTCCCTGTACTTGGACAGGAGAAAGGCTGAAGAAAAATAACATTCTCTTTTTAGCAAACTCTTTTCCTCCCTAAAAATAGAGAGGCTGTGTCCTGGTTCTGATAATGGTATCACATAAGATGAGAAAGAGGAAAGATAAGTAAAATTGAAAAAAAACCAACCAAGCAAGAATCCTAGCTGACACCAATGTGCTTTATGATATTCCTGTTACATTTAGATGAAAATTTCTGATATAGGATGACCAGTGTTCTTTTCTTATGAGTCACCATACTGTATTTCCTGAACTAAAATAGGAATGACACTGTCTCATTTTTTACTCTTCAGCTATAAAAATACTTCGGAACAAAATCTTCATAGAATCCCAGAATCAGATAATCAGTGAAATCACCTAGTCCACCGTCCCTGCTCAAGCATGGTCACTCAGAACCAGTGGCCCAGGACCATGCCAAGGTGGGTTTTGAACATCTCCAAGGGTGAAGTGTCCTCAAAGTCTCTGGGTGAGCTGTGCCAGAGCTTCAGTATTATTCTGCTTGTTTACTTCAAAGTTTCAGATCAGTGTAAATAGCATGGAATACTGTATATTTTATTTGCCAGCAAGTAAGTGCCCTAAAATTAAAAGAAGGTCGTGTTCCTTTAGCTGCAGAAACATGTGTGATAATCTATGTGCAGCTGAACTCCAGTCAAGTGCAGTTCCTTCAGAGAACATCCTCAGTGAACACACTGTGTTAAAGGCAGTCAACTGCATTAGCGCTCTGCTCCCATTCATTTCAAAGTCATCTGTTCCTTAATGTATTTTGTCTAAATATTTTATGAAATAGATGTCAGGCATCTTAACTGGCTTTAGTTCTCCCTGTTGTCCTCTGATTAAATACTTCCTCAGTAAACTCCAAGGGGAAATAAGGCTTTAAATTTATGATTGAAATAAAGAAATAAACTTTGAGGGTGAGTCACTTGCCAGTCTTCTGTTCAGGTGCTTCAAGGCATATCCTGTGGTAGGAAATTTAGGGCACTGACTGACTTCAGTAAAGATATGGCAGTTTATATAAGCCTCCCATGAAGGATGGCAAATAGTGATTTCAGAAGCATTTTATTTTGAAATATTCACAATCTTCAGTTATATTATCTATCTATCTTTTGTTATGTTATTTAGTTATCTATCTAGACCTTCTCATCCTCAGGTTGTAAAGCATCTAAAAAATTCTGTGTCTTATTTTGACACAATAAATATAAAGAAGTGGGTTTGTACTAAAAATGGAATATTTTTTTAACTTCAGTGGTCTAAAAGGGGTAAAAATCCTTGAAAAAGTTGTGATTAGCTCTGTAGATTCAGCATGCACAAGGTGGGGAGGGGACAATGGGAAGCACCCTACACTGATTCCTGTATAGAAGCGTCTCTTATTTGCTAATGTTTAAGGTCATCTAATTTTCCATAAAAGAATAGTAATACCTCAAATTATTTCTTAGTTCCACCTGACCTCTAGTATTTCTGACTTTTGAGTCACCAAGTGAGTAACATTACAGTGGATCCTTTCCAAAATCAGGAGTAAATAAGAGGAAAAGCATTTAGAGGTCAGATGTGTTCTGTAACAGTATATTTAATATCCGTAGTTATCCCAAAGTCCTAACTTTTTCTTATCTGGTAATTCCTGATTGAGTGTTTGAACAGCAGCAAACACAACTCGTCATAACTCTTGTCTTGGCCATTCCAATGTAGCCAGTACACTAAACTTTGTCAGTGAATAGCGTTTTAAAAACAATTTCCACTGACCTTTTGAAAAACACACCAAACCCCCTGATACTGTGGACAGCACCAACAAGTTTACATTATAGAGCTCCTTTAAACACATGAATTTTAAAATATGTACATGTTAAAACAAGGCTGTCTCAACTGAGAGTGCAAGCAGGCACTTCTTTCTCTGCAGCAAAACAGCAGGACAGTTTTTTTGTCTTTTGGGTCAAGCCTAAGTGGAAACAAATACTAAATTTTAGGCTTTGCCATTTTTGAGCCTTTCTAGGTCTATGAACAGGAAATAATAATGTTATTGCAATAAAGGTAATGAAAACTCACAAGCATAGTTTCCAGAAGTGCCAGTGTGGGACACCAGAGGATGTTATGTGTGTTGGAACCACTGAACATGCTGTAGTTTGAGGGTCTGGTCCCTTTCTCTGCTATTGGACAGGTTGCTGAACCCCAGAAAGTTGAGTGCTCAGGATGAGTGCTCAGGAAATTGTATTAAAAGAGTGCTATAAAGGTCAAGGTAACACTATATTCCATTTTTCTTTTCTCCATGTTGAATGATGGATTAAGAACTTCATTCTCTTTATAAGTTACAGGAAAAGAAAAAATATATGCTGGGTCAGATACTCCCTGACCTAAAAATGGCACTGCTTCAGTTGCCTGTTGTGAAGCCAGAGCACCATATATCACCTGAAAAGGCAGTCCTATGTATCTATTATGATAAAATACAAAAATAATTGTGCAACTACTCTTTTGACATGGAAAATCTTCTCTTTGATCTATAATTCAAATTCAGTTCATAAAATCTGATTACACTTATTCCACATATAGATGTATTTCATGTATAGAAACCAGTAGTTTTAATTAGGAGTGTATGAAATTCTGATGTATGGATATTTATCAGATAAATTGTCAAACTATTACTCCTAAACAACATTCAGAATCCCACTAATAGCCAGCAAGTTGTTACACACAGGTATAGAAAGACACGTAAACCAAGGATGTAGTGTGCTGTAACTGTGAAATATTGCTGCTTGTTTCTGCCTCACAGATTTTAGATTAGCCCTTGCTATCTAGAGGCACTGTCGAATAACATGCTACCACAAAGTACTAAGGATTGAATTCTGATTCTAAAAATTTGTCCTATGTGGTAAATAATACATCATCTCATCTCTCCCCTGTCCTTCTCTTTTTAATCTTTTAGATATTATTCTATTTTTGCTTGCATACATATATGTATACATAGATAAATATCCAGATTTGTAAACTAATTGAGGATGCAATCACAATAACATGAAATGAATAGAAAATTCACTATGACTTTCAGGATCTATGAACACAATAGTTCCTCTGGCACAGCTAGTTTCTTCAGCTGCCAATAATAATAATAATAACCCTAGAACCTCAGCTGGGTTTTCTACAAATATAGGATACATACTCAGCTCCCATAACACCACTGGCTTCTCAAACACTCTTCTTGCTGTACTTCTCCACTCCAATTTGAAGAAGTTTCCCTCCTGCTCTCCCCAGCTAACCCTGCAGTGGTGGCAGTATAATTAGAGATAGGGATTAACATCATTTCTGGTACAACCTCTGCCCAAAGCCTGAATGCCCTTTCTTTTCTGTAAACACCTTTTAGATAGGGAGTCAGGCCAGAGATCTGAAAATATCCTTGGGGAAAACTAGCATGTATCATGTTGTCTACAGTGAAGTGAGAAGGTTATTCAGCTGTTCTTGTAGTCCTGAATCTGCTAAACTGCTCTTGGCGTATGGAAACACATTAAGTTCATTCAGTCCGAAAGATTTCACGGATAATGGAGATATCAACGAAATTTTTATAAGGGGGAACTCTAACCATATTTGAAATTGATAAATGGACATATCTAAATAACAATCACTGGCAACAAACATCCTGAGCTTTCTCCCTCCCAGACCAGGGATTCTGAGTTTTAAAAATGCATAGTTTAAAAGAACCTTGGTGTAAAAATATTTTCATGTCTAGCTTAAACTGTTTATCAGAAATGTCACAAGCTCTGGTCATGAGTAGCCAACATGAATATAAAGGTGGTGAATACTGCACTCTTTTTTTTCCTCTCAAGCACAGAGCACCAATGCAAAAATGTAAAAAAAAAAAATCTCTAGGTTTCAGGGTTTCATTTTAAATTTACTGTACCCTTAGCAAGCAGAGCCCTATGACTATTAGAGAAAATTTTCACATCCCAGATGAGAGGAGCATGGCAGAGATGCAACGTCTTGGAGATGCTGCCATTCACAGCCTCTCCACTGACTCCTGACAAAAATGTTCACAAAGTTTAGAACTCATACACTACTTCATATGATGCTAGGCAGGTTTCAGCCTCTTGCCTGATCATGCGAATCAACTTGATCTGAGAAGCCTTATGTACGTACAATTAAAACAGCCCCAATGGAACTGCTGCTTTTTTATACTACATCTATGCAAATCAAAGATTTACCTAATAATTTTTGTAGTCTCTAAATTGGGTCATATTGCTCAGTATTTGAATTCCTTTATTTTTTTGTTTTAGGATGAAGTTACACAAAAGTGTCACCAGTGTCGAATGCTATTTTTCTTGGCAATAATTGGAAAAAAAACTCTTGGGATTTCCAAAACTGTGGAGTGAGGTTTTAAAAAGGCTACAAAGACAGCCTCTCATGCTGTGCAGAAAACAAACCAGCAAAGCATATAATCTTGCAGGTCAAAGGAAAATATATTCTTTATCTGGTCACTGATATTGATTAACTCTGTAACAGTCATAAAGCATCTCAGGAAACCATGAAAGGAAGAAACATCATTCATACACCTTGTAAGACATTTATATTCACAAGCAAAAGTACTATGTATATACTTAAACAATCCATATCAAGATTTAAAAAAAACCCAAACAAAACAGCAACAAACTTTCTTGCATGAGACTTAGCTTGTTTCCTGTCAATTCCTGAATACTACAGAATCAACAAAAAATTGTGCCAAGGGATTGGAGTTTCTCCTTTTGTGCCACACACTTGTGGCATATAACTTGGTTTAACATTACACTCTAAATTTCACCCTGGTTAAACCTGGATTATGCAAAAGTAACAAAATGGATTCCTCTAAGTGAAAAGATCACTAGGCTACATAGGTGTGTTTTTTTTCCTCCTTAATAATAGTGTCATAATCTTTCTAATGAAAACTCTTTTGAAAGGAAAGTTAAACAAAAGCAACTCAAAACCCAGGATGTATGACATTTTTCAGAGAAGACACAATTTTGTCATGTTGATAAAACCAAGCATCACAAAATAAAAAAAGTCGATTTTTTTCCCGTTTCACCAAGTTTTGTACTACACAAGCAAGGCAAAACTTCATACCTCCAGTTGTCCCTGGCAATTTTACTTATCCTTTTACAATCTTTAATTGTTTTTTCTCTGTGGATACTCTGTCAATGCATGCATTCATGTGATGTTTTCTGTTTTGATATGCTAAGAACAAATTTATAATGCACTAAGCTTGCACTATGAAGATTCTGATATTATCTACAGCAATGCTATTGTTGAATTGCAGCAAAAACCTTGTCAAAAAGTCATTAAAAGCAATTCCCATGCACTACAAATAACACTAAAGAACTCCTGATCTAGTTTCAGCACAAACATGTTCTTCTAGCCTCTTAAATTGTCACTTGACAACTAATCATATTCTGACCCGAGGACTATATTTAATTAGAGGACAGAGACACAAGAGCATTTGCAATATATGCATCTAGGCATTATGTCAGTAACCATTTCTCCTACGTTACAGTGTTCACAATCCTGACAACATCACTTCCTAATGCGCTAATTAGAGCAGGGTGACTAAGAAAAATTATTTGCCTGCTCTAGCATACAAAATAATTTATGAAACTCATCAAATAGTCATATATTTTTGAAACATAAACTACTAAAATGAAGTTGTTTGTAAAGCAAGAAACAATAGATGTTATGTAAAACAATTTATTTAAAAATATAAATAGAGTGAAAATGATCCAGCTAGATAGTCTGATTATACAGTCTTTACTTCTTGCACATTTCTTAATTTTGAAAAATCAGCAATTATTGTAAAGTATTTGAAAGAGATGAATGTTTCTGTTTCTTCTGGGCTTTATATTACCTGAATCAATACTTTGTGAAATCAAAAGATTTATTTACATCAGCTAAGAGTATGTTCCATAAGATAAAAATTTGCATTTAGGAATTTGTCTAGCATGATAAATTGTCTGACAACAACGGTTCAGCATTTCTAGCTTTCTAAATTGAATTGTATACATATATATATGAATATATATGTAGTATAGAGTCAGCAGGGCAGTTCAGAGTTCCTGAAATATTATGAAACACCAGATTTTACTTCCTATCTATCATCCTGATTCAATGGCTATTTAATTCTAATATGGTCCAGTGTATCTCCATATTAAGTACCAGCCCTGCCAGTGTTACTCAGAAGTCACAGGGAATCTGCATTAATCAAAGCCATCTTCAGGGATCCTTCTGAAAAGAGTCCCAATGCTTTATAATTTAAATTCTACTGTTATAAGCAAAGATGGGTGCCCTGCTCAGCTAAATGTTTCTACAAATGTAAGGTGGCTCACTGATCCAAACAGGAAAAGCTAAAGCTTAACTTGCTATTATACATGGAAACCTAATAACAGCTTTTATTTTTTTAGGGAACTGACTTCTAGGATATAAATAAGAGTGAGGAAAGAAGAAAAAGATTTCTGGCAAAAAGAGCAGCATGGTCACAGTTCTGGCTAAGACACAAGGTACAGTTGCTTTCATATTCCCAAGGCAGCTACTGAAGTTATGAGATCATTGCCCTGGCTTTAATTCATCTTTGCTGGGGACTCATATTTTCTTCTCTCGATCTCAGGCAGGTTCCTTACAGGGTTGCTGCTGTTTGGAGTGTGAGGATGAGGTGATCCAGCGTGGCTGGTCCTGGCACAGCAAGGACAGGGCACAGGGCAGTGGCTGCTCCCAGCTCATCGCTGCCTCGCTGCCCGCTCAGACCAGGGCTCCTGAATCACAGCTCCTTGCTTACAACTTCCCTTGAAACGTGTGGCAGAAATAAGTCTGTTGCTCACCATGAGAGGCTTTACTTAGCTTACTTCATAATCCCCTGATTTTACTTCTGATAAGGCCTTAATTGTTGGCAGGTTTATTAACCTTAATCTCTTTGATTTACCTCCCATGGCCTCCTTGAATGCCAATTTGCAGCATTTTATTTCAACTGGTAGAAGCTCCAGAAAGAAACCTATCTTCTTTTTACTGCTTGAATAAATATGGACTTCAAGGAGACAGCTCTGGTATTAGAATCTAATTATTCACAAACTAAAACTTGTTTCTAGGGGCTGCCTGTTGAAGAAAAAAAACTCTTCCACTCACCTTTTTACTTCTAAAAAGGCAAAACTTTTCTTTTTTTTTTTTCTTTTTGCATAAAGGACTTTTAAAGGTATAACTAAAAATGCTTGTTCCATATAAATTCCCTTCGAAAGATAAAATGCAGACCCTTCTGGGTTACTGCAAGATAGAAAATAATCTCAGCATTCATTTTTAAATCTTCCCATCATCAATCATCTTCTCAATGTGGGCAGAGAATAAAGAAATACTCAAACCAATCAAAAAACCTCAAACAGGTGTGCATGGACAAACTTTAGTTAAAGTTTTTGAAAACAAAACTTACTACTTGTAATTTATGCTCATAACTTAAACTGTGTCAGTTAAAGTACCCTTAGAGATTTGCTTAAAAAAACAGCAAGACAGAAGACAAACCAGCAAAAACTATGCTAATCAAATGAGGAGGATATTTAAGAGTAAATAATGCAAAAGGGATTCAGCAGATGCAGGAAGGTTGAACATTATACTGTTTCTGTTGAGCTGGTATCACACAGCTCTGTGTATCTTAAAACTTAAGAGATATAAAAGACCAAGGAAATCAAGACTTACCTGCATGTGCGACTTATGACTAATGATGAGCATTAAGATGGAAGAAAAAAATGAAATGCATTAGATGAATTATTAGTTCTGTGTCTATGTACTTTATGGAAAATTAGGAATCAGAAAGTTCTGCCAAAGGGGCAAAGGAGGAAATGATGAGGAAGAGTTTAATGGAATACTTTATGGAAAGCTTTATTTTAGTAAAACACTTTAATTATAAGGGAACAAAGAAATGAAGAAATGAACCAGGATCCTGTACTGAGAAACCATACACTGAATTCTTAAATTTTGGTGCTGTGATTCAAATATGCCTGCTCTGTTATCCAGGTCTCAAAACCAAAATTCGAAAGTACAACATTATTTCTATTGAAAATATAAACTAAGCCCCCAGTTGTCCAAACTACAATGTCTACAGAGCTGTGTGGTAACAAAAATTACTAATAAAATTTTAAAAAAACTTCATGCAGGTTCAAGAAGACATTCACAAACTCCAAAGTTGGGGGTCTCAACCTCAGTGTTTTATAATTCATGGTGTCTTCATGTCCAAATTCATAAACACTTTGAAGTAAAGACAGTTTCTTTGAGGTTAGGAGATGGTTCAGTTTTAATCCACCTTCTCTATATACTCACAGTGTTTTATTTTACACTGAAATACTGTATTTTCTTTTCACTGGAAATCATGTATACCCTGGGCTTAAATTAGGAATATCTAGTTGTACTACTCACTTGGCCTTATTCAATGACTTGAAAAAGCTGAGATGAAGATAAAATCTGCTGGAAACTCAAACCTGAATTTTCTGTACACAATAGGAAAACACCTGTAATAGCCCCCATCTGAACTTGTCAAAACAGCATGACTTAATCTGTATGGGATGGGTAAATATTTCTTTCCCCCCTACCCCTCCCCAATACATAGAAAATAAGTAACATTAAGGCAACCTTGTAGTTTGATAAAAAAAGAAAAGTATTACAGAAAAATAGAGGTGAGGGTAGAATGGCAATTTTAAAAAGAAAGCAACTCCTGGTAAGGCAGATACACCCAAGTATAGCACAGGGTTTCTGAGAAGAAATAAAGGGACAGTGAATATTTATAGAATGTGGGGGAAAACTTACTACAGCAGGTTTGAACATCACTAGTTATGATAAAAAAAACCAGACAGGGGTTCCTGTTGTGGTTTCACTCCCTCAAGACAAAGAGAAGTTACAATTTTCAAAATGACCTAGAAAAACCTGTACCAAAGACATAAAGAGAATAACCAAAGGTTTTTCCGCTGACATTTCAAATAAAACCTGACTAAATGACAAAACTTGAAATTATAATTACAGGGATTACAGCTGGAGACATGACATGGAGGGATGTTTACCTAAAGGAGGACAATCCTTATTGTAACATATATAAATTATATCATAATTTATATATGTTACAATAATAACATAATAACAAATAACAAATTATGTAATAACGAATTACACAGAAGCAATGAAAACTACAAGAATGGTCTAAGCTAGGCAGAAGAAACAAGACCTCAGGCTGCTGCTTCCTCCTCCTCCACACTTTCTGAGTGAAGGTATGGAAAGCACAGCAAAAATGTTCTCCTTACTCGGTTTATTTGCACATGGACCACCTCAGTGTGCAGCACCAGATTCCAAGAGTTCTTTGGAAAACCTGCCCAACCCTTTTGCCCAGAGCTTGCTCAGCAGAAAAAAACCCTGTATTATATACATGTCTCTTTATTCGACACATCTGCTGAACTTCAGTTCTCAATGAGCTTCTGCTGATCATATCCAAACCAACATTGCTCAAGCTTTAGCTTGTCAAAGGCAGTTGAATTTTTCCCCCGTGGCACAAACTAGGATAACACAACAGTGATATATTTACAATCAGAGCCAAGCCTTAACCAGACTTCAGCCACTTGTTTCACAGCATGTAACACAGTCAAATCATTGCATAACATTTCTGAAATTTTCATTTTCTAATTATTCGAGTACGTTTGCTTGAATTTCATGAAACAAATTGCCTGCGGGAGATGCTTTAGGAAAGCTTAGTCTGTTAAGCCTTAGATATGTAAATGCAATTAAAAACAGGAGGAGAGAACCTCTCCATTAGTGGTCTTCCAGAGAAGATTCCAGTAACTGTGAAATTTGTTTGTACTGTAACAGACTGATTTTTAAATCACAGACTCACATGGAATGGCTAATGCAGAGGGCACACCTGGAGATCAGCTATAGCAGGTTGCTCAGGACTGTGGCCAGTTGGGTTTTGAATGTCCCCGAGCATGGAGACTCCAGCTTACCTCTTACCCTGTCCCTGGGCATCCATGAGAAGAGTGTGGCCCTGTCTCCTCTATTCCCTGCCATCAGGTACACCATCTACATCACAGACACTGTGACAGCATAAGAGGCAGCAGAAGATTCAAGCTGGGTCAAGAGAATCAGGTATTACAGAAAAGAAACATCCGTGAGGGTGGAAGACACCAGGACCAGCTTCCAGAGCAGCCATGGAGTCTCCATTCACAGTGAATATGGCCTTAGCAACCTGGCCTTGGCCTGCTTTGAGCATGGGTTGGGCCAGATGAACCAGAGGTCCTGTCCCTCCTCATTTATTCTGTGACTCTCAATCCATTTTGAAAACAGCAAGTATGAGTTTTGTTAAGGGATATTCCCAGCGTGATCATTCACAAGACTGTCTGGCAGCCATAATCCAAAGTCCCAGACTGTTGCTGCTGGGACTGAGCCACAGGGGTGGCTCCAATGACCTGGCAGGTCCCTGTTGGACTCCTTGCACACCCCAATCACAGTCAGATCAGGTTTCCTCACCAGCTCAATCTCCATGGCAGAGCCTCAGATGTCTGGTTTCAAGGAAGACCCCCTGAGCTTTTATCTCTTCACAGTCCAAGCACACACAAAGTCTTGCTCTTCCTCCTGAGCCATCAGCTCCTGCCATGTGTCCCAGTGTCCCTGACCTGGCTGTGCCACAGGTCCCTGAGCCCTTTGCTGTGCAAGGGGTGGCAGTTCACAGCCTCTTGTCTTGGCTTCCCACCCAGGGGTGAACCTGCAGCTCCATCTGCAGCTGCACCCTGAGCTCCCTGCACTGAATGTGGTCCTCATCAACTTTGGAGCACATTCCTGAATATGCCAAGTGAGCAAGAATAAGTGATATTTGTTTTCTAAGAAATTTCTTCATTTAAGCACCTGAATTAGCAAGTTCTGCTGCTTCTGAATTATCATGTTATGATTGCACCATTTTGTCACAATGTTCTATTATCCAGAATTTTCGCATTCTAGATTTGAGGACTACCTTAAAGCCACATGAACTAATAGTTTAGCTGGTGTTCTCTTCTTAGTTTTTCCTTTTTAAAATTTAATTCTCTTTTTTTTCCTCCCATTTTGTTTTACACTAATGATGGCAATGTTTTTGATGCTATGTTCCTGATGGTACCTTCATTCCCTAGGTGGTCATTTCAGCCATGCAGAGAATTTTACCTAGACTAACTTATCACAGGATAACAAAATCCCTCATCCTATGTTCCTCATTGTTTGTGACTGGGTTCCTTTTCTAAAGTTGTTTTTCAGGCTTAAAGTAGATAATTGTTCCAGTGAATCAGAACTGTCTGTATTTTGATGTTTTGACAAGTTATTTTAATGTTACTGTCACACATGTCTTATGTAATTACAAGATCTTTTCAAAACAAGGATATTTATTTACTGATTATTTCACTTGTGTGTCATTGTTGATTTCTGCAATTTACTATATTAAGTGTGTTTCTGTTACTTATATAGGTTTCAAAATATCTGGGGGTGGGGGAAACTTTTTAGTGTAAATAATATCGTGCATTTATTCCATCTCATTATACACAATGATACAATACTTCGTTGCAGCATCTAAGGCAAATTTCCAAGAATAGCTCACTGACTAAAATCTGACAGCAAAGAAACCTAGTCATCAAATGGTAATATAAAATACTAACTCCTGTGTCCCAAAAGAAAAAATGGTATAACTAATTGTGAAAAGCAGAACTCTGTGCTGTATACAGATACAAATCAACACAGACCATTGCGGTATCTGAATTCTTATAATCATTTTACCCACTTGTGACATTCAATATATTGAGTGCATGTTAGGAGGAAATGCAATGAGCTCTGCAATTCCATGAAGACCAGGGAAGAAGTGGCAGCTGTGCGAGAAATCCTCATTCCTGTCTCTCAACTCTGTAAATGTTATTGTATTATTCCAGCTGCTAACTAGGACCAACACCTGTTTTAGACAAGCCCACTATCCTGGTTCTGCCTGTGATGCAGAAACAGGACAGAATCATCCCTCTGACTGCTTCTAGTTCTACAGACTGCCAACAAAAGCAGACCATGGGGAAGCTACTATGGCTGGTTAGTCAAAAAAAAAGACAATAAAGGATTTAGAGATCCTCTGCACACCCTCATATTTGCCTGCCTAAGTAAAGTATGCCAGCATTAACCCTTTAATCTTTACTAAGCATTTTTGTCTGGTTTTCTTTAAGCAAACAAGTTGCACATATCTCCACTGCAATTTGAAATCGCCTGTATGTCTGATTCTGACAAATTTCAGAAAGGAATAGGAATTTCAGGAGATAGCCATTAAAATAAGCAGCAGGCTAGATGTAGTGTCAAAGAAAGGCAAAGAAACTTCATTCTACATTTACAAACAAAGGGGAATCCCTTGGTTTGTAAAACAAGTCTTCACATTCCTAAAAAAACCTCGGAAAATCATGGCAGTACCCAAGGGCAATATTCGTAATTCATAATGAGCTAAGAATACTGAATACTATTAGTGACCTCTAATACCACTCACGACGAGCAGCCTGTGTCTAAGAATTTTATCTGTCTTTTGAGGCCATTCTATGTACCATTTGGAAAGATTTTTCTCTAGGGTATCAGATTTTGACTAATGTGAAGGGATAGAGAATAAGTTTAATATCTAAGAGGAACTGTGTGTTCAGAATAGAACATGCTCAATCTTTTTCTCCTATTGAAATTCCCCAGAATTTGCATGTGAATAGGAGAGAAGATATGATTTTGGTGAATAGTTTGTATGGTAAATAATAACATGCATTTTATAACACAACCATCTTTGAGGATCCTGAAGCAATTTAAAAGCATCTTGATACTCAACATATTGCTATACAAAAAAGAACTAGAAATTAATGTTGACCCACTGATATTCTTCTGTTCTCTCTCAGTTTTTTAATTCCATTTTTCTGCAAAGCATAATTGTTATATTATTTAATGTACTTCAGTGTTCTAGTCCTTAAAGTTATATAAGGCCCTACTCATCTCAGTAATTCTGGGCTATGCAAATTAAATATTAAGTCATTCTGATCTGATTGAAGACCTAGCAGGCTTCTGTGGGATTTGCTAAACTGGGAATTTGTACTAGAAGAAGCTGATCAGAGATGGATGTGGGTGACCCCCCAGATAAATATTGAGTGTGGTGTAAGTAAAACCTGACAGAATAAAACCAGAAACAATCAAACAGGAAGCAAACAGGATGAAGAATGTTAGGAGCACATGTATATCTGCCAGAGATGGAGGGGAAGTGGTGGTGAATCCAATTAACACACTTGTAAAAAGGGATGTTCTGAAAAAAGCCAAGGCTAACTTTCTCAGCTCTGTGTGTGTAAAAATCAAACTGGTTGCAGCTGCACTGGAAGAAACCCCCAACAACAAAAACCCTAAAGCAAATGTCCAAAAGTGGTTTGTAAGCCTGAGCTTGAGAACCATGTGTTGGAGTATCACTATGAATTTGTAACTTTATTATGAATAGAAGATAGAATGAGAAAACTAGATTACTCTTATAAAATATATTGAAGTGCAAGGAATTACATCTCAGGCATTCTGAGAGACACTCTTTGGTTACCTCATTTATTCATTCTTGCTAGTTCACGATATCCCCTTTCCTGCTTGGCTATCTGGGGACCTGTTCAGGTTTCACACTGAAGGATCAATTCACACAGCAATGAAATACCACTGCCTCTTGGGGGGAGGATGACATCTGTTAAATAGCACCCCGCAACACTACACAACAGTTTATAGCATCAAGCGCAGAACAATTATGAATTTAATTAGAATCAGAGTGGGATTTTAATGAGAAAAAATGCAATTACGCATGATGAAAATATAGGGCTAAGCTCCTTTATACTCACCCTGAGTTCCCTTACTACATAAGTATTTCCAAGGATTTTACTACCAGCAAGGGAGTATGACCTGCCCCATAGCAGTTAAGGACCCAACCTCTCATTTACCAAGAAAGAACTGTGTTCTCTTTGTGCTACCAGCATGTTACAGAGATTAGCAAGCTTCACACTCTAACACCATCAGCTTGAGCAGATCTTTCACATTTTTTTCCCCCTCTGATACTGCATAGACCTATTCCTCACATGTTTAGTTGAATGGACTACATCTCATCAGCAAAATGGCACATGGATTTGGATATAAAATGATAAATGGTGTTGGCATGGAACCTAACTAATACTCTAAAACACCATAGATCAGCCAGATCTCTGAGTGCCTGTGACACAGGTCTACAGGAGGGAGAGGTTTAATGCCTGTACACAAAATAATAACTAGCTGTAGCAGAGGGAAATAAATTAATTTTATTTTCTCCTATACTGCTGTAGGTGATTGCCTGCATAACTGCTTGTGAATAACTATGAATCACTGTAATATTATGACAATTGTTTATAAAGTTGACAACAGAGAAATAATGGTACTGCCATATTGATAAATATTACTTTTTCTAATTGCAAGTTGGCATTAAAACCTAATTGGAAACAGTTTGAACCAAGATATAAGAAGGATTTTTATGTGTGACTGAGAAACTTTTTTATCAAGCATTGTAAAAGCACATAAAAGGGAAAAGTTCTATCTTAATTTAATGGCATAGAAAACCTCTGTCCTACAGGATGTTAAGTCTTGGGGAACCTGAGCTACTTTCCTCCATCAGAAATGCACCTTCAATGTATTGGATCTACTTATTACAATAAAACTGCCAGTATGAGGAGCAGTAGAAGGAAAATAAAATATATGAAACTTGGATAAACTCTGGGAGTCAATAATTTTTTTAAAAAGAATATATATATATGTAAATATAAGGCCCAAAGATAAGTAACAAGGCTAGGAAATTGCATCACACTACAGTGGCCATTTTGTCTCTTTCATTTTTTGGAGGCACAAACTTAGAATAACCAATGTTTCCATGAAGAAAAAAAAAGTAAAGCTGTAAGGCTTTGAAACAGTGCATAGGCATTCACTTCCCAAAGGCTGAAAGGCAACTGCCTAACTGTTCCCTCTGGCTGCAGGAATGCTTGGCAATTACAAAAGAAGAATGATGGTTCTTCCTCTTCCTTGGAGAAAGGATAGACCGGCCAAAGGGCAACAATATTTTTAAATTCTATGCCACACTTTCCCCTCATATCCATGATTTAATCTGTAGTACTCAAACACTCCAATGTAGCTCTAAAATATCATTTTATGGAAGTGGAAATGGCTAGATGCACTGTAATGCACACTTGGCCAGAGTTGTCATGGATTCCATGTTAAAATTCATACTTGGAAAAAATCATAAACTATAAAAAATGAATACAGACAGCTGTTTATCACTCTAATATTTGCCTGTCAGTGAGCAAAAGTGAAATTTGCATAATGATATCCATAGCTTTCTCTATAATGTTAAGCTGTTCAATTTTTCTTTCTCAGGCTATAGGAAAATTTGCCTGGAATAATATTTGCTTGTTTTTCTTAAATTTATTTTGGTTATGGTCAAGGGATAAATTCAATAGTATCATCCCCTTATAAAGACCTGTCATGATAGTTCATGTAAAAATGTTGAACAATAAAAAGGATAATAAATAATGTCAACCTTTTCAACTACAGCTTGTTTTTATCCTTATTGTGATAATAAAAAATATAAACAAATGTAGACTTTCTTTCTACATTTCAACTAACAGTTGCAGAATTATTTCATCATGTTAGAAGAATCTGTTCACACTTAGTCCTCTGGATTTTAGTTAAATTTTTTGTCTAATATCATATAAAAATAAATACATGTCCAAGCTGTCTGATGATAGGACATATATGTTTTATGGAAAAGGAAATAAAATGTGCAAGGTAGTCTTTAGCTCTTAGGGAAAGCTGGACCCTACAGTGGTGTTGCTGCTTTCCTGGTGTACCTGCCAACCTAAATTTTATTTCCTTCTGATGTTTCCCAAAATAGTATATCTTAGAGCAAACTGATCTAGCTTCCTCTCCTCCACCTAGGAGATATAAAATACCCATGCTATCTTACAGAAATGCTAGTAATGCCATGACCCAATCCGGCACAAGCACAACTATACTATATCCATTTCTGATGTTGAATAATAGAGACTTTCCCTAGCTGCAGTGGTTCTTCTTACACATAAAGATACAAATAAATTCTTACTGAATTAATAATATTTTTTGTAGATCACTGAATGTGACACAACAAAAAGAAATCCAGAAACCTACATGCTCTTTTTCTGAAGGAGAATAAAACTCAACCACATTCTAAAAATTTTAGCACCAAGTAGCTCGCGGGAAAAGATGAATTAATGTTAGAAATGTTAGAACAGTCTGGCAGCCTGCAGACATTAATTGTCTGTGTTAAGTTATCCACATAGCTTCAATTCTTGTCTTGCCAATGTGTAAGCTGAGGTGGATAAAATAAGATTATTTATCTCAGTCAAACCACTCTTTACTTTATATATGTAAGCAAGCAAGCAAAAAAAAAAAAAAATATATATATATATATAGGGTTTTTTACTCATCCAGTAAAAATTCTCCTAGCCCCACATTGTTCTTTTGAATTTCTGGAAGATACCCTGCATGGTTTCCTCTTCCTTCCCAAGAGTGCCAGGAGCAACACCTCCACAATGCCCTTACCAAAATGTCACCTCCTGAGACTTCCAGGACAATTTTACAGAAGCAGTAAATCCAGAAAACAGTGCTGTCTGATGAACCTCAGGTGTATACAAGCTTTCAGGCCTTCAAGGTTCATTCATCACTGGTTTCAAAGGATCCTTGCCTAGAGAGAGCAAGGGCAGGGCACTCAGCCTTAAAAACCAAGGGAGAGCGAGGGAGAATTATCCGTAATACTGACAAAATACTCCTTGGGATATGCTAGGGAAGCAACCAGTATATAATGACAGTGAGTAAAGGGTGAAGGAAAGGAGGGATAAAACATCTTTAGAGGAGAAAACTACAGCAATTCCAAACATGCAAAGCACTCCTTTTGGTGATAAGGAAAAAAATGTTAAAAGAAATTCTATGCTGTATGTTGGCAAGCTCCCTAAAGTCACTAGCTCCTGAACATTCAATTACTATGCTTATTCTTAGTGCCAGATAGCACTCATCTGAAAAGAAAGGCTAAAGAAAAACAAAAGGAAAGAATTTTGGCACTAAGACACTCTCCAAATGTGAGAACTGCAGCTAAGAAAATGAAGCACTTGGATTAAGGTTTTCATTAAGGCCTCTGCCGTTGCATTTGAATGTGAAGTGAAATCAAAGTCAGAAGATTTGTTATGGGTCAGCAAGAAGGAAGGAAAGGGGGTGGGAGTAGAGCTTTGTGCCAAGAACATTTTTAAATGCACGATCCTCTTTCTAAGAACATGGGTTATTAACAAAAGGCAAAGAAAGGCATGGCTTAAACAACATAATGATTTTAGAGAAAATCCTACAAACACAGATAATTATATACTTGATTTAGTTCCTGAAGCTGCATTTTTAGTAGTTTTATTATTCTAAAGTACAATACATCATCAGATACTTTCCACAGTATAGTCATTTAATGTCTCCAAATTATAGTCTGCAAACCAGAATTGGGGATTTGGTCTAAGTAACAGAGTGGTAACTGCAGGAAATGTTGTGATGGATGTCAAGCCTTACAAGGTTCACTTTGCTGAACTAGAGTGCACCAAGAGAGATGTTGTTACAGTTCTAAAAGTTTAATCTGTCCACCTCCTACTGTTTGGATGTGAACAACCTTTTTAATTTTACGATAATAATAGGATTGATTTTTTTTTCTCCCTTTGCTTTCTTCCCTTTCTCTCCTCCTTTTTTTTTTTTTTTTTCCTTCCTTTTTTTTCTTTAACAAAGCCTGGGTACCAGCTGGATGGCAGGTTATTTTCTTAAAAATGGACTTGGCCAGAGATTCAATAAAGACCTGGTGGAATTTTTTATTCAGCTGAGCTTGAGTCTCCAGTTACAGAGGAGGTAATATTTCTAGTTGTTCTTATAGCACATTCCTTTATTAGGAATTTCTCACTATGTTATGCCAATCTTAAAGTTAGTATTTGGCTTCAGGCTGAATCAAGCCCACATCTCAGTCTCTCCAAATAATGCACAACCCATGCATTATCAGTCCTGAAATGTCACCATGTCTGTCTGAGACAGAGGTTTACTTGACAGAGAACAAGTTGCCTTTAAAGAGGGCCAAGGACAGGATGCTCACCCAGGATGCAACAAGACCTTCAGAGAAAAGGTAATGAACCAACAAGATTTCTCTCACACAGAAACAATAAATGAACACAAACACATAAATAGAAAGCTTCTCTCAAAAATACACATGGCTTCTGATGACAAAAACAATGTAGGAAGGAGGAATTTGCTCTTGCCAGAAGCAGGAGGCTGCAGTACCTGATCAGGAGATTTCTGCAAACCCACAAGGATCTAAGTATGTTTCCCTTCTTCCTCTTACATAAAAATTGGCCACAATTAAAAAGGTTTCTAACTCAAATGCAGAAACAGAATTCTTCCACATCTACCCTAAAACCCCCACCAAATCACTGAATCCAGCAAAGTGGCAGTTAAACAAAGATGTTGAATGAGAAACCTGAAAAGGGAAGATGAAGAAAACCACCTTGGAAATAGGAAGAATCCCAGTTCTTATATACTAAGTAGAGGCAAACAGCTTGAGTCCCTTCTGCTCACTGCAGTAGGAATGTCAGACCAAGCACTAATGACTGCTCTGTACTGCAAGAGAATGTCTCTGGGATGTGGCATTTCAAGTGTCAACTACAGCACTGCAGACATTCAGGCTTTGCCCTCCAAATATGAAATTGCTGGTACAATTACTGTATTTTTAACGTTCCCTGTGAAGAAAAATGAAAGGCAACCATTTACATCCGTGACTTTTCACCTGGTAATATCCCATCATGTAATTTGCTTGCTCAACACTGTCTTGTGCTGAAGCCGCTAGGAGTTTGTGGATGAGATAATGCTGGAGCAGGCACACTGCAGAAGGAGGAGAAAGCCTGTGGAGGACCCATTCAACATTGCAGGAAGAATGAGAAATGAAGAACGGGCAGAGAGAAGTCACTGCCAACTGCCTGGACTGCTTGTAGGCTCAGTGGAGTGACTGAGAGTAATCTCTCTCTAGCAAGGTTGTGAAGTAATGAAGCAGATACTAGAAAGGAAGAAGGAAATGAGTCTAGAGCGAAGTGGGTGCTGTAAATGTGGGAAGAAAGGTGTTGCAATGTTTTACTCCTTTGTTTCTCGATACTGGAATAGGTAGTAAGATATTTATGCTAATTGGCAAAACCGATTAATTTAAATTCCCCCAACTCAAATCAGTTTTGGCTGCTGTAGTACTTTGCAGGTGATCTCTTAGTCTATATTTTGACCCCTGAATTTTCCTGCTCCCATTCCTCCTATTTTCTCCCATGTCCCTCTGGCAGGCACAGTGAGTGACTGGTTGGATGGGTGCTTATCACTAACTGGGCCAAATCCACCCTGGATATCAGCTATGGACCTGTGCTGTGGCCCAAAATATCAGCTGGCTGGCTCAGCCTTGATTTTAAATGCTTCCATCATTCTGGTAAGGAGGCAGCTGAGCTGCTCCAGCAACTTGCCCTTACAGGAGGAGAAAACAGTAACACACTTAAGAGTAAGGGAAAGTTTTCACAAGTAAATCTTTGTGGTATTAATTCAATACCATTAATTTCAACAATCCTCTTATACTACTCGAAATCAAAATCCCAGTTAACTTGTTTTATCCTTTTGCTGTCATTGCAAGAGATTTTGTTTGAATAATGCAGCTTTTTCACTCCAGTCAAGCATTTCATTTGGTTTTATCCTGCTGAAAAGCTAAACTCCTGTGTTTCCTGTGTTATCTAGCTGTTAAAATGACTGCTGCAGATTGAGCACTGCAAGACTGAAAAGTGGAATTTAAGCAGAGATAAACAGGAAGACCAGAAGTAAGCAAGGTTCAAACCATATCCACCTACAAAAGCTAGTAAATATGGGGGAAAAATGTGTCTGTGACTTCAAACCTAGCTTGAAAGCCAGTAAATTTTAGAAAGGAGAATGTTGGAAGGAAAGAGCCTTGGGTAAGTGTGAGCTGAACAAAACAACCAAAGTAATAACAACTCACTTCAGTTTTGGGAGTGGGTATCACCGATGGCTCTTTCAGATTCTTTGCCAGAGTCTATAAACTCCCAAAGGAAGCAGTCTCCTGGCAAAAAGAATCCTCAGCTCCTCTTGTGTTGCTGGGTGGAAACTCTAGGAAAACATATGCATTCACTTCTTAAAAGCAGTACTTTGTTCAGTGAAAACAAGAGAAATGACAACAGCCATTTTCAGAATATCTGCCACATTCTGACAGATAAATTTTCCAGAAAAATATTATGATTATTTAAGTGTTTTCTGGAATTTCTGACCTCATTACAGACAATAAACTTATTCAGCAGTTACACTGAAATTTGGCTGTAATGAATTTCTAGTCTTTTGATTTTACCACATGATCACACCATAGAGGTTCTAGAAATAGTATTTTTTTACATTCTTATTTGGTGTTCTGCTCTTATGACACTAAATAATCTTAGCATGTACAGTTTTTTCACATAAAATGGACCCAGTTTCACTGGGACTGGGGACACCAGTATTTCAATAAAAAACAAGTGATGCTTCTTCACCAACCGAACCCCGAGGTGCTCAGAAAAAAGGAGTTAAATAATGATGACCCTGTAGGGGCCTGAAATACTCTTTTTTTAAAATTAGCATTTTGTGTTCCATTGAGTGATGGAAGCATTTGTCTCAACCAAACTACATCCCACAAACCCAGCCTTTTATTTGACATTATTTTAAAATTTGAGAAAGCAGAGACATAAATACCTATCCCTCAACAACCAGCCAGCTATGCTCCACAAAGCATAACAGAATGAAAATTTCAAGAATGAAAGAAAAAAGGGCAGGGCTGGATCAGACCAATTACATTGCACTACTAGAGGAGAATTCCCAAATTTTCAGAGGACTGTGTGGGAAGCTGCTTTTAAAACCAGTTCAACACTGTCCAAGTTCACAAGATGTAAACTAATTTCTTTTGCAGCTTTAGCACCATTAAGTGTTTGTTATAACCTATTTGGGTGACATTTGCATTGTTCAGCCTAAAAGCAAAAAATCTACATCCCAGCACTAATCTCACAGACTGTGAGGACTAAGAGCTCAATCTGCTTGACAAAGCAGAGAAAACAAATAATCAAAAAAGCTCAGATTACAGTCTATCAAATTTTCTAAACTAAGAAACTGCATTTGAGCTGTATTACTAATCACATTTACTTTCATTAAACTTGAAATCCTGTAGGCACTGGAGGCAGTGGTATGTGAAAGTCTTAAAATCTGCTCAGAGATTGTCTGATGGGGGAAGCAACACTGAGAAAACCAAGAAATTTTAGCTTAAATTATGGAACAGTAGTTTAACTGAACTGAGCTATCAAATCTTCATTTTTACATAAAACTTTCATGTTACTAAGTTCCGTGGTTTTTATTTCCAAGGATAACACACTGAAAAAATATATGAACTGAGAACAAAAGTTGTACTTTGAAAAGTTTTCTCTTTATTTTCTTCAAAAGTCAAAGGGAATTCTACTGAGATTCCACAGATATCTGTCCTGCATGCAGATTTATGCTCTGCTTCCCATTACAACTGAGAGATTTCTGGATATCCCTAGGTCACAAGCACTCTAGATAACTGAAGTCAAAAAGGTGCAATTCAACAATAACAAAAGCATGAAGTACTATTCTTAGGAAAGAGAAAGTTAAATGCACAAATACAAAAGGACTAAACTGGGAAAAAGGAGCACTCTTGCAGAAAAAAGTCTGGAGAAATGGCAGATCCATTAGGAACCCTCAGTGCAATTTTTGGGGAAAGGGGGGAAGCAGTTCTGTTAGGTCATATTGATAGGAGTAGTTTGGGCTACATTCTGAGGTGGTGATTCCATTGGTGAGACCTCAGCAAGAGAACTGTGTGAGTTTCTAGCATCCCCTCAGGAAAGCTGGAAAAATTCAGCCCAGAGAACAGCAATAAGAATGATAAATTATTTAGAAAACATGATGCACATAAAGGATGAAAGATTGAGGTTGTTTAGTCTAGGAAACAGTATATTTAGAGGAAAAGCAAAACAGTTCTGAAACAACTAAAATTGTTTTCCATATGGGCAAGGAGAAAGTTAGGAAGCAATTGACTTGATCTGCACATAGGTAAGAGAACTCAGTCTCCAGCTGTAAAAGACAACTATGTCCAAGAATTGGTTGTCAAGAAAGGATTTTGAGAATCTTTGAAGAGTTTGGGACCAAAAGTTAGTGTCAATATCAAGATACAAGTTATCAACACTGCCACTGACTGGCCTCCTTGACCACTGAATTGCTGAACACTCAATATCTAGCATTGCTTTCCTCTAATTCTCTAACAAATTGCTGTATTTTTTGCACTGATCTCACTCTCTTTTTTATTGAGAAGGTGAAAAGCATGATCTGATTACCAGGAATAGGTATTTCTGAGTGCTGGCTTCCAAGCCTGCCTTGAGTTTGGAGAGGATGGAGATGCTGTTTCAGAACCCAACCCTGAGCTTTGTTACCCAGCACAAAGGCAAAGCTATTCCACTCTCCTGCTTACAGCTGTGAGTAGGACACAAATTCAGCCCTCTCAACACTAAGTAATTGGCTGTGAATTCAGATGAGGAAGTGACTTGCTCACAAGGGTCTGATTCTGGCAATACCACCTTCCTGCTTCTCCAGATTTATTTTTTTTAATTTCAATTTTTTTTTTTCCTGAGGGAAATTCATAAAAACCCACTGAATTATGTAAAGGCCTCCTGGAAATGTTTAACTACAAATCATAAAACCCAAAATAGGAAAAAAAAAAAAGGGAGAAAAACCCTCTCCAAAAGAACACAAAGCGTGTGCTGGGATTCAGGTGTGATTTTCTTTCTTTGTAAACATAAATATGTTGTTGGCACGTGCATGCACAAATCATAAATAAATTGCTGTTAATAATGAAATGCTCTGCAAAAGTACAATGGTTCCAGTAAATGTCAGAACACATCTGCTCTAATTAAAAATTAACCGTATCATTAAAGTTATATTACTAGTTAATTTCTGAAAATGTTTAATTATTAGAGAGTTATCCCTCCAGCTTCCAGGGAAGAATTAGAAATATTGCACTTCTGTGTTTGAATCTTCCTCCACCAAGCACTTTAAAAGTTTTAAGGGTCATATATTTTAAGGTATTTGGGTGATATAAGGGCTTTGACTATTACACTCTAAAGTCAATAAACCTTGTGTCATGGCAGATTTTACCCACTCCTTGGAAGTGTCTTGAAACAGATTCTTTTTTCTCCCACTTTCTATGGGAGCTGAGACTGAGGGAAAGATGCCACTTGTGCCAGCAGCAGATCTGGCCCAGAGCCTTTCTCAAGAGGAGCCTTGTCTTTGGCTCCATCCTCCTCCACATTGTGTGTCAGCTCTGGCACCAGCTCAGTGTGACAAACAACTTTTCACTGAGAAATTATTAACACAGCCACACTAACCTGAATTTAGCCTAATTACCTGATCTTAGATGCTTTCAGATATAAGTTACATGAGGTTTCAGTTTGTTATACGTGCCTGTAGTTTAACTTGAGTGATTCTCAAATCTACTAGGGCCAAAGCCAGAAGCATTAGAGGCAAGAACTTACAGGTGTCTCTGTGAGCTCTGCAGTCTGATTTTCCATAAACATTCCTCTAATAGCTCTCCAATCCACAACCTGGTGGGTTTTTTTTTTGTTTTTTTTTTTTTTCCCCCCCAGAACACTTCCATATCAGCAGATACAATATGATCATTGAGTCAGAACACAGAGTCAGGGTATAGAGTCAGAACAACCTTAATCCAAGTCAATCAAGCCCTTTTACAACCAGCCAGGTATTTTAATAAAATTTCCCTTGGCTATCTGTACAAATACATTCAAGCAGTTAATTGCCTAATTTAATGCACATAGTAAACAGACATTACATGCAACTGACAGCACCAGGTGGACTGAACATTCCTCATTCAAACCAGACATACAGCATAAAACTGAAATACAGAAATAAACCTAAGTGCAGAGATAGTGCAGAGGAAAAAAATGTATCTTAATTATGGGGTGTCCACTTTCTGTAACCGATTGTCATTCTAAATAACCCCATCTTAATCGACCTGCCAACTTGCTTGGGAAACAAACCAGCAGCTGCACACCCAGAGCTCTGCTTATCAGGCATACAGGTGTCCTTGTTTTCATGTTGTAGTTATCCCGTGGTTCACTCTGGTGTCAGGGTTTGCACTGGAGGAATATAAAAAAATCCTCATTACCCAGAAAGAAAATATCCTGTCTGCTGTCAAGAATGACTGCAGCCTCAGGTCAAAGGAATAGAGGTTGTTTTCAACAGCATCCAATCCAGTTATGCAGCTGGTGCTGTACTGGCTGGGATGTTGCATTTTGAGGTACAGTGGGAGCAGAAAATCAGGTCCTGCTGTTGTGTGTGGAGAAGGTAACAGGCCCTTCTGAGCATCACCAAAACACGTGGGGAGACTGAGACATGCATGTTTATAGGGGGTCCAGTAAAACAGTAACCACAAGGAAACCATGGCTAAGGATGACAGGGATAATCCTTAGCTAAGCAAAGAGCAGTAACTATTTACTATAAAGGCTGTTAGAAACAGATATCACCTGGAAATTGAGATAAACAACCATGACCTGAAAGATTTTTAAAGACTCAGAACTCAGCTTAGTCCAACCCTCAGCAAATAGAAATACCTCAGCAAATGTTTAAATTCAAGGATGGCAGTTGGACTGCTGCCATAAATCTCATACATCTGTTAGAGAGGGGGAAAAAAAGTGAAATAATAAGCCTAGATTTACATGAGTTCACCTAGAAAACAAGACTATCTTGAGATTAAACAGGTCTATACATCTAACATCTCTATCGGAGATACAGTTGAAAAACAAACTTTCATTTGGTCTTATTAAAAGGGAATAGCATGTTTTGCCAGAGCTCCTATGAAGATGTTTTGGTTCAGAAACCAAAACAGAAGTGGCTTAATGAAATCTACTCTCCTTTATTTATCCTAGTTAAATTTTGAAAAAACATGGTTGGCTTTCTTTACAGCAAATGAAATTATACGTACTTGAAGAACAAAAAAATCAATTCATTTTCAAAAATAATTACAATAAAATACAAAGTTCTTAGTAAAAAATCAATGACCATATACTTCTTGAAGTACTACATGCAGCTGAATTAATAGGTTTTTAAAGCATAAAATTAAAGCTTCATAATCTGAGAGTCATTCACATTTGACAGACTTTTCTAGTTTAATGGAGATAAATATGAGTTTAGAAGAAAAAATCTCTTATATTTTCAAGTTCATAATCAATAAAACTTTTGTTAGAAGTTACTTGGATCCACCTTTTTGGAACTTAAATGAGCACTCTGCTAGAGGAAGTGAGATGCATAGGGACTTTGAACAATCTTGAGTAGGAAACAGAGGTGACACAGGGAGTGAATTAAAAAGCTTTACTAAAGATCCCCTTGGAGGACATAGGTTTGCCACATGGCTTAAGCTGAGGATGTAAAATGGGTATAGCAAACAGAACCATGCTGGGAGAACAACGCCCATGAAGAACCACACTTCTAAAATGCAAAAAAAAGTGGCAGATGTTGATTTCAACAGAAAAGTGAAGGGAACACAAAGAAAAAAGAAGTACAAGGCAACAATTTTTGAATAGACTTGTCAACTATTTTGGAGACAGAGGAAAAAATCAAAATGGCATGATTTGTACAAAACTGATATCCTGGAAAAATGCAATCCTTTATCTAGATGAGGACTTCTGCTCTAAAATAAGAGTATTTAAGTTGGTACAGGAGAGTAGAGAATGAGGTCAGCTTGGCATGCTCAGTAGCAATCTGTCTCGTAGGCAGACACTGTAATTTGGAGAAAGCTATTCTGAACCTACTTTAGTTTAAAACTCAACTTTAATCCCCTTGTTTCTAAGACAAGACCCAAAATGCCTTATTTCACTTCTAATCCAAACCCCAGAGCTGTTCAGCTACTATGAAGAGTGCTAGAAAAAGGCTAATTTGTATTCAGGTTTTCCTGCATACCTGCCAACGTGGTTATAAAACATTCACATGCGCATACACACATGTAGAGATACCCTGTGTTTATACACAGGCATATGGGCTCTGTGTCTCTGCAGCTGTGCACACACACACACATCTCTCAGGAATACTGTGTGTGCTTAACAACGCCTGTGCAGTTTGTCTTTTTGCTTCCTTAGCTACCCTGAAAGCTATTTTTTCCTTATTTAAAATTTTACTTGGGATCTAAGTCCACTATAAAAAGTGAAGTGTTGCTATAAAGTGATCATTTGGGAATTTTTCTGTCTTTTGACAACTTTTTTTTTGTACTACTTAATTAACATGCAATTTTATTTGACTTGAAAAGAAATATTTTCCTAAATCTGAAAATAATAAAAAAATCTTATTTTATAATTGAAATTCATTGTATATTCTGTACATTTTCTTCACAATAGCAGTGACTTGCTGGAAATCACTAGCCTAAAAGGGATCCTGTATCAGGACAAAACTAGAGCATACATGATATCTGTCATGGTTGATAGCTAAGGGTTGGGTTCTAGAGGTTAAATATTGCTTGGCATGCCCTTGATGGGAAGGAAGAAACAAGAAGGAGTACAAAAATATTCTCTTCTATTTATTCAGTTCATACAGTATTTCATTTTCAGACTGGAACTATGGAGAAAAATATTGGTTTTACTGAATATATGATTTAACTGTAGGCAATATTAATGAAATAGAGCAAAATACTTTGAGGGTTTTTTTTTGTTTTGTTTTTTCTTTGCTATAATGGGACAAAATGCTATTTGAATAGAATCAATGTGTTAAAGACGCCCTTTCGAAATGTATAGCCAAGCTCCCAGATCCTCCCCTGTCATGTGCTGGGATAAACTTAAGAGAAAATGTAAGTACCTTCCTAGATAAAACCACTCCATCCTCTGTAAATATAAATTTATTTTAACAAAGGCTTCTTTCAGTAATATAAATAATGATAAAAGTAATGGAGTTGCCAGTGTTGACTTGGTTCAATATCTGGGGCAAGTATTCCCTTAGGTAAAGCCAGTAAGCCTTCTGAAGTCAGCTATTACATTATTAATCCTATCACTCCTGAAATGCTTTATTCCATTTATTACCTGTGTCAGCATGCAGCCCACCTTCACACCTCAAACTGGTGATCCAGCATCAGGCATTTCCTAATGGTGTTTAAGTGCAAGGGATTTAGTTTGCTTTCCTTAGCCTGTCAAAGTCTTCTACACAATTTCCTATCCTCAGCTGCTGAAAACCCTTCCATATGGCTTGGAGAATGAAATGTTATCTTTGTACTTCCCAATATGCCACTTACAAATATCTTGGTTTAAAGCTGTAGCTTCTGAAGAAGTTTGTTTATTTTTTTAAAGAAGGCTGACTTTAGGTAAAAGCTCTCTTTTCCTGGGGCGACATTCCCCCTTGCTTGCTGAGGATATAGCACCAAACTGAGACCAAATATGGCCTGAGAAAGGGTGATTGGTTTCCAAATTTCTATCTAGTTTTCTTTTCCTGATACAGGCCTAGGGGAATTTCTTTTGTAAACCTTAAGGCAAACAGGTGTTTTGCATTGAGCATTGGTTTGGGTGGAGCTCTGTGACTCTTTCTAGCTAGTAATTAACAGGAACAAATCTATTCCTTTGGGGGAAGATTTAATAGGTGAGTCACTCTATGGAGCATCTGCTCCCAGTCTCATGACAGAAAAGCTGAGAGAATTTGGGTTGCTCATCCTGGAAAAGAGAAAGCCTAGGAATGACCCAATTGTGGCCTTCCAGCTCCTGCAGGGATCCCACAGTAAAGATGGAGAGAGACTATTTACAAGGGCCTAGAATGATAGGACAGGGTGAATAGCTTCAAACTGACAGAGAGTGGGTTTGTAGGTTTAGATTAGAAATTAAGAAAAAAATATTGTGAAAGTGGTGAGGCTCTGGCATAGGCTGCCCAGAAAAGATGTGGATGCCTCATTCCTGGAAGTGTTCAAGGCCAGGTTAGATGGGCTTCTGAGCAACCTGGTCTAGTGGCTCATGGCAGAGGGATTGGAATGAGATGATCTTTAGAATCTCTCCCAACCCAAACCATTCTGTGATTCTGTGAAACATTGCTTGATTTCCCCCTCCATGCAACGCTCTTCCTGAGGGAAAGGACAAGTGTTTGAGCCAGTGAGGTTATCCATAATCTCCTTCCTTGTGATAACTTTGATGGATCACCACCCAAAGGTTATGGTGAGATTTATGACAGAATTATTGTGCCAGGGAATCACTGTGAGCAGAAGCTGCCATGAGTGTACTCGCTCTCTCCCTTTGTTCTGCTTAACTCCAGGCTCACCACATGATATACTTTAGAAACCTTACTTCAATGGGAATCACAAATGGGTGGCAAGTGACAGTAATTATTTTGTGGTAATCATTAAATTCTTTGCCATAGAGGAAGTGGTGAGACAATGAGATGTTTTCAATAAAAGTATGTGGATACATAGTCCTGTGAAACATGCAAATAGGAATGTTCAGCCGAAAAACAGTGTTTGGTTTAATAAACTCATTTTATGATTTGCAGGCAAAACTTCTGCTCCATAAATGTGCAAGAACAGAATGTCTACAGACATTATCTGGCTTGAAAAAATGAAAGGTTTAAGACAATGACAGCAGGGACTGTGCTTATCATGGTATTTTTTCTTTTTTTTTGCAGAAAGTTGCTAGTCCTAATATGGATCCTGTGCGGGTTTGAAGCAGAGGATAAATTTGGTCAAAATGAGACTTTCTCAAATCTGTTACAGTGGCAAAACCACTGAAATTAAAATGGGTTTGCAACTATTTTGTTTGGTACTCAAGGTGGAATATTTTATTACAATTCCGATTATGTTTCAAGGTTTAAAAGACTGTTAAAATATGCTAATTGAGACATTCAGGATGACAAAAGTTTCACTTGTGAAATCTGCTCTTTCTCCGAAAACTACTTAGAGTAAAGCAATATTTGGTTTCTCCTGACGTGGCTTTAGGTAGTTCATATCAAATGCTAAATTAAACGTCAATAATCCTTAAGGAGCCTATCTTAGTCACACTTTTTAAAATCAAGGTTTCCAATGTGATCTTGAGGTCCATTTGTTCCCAGAATATAATGAAAATTGTACAAATCTCATGCATTGCCAGGCAGAGTTCAACACAGGGGTTTCATTTATGCTTATTTAAGCTACATTTTAAATGTTTCATATGAAAGTTTTGATTCCAATTAAAGCTGTAGCAGAAATAAGGGACTGCAAGCCAATGGACTTTTAGTTATAGCTTTCAGAAATACAAACAAAGAAAACCTCATGAAAAACACCTCAAAAGCTAAAAAACAGTCACCATATTTTAAAATCAAATATTTTAAAACATTTTCTACAAAAATGGAAGAAAGGCAAATGCAGATTTTATTACAGAAAATGTAAATCAGTTAATGATCAATGTTTTAAGTAGAATATACCTATCAGATGATGATTCATTAGGGTTGTCTCAGTGAAGGAGGGTATTGATAATTTGGTACTTCATATCCACTCTCCTAATCATTATTGTCAGAAAGTCTATTAAAGACCATAGGTCATGGATCTAAAATTAAGTACGCCACAAAAAATAATATTGAGCAAGGGAAAAGGACAGATATTCCTATAGATTAAGATTTGCACTGAAATGCATTGTATCAATTAATTTTGCTAAATTATTATTTGATAAAATAAATCTATGGTGTCCAGTGAAACATTTCTCATTTAAAATGAACCAGAAGTAGAAGCTGAAAGATTAAAACACATGAATATAAGTTGGAATATAAAACCACAACTCTGACTGTTTTTTTATCGTGCTATATAGGGATCTGCCTTCAAAGTGTATTTCTACTACAGATTATGCTGGAGCACTCAACAAAGTAATAAGATACACTGTTGGGCTTTTTTCTCTTTTGCTCTTGAAGCATTCTAGTTTTTGGATAACTCCTCTCACTTTTATCAGTATTCTTCTAAATGAGAAGTTGAGAAGTACATGGGTTGCTGTGCTCATATACTTCACTTAATCCAACTAGGTTAAAGGCAAAATGAAAGTATTAACATTTTCTTTCAAACAAAAGAAAACATAGAAACAATACAAGTATTATGTCTTTTGGTGTCTATTAACACCAAGACGAAGAAAAGAAAATCATGCTTAAATCCAGTCTAAAACAAACAGAGATCACCCTCATCTTTATATTCCAGCCATTAACCTGTATCACTTAAAAAGCCCCCTTAGACTGGGACTCAAACTCATAGCATATTGTTTTCCACAAGCTGAACTCACAGAGGACAACATTTTCTATCAGTGCTGCTATGACAGCTTTTTTACTGGGATTGCCTGTATATTCCTTTTGGCTCTGAGCCTCCTCTCATCCCTTCTCTCCACTGTTGTTCTGTTTCCTGATTTCAACACTCAGAGATCTGAGCCCTCCTCTCCCTCGCCAGTGGTTGGCTCCTTTGGAGAATCCTGGACGATGCCTGTCCAGAGAGAATAAGGACACTAAGCCAGGCTGGGCCAGGCTGTGACCAGAGTGCCTCTTGTGAGGCTGAGGAGGTGACACAGCACCAGCCTGGCATTTTCACACAGCAGCCCTGAGCTTCTACATAAGCTTACACAGATTACAGATGTCACACAGGCTCATGGCTGGCATTAAAGACAGCAGCTGCTGTCTGAGTGCAGGCATGAACTAATTCAGTCTTTGAAGGGAACTGTGACAAGTTTCAGCCAGAGAAGAAGCTTAACCACAAAAATTTAAACAAGATCTAATGTATTGCAGCATACAACGCTGTCCAAAGTGTGTCATAGCTCTCTGGTTTTCTGTTTGGTGAAAGGAAATAGCCCAAGTGCCTGCCAAAACCCAGCAACAAAGGTGATGGGAGTTGTGCGTGCAGGAGAGGAAGAAGCACAGGGAGATTCAAGCACATGCTGAGGAAAGAGCTGGAGAAGTTGAAGTAATGGGAAAACCAACATTTTCCTTTTGAGTAACGGGGATGAAATCAAGTCTAGGTGACTGGACTAATCTTGGGGGCTGACCTGACATCTCTAGCTTGTGTGACTCTGTAATGGAGACATCAGATGCCACAGTTTGGGCAACTATTTTTAGCACCACTTGGCTAAGTAGCTCTGGGCTATGAGATCAGAAAATTTCCATTTGAGCCCCACAGAGTCAGTTTTGCAGAGGTCTGGGTGCTACCAGGTGGTGATGGCAGGAGCTGAACTCCACAGACGCTGTGGATCTTGGGCATGTTACAAACCCACAGAGCAAAGTGTTAAGCTAAGGCTGGACCTACATGTGCAAATCATGCAACGTTAAACAGCTTTTTTCTCCTTCTAATGAGAATTTATAAGCACTTTAGAAACTAGCCTGGTCTCTGCTGTTTCCTCCCACAAAGATTTATATTCTTCAAGAGGATGGTTGCCTCCAGCACTGATTCAGGAATGCCAGCTGTAATTAAAGTCTTGGAAAAAACAATACATTCACTATCTTATTCAGGTTGACAAGCATTGTCCTACCTTGGGAATCTCTATGAGCCTAATAGGTGTAGCTTTCTGTTTGGATTTCCTTGCTGCATCATGTAATATTATCTTCTTGCAGATTTTTGAGACCTATGTTTAAGATAAGCACTTGGTAATCTTGTATTGAAATCATAATAAAATGTCACACTAATTTATTCACTGGGAATATTTTTGCCAGCTTCTTGTATTAATTCCCCTCAAAGCTAATTTAGATGCTTGTTGTCTGTGTATTCCACATCTGTCTGTATTAATATTTGCAAGTGTCTGAACAAATTAAGACATTTTACAGCATTTAAACATCCCAAAGATCTTACATTTTCTGTGAAAGTGGAGAGGTTGTACTATAATTTATGGGCATTTTCCCATTAATCTCTGAATTGTTTTGGCAGCTACTGCCTAAAAGCAGCAGCTACCTGGCAAGGACAGAATACCTGTCAGGCCATGAAGGGTGCCTGCATTCACTGGAGAGATAAATGGGAGCACTGAAATAGAGTTAAGCCCAGAGAAGGAAGCTTGTCCTCAGACACACTTGCCAAGCCTGTTTCATTATAGCTTAGAGCTTTCACAGTGGCTTAGTGAATGCTGTTAAGTATTCTGTCAAAGCAAACTTACTTTTCCAGACAAGTAGCTCTGTAAAGCCCTAAGGTGCCACAGCTAATACTTGAACTTGTTTACAGTGGTGGATAAAGCATACAGGTACTCTAATAAATAGTCCAGGATTTCTTAAAATGTGTTTTCTAATTCAAAACATCTAGAAAGGTTTTAAATTTTTACTTTTTCTGTCCAACTCCAATAAAAAGATAGATTATTTCTTAAGGTCTGTAATTTATGAAGCATTTTTTCCATGTACTTTGAGGGCAGAAAAGTATATGTCTTTCAAGTTCCTATGGTTGTTATAATGTTACTCTATGGAATCTTTATTCATACTCATCACTGGGGACACATATCATGGAAGACCTTTCTGCAACTGAAGCTGCAACTTTTTTAATGTCTAGAACACCTGATTATGGTGTTTAAGCTTCTTTGAGAAGAAAAACCAAAAATCAATATGAGAAGACTGACTTAAAGATATAATTTCACATTTTGTGTGCCTCCTTATTTAAAATATTTATTTAGGTTCCTACCTAGTCCCTTAAAATATGTTCTATTCATTAGTTAACTCCTGTTCAAGCCAGAAGACACAATCAATCAGCAGAATTAGGAAAAAGTTAATCAGTTGAAACAAAGAAACTTAAAACTTAAAGGAAATTAAAGAAATATTTTCTTACAGAGAAAGGAAAAAATGAATCCAGAAACCAAGACTGTTTAAAGTTGTGTATTATACCTTTTCTTTTAACAAATTATTAAAATTTGATGTAAAACAAAGAAACTTTCCAACCTTATTACACTTTTGCTGAGAACTGACTTAATATTCAATTACAGTTCAACAGAAGACAACACAACACCTGCAAAGCTTCAAGATGTGTTGTATCACTCTGGATAGATTTATTTAGTCCTAACTGGAACTAAGGAGGTAGGTTTTCCATTGTTTTTTGCTGATCATATAATAATGATTTATCACCAAGTGAAAGTAAGACCACAGGTTCTACATGGAAATCTTTTTCACTGGGCAAATTTACAGTGGTATTTTCCCAGTCCTAGCTAACCAGGCTCTAAATGTAATATAATGCACTGAGAACAGCTGCCTTAAGAGACTCTTTCCCATACTCCTGTATTTACAACCCACATGCTTAAGTGGATTTCACGTAACAACTGTATTAATGGACTTAGTTACTAAACATTTGTGTATCATGTAACTGTTATGTCATTATATGCTAAACAAAGCTTAGTTTTAAGCCTCAGATCTTTAATCCAAGATCAACTCTTCCAGCCCCAGAGAGGTGTTATTTGCATTATTTTCCATTTGGATCAGCCTGTGATCTGACTACAGAGTTAACAATCCTTTGCCCTTAATTATTCTCCCTCCTCATTTCCAAGCAATTTTGGAGACTTTCTTCAGTCACCACAAGACAGTGGAAATTTTGCTTCTTATTGTACGTTCAGCAGCAACATCTACTAATAGGCAGGCTCAGTATTGCCTTTTCCCTAACACAGCCTGGCAACAGTCATGTGGCCTTTTGAACTGATGAAGAAGCAGAGAAGGAACTATTTGACCTAAGACCTAAGAGACCTCTTTCACCTCTAATTTCCATGGGAAAAAAAAAATACAAAAAGTTCACTGACCTAATTTGCAATGTTTGCTATCAAATAATGATCCAGTTATGAGGTTATTGAAGAAAATATTGACATGCATTGAAATTCTGCCTAGAAAATTATTCAAGCACTTTGCATTTGCAAGTTCTGTAGGACTGTACGGAAGCATTTATATTTAAACAGTTCATTCAAGAAGGATCTATGAACATACTGAGTGCTTTCAAATCCACAACAAAAGTTCTTCTCATTATGTACCATGTAGTAACCTCAGACCTACCACAATCAAGCACATGCTCTTGTCCAAAGTGATCATAAAGAAAAGTAGAGAATACCACTGGAGCTTATTTAAGTCAATATTTTTGGTATTTAAAAACAAAAAAACCCCCTATATGTATCAGACAATGGTCCTCAAAAGAAAAATAAAAAAGCAATTATTGAATTGCATCCCATGAGAGGAAATTGGGCCAAAATTGATCTGGATAGCCAAATTTATTATTACATGAAGTGAATGTACAATGAAATTTGATTAGTGCAAGTGTGCCATCATTCCCTTTTGCAAGATTGAGCACAGAACAGCAAGCCTTGATGAAAGGAATCGATAGCATTGAAAGCAAAATTGGAGGGCTGTCAAATCATCTTAATTCCTATTTTCTGAATGAGTGCAGTGAGGTTGCTTGATGCACATGCTAATAACCAAATTAGTGCACTTTCGACTCAGTACAGAGTCAAGCCTCTATAAAGCTTAAATAATATTGCTAAAAGGAAGAAAAAACCCTCAAACCCACATGAAGCAGAGATACCACAACACAGAGTTTGCACTTTGAAATTATAGTTGACAGAGCTACATTTCTCTTAATTTTGTAGACATGAGGACATGTAAACTGCAACTTCACATCTGTTAATAGACATCATGACCAGCAATCTTCCTTCTCTCATGACTGGAAATATAATCTATTCAACAGGCACACACACATAGCAAGAATCGACCTGCTAGGCTCTTTGAAATCCATCACTCAGAAGTTCATAATACAGAATTTCTTTGAGACATTTCTCATGAAATTTCCTCAGAAAGGTTTGAGGGTGTTTTCAAGGTCAGCTGAAGCCATCCTAAAACTGAATTGCCTTCAAATCCTACCCCTCACATTTCCTCTCAACCTCCTTTATGCAGAACAAGGCAGCTGTTGATGTGGCCGGGAAGTGTGGAGACAAGGGGGCAAGGTGACAAGGTGCTAAAGGTTGTGTGGCCGTGTGTCACCCACCATACCTAGGGAAAAACTCAAGACACACTCAAATCTACAGATTCTTCAGCAGTAACCAGAGCTCTGTTTTGATTATATTTGTATTGCTTTTTAACAGCTTTCCAGTGCCTCCCCTAGCAGATGTTCCTCTTTACACCCTGTGCATGCAGGACCCTCCTGAAGATCAGCCTGCAGAAGCTCAGAAGTACAGATTAATGATGTTCAAACTTTCCTCTGACCTTCTTAAAGGCACATGTGAAATTATATTTTTCTCTTTCCACCTTTGAGTAGTGCTATATTTTCACAAGCACAAGCATTGATAAATGTATCCTTTAAGTTTAAAAAAACAATCTGTGGTTGCAGCACAGAGAAGAGTCAGGACAAAACCTGGAAAAGAGCATCTCAGCAGGGAGTCTCAGCATCTCTACCTGCCTTAGAATATGAACATCAGAACTGTCACCAACACTGCATTATCCCCCACCCTTAAAAAAACAAATAAATCACACTGTTACAAGGGCACAGCAGTAAAGGGAGATTTTTAGGTACTCTGCTTATATAATTAATAAAAAGGTTGCAAATAAACTAATGGTTGAGGACAATGACTTTAACTAATTCGGGACTATTTAACAGGTGGATCCTGGAATATGATGGATTGAGCGATGCTGTGCTCTAAGCTCAAGTCAGATCTTGAAGAATGTGAGGCTACAAGTAATTTTATTACTCTATCATAAGACAGCTAATACAGAAAAAACTCATATTGCACTTATTAAGTCGGTTCAAAACAGAAGACATTTTATAGTAGTCCATAGGACAGCAAAAGGACCTTTTACATACAGTTGCAGATGACAATAAGGACTCCCAAGTCTCTTTTTCTCAGAAAAATTACTGGTTACATTCAAGTCTAAGACCATTAACTGCATGTGTTTTGTATTTTTGCTATTTCTTTTACTGTTTTATTTTTTTATCTGAGCTTGGGGAAAACACACTGATGGACTTTACACACAATATCTCTTAATTAGTATATTGCCTCTTGTGGAATTAAAAAAAAACCAAACAAACTATCTACTAATACTCATATGACAGAGGAGTGAGGTAAGAGCACTAAGCATAACAATACAGCAAAGGAGGATGAGACAAAGCTTTTCTTATGCTGAATCCAGTAAATGGACAGATTAAATTGTAATTTATGAGGCAGTGCTGCAGCACTGCAAACCTGGAAAGTTATAAAAAACATATGGAGCTCCTTCAGCTTTAACATTCAGATTTGGCCACAAGCATGATGTCCTTGATGGTTATTGTGAGCCAGGAACTTGTTTTTATCTGTGGTTCCTCTGTAATAATAGATTGCTGAGAATGGATAATAGTATGGAGCATTAGCTTAAAAGTCTGTCCTCTGACTGAACATGGTGTTTGGATTCTTAGCCTCTTAGGAAGTAAAGCAATGTATTTATTATTTATTTTAAAATAAGACGTGGAAGCAAGCAGCCTGACATTTATTACTTTTAAAATACAACGATGCACTTGTGACCTGTTCAGCTGCTTCCACGTGGGAGTCTAGTGAGAATACCAACTTGTCAACTATCATGAGTTCAGGATGAACTTTGTACTCATTTTTACATGTACAGGAAAATTATCCCATGTAGCGTTAGGCACTTGCATTCCCACTCGTAGAATTCTTTTCATAATAACATTATCAAAATGCTGGTGATATATATATAAACCTGCACCAAAACAAGTTCTGCACTTGCAGTTTGAACAGAAGCAGATATTTCTTTGCCTCTTTGCTTGGTGCCGATACAGTGAAAATTGTTTCTCCAAAGACTCAGGGTGATGACAGTCTAAGCCATTAATAATCATTGTTGGTGACACAGGTTCTGTGAGTGTTTGAGAATGTTCTAACCAGCTCCCAAACTACCAGAATCTGGGGTTTCACTGTCTTCTCATAGATAAAGCAGTTTGATCCAGAACTTACACAGATTAGCTTGCAAAACTTTTTTTTTTACCACAATACAAAAAAAGAAAACAACCCAAAACCTAGCATAATTCTAAAAGTTCCCCAGGTAGAGATCTTTGGTAACCAATTTGTCCCAGAGGATCAGCCCTTAAATCTGCTAGAAAGCCCATGTGACAATAAGATAGTATTTTACCTGCTGGTCATATCAAATATACCTGGTGGGCTATTTAAAATACAGCATCTCTACTTGGCTACTCTGGTTACTGAAGAACTATGGACACTTACAAAACAGTTGAGCTCTCTATATCACAATTTCAAGTGAAAAAGAATTTATCATCATCATTAACTGACATCTGTTAGGATTTTGTGCCTCTTAAGATGATTTTTAATTTAATGTGTCTATTATCAGTAGAGGAACCTTTTTTACCATGAATTTAGATATGTGAGCAGATAACTTTTAACTACAATGATGTTCTTTTGCTCCCTTAAGTTCAGTTAGAAATTACTTTTGTCAGTATTTTCATTAATTGCGTTAGACTCATGAAGTCATTCAGTATCTTCATTAATTTAAAGTACTTCTCTAAACTCTAGTTTTAGAACATTTCTCAATTAAAGTGATGAGTTGAGCAGTTTCTTTTGTACAAAGTCAAATTTTAATCCTGTGGTCAAACCTTGAAATAGATCAGCGTTTGCATCCCTTGCAAGAGCTGAAATGAGGGTCTGCCTTTTAGTAACCATGAATGGTACAGAAGAGATGCACCCTAATTACATGGATATTTGCTGCAGCAGACTGATACTGGTGCCTGCAGAAGCAGTGATGTTCACAATATAGGTCTCAACACATAATGCAAGCATGGATACCAATACCTTGCAATCAGCAATGGCAAACAGAAATGTTTCCTCTAACTAGCTTGTGAGATGTAGCTTGGGCTCAGTGAAAGGAAAAACACTGAAAGACTGAAAATAAAAGATATAGGTAACAGAGCTTGTAGGAGTCCTGTCCACTTCAATGGTATTTGGCTGTTCTACTGGTTAAGTCAGATATAGAAATACTATGAATTTTTGAAAGCTCACTGTGTTCTCATCCACAGGCGAAACAAGCTACTCTGGGAAAGTAACTTCAGCTTGCAGTTGTTTATATGGAACATTGTTAGAGCCCTAAGGAAAAGGTTCATTTTCCACAGGTAGCTTGGCAGAGAATCTCAGTGAAGCCTGCAGTGATTTGCAGCATGCTGTGTTCCATGATGGCAGAGATGCAAGAGATGCAGTTTCACCTCATGGCCTTGTGTTTGCAATATTATACTTTTTCTGTGGTTGTGGTAAAACCATGGTTGTGCTTACTTAGCTTCAGCAATGCCCACGGTGCTCTGATTTATCTTTTTTTTCCCCATTTTTTAGATGGAATGACTTAGTCCAGTTTGACTAGCTGTGGTGATAAACTTCGGTAATACTATGCCTGACTGAGGCAAGAATCCCTCTCTGAGGAGGGAAGAAATTGTTTTATCTGAGTTCTGATACATAATAATTTGTTCAGATGTACTTTCAAACTTACATATAACAACTGATTTTTTTTTTAAAGCTGCTATCTATTCTTTTGTTAATTTGCAGGTTTTGTAGTTACTTAACCCGTTTTGCTATACAGACAAAATTGTTGACATTCAGCTTCATTTTTCTTAGCCCCCCCTCAAATTTCTGAGCTGGGAACAAGGCTCTGCCTTGCATATCAGTGTGGAGAATGATATCAAACTAGTGTTCAGTTGTAGAGTCTTCTCTTATAAAACTCATTAATTGTGGGCATATAATTATAAAAAACCCCAAAACATTTCTTCACACAGTAACATAATATACCTTAGGCTTACTCAAGGTTTAGAAAACTATGCAGAATTCTAGGCTTACAAGAAATACCCTCATTACTAGTCAAGTGCACGCAGATAGGAAACAAGCACTCAGAGCATTTAATGATAGAGGAGAAGGAGGGGCAGAGCATGGTAGCAACTACAGGTGCAGCAAAAAAATTTCCTAGATCAGGATTTCTGATTCTCTCTTTCTTACAGAGCATCCAAGCAGCACTTTCAGTTATCCAGAGCCAATAATAGACGCTTGCATATTATGTTTAAGCAACTGGAGTTTGCAGTTCAAAGGGTCAGGCAAAAACTAAAGTAAAGACTCTGGATTTCAGGAAAGCAAACTTCCAGCTCTTCAAGGAGTTAGACAGTAGGATCCCCTGGGAAACATCCTTCAGGGACTAGGGAACAGAACAGAGCTAGCAAAACTTTAAGGTGTTTTCCATAGAGTGCAAGAGCTCTCAATCCCCAAATCAGCAAAGGAAGACGAGCGACTGGCATAGATGAGTCAAAACCTGCTGGTCAAACTAAAGGGCAAAAAGGAAGTGCACAGGCAGTGGAAGCAGGAACACTATAGGAAGAATGTAGGGGTACAGCTCAGTTGTGTAAGGATGGGATAGGGAAAGGCACAGTATAGATGGAGCTGAATTTGGCAAAAGATGCAAAGAGTAGTAAAAAGGGCTTCTATAGATGTGCCAACCAGAAAGGGAAGGTCAGAGAAAGTGTACTCCTTGGATGAGGAAGGCTTGTAAACTAATAAATATAGACAAGGAGAAGACTGAGTTACTCAACATCTTTTTTCCCCCTCAATCTTCACTGCCAACCTCTATTCTAAAAATACCATTCAGGGGAAGTCCCCCTTTTCCCTAGAAAAAGGAAAATGTTGCACCTATTTAAAAAAAGGGTTAAAAAGGAAAATCCTGGGAACTACTGCTTTTTCAGCCTCATCTCTATGCCTGAGAAGATCATAGAACAGATCCTATTAGAAGCTATGCTGAGGCACATGGAAGACAAGGAGGTGATTCAAAACAGCTTTACAGGACATTTTTAACCAAGGGCAAGTCCCACCTGACCAATCCAGTGGCTTTCTATGACGTCTACCTCAGTGGACAAGGGAAGAGGTATGAATGCCATCTTTCAGTACTTCCATAAAGCCTTTGACACAGTTCTCTACAACATCTAATTTGGAGGGACATGGATTTGATGGATGAACTCTGGTGGATGAGGAATTGGTTGGAAGGTTGCATCCAGAAGGTAGTGGTCAATGGCTCAACGTCTAGATGGAAATGAATAACAAGTGGACCCTCAGAGGTCCAAACTGTGACCAGTATTCTTCAATATGTTTATCAGTGGCATAGACAGTGGGAGGAAGTGCCCTCAGCAAGTTTGCAGGTACCATGAAGCTGAGCAGTACAGTTGACACAACAGGGATGAGATGCCATCCAGAGGAATATAGAGAAGCTCTAGAAGGGGGTGCCCATGGAACCTCATGAAGGCCAAGTACAGCGCGCTGCCTCTGGTACGTGGCAATCCCAAGGACAACAACAGTTTGGGCAGAGAATGGATTGAGAGAAGCCCTGAGGAAAAAGGCCTGGGCTGTTGGCTGACAGGAAGCTCAACACTACTCACAAATGTGAGCTTGCATCCCAGAAAACCAACCGTGTCCTGGGATTCATCTGAAGAATGGTGTCCAGCATGTTGTGGGAGGTTGCAATAACAATAAACCAGAATACTGGTAGGGAACAAGTCATAAAGGCTGTTTTTAAACTTTTAATATTTCAATAGGATGTGTTGATAATCAAAACCCCACAAATGAAGTATTTATGAAAAAAAGACAAATAAGTAGATTTTTGAAAGGTATGTGGATCAAAATTTGTTGTAATTTTATTTCCTATTATTTGTCCATTCCTCAAATCACTCTTTCCCTCACCACCTGAAAAAGCTTTAGGAAGTGCCAGTTTTCTGTTGTCACCAAGTCTGTCCACCTATCTATGCACTGAAACAAGTCTTTATTAACCAACCATAGGCTTACCCTGGTAAATGTTTTAATTTAAGTAATCCATTGAATTCTCAGCAAGAAGAGGAAAAACCTCAAATGAGTGCACATTTTGCATTCTTTCATCAGCATTGTGGATTTCTTTCATGACCACACCTGTCTAAAGTCTTGTGAAGTTTTGATCCATCACTAGGGTTTACTGCACATGAAGTTTATGTAGGTATTACAGTGACAATAACCAAATTTAAATGATCACTTACATTGTCATTCTAAGAGACAGCAAATAAAATGGCTGTGTGGGGTTAAAAGGCCCAGAACCAAAATAAAAAGAAACCATCCAGATTTTCTTTTTACTCATTCTTCAGTAGCGTGCTCCTGAAATAATGTAAATCATTAAATGAGACCCCTGGTAATGCATATAACCATAAATATTATTCTCTGAGGTTTCCTTGCTTCATCAACAGGACACAGGGAGCAGTCCAACTGCTCTTCCTTGGTAATTTTGTGAAAGATTTGAATTACACAAAGTACACCAGCAAAAGAAAGCTAATTTGAAGCAACTGAAGAAATGGACTTGGCTTTCACAGTCAAGATCTAACTTCATGAACTGAGAAAGCTAAAAATATCATGCTGTGGTTTTCATTTTTGCAGATATTTGAGGTAGATATTATGGAAATCTTGACAGATACTGTAATTCCATTATCTACAGTCTTGTGTGTGAGCCAGCTGCCTTGTTACTTAGGTTCAGCTTACATAACTGAGAAAGCAGCTATTCACCAATGATAATATTTATTTTCCCTGTTCTTTTTCCTTGTATTTATCATCATGATATTATTTTTCTTTCCTGCTCTTAACCTCAGTGGTTGCACTAGGGATTTGAAAGTAAGGGATGTTGTAGGACAAAGATTGGGTTTATATGTAGTGAATTTGGGCAATAGTAAATCCTCCAGATTAATAATGCTGTGATGCAGTTTCAGCAGATCTTTTCTTTGGTGCTCCTGTACTAGCCAAGTCAAACTAAGATTAGACAATATTAAGAAAACTAGGGGTCTTTGTCTCCACTGGCACCCTCACCTAAAGTAGTTCATAACTTAATGCTACTGTTAATTAGTGAACATTCTAAAATATGTCAGGACAAGTTTAAATAGGAGGCATTAATTGGGATTTGTCCCATATGGGAGTCATCTTGGGCCTACATAAACAGAGAGATGAATGCAAAGGCTTCGCTCCCGTTCGAAACGTGACCTTGCCGGGCTTATTTGGGCTTCTGATATAACAGGCACTGAAACAGCTAATTAGCTTGGCACTGTTTCAGACAGCTGGATTAGAGTCAGTGATAAAATGCAGCAGAAGGCACCTCTTGGCACAGGTCCCTGTAACTCATCCCATCAGCCTGGAAATCCAGTGCAGTAGAGGAGTCCTCCAGGCTGGGGTTGGAGGCTCCTTCTGAGTCCGAAGAAACCAAGCCATTTGTCAAAACCACATTGAACTGTACATGCATATACTGCAAGAACAGAGCAATATATCTACCATAAATCAGCCCCAGGACAGGACCAAGCTACTGTGAGTTCCTCCCTGTGAGCAAATACTCCGCCACTCTTTGTAGAAGAGAGAGAGTTTCACAAACCCAAACCTGCATTACAAGCTGTGGACAGAGTAACCATTCATGCCCTTGTTACCAGGAGCTCTCACCAGCTACCCTTACTTTACACCAGGGAGCGTGAATGTTGTATCAATGTGCTTTAAACTACTTGGGAAATACACTTAACATTTTATGCTCCTGAAGAGATATAGGTTGCCAGCATGACGGAAACATTTAAAAACAAAAGGAATACAGATCTTGGGGAATACAGTTCTTAGATAACATGCCAGGATGAGATATCTCTACATCAGATAAGAATAAATACCAGCAATATTCAGAAAATTGTTTGGGGATTAATTTTCTTTTAATGGCCATCATCTCTGCTGACTTCACTGCTGTGTGTGCTACCTCACGGACAAAATTTGAGAGTATTTTTTTGAACAATGGTTTACATTTAACTACGGTAAGCCATTCAGCTAAGCAGCAGTTACATGCAGTAACCTTCTGTGTTTTACAAGATTTTTACTAATTTAAAACTTATGAAAGTAATTGGAGAAATATGATACTGTACCAACACAGTAGGAAGGAGCTTATTCAGTTATTCCATATGACTTAGTCTACTCTGACAGTCTCATGTTCATACATTCTAATAAAGCCTGAGTAGCCTTCTGTTCCTGTTCTCTCTTTCATACTCTTCCCACTCTACATCCTCCTTTGAAAAATGACATTAGTATGAGATAATATATTTCCACATTTTGTGCATACATATAGAAAGAATGTTGAAGAATGTATTCCTACAGCAAGGAATGTGGGTTTTAACCTAACTTGGCTATTATATGGTCCCTGACAGATATGAAGAGATTTAAAACATTCATCTTAGAGTTCAGCTATGGCAGGCTCGCATCGTTTCCCATCCACATTACATTCCCCATGATGTGAAGGGATTCACGGAGCCTTCTTTTCTGCTCCCATTACACTCTTTGTCACTAGGAATGAAGTATCCAAATTTTAATGCCTCATATATTTTGTCAGCTGTAGTGGTGTGCTATACTACTCTGACCTTTTTGATTGGCTTGCCATTTCAATTCTCCCTATTTACAGCTTCATTAACCTGTGGGGGAGAGGTGGACTGGCTACCAATCAAGGGACGGTCTATTGAAAAGGTCATCGTAGTCCAGCATATTTACAATCCCTCCACAAACCAAGTTTGTGCAAGTTGTAGATGTAGAATTCCCCATTTGGGACAGCAAAGCAGTAGCAATAGGAAGAAATGAAGTGACATGAATTCAGCCCAAATCCCAGACATTAGGAAAATGAAAGGAAGCAGAAAAAAGTCTCCAACTCAACTTCAGAGAAATAGCACATTTGTTAACCCACAGTTCTTCACAGAAAACATTTGATCTCAACTGGATGACACTATCCAGATAACTGAAATCTACAATTATTACTATTTTGAATTAGTTTTGAAGTCAACTCTAAGAAACATATTGTCTGTTTAATATAATCCTGGGAAGCAAAAATAAAAACTGAGCAAGCTCGTTTTCACAGAGAGCTTTTTAAACAGGAAATATCCGAAGTTTGCCAACATTCTTTGCGATAAACTTCACTAAACATCATCTTCCATATGAGAAAACATTAGTAATAGTTATGTAATTAGTGCCATTTTGAGATAATTCAAAACTGATTCATAAAACAAACTTCTATTTAGACCTCAAAGAGATAGGACAAAACTTAGACTAAACACTGGGTTTGATAGCAGAGGGCACTGTGCTATAGAAGGCTCTGTCTTTCAGATAAGAAGAAAAACTAAATTAATGACCACTTATGATCAGTGAGCTTGTTTAGGCATGTTAATCTGGCTGACCTGTCCAGACTTCAGCTTCTGTAATTACAGGCCTCTCAGAAAACTTAATTTTCCCTAAATGTAATTTTTTTGTGGTGGCAGTGGGGCAGAGGGAAAGAGCCTCCTTTCCTAAGTACCTGAGCATTCCTACATGAAGCAGAACAGAGTTTCTGTGGTGAAAACACAAGAAAATAATTCTACATGCAGAGGTTTGAACTGGTTATGAAATTACTCGGGAAAGTAAGATACAGTGAAGAAATTTTAAAAAGCAAGATTCTCCCCTCAATCACCACAATGAATAAATAATGCCAGCTCCAACTACTATTTAATCTGTCTTTGTTGCAAGACACTACTTCTCTCCAGAATTAGAAACAAACTGATTCATGAAAGAAATGAATGAATTAGGCATTAATTCAACTGCTTTGGTCCATAAGGATGCCACTGTGTAAGGTTTTATTTCTCCTATCCATGTTAAACCTTTCCACCACACCTTCAGTCACATCAGCTTCCCACAATCATTACTAGTGCATGTCCACGAGCTGTTGTAATTTGCTTCTTTATCAGCCACTCTTTATTTAAAGCAGCACTTAGAAAACAACTAATTACGTGTGTTGATGCTTCAGTTTCCAAGAAGAGAAAAATTTAAGCTCCAAAAGAAAAAGCATAAGCAAAATTGAGGTAGCTAAAAAGTGTTAGAATGGTAACTTACAAAAAAAGCATGAATTAAGCCAAACAGTAATTGCATCATGAAAGGTTATATATGTACTGCACTTCCCTTTGTAGCTACACTTGGAGCATGGACATGTGATCTCATACTCCTGAAGAAGCCGGTGAGAGAATTCAAATACTTCTATTTCTCTTCCCGTTTAACACATTGAGAATATTAAGGTCCCATTCATTTTGATACTGTTTAATATCCTTCTACCCTTCTCTTTTTCTCAGGGACACCAACCCACCATTTCATAAGGTATTTTCCTATTTGTTGACTGTAAAAGACCATGCATGATGTGCAAGAAGCAGAGCATAAATGACAGTGAGACTATCAATGCAAACTATAAATAAACAAAATCTTAAATTGTACTGACATATCCCTTGTATATACACACACACAAACACCAGGATTTGAACAAAAATCTTGTCATTGCATGAGTTGTCTTTGATGTGTTAGTCACAGAAAATGGTTTAAAGAAATTTTATACTAAATGGTCATTTTCACTTTATTTACCACAAATTAAAGCTGCAAAATTAATTAGATCCTATTGCTAATCAGAGGAATTTGCTCCAAAGAAATACTCTGACATATTGGTAACTTGGTAATGTGTTGAATTTCTGTAGGCCAGTAATTTTTCTTGGCTTGCTCTACATAAACATCTAATAGCAAAAGAAAAAAAATAAATCAACACAGTTTTATTGAAGTCTGTGTTGATTTAAGCCATCTGAAGTTCTGGCTCAGTACTGAGATTATTTGTTATTACAAGTAAAGCATACGTAAAATCTAGGATATTTTATCTTTAGAGGCTTGGCTGGAAATGTTGTTCTTGGGTGCATGAAGAAAACTGAAGACAAACATTTTGAACATGAAAAAAAGATTGTTCAGATTTAGTGACCTCTGAAGAAAAAAACCTGATTGATTTAGTCAACTTAATTCTACACCCACGGTTTTGTGTTGTTGCTTATCACACACGCTCTCTTGCATTGTAAAAGAGACGAATCCTTGCTTAATTAATTTAATAATGTATTAGCTGACAGTATAATAATTATGATTTCTTTAATTCCCTTGATCATTATCTTCATTGAGTCCTTGAAATGCCTTGGATACATGAGAAACTCCTGAACCTACCCAGCTGTCTGGACTCCAACTAGTAGTCTGTGGATTCACAGAAAAAACCTAATAAAACCCTAACAACCCAAACCAAATCAAACCAACAGGACTTGTGATTGTTACTAAAGACAGAGTTAGTAAGTTTATTTTAATTTATATATTGCCATTCATGAGAAAAGGCAGATCACAGTCTATAGCCTGAACTACAGAAGATGAGGTTCATGTCCATACATACATTAGGTAGAGACATGGACCTGTACTTGCCTTTCCCAACACAGGTACCTGCAAATCTTTCCTTATCCATCGTCTTCTTCTCTGAACAATCCCTTGGGCTTGCCAAGACACAAATAAATGCTAAATACTGCTGCCAAATCTTTTGTGGAATGAACTGAATGTAGACAAATGCCAGCTCCTGAAGGGAAGAGTATTGGCCATAGCTTATGGTGCTTCTGAGGACATCAGGGAACATAAGAGAGCAGGAGGTACTAAGGTACCTCAGAAAGGCAATTATTAGTTCTACTTGTTCCTTCTGAGGAAACACTGCTTCTGCCAATTTCTGTTTTTTCTGAAGAAATGAAAAGAGTCTATACATAACCAGTTACTAGGGATAAAAGTATTTCTTCCTGGCTAATGCAGGTATCTGAGTGAAGTTGTGAAGCATGGGTTTCATTAAACCATTTTATTGACTTAAAATGAAGCTTCCTTCATGTTTTATGAACATCTCAAAAGCAATGCCAGGAACACTCTTCACTCAGTGGTTCATGAATAAACGCAAATGAACACAGACATGCAGGTTTCAGAGTTGGGGAGAAGAGCATACAGAAACCATTACCATTTAAAAGAATTTTTTTTCCTATACATACATGGACATGAGAGGTTAATTAAAAACGCACTATTAAAGCTGACTTTGTAAGAAGCAGTCATTTAGCCCTTTGAATCAGGCCAGACCTTAAAAGCCATTTCCCTTTCTTAATTGTAAAGCTCTCCATCACTAGTACTTTTTCAAAACCATAAGCCTTCATTCTTTTTTCAAACGCCTAGATAGATCACTAACTCTTGGATATTTTTCCTGTTGAGATGAATAAATAAAGTAAGGTTTACTGAAGCTATCAACAGGATATCAGACAAAAAAAAAGAGCTTTCAAAGTGAATGATCTACTTAAGTTTAGGCAACACTCCCCCATCTCACTTATTAAAAGAACAAAGGTGTCCTTTAAGTACATCAAAAAAGGAGGTAAACCGAAACCCCTTAAAATTAGGTACAAAAGGTATATAGAGTGACTGGGAGGGATGAAAGGTGGGGTAGATCTCAGATGACATGAGGTGTGCCTACAAAAGCAAGCAGGGTTGTCAGCAGAAAGAATTCAGGGAACAAAGAGGCTGATGCCCCAAAGTGAGCACCATGAGAGCATTTTACTATGATAAACTCTAATCCGGCCCTGTGGACCTTCTGGAACTCCTGAAAGGAACCCAGTCCACGTGCTCTAACACTGCTTTGTAAAGTATAGAGGGAATGGGGAGGGGTTTTGTTTTCAGGAAGAAGCCTCTACTGTGAGCCAAAATGCTTTTACACAGCACTGTATCCTGGACTGCAAATGGAAGTGAAATAGCAGATGTTCATCTCTCCCGCACAGCGATGACAGAGCTTGTTTACAGGTTTCTCAAAAAGTCATTGCCACATTCTTTCAACTGCCACTACGTATATTGAGTTGACATAATGCTTACAAAAATGCAACTTAGACATATCTCACAGCAGAATACTGAACTACTGCTTTTTCCCTCCGTGAAGGGTTGCGTGTGACCTGAGCACAGCAGTTCAATAGGTGAACTTTCGGAGAGGCAACGGAGGTGGAACGCATTAGTGTCACTTAGAGAAACATCAGACATTTTGGGGTTGTTTCCATACAACCCACAGCCAAAAGAGATGCTGTGGGAATATTTCCTAACTGAAACATTTCACCAGCTCATTTCTTGGAAGAGGATTTTATTTGAAAGAATGAAACATTGCCACTGCTTAAACGGTTTGTCTCTAGGCCAAGGAATGATCTCTGTGCTGAGTGGGCACAGTACTTTACAGACTTGATGATTAAATGATAATGGCAGCATTTCAACAAAAGCAATGTTAACTGCTTATAACAAAAGCAGAAGTGGAGATCATGCAAGAGATTCCTAAAAGATGAAAAGCATTTTGCTCATACTTCCTCTCCATTGCAGAGGTGAATGGAGAGATCACTTGGCCTCTGTATCTTCCCACTTTTATGTTAATTTTTGTCTGCATTTCTCATTGATTTTTCTGTTTCTTGATCTCTCGTTTTATACATATAGCCTGAGAGGGGCAGATATTTTTGGGGATTTGCTAAAAAGCAGATTTCCCCAGCATTATTAACAGCATGTCTGAAGCAGCTAATATATTATTAGAGAGAACTTTTGCATCAAAATATTGTAAAAAGCATGTCCTTGAAGGAATTCACTGTGTTGAATGAATGGTCACTTGATAGCTGCAGTTTCTATTGTATTTCTCTTTACATTTGTATGTCTACTTGAACCTGAATATTAAATCAAGTTTTAGAGAAACAGGATAATAAAAAACTGCATGAAACAGCACAAATGTTGCACATGAAAAGCAGCATAAATATGCATCCTTAACATTTGCAAATAAATTCAGACAAGCTCCATGCCACACAAGAGATGAAATGGTGGTCACAACAACCAAACTCATAAGGAAAATAAAGGGTCATTAGCTTGATGCAAAAAGTGCATTTCATTCAATTTTAAAACTTTTCAAGGCTTAAAAAGCGGAATATTTTTAATGCTACATATATAAATCTTGGAGCTGAGGCTACACATGAAACAATAGAGATTTTCAAAAAAAAATTGGGAAGACAGAAGCCAAGAGAAAGAAATGCAGAAGCCAAGAGAAAGGAAAAATCTCTCCACAGTTATATCATTCTCCAAGGACAAAAAAAATCTAATTGTGAGGCATTTGCCACCCCTTCCTTCACAAGTGTGAAGGAAGCAAAGAAGCAAACACAGAAGTGTGCAGCAGAACTCACTTTCATACTATATTCGTGGTGTCTAGGAATAAATTCAATTGCAGCAACAAATTTCTCTACTTTACTCCTGGCTAGCTGAATAATATGCTGAGATCTAGCCTTCATACAAAACTTTATGAATGGCAAAGAAATAATCATGTGAGAATTAATAGATGTCGCCAGTGATTCCTTATAAGGCAAATAATGACTGAACTACTTGTTTATGTGCATTTTGTGATTTTTGCAATGCAAACAAATGTGAACTTATAGAAAAAAGATTATGATGGAGCAATAAACTGACAAGGAGACTTTTTTTTCAGTATGCTCATGCTGTATACAACGGGGAGATATTATATACCCAGATTACATAGTTATTTCTAGTGCCTCCTGCCCCACCAAGTGGACTAATAGTGTTATTTTTTTATCATAAATTTGTATATTTTCCTTTCAGGACTAAATGAAGTATATGTTCCCATAGCAACAAAAGCTAATTCTTTACAAATTTAAGTCTGAGCCTTTAGCACTGAATTCCATGGAAGCTGACTTTCCTATGGATCTTTGAAATGTGCTATTATACAGGCAGTTTTAATCTGCAAAGCTCAAAGATGGAGAGGGGTGGGGAATCAGTCATCTATACATGGCATAATATTCACATCTCTAAATAAAATTTCTTAATCCTTCACCCTGAAAATCCATCATACCCCAAAAAAATGTGTTTAACATGTCTGCTGCTGCTTTTTACAAAATTTTTGCTCCCAAACACAATGGTCGTTAGACAGTTAAGAGTTTCCTCACAGAGAGCCTTGGAAAATGTGATATTCAGTGAGTTCCAGCTTTCTAACAAGAGGGACAGCTATTAGGCATACTCAGTTTAAAGAAGCAAATAAATACTCTTTCAGCACATGAAATTAATAGGACCAGAGAAGACTTCCAAGGACAACAACAAAAGGACTAAACCAAATGCCAACTCACGTTCTAAAACCTTAAGGAAAAACTTACTACACTATGTCTAGGACAAAGAAAGTTCATTTAATCAAGAATCTTAACCATTAATTCATGTCTTCTTTTTTTTTTTTAAAAAACACATTCCACATCACCTCCATCCCTCCCAAAAGTGAGCTTGATTTCTTTCCCTTTGTAGCTGAAGGTGTCCCTTCACCCTGCTTATGGGAAAGCCACCACATGGTTTCTGCTCTCCAGCTCCTGCTTTTTTTCCCAAGTTTTGAAAGACAAGGTAACCTCTCTAGTACAAGTTGCTGAACGCTTCACTGCATTTATTCTATTCTATTCTAATTTTTAAAAATAGCTCACAAAGGGGATAAAGCATATGCTCAAAATTTAATCTAAAACTGCACAATTCAGAGAATAATTTCTCTTTTTAGAAGATAAAAGGTTAAACCATACTAAGTTCTAATTTTTTTGGCTACAAGGGTGTCTTACTAAACTTCCATAACCAAGCAATTTTGACTAAATTCATAAGAGATCAAATCCTCCCATCTCCCTCTTGTATTAGAATGAGTTTTATATACAGCAGTGTAACACAGCATTTGTATTAAAATTTCATGATTTCTCAGAAAAAGCATCTCCTATCTACCATTTATGTTGTAATGCCCATACACTCCAGGGACAGCCCAAATCACTACACTTCTATCTAATGACCTCTGTCATTGATATTTGAAATATTATTGACACTACAAAGAAATGAAATACTTGGAAAATTACATCCTCAAACAAGTATTCAAACAGACGTTGAAAGCATTTGCCTAATGCTCTGGTAAGTTTGAGCGCAATTATGATGCAGAATAACTGGTCATTGACACATCAATGACCAGCAATCTGTAAATTGCTTTATTTTACTTTTCTGAGACTTTTATGCAGTTTTGCTTAGTTTGACCCAGCCAAGGAAGGAACAGATCTGGGAAAAACACAAAACCTGCAGGTTAGGGGTGGATATGCTGACAGTTGTACCTTCATGCAACCACGAAAAGACAAAATATCCCAGTCCACAGGAGAAAAACACTAACATGCTTCATGTAATTCTCTGAAATCAGAAAAATTCTTCTCTATTAGAAGGAAGAGTAGGAGCATAGCCTAGTCAGCATAAAATAATGATCAGGATTCCCAGGATTCTCATTGTGATGAATTTTGTCTAAAAAGGTGGCAAAGCACAGTATCTCAGCATATTTACTGAACTGCAGCCCAAGTGGCCACTGTCCTTTATAAGGTGCTGAGACTTTCCACAGCCCCAGGAAAACAGTGTACCATAAGTTGTGTTTATTGCAGTTCTATAGAAGCAATTAAGATGTTTATATATTACATATCTCATCCCTTTAAAACAAACATAGTGACTGAAGGCTCACCCTATGAAAAATTATGACTGAGATGTTTAGAAAAGCAACTTAAGATTATGAAAATGCTGATTTAATGATTTTATTCTTTCCTGCTCTTTCTTAAGATATGAGTGTTTTCATCTTCCTCATTATAAGAGTACATTGAAGTGACAGCTGCTAAAAATGTGCATCACTTATGCCCTCGGTTTGAAACCTTAGGAATGATGGGCACAGTTCTGGTCTCAAATATCTCAATAAATCCCACCATTAATCTCATAGCAAGGTTCTAATGTTTTTTTATAAGATATTACTCTATATACGTTTGCATTCCAAAGACCAATATGGGTATATATGCAACATAAGCCTGGAAGACATACAGGGTTATTTGACTTTTAAAATTCATCACTAAGTCAGGCTTATAGAATTATGCAATGACACCAGGAATGGCCATTGGAAAGCATCAGCTGCTTTAGCTCATGCTACCATAATCTTTTTTGCATATCACAAGGCAGCAAATCCTGAAATAGGGGCTGTTATATACTGGAAGCATTTCTGAAGGGTTAGTAATTTTTTAAGGCCTTAAAATCAGTATAATCCAAACTATTTCCCAGGTTACATTTCAGCTCCTCTGTGCCAATTAAAATTTCCAGACAAACCATATAGAATCACAGATATATTCCTCTAAAGCCTTTTACAGTTTTACTCCCTTTCCAACATTCACTCCTGAATTATGCATTTAAAGTGAACTCATAAACTCTTTAAATATCTCATCATCTTTTATTTAGAGACAGCTTAACATGAAAAGTCCTGTTAGAAGGATTTGTTTTACATTTTTAAAGAGCAATCTTTCCTTTACAGCCAAGCCTTAAGTGGTCTTACTTAAAAGTAGTATTAGCTTCTTTCAGGAGTTTTTATTGGATTTGCACTAGTGGTAGTAAAAGCTATTTCTAAATGTCTCAATCAGTAGCAATACAGTTTGTTCATCTCTGTTTGCCCCAATGTTAATATTTCTTCAACCTAAAAAAGAGAAAATAAAGCCCCCAACAAAGCACATAAACATTCTTTTCTATAGATTTCTTTTCCTTTCTGTATCTGATGTTTCCAGAGATGATCAATATGGCAATTTCCTGCCAACCCAGAAGGCTAATTACCTCTCATTTTCAGAGACTGACAGGGCAGAAGTATTAAAGTGTTCTGAAAATAAGTCACAGAGATTCATTAAAGAGCCCTAGAATAGGATTCTTTGCCTTTTCCTTGGGAAAATAGGCATCTCATTATGGTTCATGTGAAGAAGTTGGGTGGTAGCACCAGGGAAATTCAAGCGGCTGGGGTGAAAAAACAGTGCCTCTAATTATCTGGCTGGAAGGGGACGTTAAACCATTGCAAATGAACTTTGTGTTGTGTGTTTGTAACTGATTTCTCTCAGATTGAAATGAGTAGTAGATTCCTGTGGCATATGTCTCTCCAATGCAAATACTCAGGATACCCCTTCCCAGACTACTTGTTAAGAGTTAAAGACTTTACCCATGAGACTATTTCTTAGTGTCTCATAAGCATGAATAAAAAAAAAAGTTTGTTCTTTCCTTTTGCAGTAAAATCATACTGAATGCACATATTCAACACATCCTCCTTTCAAATCAGATGGCCTGTGCTAATCTGCAGACTTTTAAGAGAAATCTCTGCCACCTGTGCCTATATATGCTAGAAATACCCCATTATCCAGTATGCAAAACCAGATTTTTCTGGCCTTCATTGTTGCAGCAGCCTTAAGAGAAAGATTTGTCCTCTGGCAGCAACTGCCTAACAATTGGTTGGTTATCTCTTTCTTAAAAAAAAAAAAAAAAAAAAAAAAAAAGGTGAGTACTTTGATGGAAGAAAAAAGGTGTCTTACAGAAGGTGTTTGGGACAGGTGAGGACAAGGTAGGCAAGGCAAAGAAGAGGAATAAAATCAGACTATGTTTGGGAAGGAAAGAAATAAAAGATTTTAATATGCCATTAAAACAAACAAATAAACATGAAAAATAACCCCAAACCTGTATCATTGAATCCATGATTTTTTTTGGCATTGTGTTTTGAATTAAGGATTAAGGTTTTTAGGTTTTTCTTGAGGATCAGGAACAAGAGATAAAAGGTGACTTAGCAGAGACATTCACTACTGGCAGCTGAGCACTCCAGTGCATCTCATTCCTGGAGAGCTGCTTCTGACATACAGGTTTTCTTTGTGTCATATGTTTAGTTATGCAGGCAAATGATCTGCTGGATTAAGTGTGCTACTGGCTCTGACAGTGCACCCACAGATGCTGATTGCTCTGCTATAAGGAATATTTGCTGCAGTGCTACTGGAGAGGTGTTGGCAGGTTCAGAGAGTGCTCAGGCATGGTCCTATTTTAGGAAGCAAACTAGAAATTACATTTCCAGAAAAAGAATACGATGCCCAGCGTCAGAAAAGCTGCATAGCCTTTCTACACCTCCGTTTTATTGCTCAGATATGTAGCCCATTAGAAAAACATCCCAACAAAATGAAAGGCAAGGTTTGCCAAGAAAAGTAAGGTGATCTTTGGTTTGAGATTAGCACTTGGGGTCTTTCAGAGAAAAGATTTGAAAAATTGGCAGGAAAAATGTTTGAAGGAAAGCTCATGGGGACTGCAGGAAAAGAACATTGTTAGGGAATTTCTCACAAGAGTATTAAAACAAATTTTCCATATCCATCTTGATTTATTCCAGCATAGGTCCATGTTCTATCTGGCACCTCAATGTAGTACAACCCACATAAATAAGATGGAAGTTTCATGTAACATTAACTATTTAAGACAGCATTACTGCTGTCAAAACATGTATTTATTAGAAATGGCTAAGTGGAAAGGAAATCCTTCTATTCTACTCATTTTATCCATCTCATAATTTCTAATTAAATGGAGCCTTTATCTCAATTGCTCTGGCTTTAGGAATTAAAGAACTGCAACTCCTATGATAAGCTCTTCCCTCGTCTCAAAATTCAAACTATTTAATTTGCTTAATATACTTAAGTTTGTAATAGCTAAGTTGTAATTTAAAAACAGTAATGTGGCTTTTTTTTTAATAGTGTGATCTGAAAATAAGCATATATTGGTGATTTTTTAAAAAACTGCTTGAAACCTTTAATGTTGGTCTTGTATATAACTTCAAGAGTCCACAAGCATGTAAAGTGGCTAGCTTTGTTGCGTGGTATAGGTATTTTCTATATCATGGGATAGGTTTTGCTAAAAAGCAGAGCATACTCTTTGAAAAAACCTATATTTTAAAAACACAGAGATAGCTGAAGGGAGCAGTGTGAGATCAGCAGGTGTTACAGAGTTATTCTCCTGCCCTGCTATCAAAGCAATGACACACTCCACATCTTTATGTCAAGCAGGTTAAAAAGCAAATATCTCAAAATAGCTCCATCCTCATCAAGTGACCCAAAATCGCCTTCAAACAGAATTTTTTTGTAAGATTACCATAAGTTAAACTTCCTGGAGAGCTTTTAAAAATGTACTCTCAGCAACTTCAACAGCTTCCTTTGAAAGACCAGCCTATGTAAGACACTTGATTTCAAAGGATTTGCATTTAAATATACATTTATTAGAGTTCAAAAAAATATACCTAGCCCAACATGTAAGTTGATTTTACTTTTTTTTTAACATGAAAAGCTTCATTAATAAACCTGACCTGATATTGCTAGGAAATTGTCCATATCTTTGAAAACAAGACTGGAAAGCATTCTGTAGCAAGAATTTTTTAAATCACCATATAAATGTGAATTGCATGATCATGAGACAAAGTGGAATCCTGAATATGCTAAGTAACAGTGTTCTTACTAATTAGTAAGTGTGACTCCTCCAAAGTATCAAAATGAGGATTCAGTTTCATAAAATACCAAATTATCAAACTGAGTAACCAGTACTTAGAGGGAATTTAAGGATTTCTGAAGGATAAACTATGTGACAGTTTGCCTGAAAAAGGAAAAACAGGAAATATATGTAAATTTCCCCTATAATTGTTTTAAAATAGCATTCCTCTGTTGAGGAATATACCCTATTTAAAGCAACAATTGTTATTTTTTCTAAAAAAGAGCTGAACAGAATAAAAATTCTCAAAACTTATTAATAAAACTTAAACAAACCCACACAATATTAAGGTCCCAGCACAAACCCCCCCCCCCCCCCCCCACGTTGGGTTTATACTCCTAATTAGAAGTGCAAGAGTTTTGTGTTTTCCAGTGGGGCAGGGTAAGCACGTTTTACAGCCAAAAGTGTACAGAGCTCCAATCCCTGCAGCCCTCCAGGTCTGTACAGCCTTGATGTCCTGAGATACTTTAGGGGCAGTTTACTGAGCATTTTGGACTATTCAGCAAGTTCTTTTGTGGAAATCAATTTAAAGAAATCAATTTAGAAACTACCAATCACTTTCACAAAGATGAATAGAAGACAACAAGCTAAACTGCTCTTCTTTGAATGAAACCATTGGGTACATCCTTTCACAAGCAGACCTTCAATCCCAACAGAGCAGAACACAGCCTGAGGCACGAGGTTGGCTGCAGCGGGGCCTTCTAAATCCTTACAGTAATATTCTTTTGGGGGTCAGCAGGTATTTCACTATACAACAATACACATCATCCACACCAGTTAGTCTGACTTTATGAACCCCTTCTCAGTGGCTACTGAGAGCCTTTTAAAGCACCCTGCCTAAGCCACTGGTCTTCAGGCCAAAGGGAAATGGGGAACATGGCCAGAATGGACATTTACTGAACACTGGGGGAGTTGTCCCATTCGACTTGCTGGAAAACAAGTTATGCCAAAATGGCTTGAGGACACTTTTGAAACTAATGGAAGAAAGAAATTTCTTACAGAAAGTGCTATCCATGCGATAGCTTTCCAGTAATTTGAACCAAAAAATAAAAATTCTTGTGCATTCATAAGTGAGTATAAAGTATGCAAATTTAAGCCAATAATATCTATGGAAAACAAAACTATGAAATGTGAATTATTTCACTATTGTTTTCACCATGTTGAATAATGACAGGTTTACATTCAAAATACAACAGCTACAAGTGAAGTGAATTGATTTTTTTTGTGCTCTGCAGTAAAATTTGCCATAAATAATAATAAAAATACAAGTCCTTTTCCTAAGCCTACAGTAGAAAGAAGGAAATATCAGTAAAATTTTTACTGTCAGTAAAAGTCTGAACAATTAGTGGTATCTCTTTATTCCTGTTAATTTAGCAGAACAACAACAAAATCACTTTATTAGCCATACTTTCCTAGTAAATAAGGCATTGTTTCAAACTGTACATTTAAAATGTTTAACACACTTTTGGCGAGCATATGGGCTCTGATTGTCAAACATATGCCATAAATTCGTAGGCAGAGTCAGGGCAAATCATTTGACCTTCTTGTGGCTCAGACAATCCAGCTGTAAAATTAGATGAAAGCAGAACTGAAAAACAGATGCTGCTGCATCCAATTTGAGCTTTCTTGAGCGAACAACATCTTAAGTGAGCAGAATTAATGTCTTGTACAAAGTGCAATATTTTATTTGATGCTTATCAGAGCAATCTGTAAATTAAAATAAAAACCTGAAAAACTTTGCAGGCCTGCTGCATGTATTACGTTGAATTTCCAAATTTGCTAATTATTTATGTGTTTCCAAAGACAGGCAGTAGCTACCTAGAGAACTGAGCCTACTGGGCCTTTGGCAAGGAAGGTTTGCCTGGAGTGATTTGGGTACCACAGTCCAAACAATCTGTCACATCCACTCTGGACCCACAAGAGCTTAGAGGGGCATCCAGAGAGAACTCCAAAGCACCTGACATTTGCATGGGTTTAGCTCCTTTTCCAGGCAGTCAGCCACCCCAGAAGCTCTACCTGGAAGTTGAAATCCTTCTTTCCTCTTACCAAGTCATAGGGAAATCTACTTTTTGCTCATGTTTGGGTTTCCAGCTTCTGCTGAGCTCCAGTGTGTTGGCAGCTGATAAGTTGTGCTGCAATGTCCTATCCAGACATCTCTGCCTTCCCTGCTGGGAGGAATCCATCACACCTATGCTACCACTGCAGCTCTGCAATCACAGCTGGTGGAGTTACTGAAAAGCTTAAAACCCCATTTTGTCCCAGGCTGGAAGGCAGAACTTCAACAGGGGCAGTTGTAGACACCCAAGGGGGAATATGAGTGACCACCTTGCTGGTTTGGGAATTTCCAAGTTTATATTGGGAAAATACTTAAAAAACCTGAAAGAAATTTAAAAAGGAAAAAAAAACCAAAACACCACCAAACTGCACATCCCACAAGTCAAGTTTTCTTACTTGTGTTTGAACTTGGAAATAAACACTACTCCTATTTCAAAGGCAAATGAGGAAACATGCCTGAATTTGCACCTTGTCTGTTGTCCCCACTTTTTGTATTTGTTCCAAATACAAAACTCTGTTTGGATTATTTTCAAGAACATCATCTGGAACATGAAAATAAAGAAAAAAGGTCTAAATTTCACCTAAGAAAGAGTGAGATTAATGTGTTGCAAGTTTTTCTTTTCCTATCCTTTTCCATCTCTTGACAACATAAAGTGCTCAATTAATTCACCCAGCCTGAAGCCATCTTTGCTTCACCCCCTGTTCCAAACCAGAAAATACACCCTGCTCAGTAAATGCCTTCCCCTACTGGAAACCAAGGAACCATAACCCAGGTTCTGATGTTGCTATAGCTATTTGAAAGCCCTAAGCACCACAGGGTCTTCACTGATGACACTGGATCTAGATCTACATAATGATGTAATTAGGCACAACAGAGCCAGAACACTAAAACATGTATTACTTTTTTTTAGTAATGCTGTCCAACTGTGCCAACAGGTGTAGGTTTCATTAAAATAATAAGGAAATGCTAATAACTACTGTACTATATTTTTGGTGACAGCAAAGGAAATAAATTCTTCCTAAATATATTAACCCTGTTTTTGCCCTGCAGTAATAAAGCTGATGGAAATACATTTCTCTTATAAACACTTCCTCATACCTTTGAAGCTGTTTATGAGGAAGGAGTTATTACATTAATTATCTTTTCATTCTGAAATTTAAATCATGTAGCAATATCCAGTATCACATCCTAAGGGCACATTATATTTTCAGATAAAAGGTTTTTATTGTTTCAAAAAAACCCTTTCATTTTTAAAAAAAAAATTGCATAAGTCCCTGTCATTTTATCTAATTTGGTTCTTTCATGGAGCCAATCCATCACTTGGTTACTTAGATAACTTTTGCAATTGAACACTGATTTGCCAGAGAATGTATGCATATTTTATATCTTGAAAACAGAGTTTAAAGAATAGTGTGAATTCCCTGGAAAGCAAGCTGTAGAGAGATGAAGCCAAAGTCTTTGTTAATAAATGTCACAGTTTAATCAAAAGACAAAATAAAGAGGGAAAATTACAAGCTATATAACCAAGAAATTCTACTAGAAGGGCAAAGAACACATCACACTTCACCAATGAAAAAAATAATCCTTTTTCTTGCTTGTTTAGATTACATAAACTCTCACAAACCAACTTTATCTACTTCTGGGCATAAAAAATAATCAGTTTTGATAAAATATGATCCAACACTAGGTGTACAAAGATACCTTCTGGTGAATGAACAAACAAAAAGATGGCATTACTTGTTTTGCAAAGACACCAGGATGTTCACATAGGATTAAACCACACCTTAATTCCCCAACACTTTGAGCATTGTGGATAGCAAATATTTGTATCTTTCTAGTAATTGGTGAATTTTAATTAAACATAAATATTACTGTCAAATGGCAAGGAACTTCATTTGACATTCCAACCCAGTCCTAAACTCATAAAGATGAGATTAAATGCCTCAAGTAGTTCAAGGGTCTTGCAAGTAGAGGACAACAGAATTTCATTTGTATGTGACAATATTTTTATAGTGGGGACAGCTCATTCAAATGAGCGAGAGACAAAAGGAATAGCAAAGCATACTTCACAGGGTATGGAGTTGCCTCTTTTTGGAGGCAATCTTGGATTCTCTGTCCCAGCTCAGCCATTTCAGCCTTGGTATCTCCAGTCAAATATTTATCCAGGCACAGCTTGCCTGCATAAGAGCAGTTTCTGAGGAACTACTCAAAGACCTTCTCCAACAGCTTTACTCTTGCCATCAAAACAGTCTAAAGTCCATGATAGGTCTAACAGTTGAATCATCTTTTTGGAGGGCCAGGGGGCAGCTGGAAGCTGAGAAGCTGAACAAAAAAAGAGTTCTGCCATGGCAATACAGGGCTTAGCTTCACCGAGCACGTGTCCATAGTGAACCAAGTGGAGAGTTTGCCTGCAGGTTTCTCCCCATGGGACATTTACAAAGTGCTTATATGCAAGGCAGGGAATTGCACTTGTGTCTTCCAGGAAAGGGGAGGAGGCAGACTAAAACCAGATGAAGTAAATAAGGAGCAATATCCTGAAAGTTTTAGGGTTTTCCTTTTTCTCCTTATGGTTGCAATCTGTTTTGTACTCAAAGCCTTACACCCGGTTGTAAGGCTGTGCCTGAGAAACCGATGTGGAACAGCTCAAGGGCCCTTGGCTTCAGCTGCATCTTGGCTGTTGGTTTATCCACATGAAAAAACCCCAATTAAAAAAAAACCAAAAAAACCCACCAAAACTATTTAAAGACAGAATTTAAGACTCTATGGCTGCCATGCCGAATGGATTATCGGACAACCTTTATTAAGAAGCAGTGGTCATCTACAAAGAGTGTGTCCAGGTACCCCTCTCTGCCAGAGAAGGCTGAAATGGGTGACAGAGCACTTCCACACTGGTGATGCTGTGGGTTTGCAGCATGATGGGAGTGGGTATCCTGTGTTGCACGGAAGAGAACCAGGAAAAATCTTTTCTGCCAGCACTATTTATTTCAGTGTGAACCATGAAGTGATTTGTTGAAAGCATTTCTTATTCCTAAAAAAGTTAGCCAATGAGCACCAAAAAACCCTAGAAATAAAAGTAACTTTCCCCAGATGAGGAATATGTCCAAAAATGTAGATGGCTTAGGAATGCAAGTAAGTTACAGATTTCATAGTCAAAGTCAGAGACCTTCAACAGACCTTGGAAATCCACATGAGAGGGGAACATACAGGAAAAAGTGAAGAGTAAGGAAAATCTCAGGGGAATAATTTTGGATATTATGTACAAGATTCCATTAGGAACCTTTGGAAAACCTCCAGCTGAGGGGCAGAGAATATTCAAACACTTTACTTTCACATAACCAAGCTGTGTTTTTGCATATCCATAACCCCTTTAGTCTCTCTGTTAACTTTTTAGGGATCTTGTAAATTAATAGTAATCCAGAAAATTAATCTCAGAATATGATGCTGTACAATATTAAAACCTTTTTCCTATTATTTGGTAGTATACAATATTACAATAATCTTTTCAGCCACCAAATCAACGCAAAAAAACCCCAGACTGACTTTACTGGCTAACAGTTCACATTGCTTTGGGTCACCTTTTACAATGAAGGTGTGACAAAAATAAAAACAAAGTCCAAAAATCTTTATTTCCAGCTGACCTTTGATTCCCAATTATATGAATAATTAATAAAATAATTTAAAGAAAAATCAGTGTAGGTTCAGAAAGTAAATGCAGATCAAAGCTGTCCTACATTAATAAAATATTGAGCAACATAATATTCCTGAACTGAGTGGGGTTTTTGTCAGGAGGATAAGTTAATTGGTATTCTGACCTTTCACTTTTAGTGTTGACCTGAAGCTAGCAGGAAGGACAGTTGTTCTGGAAGGAAGTGTCTGACAAGATGTTTAAATTTTTATTGTCTCAAGCAGTCTTTTACATTCTCAGTCAAATAACCTGCAACAGAACTAAGCCTGTCTGTGACTATCGAGCGCACTGTGGCAATGTCAAGGACTTCTTTCATTATTTATATCTTTTTTGTTGTGGTTGTTCAATTTGGCTGATGTTTGTTTTCCCGAGACCTGGCTGATCTCTCTGGAAACTGTTCCATTTCCCCAGCCAGGCCCAAGTTCAGAGAGCGTGCAGGCACGAGGGGTGGCAATCAGTCAGCAGAGGAGCGCTGCGTGCCCAATCGATAGCCCCGGTACGCACCGACAGGCAGGATGAGCGTCATCCCCCCTCCCCATCCCCCAGCAAATGTACTTGCAGAATGTGCACTCCAGAGATGGAAATGTTATCACAGCACAGGTCAGTAAACTATTGATGGGACTAAGCTATGTCTACTGATGTACAGGGAATGATGTGTGGCAGTTTGGTCTAGCAAGGGGACTGTTTTATATGCCAAACACAACCCTATGCTCAGCGTTGTCTTTTTGGTTCACTTTACAATGCTTCAATGTCAAAGCTTCAGCAGACATGGGATATTGTAGGGATGTCTGCAGCACAGGTTAAAAAAATTTTAAAAAAAGAACTTTATTGTAAATTGAAATGTTCTAAAAAATTAACTTCTAGTTTATCACGCCTTAAAGTGTCAGAGCCTTCATACAGTTCTAACTTCATCTTGCACACAAATGATGACTTGCAATGACTAGATAGTCAAGTTTACTAATGTTCTAATTATGTCAGTGCAAATTAGATTTACAGTAGTTTAAATTGCTTTGATAATGCCTGTAGGGTGACTCCTAGCAATGAGAGAAATATCAGGTTAGACATTTGGGTCACAGTGTGTCAACCTTTCCTAACAAAGTTGACTTTTTCTTCTGATTTTTGTTTTGCCATAACATAAGTTTTAGATCCTAAGTTCAATTTGTTTGGAGGAGGAAAAAAAATCAAAGCCATTGGGCGCAATTTTACAGTATAGCATTGTATAATGTGTAATTTAACGTTTTCCCATGCACACACATGTGTCTGGTTCTCTTTTCTTGTGTTCTGTGTAATGCTGAGCTGTGGATAGAAACTGCTTGAAACAGCAGACTGTCAGAGTCCACCCCAGCACTGCAGGCTTACAACAAGAGCCCTTCCTCTCCTTATGTAGGGACCAAGGTCTAGTTAAAATGAAAGCTCATATTCTTGACAGAGAAAGCAAAAGTTATTCTGAAGTATTTCTGAACAATGGGCCAACTCTGAATATTTCCTGCACGCTAATGAATCATGCAAGAGAAGCAGGCACAGGACTAACTGTATCATGTAGGTATTATAAAGCACATCCACTGTATGCCACAAGGAATTTGGTTCCTTCCAAAAACCTCTCTTCAGGGCAAAGTGATTTCACCACCCTTGTCCTCAACTAACTTATCTACAGTCTGGAGTTCTAAAATATAGACTCTCTCCAGTGTACTTTTCTTACATTTATGCACACATGTTTGTAGGCATGTGTGCATGCATATGCATATACCTGTAGTCACACTGCATGCAAGCATCTTTTACTATAGACTTGTGATAAATGCTAGAGAAAAAAATCACTTCATTACTTCATGACGTCACATTCCCACTGATTAATAAAACTCAGCCTCTGAGATTCATTCACCTGTGCTGGCACAAAATTGGACCAGGACTCCAAAAAGAGGTTTCTGGGGCAAGGATTTTGCTCTGTGTAAAACCACACACAATTATTGTTACTAGATCTGCTAATGACACAAGACAGCAGCAGATGGTATTCTCCAAGCAGATGCAAGAGAGCTATGCCTCCTCAGCTAATAGAACATAAGCCAACTTGAAACCAGAAGTCCTGTGAAAATATAAATGCAATCCTAAGCCTGAAATAATAAACCTTCTGGATATTCAGCACATATCTATTTTGGCTGCGCTGGGATTGTCACACAGCTTTTATAGTGTCCTGCCACTTCATCTGTGGCTAGAGAAGAGGCTGTGCCTGCTGCAGTCTCCCATATGGATATGGAGGATAAAACTGTTCAGCTGCACCCAAGATGACAAACCAGCACTAGGATGCCATGCTACACGTTGCTGACACTCTCCTGACTCACATTTGTCCTCTGCCAACCAGTTGCACCCAGAAAATATCCAGGGATAATCTGAGGGACTATCATGGATCAAGAGCCACTCTCAGCATGCAGAGGAGACCAAGCCATTCTGTCTGGGGAGAAAGAGGATGAAGGAGGAAAGGTGGGAAATCAACCACAGGGAAAAAGCTGTGCTACACCTTTTATCTGCAGGGACAGATGACAAGATTTTCTCCATCTATTTGCTGTAAAAGACAGACCCTCTAGAGTCTACTTTCCAGACTCTGACAAAGAATTCAGAGAGAAATTGCAAAGAATATAAAGATGCAGCAGTACAACTATTTCCTTCCTCATAAATATAATATTTGAGGAAGTTATTCAAGGGAACACTCATATAATTATGCCACAGAAAATAAATAAGAAGCAGGTATGTGAGGAAATTATAGCACCTAGCCATTATTCTCTTCCTGGATCCCAAATGTACCTTATTTTGATGGACTGGGATGTTCTTTATATACAGTTGAAACCCTGTAGGTAAACAGAACTAGATGTAAAGAGATAAATCAGGCCATATAGCTGTTGTGATGTACATTCTTTATGCAAAACTGTCTATACTTTTGAGTTGTAGCCACTGGTTTTTAGTGGTGTTTCTGTTTATCCTGTATTTTTCTTCATCTGCCCACCTTCCTCATCTTTTTTTTTTTTAATTTCTATAGGAAAATCAAAGTAATCTTGTTCTTCTTGGTGGGTGGGCTAGGTATTCTCTTAAGGTCCCTCCCAACTCAAACTCCTCTATGATTCTGTGTCTCAGCTACTCTCCTGTATAAGACAAGGTTTACAAAATAACCCATTGAAAAAGAAACACTGGGAAGGTTTATTGGCTTTGAACAGATGGCTGAAAGGGACATCGTGGAAAACATTTAAATGCTCAAAAAGGTATTGATTTCATGTAAACTAGATGGGCCTCAAGTGTTCAGGTAGCCCAGACTCATGTTTTAGGGAATATGGAGAAAATAAATTCAACCAGAATATATATATATCTCATGAAAAAAGTGGGAAACAAACTCAATTCAAGTAGCAGTAGGCAGAAATTACTTACATATTATGGAAAATTCATTGAAATTTAATAATGGTAAATTTACTTATTACCAGACACCACCCTCTGAAACCTATTGCTGTGATCCAGAACATAAATTCTTCTCCATATGCAGTCAAATGGCAACTGTATGAGCCTACACAGTGCATAGAAAATTGTGCAGATGTACTTCTGCAAAGAAAAGCTGAGGAGTCTGGTGGAAAGAAGTGGTCTTACTGTGGTTCAAAGGGGTTTTTTTACAATTATGGTCTTTCTGTTTTCAGACTTCCACCCCCATACCCCTTCCTCACCAGACTGTCTAAAGCTCTTCTTTTATGTGAGTGCCTCATATATGTGGTACCTTACCTTTGGGAATAGATATATGTCTTTCCCTCAGAGCAGATGCAAGTTCTCAGTTTTACTATTTACTTTTATTAAAAGCAAACAAAAAAACCCAGCTAAGAAGGAGCATGTTATCAAAATAATTGTACGAAGCTCACAGAGTGAGTTTTGTTCAGGTGTCCTGATAGGGAGTACAGAACAAGTTTTGATGGAGAGGAAGGAGTTAAATGTGAATTAAAAAAGAAAAAAAAAAAGAAAAGAAAGCAAACAAAAAAAGTATAAAACAAAAACCCCTTGCACATATTGCAAAATCTAAATGGGGGAGAACAAAGAAAGAATGGAAAGTTGCAGGCTCTGTATTTGCTCCTTGATCACAAATAATCTGAAGACTGTTTAAAAATGAATAATGTTGGATCTGCATCTTGGATCCATCTACTATACAATGACTATTCGGTTAAATACACAAGGGAATGCCTGTGATAAACAAGGTACTTTATCAATTTATCATCTGTGTCTTGATATGCTTCCTTAAATAACTGCAAAGTAGACCTAGGCAGTGAGGTTCCCTCCACAGTTAAATTCCTTGAGGAATTGCAGGAAGGGGCTGCAGAAGAGAGAGGGAAACAACCACAACAATGAACAGTCAGAGCTCCATAATCCATGTGCTAAAAGGAGTTCTGAACTTGATGTGACTGCCCACCACTCAGTGCAAAGCAGTTATGTCTGCTAAGAAGATTTCACTGGCATTTTTGGGGGGCTAAGTGGCACAAATTCACATCTTGCATAGGAATAACCTCAAAATAATTTCAGTGACCATTTTGTATCACACTTCTCCTTGCCTCTAGTTCCGTATCAGGGTCCTGCACATGGCTGCAAAAACCAGGATACAATTTATACACTTGCCATCTGTGCAGGGCATGACTGTCTTAGAAGTGCACAAATTCCTTCTGGTGAAATTTCTTGGTGGTTATTGAATAAGAGAGACATTTAAATACACACTTTAATCTATATGGTTCTAATCCAGAACTGCTGGAAGTCAGACCAAGAGGAACTCCATATTTTGCAGGCCCTTGCATTTAGCTAAACTTTTGTCCAGTTGAGTGATTTTAGGATGCTATTCCCAGCCAGTTCATCCTAATACTCACTTCCTTTCTTTTGTAATTATCAGGGCAGTGTTTAAAAAAAACTAAACAAACAACCCCCAAAAACCAGAATGAAAGCACTTCAAACCCCCTAAACACATCAGCATTGATTAAATGATTATTGAACACATTGTACTTCAAGGGGAAGGAGAAAGAAGTCACTGTGCAGAGTACCTGGTCTGTTTGCTTAGAGCAATGGAGAGGTACACAGAAAACTAAAAAGAAAATAAATTAAAAGGATACAAATTTCCTGAAATTTTCAATACCTCAAAGGCTGAAGACTTGCAGTTTTTGGAGTGAGTGTGATGTGGGAAGGCATTGTATCTTGCACAGGCTCCCGAAAAACAACCCTATTCCAAGGAATTTACTGCCCAGCCAGAGTGCTGCTGTCTGGCTGTACATGGACTGCTCCTGTGTCAGAAAGTGGAGTGCCTCCTATAATTAACAGATAACTCTTCTTTGATAGCATGCCAAGAAAATAATAACTTTGCTACAGCAAAATGTAAAACTCTGTCAAAAGGAGGCATCTATCTGTTTCCTCAAGTCCCATGGTGATTAGTTTGGCCCTAATTAACAGCAGCCTGCTAAAGTGAGAGATAATTGCTGGCACACATTACGTAGATTTCAATAGCTAAAATGAGCAATAACGAATATTCACTTTGAAGCTTGCCTGACAGAATGCTTAGACTACAAAAAGCTAAAGTAGTACCTTGACTACAGCTGATAAATGAGATTCCTTTACTGTCCTCCGCTTTCCATCAGTATTTCAGCACCATCACTTTTAATGCTTCAGGTCTGGAGCTTTGTCTCTTAAAGTCAGAGATTTATGGCAAGTGAGAAATGTCCATATTAAAAAGGTAAAAGGAGATTCAGATTATATCCTCTTCTGACCATTATAATTAATAGCTGGATCTTCAGTTGTAACTAATTGAACGGAGGTCAGTGTGTTGCCATGGTAATGTCCTAGCCAAGCAATTTTACCCATTTTCCAGTCTACTGCCCCTTTGCATAACCACAAGTTATAAAATGTTTTAATTGCAAGATTTGCAAATGATGCAACATCTGGGCTGCAGATTTCCATATAAAGGAAGAAGATTAATGGGATTATTAACATATCTGTGCAAACCCTTGAAGTGCTGAATACAATTACTGAACACCAGCATTTTCACTGATCATCTGTGTGACATGTTGGAAATCCATATAACTAAGGAAGAAAATTGCAGATGTGTATTTTCCTTCCTCTATGCCACTAGTAATTAGAAGAAGTGTCATTCTATTACTGCCCTGGAATAATAGAGAAATATCTTTAGTCACTTCACCAGAACAACAATATAACTTCTTAACTCATACTGTTGTTTCATTTGATTAGATTTGAAAACAAGTCATGTTAGTGAACCTCAAATTCTGATTAGGGATTTTGACCTCCTTATTCCTAAAACACACCAAGAAATAGCAAGCAAGCAGCCTTCTACTCTCCGTACATCTAAACATACTTTAAAAAAAAAATAAATTTCTTCTAACTAATCAAAATCAAATTACTCCCCCCAAAAAGATCCCAACATATACACACAGAATTTTAACATCACTCAGGAATCCCATGTTAGTTGCATAAGAATAAGATTATTTTAAGGAAGGAAAAAAGGGAATATTTGCATACACAGGCAAAAAAAAAAAGAAGAAAATTTGAATACACAGTTTAAAATATCAACTATTAAGTTAGTGTATTTATATCCTGATGAACTGAAGAAAGTGAAAATTTGCAGTCGGGTTGTTCTTCTGAATGGCAGAAGAGCCAAGAGCTCTCTTGCCAAGACAGCTACAGATTCTGTTGCTTCACAAAAGCAGCAGAAAACAATTTCTTCCTTTTCTCAGAATGCAACAGAGTGGTCATGTAAAAGGCCCAAGCTGCTTCCCAAAACCATGTCAAAGACATGGCAATCAGAAGTCTCATCTAAGTTTCCCCACTTTTCTTCAGCTATAGAAGGACTGGGCAAAATTTCTAAGAGAGATCAGGTGATTTAGGATTACAATTTCCATTATTATAAAAGGCTTAGATAATGAAGTAATTCCAATTTAGCTTCTTAAATAATTATAATGCTTAATTTACTCAAGAGTCAATTAAAACAGTATAAAATTCTAGGCTCAGTCCTGCAACTGACTACAGTCTCTGGGTACTATGAAATCAGCTCTATTTAAAAGTATAGCTTGGGAATTTGTGTTGAAATGCAAAATTTATTGTACATACATTTGTGATGGGATCTACCATGTCCATTGGAAATACTTTTTGATGCATTCTGACACTAAAACCAACTATTGCTAAGAGCAATATTTCTACCCAATTTAAAGATTAGGGCTTTAAAAATATTTTCCACTCATATGACATTGCATAAATGTCTTCTAATACCATCTCATTACAAAACAAGAACTAGTCATTAGACTGATGTAAACTTAGAATCACTTCTGAAAACTTCGAGGAGGCCTCAGATCTGCTAAGCTAACAAGAACTCCTCTTTTCTTGTTGCAATGTCTTCGTGAGGGACATGGAATCACTCTGTTCCACACATCTGCAGAACAGCCCCCTTTCCTGACTAGAGAAATCTCCCTTTGAAATACTTCCTTGACAAAAATCACAGGATATTGTAAATCACATTTTGCCTAGATTTTCAAAAGGAATAATTCAACTTCTGGACCCTACAGAATAAAGAAGCAATTTTAAGATTTCCAACATGTCCAGTGATGTAGATCTTAGCGATGCCTTTTGAAGATTTGCCCGATTTAAAAATGTGGTGGATTGACTCTGGCTGGATGCCAGGTGTCCACAAAGTCCTGTCTCTCCTCTCCTCAGCGGGACAAGAGCGAGAAAATATAACCAAAGCTTTGACAGGGGGACATTACATCAACCTTAGTAACACAGCCAAAATATAATCCTCAGAATTCAAAATATAACCTTCAGCTGATGTTTATGTGACCAAGTACAAAGCCCAGGAAGAGGAATTAGATGAAAATCACGAGAAACAAAAAAATTCAATATCAATTTAACAAAGGTGAATTAAAATTAAAAATGCAATATCAATTAAACTAAGAGGAAGGAAAATTATAAAAGCAGCTGTAAAAGTAGCACTATAATAATTGCCAAAAGATTTAGAAGATGGATAATATGATGCAAAGAATCCTGTACGTGTGTTGTTGTGCTCACATCATGATGGGCTGTGCAGTCATGAGAAGAGCCATGATGGAAGAAACTTATGCCTGTGAGCAGCCTCTGCATAATCAACACCTTTTTTTGAGCTACAGTCTTTTATCTCACTAATGAGTTGTGCAATACAACACAAAGCCTAAATGCTGCTGCTCTAAGTATATTATATGAGTATTATTTGTCAGGTATTTCTAGAGACACAAGTGTTCTTAATTCTCTAAAAAAACCCCAACAAGCCACAGTAAAGATGTGGTTGTATGTGTCCCAAAAACCACAAACCCCACTTTGAATATTACCAGATAAGACACATCCTCTTCCACCTCAAAGAGCCAGCCAGGATAGGTCCCAGCAAATGGGACAAATGTGGCAGATGAAAAAAACCACCACCAACAAAAGAAACCAAACTCTGAGGCATGTTTTCTTTGCTGTGCATCTCTGTGGGTGGTACAGGAATATATTGCTTCTTACACAGAACCCAAAAATATAGACCATAATTACCTTAATGATTTATTATTTCACTAGACTTTTAAATCAGAAACTCAAAGCCTACTCAGAAGACAAGAGTCCAGATCTCATCCTGATGTGCCTACAGCAAAAATAGACTCTCACTGAAAACATGATAGCCTGAGGATTTTCTATCTACCTTCACCTCAATGTCAGGATTTTGGCAAGTTCCCTATCCTATAAATTATCAAGTCAGAAATCATTATGGGATCTAATAAACTGTTTATAACCAAAAGGGTTCCAGAATTAAATTAAAAGTATAAGGAAGGGAGGAAAACCAGAGAAACAGTACAAATTTCTATGGTATACATCCCTGTATTTTACATTCCTAACACTTGTGGAGACATCTGGAAATCATGTTTGTATACCTAGAGCTTGACAACTAATTATTGAAATACCAAAAGAAGGAGAAGCTCTGGAAAAAGAGTGGCTTGAATAGCACTCTTCAATAGTTTTCTCTTATAAAACTTTCTCTGCTCACCAAAGCTGAAGATTGATTGTTATCTTTACTTGAGTGTGGCATAGGATGTTTAACCTGTTTCAGTAAAATAAAAACTAGTATGGCACTATGGAGTGGGAAATGTGGAAACTATGTCTGCATGACACTGATGATCTATAAATGGTATTTTAGTACTTAAGCTTTTTGGTTTCTCACAATGCTTTTGAAAATGTTTTACAATTATGTATCATAAATTAATCCTAATTTTATGCTCTAAATATTTTCTGGGTAAGCTTACCTTTCATAGATGATTTTTGAAGTTCTCTTACAAATTTTTATTAGAGGAGTAATTACAAGAAAAGGAGAATGATTAATAAAGTATCACTATTCTCCCACTGGCATTTCTGGCCTCATCAAAAGTGTCATTTTTTTGCATAATAGATTGACTCACACTTCAAGTGTGAAGCAACACTTGAAATTATCCATGCACATACTGATACATGTCCATATGTTTTTCCATCATTTCTCAAACAATAAGCCAAGGGCAAAATTCTGGTCTAGGAAGCCTTCTAGAGTAATTCTTACATGTGTATTTTCCAACAAATGTTCCACATCATTGAATGCCACTAGACAATAAGCAGCATACAAAGAATATCCACAAACCACGCTTACCAGCATGATGCAACATTTTAAAGAAATTCATGAGATTTAGCAAAAAATACAAGAAAGTTAATAACTTTGCTCCCTGTGCAATTCAGATTGCAGATATTTTAGGATGTATTAAGAACTGGTGGTTATGCATTTCACATTACTAAGCATCAATTGAAAGTGACAAGATAAAGAAATCCAACAGAAAGAAAGGCTAAAATGATCTACCCCATCACCTACTACAGCAACTTCAAAGAAGCAGTGGATGCTTTAGACTCTAATGGAATGGCAAATAGTTTTATTTATATTTATAATAGACAAGGTGTGATATTTAATGATTTAGCTGTAAACATGACAAAAAGTAAATTCCAACATTCATTTACCAAAGCAACAGCCAGTAGTAGAATATAATGAAAAATACACTCAAAACATATTTTACTTTAAAGCAGGCTATTTCAAGAGAACAGAAACAAACCAAGATTAAAATTAAATATTAAATTAAAATTTCAGAACCTGGCACATACATCAGTGTCCTGTGGATTAATTGGGAAAATTCATCTACTCTTAGGAGTCCCCCACAATAGATTATAATGCTTCCTTAGCCCCATTTCTCATCCTGGTGTATTTTTTTGAGACAGTGTTTGCTAATTGCAGTTCACAGGTCTCCAGCCTGGCTGATGAGCACTGGTTTTCCCAGGCACTGCAAGGAAACCCTGCAAGGAAATCAGAGAGGGGCTTGCAGCATGTGCTCCCACCCAAGGCAGGATGCAGGAACCCTGTGCCCCAGCCACAGAAGGATTTGAAGGCAGAAGAACCACCCCATCCCCATCCCCTCTGCTTTCCCTTTTTCCCTCCCAATGCCTGCAGCAGGCCCAGCACCTCCTCAGTGCTGCAGCAATGAGAAAGGCCACAGGGGAAGTTTAAAAATTCTGAAGGGTCACCTTCTCCCTTTTTGTACTGCCTTAATTAAGGTTCTGGTTCTGCCATGCTTCTTCTGATGACTTCATTCTCTAGGGCACTCATCCCAGATAATTCAAATTTCACCTGCTCTGGCATATAAATCTCATAAAGAAGCATTTGCTTCATATTCTGCAGTGTTGTGTATTGTGTAGGAGAAAAGTTGCTGCAGGTGCCAGCTATCCTTTAGCTAAAAAAGGAGTTACTGAAAGATTAGAAAAAATATCTGGCAGTTTTTTGAGGGGAGTGTACATTAGGTCAGAAGTTAGAGGGACAGGAAGTGAGAAGGAATCATAACATTTAAAAACTAAAAAAGGAAATAGATGAGGAAAAAAAAATCTGAATCTGAAAAGACTGTCTAAAGTAAGAATGATAGTTCAGGAGAATTTTTTATTTCTTTCAGTCATTGGTCCATTGCTCTTCAATTATGTCTCAAGGAAAGAGCCAGCTGTCACCAAAGATCATAGAATTACAGACTGGTTTGGGTTTGAAGAGACCTTAAAGATCACCCAGTTCCAACCCCCTGCCAAGAACAGGGACACCTTCCACTGTCCCAGGTGGCTCCAAGCTCCACCCAACCCGGCCTTGGACAGTTCCAGAGATGGGGAATCCACAGCTGCTCTAGGCAACATGTGCTGTTGCCTACCCTCTCACAATAAAGAATTTTCTCCTAAAATCTAATTTAAACCTAGGCAAAAAGTTCAAATCTAGCAGCTGAAAAATTCACTATTGTTCTCACATATGGGAATCTGCTCTGGTGTGTGGTTGTAAATATTACCAGATAAAAAAGAAACAAACAAAAAAGGAGAGATGTAATAAAATGCCCATAAGGCTTTTGTAGTCACACTAGGATGGGCAGCAGCAATATCCTCTGAATAGCTGAATGAAGAGAATTATGAAATCTTTCTGGAAAATGCTAGCTTCTTATATTTAAGACTGACTATATCTCATCTGAACAGTCATTTACTGGAAAACTGTCAGCCTTGATTCAAGATTTTTCAGAAGCTTACTTAGGTCATGTAAAATATAAGCATTCAAGCATTAAAAAAACCCCCAACAAAACAAAAAAGAAACTGGAAAACAAATGTCATGCTTCTCAACAAGGTCACTTAATATTTTGCTGAGGACTACATAAAAGCAAAGTACATATTTGAAATGTCAGAATATTCAGGTTTCTTGCATCGCTAGATAGCAATGAGTATTAGCCTTATACTCTGAAACTACCCTATATATACCAGTCACTTTCTTGCAGCAAACAAAAGAGATCAAGAAAGGAGATGATACAGACCTGACTGTTACAGCTAAGAAATGAGCTCCTAATTTTGACCACAAAATACTGGCCTTTCCATGACCTAAGCAATTCACAAGGGTGCCAAAATAATGTTTGGACTCAATGATCTTACAAGTATTTTCCAACCTTAATGATTATGTGAAAATATATACCTTTCCAAAAGCACATGATTCCTATTCTGGGTACAATTGCTCTTTTTAGAAACCTTTCTGGAGAATCACACAACTCATGAAAAATCTGTCCTGGATTTTCAGAAAAAAAACCCAAACAACAAGCTTACCTGATATTTACACTATTACTAGCATTTACACTCTTATTAGCAATCCCTTATATTTTAAGTTTGTGGAACTAAATTTTTCAAACTGCTAGATTTTTTACTAAATTGGTGGGAGACAGGCTATATGCTTGCCTGGATTACCCTGTTTGCTTCAGTCTCATATTCTAAAACTGTTTTTTTTTGGCTAAGGTGGCAGACCTACAACAAAAACACAGAGCATATGTATTTGGTCTAGAACAACTACTTACTAGTCTAGTCTTTATTTAAAATCAATGGAGACACTTTAGAGGGGGCAAGTATATTGATTTGGTGGCCCTGAAGATGCCTATTAATCCTTCTTGACTAAAAAGCAACTTTAAGTAACTAGTTCAGACAGACAGGTTGTAGACTCAAAATTAAAAGGATTTCCACCCAAAGCACTTAGAAATAGTCAGCTTTATCATATATGTTTTCTGCTCCATAGTGTATATAAAAGTTTGGTCATGCTCCTTTCCCTAAAGGTAGAGTGGAAAATTAGTTTGTTTTAAATCCCTAGTGAGACTCCTATTACAAGTAATTAAAGTTCAAGTCACAATCTCATAAATGATAATGAACTTTGAAGGCAGAAGAAAATTAAGTAATATTGGGAATGCAATAATCAGACTGCTTGTAAAATTTATGACATGGAGAAGAAAAAAAACCCCACACCATAGTGTGGCATCAGGGGGTTGATAATTTAAGCAACCCTAATTTTTGTAGATGGGAAGCTGTGTTTTTAATTCTCACATCATGCAGCACCAAACTGGCAGCACAAAGAAATTTGACCTCAACATATTGACTACACCTGGACTGTGCAGTACTCTATCACAACAAATAACTTATTATTACAAAATGTCTAGGATAGAAATCCTTCTTAAAAAAACTGTCTACGTTGGGAGATCTTTTTTTTCTGGTTTGGTTGTTGCTTTGTTATGCTTCTAATGATTACTCAGAAGTACTACTGCCAAATGGGAGATCTCTAGGGTTATCCTTAGATGAAGATAATTCTACACTTAAGTGCAGTAATGCATTATACTTTATACTGCAAAGAACATATTCTAAAAACACTATCTTCAGCTAGAGGTTGTTCAGTCCTTTTTTGAATAAGAACTTGTTCTTGAAAGGGGTCTTAGTGCCCTTCATTGGATGCAATTATAGTTGATAAGTTCCTCCTCTCTTTCTCAAACATAATTTCCAGTTACTGTTACTTGACAGTTTATCTATATACTTCTCTTCCAGTGCAGATTAAAACATTTCAATTTTAATATATTTTAAATTCCATTAAGAGGTCCATTTGAGATAATAGTGAACATTGGTTTTTTCCTCTTCACCTTGTATTATTCAAAATTTACTGAGAGAGAAAATATTATTCTCAAGTCCTTTTCTTGCTCCCTGCTTATAGAATGAGAATTTAGTCACACAGACTTCAAATAAATATTTCTCTCCCCAACAGGAACCATGATTTGACTCTTGCCATTCTATTACAGCTCAGCAAACTTACTCATTTCACACCTGGAGGAAACTGATGGAACAACTCCATGGCAAAAAAGCTCCATTAATAGTTCCTACAATTAAAGTTTATTGAACAGACTTAGCATCACCAAGAATCATCTTCTGTAGCGGCATGTTTTCTATCTTTTTATTTATTGTTAATATTAATTTGTTCTGTAATGGTTTCTCCCAAGTTCCCCCCTGTATTTCTCCCCATTTGGTTTCCCCTTGTCTTTGTTCTCCACAGCCTGTCACTCTCTGGGAAGCCTCTCCTCTCCTTCCAGAGTGTTCAGAGACACTCGGTCCCAGACTGGAGCAGGTTGGGGAGCCCCCACCCCTCGTTTCCCATTCGCTGTCTGTGTGACATCCATATTTCCCTTATTGGCTTTCCCTCTTGTGTCCACCCCCTTCTCCCAACCCCATATAAGCTGTGGCCACGCCTCGGGCGGGGACACGCTCGAGAGAGGCTCAGAGAGAAGTGTGGCTCCCCTGCGAAGAGCAGGTGAGAATAAAAACCATCTAGCCACAAAGCAGCCTCCTCGCTTCCTACCTTCATCAAGCCTCACCGACATCTCTCGTGCAGCTCTGACCCACCGGGGGGGTGGTAGCCGGTCCGCCTGCTGCCACCAACCGAGTTTGGAAGTATCCCGAGCCAGGGCTAGCCGGGAACAGCTGGAAGCCACTTTCCAGCCGGGCTCGAGGGATATTTTCAATCTTCCAAACTGAAAATAAATGAACTTACAAACTTTGCTTACCATCTATTTCCTAACCTTGGTAAAACGAAGGTGCAACTTCTATGGTAAGGTTAAAGAACAGCTATTGTTGAATTTAATGGAAAAGAACCAAGGAATTGTGTTGCTAGCTAAAGGAAAAGTGAACTGTGTCATATGTAGGTTTTAATATTTAATGAATCTATATGGCTGCAATCCATTATGTGACAATTTAATTATATGACAAAAAAGTTAGATAAATAATATTGTGGTAGGACATCTAATTCATTATTTAACAAAAAAATCAATACTTCCATAACTCATACTCCTACACACACACATAGTGACACACACACAAGCTTTTTCAAGTAGGCAAAAATCCAGACACCATAGACCATTCATTTTCTGCCCAGGACAAGTTCAAATTGAAGTTTAATCAGGCCTAGATGGGAATGAATTTTATTTATTTTTTTTAAACTGGTAGGCCAGAAATGGTTGCTGCTAAGATTTTTTTTCCTCTGATAGCCTCCTGAAAGTGTTTTATATGTAGGACTATCTTTTGTAGTTAACAGACAAAGATGAAATGCCAGATCCCACTATTCCTGATCACACAACACTGCTGCTTGTGTCGATAGGATCACTGGGGTGAGTAGCCAAGCAGGCAAAGAGTGTCCTCAGGATTAGTGCTCAAGTTTAGACACATTACAATCAATAACAGGCAACAAAGGAAGTCCTTCTGAAGGGAGGTAATGATTTATGGTAAAGGACACCTTTCTTCCTCTACAAACCCTTCAGATAAAAGCAGTGCCAAGGGAGTCACCCCTGTGGCAGAGCAAAATTTCACCAGGAGAGAACTATGGGCATGAGGATGCCAGGCAGGCAGAGCTGGAGGGGGACACCAGGCATGAGGAAAGGGACAAGTAGATGTGCACTCCAAAGTCCTGAGTTCAGGAATCCAGAGTAGGGGGAAATGACTGAAGAGAGCATGTGAAAGGAAACTGGGGATGAGGCACATGAAAGATTGGCAGCCAGCAGTGCTCTGAGATCACTGTCTGTGGTTCAGATAATGAATTTATTAGGAACAAATGCTTCCTCTCCAACCACTCAAAGTCTCCCTCCTATATGACTTGTGTTTGTATCTATTGGTTTGTTGTATCATTCCTGACATTTTGCAATTCCTCCCCAAGCACTACAACCTAAACTCTCAGTATTTTCAAGTTATGGAAAATAACCCTAACTTAGTTCATCAAAATGATAGATTTAATACTTTGGACCAATTCTGCTCTCCTTGCAGGGCATCTTTGAATATCGATCATTCATACTCTGGTGTTTTCAGGAAATTTGTTTATTAGCAAATATTTTAAAAAAATGAACCCTTCCTTACCACTTTCCAGATTACTATTTGTGTCAAGTATGCTTATCATACAATTTAGGTCTGACTAGTTTGATGCTAATGCACTGAAATTTTTGTTTCATTCTGACAACATTATCACTTTAACATCGATTTGTCACAGTGCTTTTGTTGCCTTCTAATTTTTTTAGCAAATGTAATTGTTATCTCGTACTTGATCTAGGGAGTTCATTCTCCCCTCCTGAATTTATGCAATTATTTTTTCATTATGTTTCCTCTTGGCTGTTGCTGCCTGGGAGGCTGTTCTCTGTCAAGGGTTTTTTTTTTTTTAGACGAGTTTTGAGAAATTTTTGTGGGCCCATGTAAAAGCTCTCCTCTCTTGGGGTACTCTGAAGAAGTTATTCATGGTAAAAATATAAATATATATACACACATACATCTAAACAAGCCAAGTTCCAAATACCAGAAAAGAAAAATATCGCATTCATCATTTCTTGGTGCATGAATTACAAATGTGAAATTTCCTAGCAATACCCTTCTGAAAACCTAAATACTTCAGTTTATATAATTTTATTTCCCAAATATTTAAAATTATTCAGATCCTAGACCTAGGATTTTGGCTTAACATTTTGTCCTGTTTGTAGCTGGGTACTAAATGTTTTCAGTTTTCTCTTAAATTCTGTGTTACAGCTCAGAATGTTGTAAATAACAGAATAGAGAAATTACTGGAAGTTTACTGCACTGAAACATTTACTTCATTAAGCATATTTCTGACTTTTCAAAATCAGTGTTTGTAAACAGTTTTCTCTGATTCTTTCTTAATCAGCCAGATTGAACAGTTCCTAGTATCTGGCTTCTTTATAGTTTAATTAGAAACCCAGTACTTTTACTGGGTTTCTACTTTTACTACTTTACTTTTACTTTTAGTCAGTAAAAAAAGGTGGTACAAAAGTTTGCCATTGAAACTGTATCCTATGTCTGTAATCAAAAAATTCTAATCTCTTTTCCATTAAAAAAAAAGACATTGGGAAGCTGGATTTACTTGTAAAAAAGTTAATCTTATGCATGGTACGCCAAGATGAGTAGAGTTCTGCTTCTCCAATCTCATGAAAAATATAAGGTGTTCACATTCTCAAAAAGTTTAAGTTCACTGAAGTACAAAATGTAAGAAAAAATAAATTATGGCTTTGCAGTATTTATATATCTTTGGAAAGGATTATTTTCAATATCATATCAAGGGACATATTGTATGAAGTCACACCTCCCTTTCATAACATCCCCACAAATACATTGCATCAGGTATGTAACTGGATCTGCTTCTAGAACTTATTTCACGCTGGTAGAAGCCTCCTCCTTTTGCACCTCATCTTGCTCCAAGTAATTATCAACCATCACCTGAACACTCATCTGCATATGTAGTATGGCATTAAAAACTGAATTAATTAACACCTGGATAACAAGGATGAATTCCCACCCTAGACCATTGGCACAGCTGCACTGCATTCCTTAAGAGGGACAGCAGCACTGTTCCTGTGATCCAAGTGTTAGCAGTTGATAAAGTAAGAGGAATGATAATAATTATCATCAAGACTTATTGACTGTTTTAGTGAATAGCATTATGAAAAGCATCAGAATTTTTTGTTAGAACAAGAGTGAACATTTTCAACCGTAGAACACCTGAAAGGAAAAAACAAGGCCAACACTTGTGTTTTTGCATGCACCTCCAGTACTAATTGCATAAATCATATTTCAGAGGTAATAAATTGGTAAGTGACCCTGGAAGTGTATTTGTTGTAAAAGAACAAAACCTGCAAAATATTAGATGCACTGCTAGACCTTTCAGGAAGCGAAAAGGCAAATTCAAATTCTCAAGTCTCTTTCCCAGGGAATAAATTGATCTGACCACATAAGCTTCACTAGTAAATCAATATTCTCAATACCAAAAATATTTACTTAATTGAGCACAGTGAGCTAGTAGAGTTTTGTACTTACTGACTGCTGGAGGGGAGTTCAGCCTGGCCTGAGTTCTGATTGCACTGACATTCAGAGAGACCCAAGGCACAAAGGCTAAAATAAGATTCCTGTGAAAATCACAGGTGATGTTAACCAAGAGGGTGTGCCCAGAGGTCCCTTAGGTTAAGGGTAACTCTCCTTTAAGTGGTACAAACCCCATCCTAATAGTGTGGGGGATCTGTGAAAAAATAAAAAGTGCTACTTTAAGAAACCTTCCATGAAAATTATCTGTTGCTCTGGACTGGAGTGTATACTTTGCTAGTTTTGGCTATCAGACCTGCTGATCTCCCTTGAGTTCATGTCAAACATTTTAGCCGGTTGTATGTACCTTCCCTTTCTCTATAGAGATACAACTGGGGTCCAACTGTTATCTCAGATATGAATAATTTGAGGTAATTTTGCATTATACTCAATACAGAAAGATCCAGAAGTCATTAGTGTCTGATAAAGATTGTTATTAAAAGCACATTAGGCAAAATGGCAGCTTGAAAAAAAAAAATCAAAGTCCCTCCAATGTATTTATTTGAAGAATGCTCCACTGATTTAGAACAAATTCAGAAATAAGTGTGTATCTAAGGGGTGTCCCTGAAATGCTGATCTCTGTCAGAAGAGACTTAATTCTCTGAGAGAAAGAATCTGAGTGAGCAGCATGAGAGGAATCACTGTGTCCTTGCACTGGAAGGCAACCACGTGCAGAGTCTCAAAGCTTATTGCAATGAAGTGTTGATGTCTTTCTCCACCTGATGCCACAGATGATTGGAACATATGACAAATGTTTTTAGCTGCTGCTTCTGCATGTTGCATTTCTAGATGACTTAGTCCCATTGCCACATTTTTGACTGATTTCTGTAGAAATATTAAAAAGAAACCTGATTTTTGTATTGCAACTGTTTGCTTCTTATTGATAACTTTTGAAAATTTTCCTTTATTTCACAAAAGTTATTCACCAAACCCCTTCGCAGCCTGTTCTTACACAGAAAAAATGCAGGACTTTGGAAGAAGCTGATCAATAAGAGACCAAATATTTCATGTACCTTATCAGATCTATAAGTGGCTAAGGAAAGAGTTTTGTGGAAAACTTTCAATTCGTATTCTTAGCATGTGAATATTCATTTATATTCCGAATGGACACTCTGGGTGCATTTAATTATTTCCTAGAGTAAATATTTTTTGTGCATATTTTGCATAAGATGCCTTGTTGGAAAATTTTGTTTCTATTCATCAACTTTTGAAAACAACCTCTGGTTCTAAATCCAGTGCAAATTTAGCAAGAATTTTTTTTTTTTAATTTTGCTCAGTTCTGTGTCAATGAGTTGACGCCAAAGTGCAATGTAGTGGTGTCTCCATCTTCAGACACTGTGGAGGTTAGGAACATATTAGTACCCAACACAAAAATAAAAGCAGCATAATAATAAAATATTAATGTTGTTCAAAGGCAGTAACTCAAAACCATAGCTCATGTTTTGTACTTCATTTAGGTTGGTCCTCAGCAATTCTGTATCATAGAAGTAGTAATAAAATTATATGAGACTTGTTTCTGTTTCTTTTTAGACTGGGAATTTAGATCTACTTTCCAACAGTTAATGTTTTATTATCTCTTCTATTATTTGTCCCTTTGTGCCTTGTTCTTAATTCTTCAACATGTTTTGCCATAAAGCAGAAATGGCAAGTAGCACATGGAAATATTGTGTCACAGAAATGTAGCAGTGATGAAATAAAATATAAAGCTAATTAAAATTTTGCTTATGAAGATAAGACATTTTATTTAGTAATTTCTTTTAGACTGTTGCAGCAGGATTAGAAATGAAGGAAGCAACAGTGTTTCAGTTAACTTCCCTGAAATTGCAAAGGACACTGGGTGTTTAATTTGGGCTTTAAGTCTTCTACATGTATCTGACAAGCTGACCAATATGAAGGCCTTTCACGAAAATTACTGTATGTATCAAAGTTTTAAATTATTCATATGACGAAATGAAATGATCAACAAAACCACTAGATAATTAATGAAGTTGTCACCTTGACAAGACTAATAATAAGCTTCTCCTTGGTAAATAATCAGTGATTCCTCTGCTATAATTTTTTTGTGCTAAAAAAAGGCACAGAAGAAATTCTATTGTATGTTTATAAGCTCATGGAATAGAAATATCAAACCTTAAAAGCAGTTGGTTGAGTTTTGCCAATAGTTCAATGATTTTATGTGAATTCATATAATTGGTTACTAACTCAGTAGGTAGCTGCTATGCATGTGAGTTTACCAAGGAAAATCAGGCATTGGTGCAATGTACATGGAAAATAATAATTATTTTCTTGATAATATTTTTTGGAGACATATTAAGAAGAAGCAACAGCAGTAATAAGATGTGTATACCCACTAAATCTAGTACCACTGTAATATGTAGAATGATCTGTGGATTTCTTATTCTTTAATTAAAGATTCTGTTGGTTTAATCATGCAGCAGTGCAGTAATAATGCTGAACTGGATAGATGAAGACAAAGGGCATTAGCATAAGGCTACAGCAAGTCAGATGCTGCAAACACAGCTCTGTCAAACCTCTTCTGTATTGTTGTACCTGAGGCTTCTTCAAACCCCATCTCTACTTTTGACAGCAATGTCCTAAATTTTCTTCAAATCTTTTGTAGAACAGGCCATGAAAAGCAGTTTGGAGCCATGGGAAGACTCCAGCAGTTTGCACCTATGGGGAGACTCGTTACAGACACAGCAGGCTAAGACTTTAAGTAAATAATCCATATTCTTAGGATCTGGAGTGAGAAGAAGTGGCTGTAAAACATCTGTTGAAGGTCCAATGACGTACAGCACTCTGTCTTTCAGACTTTGCTTTCTTTAGTGGCTTTTTTTCAGCTCATATTCGTAGAGTAATACCACAGTAACATTTGTGTTTCTGCTTTTCTAGTACTCTGTGCAGCATATACACCTGGTGGGTTTATCACTTTACATTGCAGTAAGGACCACGTCCCTGAAAAACCTAGGCTCTCATTCCATTTTGTCAAAATCTGTACACAATCTGTACACCTTGACAGTTCTTATTACACCATTCCAGCCTGCAAATTCTAAGTTGGACTGGCCTATATGTACAGGGAACAGTGTATATTTCTCTTCGTCTTTGAGAAATAAAAGAAATGAGAAACGGTCCCAGTGCTCTATTAGTTGGCTGTGGGCACATATTTTCACAGGAAATCTGGATACCATAAACCCTCTGGGCATTGGCATTTCCATTTTGGTAATGAAAGCTTTTGGTTGTTATAGACAGAAAAGATTGGAGAGGAAAAGCAGTATATTCCTAATACTTCCCGAGACAAACCCCAAAAAACTGCAACCTTTTTTTTTTTTGAGGATAGGTTGGTAAAAATGCAACTTTATGTCTTTTTCATTGATTAAAGTCATGTCAAAATTTCAACTCCTTACACTAAGCCACCTAAGATGAAGTAAAAACTGCAGAATCTACCCTACAATCACTACAGGCACTCCAGACGCTCTCTGTGCTGTCCCAGGAACATCTGCTACTTTCTTCTGGGTAAAAACATGTTGTTTGTAACTTCTCTCTACCCAGAGGCAGTGAAGGTTTTCCATTCCTTTTTAACTCTTATGTGGCAAATTTTGCATCGTTTTCTAGTCCCCACCAAGAGCTGCCCCATGCTGCTCTCACTAATTGTGTGAACATTTCCAGACTCCCCTGCCCTCAATGTGATTTATTGATGCTCTGCACAGCCGAACACAAAGCAGACTTTTTCAATATTCACACAGAAAATTCGTAGCTTGTTACAACAAGGGAAATCCCAAACCCTTTCTGAAGGAAAATCAGCTTCCTATCAAGAGTGGCTCTAACAAGGGAGACAGGGGACAGGGAGGCTGCTGCACACAAGTACCAGGACTTTGGTGCCAAGTTCCAGTGCTTTGGAAATAGGAATGGGAGCAGAGATGCTTTTATCTTCCTACCTGGGATCTGCCATGTGCAGATTAACGGCTATGATCCCACTACATTGGGAACAAGTAGTGCAGGGAAATTTTGTCTCTGCTTGGTGGAGAGGATCCTGTTCCTCAGATCATCAGCTCAATTTCTTTTCTTGTTATCAGATTCTAAGGCAACAATGATTTGATTTTTTTAAGTATACTAAAAATGCTATAGGGTATATGCATTTATGATGTTCATTCTTCTGAAATCTAAATATGCAAACACTGTATTTTGTATTTTGAGGGAGGTAAAGCCTCAATGGCAACATCACTGTGTCAGACCTTCTTTGGGGTGTCAGGCCATCTAATTGCTGTGGAGAAGCAGTTAAAGCAACCTTTTCTTAGACATTTCTTTAGGTTTATTTGTGAAAACATATTCCAAGCATGTATGTTAAACAAGGTAACTTGGCATTGCATTGGCAAGTCTGGTTCCATATCATTTGGATCCCAGATTTCACAACATCTTACACTCCACTCTCACAAAAAGCCAAAGGCAGTATTTTTGTCAAGTGAAGAGGAGTGATATTCTGGGAGACAAGCAGCAGAGAATGCATAGCTGGCTGATTTTATTTGGAAGTGTGGAAGTTTATTAGGGTGTGGGGTTTGATTTTTTACAAAGTGCTGAGGGCTAAGAAAACCCCCCATTTCAAGTTTTCTTTATTTCTTACACAAAATAATAGTTTCCTGATTGCCATGAGACAGCACACTAAAGTGTGAAAATACTGTAGCAGCTGCGGTGGTGGCAACACATGTCATTTCTGTGCATAGGCTGAGATTTTTCTCAGGAGACTCTTAAATAGATGCAATGAAGCATTCAATACACACACAGTTAATATCTAGCAGTAATTCCTGCATGTGTCTGTGTGCTATACTGGCAATATCTGGAATGACTGCCAGCTTTTACAAATAAAAGATAGGTATGACAATATCCTGCTAGTATTGAAATATATCCCAATCAAAACAGAAGGACTGATTCTGTTTCTGTGGTCTTTGTTTGGCATTCCTTATGGAGAAAGTAATTAATACAATGAGGCAGGAGGGGGACTGTCTCATGGGATACACAATCCTTTTGTAACTTGATTCAATTATTTTTTCCTAGCTATAATTCTTCAGTGAATGCTCCACCTTCTCCTCCTTGCACTTTATCAACTTAAAAAAAAAAAAAAAAGAAGAAAAAGAAACAAGAAAGAATGAAGTAAAATGACAATGACACTGTCAGTGTGACTGTAAACTTCATGCTGAAAATTCATCCTTCTGTGCATTAAGTGAATTCCTGCTGGAAAAGGGCAGCTGATCCTAGACATTATTCAGCAAGCTCCATTTGTATGTTCTTTCACTGGAACACATGCTAGTGAGATGGATGATTAAAATCTTACAAACCCTAGAGCTCTCCCCAGACTCAAACTCTGCTTTTGTTCTGCAGCTTTCAGAGCATTTCAGAACTAAATCAAAACAGTTGTGGCAGAAAAAAAAATGGAAGCTTAACTGTGTGCTGAGTGCCACCCTCTCTTAAAAGAGGTGAAAGAGGGGATGCAGGATGAACACAGGGCTCAGAGCTCACCTGAAATCTTGAGGAGGAACCATATCATTGACTTCAGGATGTGGCTCTAGCATCACATTTTTTAAATCACTTTTTAGGACTCTAAGGTAACTTCTTCTCTTTGCCAAACTTGATGCCTTAGCTTTTATATTTTCAGATTCTGTGTGTGCTGCCTCGTATTAGGAACTGTACTGTGCTCCCTCTACGGAGCAGGTACACAAAACAAATCCATTTCTGATGGAAGACCAAGGACAACTTTCAGGCCAAGAACACAAACAACGATAGACTGAGGGGTGGAACAAGAAGGATGAGACCTCATGGCCTGGAGCTGTAGTTAGACAATTAGACCCCAATATGCAAATAGACCTAAACTTATAAAATGGCAAAATCTCGTGAGTGTGGGGCCATCTTTGCCACCACTTGCAGACCACCCTGGGTGCAGCCTTGCGTAGGCTTCTGTAATGCCCAGGGTGGATTCTGGGGACCTTTTAAAAAATCCTAATTTTACTCTTTAGTTTTGCCTAGCCTCTGTTTCAGGTCAGCCCTCACAAGGCAACAAACTGATCTCTGATTTTAAAAAATCACATACAGCATCTAAGGTAATAAATAATCGAAACCTCTATCCCTAAAATTTCTCAATTCAGAGAATTTGCTGTCTACTGCCATATTCTCATGCTACAACTTCACTGGTCCCACTTTAGCCAATAATCTATTTGACTTCATCTGATTTTGAAACAGACAGAAAATTATTATCAAGTCTGGCTTGACTTTGTATGTGTCACCATATATTTCAATCTACTTTGCAGCTGATATTAAATATTATATTTCATTTTGTTAAATAATTCCATATGAGTATTCTCTTGTGATTTATTGTTATGCCTTTTTTGGTGTTTTGGGTTTTTTTTTTTTCTTTTTTTTGAGAAAGAAGTGTTCAAACTTTTCAATTTTAAAATTGAAACCTCTAAGGAAACCAGGAAACCAGGAAACCTCTAAGATACTTTTCCTGTACCAAAGGGCATGCAAGTAACTACTAAATCTAAAAATAATGTTCTGTAATGGGAATGAACTGTCATTTTTCTGATTTAAATTTATAAAAATCCACATAATGGGAATGCTTATAATGTTCAATTGGCACCAGTCCAATCACCATAAAGGATACAGACACCTTGATCACACTTTATTACCCTCTGTAGCTTTGTGTATTTCATATGAATGAAAAAAATCAGATTTTGATACCAAACAAACAACCAAGTGTGGGTGGTCACACTCCAGAAAACAGTAGCTAAGTGTTTTAATAAGCTGCTTTAATATTCAGCATTAATCTTTGGAACTGGGCCCACACAACAGAATCTTGTATGTCTGCTTTGTGAATCTCCAAAATCAGGAAGGCTCTGAGCAAAGTGATGTGCAAGGCTGGTTTTGCTGCAAGTCTAAAACATTCCTTGGTAATATCTCAATGAACAGTGTTTTTGTAGCCACACTTATTTAATAAAAAATGCACTTTTGTTATCTAGCATGTCTGCGAACCATCTGTGAATTGATGGGGTCTAAAAAAAAAAAAAAAAGGGAAAACTGAGCTGTCTATGAAAGCCCATTTTGAAAAGCCGTAAAAATAATAGGCCAAATTTTGGTTCTCTCTGATTTTTTGATCTTGAAAAGCTCCATTGGTTTTAGTGGTGCTACACTGATTTTCATCTGCTGTGTATCCATTCCTTAGCATATGCAAAACTTCTGTTATTTGTCTGCATTTTTTATAAAGCTGAAACAGATTAAAAAAAGTTCCAAAGCAAAGATATCCTCCCAAAGCCATTGAAATTGCAGTTACTGCTTTACCTTAAATCTGTTATCTTTAAAGTATACGTTCTACTTTTAAGTTTTAAAATATGGTTGGATTTTATAGATCTGCCTAGAATGTTGTTTTAATATTTTATTGTTATTTGCAGATGAATCACAGTTAGGAAAGGGAACTCACTAAAGTCTGGAATTTTACCTATTTGGTTTTGTGAGTTTAGTGGGCAGCTGCAAAATAATGTTCTTTCTTGGCACTTCAGTCTTGGAACAAAATAAAACATTTCAATGTAAAGATGCCAAAACATACATCACAACCAAAACTGATAGTGATTTTGTAATCATTCTGTCTATTTTATTGGTATGCTACATTTCTGAGGAGTTTGTGAGGAATGCAACTCAGTGACAAGCTGAGCTCTGTCTATGAAAAATCAATTATTTTGATTGGATTTTTAAAAGGCATTTCAATACGGTACCAATTGCACATCACTTACGAGGCTTGAAACGCACCAGAGCACAGCATTTCCCATTTAGCAAGCCAGGAAAGTATCTCAGGCACTGTAGAAAAGTATTTCACTGCATTTTGCAAACAGAGTATTCAGGTGGAAGAAAGAGAATCCTTGATCTGGTTCACAGCCATCTTTCCTGAAAGCGCCTTCTCTGAGCATCCCCATCACCCAGAGCTCACATGAGCTCCAAAATCAGGGTCATCATTCTGCATACAGATGCATAGGTGCTACTTTCCCTATCAGCTGCCCTATTGAAATAATTGGTCATTCATAGACATTTTTCACACCAGACATGACACACCTAAGTTTTTGCCAGAACAAGATCAAGGTGTAAATAGTTTGCAGCGTGATACATTTCAGTTTTAACAGGGATTTTAAGATTAAAGGTAAACTGAGTTCACGGAAAAAAATAGGAGAGGGCAAATGAAGGTCAAGTTCTGAAATAGCCAGTCTAAAGTACTTATAGGAATTGAAACAAGATGTCGTAGACAGTATTTGATAGTCAATAACGGATTAGCATTCAGGTTCTTCAATTCACTGTCTCCAGTTCCTAGATATTAGTGCAATAAATCTTGCAAGTATTAAAATATATGTAAATGGGGCCTCATTTTTTTCTTAGGTATTGAATTCTTTAAGTTCACATTTCCAAGTTCACTGTAATCATTTCAAGTAGGCAGTTACTGAAAGAATAGATTTTCACACTGCTACAAGCCCTTAGAGACTTTAAAAAGAAATGCCAAGGCACTGGAGGACTCATGACAGAACTGCTGGAACCTGACTCGTACAGAAAACTTGCAGAGCAAAGTCCAATCCCCTGTTATTGCAGGTGGCCATCTCAAAGAATCTGTTTAAAAATAGGATTAATCTCTATCTTAAAACTAATTAACTTCTTGCCCCGTGACTCCCAGTGGGAGACTATTTTCCAGCATCTCATGACTCTGCCACTTAAAAATTTCTTTATTTTCAAACATATATACATATATCTGACCATTTTTTACCTAACAGCTTCTCTAGTGATATTTTCACCTAGCCCTTTTTTCATTTTCTCCATTTTCTTTTTCCTGTTGAGGCAGTTATGGAGAACAATTGTAAAGACTCCTACTTTCTAATTTTTCACATTTTGTCTAAGACAATGTCTTTCATCTTCTCCTCTTACAGTATTTGTGAACTCTAGTTACTGTAGTAGCTTTACTTTGCATCTCTCCTAGTCTAAGTTTTCTGAACCTGGGGGAAGAGGACTGCAAACTATGTCCCAGTGAGAGCCCACCAGTGCCCTGCATGATGTCAGGAATTCCTGTCTCTACTAGTAATATGATAAATAGTCACATCCCAGGGTCTCATTCTCAGGGCTACATCATTTCGATAGTTCAAAATGGTGATGCTCAGAGGAACCAAAATCTTCCCTTCCTCAGATATTTCCTTCTTATCACAGATCATAGAGGTCTTTCCATGTAATAACTTTGTCAACAGCAAAACTTGCCAGTACATTCTTATTTTTAATACTGAAAATATTGAATAGTGCTGGTCCTAACTCCTGAAGAATCCTGGTAATGAATGCATGATTTTTCTAGCTTACCCATTATTATTTGGCTTTCATTCAATTTCTAACTGCTTCACAGTCACTCTGCTAAACCCTTGTCTTCTCATGCTTCACTAATTATTTCTTATCAAATGCTTTAGTGAATCCAAATAAAGCATGCACTAGAACTCAATTTATAAAATCATTTTGTATAACACGTTTATACAATTTTTACAATCTTTTCCTCTAATGTTTTGTATTTCATATATTTTAATCTCTATTTGTTCCAGAACCTTAACTACACTGATATGCAACCAGCAGGTCTGTTTGTTTTTGTGTCTCTCCTGTTGAGGCCTTGGTTCTTCACGGTTCATCTGCTTGCAGAAGTTAATTTCCTTCATTTTTCAAACTTTGTCTCTCTGAAAGTATTCATCCTTCCATTTAATTTTGGCTGAATGAAATAATGACTCCTCAATTAGATACCACTGAGGCAACAGTTATAGAAAGTAAAATATTTTTAAAACAAAACCTACAGGACTAATTGATAATTTAAGTGAAGAAATCTGTTGGCTGCCACTTGCAAGCTTAACTCCCTTACCATTTCTTTTAATAGTAGCAGGATACAACGTATTTCAGGAAAGTCAAGATATTTTACTGATATATCAGAATTAAATGTTTGCCAATATTTATCTGATTAATACTGCATAATGACTCATATCTACAATCAGATGGATCCTCTGTGAAACACTAAAAACTTTCCTGCCATTGAGCTTCCTTTGAAGCAATCTTGAACTGTTCTATTTTATTCTTTATTTATCCTTCCCACTACTCCACAGTCAATAATGATGTAGATTTTTTTTACTCAAACACATTTTTTCATTTCTATCTTCCTTAACAGCACATGAAACTTTATTTTCCCTTAAGACAACCCTACCATGCAACATAGTGGGATAAATTTGACTTTTTCTGGCCATCAGAGCTGAAATCTCTTTTTGGAACAAACCCAACCCAGCTAAGCTCCATTACTTGAGGATTTTTGTCTTTTACTTTGCCCCTATTCCTTTACTGCCTACCATGTGAGGACCAGACACCAACTAAAAGAGTGCAAAGACAAATGAGAAAGAAAAGCCCCCATTCTCAGCAGATCTCAGCCACAAGTTCACTCACAATACAGACACAGCAGTCCTTCAACACAAAGTTGACCTCATTCTTCTGATCCCACCTGAAATCTTGCATCCTAGGTTCAAGTTTTGGCCTTTTGTTTTTAGGGTTTCATCAGAAAAAATGATAAGTTTTTCTGATTCATTTTTTAGAGGAAATAGGCAGAGCAAACAAATCTTTTATTTATCCAAATATTGATCTAGTAAATTTAGTATTTTATTTAATCTCTTACACTCATTTTCTCTTCTTGCATCCTAAACTAGATGCAGAGATTAAGCAGTCACTGTTGAATCCCTCCTCTCACTCCTTAAATTAAAGATGTTCTTATCAATATCACAGAATTTGGCAGTAATGCTGTCTTTAGATATCAATCAGAAATTATCAGTTTAATCAGAGATTAAGAGAACTATCTTGTAAGAGCAAATAGAGCCATTGGGATTTACCAGTGAGAATTAATTATATTACAAATTGTTTCAAATGACATTGGGAGTCCTAAACTTTATATTTCTATGTTGAAAAAAATAGTAAAACCAAAAATATTATGTTCTGAAAAACTCTCAAGTGAATAAGAGGAAAGAAATATGTTAAAAGCAAATCTTCGGGGAAAAGAAAACATTAGGAGTGACCGCGTCTGAAAGTTACATTCTGAATGACCTCTGGAGAATGTGTGCTGCTCAAAATAGAGTTAAGTACATGTCATCTAGCAAATGGAACCATTACAGAGAGACATTACACATAGAGTGACACAGAAACATATTGGTTGCTAATTCCAGACCCCTATTTATAGCTCCAGAGGTGAGAAGATCTCCCGTGCAGAGTAAATGTGCCTCATCTTTGCTGAGTGCAGCAAGGACCTCTCATTTTCCATATGGATGTGGGAATGGCTTCCACAAAGACATCCCCATTGCTTGTACCCAGCCTTTCACTGACCTTCTCAGGGGTGCCTTAGCAGCACTAACGTGGGTGGCAGAAATGCATTCTGCCAAGCCTCTTCCAAGGAAGGAAAATGAGCTGTTCCAGGACTGCATCATTTAACTTTTGCCTACATTGCCATGCCCCAGGATTTGTTCAAAGGGTGCTTAAGGACACACTTTGCTGTGCAGCTAATATGACCTTATCTTACTCTGCTGTGGAAGAGAAATGCACTCCTGTTCTTGAAGTGTCTTGCAAAACACAAATACAAGTACTGAAACTTTCTTATAATTATGCAAATATGATGGAAAATGGAAAGAAAGTCTGGACTTTGCTCCTGAAACTGGTTTGCTTGATACGTCTAGAAAATAAACAGTGGCTCCACAGACCACAGTGCTCTAAAGAGGTAAAACCATAGTAAAGAATAAGTAATTGCATATTTGTGGAGATTTTCCCTCAGCAGGTTTTCCTTCACATCTCCTCTGGTCACGGCAGAATTTGGGGTTGTTGTGAAGATCACGTAGCTTGTCTGTTTTCACAGACTCGTCCTCATCCCAGTACGCCTACCACATCCTGATTGTGAACTGGATCTCAATTGACACTCTAAAAGGGAGCATAAATGTCACATTATCTGTAAGGATGACTGAGACATTTGTGGTTCAACCTGCATTCCAGGGGACCCTTGTTAAAGGAGGAAGGCATTCATTCAATCCCATCCCATTCGTATATACTGCGAAGTGACTTAAGTAATGATGTTATAAATATTATAACATGATGTTATAAATATTATTCTCATATATTCAGGCCATGTTATAAAGGGAAGACATTTTAAGCCACTGGATACAAAAAGGAAGAAAAAAAATATTTCAACTGGTGTTGTATTATTGTAAAATTAAGATGGAACAATTAAAAAGGGATGGTCTGATCATTTTATGGATAGATTTTGTTCTGCTTTCCTGAACATGAATTCTAAAGTAATATATTTGCTACAGACTATTTCTATTCATATACTTAATTAGAGCACCAATTAAAGTGTGCTGTGGAAAACACTGTGGAAAATGCACCCTCTACTGGCTCCTAAAAACGTGTTATAGAAGTTTGGAACTTTTCTGAGCTATTCTCCCAGAAAATATGCCTGGAAGCAGAAAATTAATGACTTCACTTACAGAAACATGTTTCCTTGTAACAGAGCAGCTAAAGGTCGAATTTATGAAAATACTAGACATACTAGAATTTATGAAAAGACACAAGCCAGAAGAATGTATTTTAGGAATACAAAGTACACTGTTTTAATAAACAACAGCATATTGGTGCAAAATATTACCTTACACATATCTTGTGAATACAGCATAGTGAGAATGAAAACAGATTGGTAAGAGAAGTGCCTCCTGTATCTATGATAGACAACAAATTTATCTTTGATACAGTAGCCCTGCAGAGAGGAGGACAGGATTATATAGCCAAAAGAGAAAACTAAATGTGTTTGGAGCAAATCAAACTATCACTGATTTTGATTCCTAAAATATAGAGGTATGATCTTTCTACACTTTTCCTATTTTAGCAGGAAAACACAATTTCTCAGGTAGTACAGATCTAGTTTTCTCCCCAGCCTATTATAAATTGGGATAACTGAGCTAATTTCATTCCCTAATGACATAAATGGGAGAGCCAGGTGTATCCATTGCACGGTGTAACAGATTTTTTCTGCAGAAGTAGGTTCATATGTTCACTGCTTCATATGTTTAAACCATAGCGCAAGCACCTTTTGAAACCCACAAGCAATGTGCAGACACCTGAGGTATTTCCCTCTCCAGCTGGTCACCTTGGGACAGAGGGGACAGGTCTGAACCCTTTGCAACCAAGCAGCAATTCTGCTTAAAAGAATACTCCAACTCTGGTGGGAATTTTATCTTTCAAAGAGCCCTGGGGCTTATCCCAAAGCAACTCCTTCTATGTAACAACTTGTGGCTAAGAAAGGATGATGAGAGGAATCCCTGAGACATGAGTAACCCCTGCTGAAACTGGCAGACTGACTGATGTCACTCTGGAGAGCTGTCACATTACCAGGGTACCCTCCTCAATGGGCTGTGCAGCTGAAGATGCTGTCTAATGATGTGTTACCACCTAATGATAATGGTCTTCATGGAGCCCCTCTTTAATGATGTGTGTTACTTTATAATGATAATGGTCTTCTTGGAGACAGACTATAACTTTAATCTCACAACCCCACTGAGGGGGTTATACTCAAAGCATTACAACTCTTGCCTATGACCTCTGTGAGCAGCCTGCACATCTGTGGGTAGTCACCAGAAAGAGCCTTCAAACAGAAAAGATAAAATTCAAGTGTGAGGACACAAGCCTTCCTCAATTATGGGGGAAATATTCCACAAAAGAAAGATTAATATACTTATATAATATTTATATATAATTTATATGCTACTTATATATATATATTCAAAATAATCTAGTTTTAGTCCACTAGGCTTGTTTCTTCTACCTCAAAAAGTACATAAGGAATCTTAAACTTCTTTTTACAGCACTAACATGTGCTTTTCATCTGGTAGATGAGAGCAAATTGATATGAGCATCACTGGAAACTTGATATTTTGTTTATTGGAAAATCGTGGAGTGACACAAGAGATCTTTTGTGCTGATTTCTCTCCTCCATTGCTCAGTGAACATTTTGGCCAGATGTGGAAGGAGGCTCAATAGCTCCCAGTACTTTTTGTAGATTCCTAGTCTCAAAAAGAACAAAATAATTGTAATTAGCAGAACTTTTGGGCAGTGTGGTAATAAGAGAGATTGCATAGTCCACAAAGACTTCCAAGTGTGTTTAATTTGACATGATGCATACACTGTCATTATCTTTTAAATTAATAAAAAAGAAAGAGAGAAAAAAAAGTTAAATCCAGCTCAATCACTCCCAAGCCTACAAACAACAACAAAAAACCCCCAACATTGAAGTCACAACGGTTAATCAGATGGAAGAAAAAGCCTTGCAACTGAACTTTTTCTAAAATCTAGCATCAAGACTGTGACTGGAATCTATCCATTTTCCCTACACTCAGACTTGTATCTTCTAATGTTTGTAGGTATCTTCCCTCCAACATAAAACTGAAAAATTATGATAGTATCTGAAATATTGTTTCACAGCATTTCTGTACCAACCACATACAGGAAAAATACCCCTGGACAATGTACTTAAAATAAATGACCTGAAGTAAATAAGAAGTGACCTTAATTCCTGTGTCTGACACATTTCTGAAATAGTGCAGTATTTCAGTTCCATGATAATATTTCTCTAACAAGAATATTCTGATGGCTCCTTCAATATGCAGATGTTTCAATGGAAATTATACAGGTAGTCTAATAGATCCCACAGTTCAGCCAAGACAATGTTACAATGTGGACACACTTTTCATATTTTAAATATCTTATCTGCTTTTTCAAAGTAAACAGCATGTCTAATTATTAAAGAACATATAGTTTACCCTTTTGCTCTATAAGAAATATACTACAATATATTTTCATATGAGAAAAGAAAATATGTCTCCCTTGAAAATAGGTGCTGCAGTATGCTTTCATAAGAAATTAAACAGACAGACACTGGAAACCAATGAAATGGGCAAAGATTCAATCACTAACCTAGGTACTGTAAGAATTTTTCAAGCTAAACCAAAATGAATTGGGCATCAGTGAACATCTGTTCCATATTCAGTGTAAGTCCTTCTCTTAGTTTACTTGGATGAGATTAATTTCACTTAAATTTAGACTCATGTACCAAAGACAGCTACACCTGAGTTAGTCAACAATGTCAACTCCATCCTTACTCTTATTTATCTTTCTTTCTTTTTGTCTGTTTAAACTTTCTGCATCTAAAAGACAGTCCCCTTAGTGTGCACTAACAACTTAATATAGCAACCATGTCAGAAAAAAAAAAAGCCCATAGCTAACTCCATTCATGGAAAAACCCAGAGATTCTCACTCTTCTTAAAATTAATTTGTTTTACTCATGCGAAATTCACTTGAAACTTCAATTTCTTTCCTGTTGATACATAAGATCAAGTGAGAGGCTAAAATGTTCTGTGTACAGGACAGATATAACCAGATACAGCCTTAGGACTGCCTCAAGACTGTAGATCTGACTGTCAGAAAAGTAATAGTAATATCTAGAAACTGATCTAATTCAATCAAGAATTATTGATAAAGAACTGCATATAATTTAATTTTGCTTATTCATGTTTTATAATTTAATAGTACAATTTCAATGATGATACCAAGAATGAAACCTGATCATTTTGCATAGCTGATGCCAGTGAAATACCAGCAGAGTTTAACAAACCCAGCATTATTCATTCCAAAACTTCAGCAACATAAGAACTTTAACATAGACACTCACTACAAATAAAATCTGTCTTTATTATATTTTCCCCCTGCTTTTGGTCTATCTTTTGTAAAATCACATCACTCTCTCAGAGGTATTCTCCAATATTCACTGAAAACTATTCAGGAAATCCTCTAAAGATGACTTTATTATCTAGACAGCCTATTTTTTAAAATTTTAAAAAGATGCCATAATAAGTAGATAAGACATCAGGTTTCTTAACTGCATCCTAATTTTGAAGAACTAACACTTCTATGATCAAATGCCAACTAATTCTGACAGATTTTGGAGATTTTAAGAGACACTATAAGCAATTCTGCATAAAATGTATCAAACTTCTTGCATACCAAAACGAGCCTTTGCTGCTCTAAGCAAATAGCTTCTAAAATTGGAATTGGTAGAGCAAGAATTTTATGTCTTCTGCTGTTGCCTCCTAGTACCTATTTTATTGCACATCACCAGAGGGAGCTACATTTTACAAAATTTTAGTACTGCTTCGATGCTCTGAAACATGGTCGGTGTCCCAAAATAATTCCAGTGTTTCTTGAGCAGAGCACAGGTTCAGTCTCATTCTCCGCTGGGTCAGAGTCAAGATGTGCTTTAGGATATAAATGATGCAGTATAAAATGAGTGACAAAAAAACTGCTTAAAGGATGCCTTTTTCCAGGGAGGTAGGAATTAGCTTTTCCTGCAGGCAAGCTGAGTCAGGGAGAGGTGCCTGCTTTTGATGCCCATGAGAGGCAGAGGGGAGCATGTGGCCACTCGCTCTCCTTGCCTGCCCACTTCTGGAGAAATTGCTGCTGGCCAGGGCTGCTGCGGGGAGGCCAAAAAGCTTTATTTCCTTCTGCTTTCACAGGCCTGCTGCTCACATGAAGGTCAGCAGCTGATGCTCCTTGTCGATTTCATAGCTTCTGTTCTTCGTGTTAGAGCCCGGATTACCACGAAGGAGTCGCAGTTCATGTTCGGACTTGGTGTTTATTAATTCTTATCTATTTACAGACTCATGAGCCATGAGTTCTAATGAGCAAGTTAGAGAAACAAAGGTAAAATAGAGAGCTTCTAACCCTTTCCAAGGTTATTTGAGTATTAATCACCCAATAACAAGGTGACACCTATATTATTTATATTTCTGACCCAATAGTGACTACCCAAGGCCTGCAATGCTGACCTTTTTCACCCAATTAGAAAAAGATACACAAACTCATAAAGAAGAAGAAAGAGCCAGACAGACAACTCCCCAAATCCTCCATATTGCTTCACACATACCACTGTATGCTGAACCCCCAAATTCCAAGTTTCTAGAATTCCAACAGATCCCCATCCCTGGAGAAGGACAGTCAAGTCAACGAGGTAAGGTGGCAGACAGCACTTCCAAAAGCTCCCTGGAGGTAACATAGTCACAGCAAGGCGGTGGTAGGGAGAAAAATCCTCTTTTCTTCAGGACTGATCTGCTTTCTCTTCCTACCCTGTGAATAGCTCAGCTCTCACATTTCATACAGCTAGTCAGGAGTCCAAGAGGATTTTCCAGTAAATCACTGCTTTGCCCTCCTGACACTTTGGGACAAACAACCTTCTGCTGCAAGTGAGGCAGAGAAACTGCACTGAGCTGGGAAAGCGAAGGCAGATTAGACACAGTGGACTGGAAAGGTAGGATAAAATTGGTTGTTTTCCAGCACATAAGCCTAGATGACATCTATGATCTTTTTTTTTTTTTTTTACAGGCCACCAGGGCTAATGGAACTATGTGTTTAGTTGAGTTAGCTCACATACATTGGATACATATAAGCTATTTACATTAAAACTAACCTAAATTTTTATTAAAGTTCTGTCGTGTATATTAATTACTTTACATTAAACCAAGTGTAATGCTTTTTTTTTTTTTTTCCAGTAAGGAATGTCATTACTCATTTTTCCTCATTATTTTTGTATATTGGTTTAGATTTTGGTGTAACAAATGCAACTCATGCCAAAATATCTCTATGCAATAAAGTCTTTAAAATATCACTGTTCCCATTTTGAGGTCAATAAGCATCTACATAATACTGTCCAAGGACTTGGTCTATGAATGTTCCCAACCTAAATAATTTTTTTCTCAGGTGTCAGACAGCAACCCCTCCCTTCTTTTCTACATTCACAGACATCCCCTCCTGGGTTAGTGCAAACCCACTTACACTATTAGCCCCCACCTCAGAGTAACTAAGAATTATTTATTTCTACATAATAGGCTTGTGATTTGTTTGTTTACCTTCAAGTTTGATTGGATTGCATTAAAAGTTGAGAGGAAACAATAAATTCTCTCACGTGACTCTCCACTGAGATTAAGTGTCACTGTACAAACATGAAAAGTTACTCCCAAATACAAGAACTGACCCTTGACACACAGTGACTAAAACCTGCTTTTCCTCTTTTTTTCTTCTATATGTGCTAAGTTACTCTTGATATTTTTATTTCCCATCATATGACTGGGAGGAATAAAACATATGCACTTGCCAGAAATCAGCACAAATACACTAACATAAAATTGGCACAAATTACTGGAAAATCAAACTCCATGAACAGGCATGACTTGTCACATGAATAGAACAGAAACAGGATCCAAACTGTGTCAACAGCTTCAACTATAGAACCACAGAATCATGTAGGTGGGAAAATACCTTTAAAATCATTAAGCCTAATTGTTAATCCAGCACTACCAAATCTACCACTAAACCATGTTCATCAGTTCCACATCTCCATGTCCAAATATTGCAGTCTTTTGGGATTAAGGAAAGGCAAAGTTGTTGCAGCCCCTTTGCAGTACACGTACATCAGCTGGTCAGATCCTCCACCAAAGAGTGACATTATTAAAATTCTGGCCACAAGAACAGTTCTGAAGGGTCTTCAAAATTTACTTTTTCTCTTCCAATCTCCTCTCAATTAAGACTGACAGACAGGATTACAAAGAAGATGCTGTATTTGCACATGTTCCCAATTATCAAAAAAATGTAGGTTACTAGAGGAACTGTATGTTATGAAAAATACAATGTAGTCTCCACAAACCTTTACCTTTTCAGAAAAATGAACTCTACAACAGGTAATACTTAGGCACCATATTGAGTATTTTCAAGTCAGATTTGAGTAGGAATAATGTTTGAAATCCTATATTCATGGTTACATAATGTTACCATCACTTCTGCCTTATCCCGAGGTCTCCAGTGAGCCATGAGCTATTCTGGACTGACAAACACATGTTAATATAGAACAGGACAGAAACTCCTAACTAAGAAAATCAGCAACAATTTTCATAAAAACCCTCTGAGAAAACTTTAAAATTTTAATCTAAAATTTCCAGTCCCACAAATACAAAGACTTTTTCCTCACAGATGGAAAGAATTAAGCCAAGGAAATCAAACTAAGGCAATAATTAAAGCTGCATTAGCAGTAAATTGACAGTTTGTTCAGTAATGAAAACCATCAATTGCCAACTGTAATGAAATGCATTATTAAAATCATAATGAGGGTGTAAATACATAATGCTGCATAAAGATACAATCTGAAGGAGTTACCCAGTATAGCAAACAATTAACCTAGAATAACAGCAGCAATACAAAACAACCAGGACCTACCACAGGTTCTGGATCAGAGGAAAAGGGGACACCTGCTGACCTTTTCCCTGTATATTGTTCCTGTGAATGCAGGAAGACATGCCATTTTGGGATAGCTTGCAGGGAAGTGGGCAAACCAGACACCGCAGGCACAGAGTAAAGACTAAACCTTCCCATTCATAGCTCAAACTGTGGAACCGAGGCCAAGAAGCAAACTTTTTTTCCCAGCTGTCCTCAGTGCTGTAAACCATGATGCCTTCCACCCTATCAGGGTCTCCACATTTAAGAATTCCTTTTGGTTCAAGGGACTAACACTTTCCCTACTGAGAAGGCATCGGGCAGAAGATAGATGTGCTTTCCTTCTATTAATCAGAGCTCTTTAAAATACACATTCCCCTTCGTTTCCCATCCCTCCCAGATTCCAACTAACTCATTACAACAAAACGCTATCAAATTAAAGTGATTCATTGAGCAGAGCTTCAGAAAATACCATAACCATGCTAAAGGTCTGTGTCCCTTGCCCTTCTCTGCACAGGAGTGGTTGTGGAAAGCAGATGCTGGGAAAGAAGTGCTATAGGAGGCAGCATGACAGTCTCATTTGGATAGACCAACTCAATCAGGTAGAAGTGTTTATCAGCTAACATAAAGAGTCAGCTTGAAGTTAAAATAAACATGATAAAAAAGGAAGAAATAAATCTGAGGTGATCTCCTGAAGCGGATGAGAAATGGTATGTAGAGGAATGAAAGAAAAAGAGAGCAAAAGCAAGAATCCAGAAGAGGAAATCTTGGAATCACAGAATGAATGGCCTGGGTTGGAAGGGACTGTAGAGATCATCTGGTTCCAACCCCCCTGCCATGGGCAGGGACACCTTCCACAAGACCACTGAGAGATGGTGGTATTGAGAGATGGTAAGATTTTAAAAACCTTTTGCTGAAATCTGTATTTATGCAAATTGAGATTTACATAAAAGGCAAGAAAGACAATCAAGAACACAGCTCTGTTTAGAAGTGCATGTTTTCATCAGTGAGATAACAGAGCCCAGTTATATTGATCTATTTACTTAAGGCTGGTCTAGTAAACCAAGTTTTGGAAGACAACACTGGAAAATGAAAAAAGGAATAGTCACATTCAATCTAGATAAGCAACTTCCCACTGAACACCAAAGGGTAGTGGAGACCCTACAGCTAAGTTCAGCCTGAAGCCAGCTCAGAAATTAGAGGTGGGGAGGACTGAGAAGGGTAAAAATATTTAAAATATATGCTACTTGTAATAGGAATAGGTGGATAGTTTTATGAATGGGCTGTGTTAGCAAGAAGATGAAACTACAGGTGGCTCACTGCTACCAGCACCCCAAGCAGACTCTGTTAAACGCATGTTATTGAAGGCAGACTTTGTCCACACAACCAGTGCAGTGCCCTGGTAACCCTTGGCAGAGCAAGGTATGAACTGCTGGTCACAGAGGGAACAGTAGAGTGGGTGGTCACTGCCATTTAAGCCTGCTGGTGCAACACTAATCAACACCAGCCTGAGAAACTGAGGGACAACAGCTCGTGTGATCCCATGGCTCTGCAGCCTGAGGGAGGCAGTCCGGAGACACAGCCCAGATAATCCTGAGAGTGACTGTGCCTCCTATGTAATTTCAGATCCACACCTCTAACAATGGGCTGCCTTACTAATTTCCTTACTACAACCACCTCTGCCTCAGTAATTTTCATCCCAAGAGAAAGGTTTAGTATTTGAGATATGCTCAAATATGTGTTGCTGCACTGGCAACTTGCCCACCACAGAGAAGGTATGAATAATTTGTGACAATAAAGGGGTGATATTATGTCCTTTGGAAGAGGCATTTTTCAAAAATGCTCCATATTATTTATGACCAGACATAAAAAAGCCACCAGTTAATACAGTTAATAAACCATGACAAGTTTGCTTTAAATGAGTGGGATATCTAAATCCAACATTATTTATTAGGCAATATGATTTTTCTTCGTATTTATCCATCAAACTTGGCACCCTTATTGCACATGCATTGTGCAAAGTGTCAAATTAAAGTATTGCTTATAAAAATAAACATTAGTTACTGAAGTGATCCAAATGCTTGATTAGAGTGTTATTTAGGGAAGCTAATAAATATCTTTAATAAATGTTTTCAACAGAAGTAGGAAAGCATGTAAGAAAAATTTTGGGGGTCTCACCTCCTTGCCATTCCTTTCTCCAAACAAAGAATGAGATAGAGAATTAAAGTGTAAAGAAAAACACGTCTCATGAGGGCTAATAAACCAAAGACCACATTAGCTACTGTGGCATCTCTCTTACAATGAGCAAAAGAACATAGTAACAACCAAAAGGACCTCTGCAGCAATTAGAGTGCAGGAAGTCATGAATGGAGAATGGAATTTCTCTTTGGTTTCATTCCATACCATTATTTGACTCGCATTTTTCAGCTGGAGCAGGCTCAGTCTCCATAAATTCCCACTCATTAAGCACTGAGACCTGAAAAATGCTGAGAATGATTCATCCACAGAGAATTCAGGCAGGAATAAAGACAGCCAGTGACCTCATGACTTTTCAGGGAGAGATCAGGATCCAGCCTTTGAAACCGATGTTGGATAAAGAGACAAATTACCATGTATTCATAGCAGAAAGTTTATCTTCCAAAGGTTGGCACTGGGGTACATGTGTTATTTTGGCTTTTGCAGCCAGAGAAGTTACTCCAAACACAAAATTAAGTATTCTTTAAACACTTAAAGCTGACTTGATCACCTTGGACAGGGTGATGAAGTAGCAGGGGGAAAAGGGGAAAAAAAAAAAGAAAAAATATCTTGTTAAAATTTTGGGTGCAATTTCTCTTCACACTAGGACAAGGAGAAGGCATTTCTCCTATGGCATTAAGCTTTCTGTGGAGGTTGAATTGAAGTATAAATAATGAACAGAAACAAAATGAGTAACTGCAGGCATAAGCTGTGAATTGTACCCAGTGAACTTAGTGCATGCAAACTATTTGCTACTGTGATTATTAAATATATTTATCTCTATTGGAAAACAATGTAAGTACTTACGCTGGAAAATTGTAGAGTCTCTGAGCCAGGATAAAATGGTTTTTTTTTGAAGTTATATCAGTTATAGAAATAATAAATAGTTACTTCCCTCAATAAAAAAATACAGAATTTTATGGCATTTTGTTCGCTAAGTTCAATTTTTTATTTGGAAAAATAAAATGGTAGCAAGGAACGAGCAAAAACTTTCACAACAGAAGAAGAAGGTGATATTCCATTGCCAAAAGGGTTAGAAATATACTTTTTTAAGCCAACCAACCAACAGACCAAGCACAGTCAGGGGCATCACCCCACCGCAGCCAACTAAACATGCAAAGCTTCAACATTAGGAAATCAGGTTTGAGACTGTTTCTGAGACAGCTGTCAAACTGCTGACTAGCAGAATGTGATCCAGTATTGCAGCAGGCAAATATGTGCCGGCTTAAATTTTTAGAAGTACTTGCACAACTGTATTTTAAATTTCTACCCTTTTTATGTGGTTTCTCTGCAACCACATAAACTGAAAAAAAGCAAATAAAGTAGTCATTCTTCACATGTAAGGCTTCTGTAAGCCTTCAAAATTACTTGAAGGAGTAGAGTACAAACATACTTGGATACAAGGTAAGAATGAGGTATATTAAGTATTTCTGGCCCAATATTTCAAATTCCAGAACAACATCTGGTCTACATAAGATTACCTGTTTATTGCATCTTTAGATTAAGTAATTGGTTCTTAGGCAGAAAATATAAATAACCTTTGATTTCTTGGCACTTATCCTGCTTTAAACATGATCAGGAAGTAGTTAATGGAGATACACATTTCATATTGATAAAAAGCCATATCAAAAAAATCCAGAACACGTTAAAAGACTCAGTGGATACGGTTATTTGAAACAGAGCACATTGATTTAGCCACAGTTCTCATTAAACTTAGCTGCAGGCAGACCCCTAAAAATCACTGCATATGTGGGAAAATCACTGTAAATCACTCTGGCACAGCAAGGCACTACAGTCAAGTAGGTATTCCCAAGAGCCCACACCAAGGAAAATCTAAATATTCTTTTGAAAATTTGAAAAAAGGGTAGGTATATTACAGTGTAACTCGACTGGTTTTAGTGAAGCTCTGTGAACTTACATTTGAAGCCCTTTGCCACAATGATGAGCTCCCTTTCCAGAAAGACACGAGCAAGTGTGAAAGGTTATGAAAATATTATTAAAATGCAAGTCAAATGAAATTTGATGAAGGTTACTGAAAGCAATATTCTTTACAGAAACCAAATGACAGAAAGCCCTGCTTTACTATCACTATTCCAGCAATGAAAACCTGATTCTGTGTTAAATATTTCTCAGGGATTATCTCAAATCCCTGTTTTCTTGCATAAACCTGCCAGGAAATCTCTGCTCCTCCATTTTCCCATAATTTATAAAATCTAATGCAGTGCACAACACTACTATATAGTCAGACTTCATATTTTAGAAAGCTATGGGCAGTGCAGGAGACTTTGTTGAGAATGCAAATACTACACAGAGCAGAAAGAAAAGAGCAGAAATTACTTTCATTTTCTACCCCATAAGTTTCCTACTTTGTCAAAATGTGCTGCTGCGAAAATTATCCAAAATTTTTACGGATGGCACCATGATCTTATAATTTTTGTTTCACTTTCTCTGAAATTTGGTTTTAATACCACAATATACCAGGAATACAGTTAGTAATTCAGAAGTCACATTTGACACTTTTACTGATTTGAGTTGCTTCAATTCAAATTTGGTAAAATTAACTGAGGTAAAATTAATTGATTTTATCTGAAGATAGGTTTTCTATAGATAATGCTGCAGAATTTGTATTTGCTTTTTATGGTTTAAAGCTATGCTAAAAAAAAGGCAAAACAAAGGTCAGCAATATTTATTAAGAGCAAATAATTTGCAAATAACAGCAAACATTTAATAGTAGAAAATTCTTGAAAATAAAAAAATCCTTATATCCTGGTAGTAGCCATACATAACCTATCTCTGAACTGCCCTACAAGTTACTATTTTTCTAATTTTATAGTACTCTCCAGACTTTCTCCAAACAAGTTAAAATACAATTATAATATTATCACAACTAAAGATTGCTTGTGAAACCACTGTCCAAAAATGACACTTGTTTGTTTAGCGTAGAGACAGCACAGGCCTGTCTGGGAGGACATTACTAAACTGCACATGGCTTCATTTCATGTATACTTTCTTTATGGACAGAAAACTGAGGCCTGACAGTTTCCTGTGCTGAAGTGGTGTGGAAAGGTGTGAAAAGCTTGCATGTCCTCAGAATTTTTCTCAGTGTGGGAGAAAAATCTTGGCTCTACTACTTTGGTGTTCAGCATGAGGGCTGCCTGAGAAGTTCAGTGCACATGAGTTGAACTCTGGCAAGACCTTGGCTGCTCCAAGCTTAGTTTCCTCCCAGAAAAAAAAAAAATTCCTCCCTCATTTATCAAACCATTGACCTGAGTGGCATCCGTTCAATCTTCTACAAGGCAGTGCTTGACAAGAATCTGATTCTTTGGACCTGTTCCTTCTTGGCACAGAAATGGTTTTATGATATCCTGGCAGAACACATTGGCTCTAAATCCATCTTGATTCACTGTGGGAACTTCTTCCTCAGAGAATCCTCAGATGACTTTTGAATTGGTCCCTTAGTCACATCTAGCATATCAACACCATGGTCATACTGGGATTTCTAAAATATATTTATTTATGTATTTCCAAATCCTACCAAAACCAACCTATAGAATATTACAATTGCCATTGTCTTCCAGTATTGCTGTATTCATTTTTGTCATATTTTGATATATATTTTATTAAGCACATCATTCCCAATTGGAGATTCTTTCCAATTTCTTTTGTTCAGATAATCTGGTTCACATTCTAGACTATATCCATATTTTAAGAGTGAAAATGTATTCGTAGAAAATGTAGGTTTATCTTTCAGCAAGTGATCTGAACTTTTTGAACTGAAATACCAAAAAATCTGTATTTCACTGGATTATTTTGAATAAGCCCTTCCAGTCTATAATATATTATAGAAATGTAGGAAAACCTTCCAAGCCTACCTGCCTTACTATTTATTTTTATTGCTATATGAAAAATGTAGCAGTTCAAATACCAGGATCTCATAATTTTTTTTTACTTCAATATCACGTTACCCTCTAGGTGTCTTACTAATCCATTTACACTTTTACCCCTGGCATTTGCTTATTGGTAAACCTACTGCTGGATTTTTTTAAGACTTAAAATTACAGACCTGTGCAGTAAATTAAAAAAAAAAAAAAAATGGGGTAGCAGCTATGGAAAATATCACTTGGGGATTTTCTATTATCCTAAAAAAAGCCCCAAAACAAAACAATAACCAAACCCTAAATGTGCCTTAAGATTATAAACTTTAAACTATATCACACTTTGAACATTACTGAATTTGTATACTTTTTTTGCATTGCTATTCCTCATTCTGATTGTAAATCTGGCGGGACTACACCGTTACTCTTTACAGTGCTGCTTCAGGGTGTTCAGACTCCACGCTTAATTGCTGGCTACGACCTAAAACACCTTTCCAAAGGTAGCTCTGAAAAGCCCTCCCTTTTCTATAGGGTCTATAGGAAGCTGCATTCCATCTCACCTTCGACCTTTAGAGGGCAGTGCTCCCTTTGGATACCCACAGATATTCCAGGAGGGCATGATGCTTCCATACCTGAGAGAGGTAAAACTTAGAAGCAACAAAAGAAATTTCAAAGGACAAGACAATTTCTTGCTTTGCTGATATGGGGAAGGGAGCCCATTCATCATGAGCCACACACTGGGTGAACCCTTTACATTTTGAAGGGCAGCAGGGACTTGAGGTCTTGTCAGTTTGGCTTTGGCAGTGACACTCCTGTGGCTGCTGAGGGGAGAATACCTACAGTAGAAAGGGTAGAGGGGAGTAGTCATAAAAATGAAATGCATCATACTCCTACTCCCAGTTCAGTCTCATTTTTATGCAGACATTCAAACATGATCAAGGCCAGCACGGCTTCTATCCGAGCTACCAGCATACCTTGAAGAATCAATACTGTTTACAGAATTACAGCTGTTTTTCCACAGGGTTAAGGAAACTTCCCAGAGAGATCATTCACGAGGCTCTCTGGCAGCCACACTCCCAATGTCACTGCTGGGACCAAGGCCCCTCCACAGGGGTGGCTCCAGTGACCCAGTGGGTCCCTGCTGGACTCCCTGCACACCCACTCACAGTAACACCAGGTTTCCTCACCAGCTCAGTCCCAGGATTTCCATAGCAGAGTCTCAGATGTTTTATTCCATAAAGCCATTTATCTCCAGTGCAGTAGCACAGAAACAGCCTGAGCTGGTGCCTCCAAGGAGGGACCCTGAGCAAAGAAACCCCTGGGCTTTTACCCCCTCACAGCCCAAGCACACCAAAGTCTCCTTCTCCTCAGCCATCAGCTCCTGCCCTGTGTCTCAGTGTCCCTGACCTGGCTGTGCCACAGGTCCCTGTGCCCGTTGCTGTGCAAGGGGTGGCAGTTCACAGCCTCTTGTCTCAGGCTCCAATCCAGACCTCAACCTGCAGTTCCATCCACAGCTCCACTGAATGCATTTCTCAAGGGTAAGAACGTATAGATTTCCTAAAGCCTCCCTCAGAGTGTGATGGAGGGCAGCAGTGTGAGGTGAGACTCTGAAAAAGGCCAAGAATTCATTCTTCAATGAAAGACCTGTTTTCTATTTTTGTATGTAACTTACTCACCAATACTAAGAGTAAACTTTTCAGATTTGTTTTGTAAAAGGAAATAAAAACCACAAAGAGAAGAAAAGACTCAGGGCTCTGATCCATGTGTCCAAACATGTGGTGGGAGGAGTAAAGAAGAGGCAGCCAGGCTCATTGTCAGTGGAGCCCAGTGGCAGGACAACAGGCTATGGGCACAAATGGGAATGCAGGAAACTCCAGGCCCAGCATCCTACCCTGCACTGAGTCCTAATCAGGCAGACATCACCCCACTGGGGCTCCTTCATCTCCATCCCTTGCCCAGGGCCTGCAGCTGTGCCTGGGCATGGTCAGGCTGTGGCCAGTGCTGGTCATCACTCATGCCCCATCCTCACTGACCTCACTGGGGGCTACAGGACAGGGATGGTCAGGCAGGGAGGGCACAGCGCTGCACTGCACTGTACTGCCCCCAAGACCATCTTTCTTGAAGTTACTACCTGATCAGAGTCTTCATCATTTTAGCATGTTTGAACAGGTTCGGTTTTTTTTTTAATTCCCTGTTCAAGTTATGCTTAAAAATGTTTTAAGTGCATGTTTAGACACAACAGATGGATGTGACAAAGCTTCCACCTTGTCCTTGTGCTCCTTCCTGACACAAGGAACACACAAAATCCTGGTTTGGAAGAGTTCAGCTGAAGGGTCTTCACATGTAGAATCTGCTTGACATCTTGGATGTGACATCATGGCCTGTGTTGCAGAGCTTTACTTATAAATGATGTTGCTGGACACTGTAGTAACTTTGGATATGATTTTCAACAGGATTTAAATAAAAATGTGGTCTTTCTCTCACCAGTAGCTAATTAGCACACAAATCTGTCCCTTTTCCTGTCACACAAGCTATATGACATAATTTAGAGGCATAACAAGAGGTTGCAAACTTTGCTGCTAAAATGCCTTTTTGACAGCATGGCTCTCTTTGCCCAGAGGCATCATGGTCATGTGTATGACATTTTGTGTCTGCTGGTCCAGGCTTAGGAAGGTCCACAGGGTCTGTATTGTGGGTGTCAATATCTGAGAAGGTCATCCAAACCCATTCCAAATTCACTGGGACAAACAGGCCTGTCTGGAGAGTCTGTTCTGGCAGAGGAGGAACCACATCAGCAAGCAGCCAGCTACTTCATTAAATAAAAGGAACTGATCCCCTCTTCTACTATGAAAACAGCAGAGGATAGTTTCAACAAAAATACATAAGACCATGTTTTTTATACAATTTTTATACTGTTGTTTAAAATATCTGATATGGCCCACTAAATAAGGTTTCACCAGTAAGAATGGCAAGATGTAAGAAACTGGACCTAGTAAACTTCTGAAAAGCATTCATAAGATACAAGTCATTAGCTATCAACACTTACAGACCACGAACTGAATTTATACTTTACAAGGTTAGGACCAAAGGATAACTTGTAGTTGAAGGGATTTCAGGAAGTCTTATCCAAACTCGTGTTCAGAGAAGAATGCTGGCACTGCCACAAAATGCAATGCTTTATCCAAATTGCTTAGTAGGTAGGCATTATCCTCACCTTACTTGCTTGATGACCTCGATCCTAAATGCATTTGTACCATGATTGCTTTCACATTTGGTTGAAGTCTTTACTTTTTCCACATCCTTTGAATATTCTTCCTTGGGTTAATAGCCATTCCATGTGATCTCTCAAGGCTTTAAATCAATAGTCATCAAAGGAAAGCTATTTTGCTGCCATAACTTGACGCCAAAGAAGTGTTTTGAAGTCATGAAAAAGTTGTACTAACATTTAACTTGGTAAGTAGACCCTAGCCATGACCTAGTGTTCAGTCATAGAAATTCACATATAAAATCAAAATGTATTTTTAATGAAAATCTGTTTAACTGATAATTTGCTTCTATGAGAAGCATGAATTTTTGATCTATTGGAATATGAGCATCAAATCTTTTTTTAATTCTTTAGATTTATGTTGTTGGTTCTAAACAAGTTAAAGTGAGGCAGTATATTTCAACTTACAGTGCATATTCACTTGTACTCATTGACAGACATTGAAAACAATCCATTTATTCATTAGAGAGTGCCAAAAATAACTCAGCAGTTTCTGTTTTGCTTCTATTCATAGATTGCCTCATTTCATGTTAATCACTTCTTGCAGCACTTGGCACCTTGCAAAAAAATTCAGAACATCTTGAATTATTAGTTGTTTACTGTATTCACCAAATAAAAATGAAAACATAATACTAATAAGCACTTTGTAGCAAGTCCCATGTAATGAGATTGGGGCATTGGAATCCTCTGTAATGTACCCTGCCATTTTGATTAATATCATGAATGGTAAAGTAATTTCAAGCACACAGATGCATATTCAGATGTGTGAAGACAATGGTTATTTTAAGCATTTCTTGTTTAAATGTAGAATTGGAAGGTCTTAATTATTATTCTAAATTATCATAATAATAGTTGAATTTGGTTTGCCTATTGTACCTCTTGATTAAGCCTCAAAGGTGTATGCATTTGTACATTTTTAAGGTTCCATTCCATTATTAAGTGACTGACATTTCAATAAGAGGCTTAAATTAAACCATAGCAAAAATTGAAGTAGAAATGGTAACACTGACTTCTGCAATAAATTCTGTCCCTAGGGCCTTTTTGAAGAGTGATGTAGTTGTTGTCTCCTAAATTGTTTATTGAAGAGGTTTTACAGTAATGTAACAAATGAAATCCCATAGATAACATTCTATTTCCCACAAATACTGAAAAACTGTATGAAAACTTCCAGTGTCATAGTTTATAGTGATCTTGTCCTGAATAAACTCATAAACACTTTATTCTGCCATTCAGTTTATATGTTGCTGCCTCACATTTGGATTGATGGTTGACAGCAGCGATGTATAAATTATGCATGCCAATTTACTGAACACCATTAAACCCAAAGAGTATGGGTAATTTCAATAATTATACATATAAATAGTATTATTAGCTCTGTCAAACTCAGTACCTGGGTAGCATGTCAGTATGTAATATCTACTAGGGATTCAAAAGGTTCAGGGTTTTGCATGAGGTTGGTGACTGGAGAGGTTCCAGCTACCATTTCCACACAGCTCATACCTATAATATGCAACTAGACACCACTCTTAAGATGCAGAAAAGCTTTGGTGCTGGCTGATCTGTCCACATCTGTGCTGCATTATTAGAAAGAAGACAAGAACTGAAAAATAATTTTAGTAAATACTGCTCCAGGGGAGTTTAAATTACTGTCACCGAAGAACTGGAGAACCTTCTCCTCTGTATTGCTGAAACCTTCAGGTACCTGTTAAATCCCAAAGCTCCTCTCAAGTGATGTGCCTGGAAATTGTTGCTTTCTACCCAGAGAGGAGAACTTCCACTCTGTTACTGTTTTCCAGCTTCCCTTTAGTGCTGTCTACAGGCCCCATGATGGTAGATGTTGTGCAAACACATAATGAGCAACAGCCACAGAAAACTTCTTTAGATGGACAAGGAAAACAAAGGATTGGACAAACACCTGCCACATTTCCTTTTTTATCAATTATTTCCATGCCTGGTATGCTTTAGATGCACTGCCCAGACAAGGCAGCATCATCCTATGCACATGGAATCCCAAATTTGTCAAGAATTTCCAAGTGAAAGTCTTACAGAGACTGCTGCTAAACAACCTGACTTCTACTTTCAAAATCAGAAGTCTCAACAGAAGTGATGGAAACAGCAAGTGTGCCCAATTATTGTTTTAATTTTAAAACTTAGCCCAGATATAGAGAGATAAGGTGATTTTTTTTCTTCAGTGTGGGTGTATAGGTCTGACCACTGGAAATAATGGTGTGAAAGAGATTTAATGTGAGTAACATTATGATTATTAATCTGAGAGCTGAAAAATGTATATCCTCTGCAGTCATAATGTTTGAGCAGTGTTCTGCACACCCTGATTGCATATTTACATGAAATGTTTGCACCCACACAGAATTCTGATTTGGCCTTATAATAACCTTTAGAATTCCATTAAAAACCTTTTCCTTACATTATTCACTACAGAAACAACATGCTTTTGATTTTTTTTTTTTTTTTTTTTGCTATTGCTACCAATGCCTCAGTTTCATCTTGAGTAATTTTAAGACAATCTGTAGGTAACAAAAATAATTCAAAGTAAGTAGAAATTAGGTAGAAATTAAGTGTAGATTATTAAGCATGGAAAAGGAAGGAAAATGTTTAGTATGGAAAGCAACACAAAACAGCTTGTAAAGGAAAGGTAAACATAATGGCCATATATGATGAGTTACAAAGAAGCAACAAGGGGGATGGAACTCTTCAGAATTTACAGACTGTCAGCAGCTCTTCCTCCAGTAGGAAAGTACCAGGGAAGCACAGGAAACTTGCTTTTTGGTCCCCTCAGTTTATAAAACACTCTTTTAGAAATGAAGAGAGGATTCCTTACATTGTGTGATCCTGAGGGGTAAGGATGGTAGTTGATGAAACAGATTCACCTCTTTTTCCTTCTTGGCAGCAGCCCTCTGAAGTGTCTGTGCAGAATTGTCTGAATATTTTGGTTATCCCATGCATTGGGAAGCTCTGGAAAGAAGCAAGCTTCTCCAACAGCCCATTGTAATCCCGCTCTGCTGCTTAAGCAGACATTAAAATAGCTCATCCACACTTTTCTGGTCCCTTTTATTTGGGTTTTTTTTGTGATTATGTTACTAACTCCCTGGCTGTCAGAGGGAATCTGTTAATGAATTAGAACAACTCAAATGTTGCCACGTGTTGTGGCCTGATAGCAACCTCTCATAATTACTAGCACCAAAAGCATACACCACTCAGGGCAGCATACACCACTCAGCTGAACTAGATCAGCTAAGCCCTGCAGCCACCAGGACTACACTGAATTACACCAGCTCCAGATTTGGCCCTGCTTTTCAGAGTTTGGCCTGTGTGTCATGTTGCATCTTCTGACAGGCTGTGAGCACACTTGCAGGGCCATCTGCAAGGTCTCCTTTAGCAGGACAGAAGTAATTTAAAGTTTCTGCATTTTAAGGATCTCTTTGCAATGTGCTGAAGGACCAGTCCCTCACAGCCATTCTCCCAAAGCTGTGCCCTCTCTATCCTACCCATGGATACATTCAAACACTGCAATAACCAATATCAAGCTCTAAAAGGTAGATATCACCAGAAGAAACACTTCTGTCTCTAGTTTTATTTTATGGGGATTATTATTTTGAACTGCCAAACTGAAACAGACCAGCTGGAAGCACCACCTGAAAGGGCTCTTGATTCATGATGAGCTGGTTGTGCACATCAACCAGAGACACAAACCACTCTGTAGCATCCACGGAAGTGCCAAATCATGCTCAGGCTTTGTGTAAATCATGGGACAGATTCAAGCTACCAGTCAGACTGTAGCTTTTCCACTGAAAGTCATGAAAGGGTGATTGTTTTATTTCCCTACAGTTTTCTGGCTGTACAAAACTTTTACTAGAGTGCCCCTATAGTCCAGATCACAGCAGCAGTCTTACCTCTCGCTGATTGTACAACAGGAATGTATTTTCAGCCTGTTCTTATGCCTTCCCTTAAGACTTTTCTTCTGCATAATGGAAATAATCATAGTTCTTCCCTCTATGCAGAATTTACTTTGCAGAAACATCACCACCAGGAAGAGTCAGAAGCAAAAGCTGAATCCACAGAGCTGACAGACTGCTTCCCACCCCCTAGTAGGTGATTACTGGCATGGCTGTGGGTCACTGCCTATGCTGTCCCTTCACAGCAGGAAGGTTTCTAAGTGCTATTTTCTGTTTAAAGGATAGTCCAATAATTCCATGTGCAAGTGTCTGCCTGCAAACTCTCCTGCTCGAGAGCATAACTAATTTTACTTTAACCAAAGCCCACCAAGGCTGCAGGCAACAAAATAGGGGAGATTTTCAGGGAACTGTAAAATATTTACTGCATTTTTTACCAGTTTTTCCACCAGTTTTTAATTTCAGAGTATTATTTTAATTTTTTTTTGATAAAACTGTCATGATTTAGAAAAAGTCCTTTTTGAAAATTTAGAAGAAAAAATTTAAACATGCATGCACTCAGTATTCAGCATGCCAGTTTTTCACTTTGTTCTATGAATAATACCACAGAAATAACACACTCAAAAGTTTGTGACCATGTGGAGGTCAAGATGAAGAGTCTCTGGACTATTTTTCTGCAATGCTCTGACTTCAGTGACTCTCACTGTTGCCCGTGCTTCCTCTCATGTGATGGGCACTTTGGAATGAAGGCCCACTGACTACTGAAATCTATTGCATTATTTCAGCTCTTGGAGATAAAAGATGCAAGAGGCAAAAGTCTAAAATGGCATTTTGGGAGAGCAGGGAAAAGCTGAGTTATTAACTCTATCTCTGAATACCTAGTTTTCCAGGGAGCTTTGGCTAAGTAAATGATATTTCTTTGGATAACTGGAAATCAGTGTGGAAGGAGCAGGTAAACTCAAATCCTACCCAACAGACAAAATTAAGGTTTACATGAATTATTTTTAACTTCTATTACTTTATGCATGCAAGAGGTAGAATTTGGGATGGAAAGAGTATAATCATCATTATTATTTCCAGTTTTCACTTGCAAAGGTATGTAGACAAAAAAGGACAGGGAAAAAATACCTCATTTAGAAACACAGATGAAACTGTAGAAGGTCAGACTTAGTAAATAGAAAGGGGGAAATAATAGGGAAAGAAATATTTGCAATTTTTAAGAGACTAAAACCTCAAGTTTAATCTATAAAATATGATTCGGTATTGTGATGTTAACAAACATTCTGGAATATTGCAGGAGGTTACTTTAGACATGTACTAAACACACCTGATTTCCACAGGAAGTGAAGAGACACAACCAGATTCTAATCCCAAAGATGCAGTCAGAAGTTACTCTGGGTAAGCAATGCATAGAGATTAGACCCTGTTATTAGAAAATATGGATACTTCACTTGGCTTGAAGGAGTTTTCCCTGCCTGGTAGCTCTCAGAGACACTAAGTACTAAGAAAACTTAGTATTGGAATTCCACTTCATTTGTGAAAGTAAATTGGAATTTACATTATTGATGAAAATCACTTCTTCATTTTTGTACTAAATTAAAATCCAGTAGAGTAAAACTGATATTTTCCTTTCTATGGCAATATTTCACTATTCCTTATGAATTTTTAGTCTGAGCCTAGTCTGAAGAAAGTCAGCTGAGCCCCACTGTCACTAGAGCCACTCTAAACTAAATCTAATTTTTTTTCTTGTTCTACTGGCAATTAATCAACAATTATTTTTATGTAGATCCACAGGACAATGAGAAGATAGAGAGACGCTAGGCCAAAGGGAAACCAAAAGACACTGCTTAAGTAATCCGTCTAACAAAATTATCATTATCCCAGAAAGGAATAAAAGGAGATTTTCTCACTGAAAATCCAAGGATGCTTTTCTAGCAAAACATGAACTAATTCAAAACATCTAGATGATAAGAGAGTTCCTAAATATTCTGAGTCTGACTCTGGATCTAGGTCTGTGCCCAAGCTAGTCCTGAGACATCCACTTGGATTTGGACTTGACCATCAATAGATTGGAAAGTTCTTCGGGGTAAGCACTGTCTCTGGGTCTGAATAAGAGTTACTCTGACTTTAGGGCTGCAGATGAATTGGAGTTCTTTTAGCATACGAAACTGTCTAGACCAAGAAATTTATTTAGGATCCACTTGAATTACCCCTTGTCTAAAATCAGAGGAGTGTTCAGAACCTAAACACAAAACACATAGGAAAGCTTCTCACAAAATAATCCCACTAATAGCTAAAAACCCCAGTATATTTAGGGCATCATAAATGACCAGGAAGGATGCTACACAATTAAAAAGCGAAGAGCAAAGGCCTGAATTATGCCTATCTCATTATCTCATTAAACAGAAAATTATCCTCATATCTTTTGTTTGCTCTGTTCCATTATGTTTTCTTTGCTGTTTCCAATGCTGGCCTTCCCAGGCTCTATCAGCCTGTTAGCACCTTGCACAACCTTGCTAGGCCTTCTTCTGTGATCCACTTTTCAAATTTATTACCACCTGCCTGAGTTTATTTCCCCTTCATCAAGAAGACATTTCTAAAAAGGCTCAATTTCTCGTAGCCCTAAACTTAGTCTTCCTTTGCTCTTGCAGAAACAGGTGGCATCTATACCTTCCTGAACATCTGGAAGTGCCTAGCACTGCAGGAACATGTCATAAACAGGAGACTGAATCATCACAGCAGCCATCATGATGTTAAGGTGCTCCTCTTCCTGTTCCACTCTTTACTTACTGTGTTGACACAACAGATTAAAACCAGATTGACATGAATTCTGACTACAGGTCAGTGGTTGTCTTTCCTTTGTCCCCTGTTCATAACCCCTACAGGCTGCAGTCTCCTGTTTGTCTCTACGTTAACAATTAGGACCCCGTTTGACCTTTTTGTTTCCAGAGATGATAGAAAAAAAATTAAAACAAAGCAAGTTAAATCTTATTTAAAATACAAGCAGTGACTGCAGTGGAAGAAGAAGCCAAACAGGGCTGGAACCCTGATGGTGCATGACAAGACAACGTTGTCTAACTACACACCAAAACCAACTCCATGTGCAATAACCTGGAGTAGAACCTGACCCACATCTTTGAAGGAAGCTGAATGGGAGTTTACCTGGACTCACTCTTCATGCATCCAGGAAAGAGTGCTTGTGGGGAAAACAGGAGGCCAATTTAAGCAGCCTTAAACAAAGTGGTTGAGCCCTGTGCAACTGCAGGTAAATCAGGGGTTAAAGCTGCCTTAGATAGCCAGAGGCTCCACAGCTGCTTCAAGTGTCTAATTGTCAGCATCTTCTCTCACATCCAGATTTATTGAGGAAAGCAGGGAGAATGCACCTTTCTCCTCTGGGAAAAATAAGCATGCACATCCTGTGCTTGTGTGTGTGTACACATCCCTATAAACATACACAGATGCATGCAGGAGGTGGCCTTGCCTGTAAAGCAGACAGACAGTTTTACCCTCTTAATGGATCTGTGCCTGGCTGGTGGTTCTGCATTGGTTTCTTTCATTTTTACAACCAGAATAATATTTGGCAGCCAGCATATCTCAAAAGATTGTTATGTTGACGGTTACTCTCTGCACAGAAATGTGAAAGACTAGGATGTGAAAGACCAGCTACACTTGTCAATAAATGGACTGGATTAGATTTGACTTTTTAAAAAAATATTTATTTGACTGAAAATTGTTCCCCAAAGCATTTTTAAACACCTCTGACTGGGATATTTGCATACTCAATTTACTTTATTGAGGTACAATATGTTTTCTGGTACACACTCATGAGGAAGCAGCTAAAGAAAATTCATTAGAAGCAATATAACACCACCAATGACCTTGGTCTTGGGAAAAGCAATAAAGGAAACTCCCTTTGCAGCTGCAAAGTACATTTAAGAAAGTGGCAGGGCCATGTAAACGTCCTACTACAGATTCCTCAGGTGCCCTCTGCAGATTTACACACTGGAGCTATTTTTCACTGAGCCCTGTCCTATCCTATGCATGGCACTCATGAAATGGAGGTAAGAAAATGCACCCTCTTCTAAAAACTGGTTTCACAGTAGGTCTGTTTTCTCTCTGATTTTAGGTGTAAGCCACTACTCAAATAGTCTTTGTCCTTCCAGATCAGCAGAGGGAAAATAAAAAGCTCACAAAAGGATAGAGTGAGAAAATACCCTCAGAAACAGGAAAGACTAATATGAACACTTGTTAGAATTTTGTAATCGGGGCCAAAATTGACCTGAGAGAATACTTTTAAACTGCCTCTGAACTGTTGAAGCACAGTTCACTTGATTTAGAAAGAAATTGAATCCCAGATGACACAAAACCTGCTAAGGATGTTTATATCTTGGAAAAGGGAAAACTTTTTCCTGCAGGGCTTGAATCAGTGTCACTAATTCCCTTCCTCCCATACATCCAGCTGCCGTAGCAAGCAACATGTAGCAGCTTTCTCTCCCACCCAAGAAAGCACTCTCAATAAAAACTGCAGCTGATATTTACTCTGTGCAAGAAAGACCCCTTCACCTTCAGGAAAACAAAGTTTGCTGCTCTTTCTTTTAGGAAATCCAAGGCTTTCATCTTAGCTGGAAAAGGAAGGGAAATCTGGGAAAGTGTACTTAATATGCAAGAAATTACAGATGAAAAATACTTATTAGATCATTTAGCTCACTCATTTTCCAGTGTAGGATATTCTCTACGGTAATGTAACAGTGATTTCATTGAAGTTACCCACTTAGTCTCAATAGCCAGAGCTTATCATTCCAGGGAGTACTGCACTGTCAGGAAAAATTGTTCCCTCAGTCATCTTTATCAAGTGCTATCCAGAACAGACACAGATAAAGGTTGAACCACTGTGGCACTACATAACAGTACTAAAAAAAACCAAGGAAGATGTTTTTGCTTTTTGAATTGAGCTTTTGACACAACACAAAAAACCTCCCCAGACCATCCAAAGGCAGGTATGAGATGTCTGGGTTAACACACAGTCTGATGTAGCCAAGTTGGATAATCTGCAATTTAACTGAAACTGTAAAATGAGAAGGAAGGAAAAATGAACAAAAGAAAGATTAAGAAAATAATTTTTTGCTGTTCACTTTCAAGATCTGTTTCGTGGTCCATGGGAGGAGCTTCCCATAAACCTCTTGATTACTTCATTAAAATTCTCCCTTATAGCTCTCTCTGAAAACAGCATGGCCACTGACAAAACTGCCTGTCATAATGACAAATATTATGCCATTTTCCCCCTTCATTTCCTCTTTAATTACTTCCTTTATTTACTGAGATTCCTCTTCTTTCAACCCTACTAAGGCCACCCCTTGATTCTGTTTTTGTGCAAATCCCTAAAAAATAATGTTCTGGTTACTGTCTAGAGTGTCTAAAATGCACAGTGGTACAATATTACTCTTCAATAATACATAATTCTCTCCCAAAAACACTACTAATTTTCCAGTTTTCCCCAGCATGATGAACAAACTCAGACACATTTCAAAACCTCAAGCACTGTGGAATTTGAGTGCTTTTAAAAATCTTTGCATCACAAGAAGGGACTTTCAGTTGTACACCAAGTAAAATGTAGCTTTTCTAGGATTACATCTTCACCCTCATCATGACCTGACCTCACATCTCCATCAAGTTTAAAAGGTTACTATCAAGCCTTCAAATTGAGCTGGCTACATAAGTCCACTCCACTAAAAGCATTTTTTCCACAAATAATGAATTTTTCCTTACTCATGTAAGTTAAGCATTAAAATAAATTTATCTCCTTAAGCAGTTGTGCTATTACACAGAAAAAATACCCAATCAACTGAAAAATAGATGGATCTTGGCATCTCAATAACTTTCCTTGTAGAAGTCCTGCAAGCAAAAACTGACATTGAATACTGTTAGAGTGGCCATGTTGTTACTGAAAATCTAGTTTTCAAATATTTTAGGACAATGCTGAAGAATTTTCAGCCAATGAAGGAAGTGGGACTTTAGCCCCCAGAAAACAGCCTTTAGTTTGCTGCAGGTAAGGCATGGCTGGGGCCAGCACAGACAGATGTTTCTTTCCAGAAAGAGCACATGGTTTAGGGATACATGCCGCAATTTGAGTCTGGAGAGGACCCTTTGCCCTCCCCAAACAAGATAAAAAGGGTTCTTGTCTTAAATGCAAAAATGTTGACTATTTCTCAGGAAAAACAGGGTTTGGAACACTATGTTTCATGACTGCATACAGTCATGAATATATTTACGTGAATATATTTACACAAATTTACTCACAGTAAATTTATGATAGGTTAGGAACTCTGTTAGAATTTTGTGGCTTATCTCTAACTTAAAGTATTAATTGCTTTTCTTGCTTCTGGTTGCATATTGTTATGAGATTTAAATTAATCCATGTATTTTTCTTCCACTTAGATGAAATGGACTTAATTAATTTTGTAGATCAGATAGAACAACTGAGTTACATAAGGGGAGAAGCCTGTAAAACATCTATCTCAATAAAAGAAACAAACATGAATGAGAAATTTCTCATCACTGCTGATAAATCCTCTTCTCTGCTTCTAATCTTTAGTAAAAACCTGAACAGTATAAAAACTGCTTTAGGGTTTCACAAGGCTCATAGTAGAGCATCACATGGCACCATGGTAAAACTGATTCATCTTGACCTTTCCTTTCACAGTCACACATGAAATTTCACATGAAATTTCACATGAAACGCACATACATTCTAACAAACCTCCAGTACATACCCATATTTATACTGCATGCTTTCAGAAGCAAGCAGCCGAGATGCTAAAATAAGATTAAAACTGATATTTCAATTACACTTCATTATATGTGGTTACATTCTTGAATCTTTCAGCTTTTATCTTGCATTAACAGGTTTATAGCACTGATAAATTATTCTTTCAATCAAATACTATTTTGTGTACATTAAATCTGAAACATGATCATTGTACCATTTGTAAGAGAAGAACAAGAGAAGAGCAAGAGAAAAGCAAGTTGTATAGTATCAGTATGAGTACAAAGTAACTAATGAATCTGTTTACCCATACCTTTCACTAACAACTAGATATGTATGTCTCCTGATAACAGAGATTTTATTTGGTTCTCCTTTTGGGTTCAATCTCAAGGTGAAATGACAGGCATCAATTCTTTTGCCTGGGATATCTTGGGTGTCTCTGGGATATATCTCTAGGATATATGTGGGGATATATCTCTGGGATATATCTGTTGTCTTGGCCTCAGGGGTGCAGCTCCCCCACACAATATGCTCTGCACCTCTGCTCCAGTTAAAAACAAAGACCAGAAATAGCAAATCATTCATACAGAACTAAATAAACTGTGAGTGCAGACATTTACCACCACCCTCAGCAAAGCCCAAAACGATCAGCATGACCCTGTACTTCTTCCTCACCCTCTAGAGCTCCTGAGGCCTTTGGTTGCCACATACACTGCCTACAGGCATTGAGCAGATTTTCAACAGATCCAGAACCTTCATCCCTCCTCCTGCAGCAGTCCTGAAGGAATATTATGAGCTCCCCCTTGCTCAAAAAAAGAGTGACATGAAAAGCATCCATAGGGAAGCGGGGGCAGGAGGGGCTACAAGCATCAAATTACTCACTCCACAGAATAGAAAGTACATGAACATCAGGGAAGCAAAAGTGGAATACAATAACCTGCTGTCAAAATGTCAGAGGAGCAAGTGGGGCTCAGATGATTTTGAATCAGTTTATGTAGGCAACTTGGCAACCTAGAAATACCCAGAGAGCACAAAGGGAATGGGAGTGCTATCAACGCTGGAAATTGGCACATAGTCTCAAGATATACTCACAGTAACTTTCACACAGAAAGAAGCTCTCTAAGATAATTGCAGGCACCACATTGCCTGCTTGCTTCTTGCCCTGTGTTAGAGATAGAAAAGAATTTCAGAGCAGTGGAAGAGCTCATATGAACTATCACAAATAACTTCTTCAAAGTCCTACTCCCTCACTTAGAGTCAAAGAGAATTGAGCTTTTATCCACTGAAACATGTTTTCTACAGTGATTGACTCACAGTTACTCCATTTTTTCAAAATATACCTGCATACCTTAGGAAAAATAGCACATACACTCATTGCCTTACATAAGGACCATAGCTAGGCTGCTATCATCCAATGATCTCCATTTACAGGCTTTTCACGGATTCAGGAAAGCATGTAGATGAAACATTTTAAGCATACAATAGGCTCTGTTTTAGTTTTGCCTATGCATCTTTAGATTGCAATCACTCCAGTGACCTAGGAAACACCATGTGAGAAAATCACAGAAGAAACCAAATGCAGCAGGATTGGAGATTAAAAAAAAAGCTTATAATTTTTGATAAAAGGAAGTTCTTGAAAGCATGTGTGTTCTCTTGACTTTGGAAGTTCAAGTCAGAAGCCCTACTTGAAAAATAAAAAGCAACTCTAGACAAATTTAAAAAATAGCAAAAAAGAAATAACCTGGGTGTTTTCAGGTCAGATTTAAATTCAGTGTTTGGCTCCTAGTAACATGTATGCACGCAGTTTACTTTGGTCAGAGAACACTGATTTTGGAAATTTTGTAGAACCAGATCTTTATCATGTCCCACTTTTAAATCACTTCCAAGCACATTCTGGCACATAACGTGCAATTATTACAACCCAGAATTGCTCTCGTTTGAAAAAAGAATACAAGATGAAAACCACAAAATTAATAAGTATTTTGTGCAATAGCATGAATAGCTTTTCCACTGTCACTGCAAATGTTCTACCATGAAAACAGAGCAAGAGGAACACACATCAATCCAAAGTTGCCTAGCAGGGAGAGATGCCTTGAGAAGGGAAACATGACAGATTCTTCCTCATCTCCTGCCAGGAGATACTTCTTGAAGACTTTAGTAACATCTACACAATGAGAAAGAAGGAATAGGCCTGCTTTCCAGTTCCTTAAACCCAAAAATCACTGGTCCTCCACAGCATTACTTTAACATCACTCACCATGGCTGACTGGTCTCACGTGAAGTTAGCCCTGTGAGATCTGTTTAATTTTTTATTCCCCTCAGCAGCAGAACATTAATGGGTGGCAGGTTTTGGGGAGCAGAATCCTGTTTGCACACATTAAGGATGACATGGGGCAGGATGCTGTAATTCTCCCAGCACAATGCATTTCATAAATTCCACCCACTAAGCATTGCATTACGGAATGGCTCCATTAGAGACACAGCCTGGTTGTTATGTAGTCGAGCTTTGCAAGCTCATAGAGCTATAAAGATATATAAATTTTATTAGAAAAATAGATTTTATGTAGGACCATGACACCACTTTATAAGCTATGCTATTTAGACCTGAAGTGATAAAATACATCAATGTCATGTATTGCATTTCCATTGTGTAGCAATTTTTTTCTCTCTCTCCCCCTTATATCCTCAGTCTCTAATCTGTACAAATCCTATTGAATTCTACCAATGTCATTTGGATTGCTTGATCTTAAATTCATTTTATGACATAAGCAAATATATATTCTGCTTTTCATTCCATTTTATGAGTCACTTGTAAGAAATGATTGTGGCTCTAAAACTAACCCTTGCAGTTCAGCCAGTAGTGTTTTCTCTTATTTGAGGATGTTCCATTAATTTTTGCCAAGGATCTTTTCTTTGATTCCTTTTTTTCCTTTCATCATTAAATGGCTTCCCTGCATGTTCCTTTTAATACCACTAAGGATTCATTGGGAAAACACAAATATTTTCACCTGTGAACTCTGAAATACAATGGAAATTAAAAATAGCTTTTTCGTGTGGGAATACTGACAGTCGCAAACTTTACAACTTTTCCATCCCGAATAATTTTAAGTGCATCAAAAGTATTACATTGTAATGTACTATTGTAACAAAATATTTTTGTAAGGCTGACAGCTAATGCAAAATTACTTATCAAGGCTAAAAAGAAATTCAGCCATCTTTAAAAATTATCTTAATTTAGGCAGAATTTATTTGGAACAGCATGACTTTCATACAGTTTTATCATTGCACCTCTCCTTTGCAGTCTTGAAGCTTTATTAATAGCTCACTCTTTTCCCACTTAGTAGCAAATGAACATTTCAAACTTTAGTATTTTAAAAGATGACACAGAGCTCTCACATAATTTTTTTTTTACTGACACTTGGTGAACCTTCCTTTGCTGGCCACAAAAATCCCTCAACTTAGGCATTTTCATGTGTTGGACTGATGGCATGAAAGCAATATTTGAAGACTCATGAAGACAGTAGGAAGTTGGAAAACTGGACCAGTTCCCATGCTGGGTTCTAGGACAGAGGGAAAGCTATCAGAGATAGAAAGGGTATGCATTGACAGGAAAAAAAAATGCTAATTCAAACTGAGAGTAGGTTTAGGCTGGATAACAGGGAGAAACTCATCACTTTAAGGGTGGTGAGGCACTGGCACAGGTTTCCCAGAGAAGCTGTGGCTGTCCCATCCCTGGAAGAGTCCAAGGCCAGGTTGGGTGAGCTCTGAGCAGCCTGGTCTGGTGGAAGGTGTCCCTGCCCATGGCAGGGGGTTGGAACAAAACGATCTTTAAGGTCCTTCCAACCCAAACCATCCTATGATTCTATAAAAAGTTAGAGTATTTGTAACTATCCACAAATAATTGGATGACATGAGACTGACTGGTTATTCCACAGTTACAAGTACCACAACAAGGAAATCCCCAAACTCTCTTCCTTGGACTCTGAGGAATGCTCTCCCAATCACATTTTGCTTTTGTGGCTGACTTCATGGTTTCACCCTATATGGCCAAAATAATGAAAAAAAAGGCATTCTCAGGGAAGCTTCCATCCAGGCTTGTTCCTCTCAATTCCCCAGCATTTTCAGGTTACTTTTCTTCTTCCCCAGAAGTGCCTAAATGAGCTACCAGTAGTCTACATCAATGCCACCACTCCTGTGCAGATGTTCTCTCTTCACCAGTGTCAGTGCTATACTATTGGAAAGATCTTGTGTCCCTGTGGAACAGGAATATGTGCCTCCCTGGTAGGTGTGCACACATATTGTCCGTGCTACACCTTTAATGTTATGTTAAACTGAGACAGCTGATGACAATTTACTGAGAATTGCTTTAATGAAGTTAGTACAGAAGCAAACACATGCTTCTAGGAACAACAGAGACACCTAAATTAAATGGAAATGGATGAGATTAGTATGTTTACAGGGGAAGAAAAAAAAGGTGAAATACACATTTAACATTTTTATGTCCTATTTAGTGCAATCAAAGAAGATCTCAGCCCCCAGACACAACACACACAACATTTTAAAGACCATTCTGTTAATAGTTGTGCTTATCTGGCATTCCTTTACTTTATCTCTCAAAGAGAAATAGTTTCCAGAAACAAGAAGCTGATGGGCTGCTGTTTGTGTAGAGCACTCTGCTGTGCTGAATGGACACTGACCTGCCAGATCTTTTGGGAATGCTCTGACTGAAATGGAGAGGCTCAAACTGGCAGCACAGCAAGGCAAATCCCTTTCTGAAAACGGCTGGGATATTACCCAAAGAGAGACAGTAACACCTCAGAGCCCTGGAGGACAATGTTTCCAATACAGGTGTATTTTCCCTGTCTTACGGCTCCACGGAAATCAACAGTGTTACACTGAACATGACTAAGCTATCTTGGTGGGATGCCTTTTCAGCTTCTTTTAATGTACACAAAGAGAAATTTTGTAAGGCAATGCTAATAATAAGATTAAATTGTCATGTCTGAGTGAACATCAGCATGTAGTTAGAAAGGTGCACCTATTTTGACCTCAGCTGTCATGTTGCACATGGTACTCTTCATGACAAATTGTCTTCAATCTTTTTTTTTTTTTTTTTTTTTTTTTCTCCTTCTGTTTCTTTTCCTTCCTGCTGTGGAGTGTTTTTTATTCATTACTGGTGGCAGGCTTGTCCTCATTTTATTTTTTCCTCCTGCTGAGGTGCAGTAAAATAAATTAGTTTAATACATTTTATAAAAGTAGTTGGTTTAATTTTCCCTTTGGTACATCTGATGATACAACTACTTTAATAAATTGGTATTAAGATAGTTTAGTTTAAATGTTTTGTGATTTTCTACCTGCTGTGGAAGATGCCAAGTACTTTAGTCAAACATTTTTAGAAGTGCTGGAATCAATTTCTTTTCCCCTCATATTGCTGCCCTGAAGATACACATTTGGCACACTAAGGATTTATTTCTTGAAAATATGAAGCAGCAGTGTAGCCTAGTTGGTTTGATTGCTTTGATTGCTTTGATTCTAAACTGTTCAGAGCTTAGAAATAAATTTCAGCTGGGAAATACAGTCATTCTCTCAGAAACAGAGCTTTTCATTTTAGAATAGCTATATCTAGGTCTAGTTATGATTTTTGTAAGGATTTTGCTGTTTTTACCTGTTGGAGTGTTATGTACCTTGAGAGCAGTAAAAGCCTGACACAAAGAAGTATACAGAAATCCAAGTCCTGTTTCAATGGGGATTTACATGCTTAGAGTAGAAAAGGGAGGAATTCAGATCTGAAAGCTTTCCAGATGTTCAAGCAAAACCTCTTGGTCAAGGAGCTCAAAGTGGCACATACTCAGTCACCACTCAGAAATACCCAGAGCAAGCAGTGCTTTCAGTATTGGGGCAGTTAACAAAACAGGTAGAAGTCAGGTACCAATGTGGGATAAAGAGTGGCAGCTTCCTGACTCTAATGAGGCTATGAACAATTAACTTCCATGAGTATTTGTCCTGCAGACAGAAGCAAGGGTACCACAAGTATCCCACACAGAAATTAATAACCTTTGTAAGGTAACATAGGAGAAGTATTTTTAAAATACTCTTAGAAGCGTAGGGAAAAAAAAAGCTATGGGCTTGGATATTTTTACCTTGAGTCTTTATGTTTGTGTACATTCAGAATAAAACACACAAAGGGTGCACAGAGCTGTATGCTTCCTTTTGACTAAACAGACAAGTGTTCTGTGTCACCTAATGGCCTCATTACAGTTCTTTCTGTGGTGGAAATAAAGCCATTCATGTGGAAACACAGGTAGTATGGGAGCTGAGGTATATAATATTTATGCCCAAGCTGATCTACAGACAAGATACGCTAGTGATAAGCTAACGGATGTTGGCAGTCTGCACCCATGCTCCACCAGCATTTAAAAATTAAAATCTGTGACAAAGGAATCGAGGAAAAACTGTAACCATGCAGAAAAAAAAAGGAGATTGAGGGGGAAAAAAAAAAAAAAAGAAAAGGAAAATATCCGTTTCAGTTCTGTCACTTTTTTTTCACTATTGTAAGATAATGTAAAATATCAGATGGGACTATGAACCAAAAGTCTAATAGACAAACCCTAGAATGAAAACTTTACCCACAAAAAAAAAAAAAAAAAAAAAAAAAAAAAAAAAAAAAAAAAAAAAAAAAAAAAAATTAATCATAGGTCTTAGCATAAAGATTCATCAAGTTATTCTTTGTTTGGATCTTATTCCAACAATCAAGTCTAAGACACTTGAATACATTTACAGCTGGATGATAGCTACCCAGAAATCCAAACCATAAATTAATTACGATGCAGTCTGAGGTACAAGGTCTAGCAACAATTAACTGCATCACCAGTGTTCAGTTGTCCTGTTTCTGTCAACACCACTTTTTTTTTGGTAAATAATGATGTAATTATACAAAACATGCAAAATCATGATGAAATACTCAAGACCAGATAGTGATAAATATTATCATATAGAGGCATGCAAACATTATGGGCTGATTCCAAGTGTAGCCTAAACTCTCCTTATTTAATGATTTTATGACGGCCATGTTTATTTATAAGTAATAAATAATGCCGGGCATGTGTGTGCAAACATACAAATGTCATATTCTTAAGAACTTGTTTTAAATTCTGTAGGAAAAAGATATCCCATCCCGAATGATTTAGCAGAGAATAATGACTTAGCAGTTACTTTAGTTTCTTTCAGAGAAGTAGAAGGTATTTCTTTCCTGAACATGATTTCTCTTCCCTGCTAACGACCTCCTGAGACATTTCTCTGCTGCCAGTACCAAAAAGTCATAAAGTTGAAAAGTACATTCCAGATTTTTCTATGCCATCTGTCACACAGCCTCTGTTCTTGGCCTTCTTTCAGTGTCATGACAAATGTGTAGCACTGATATTTTATAAGAAACTGAACACCCATGCTGTGCTGTCAATATTTTTAGTCTCTTTGGCTTTCCAAGGATGAGCATTTGGCCCATCACTGCTGTCATCTTCACTGGGGACATCTCTGAGCAGTCCCCCAGTGGGATCCTGCTGGGATGGGCAGACCCTGTCTCGCAGTAGGAGTTGGTTCAGTCTCCTCTAGGATGGTCTGGCATGGACTGCTGTGGCTTCAAAACTTTATGGCATTTGTGGACAGGGAAAAGGTTTGAAAACAGGATAAGTGCCATTCTACCCAATTAAAAATGGATAAATATAATTTGTTATCAATAAGTTTAACTCTGTCTAACAAAAAGATGTCAGCAAAGAAGATGAAAACTTTTAGCAGCAACATGTGCTGTCTCCAGCTCCAATTGCATCTCTGATGTTTCAACTCTTCACTTCCTTCCCATTTCATTCTCTCCTCACCACTGTTGTAAGGGAAAAGAGATTTCTTTCTGGCTTCTAGAGGTGACCAAAAGAAGCCTCTGAGGCATGTAATTAATTTAATCTATTAATGGGACAAAAAGAGCACTGTAGATGAGGTCTGCCTTCCCCCAAAGCAGATTTCCAGTAGTTCCTAGGAGCAAAGGAAAGGTAAAAATCCCATGCAACAAATTCCATCTAGCTTTACCAGGTACTCATCACTTCCACAGATGAAACAAATAGACCTCAGTCAGAAATGCAGCATTTGTGATAATACTTGCATTGGAAGAATAGCTATGATAATGTCCAGAAGGTTGGGGACAAAAAAAGGTAAAAATCTCAGTGTATAATAGAAATTATTTTCTCCTAACATTACTTTTTAAAGCACTCTCTTTTTCATCTGTTCTTCCCATAAGTTATCCTATTTCTCTGAATTAGAATTACCTTATCCCTGGGCTTTAGCTATGGCTCAATGGCTGGATTGAAGTTTAGTTTTAAAACATATAAGCAGCATAAACAAATTTAAATTAAAGGTCATCTGGGAAACTGACATCTAGGGTACACTCTTCTGAAGATCAGATAGCTCAGTTTTCCTTTTGTGAATTCAGCAGAAAGGCTTGATTATGTTTTTCTAATCTGTTCTTTTCTCTAAAGACAGTCAAGCTCTTTTTAGATTAGTGTTTCAACATAGAACAAAATTACCTTAGTGAAGAACAGAAAATATGCAAATTAGTTTGTGTTAGGAAAGCTTTTGACACCAAAGTAATTATTTTTTTTTAACATGCAAGTGCAAAGCCAAACCTAAAGTAGTCTTATTTATGCCAGATTTTAAAAATAAGGGGCATTAAGTGGTACATATGACAGTTTGCTCTGTAATTCACTGGACACTTTTTATTCTCTATTCTATCATTCCAGCTAGCATCACAGAGGAAAGAAAAAAAAAAGAAATTAATAGTATTTTTAGATATTTCAGAACACAATTTATTTCACTTTTTATCTTTACTAGTGATTGAACTAGAAAAATAGAAAGAATCTAAACCGCATTACTCATTCTTTTTACTTAAGACTCCAAGGTCACAATTAGCTTAGGACAATCAGGGAAACTGATACAAACATAGTTATGAATTTAGGTCCAATTTCAAATATAGGTCATATTGTGGGCGTCGTATTGTGCAAATATTTATTATACAACATCTTTTATGCAAGAAAACAACTAACTTTATCATCTGCCTTCTCAATGCACTGGAAATAATCACATAAAATACATCGATGTCTCTGGGAGAACACAGGAAATTCTTTCTAGTGGCTTTTGTGCCCACTTCAGGGGTATTAAGAGCACAGATTAGTGACCATTTACTTAAGTACCATTTGTGGGGATGCACAAAGTTAGCACAAATTGTAGGATTGCTCATAAAGTGGATAGATAAATAATGAAACATAATGCATAAGGCAAGGCAATTTGTTGGATTTTATAATTATCTAGTTTTGTTATTCATTACACCAATGAATATATCTTTTATTTTTTCAGTCTCTTTTCCTGGCAGGATTACTGTTCAGCAAGAAGAAGCTCATCAAGAGTCTCAGAGGATGGCTGTCAGACAATATAAGATATTTTCAGTCTTCTTATGCAGTAATCACCTTCCCAACTCCTCACCATTTCTGACACAGAAAATATTTACTCAGATAAGGTTTGCTACTGCAGAGGCAGTAAAAGAGCTCACAAAAAGTTACTGGTTTTCTCAGCACAGTAATTCTACAATGCAAATGTTCATCTTTTATTCATTGGTTTTTAAACAACCTCATCCATAACCCTATAATTCCTCTACCTGGGTGTTTCCTATCTACCTGTGCACTTGCATTTTCCCTTGGATTATAACCGAAGTAAGGCCCATGACTGTGACAGGGTTGCACAGGTTATAAATCAGAGGCTGGTGTAATTTGTGGATTTGCTTCCTTCCAGTGCAGCTAAGGCTCCTTAACCCAGGCAGGCACATCCCTACGTTTCCCTTCCTTCAGTCTCTCTCTGCCCCAGGCAGAAACAAACCGAAGACGAATTCCCTGTTTAACATACAGAGATAGGGAAATTTGCTGCTAATTACAGTGGTTAGAATTCCTAATGGGTAGGAGGGGAGGGTCTCCGGAGACCACTCCATTCCACAGGCAATTCCCTTAGGTTGTTAAGTTTTCCTGCTCTTTTTCAGAAAATTTCTTAACAAAATTACTAGCAGCCTTTATCAAGCTGATATTGTAATTACTTTTGGGAAACAAATGGTATCTGAGGAAAAAGAAAACCACACTTCCATGCTTAATTTAGTAATGGGAAATTTAGGGAGAGAGAGAGCTCTTAATAAATTCTCGTCTCTTTCACAAATGGGATGAAATAGGCCACTAAAAGCTTCATTTGGGACGTTAATATTAACAAGCAGATCTGTGACCTTAAAAAAGTAAAAAAAAAAAAAGCCTTTAATTCACAAGTCTTGAAAGAGTTTGACCATTCACAGGAATCTAGGGAAGAGGAGTGTCTATGCTCAGCTGTCCACTTGCGACATTTCACTGCATTACCATCCTTTCCCTGTCTTTGTAGAAGTAAGACTTCACCTCTTTCCTTGTAGATGCTCCCATTCTGCCTGAAATGCTCTTATAGATGATGAATAAAAAACCCCAGCCTGAACTCCTGCCCTAACCTTGCCCTCTCTTCTCGTGTTAACGGTAGCGAGTGTGAGGAATTAATTCTTTGTTTTCTTACAAGCCTGGACAACACTTAATGAGGAAAACTGTACAGAAGAATCAAGCCTACAAGCAAGAAAGGCAGGATCCCACTACAAAGCATAACGGAAGTGTTCTATCTGTCCACACATCCTTGGAGTATAAGCCCTACAGATCTTCCCTTTCCTTCCTTCACCTTTGAAAAACTACATACCCTTTGATTGACAAAATCTGTAATCATTTCCATAACCTCCACCCCTCAGTACTTAATGTAGAAGCTATCAGAGGCTTGCATCCTTAGAATCCTGTTATTATTCCAGTTTGAACTTCAAACTTCTATGTAGCTGGTGCACATCACGGCCATAGATAAGTACATGACAATGCAGACTTACAAGGAGATGTACTTTGTGAGCTTATTGAATGACAATTTTTTGTTGGGAGTGGGTCTAAGCAGAGCACTAAGTCTCCTCCCACTGACATTAATACTCTGGTTCCCATGAACACAGTCCAGCACTGAGGGTTTTTACAAGACCCATTCACAAGTTAATTCTGGATGCTCAAACACAGCAATTTTCTGAAACTATTGTTCTATGAGGCTACAGTCACATCACCCATGCAAACTCCACCAGTCTAAAATTAGCTGAAGCTGCAAGCCCTCATTTGAGAAGGATGGTGCTAAGGAAGTGCCAAATGCCAGTTCCTAACCCTTCCTGGCACATATTTAAAATTCTGACCTCATCAGAGCTATGCTGATTCACAACAGCTGGGGCACTGGCACTTGCTGGTTTTAAGAGATACACAGGGAGATCTCTGATAACGACAACTGGATCTCACTGGTTGTGATAAAATTAAAGTGGGACCACATATGAGCTCTGGGAAAGTATTGACCTTACATTTGCAAGTTCACAATGCTATAAAAGTGCTTTAAAATGTGCCAGAGTGACACTTAATATGCCAGTATGACAAAATTTTCCAAAGATCCTTAATGGACCTAAGGTACAATTAAACTATTAAAAAGAACTTTTAACAACAGAAATTACCAGCAATAAACTGTCTCATTTTAGGGATTTGCTGTATTCAGAGCAAAATGTTCCTTTTTGTTATAAACCAACTGTTAACCTTTAAAAATGTTGCTTTTGTTAACACAGGAGGATAACGAGTCTTAATTTAGTAGGTTGTTACATAAGTATAACCAAAAAATAGTCAAAACATTTGCATAGAAAGTCTGGGGGAAAAATCCTGCACAGAGATATCTATATGGAAAAAAAAAAAAAAAAGCACTTGTTCTTAGAGACAGAATGTATGTAGGGCAGCAAAGTGGAACATAGCAAATTGAACTGCAGGAGAGAGAGTGATTTTAAGATCTATTGTCAACATATACTGTAACTCTAAATAGTGACAGGTGAATTTCTGGGAGCTAGGAATATGCAGTAAATTGAAAAGTCAGAGATTGTAACACATTTCCCAAAGTCTTTTGTCTGCGCAAGGGGTTGAAATTCTTATACAATTTCCTCTTGTGCTTAATCTGGAGACTGTGAGATGATTCATTAACAACTAATTTTTTATAAAATACATATTCTCTGTGTGCAGCTGGAAATATAGAAACATTCAAAATAGGGAAAATTAATATTTTTTAGAATTAAAAATGTTGGTTTCGTGTTTTTATTCACTAAATATTTCAATCACGGAACTGTTAATGCCTTTGACTACTGGATAATATCTTTAAATCTCTTCAAATTTTGTCTCTAGGAATTTTCTGAAATGACTTTGGTATAAATGAAAGTAGCATCCTAAGTGTCTATTCTTGCTTGCGATGAGATTATGCTTTTAAAATAATTAGTGATTTTTGATCAGAAATACATTGGATGTGATATATCATTTTAGGGTTTTATGAAATCAGGGTTTTACAACACTTTGTCATTATTGCCACTAAAAATTATTAGAGTAACATCATCATGGCTAACTATTCTGAAAGTATTTTTCATTAAAAACAATCATGATTATCCATAAAATGCTTAAAAATCTTGTCATACTTTCTATGTTATCATAACATTGTTAGAATTAACAACTTGGAAATGAAGGGACTGAACAGAAAGAAGCCTTTGTGCAATGTTTAGTTCTAGTGTAGAGGTATTAATGCAGCAATACCTATCACCACATAAGGAATCCAGTGTTTAAGAGTCCTGCTTATTGAGGATTTATCAAACTTGTGAGGAGAAATAAGGACGTGGGGCTGGTTTACATGAGTGGAATGCTCTAGCATTCACGTAGCATCCAAAATTACTTACACATCATTTTTTGGTTGTTTCCAGCTACTTCAAATACTACACCATTGTTTACCAGTGGAGAAAAGCTTGGATCCATGCCCTTGTCACTTTCCTGCAGAGAAATTGGATTCTGTGTGGATAGGTGGATAAAGAGGCGCAAAGTCCTTCCTCTGTTTGGCAGACAAAGTAAAAATTGTTTCAGATTCCAGTCAGGAACAACTGTATTCCTTTGAGGAAGCCACAACTTCCTCATTTCTGAAGAAGACCACTGTATATTTGATTTATTTATACTTAAACCCTAATAGTAATATCAATCTGAGTGAAGAACTGAGTATTAAGTCTCCTGACACAGGTGATGAGTGAATGGAAAGCACCAGAGGCATGAAGAAACCCCTCAATTTGTCTTTCTTTTATAGTCAGTCTGCTAAGCCTCCTGAATAGCCAAATATTGTATGGCTTACTCAAATGGGAGCAGAACTGCTCAGCTGACACAAAGCTTTTGCAGTGAGATGAGTTCGTAATCCACTATTTCCAACTGAAATACTCTCTTGTATTTCAGTTGTGTTCTATTTACTGAGTGTGGTTCTGACTTCTGAGCTGCTGAAGTTTCTGCCCTTCCAGTGATCACAAAACCATATCCTTGTCCCTCCCAGGTGACTATTCTTTGAAAATTAAAGATCAAAATATTTCCCATGAACAGAGGGCAGGAAAATCATAGAATTGCACCTGCCATGACAAACAAATCCATTTACATGAACTAGTGTTCTTTTTAGCTTGGGTTCGAAGACCTGATGTCATGATTACCTATCACCCATCATGAGAGGATAATATCAATCTCTAATTAGTTTTGACACTCTCTGAGGGATGAAAGGTGCTATCTAAATCACAAATTTATTCCACCTTAAAAGTAGAAGTGAGAGTTCTGTAAGTCAGTGTTCAAGCAAATGAAGTATGAGCTATTCTTTGTTATCCTCAGCATGTTGAAAAATCCTCTTTACTTCTTCCTTTTACTTACGAGTTGTCTGTATAGCATCATCCTGTATAGAATACCATTAGCATGCTTAAAACCACATCACATAACAAAGACATAAAATTTCAGAGTGGTTTCCCAATTAACTGCTTCTGTTTTACTAGAAATAAGAAAATTGCAGATATAAAATCCAAACATTACTCATAACAATAATCACAAGAGAGGGATGTGAATGAAAGGTTAATAAGCTGTAGTTGAATTTGCTTTAGAGTGTGTTCTAGATGTAATTTAGGAGACCATTTCATTGTCTGTGCAGTCACCAGTAAGAGAAAAGTGCCTCCAAGTGGCATCACACAGCACCCTGTAGACTATAAACCATCCCCCTGTAGATGACAAAGCTATCCCATTTCACCAGTGATAGTGCAAAGGACTCTATTAATCATAGTCTTTTGTTCACATTTGTGAGAGCAAATGTATTATTAAGTAATACATTAAAATTAATATTTTGACTATGCCACATTTCTATGTGTCAATTATTGTCCTTATGAAGTCCCTAGAAAACATTTTTATATTTCTCCTTACAGTAATACTATGTATTAAAATACCTCTGTCTGAGTTCAGAGGAGAGAATCCAGAGGCACCTACTGAGGCAAGTAAGGTGTTTCTCCTTGACTTTGATGGCAGAGGGATCACCCATCCCTACCTGACTTTGTACACATTCAGCATAAGGATTTATTATAACATGGGATCTAATTATGTTCATGTTAAAATCTTAATCCAGCTTAATAAAAAATACTTCTTATTATGGTAAAATGTAACTACTTGGTTTTTTCATTTCTCAAATAGGTGAGTATTTTAGTCACCAGTGGTAGTCTTTACCAGACAAACAGTTAGATACAAGTAGCAGTAAACCAAAGACATCTGTTTCATGTGCTCTTCAGGCACTTTATACTGAGAAATGGAGAAAAGGGGATTGATTTCCAGAATATGAAATGCTATTAAGGAGATTCTGATCTTCATCATGTGACTTATTTTGCATGACATTAAAACAAATAATCCAATCACACTGGAGCTGTAACAGCAATCATGTGATGTCCATCACAGTAGATGTGAGGTTCCTATTCCCATAGCAACATCTGTAGCACTCACGCTAATCACTTTAAATTAACCTTGATATGAAAAACGCCCTAGGGATAATGCTGTTGTGTGGCAGTTCACATGAGTAGCACGATTTTCTAATAAAACTTTGGAGCAAAAATAAGGGTGATAATGAGATGTCCTGTTAAGACATTTTTTTAATAATCTTTAGTTAAACCAATACATTAGTACCAGCATCAGGATAATTATGAGTATCATAGATAACGAGCTGTCTTATTGATTACTGCCCTTTCATAACCTACTGCGGTTAATTTAGAATGTGCATACAAACCAAACAACTTAACAGGCACAAACCTGACATGGTATCTGAAAACATAACTTTATATTTTAATACTTAACCTCTTCTAAAATGATGATAAAATAAGACCAAACGTCTTACTAGTGTCCTTTGGTAAGATCCACACCTTGCATGTACTAAGGTACAAGCCTGTGGGACTTCAGTACAACCCAAGGAGCCTTCAGATTTTGAGCTGAGCTTCTCTGGTGGGAAGTTGTCAGCTCAGAAGAGCAGAGCATGAACAGACAGTTTCACATGAAGCTTGTTACTCCTTGAATTGAAGCCTTTTGAACTTCACAGAAAGTTTTATAATGATCAGTCTTTGCACACATGAATATATCCTTATACGAGAGGTATCTGAGGAGCTTGTTGGAAGATGCAGACTTGCATATATGGCAAAGGTACCCATAGCAGAAATACATTTGAGCTCCTGGAAACAACTGACAAGTGAAATTAACTGTTCAAAATGCTCAAACCAGACCATTAATAACTGATTTGAATGCTAAAATCCAAGGTATGCAGATAGGCTGAAGGCAATAAAGTCCCTCAGCATGCTGGCCACCCTCTGCTGGGGGTGGTGGTGTGGAGAGGATCCCGTGAGGCACTTCAGCCAGAGATCCTGGAGAAGGAGCCTATATGGAGGCAGCCCCACTACAGAACAAGACCTCTTCCCCAACCCCAGCACAGCTTCTGGGCTGCCTTCCCTGCTTTTAGTTTTCTTTCCTGCCTTATAGTGTTTATTTTATATGCATTTATTGCTACTACCTCAAGGTTACAGGCCTGTATTTCAGAGTAGCTTTAAAATATGACGCTGTGGTATCCTACTGCCTTCTTTTATGGTGACTAGTTTTAATTAGAGAAGGAAAGCAGCAGCATTGTTAGTCTACTAGAATAATGGTTATAACTGCTTTCCATGAGGAAATATAGATACTTACCAACACCAGCTCGCTGTTAGGTTAACAAGGGAATGCAATATAAAGCGGGTGCCTATAACAATTACAGCAATCCAATGTTAAAATTTTTCTTTTCAGTTCTTCCATATCGCTAGCCTTGGAGCAAGCAAGGCTATTTAATGACTTCTCTTTTCTACCCTAATAATTCCATCCAGTGGAATTAAAATTGATTTTCTTTTAGCTCATGAAGATCCAGGGTTGGCTGTCTTTTCCCTGATGCAAAGCCAAGGGAACACTGTGGAGCCTGTCCATAAACTTTAGTGGACATTGAGTTAACATGTAAATATGCACCAATGACAATGACAGAAAATGGGGACAGCAGTATTTTGACTCTCAGCAGGGACTCTCAGTCTAAGAAAGCAGAGCCAAAGGCTTTTTTTCACAGTCAAGCTATTGAGAAAGCAAGAGGCACAGTGTGAGCTGGAGTTTCTTGTTGTTAACGAACCATCTCTATAGCTTAAAACACAAACTTCAGTGGCAAAATTACACCATCAGCAGCAGCGCCCCGGAGCTGCTGCCTGAGTAAACCTGAACTGCCAGCCAAAGCCCCCAGTGTGCTCTCCTCCTGCTGTGCCAAATGACTGCTGATACAGCTGAAGCCCTCCCTGCCCAGCCACAGCCATGCACTTCAAACTCAACATTTTCTCTGCTCCCAATCTTCCTGGGTCATACAGGGAGTCTCAAGGAGCCGAGTTCCCCACCGTTAAAGCAGCAACATCAGAGTGTAAGGGGATTTTCATTCATACATATCTCAGATAGCAATTCTTGGTGTAGCAAGGTGATTGTATGGTGAGATTTTGAACCATCATAAAGAAATTAGCAAGCCTCACATTTTCTTCACTGCTTGGAACACGTTGACAGGGTTGACATGCAGTGCTGATAACAACTGCCAGTGTCAGATGTGGAATTTTCAATTAAAATTACAAGACCCTTTTTTTTATTTCCTAAAAAGCTCCAAAATTTCTGGACCGAAATTTTGGTAAGATTTTGCTGTTTTCATGTACACAAAAGAAATCACAGTTTTTAACTTAGATTCCATTCCCTGGACATGGAAAAAAAAAAAATCAAACCAAGTTTGCCCTCGTTTGGCTTATCTTCCATTCTCTAGGGGGAAAAAAAAGTCCAAACACTTTTTTATATCTACTAGAATAATTACTAATCTTAAAAGAAAATTTTTCAAAGTTCAATTTTTGAGCCTTAATACATACAAATAAAAGTTTATATAGTTGATATATAAAACCATCCTTTGAGGTTTAACTTGTAAGCTCCTTGGAGCCAAGAACTGATCACATTTATCTGTAAAGCACCAGACATACTTCCGAGTTTTCTATGAACAGCAAAGTAACAGTGGGAACTTTTGGAAGACTTAACAAGGATGGTTTTGTTTTGTTAGATTTCTTCCCTATCAGCTTAAGGCAAATGAAAGCTAGAAAAACTCAGTTGCTTCCAGATAACAAAATTAAAGTTCTCACAACAACATACACCCATTTAAATAAAATCTTTTTTTGAAAATCAAACCAGTTTTTTGTTTGTTTGTTTGCTTGAATAAAATGGTTCCTATGATTTGAACCCCTTCCTTCATGTGGAGACCAATACCAATTATTCAGAAGACTGTGGCAAAAAGAATAACTGTCTTATTTGGTAAAATTAGAATTATGTGATGTTGATATGGTTTGCAAATGCATTAAATTCTTGTTGTTAAGGTATACAATCCTTTTGTACCATTTTCAATTCTCGGAGCATACAAAGGAGTTGTCTTTCCCTCCTTTTCATTACCTGCAACACATTTTCCCTGATAGATGACCTTTTAAAAATATTGATAATGCCACCATGGCTGTTGTGACCTGCCAGAGGGACTGCGTAATTTGACAAGAATGAGAGATTTGCCCTGACTGACAAAGTAAATAAATTTTGTGAGGAGAACGTGACCGTGTTTACTTTGGCTTCAGGCAGACTCTTGCATTTCAAGTGACTGCTGTATGAAGTAGTACTCAGAACTTTTGGTGGAGTCCTTATTGGCTAGTTCTTCCTGAGACTGTGTCCTGGAAAATATGCCTGTGTCCCAAAAAAATGCTAGTGAATTATTAAAGAAAAATAAATTTTGGAAAATACATCTCTAAGTTGTGTGCATATTCTGAGTGAGTCTGATTCTGGAACTGTTTTTTCCTGGCTGGTCAGTGAACTGCTGTCAAGCCATAATTTATAAAGCACTAATGTTTGCAAAAGATGATCTCTAGGACAAAATATATGTGTCGATGGCAGCAGAGTGAAAAGAAAGGACTTGTAGGTAAAGAAAGTAGGACAGGAGTAAATGCAGGTGAAAAAATAGGACAGGAAATCATAAGCATCAATTTTACCCTGATATAACTGATGATGAAAATTTACCAGTCAGGTTGTCTTTCATGTTTTTGTTCTGATTCTCTTACCACCATGAAAGTAAATTGTTGATCTTGATACAGATAAAATGGGTGGGAAAAAAAATCTGTCAGGAGTATCCAGCCACAAAAGTAGATTATTTGTCAAGACAGCACAATTTTCAATAAATACACACAACAGAAGATAAATCTCAGAAGCTTCTATATACAGGTATTCATTTCAAATTAAATGCATTGTACAAACCCTTTCTTAAAATGGGACTAATTCACACTGACAGAGTACAAGTTTCAGACCATTACAGTAAGAGGGATGAAATAAAAAGGAATAGCCTCACTCTAAGTCCATCTTTACAAATAACAGCCAAATAATTTCTACATGCTGCTGCTTTTTGCAGCATCAGCTGTGCACCACCCAAGGCTGATCTTTTGGACATATGAGGCTTTTTCAAATAATATGTACTAATAAAACCATTCAATGTTATACTCAGGCACTAGACAATCTGGTTAAGATTTGATTCCTAGATCAAACAAATTGATATTGCACGGCAATTATTTATGCTTTGTTCTGAACTCTACATGGTGCATAATAACCACATATGCTCTTGCTCACTTGAGTTAAGTCATCAAAAGGGTGGGTCAGAAATAGCACAGCTAGAGCTGAAAATACATCTGTCTGTGTCACCTTCACACCATATGCGTAATTTTACTATTATTTATTCCACTTTTCCTAGTTGTTGCTAAAATGCTTTCTGCAGATGTTGGAGTTGGCATCAGGAGAAGAGCCCATCCCAACATCCTTATGCTCCTCAGGCTCCCCCACCATAACAGCAGACAGCAGATACTAAGCACATGCCAAAATGTTCATTTTATTCCTAATGGCAGCCTCAGCACATGCGTTTCCTTAGCTTCACTTTTCTACAGATGCAGTGATCAAAAGAGAATCTCAGTGTCTAAGGCTTACGTAGGAAATAAACCAGGAAAGCAGATGATGAGATAATCAAAGGGACAACTAACTAGGTCTCCAAAATGCTTAAATCAGCAAGGCTATATGGGGTGGTTCAGTAAATTACAGTCCATTCGTAGAAGAATAAATTTTACTTTTGAACTGCTGGATAGCCAAATCTCCAAAATGCATTCTGTGATTTTCTGGTGGGCTGATTGGACCTTGATTGAATGTCAGGTACCTGTCATAGCCAGGTAGAAGAATTATAAAAAGCAGGCCTCATAAAATCAGGCCTGCTCTGTTAAATTAATAGTAATTTCTTCTAAGTGCAGCTAAGTAATTTGCAAGTTCCCATGAGAAAATAATCTTGGTATGAGAGCCGGTTGACACAACAACCTATTCTTGGGTGAAAAACAACTACCACCTACATAAACAATAAGATTTGTCTCTTGAGAATCAGTAGGAAAAAATATGTCAACTAACTATAAATACAGAAGTTTGATAGACATGCAAAATGCCATGTACTGACCAATGAACTAAGTGTGAATGTATTGTCCACCAATAGAATCTGACACAGTGCCTTCTGATAATCCTATAAAATATGACCTATACAATAAAGATTTGGCTTTCCCGCATGAGAAAATGGAGTCTTGCCTGACTCATTGCAACAGATACCCACTAAGCCTCTCTATCACTCCCCTCCTCAGAAGGATGGGGGTGGAGAAAGATAATATGGATCATAAAACAATTTACAGATCAAGATAAAGGCAGTTTAATAAAGCAAAATCAAAGTTCATGTACAAGAGCAAAGGGAAACAAAATAATTAATTTTCAAACAGACAAGGCATATGAAACCCCTGTTGCTTTTGAGTACTTACTATCACTGTATTTATCCATAGTATTTAGGATCTATGTGCTTTTATAAACTCTCTGACTCTGGGGAATTTTTTTTTTTAAGATTCGTATAATTGAAGAATTATCTGTGAACTTACATTTTTTAGATTATTGTCAGAAAAGAGACACTACAGCACAAGGGCCTTGTAGACTCCACTCATCCCTAAACAACCCTTACTCAATGTATACACATGTATATGAATTTGAAGGCAAAATAGAAAAGGTCATTATGGTTTCTTACATGCTCAGGATCTCTGTATTAAAAATAATTAAAAAATCAGTGTTAGACTTGGAAAAACTGTATTCTTAATTTTCCAGCAATATTAACATTCAGCCATTTTAAAAATATTTGCGAGAACACAAAACACAATTTTCATTAGAATTCCATTTCATACAGTAATAGAGAAGTGAAAAATAATTACATATTATTTGGAAAGCATTTTCAAAAGGATTCAGCAGTGGTCCAACAGACTTCAGGAGATTTCATGTGACTTCAAGAGAAGGTTGTTTGGTCAAACCTTAGAAAAATACCTTACACCACCCTTTTTTGCCTTCTCCCAACAACAAATGGGGAATGGAATCCTGGCCCTATATAATACTGTGCTACTGACTTCAGCAGAGTTAAAATTATTTTTATCATAATCAATTTATGCTCATTATGGAAGTGTGACACAAAAATGTGACTGAATAACTCCAGTGATTTTACTTATTCATCGCTCTCTTCAAGAGAGACAGAAAATCAGGCTAAAAAGTGTTGGAGACTGAATGGAATTATTTAAGAAATCAGAAGTGCAGCCTTTTTTCCTACTTATTATTCCTGTTTGGTTGTTTTGTGGTTTGGTTTTGATGTTGTTGTTGTTTTATTTTTTACACAAAGGGAAAGAATATAGATATAGAAATACCTGAATGGTTGATTAAGAGTGTTTCACCCCTGGCCTGTTAACAAACAGGGACTGCAGGCAGACTCATTGTCTAAACAGAATTGTCACAATGTAGGATGTAATGTGAAGAATAATGAAGAACATGTCAAGAATATTTTACTATTGTCTGACTGCACAAAACTCTTGGACACTCTGCTTGCTATTGTTCAGGTATGACAGAGCTGCCTATCTAGGAGAAGGTATCCAGTAAAGTAAAGAAAGAAGGGATTCCCACAGACCAAGATGCTTGGACAACCCCACTGCCAGGCTGGTGATCTCCAGGAAGCCCAGAAATGCACCCCTGTGGAGCTCATCAGGCAGAAACAGGAGGTGTGAGGTGGCATGAACACCAGAGAGCTCATCATCCTCTGATAATGTGTCACTGACTGAAAAAAAGGGGCTTGTTTGCATAAAGTAGGTTTTCTACCAGCATTCTACAAGATGGGCAACATCTGGTTTTAGAAGGGCTGGAGTTATATCTAAAAATTTATGGAGGCTTCTAGCAAGTGCCAGAAGAGGAAAGCAGTGACATTGCTGCAAAGCTGGGCCTTTTCAGCACTCATTTTTTAAAAAAAAGTACAAAGTAATCAACAGACAGAATGGCTCCTAATATCTTAAACTCATTTCAGATCAGGTGGAGCCCAACACTTTTTTTGAAACAAAATGGGTTGAGTTGGATTGAGTAATTTCTACATGTTATCTACAATATACCCCATCCTGAATCTAAGAAAACTCTAAGTGCACTGTTTGCTTGCACAGTTCTTTAGTGCAACACTGTGTGAATTGCAGTTCTGAGGTATCATCTTCCTATTCATCAAAAATAGCTAAAATGAAAGAATTGCCAACTGAATGTCATGTAAGTTCACTTTCATCCTTTATCTCAGAGATAACTGGACTTTTCTGGATTTCTCTTACAGAAGAACTGGCTAAGGCTAGAAATTTCTCTTATACTCCCAATTTGTGGAAAAAAGACCAAACAGAAAGGTTTTTTTTTTTTTTTTTAAAAATTAGAAGTTCAGAAGTGTTGAATGTCACAATCATTTTAGTACCACTGACTGAACATCCAGAGTTTGGTGCTCATATGTTTCTTCATATTCTGAGCTCTTCGATCAAATGACATCTATGCTGCATCATCTTAAAACAGATTAATTTCCCTTATTCAAAGGACAGATGTAGCAGAGACAGGAACGTTATGCAGAATCATATGGATTTGAGTGTAGCTCACTGGAGACACTCTGGCACCCTTAACAAGTTAAAAATTGCAAGTGAAACTATTCAGACAGAACTTTTAACTTTGGTTCAAAGAAAAGAAAAGAAAACAATCATGTCAAAATTGACATTTTCCTACAGAAATTATCAACTTTAAAAGGAAACCACAGATTTGAAGCAGGAAAACACAAGTTCTGATCAACTTTACTAATTACTAATGGCTTAATGAATAAAACTGTAAAATAGTATATCTTACTTTTGCTTCATTAAAGTTACACAAATCTGCATCCTAGCAGATACATGTGCTGCTGACCTTTTACTGAACTTTTATGCAGTCCTAGTTTCTAGTGTGACTGTAGAACAAACTTTATTGATGACTTTATATCCTAGAGATGAATTATCAATACAACAATAGGTATTACTACTTCTTTTCTTTGAGGAAGCACAGCTTCACCTGGCTGTGATTAAAAATTATCAATTAGCCTTTTTTTTTTACTGGTTTCTAATTTATGTTTGAGAAATGACTAGGAAATACCCAAATAGAACCAGGAAAAATAAATTACTGCCTACACTAGCATTGTGGCTACTTTCAGATTTGTAACACATGAACTACAAATATCTACAGACTGTAAAAATATGAAAGTATCAAACAGATCATAGCAATTTGTTTTGTTTATTTAAGACATGAACTCTGTAAATGTCAAAAGAAAATGACCCTTGGTCTATCTATCAAAGGGTGTTAGTTCTGGGAATATACCTTACTGGACTAAATCCAGTAAAATGATGGAATATTTTACCAGACTGTCACACTGTGTCCGGGAACAAATTAGGTGTTCCTTATTTTTATATTTTTCTTCTCTTTTTTTTTCTACTTCCTTGTAACTCTATGTGTCCATTATCTATGCTCTTATTAGGATGATACCAGTTTCTCATTTATGTTAAGCTTTGGTTTTCTTCTTTCTTAGCTTCAGAGTATCAGCCCCATATTTGCCTTCTGGGATGGCCCTAAATGCCTGCTCCAGATCCAGGGAATATTTGTACTGCAATAATGCCCTTGCTCTGCCTGCTTTTGTCCATTCCCCCAAGGACCAACCTAAGGAATAATCAACAAGTGAGTTAAACCAATCTTTAGGCTATCTTAAAATAGTCTGATGAAACAGTGGAATATATTTCATAAATAAATACATATAAAGCTGATAGAAGGGCATTTCTGTACCTTTAGTAAGTACCACAGCTAAAAAAAATCAGGAGAAGGAAATCCTTATTTTCCCTCTGTCTTTCCAATGGCAGCATGGTGGTAGGACAAGGATATGATTTTGCTCATCTCTGTGCATCCTTTGGACCATAAGAATTTTCAGTGAATTGAAAGACAAAATGTCCTTGCTCCTGCCATGCAAGACAGAGGGAAGCCTCAAGTAAAGTCAGCAGAGGGCTCTGCATTGCTTCAGTAGAGGTCATATGAAGGATGGTCCACACCAACACTTTAAAAAAAATTTTGTTACTATATTAACAGCTTATTTTATGTGTGTATGCATATATAAGTAGGAAGGAATAAGAGGAGTAAAGCCAATGATTTTGGATGCTGACTTTATTTTGCCTTAATATAAGCTTAAAAAAATCCACAAAAAGGCTTTGATCTTAAAAATGCTACAAGCCTAACAGATTTTACTGATTTTTAGACATCCTTTAGGCTACAGGAAATAATTCTGGAGCATAATACTATTCTTCCAGTTTTGAAAAACCTTTCCATGATGATTGTATTCGGGCTTCCAAAGTTTGTTGCCCTGATATTCAGAGATACTAAACACTAAACTCCAAGGTCTGTTCACCTTGGAGACAAAGGGTGAAGTCTGAATCAGCACTGGGTAATAAGCTTTTATGAAGAGCAGACCACTAATTTATATGCCCAGAAATGGACAGCAATTTAAATTAAATGTAGATACCAACACTGGAAAATGCCTGCCCTGAATCACAAACATGAAAAAGACTCTAGGGATGCCATTAACTGAATTGACCTCTCATGTGCATAATTGGCACTAAGGCCAAAAAAGCCAACAACTGTACCTTTGGAAATTCAATTTAGTAAGGACAATAGATGATGGTTTTGTTATGAACTTTTGATTATTATGAAAACACTGTTTGCATGGCCTGTTTCCTTAGAAACTAAGCAAAAGGTGACACATTCTGTTGACTTTCTATTATACATTCATAACATCATCCCTCAATTCTATGTCATAAAGAATTTATGTAGGACATTAATCATGCAAAACCATTAAATTGTTATCTCATTTCAGTGATAATTGTTTACTGCTATAAATGCCTCATGTTTTGTTCCAACAGTTGGACTGTGACTAAAATGTATCCTCAGAGCAGTGTTGGCAGAGAAGATTAACTTCTTGAGAGAAAAGGAGTTATGAAAGTAAGGGAGCATTTTATGACTGCGTATGAGAAAATATGACTTGTAAAAACTTGGTAATTCAATCACCAAGAGGACCAAATGAAGCAGTGGCAATAAGAAACCTGACCTGCTCACAGCTGTGGGCATCTGATCAAGAGTTCTAGACCAAGGTTTTTGCAAAATCCTCATGTTAATAACACACCTGGCCCTTTTCCCAAAATATAATGAAGAGAGTATAATTTTTTTCCTTTTTATAATTACTTAAAACAGTGTCAGCTGAATGTAATAAAAATTAATTATGGAATATACTTGGAATTATAAAGAAAACACAGACTGAAAACTAAGTCAAGCATTTACAGAAAGAAATGTTCATGAAAAAACAGCAAACCTGCCCCACAGCATAACTCAGCTAATCAGTTATGCTGTGCAACACAATGATTTGTCACCTGCTTTTAGATTTCCCTATTGACTCCTGCACAGAATAGGAATGGGATCAATTTAAAGCAGTCCTTTATTCCCATGGGTCCCATCACTAATGCTGCTGTCTGTTACTGCTTTCTAAATGGAGCCCAATGATATATTTTTCTGTAGCAAAGTGTCTACTTTATGAGCATAATAAATAGCAATGGCCCTTTAATGACAACTTTAGCTGTGGCCATTATAGTACATTTTAAATGCTTAAAAACACTAATGGGAGCTATCCAGTGTTAATTATACTTAAGATATGAGTGCTGTACACAAGAACTACTGCAACATTAAGTAAAACACTTCTGCTAATCCTAATTATAACCTGTATAGAAGAGATAAGAAAAATCAAGTGCTCCTTTACAGCAAGTTCCTAAAATAGCAGAGACAGGAAGGACAAATTAGAAAAGCACTGGAAGCATCTTCTAGCATAGGACTTGATCCTTATTTACACCACTTATATAAACAGCTGCTTGCACAAGTTCTTCTCTTCTGGACTTGGGCTGTCATCAAGCCTGTACAGGGCTAATCTGTGCCCTGCTGGAGCCAGCTGGGCTCAGTATAAACACGAATTAACACAGCCATTAATCTGAAAGAGCAGGCTTCAGACTTCAAGAAAACAGGGATGAAGGGCAAGCTGAACATACCAGTCTGCAATCACCTTGACTAACTGTTTAACTCAGGTGCCTGAATTCAGAGGGGAGTTGCTTGGCTAGATTTCTAGGGGTGATGCGGATTTTCCTGCAGCAGTATCCATGCTTATTTATCTCAGAATAGAAGAAATCTAAGATGACTATACTTCACTTTAGACAACTCAATAAAATGCCTAGAACTGGGTAAGGGTTTAATTGGGCCTAACAGCTCACAAAAATAGTGCTCACATCTTAGCTAAGTGTTTAAACACAGAGAACCTCTCACTGACTGGTTTACAAAGGTCAAAGACTGCATATTTTGACTTTTTGAAGCATTTCAGCAGGGGCAGAGAGTGAGCAGGAATCAGAAAACCTCTTAAAAATGAAAGTTAAATTAATTCAGATAAAGTCCACAAATAACTTCAGACTGGAGCTCTAGTCCTAATTTTGTTCAAATTACGATTTCTCTATGATACCACTGGTCTTTGCTTATCTTTGTTTGTTGGCAAATGATAGAACCATACAGAGAAAATCATAAACTCTCTCAGAAGTTCATGGGCATCTAACAGAATAGAAATGCAGAGAAAAGGAACATGTTCAATCAAAGAAGATTGTAATGTATTGTTTTTTAATTCCACAAAGTTCAGTTTGATGACTTAGTGTTTTAATACACTTATTTCCAGCCAGTTGAGGACTGAGTTGACATCAGAAAGAACACAACAAACACATAGAAACTTATCCTTCAAGTACTCTGTGTCTTCAGCTACTTTATTAATTTGCAAATTAGCCAGGAGAGTAAGTGACAAGAGACTTCACAGCATACTAATGAATTCCTGACTGGGACACTAGAAAACCTAACCTGTCCCCCCCTCTTTATTACTCAAATACAATTTTTGTAAACTCCCTTTCTGTTCAGACTTTTGGTAACAGTTCTGTCTTGTTTACTCTGTCCTTATTCAGCACTTAGAGTTATTTTCAAGATAACAGTCCGTGTTAGTCTTGTTTTACAAAAGTTCCCTGAATTTATGAGCAGTTCAGACACCAGAATGACCTGGGACTTGGTTTCAAAATTAAAAGAGGGAATAACATAATCTTCTAAAAGCAACCATGTTGCTTGAAGCTAGGTCAGTCAGGTTTTTATGGCTGCAGCTAAATGCTTTATCTACAAGTTTGCCAGCATTTGCTTGAGGGTAAATTACTGAAGAAGCCTTAAATTTAACTTCAAATAAGCATGCATTAAAAACAAATTTCAAAAGCAATGAAAACGTGTCTGTGACTGATGGTCTCTAATTACTGTGGATATAGATTGTGGTTTCCTGTTTTGTAGATTTTTATTTCTCCTACTGTTCTGCCACTTCAGAGTCGTGAGAATGTCCCCAACATGACTTAATGGGAAATACTGGCAGAGCCCAAGAAAATGATGGTCACATGCTGAGGTAACACCTGACAAGTAGAAGGCTGCAAGACACAAGTGCAGCCCTCACAGCCAGAGAGTCATGACAGACCAGTAAAACAATGTGCAAAAGGAAAGCAGCAGCTCTGAGGAGGGCAAAGAGACAATCAAGACAGACACATGTTTTTGTTCTCAACTTCAACGATGTCAATCACGATACCAACCTCCTGGGTAAAGCACTGGAAGTCTTACAGGGGATGGGTTACTTTTTCATTTAAAGCTTTGAGTACAGTTTGAATGAGCCTGTTGGAGACAGAAAGTGATAAAACATGTTCTTATTCTACATAATAATAATGTCTCGATATCTTGCAAAGATTGTATAGCATCAGCCTTGATTTTAAACTGAAAAACATTGCATCCATTTAGCATCTTGCAGATTTCTTCACACTGAGCATTCAAAAGAAATATCCTTTGAAGAATCCTTATCAACTCAAACATCACTCTTTCATAAACTTCAAAACTGTTAAAACTGGTCTTCCTTTGCCATCTTTATGATCTATTTTTAAATGTACTAGCTTCCTCTTCAGATAGTAAGAGATTTTCTTTTAGGGGTTGAGCTACAACATAGAAAAAGGTGAAAATGTTTTGACCACTGAAATTCGATATTTCACACTGCCTTGATAAAATGTCAGAAATCATCCTCATAATTTGTAATCCATCGAGGACTATTTTTGTAAAGCCTTTTTGACATGCAGTTTGTTACTGGTCTAGCAATTTCTTTGGTACTGTATCTACAAGGCTGTCAATATTTATTTCGCCATGGTTAGGTAGCTCTTATAAATATGGAAAATATATGTCCATTCTGTAAATCGACATTGACAATCCATAATATTTAAATAGAATTAGCATCACCAATTTTCAGTGTAGAATATATTCAGTGAGCCCGCTGCAGAATGCACAGGATTCAGGATAATTAGCATGTGAAGCTACTCTTGCCATTTTGCTCCTCTATTTATATTACAACTCATTACTGTGCCATCATATTTCAAAAGTAGTGTGATGCAGAATTTGGATTTGACAACGATTCAGAAATGAGCCAGCCAGAAAATTACCTGTGGGGACTCAGACCTTTCTATAATATCTGCCCACCTGGGCATCACTCCAAGTAACTGCATTTTCATGTCACTCAAGGGTGCTGCCTACAAGTTGGAGTGCCAGCTGATCTGTATTGTAAATGGTACAAATTGTTTCATTGATAAGAGACAGAATTCATCCCAACAGAGTCCAAGGAGCCAAGGGAGCAGGGGCAGTCCCAGCCTCCACCTGTATCCTTGCCTAGCTCAACAGGGCCGTGTTATAAAACAGACTGGGCTTGCTGGACCGTGTTCCCCTGGGCCCCTGGATTTATCCCCTTGTCTACAGGTGTTGGTAGGTGCAAACAGTGCTGGTAAATCAAAGTAACAGACCAAAACATGGAGAGCCTTCAGCAGTTTTAGATATAAGGCAGAAATTCTTTATGATGAGGGTGATGGGACACTGGCACAGATTTCCTGAGAAGCTGTGGGTGCCCCATCCCTGGAAGTGTTCAAGGCCAGGCTGGATGGAGTTCTGAATAACCTGGTCTAGTGAAAGGTATCCCTGTCCACAGCAGGGGGGTTGGAACGAGACGACTTTTAAAGGTCCTTCCAACCCAAACCATTCTGTGATTCTGTGATGCCAAGTTACAGCTGCTGGACTGCAGGGTCACCAGTTGTCACACCGTGGATGTGTAGAGGCTCACAGTCAGCTTCTGGGCATAATCCTAAATTAGGAGGTTCCTGCTGTCCAAGGTCTTTCTTGTTCTGTTCTCAGTCTAGGGTTGTAATTCATCACCTTTCACTTGTGTCTAACCATTTGCAGTGCTGAACATTAAGCTGAATAATGAATATCTATACTCTGACTTGCACATACACACACACATGCACTCTGGAGGATAACTTTCCATACAGATCACTTCAGATTGTGAACTGGCACAGCTGAAGGAGGGTTGAACTGTCTAGTCTGGAAATGCACACAGAAAAGGACAAGATGCTGGCTTTCAAACTAGAGAAAATGTCTGAGCAATCAGTACCTTCACAGAAGGATGCCAAGAAAATGAGGGAGGTAGAAGCAATCATGGGCTTAAGGGAAGAAGAGAGAAAGTTTCTTGTTACGCTGCAGATGCTGGAGAAGGTAGACTTGAAGTTTCTGAAAAAGAAGACTTCTGTCTACTGCTTGTTTAGACTAAGATCACAGAAACAGGGCTCATTACAAGTTTCTTGGAGTGGTCACAAATGAAATGGTCACAATTATTCCTAACTTCTGTTTTACTTTCGATTTTACTGAAAACTTTTCTGTTTTCTGTTTGCTTTGTTTGATAGCAGAGCTGAGAAACAGTAACGCATAGGAGCTTACTTAATAATAACTCATTGAAAAAGGCAGAAATATAATAGTATCTTGACCTGATCTACATCACTGCATAATTTTGCTGTCACTATCCTGGCAGGGGGGAACAAATTTCTTTTGTCCTACCTTATATACTTTTCATTCATTACACCACAATATTGCAGTTTTGGTAACAATTATTCCCATACACAAGAAGTAAAGTTCTACTGCCAGCACCTTACAAGCATATCCTCCCCAAAGAAGCCATTTCCTTTGAAATATACAAGATGTGACCCCAAATTGTATATAAGCAGTTCAATTATGTTGGCCAATTTCAGGCACAGAATCTCTTTTCTAGGATAATTCCTCTGCTGAAATGGTGGAGCATTTATAGGTTGGGATGGAGTGGCTGAAGGGATGTACCTGCACTGCAGGTCAATAGAGGACTTCACTCTTCAGTGCCATCAATCTCGCAAGGACTGCATTTACTTTACAATTTCATGAAAATGATGGACTGAGTCATCTATTGTCTGGTAAAACTTCTGTGATAAAAGCATAATAACACCTATGAGGTGTTCAGTGCTCTCAGTGTCTTCATCTGTCTGAGTCAACAGCAGTTTCTGATTTTGAGCACTGTGCAAGAATTGCATAGCATCTTAGGGTATTCATCCTGTACAAACAAATCTCAGGCTAAAGTCTTCCCCAAACACACAGAGCATCACTTATCCCCCTCTTCTTCTGACCAGTGTGCTTCTCTTGTGCTCAGTATATGTTATTTGAAATATCAGAGAAGTCAGTTTGAGAATTTGCAAATTGTATTTGAATGAAAATCCTAGAAGGAATTATAATGTGGCAGGCAAACGTTAAATGACATGACCACCTCCTTCTCTCCATTTCAGATTTAGATTTTATTCTAAATTGTGGGGTTTTTTTGTGCCTAGGATGCACAGAATTCTGCTGGAATGTAATCAGTGAATAAGGATTTTTGTTTATATAGATCACCCCAGAGTCAATGACATCACTATTTTTTAAGAGCCATGAAAAAAAGGAAAACGTAGGCTATCTCCCCTAATTAATAAAAAGCTACTGGCAAAGGCAATAGCAAATAAAAAAAAAATTACTTTATTTATAATAAACAACCCTCCTCTGAAAGGGTCATGTTAAGGCACATTTTAAATATCTGCTTTTTATTCTAGGGTACTGTAGATCACTACAGACTTTCTCTTGTGATCATCAGAGAAATGTGTAAGAGAGCCTTTTGTCTTGGAACAGTGCCAAGACAAAAGGGTGAAGTCCATATTTTCATGGGTTTATATTTTTCCAGCCAGTAGGTATCCCAACGAGGTTGGTCTTTTGTGTTTACAATTAAGTGGTACAGAAGTTTTGGCATTTCTGATTATTAAAGGCACTATTCTCTTACTTTTGTGACCTAACTTTGAACACCTTTGAGGTACTTTATATCAAAATATTATCGGGTCTACACCAAATTTAGCTCCCAAAATACGGTAGATGAAGGCAGAATTCTGGACCCAAGACACAAAATGTCATAATACCTAATGTTTATATTTAAATTTTTTTTATTTAAAAAAAAAAAAAAGATTACTCGTGTGTGTAACAAGAATATGACAGACAAGAGTAGCACATATTACACATTAATAACATTAGTACAACACACTATTGTTAATGAATTAAATGTATGCTTGACTATGATGTGAATTCTTGAGTAATAGTTTATCAAACTATACATTAAGATTTTTACCAAACCTTTAAAATGATCGATTACTATACTTTTGAAATATACTACATTCAAAATTTTGAACTATTAGGTATAGAAGTAGGACCACAAATTAAATTCATTAAAAAAAAATCAATGAGGAATATTCTCATATATGTGAAATCAATCAAAATGTCCACCTTTTCAATGTTGCAAGGGGGGAAAAAAGGAGTATTGATTTATCACTGCAAACTTTCATAACCATAAATCAGGATCAAAGAATGGCTGATACTGAATGGGACCTCTGAAGGTCATCTCATTCAACCCCCTCTGCTCAAGAAGGGCCACCTACATCCCAGGACCTTGTCCAGGTGCCTTTCCAATATCTCCAAGGATGAAGACACCACAGCCTGTCTAGACAACCTGTGGCAGTTCTTGGTCACAGTGAAGAAGTCTTTCCTTGTGCTCGGAGGGAATCTCCTGTATTTCAGTTTGTGCCACTGGCTCTGGTCCTGTCACTGGACAGATCCTGGCTCCATCTCCTTTACACATTCCCTTCACATATTTGTACACATGAATACGTTCTACCCTGATTCATCTCCACTCCAGGCTGAGCAGTCCCAGCTCTCAGCCTTTCTTCAGAGGAGGAAAATAGTCCAGTCCTTAAATCCTTGCCTATGGAAAGCACGACATCCTTGCCTATTCAAATTTCCATCTGGATTACGTGGAACTGGCTGGTGGACAAACTTGTTTACAAGGATGAAGCCATAATAAAGTCATTCTTTACAAGCTAGTTGGACCTGCTCCTTCTTACTCAAAAAGGTAATTGCAAGGCCTGATGATTAATTGTTATTTCTATCCATGAAAATGGAAATTGCTAGAGTATTTATTAAAATCTTTTTGTAGTTTTAAAAGTGGAATGTGGCAACCTTGTGTCTGAAAAAGATCAGAAGCATAAAGTTGCCCAAGCCTTCATACTGTCTAACACATTTTCTGTGTTACAGCTAAGCTGATTGAATTTTTCTCTGTTGGCACCAGTTTATGCAAGGAAACACTACTGTGTCTAAAGAGCAACACCAGCTTTCAAAGATTTGCTCAATTATCTTTTCAACACTCTTAAATATCTGTTATTTGTATTTTATAACAAATATCATAGATGATAATCTGGAACTGATATACTGTTTATTCATTCAGAGCTACATAGTTAATGAAATTCCTTTTTTTGTCTAGTCCCATCATGTGTCCCCCAGGGAACTGACTGTTTAATTCCATGGTTGGTAACTATTTACTGCTTGCTGTATGTTTTTTGTGGTTTGGGTTCTTGTTTTCTTCTGTTTCATTACGTTTCACAGTGTTGTGTCTCAATGAAAATCCTGACGATCCCCTGAGCTGAAAGTGATGGAGCCATTGAGAGCCTCAAGGCTAAAGCTGATAAATCGATATACCACAAGAACAAGCTACTCTGAATTTTGGTTATGAGGAGAACTTGAAACAGAAGATATTTGTCTTAATTAAATGCTCATAAATATCATTAAACACAGACAGCCTTTGCAGGAAAATGAAAATAAGCATTTTTTTAATGCCAGCTCCCTGACTGAAACACATCTATATCTTTTCCTTTTTTATATTTTAACATCTTTTTTCCTCCCTAGAGTGTTTCCTAAAGATGTGTTGAAATAGCCACACTGGTAAATTGAATAGATTCAAGGCATTTCTGTGATAGGAAGGATATTTAACATGGCAAGGCCTTTCCTTGTTTTATAGTTTTAACAGGTTCTCTGCTCACCAAAGCAGAGCAAGTTAAAATGAGGAGGCTGTATTGCCACTGGGCAGCATATCTGACCTCTGAAGGCACTAGGAGGGTACAGCTGCCCCCAGTCTGTGTTCTGGAAAATCCCTTCCAAAAATCCAGATCTAGGTTGCATCATCATAAGCATTGCTGATCCACTTAAATTCCAGAGTGGTCTCTTACTTAAAAAAAAAAAAAAAAAAGGCATTTTTGGTCCTAAGGGATTAAGAAACATTTGCAAATGAAGTGGAAACCCTGCAATTATATATATATATATAAATATATATAATTTGCACACTGGTATCTTGCATTTCATACAGTGGATGGATTTTTCCCTTTATTTTTAATTGCATGGGCGAGAGGAGAGGAAAACAAGGGTTTTTTGCTTCCTATTTCAGGTCACCTCTGGGAAGCATGGCTATTGGACAGTTTGGCCAGCTACTCTCTATATAGAGTTTATTTATATGCATCAGGCATGACTACAAAACTAATTGCGTATCACAGGCTCCCCAGGTGAGTGGTCACAGTCCCAGGCCTGACAGAACTCAAAAAGTGTTCTGGCAATGCTTTCAGGAACGTGCTGGTGTTCTTGGGTTGTCCTTTGCAGGGCCAGGAGTTGGACTTTCATCATCCTTGTGGGTCCCTTCCCACCCAGAATACTCTAGGATTCTATATGTTCTTATAGTAAAAGAGTCATTAATCTATGCAGGGAAAGAAGCTTTGCCAAAGGCATTTGTTTTCAAAACAGCTTTTGTAAAGCTTATCTGTGTGGGCACAGAGCCAAGACAGTAAAACACACTGTGACTGCCAGACCATGCAAACAGCACTGCAGTCATTCTTACATTCCAACAGCTCTCTTTGCTCCATGAACTCTACTAAAAAATTACAGTTATGCTGGAGGATGGATGGATGGATGGATGGATGGATGGATGGATGGATGGATGATAAGTCTATAGACAGACAGCTAGTGTCTAATGGATAATACTCATCACCTGTAATGGAGCTTAGACAGCATTTTAATAAATCTGTAGCATGCAGAACCTGCCCCTTCCTGAAAGAAGAGAAGAAAACAATCCAGTGGCACATTGTCATAAGTCTGTTGAGGTGGAACTGAATGGAATGGTATAACCGTCATGCACTGGGCAGACTGTGACAGGTTACAGACAGTTGATAAAATGAAATTTCAAATAAAGGAGCAACCTTGTTCTACTGTATCCTGCAATTAAAGCCATTAGGCAAAGGAAAGACCATTTTGATTTCCACCTTTATGATGCTGGAATGTATCTCTTCATTGTGCTGATAAAATGTAATGTGTTATATATTTCACCATGACAAAATATAATTGATGTCATGAGAAATTTTAAATTATTGCTTGTATAATGTGTGCTTTCAGCAGAAGTGTATTTATTATTGTAAAATTTCTGAAACTTGTTCTAAATTACCATGAAAAGCACCAGAGTGGAAGAAAAAGATTTGTCAATGACAGGACCAGTTATTTGAAAGATTTTAACTTTCAAGTCAATTTCACAATACTTTCAGCTCCCATCTTCTTTTTCTTAGTGGGAAGGGGAATAAAAGGGATAAGGGAAGAGAAATGCCCATTACATTTATGAAACTAGATAAAAGCAGCAAAAAGCAGAACGTTATATGTAATAGCAATAAAAATTTAGAAGCGTGTAATTTCATGGAAACAGCATCTGTAAAAAAGAATAAGATGTAGAGATTTTCATCACCAACACCACCAACATAAAAAAAATCAAGCCTCTTCCAAACTAATTAGACAATGTTATCTTTTACATTCATAGATGTGTCTGGCAAAGACATATTATGGCTCAGGCTTTAGCACTGGATCATTAACTGAGCAGAAATGTTAAATGCATTTGTGTATACAAGATTAAATGCTATACATTCCTGCAATGTTCCATATTCTATTTATATCATTTTAGCCGCTCTTTTATCTCTCTGTCACTTTCAATGAGCTGTAAATTTGATAGCATGTTTACAGATATTTTTTTTTCCCACTGACTAAACTATCAAAAGCCTGTGTGGTGATTGTATCATTTCCTTGGCCCCTTAGATTTGCACTGTGCAATGCTCTAAAATGCATTTGTATGAAATGCCTACTCAACATATTCTGAACAGCTCTTTGGTCTGCCTTAGAAAGACAGCCCCACACCTCCTAGACTTGTTGCTCTTGACTGCAACAAATAAAATAAGACAGAAATCCATCAATCCTACATGAAATAATATTTCAGATCAGGCTGAACTGTAAAAGTACATAAGGGGTAAGAGGTAAAAAAAGAGAAAATAAAAAAGTTCTTCCTAAAAGCTCCAAGAAGTGAAGTAGGCATTTTAGAGATGATTTCCTGCATGTTCTATCCAGAGTCATCACCAAATGATCTCACAATCTAGTAATTTAGCAGCTGTAATAGTGTATAACAGTATTACAGAATACTGGTTTTCAGCTTCTTCTCAGAAGAGAAGAATAATAGATTACACAATGTTCTACAAAATCAAATGACAAACATTTACAAAACACAGAATGGAAGGATGTTTTACCACCAATTTTAATGATTTGCTGACTCCTGAGCATCTCAGAAATGCAAAGCAACACCAAACAGCTACACACAGAGCAAATGATTACCTGTGAGACTGAGATTGTTCTACTGAGCAACATGGTCTAGTGCAAGGTGTACCTGCCCATAGCAAAGTGTTTGAAGTAGATGATCTTTAAGGTCCCTTCCATCCTAAGTTATTCTATGATTTTATGGAGATTCTATTACCAACACTTTTTCGCCTTGTCCCAGGATATCCTGTGGTGATGACACCAAACACATCTAGGTTCAGTGCCATCACACTTTGATGCCTCTGCAGTAAGGAACAGTAATGCCAAATGAAGAATAAAATTTCTACCCCAGAAAAGCTACTGCCTAGCCCAGCCAAAACAATTAGAGCCTTGAGAGTGCAAATCACCATTTTCAGACACTATTACAGAAAACAAAGTACTTTTCTGTATAGATCACCTCTCTTCCCACTAGTGACTGATTACAGGACCAACCACAGCAATTCATTATCTGGAAAACAGATAACAGAAGGGTATCTAAAGTACTTTAAGCTGTCTTTTTAATCAAATTTAAAGCTGGGAATTTAAGAATCAGGATTATACCACTAGGCAGATTCACAGACCACCAGAGAAGTCTCCAGAGAACACAGAGTTCACCCTTGTTCTGCCAAAAAGCAAGGCAGAAGAGAGTTTAGTGGCCACTGGAAAGATTTAAAGGCTGAATTTATCCTACCACGTGCACTGCAGAACAATTAGAAACCTGTGAAACACTAGGGAGAACAGCAGAAAATCATATCTTCCCAGCACAGGTTCAGCAAGTTAATAAATGGACAGGTACTTTTTACAGGTAAAATGTTTACATTTTAATATTTTCATGCGTAGCAAGACATAAAGCTATTTAATCACATTTAAATTGGCTACAGAAACAAACCACATTTCTGCCTGCACATGCAATTTTCTTTATCCAAGCTTCAGTTTCTCCTTCAGTGATTACAATTCAATGTAAAGGTATGTCTGTGCACGTTTAAGACGGCTTCCTGACCTACTCCCTCTGCTTGAAAAATACTATTTGCTCCTTTAGCAACATTTTGAAATAAATTTTTAATTTTGAAAGAGACCTGTTACCATTATTGAATCACTGACTCTTTATTATAATCAATAAAATTTATAGGTTAACATCAGACAAGCAACAAAATAGAAGTTATTAAAATTTAACCCACGTAATAGTGCTTTCCCAGATCTTACTTTCACTGGATGACCTGATTCAGACCTTGTCGGGTTTTTTTGATACTAAAAGGTGTTAAAAGGAATCCTATAGTCAAACAGATGTATTGAATAAAATTAATGAAAATATTGTAGACCATATTTTTGACGTTAGACAATGTAACCATAATACTTTTGGCATCTGCAAATATTCTCAAGACCAGAAAATGAAGAAAAACAGCTGTTTAAGATACATATTTTTAATACCCCTGTAGACCAAGTAATTCTGAAGGAATTCTGAAGGTTTTGAGTATTAAATTATGAAAAGATGCATAAACAATTCATCTCATTAAGAATTCTTTGCTGATGAGGAAATTTAGTTTTCATCCCCTTAGATTCAAGTTGCAAAATCAGGGAGAGAAAAAAGTAATGAGTTTACAGGACATGTTTTCTGCCTCACATTAAGTATTTCAAAATATGAGCTAGCAGTGAAAGACAAGGTACATTTATTTTGTATCACTGCATTTCTCTGCAATTATGAGAAGATATGGAGAAATTATGAAGGAAAAAAAAAGAAACCGTTAACTCTGAAAGTGCAGACACCTTTAGGAGAAACATAGGATTTCTGCTTGTTTAATTCTTTCAGAAGTTGATGAATAAACTAAAAGTAGAAGACTTTCCCTGATTCCTGAGGTAACACTGATGAGAAATACACAATCTAGTCTTGTTTTCTATGACATAGTTTGTTAATAGATAAACTTTCAGACTCTTTATAACAGCCTGGTGTCCAAAATACAAGACCTCAGCCTCAGGTCAGCTGATGGAAGCAGGTCTCTGCTACGGTGGGTCGTGATGCCTGTACTCTTTGTGTAAAAAGGATGGCTGTGTTTCTGCACCTGGAGCTGCTTTTCCCAACAGCATTCCCCTGCACAAGAAGTCCTGGCTGTACTTGGTGGAGCCTCAGTCTCTTGCCCTTCATGCCAGATACTGAAGGATGGTGGTTCCACGTGAGGCAGGGCTGGCATCTGCCACTGGGGCATTGATCTCAAACGGGGACGGGACTGGTGCTGAGACCACAGCAGGTGCAGAGACAGGCAGAGACAGAGGGACAGAAGCAGGGTCAGGAGAGTGAGATTCACACAGAGACCAGTTTGAGCAAAAACTGTTCCAATCCTGAACAAATCCTGAGCTGTGTACTTCAAAGATAGGCATGGCCCTGCTGCCAAAGTTCTTTTGTGCTGGATCTGAGCAGGCAGCATACAAGTGAACACATCACTCATGCTTGGCCTGTGTATTGATCTTTTCCACATTGCCCCATGAAGAGTCTTGGAAACATTTCTTGCAATGTAATACATTATGTTTCGAAGAACATGGCTGATTTTCCGTTGTGTTACCTATGATTAAGCATGTTTAAAAGACTCCCAAACCAAGCATTTTAGAGACAGAAATCTTAAAATCGTAAAAGAATATAAAATCTTGGGAAATGAGAGAAAAGTCAATCCAAATGATAGAGAATTCCTGGGAGTGTAAATTTTAAAGAACTCAAATGTGAGGAGATCTATGTTTGTCCAAGGTAGGGCAGTCTGTTGTGTGAACCACAAGCCTGTTTCTGTACTCCAGAGGGAATGTGAATCAAAGTAAAGTTTGGAGTGCCCCAATTTTCTGCTAAAGAAGTGAGGACTCAAAAGTAAATGCTCCGTCTAGATTTTTCCAAGTAAATAGGTACATGGATTTCTCACTACATTCATAATTCATTGGGATTTTACCATTGTCAGCAGTTCATTTTAAATGCTCTTGCCATCTTTGAAGGACCAGCCAAACAAAATCCTCTTAACTAAGAAGACAGCTGCTGTTTAATACACTTTCTAGACTAGCTAAGTGAAATGATCTTTTTTTTTTTCCTGTATAAGCTATAATTTCTTATAACAACTTTCCTCAATTTACTCCTAGGGCTTTGGGGTTGGGAAGTTTGCTAATTTTTAAAGAAGATCTTAAGCCTTAGGACAGATTTTCTGAGTTCACAGATCTGATGTACTGCTGCACTTTGCAAAAAATGTTATGATATTTCTGACATGTACACACAGCAAGGCTGCACCTTTCACAAAGTTTGCAGATTCAACATTCAGCCCTAATGATTACCAGCCTTTATTCCTAGATGGGAACACAGTACCTCCAGCTTCTGCTGTCATAAAGTGCTGAGTAATCTCACTGTATATTTTCTGATTTACATATTCACAACAGTGCGTGTAATCACACTTTGATTAAAACCATGAGTGTAGTACAGAAGCTAGGCTGTTCTGATTGCTACCAGACACAAATCTCTTTATAATACACTGCAATAATACCAATATAATCCTGAATAGCAATGAACTGGCAAAAAGCAAGGATAGAAGTTTGCAAATGCCAGAGCTTTATGACTTTATTTCGATGCAACAATCAAATTACTTTTTTCCCAAACAAGAAAAAGGAACAAAATGACAGGAACTAATGTTCCATATAGTGCAACTTCTTTTCAAAAGAAGTAGTTGCTCAAGGCAGTTAAATGTACATGATATGGAGCAATTATGAATTGCTATCTTCCCAAATCAAGGCAGTTAGTGTTTAAAGGCCATCCTCACTAGAAATTGCACCTACCTATTACCTTTAACAGCCTCTCCAAGACCTAGCCAAGTTTTGGGTGCACTGACCTATAAAACAAGACACATAACTTCTGTACTGTGAGGAGATAAAATAAAACATTAAAATCCTTCCAGCTGGCAAATATTTAAAACAGGTAAAGGAAGAGGGTGCTTTAGCCTTTATTTCACTGGAATTCAGTGACTCTTTTTGTGGGGAGCCAAAAAGGGGGAATTTGAGCCTTTCATCCTTCATCCAACATATTTATTTCTAGTGCTACTAGAACTGTGATATCCATGCAGATTTTAAATCACATTTCTTCATGTACATTCCCCACTAAAAGTGTTACCATTCAAGGACATTGCATGTCTTTGAAAGAGCTTATTTGATATTTACACAAAGGATTTTCAAAAGAAGATTCCTAGTTAGTTAGAATTAAATTCAAGTATTTGGGCCTGATTCACAGTTTCCTGTGGATTATTTTAAGTAACATTGTTGTGCACTGCTGAACCAGTGTACGTGGGCCTTTGTGTAAATGACAATCAGCCTCATATTTTGTGTAATGATGTGTTTATTACACATTGCCTTCTGACACTGTACACTTCTATGCTGAACAAAGAGGCTTCCTGCTTTTTGCTTTTAATCCAATGCGTGAAGTAGTATGTGAAGACATGAAAACTGTTAATGAAAAATTGAACAACTGCAGTTTTTATGACAAATAACATGCTGCAGCTGAGAAGCAGGTACATGGCATGACTTTTGCTTCAGCGACATGCATTTCCAGTGCCATATGCTGCAGACAGTTGCAAAACATGCTGCTTCCTTTCAGGACATTACCTTGTTTTGACGGCAAACATGACTTGACAGATGCCTCAGCAGAGGAATTGCATGATATCTGACCTTTTTGTGATATGTCATTTCTGGAAAGCCTTGGTGCAGGTGCTCCATCATGGGACACATAACAGAGATACACACCAGAGAATGACATGATTCAAATCCTTTTATCTGGTTTCTGACTTTCCTGCATTATATTTGTTTTAGAGTATGTCATCTACCGGCCTTTGTAAAATGAGATGCCAAATCTCAGGATATAATGTTTAGAACTGCATTATCCTAAAGATTTGTATCTATTCTACTCTGAGGAATATTCTATTAGGTTTGTTTTTGGTTGAATTAATGATTTAATTCAGGCAAAGCTGAGGCTGAATCTCAATTACTATGCTTCAGACAGAGATGGATAACTTTAAGCACCTTCAAAGGTCACTTCATCCTGGAGCTTTTCAAGGCCCTGTCTGCCTGCAGTAAACAAATGCAGTGAAAAACATTTCATATCACCAAAAGCCACAGTATGGGGGAAAGAGCAGTATTACTGTGAACTCTGACCACACACCTTAACCCAGGCTTGAGGGGTAGGGAGAAGGATAATTAAACACACACTTTAGACTACACCTCCATTATTCAAGCCCCGAAGCAGTTTGGTTCTTCTCTGGCGTACATCTCTGCCTTTCTTAAAATCAAATTACACAGCTATGAAGAAGTTCAGAGCTAAAAGAATAAGCTCACTCTTGTTGTTAACTCAGTACACATTGGCCTAATTTCAGTTCACGCCATGTATAAATTCAAGGCATGGAAAAAGCATAATTACAGGTTTTGTTTAACCATGGAAAATAGATAATTATGGGTAATTCATGGCTCAATTAAGTTGCAGGATAATTAGTACTCAAAGTAAGAAACACTGCCTGGAGATTATGGGGTAATCTGAAAGGAAGTTACACAATTTATTCTAGTGCATTCAATTTACTAGTTATTTGCTATATATATGCTTTGATCAAAGATTAAAATATTCAAGAAAGTGTGGCACACCTTTATTACATTTAGAAACAGAGACAGAGGAAAATTGTAAAAGTGTTCCTGACAACAGCATAAAAAGATAATTTGCTGACTTAAGGCAAGCCTTATAAACTTCCAAGTTTAGGAAGCCCACCCTACCTATCTCTGGGCACGAATGTAAGTGCTTTGTAACATGATCCACTGGCTCGACTCCCATGAGAAAACATGATGGGAGGTATGAGGAAATTGAACCATAGGTTGGTATCTGGCATGTACCTGGAACACTTGCCAGGGCTTCCAGAGCTGGCATTACAGAGAGACAGATATTTCAGCTCTGGAGCAGAATAATCAGAGAAGAAGTTGCACGCAGATTTAGCCTACAAAAAATACCTACATGAGCACTGGAATGAGTCATATAAAAAGGAGCTTTAGTCAAGCCTGTCCCGAGGATTTAAGTTAAATTGTTTAGAAATTTCTCTTATGTTAACAAAACAGAAAAGTGATTATTCCAGCCTTTGAAAATACGAGATAAGGAGCTAAAAAAAGGAATAGGGAAAAAAAAAAAGGCATAAACTCCAATGACTTTGCTAAAAACAGTGTGCAGAATATACATATTGAAATAAAAACAACATGCTTTTCTCTGACCACAATCTCATTTGTGCGAATCAAATCCTGTGAGTGTGGCCTGTATCCACTCCTTTTGATGAACAATTTCAATTCTTATGCAGAATAGTTGAAGGAAAGGCTCTCAACGTTTTGCTAAAAGGTGTTTATGATAGAGCCATTTAAAATGAGGGGTTTCATTGTTACTCAGAAGAAAAACTGCAAGCCTGTCATATTTGTGTTATTACTACTGTTTGTTTTTTAAAGAAAGATTAGACCTATATACATTTCATGCTGTGTAGCCCAGCTGAACACACATTCATCTGTCTACCAGAGATGGAAGTTACTCTGTGGGAATGGCTCCCACTGGCCCCTCCTGGCAAAATTGCTTAGATAACAGAGGGTAAGAAAGGCCAGACAGTGTAAGGAGTGTGAGAGACTTCAACATCCAGAATTTCATGCATGTACAGTGTGGGGAGCCCCTAATTTGTTGTGGGTCTGTTGAGAACTTTTGGGGATTAGCTACAGAAAGGATGCCTGGAAATTTCTAGGCGTTACTTAACATTGCCTGAATGTTTAATATTACGGTGCATTGGCTGAATTGGTGATATTGATACTTAGAGTTTCATGATTGCTGGTTAAATATGTGTCATTAATAAGTCAATAGACGGCTTTGGTACTGATCTGATTGAAAGAATGTTAACTGAGCAGTTTTAACCTGCAGTCCTATTCACGTTTTACCCAGAAATTAACAGCATCTCATGAAACTTCAAGGATCTGGGACAAGACTCTTTATACTTTTTCACTGGGAGAATATCCATGGTGTGACTTTGTTCCAGGCCAGGTGGTAAGACCTATGCTCATTTTGGCTGGCTACAGTTAAATTTCTCCATAGCACCTGTGCTTACAGTTTGCGCTGAAAACACAGGGATGTTTTTGTTACCACTTAGCAGTGTTTGCACAGAGCCAAGAACTTTTCTGCCTCTCACACCACCTCACCAGCATGTTAGACTGGAGGTGCACAGGAAGTTGGGAGGGGACACAGTTGGGACACAGAGTTCAACCAGGGAAGGATAGGAGCAGTTTATCACCAGTTTGACTCAGGAACTGAACTTTCATGTTTTTGCAGCCACGTTAACTTACTGGTATAAACAGAGCCTGAATAGTAAGACAGGAAAAAGCTTTAACAGCATTAAGATAACTTTTAGATCAAGAATTTTTGCCCCTCATTCTTGGAGGCAGTCAAGAGCTAAATGTAATTTTCACCTTTCTGTCAGGGAATTACAAATCTCTCCAAGCACAGAAAATTGTGTTACATGGGGCTGCTCTTGGTCTCCCACACAGATGGAAAACCCCAAAGGATCTGGTAAAAGAACAGCCTGCAGACTGTGGAACCAATCCCAGAAGGAAACTTGTTATATTTAATTAGCCTCATGGTCGTATTGAGAGAATTAACAATATTTTAATAAATTGTCATTGTACTCATGCTGTTTTAAAATGATAGTGTACAGCACCCTAAGTTCTACCAGAGAAGAGACCCTCAATAGAGAAGACTCATTAACAACACTGTTGTAGAGGTACAGCGGCCTTTAATTATAAAACCACATGCAGTCTTCTGACAGTTTGCTATAAACCTGATAAGCCAAGGATTTACATCTTTCTTTTTGAGCCCAAATTTCAAGGCAGTTTTTACTGGCACACACAGTAAGTACACTGTGTATTCAGAAACTGTTAACATGTCTCCATTAAAATGACAACATAAGTCACCTGCGATGTCTTGGTCCCTAGGGTACCCACTTGGCTCTTTTCAATTTCCTCTGTGTAGGAAAATTAAAAGTTGCTAAAAGCAGGTTTTTGGGTTTCCACAAAGATGAAAGAAACCTAAGCAGGGAACACTGGGGTTAATAATAAAAGACCCTCATACTTTAGCTGTGGAACTCACCAAAACAAATGGTTATTGCTTCAGTGCAGCAAATGGCACTGTTATGGAGTATTTATGCAGTTTCCTGCAACACACAGAATTCTTGAAAGAAATTAACTTCACAAACTGATCTATGTTGCTCATACATTACTGCAGGATCTCAGAGGAAGCAATATTTCACAAGTTTGTATGATATTAATAAATTACTGTTTTCTATTCCTTCTTATTGCTTTTTTAAATTATTCCTATACAAAACAAGAAGAAATAGAACTGTCTGAAACAGCCTAGAGCCATCATGCAGGAGATCCAAGAGACAGTTGTGTGACAGCTGTGTGATAGAGAAGCTTGTACATCACAGGGCCAGAAGTGTGTTGTTGACAGTGCCAGCACCTCCACCACAGCCCTTGTGTGAATGATGTTGCAGAGCTCCCTTTTGTGTCTTACCCAAGGCAAAAAAAAAGATGGGGCAGAACATCTGTAATCAGCTGCAGCAAATACTGCCCCCCAAGCCAGCTGTGCCACCCAGACACTCCTGAATAGCTGTGCTGTTTTTTGACAGCAAAATGTTCTGCATGGTTGTGCGTGTGGGTGACAAGCATTCCTGTCTGCCAATAAGAGTTTTGTTCTCACCCTGACACCCCACAGTAAAGTGTGCACTGCCAATCTGAATTCAGCTGGGGGGGACTTGGACTCAAGTGCTGCAGCTGTTTTGGCCTGTGCTAAATACAGAAGAGAAAGAAAGGCACCCTTGAGTAAGGTAGGCTTTGCCCGTTTATATTTTCTTGTAAAAGATCTGAACTAGAATATTCTAGTCATTCCCTTCTCTCAAATCATTAGCAATTATTATCTACCATGACTTTGGCACTATGAACTGAACTAAAGACCTGAGGGAGAATTTAGGGAAAAAAAATATATTTTGGCATGTGTATATTAACCATCCAACAACTTAGTTTCATTTTGAGAAAGGCAGTTGTCTCCACGCTTCTGCAGAGATTTCATCCACCATCTGTGTGTGCCGAGGCCAGGGCGTAGGACAGACCATTAAAGAAAAAAATCAGTGACAGATAAACAAACAGAGAATTGGTGTCATTCAAAGAAGAATTTCTTTTTCTCTGGAAGAGCTTGTCGGCAAAATACTCACACACAGCACTTTCCTGTCCATCTAGGAGACAGGTAACAGCAGTAATCTGAAATCTCTGACAGAGTAACTGCTGCAAACATCTTAAATGCCCTTATGACAGTTCAGGCTGGCTTTCAGGTATCTCCTAGGTTAGACATGAACGCTTTTTGTTGTCTCCCTCAGCTAATTTTTCCTATAAAGTCGTCACTTTTGCAGCCTTGTGATATTTAACAGCTTGCAAATTAGCAGAATGCCTGACAATTTGTACATCACATTGCACACGTGCTTTTCCAGCACTGCTGCAAAGACAATGGCTTATCTCACACCGCATCAGGGAAATCAGGAGAGAGCTCCTGCTTGGCCCAGGAGGAAAACCGAGTCATTCACACCTCACCACACCAACAGTTTGAATCTCTGGTAGCAGGCACTGCAGTGGTGGGTGCTGGCGAGCCCAGAGCTTGCTGTCACCAGCTGGGGACCACTGCCTCCCAACAGTGATCTTCCCAAGAAAATCACACTGAGCTTCTCTTGGATCTAGTTTCCAAGAAGCACATATTAGTAATCACCTTTATCTTTAAAAAACAACAACAAACTTGAAGAAGCATGGCAGTCAGCCTTTAGTGTCTGATGATTACAGATACATAGAATGGAAAGAAAATCTTTTTAATTGAGACCACTTTCTTTTTGTTGTCAGCCTTAAGTGTCTTCACTTTGAGAAAACAGTAAGGCCCAAGCCTTCAACAGAAATTACAGGATTATTATGCTGGTGTCGTTCAAAAAAAAAAGAAAAAAGAAAAAAGGAAAGGCATATTTTTTGGCTACATGTTTTACAATATGCAAACCTCAGAAACTCCTGTAAACAAATATAATGCAGTGCTTTTTGCCATGAAAACATATTCAATTTTAGGATCATTTCTATCCTAATGACTTTTGATGGGTTATTTTTGTTTTCATTGTGCCATTAATAAAAAGTGATAACTCTTTAGCTCTAATTAGACCACTATCATAGACCCCATTAATAATTCAATACCCTCTTTATCTATTCCCTTCCCCTTCAGAGCTCTTCAGTCAGGGCTTATGCAGCAGGTTGCATTTGCTCTGAAAATCCATTAGCCTTCTGCCTCACTTGTGGGCTTTCCAAGGGACATAAATGGATAGATACATAATTTTATTTATTTATTTGTGTGCTTCTGCTTTTAGGCTAGATGTAAAACAATGGTAGCAGTGGTGGGGAGTGGGAAGAGGGGCGCATAATAATATCTGGTGTCACAGCCTTACAGCTTAATTTGTCATCTTATTTTTCCACATGCAATATTCTGACAGCATTGATCACCTGAATCTGTTAAACAATTTTTTCATGAGGCTGACACACTGCCCCAGTGCTTGCATCTATCAACATCTGCCTGATTTATTGGCTTAATAACTGAAAATCATTTGGTAGCCCAGCTCTATTTTGCCTGAACACTGACCTGTGACCTTAATTTGCTGTCTTTTGAGTTTCTTTGTTCTCCCATAACAGGTAGCTCACTAATCAGCAGAAACAGCTTTATAAACATAGATAAATATTTAACTGAAATCTAGGCATATGAATGTTTAAATTATTCTTCTTGGAAAAGTATAAATAACCCAGACTAAACAGAACTACTGAAATCAAAGGCATGCTTGCAGGAAGGATGGGATTTGGCACACTTTTAAAATTTCATGTCTTTCTCTGTTCCTGTTTCAAAATATTGACAAACAGCTGTTATGAATTTCTGAAATAAAAGAAACACTTCTCTCACTGCTAAGTCTTTATAACAAAATCCAGAAAGCAAACACAGTGATTTTTTTTTTCTTTGAGGTAACAGAGATAAGACTAATTGCAATAAAGTGGTGACAGTTAGAATCGGTAACCTCTCATTATGGCAAAAGTTTAATAGCTTAGCACAAGAAAAACCTAATTTATAGCATATCCTTACATGTTATGGTTTAATGAAAACCAGCAAAAATACTTTACTGTAGGAACGTTTCCAACCTTCCCAGGTCTCCACCCACTGATGAGCATGCACACAAATCCACAAACTTTTTAAAGGAAACACATTAGTTTAGGACTTGCTTTGAAACTCTATATGAGCACGAAACACATTCACCTATTTTAATTTTTTTGTCAAAAAACACACTGGCAATCAGGACCCCTTAGACATGCCTATGAAACAGCTGTATCTAATGTTGAAATGTGACTTTCCAGTAAGAAATTTTACTCACTTTGTGAAAAGAAAACCAGCAGTTTTCTTCAATTGATAGGAAAATGATGACTAGCGTTCGGCAGTCCTCGAAGAAGCATTCTATTAAGAATGGTCTGAGAAGGTGATTTACAGGGTTGGAATGAATGGGTAGAATAAACACTCTGGACCTGCTTCCTTTTAGACCTGTTTCTGCCCTTCTCCCATTTCCCTGCCCCCCTAAGCCACACTCAGTTTGGAGCACAGCACAAAATAGCCTGGGTGATAAAGCAGGGAGTCAACACTCTCATAAACAATAGGAAAGAGGAGCTTTTTCCCCATGCCAGTTTGGCAGAGTAGCAGAACCGTTCTTGTTGTGACAGAAGACTTAAGAGAACTTGCAGAAGTCCATGGGAGTTGGGTATTGCCAGGAAGGTTGTTTTGTTAAGAGGAAAGACAGGAATGTAGCTTTAAAGAGAACCATGTTCACAGTACCAGTGCAAGATTTAAGGAATAAATCACCTACAGGATCATGAAAACTGTTTGTCAAATTTAGCCCTCCAATATGTAGGTAACATTTGAAATAACTGTAAAACTAAAAGAAAAAGTCGTCTTTAATTTCAAGATGACCAAATCCTTGTAAATCACCCAGGAAGAAAATATTAGGTTCTCACACATGTTTTCGTTTCACCAATACAAAATTTCTCCAACATCTTCAGAGATCTTAAAAAATAGCAATTGTCTCAATTATTCCTGTAAACTGGGATTTACAAGGCTTCTATCTTAAAGCATACATACATATACTTCAAAGGTCTGATGAGCTCGACAACAATAGCTGCTATTTTTAAATATATTGAACGTATTTCTACTCTATTCACAGTGCTTCAATTTTTATTTAATTTTGATTATAAAAGTATGAGAAGGAAATAACAAAGCCTAGCCTGTGGAGATTATCAAAGCAAACAATGATTTTCTTGGATGTGGGTTAGGACTACAGCCAGCAGACCTGAACACACTTTTCCTCCCCCTGGAAGGCTTGCTGGCCCACAGGTCAGTGCTCAAGTCCAGGCAGTCATTTGTTATGGTACTTAAAGGGGAAAAGAACCATGCTTCCTTCTAACAGTGACCTCTTCAAAATTTTTCCTATAGCTAATTTCTTTAATATACACGTATCGTGTTTGTGGTCTGTTGTCAGTCAAATTGAGAGCATGTTATTTAATGCCTGTCATCTAGACAGCAAAAGTAAGGGAAAACATCTTGATTTGCTTCTTTCAGTTTATGTCAATTGTCTGCATAATACTTGAAGGTTAATAGTGTGACAATGATGGACCAAACCATGCAAAGAATATCTTTCTAACAATGGACAATTTCCCTGTGAAATGGATTGGAAAGAATGTGATAGTGTACAGAAGACTATATTAAAATTATGGCCCTTCAATCTGATGAAGAGTGGAAACGTTACTTGCTCAAAGGCACCATTAAAATTAAAAACATCTATCTGTACATTGTCTTGAAAACTTCTGTAGACCTCTGCACACATGCTCACGTGAATATTATTCTGTTTGGGAACTTTGCTATGGCTCACTTCTAGGCTCTGCTTAGACAGGAACCCATAAGAACAAGAATCTGAATTCTTGCACTGGGAATGGTGCAGCAGTTCAAGCACAGCTCGTAAACAACAACAACAACCACAAAAAAGCCTGCGTCAGATAAGTTTCCCTGTAAGATTGTCTTTCTAAATAAAAATGTTATTAGCCAATGAAACCTCTAATATTGAAATGACAAAATATTGCTGCAAGATAATCTTAATTGAAATCTCAACCTCTGCACAGTTTTTCTGTACTTAATGGAATTGGAAATATTTTAAGATCAATTAGCAATTATAAGAACTATTTTGCTCCCCTAAGGCTAACATTTTCTGCAAAAAAGCCCAGGTATTTTCGAGAAGCTTCAGGGAGCCTTAGTGGGGCAATGTTGTAAAAAACCTTGTGGGTTTGTCTATTCCAGTGCATCTCCACTTTCATAAGAGCTCTCCACACACGCAACAGAGAAATGACAGAATTTTTGTCCTTCTCCTGAAAATGTAATTACATTCTTCCAAATATATCAAAATAAAATTAGGCTCTCGAAATACAGAGGTTTCTCAGGGTAACATTTTGTCTAATTTCTACAATAAAATACCATTCTACCTGTTGGCTGATAAAGTCATACATTAAATCTTTAAAGACTCTGCTCCTCCTATTATGGAAATTCAGGTGAAGGTTCAAACTTGAATGAATGAATCAAACAGGATGGAAAAATCTTTTACTAAAAAATCAAGATTTTTGACTATCAACCAAATGCCAAGACAAACTATCATTTTTATTTACTAAGAAGTGCATTAGCTGTTGGTCTTGGGAGAAAAGTAACCCACTTTACTCAAAACACTGCAGAAGTACACATTTTTAAGCAGGGATATTTGTGGGCAGCTGCAGAGAGAAGCATTGCTGCTGCTGGGCACAGAAGCAGGAGTAAATTCCAAACAGACATGCAGGGTTCTACAATTCTAGTTCAACATTGCCTAAGATATTCATATTATTGATCATCTGCAAGTGGCCCAAGGGGCAGTTGAGTGCTAATGCTGACTGAGAAATCAATTGAGGAAACATTCAAATGAATTTTAGATTTTAAAATGAAATGTATTAAAAAAATAATAATAAAAAAAACCAAAACAAAACCACAAAATAAAACCCCTCCCAAACAAACAAACTCACCAAACATCTTCAAAGCTGTAACACAAACCTAGGAACTTCATCTGGGGTTTCACAAAAGAAAATATCCCATGATGTTGTAAACACTGTGTTAATAGATAGGTAGAAGGAGTTGGTTTTTTTTCCTTTTTCTTGGGCCATCAGCTGAAATTGAGGCAGACTGTGACATTAAAAGTTCAAAGGAATTCAAACACAGTGCCCAGAGCTCAGAGTCCCATCAGCTCCATTCCCCTAAGGCACCTACCCATGGAGAGATGATAGAAGTGCTTTTGTCATCAGGTGCTGCATAAGCTCATCTTATGCTGTAAATGGTTCTTCAAGGAGTGCCTACACTTACAGGCTTTGCCAAACATGCAGATTATCAAAAGTGCTTACAAAGAGAAGGATGGCTGTGCTTTGCAAGGTTAGCAGAGACAAACATACTCCAAGTGCTGGGGAGAAAAGAAGGTGGGGAGAGAAGGGAGCAGTGTGGAAAGGATCAGCCAGAGAGCAGTTTAGAATAAATACAGAGAGCATAAGGAGAAACATGAACTGTATGTGAAAGAGGAAATCCTGATCAATAATTTAGGAAGGGGGGAGCCGTGATCAGAGCAATGCAGTTGATATGATGTCAACATTTTGGATGTGCAGAAAGGGAGAACATTTGAAGTAGTGAAGATGAAATTAAAATGTACTGCAAAAAATGCTGAGATTCCAAAGATTAAAGAATAACAGAGAGGGAAAATGACAGAAGGTTGTGATAGAATAAGCAGAACAACCTGATGTTTTGGCTGAAGCTACAAGTGAGCAGTAGTCAGGATATTACTTAGCTTTAGTTCATTACTGATTTTGCACTCAGAAAAGACCAATTTCTACTTAACAAAAACTGGGCAGTTTTCAGTATAAAAAGGAGCCATGAAGTATCCATAACTAGTTTTCAGAGACGAGAAAGAAGAGAATGCATCTTTTGTGTACCAACACCTGAGGGCTGAATCACTTAGAGATTACAGTGATCCTAGGGCAATGTACATCATACTTTGTTTCCTATGCTTCCCTCCAAGTAAAACCTAACTTTTATGGTGGCTTAGTCCACATTTGATGGTAATAACATGAAGACTTTCTAAAACACTCCATTAAGTAAGCCCAAAGGCCAATGCATAAAGGAGCTGATGTTCCCAAACCATTCAGTGTGCTTGGGTCGTTTACAAATGATGTGCAAAACACAGCACAAGTGATATAAAATCAGTGAGTGCTGTGCCCTCGGCACAGACCCTTCCCCTTCTTCGTCCCCAAGCACCTCCAGGAATAAATTGAGAAGCAATAAAAGCAAAGCCATTTCTGAGCTTCTATAGACTGAAATAGACTTTTTTTTTTTAACAATTGTTTTTAATGTATGAAATACAATAGATTTAGTTCATTCCTTTTTCCCCCTCCAAATATGGAAAGTTACAAAACTTAACAATCAGTATAACCACATTTTATTGCACATGCATTGTCTTACTGAGAGACCTCTTTTCTTGCTCTAGCATATTGGACTATGTAATTCCCTTTACAGTCTGCCTAGGAAAATTCCTTCTTCCTAGAAGTTACTGACCATATGTATCTGGAGAATGGAGAACCACACACAAAGACACGTTGCAGAGACAATGAAACTGTAGGTTTTTCTGAGGGTTTCAGAAGAGACCACATAGGCTTTTACCACCTAAAAATCTACTAAAAGTTAGAGGATTGAAAGTAAAGCTGAAGGAAAGGATTTTCTCTGAAAGGAAACAACAAGCAGGGAAAGAACTTTTTGCTAAACCTTTGATTTTAATTTATTCTCTTTCAATCGGATCTGGATTTCTGCGTTTGAAAAACTCACAGTTTTATTTTCTTTCTAAGAAAAATCTTAAAAAGATTTTAAAATTCTCCTTGGGTATTTTTGGAATGCTTCTGTTAAGGAAAAATATACAGGTGAGTTCACCTGACAGCCTTGTCAGAGCATCCCAGCCTTTGCTAGCAACAAGTGATGCAATCCAAGGGAACAGATATCCTGGCAGTGCTGACAGCCGGACATGGTAAGACTGGCTCCAGCCTGGTCTCACAAACCAAGTACCTCCAGTCACTTGAGCAATCAGGGGTGCTCCAGGATTGCTTCATCCAGTTCATTCCCATCCGAAGGAATGTTAGATTACCTGCCCTGGAGACAACTGCACAATGCAAATCAAAACCTGGCAAGGTATATACCAGAAAAAGAAAAGCAGAAGCAACAAGGAAAAAAAAAAAAAGTTCAAACTGCAAACATACAAATTCCAAGTGCTTTAAGTATGTAATTAGCAAGACAAAAAAAGGAAATTCCTACAAAAGCCCAGCAAATAACCTCTGGTTTTGAATGCATTTGATCGTTGCACATCTTGGAAATAAGAATGCAGCATTTTCATCACCTATAACTTTTAGTGAAAGAAACTCTCAAAAAACATCAAGAGAAAGAATAATGTCAAATCTTTATAAGTAACATTAACCTGTCAATTAGTGCTGATGATTGTACTGTTCGCTTGTGGTGGGAAACAAGGCAAACATCCAGAATGGGCATTGATCAGCTCTGAAGCAAAGTCCATACTATCTCATTGCTTAAATAATTCATTTTCAGCTTTCAAAATGAGGTGAAGTGACAAACTAGACCCATTTGTTGCCATGCTCTATTTAGTTCATCACAAATTTTTACCAGTTAGAGTAGTCCACAAGGCTGGGATGGAAAAAGCACTTTAAAAAAAAAAGACTTTCAGTATTCCCACAGAAGTCTCACAGTGAATGCAAGCAGATCACAGACTAAATCAAAACCTTTGTAGAGTCAAAATTGTTTTATTTATTATGTAATGCTTGTAAAGACACAAGCTAATTTATGTGATGCAGCAGCTGAGGTTACTAATAAGATGTCAGATAAAGTTGGACTAATAAACATGGCAAAGTCTGACCTCTGAATATTCCTTTTCTGGTGTAAATAAACAAACTTTCAAGCACATCAGTGTCGGAACCCAAGACATCCCTTTAGATGTCCCGGGCAGTCCGAGACCCCAGGAGGGGGTCCGGAGACCCTGGTACAGTGATAAAAACACCAGTGCCTTTGATTTTAGCCCCTGGGAGCCAACATTATATGAAGAATTACAAGTCACAGGTGTGTAATTAGGATATTAGATAACTTATTTTTGTGTATTAATGTGGATTTTGGGGGTTCACAAAGGAGGCTCAAGGAGACAAGATGGAGGGATTTGGGTGTGTCCCTTGTCTTTCTTCTTCTTGTCCTCCATCTTCGGGTGAGGTGGTGGCATTTTCTTATTGGTTTAGTGTAAAAGTGCACAGTTTAATAAAAGTAGTAGATATTGGTATAGTAATGAAAACAATGGGGACGTAATAATTAGTATAAAAGATTAGGACCGCCCAGGAGCGGGGCAGATGGCCTTCGGCTGCGGTGTAGGTGACACCTACGCTGGTCGAAGGAAAAATATTTAAGAACAGGATAGAATAAACAACTCTGATAAAAGAATCGACGCATCCTGATTCTTTCTTCTGGCACGGGGCTTGGAGAAAAGGACTTTACCCGCAATTCTCGGTAGGCTATCAGCCCAAGATCCGAGAATCAGCTTCCCTCTTGTCTTAGGTTGCAATGCAAGATGTAACCAAAAGTATGTATTCTATTACCAAATGTTAAAATCAGGTGAGACAGTGTTCATTATCTCTTCCATCACCCATCCCTTATAACTTTGGGTGGGATATCTTCTGTTAATTGGCCAGCTGTTAAAACCAGGTGGGGCAGTCTTCTTTATCTCTTCCATGACCAATCCTCCCTCCAGGGGATATCTGCTGTTAATGGGCCATTGAGGCTCACTGCATGACTGATAAAATTACATCATTCCATTGGGAGATGCTTCACCCAGTGGGAGAAGGCAAACATTCCTACCTGGATAAAACCTGAGATTCAGAACACCAGTACAGCCTGTTTCCACTGGATTCCCAGAGAAAGATCAGACCCGTCTCACCACCACTGGACTTTCAGAGGAAAACTACACCTTCTGTAGCATCATCACTTCAATAGAACCACATCTGTCACTCCAGGAGGACTTAATTGGACTGCTACCAACACCCTGACCAACAGGATGTCAGGTTGTATTCTGACTCTGTCAGTGTTTTATTTTTGTTTGGTTGTTTTTTTTGTACTACATTTTTTATTTATTTATTCCTAGTAAAGAACTGTTATTCCTATTCCAATATCTTTGCCCAAGAGCCCCTTAAATTCAAAATGATAATAATTCAGAGGGAGGGGTTTTACATTGTCCATTTCAAGGGAGGCTCCTGCCTTCCTTAGCAGACATCTGTGTTTCCAAACCAAAACACTTCTGATCTGAGGAAACAGGTCAGAGAGCCAAAGTAAGATGGTTATGCCAGTGTCTGGCAAACCACACCTCAAAGACCACAACTAGTAGTAGTCCTAATACACTCTAGATAAAGTCAGTTTGTAAGGGGAGTAATATTATAGCAAGTTTTACAAGACAGATATATTCTTGACTACCTTATATTTCTGTATAAAAAAAAAAAAAATTAAAGAAAACCCCTGAACATAATACACATACTTCTTTGATTATTGGATCTCCTTTGTGAATAATGCACTTTCTCTGAGTAATTTTATGTCATCAATGGGGCATAGTTAAATTAGGACCTGGATTATCCTGCACGGCCTCCAAGGAATCAGCACTAGGTTTCTTCACCTTCTCTGATCTGCACACATGATTTGACATGCCCTTGTACTGGCTGAAACAATAAATAAAACACTCTATGTAAGTACTAGTACAACACCAAAAGTCCTTCAAGTTTGACTCGGTTTTGACATTTCTTCTCTCTTTGGTTCAGTTAGTACTACTTAAAATTTGAATATTTCCATTGGAAATGTAGTTGCTGGTTGTATCAATAGAGGCAACTGCTTCTATTTTGAAACTTACTTTTATATGATTGTCCTACACATCTTCATCACAACAGAATAGAAAAAGTGAAACCAAACCAAACAACTTTTGCAGTCACTGAGGATACATTTAAACTGACAAGTAGTTTCAGCTGTGGCTTATTGTCCCTTGTTTAAGCCCACTAAGGAATCTGTAGCTCCCCACTGGCACTGTCACACTCAAAGTCAAGGAGCTGACTCAGATCTAATGTTATTCTTATGCTGCCATTGTAGTGGTAGTTGTACTCAAGTACAATATTGAACTTGTGTTGAAATCCTGCAGAAACTACATGTCTTGGAGTTCTGAAGAACACACCCTGTTTCAAACCTCCAGAGCACATAATATTATATATTTCATCTACAAAAATATTAAGAACGTATACTACTATTTACAATTTTCTGGAAATTTTCTATAGTGTTTCTTTTCATTTCAGTCACTTACACCTTTGATCTGATGTTTGCTAGACCAAAAAATGTGGTTAATTATGCATTCACTGCTAGAGGTTTTTTTTTGTTGTTGTTATTTTGGGGGGAGGAGGGATACTGTTTTATTTTTGTGGGTTTTTTGCTTTTGGTTTTGGTGGGTTTTTTGTAATCTGATTAATTTATTTAAAAAAAAAAAAAGCATACTTCTGACAAGGAACATTCAACTTTCCTAATTTGAATTAGTAGCTACCTTAGACTCATTTTTGAGAAATGTTTAACTTGGAAAATTTATGCATGTCTTTCCAGTAATTTGCAACTGTCATTATACACTTAGTGAGAGAGATTTTTCTTCTTCAGTACATGGACAAAACCACTCAATAATATGGTTTTGCTCAGGGGAAAATCTGTCTCCATAATGAAGGGCTATATAGGTTTATTTATAGTCTGAAAATATACTTTTAACATGTGGATATTGAAAATCACTTCATTAGAAAGAAAAATCAGAATCCAACCTGTAATTGCCAAATTCAACCACTGCATTTGAGAGTCAAATAACAGGCTGCATATGACAGGGCTGTTCAATAGACCTAGACAACCTCACATTCAACACAAGCCTAGAAAATACTAATGCAAACACTCTGCAACTTATATTTATTAATTATTTATTAATTATTAATTTACTAATTAATTATGTTTCTGTGGAATGCAGCAACATAATGCTGAATCACACCTTCACAAAAACCTGTGAAATCGGAATGGGGAACTTTAAGAAAGCAGAAATTTGGTTGGTTTTAGGTATTTTTGTAGTTGTAGCTATTGATGGCTACAAGTCTAGTGCCTTGTACCATAAACAGATTTATAAAACTTGTAGAGTGATTATTCCAAGAAAAGCCTTGTAAAATTTCTTGGATTAGTAAAGTCTGTCTGGCAGCCTCACCCATAAAGCGCATAATGAGTAATAATGTCAGTCACTCATCAGACCAATAACCACTGGCACAATGTACTTCACATATCCATTATATGCACAGAAACACAAATCTCAGTGGATTTACAAAGGCACAGAACTGAACCTTGAAATTGTCTCCCTTTTCCTCCTCTGCACATACAACATCCCAGACATTTTTAACATATTTATTTAATAAATTACACAGGCTGAAGTTTTTATCTTCAACAAATGCCATGGAAGAAGAGGCTGCCAGTGTTAGAGAGCAGAAAGTGGGGCATCCTGTCCAGCTCCCGGCCAGCAAAGGGCTTCCAACAGCACCACCGAATCTCAGATAACAGCGCCATCCACACTCCCCTTCAAGGAGAGCTCCACGAGTCACCAAATCTAATTATCCAAAAGTATTCATTAAGATTCAGGCAGGAGTTATAACTGCTTAATCTCATGTCATTATTACCATTAACTAGTCTCTCTGACATGAAATTTCCTCTCCTTTCTCACGTTTGCGCTCTTCGGGCGGGCATTTGCTGTTATCAACCCTTGCCACATCTTGGCCAAAAAGTGTCTGTCTAAAGGCTCTTTCAACCTTTGTCCTTCAAAGGAATCCCATTAGCTGTGCCACCAGTCACCCTGCTGTGATCTTACAGATTGTCAATAACTTTTTGATAACAAGCTGTAGCGCTAAGACATTTGAACTTGGATGCTGCCCATAAGCTCTCGGAAAAACAGAAAAAAGAAAAGGAAAAATGCAGCAGGATGCAGCAGGATTCCTTCCTTCAGTCCAAGCAGCCAGCATTGTCCATTAAAGGGGAAGGCAGTGGATTAACGAGAACAATTCAGGGATTAAGAAGTCTTTGCATGAAGTTAAACCAATATTCAGAGCCACTTAGAAGTTTTTTCCAGAAAGGACACCTAAAGTTTCCAGTCAAATGGCAGTACATAACAACATACATTACTATAACACTGCATATTCTTGTACTTTTACCTTCATTAAAAACATTGCTGGAGCATTCCTACTTTATTTTTCCCTAAATATTTAAAAAGGCAAACCTGGAAGCCCAGCTAAATAATGGAACAATATAACATCACCTGAAATGCCTCAATGCTCTTCCTGTACACCTTGAGGCTCCCAGCACAGAGGAGAAATTCCTTTCCCTGCACCTGATTCACCTAACATGGCACAGACCAGCCAGTGAAGCAACCTGTTTTCCTCCAGGCTCTGCAGCCAGCCACCCTTAATGAAGAGCAACCACCATATCACAAAGAAAACAGATGCCATCTGCTACACACACCGTAAAGCTTCCTTGGATTGCTTGCACCACTTAAGACAATTAATTAGAAACCAATCAAGATAATTATTTTAAAATCAATGATTTCTAAGTAATTGTTTTAAAATCACACAAACGAATTCCCACCTTAAGCAGACATAAAATTTTGGAATCTATGAATACATTCAAATGTTTTTGAATCAGCCAGTTAACATTTTGTGTTTTCTTAATTATGTAAGAGATGTTTTCATCTAAAGAAATAATTTATTAATTATCAGTAACCTCTTTTCTCCCCATAAATGGAAACTGGTAATTTTTAATTCATCAGAATATTTAAAAGAGGATACAACCTAAAAAACCTGCCAGAGAGGTAGCCCTGCTCTATGCACACAGCAAAAATAGAAAGCACATGCATTATGCTTAAAAAACTTGGTGCAAATCCTTTCACAATTCCTTGTTCTCCCCAGACATTAGGAATTATGATGCACAGAGGAGTCCACTCGGTTAATTTATACAGGTACATTAATGTTTCCTTTGCAAAGGATGATGCAGGAGCTGCAGAAGTCATCCAGCACAAAGCACAGTACAGTTCCTAATAATATTTCCCAGCACATCACAGAAAATAGAGCTATGAACTTCATTCTTTTGGACACCTGAGGATAATGAAATCAAAGAAAGAATCAGTGAGGCAGTAATGAACACTAGGTTTCTAATTCCAAATGGAATGATCATTACTACTGATACAATCCCCACTTCCACATCCCACCTCTTCATAGCAATCATCCTTTAACCCATATTCTCAAGTCCAAAGAAATATATTTTGTTTCAAGTTGTGTCCATGTTTTCTAGCAATATTACAGGTGAATCCATAGCTAAGTCAGAGAAAAGGACATTACTTGTTGGCTTTCTAAGAGCATTTTAATAAATATATTGAAATAAAACGATCTTATTCATTTAAAAATGACCTTATTTTATCTTTTTACAACCATTCAAATGTTACATTGAACAATTTCCTTTCAAGACAGTTAGTATGGAAAGTATACAAGATGGTTTTATATTCATGTTCCATTTTTCCTGTTTTTTTTTTTTTACACAAAATCTATTTTCTATATCCTAATACCATGGCCTTTAGCTAAATGTATGTGAAGGTATAATCTTGAGTAATCACTCCTAGAGAGTGGTTGCACACAAACTTCTCAAAAGAAACAACATTTTCAATAATATTTACTGAACAACTGTGTAGATATGAGAAATATAATTTTTTCAAAGTTGCAATTATAGTATTTCTCCTGTGTATCAGAAATGGTCTGGAAGACTTTCTTTTTAGATGAGGGAAATATTTCTTATGAACTCAAAACATATTTTTCTTAAACGTAGCATCTGAATTAAAGGTCTCCAATTTTCTTTGGTGGAATTGGCTCATAATGTTGCCTTAAAAGAGCACATTGCACATGGCACTAAATTAGAAAAATCTCTTGAATGAGGGCTGTGGTCTCATTTCAGGCTTGCTAGCTTGCTCTGTTACATCTCATTGGAAATACTGCTACAATAAACATTCTTTAGGGGAGATGTTCAATGTTTTATTCTGCACAGCATTGGAATGGACTAAATGCACAATTAAACTAATAAGATAACGGCATTTTGCAATTATGAGACATCTTTAATTGTTATACCAAAAACAACAGCCATAAAATAAATCGCATAAAGCATTTAAAGTGAAATTTAGCCTTCCTTGTCAAATATTAGAAGTTTTTTCTTAGGATTTACTCATTAAAAAGTTATGCATCATTTATAGTTTCTTGCTTTTTTATGACTCACAAGGCAGACCACCACCATGCTCATACCATGAGCTTTTGCTATCCATTAAAAAAGCCCTTTCACTCCATGAGTAAGTGGTTTCACACTGTGCCCCAAAGGTTTTTAAAAACTAAAAAAGTATGTTTTGCCAGAGAAAGATATGGAAAGTAAAGAAAGGAACCTAGATCAATCCAAAAGGGAAATGACACAGCTGCAATCTGTGGCCTTGCCAGCTCAGCTATTTCATACAGGTGCCAACTTGATTCAAAAATATTCAACAATAACCACGTGCATCATGAGAGGTTGCATATGTTCATTTTCATGGTGACACTAAAATGGGAAAATTCTTAAAAAACGTGGTCTAATGGGAAGTGTCCCTGCCCATGGCAGGGGGTTTGGGACTGGATGACCATTAAGATTCATTTCAACCCCCCAACATTCTATGATTGTGTGTCATTATTCACGATTAGTCAAACTCTGAAGCTGCCCTTAAGATTTTGACTGAGACATACTTCAGTTTTTTTATCAAAAAACACAAACCAACTTTTAAATATTTGATCTAGAATACTTATTTTTAAAAGAGTTTCATCTGCAGCAAATAGATCCTAAACATACACATTTTAGTATGAATACAAACACTGAATTGCTGCGTGTATAATTTGGAGCTGCCACCTGGGATGCTAAGCAAATATAAATAAAGTGAAGTGATAGTTTTTTGGAGGCTGAAGAAGTAGTATTCATGGGGATAAGAGCAGCTATTGTTAAGAGTAGCTTTGTAGAAGGATATGTAAGGTATGCTATTTGTTCTACATTTAACAAGTTCCTAGAGGTTTTGATTCTACTTTTAAGGGCACTGATACTGACATAAAAATGCAAATAGATTTTCCTTGCACACCCAAACTCACATGCACACTGCATGAAACACAAGCTGTTCACTACAGAATATTTTTAATCTGTGCCCTGAAGAAGACATTTCTAATTAAAGCTCAAGTAGGCATCCTTCTTTCAATTTATTCAAACATGTGATATTACTCTGGCACCCCACGAGCTTGTGATATATCCTCAGGCTCTATAGAACACTATGCCAGAAAACAGTGACTAGGAAAGCTAAGTAGTGTCCTTTAAAAAAACCAAACAAAGAGAAACAAGATTCACAGCAGATACAAAGCCTAGTGTACAAATAATTCAGATGTTAAATATTTTTTTAAAATGCTGTTTCTGTAACAAGTCATTCCTGTGGTGATAAGTCTGTAAGGAGGAGGTCACTCACAAGGCACCTGCCTATTCTTTTGGCAGGAGGAGAGAAATCTGCCAGTTTGAAAAAGGATTCATGTGCATGTCCAAAGCTACCGAAGTCATCTCATCAAGCATCCTTACCTCTAAAGGAAGGAAGGTGATTAAAAGCACCAACAAATTAGTAATAGGTACATGGCTAAATAGGATACTCTGGTTTTCATTCTTTGGGGACTTTGGATTTAGAGATCTGCAGAAATAATTAAGAATATCATGCCTATTGCCATGAGAACAAATGAGTTACCAAGGAAAGAAAATTTAAAAATCCACAAGCTGGAAAAATATTAGACAACTTTACTCTTGGTAAAATTACTTTCTTAGGAAAAAATAGGTTCAACTACATTTTAGAGTTGTCAACAATCAATATGAGCTACTACATCATATATTTTCCTCAGAAAGTAGTTACTAAAGTTTGAGTTGAGCCAGATTATGTGTTTTCAAGGCAAGTATTGGCCTAAAATAAACATATTCAATAGCTTGAGAGAAGCCAGATTTAGTAAGTTATATATGGAAAAACTCAGTATTTACAGATAAGCAAAATATCTGACAGCAGGTAAAGTAATTTTACTTGGCAGATTACATTCATGTGTGGAAATGCAAACTTCTAATTTATCAAACAGCAGGAAAGACATGGTATTTTATTGGATTTCTGTTCCAGTTTCCAATCCATATGATGGTTTAATTTCTCTGGCTCACAACTTAAATTCCTATTTATTGTACCAGAAGAACCAGTGTTAATATTCAGAAAGCTTCTTTTTATTTTGTGTGTCTTCTGCACTACCTGGAAACAGAACCGAAATCATAGCAGAAATTAAGCACTGCCTTGGTTTATATGTTATGTCATTAATATGTCAGTAATTTACAATGTGTTTGTAATATAGTCCCTCCTTACAAATCCTTCCCAAGAGCTATGGCTACCAATCGTCTTTGTCCAGTGATGATGTCTAGAAGGAAAGAATTCCCTGTGTCTTCGAGTGAGGGCCTGCCAAGGGTCAGAAGCAAGCAACCACAACAACTTGGTAACAGTCTGTGGTCTCTCAAATTCATCCCCGTAGGATTGCAAGGAAAAAACACCTCACAGAAAGTCTATAGAAAAATAAGAGATTCAAACTCTAATTATGAAAGCTATATATGTATTTATAATACAGATTCACTGCTCTTGCTTTAAAGTATCAGAGTTGCTTACATACCCAAGATTTGTGTCACTGAAACAATGCTTGGCCTGTGAAGCATGGAATAACTTCTACAAGAAAGTCCACAAGTTCATTTCCAGACAGATGGCAATGTGGCTTTGAACCATAGAAGGTTCATTAAAGGAAAAGAAAGGATTGTGGATTGTTGTTTTGTTGCTTGGTTGGGTTTTCTTTTTGGGGGTGGTAGTAATTGGGTATTTCGGGTTGTGGTTTTTTAAAGTTTTGCATGTGTATATATGAAAAAGAGTCCATCTCAGATATTAACTACTAGTTTGGGCAGTTTTTTTAACCCTTTAACCAGGCTGGACTTTTGAGAATAACTGAGGAATATGGAAATGGGGTCAGAATGAGAGAGCTCGATTGTGTCCCTCCAACCAGGCACGTGGAAGGGAAAATCAGACAAGGAAACAACCAAAAAAAAAAGAGCCTGAAATCAAAGCAAAACAGGGAATTTCAAAATACCAGAAATGCAGGACACCGGAGGTGAAAATCCAGAGACGCTTGTTATAACTGACTATTATGGGGTTTTATTAGATCCATGCAGGATAAAAATCTGATTTCTATACATTTTCTAGGGTTTCAGTCTCTCCTGGAAAAACATGTCTGATCAGGACTTGAAGGACAGAAACAGCTTTCTCAATGCTCCACAGGTATCTGCAACTTTCCAAATGAATTATTTGCTCTTTCATAAAAACATCCAAGACCACCCCTTGTTCTTAAGGCCTTTTTAGCAAGATTGTAAAATTATGTTTGCTTACAGTCTACTGTAATATAAATTAATATCTTAGCAATCAATAGTGCCTAAGTTCTAAAGCTTGCTTTGTGTATACTTCAAATAAAAAGTTTTATTAAACTTTTATATGTATTACTTCTCATACTTTGAATAAGCCCTTTCTTCCACACTTCAGTGACAGAAAGAAACTGCTAAATAAACTACCTGAGGAATTAATCATTCAGCTTTGTCTTCTCTAAGATTGTCATATATAATTGCATTTACAAATGTGGAACCTGTGTTTTAAAGGGATTAGCAAATTTTTATGTTTCTTCTTAAGATAAATCATCAGCTCATTTTAGAGTTTTTGAAATCTAGAGAGAGTTTTGACATTCATTAGGAATGGAATGGACAACTTAAGCTTTATGTTTACCTATACCCCTTGAATGTTCTTTAGTTTAATGGTATTTGAGAATATGTTCAAAAACCAGTGCTAAAAAGCCACTTAGCAGCACTTAAAGCACTAGGAAAATAGAACAATTTTATTCTATTTGTGAATACAAAACCATAAATACCAATGCACAGTCGGCAGGTCTTTCAAAATACAAAGTGTAACCAAGATAACTAAAGGAAAATTAGTGTTAGGTATAATCCCATTTGTGTGTGTGCTACATAAACAAATACTTACAACTCATTTCCCTGAAGTGTCTCAGAAATTACAGGGAATTGCTAACAGTTTTGGATAGATGTGTTTATGCTCCTTAATATAAGAACCAAAAACCTTATGAGGACAATTAAAGCAACATTTGTAAACACCCAGTTCTAAGAGATGTAGGGATTTTTTTACTCTCCTCACATTAAAGACAATATTCGATTTTGTCTTCATAGGAGTTTACATTCCTGTCAGGCATGGGCAGCTTGCATGTTTTCAGTTTATCTGCCACACTAAAGTATGCAGACACTGTGCCCACATTCTCTGCTCTTACCATGGACACTGTCTGACATCCCACAAATGTGGGCTGATGTTCACCAGGGAGTTTCAGAAAATGTTTAGCATGGACCCAACACATTGAGTACTCTGCCCTGAATTGATATTCAGTGTGAAGTCTATGGAGGAAAATATGGGTCTGAAGTTGCCTTGGTGCTGAAATAATACAAAACAATGTCCCCTACTCACTGGAAATGTACAGTTTTCCCAAGTTTTAATGATAAGTTTCTATGTAGCTGGACACAGCTATAGTTCAGCTGATCTCTGTAAAGAAAGCGTGTAAATGGATGTGTCATTGTCTTTCAGGGCAGGGAGGTTTCAGCTAGCTTAGGGTGAGTGTTCTTTGCGGGGGTGAAACGTGATGAGTCATTACAGCATCTGGAGTATGAGGTGTCAGTAGCATCACTGAGCTCTACAAACAGATCACAGAATCATGGAATGGTTTGGGCTGGAAGGGACCTTAAAGATCACCTCATCCCAACCCCTCTGCCATGGGCAGGGACACCTTCCACGGGACCAGGTTGCTTAGAGAACCATCCAGCCTGGCCTTTAATGCTCCCAGGGATGGGGCAGCCACAGCTTCCCTGGGCAACCTGTGCCAGCGCCTCACCATCCTCACAGTAATTTTTTTTCTTGCTATCTAATCTAAACCTACTCTCTTTCATTTTGAATCTATTCCCCCTTGTCCTTTCACTATGTACCCTTGTAAAACCTCTCTCCACCTTTCTAGGTCTACAAGAAAAGTATATTTAGAAGCTATGTTATTTCAAGCTTATCTCTTATGCATGTTCGCAGGACAGCACCTACATTTATACCTTATATTGACTATTAAATTATTTATAATATTGCCCTTACTGAGAGCATTGAGAGTCAGAGCCAGGGTATGAGTATTGCAGTGTTTGGGTCCAACCTGGCTCTCACAACCCACGTTCTACAGGGCTCCAGCCTTCACTTGCAGTGTACTGACTTCTACCAGTTATTCCCTTTAGACTGCTTTCAGTCTGCCTTTTTATTCTACAAAGAACATTACTCCTCATCTCAGTACTTCCCTCTACCTTTACAAAGATTCTTATTTATTTATGATTGTATACAACAGCATTAAGCCTCAAAATTTCCACAGGAACAGAACAGTAGCATCATTTGAGACATAAAGAAGATATGGAAAAAAATCTGCAGTGATTCTCTCAGCACATACAAATAGGTAAAATATTCAAGTTTTGGTACACAGTGAGTGGCTAAAGTCTAATAGTCTAAGATAATATAAACTGTAGTCTAAGTCTACAGCTATTACATGTCAGAATTATCTTGTGTGAATTCTCAGTGTGCTGTTGAGAGATTAATTACAGATTATTAGCTTGACTATGATTTTTAATTATATAGTTCTTAATATAATTAAATTTACACTCATATCAATCTAATCAACAGTGATTTATTGGAAAAATGGTGATTTCAGAGTTCAGATCAAAATAAATGTCCATAAAATTCCATCTATACCCAACTTTATCTTTTGGGTCATCCAGTTCAAGTATGTGAACAGAGGAACTGGTTTTTCTAGTTAATTGCCACTGGGGTCTGGACATCTGGTATCTTGAAAAACTGCCTTTCAGATAAGAGTGAGAACAAAATGAAAAAGAAACAATAAAGATTGTGCTGTACTTCTAAAAATAAAACCAACAAACATCAAGTGAAAGGATTATCCTGTTCTCCCCACAAGCCTTGAGGGACAGTGACGCTCGTGTCTTGCAGCATTATCATGGCTTGTAAACTGTTGCTATGTAGATATTGTGAATTTAAGATATACATTGCCTTACAAAATTATGAAGAAACCCCTAGAATAAAAATGCAAACAAAAGTTATTTTTAATGTTCCAAAGACTCAGTTGTTTTCTAGCAGTTACCATTCAATAGCGCGAGGCTTAGGTTTTTTTCCAATGCATTGGTGGTAAAGGACTACATTAAAGTTAAAACACTTGCAGTCCCCATCTATGCCTTTATTATGGTTTAACTCACAATTGTGTTACCGTTTGAGTAAAACCCACAAACAGGTGTGCCATGTTAAACATGCCACACATAGTTTGAAAAACTATGGTATTTAAACTTCTTATGTTATAATGTGCTGTTAATATTGTCCAGGGGGAAAAAAAGAAAAATGAATCAGCATTATATATGGACAGAGTAACCTTTAAAATGTTCAGGTACTTATGTTGACAGACATTTTTAATACCTGCTGACATCCAGACTTGAGCCCATGAAATGCTAACAGCAAAAGATTTGCAACATTCAAGGCCCAAGTGAAACCTCTTTATGTTTTCTGATGACTCTGGAAACCTGGAACAGTGGAACTTTGAAAATATTTCCTGTTTATAAGAGGAAAAAAATTGTTGCTGCTGAAAGCAAGCCAGTCTTCTTTTGTTTTGTTTTAATCTTACAGTCTTACTTCCTCAATTGAAAAGATTTAGTAGCATTTTACAGATAAATCATCTGAGGTCAAATCCAGTCTAACAAAACAAGGTGGTATCATTTTAAAATGGCTATTCCTAGTACGTAAAAATTCAGGGTTTATTGCCACTTAAGTACTCAGAAAGGACACTGTCAATAATAATCCTGAAAATACTTGTGTTTAAAGATACAATGACCTATATTAAAGAATATATCCAGAAACATCAGTTTATATTATCTAAACAAAATCTTGTTTTAAGGAGGACCATGAGCCACTCAGAAGAAACTGAGTAGGAGATGCACCTTTCCAACATGTTTTTCCACACACTCTTGGGAAGAGAAGGCAGGTCCTCATTCTACAGGCAAGGTTTCTGATGTAAAGAATGCCTCACCATGCTTGCTAGCGGAAAATTTCCCATTGGCCCCAGATTTTCTTCAAAACAATCAAACGACCCCTTAGACCAGCAGATGAAGGTACCCTTTACACCCTCAAGGGATAGTCCTGTCTACATCAAAATCCAGGAAACTCTTACAGAATGCAGACTTCCTAACATATTTAAGCCAAATGAAATTGGTTAGTTTTTATCACTAAAATAATGACAGGAATATTTTTAGTTGTAGTGAGATTCTATATTAATAACCAATTATTTTTCTAGCAATAGATAACAACCCTTCTTTCGGCAGGTCTTTGGATTTTCTCTCCAAATAATCTTTAGAAAATATCTTCTTCTGTTAATTGTCTTCTGTAATGTTTCAACATTCTGGACTTAATGGAATCATTAAGGTTAGCTAAATGAAAGAGAAAATCCCTCTGTGTGGAAGAATACACAGCAATACACTCTTGTTTGTTTTTCCTTTAGACATTATAAGTATTCAAATGATGTAAAATCAATACTATAGTTATACTTCAAAAGAAGCACATTGAAAAGATTCTCAGTAGTAATCTGTCTTGATTTTGCAAAACCATATTTAGCAAGTAACAGTAGTACAAGTTCCCTTCCAAAAGAAAACCCATGTAAATATATGTTATAATCCACTGATTTTTATCTCTTCACATCATAACCCTAAATTGAAAATATATCTGAAAAATGCAATCTGAAAAACTTTCCTAGAAAAAGCCATGTACTTTAATATGGTCTGATTTTTTTTTTAATTGTGTCAGAAAAACTACTCTAAGAAGTTACTCAATAATGCCTTGTTAAATACTTCTAGGTATAGTTTTCTCTTCGTTTTCAGAGTTATATTGATATATCCTAGCACCATTGCAACTGGAAGCAGAATATGGAAGCCCATATATTTCCATCTCACACAACAGTATGAAGACTTTTTGCAGCAGAAATAAATTATAGCCCTTAACTAGCTCAGAGGATTGTAACTGTCATTGTTGCCAAGACAGCAAAATGCAGACACACGTAGTCATCCTCACTTGGATGAGGGCAACTTTATAGTTGCTCTGTAACTTAAAATGATAAAAACTTATCAAAAAATTCTATTGTCATCATCCCTGAACAATTAAAATAGATTGCACCAAAAGCTATTGTCATCCAAACTTAAAATTATTTCTATCTCTACTACAGACCATTTAGGAAATTCCTTCTTTTTTTTCACACAGCAACTAGTCAAAGAACACATTTGATATATCTATAGGCTTCCACCTGCTTCATAAATATGGTTCTTCATCTTCCTTAGCTGCACTAGTGGTAGACTGATAATATGATCAGAGCCTATCTCATGTTTCTCTTCTGCCTAGTCGTTCCATCTCAAGTTGTCATTTTCCAATTCATGGTCTCAGTACATGAACTTAATCACTTTATTACCATTATTGTTACTCACATAACACTCACCGGTGTGACATTTTACTGACAAGGAGGTAAGGATTAAATTTTAAATACTGACGGCTGCAGTGGATGGAACATAAATGAAAATGAGAGAAGCATATGAATCTCATGAAGGCCTTTTCTTTGATCTCAGTGTTCTTTGTGTCAGGTTGCTTGAGGGTTTTTTCCCATTTAAATGAAATATAGTCAGAGGAGGAAGAACAAAACACTGATACTATTTCATGCCTGCCACTGCATGCTGTGCAAGCATATGAAAAACACTACAATGTGTTTGGACCACTAGATGTATTTTGAGAGTTGCTCATCACTCAGTCATGTTCCCATTCCAGCTGTGCACAAGGGGAAGTCAGGGGGCTGGCAGTTTGGAATGGCCACTTCGAGTCACCTCCACAAAAATGACCTCTGGAAATTTATCAGCAGTACCTGTTTCCCACAAAAAAAGTCTGTCCTTGCACCCTGGAGAATTTTTTCTTGCCGTTGTCATAAGCATTGTTTCCTGCCTTCATATAAGCAATGGCCATGAATGAATGTGCTCTCAAGCCAAATGGCAGAAGGGAACTAACAGGGATTTTAGAGCCTGGTTCTGGAAAACCTCTTTGGAAGGGTAGATGGAATTAATTATGCACCTATAAATATATACATGTGCATGTGTGTATGCAGATGTGTAAACACATGAGTACATACCAAATATTTTTTATTTACAGAACATGAATTATTTAGATTATTTCCTATGTGAAATGGGCTTCCAAAAGCTGTTCCAAGTGCAGCCAACAGTTATTTTAAAAGGCCACAACACAGCATCAGCTGATCATATCCTCTGTAAATTGTTTACGTACCTTTAGTAAACACAAAGCCATTTCTAAGTGTGTGTTTACATACAGAATATATACATGCATATAATAAATATATATAACACAACTTCAAATGCAAATATATACAGTACTGGGATGATGCTAAGGGTTTATGAGTTACACCTACAATAAATATACAGTGTCTGCACTTCTCTACCAAACTTTTTATGAGGTATGTATTGATTATTGAGCTTTCTCATAGCTAATATAAATAGCTCCAGCAACCAGCCAGTTTAAAAGGGCTTTTCTGTTATATATTATTGAACCAACTACTCTTTCTGCACTTTGTATTAATAACAGCAAATAAGAATTCCCCTATGTGCAAATGCTGTACCTCTGGCAAATTGGTGTGGGAATGACAGGCAGAAAGAATGAGTCTGGAGCTGGAAAAGGCAAGAGCAGGCATGAGTAGCAAGATGAATGATGGCAGGTGGATGGGCATGCAGTTTTATGTGGAAAAGAAACAAGGAAGGATATGCAAGGAGAGAAGACCTTGCAAGACGGTCTTAGCTCCCTTTACTAGCAGCCCCCTTTTCTCAAGCATAAACTTGTACTCTAGCCAGTCTCAAAACCAGATCCATCTTTTTACTAGTCTGGTATGTGTGCCAAACACTCCTTGGTCTGCAACTATTCTGGGCTTAAGCCACAACACACTCCCATAACATTTTAAAATAAAGACCACATTTTCAGTCCAGGTTGTTTGACAATATTCTTGCTATATTTCCCTGGAAATGGACATGAAAACTAAGAGGCTGAAACATCCAGTGCAACCACTATGCCTTAATGCAATTTCCCTCCCAGTTCCTTTGTGAAATGCAGCTGGTGTAAAGAAAGGAATTTCACTGACACAGAGGGAGTCATTCCTCACTCAGCTTCCCCTGAATCTTTGCCTCTAATTAAGCATACCTGTCAGTGATCTCAAGGAAATCTCCACAAGTCATCAGTCAAATCTGATCCTCTGTGATAAACAAGAAAATTATGCCACTGAGATTTAAATTCACAACAAAAGCTTCTCTGTAGCTGACTGATATTTCCCTGTGAGCCCATTCCTGCTTGGGCCTCTCAGCTTCCCTTGCACTCACAGATCACTCAGGCACTTGTGAAACCTCCATTTGGCTTCCCCATGTGACTGCACATATCCTGCAATTTTTCCTGTATGTGTCGCTTTTCTGTAGGGGAATTACTGTCCCTCTCTGCATTTCTTTATTCAAGTGGAAGTTCAGCACTCTGATAAAGAGACTTCATGTGAGCCATTTTGCTATCTTGCTGTTGCATTTTTTAATTTCATATGGGTCTTTTGGAAATTATTTCACATGAAGTCATGCTGTTTACTACCAAATGTGGGGCCAGAGACTTAGAGGATGCAGGAATACATTTTAAGTTGAGAACAAAACAGTCTGCTTCGTGTAGCTTCCCAGGCTAACACAACACAAGAAATTCGAATCAGAAGATTAAGAGCAAGGCTTGGGAGCTCAACAAAACACTATGACTATTTCTCATTATCATTCCAAGATGACGAAATCTGTATGGGAGTTTCTACAAGAGAAAGCTCATAGGGGTTTTTTCCAGATACACTGATGGGTGCATTAGCAGAGACATTGTCAGCTGACTTTCAGGGAGCACAGGGGCAGTGCTTGTGCCTCACCCATTTGTGGGTAGGTAAAGATAAGCCAAGCTTATGTTTAAGCTCTAAAAATACCATCTGAACAGCCAGTGGAATTCTTGGTCACCCAGGGGCAGCTGAACATTGGATGCTCAGAAAAGACCTTGGCAAATGAGAAAAGAAATGAGCTGAACTCTCCATCATCCCTCCAATGAAAGCACACAATGAGAGAGCTTGAAAAGAGGAAATGTATGGAAAGAAAAAAGCCAGAAAGAACAGCTGTATTTTTTCAGGGTTTCTTAGAAAGAAACTTGATATTTGTACATGGCAAAAAATGAAACACCACTTCCTAGAGTGGCCAAAATGCCACACTAACAGATGGCAGAAATGCAGGCATGCAAATGAACAAGTTTATGAATTGACACATGGGCATGTCTTCTGTCCAGGAATGTTGAAACAGCAGCTTTTGGACAACTATTTCAACTCCTAAATTTACAGAACCATTTAATTATCAGCCTAGCTTCAAGCTTGCTTTGAATGGATATAGACGTTATATCTTGAAAGACATTTTTGCTTTCAATCATTTTGATAACCACTCAAATGTTTCACATACTAATGTTTATTTGAATGAAAGACAAGTTGTGTTTTGCTGTTTAATTAATATTTTTTGATATTTATTATTTTAAAGTCTCTATGTCTAAACACCATACATTAGGTTTTTACCCATATACAGGGCTAATTTACATGGGTATCAATCAACTCGCACTGATTTTTAAGGCATTTTGGAGCTCAACACTATTTATAAACCATCATATTCTATCTATTTTTGCTTGGCTATAACCTGTTGCTGCATACTCTTGAAAAACATAAGGGGAAAAATCAAGAGATGTTTGTTGTCTCCAACCCAGTTCACTTTCATTAAGATAGCCGCTCCATCAGTTCACTCTTTATCAAAGCATGAAGCAAACTTTATTTTTTTTTTTAATGTTTAAGATATGAAATGCACTTAAAAACATTTTTAGTCCACTGCTTTACTGGTTGGTAGCCTTAACATCTTGCTAGACAGGTGTTTTATTGCATTGATATAACAGTATTTCTGCTCAAAAAAAGGGGAAAAAAATAAAAACACTTAAAATGCTCAGAAATTTCCCACTTCTCTGGAAAGCCCTTAGAGTATCTCCATTGTGGGGTGTGTTTGAGTTCAGCTAAACAGGCACCACTTTTTATGAACTTTGCTTGACTTACTGAAGAACTACATCTGCATGAAGTTTGACACATGAAGACTGACATTACTGCTTTAAATTAAAGAATTTTCTGTGTTAGTAAACCACACAATTAGTATGGAGCAGGCTCTGCACTGGAACAGGCTCTTCTGGGAAGTGGTCACAGCACCAAGCCTGACAGAGTGTTTGGACAATGGTCTTAGGCACATGGTGGGATTTTTGGGGCGTCCTGAATAGGGCCCGGAGCTGGACTTTGATGATCCCTATGAGCCCCTTCCAAGACAGGGTACCCTAAAAATTACAAAGGCTGAAGAAAACCTTAACATTAGGATGAGCAGTATGTGAAGGCAATGTGATCTTACAACAACACAGGCAGAAGTACAAAGGTTGGAGCTGAGGAAATGGAGTTCAGTTGTCTCAAAGGTTGGAGGTAACTTATAAATCCTGACTCATTAACATTTTAAGGGGAATAGAAGAGAAAGAATAGTATAAAAAGGAACATTTCTCTTTTATTCTGGTCAAAAAAATGAAATAAAGTTGCATTTTTTCTCGAGGGTTATGTTGTAAGATGCCATGTACATGCCAGCTTCAAATCCAGTTTTATCACAGTCCACCTACTTGAGGAGTAACTGCAGATACAGGGGAAAATAAAGGTATTTAGGGAAGAAATAAACACAAAATATCAGTGTAATCCCAGGTGTGTATGGTTTAATGAAATAAGAAAATAAAATAGTCAGATGCTCAGCTTCTATCTAGCTGATACCCATCAAAGATGTGGCACAGGTAACATTTCCATTCACCACAATGACTAACAAAGGCAAAAGTAATTCTGAAAGCACCTAAAGGACTCCTGAGCAAAGGACTTCAGAGGAACTTCCCACTGGCCTTTCAAATCAGAATTGGAAAATAATCTTCCGTGATTACTTTTAAGAAGGTCTAGTTGCTCCCAATAGCTATAAATATGTAAATAATCACCTGAAAATACAAAAAGGGTGGACATAAGTTATTAATAACAGGATTACAGTTTTAGTTAGTTGACTGACACTACAAAAATTGTTGTTTAGAGCCTTTTCAAAGCTCTTGATACTTCACAGAAAATCATGAGGGGTAAAAACTATGACTGGTTAACCATTCACCTCAGTAAATCAAACCTGTCTTTTTGTTGCCTGCCAGAGCAAGGAGCAATCATACAACTGGGAAGTGGAGATGGCTAGAAAGGGGCTATTGACTTATGGTATCCTTCAAGTCTTCTGGAAATACTTTAGGTTAAACAGTTACTCTAAGAAACAGCATGGTTGAGTATTTCTTCATGCCTATTGGAGATGATAAGGAAAGCAAGAACAATTACGAGCATATAGTAGAGTGAAGATACTTGAAAAACAGATTTAGTTAGTGATTGGGATACAGGAAAATCAGCTGGAATATATAGGTAGAGCTTTCAATTAGCAGTGGTCCTTTGGATTAAAAAGAAAGCTTCTTTGCATCACAGTGGGTGACAACTGCAGGTGCAGAACTGGTCATTTTTTGTCTCCAAAATCCTTTTACATCTCCTGGCCTAGCTGCCTCCAGCTGGCAGGCTCTGTGTAACCAGGGCTGGCATATGATCTTCAAACCAGTGATGATGATGGGTAACAACCTGTGTCAATTTATGATGGTATTATTTGAGCCTAGGAAATTTAGTTTCCTGATACAGCTTCAATATCTCTTAGCATTTTTTTTCCTTTCTCTTTGAGCTTCTTGAAGAGTCAACCAACCACTGATATCCTTTAACTTCCTCTCCAGTGATACTTGCTACCACAGCAGGTAAGAATATTGATCTCAAGCTACCTCCAGATTTCATCTGCAAAACTAATCTTCATGCTCACTTTGCAACAGGTCTTTCATCACTGTGCTACAGCCACATTAATAATGAATGAATCCATTATGATCAATGGCTCGACAATGAATATCAAATGACTTCTCCATTATTAAGATCATTACAGGACACTAGAGGTAACTGTTCAGTGCCATTCAGAGCAGTGTAGCTGTATGATCTCTTTCTCCTTTAATAGGATTTCTATGACTAAAAGACCCCAAATCACAGTGAATACTTAACCTGAGGTTCAGTGATTTTACACTTCATGCAATAAAACATCATGAATCACCAGGGCAGTAATATGTATCATTGTCTCTTAGAGCAATTTAATATAATCTTGCTGTGTACACAGTGCCTATCAGCAGCATCAAAAATGTTCTCTGAAGATATTAATTGTACCAAATGTAACGAAAACCTAGCAACTGAACAGAACCACTGCAGTGTTGTCCTTAAAAAGCTGTTCCTTTTAACTATGTTTTTGTTTATTTTCACCCACTTTCACAGTAAATAATGCAACTGATTAAGAAATGAACACAGAACATTAATCATAGTGCTTAACTAGATATTTCCTAAAGGTCACCCCACTTTGAAAGACAGAGCTTTCCCATATTCTGCCCTTGATTAATGGTCCATTTCCGGTCTCTCCCGTGCACCCTTGGATCCCCATCCTGCAATTCTCCCTTGCTCCTGGCTCTCATGCCAGAGGCACGCCTGGCAAAGTGACATGAGAAATGACTGCATAACCTTTGCTGACATTCTGCAGTTCCCAGTCTTTCAGTTCTCGCTCGGCGCGGCTCTCCTAGAAGTCTGCTTGAGGTTTACAATTTTCCCAGGCAGAATTTGCAGTGACTGAAGAGAAATGATTGCTCTAGATTACATTGCCAACAGAGCTTTGACAAATGTTGCACAGCTAGAAGATCTTGCCCAAGATAAATAGGTATCAGTGAATACTGTGGCTAGTTCTCACTCATGCAATCTCAATTCTAAATCTGCGCTCAAGAATCGGCTTTGGTAACAGTACAGCAATGGAATATATCGAGGGGAGAAGGATTTGATGGGGAAGCATGATAGAAGGATTTCATGATAGCAAGGTTGAAAACAACTTGGTGTCTGGATTTAAGTCCCAAATGTTGGGGTTTAAATGCTGTTTTTGAACAGATTCCTGTGTGGAATGGGGCTGTTGCAGCCCAGACACCTGGGCCTCCACCTACCCATGCATCTGCAATTTGTTCCTGAAATAGGTACACTGAAAAAGAGGAGCATTGTTTATAGATTTGAGGGGAAGATAAACACAATAATACCACCCCTCAAATTTACAATGTTTTACATCTCATTATGAACTACAAATATTTTGCAATTCAGAAAGTCCACTAAGAGAGATCCCAAGTGCGTTCCTGGGTCTCCACACTAGGTACCAGCTCACAGGAAACTACCATTGGAAAAGGGGTACATCTTTGTTTCTCCAGGAAAGAACCCAATCCTCATGGGAAATATTGGGGTTTTTCCCAAACCTTGGTGAAAATTCTTGTAAAGAAGAAATGAGAAATGCTGGAAATGACTGTGATTCCTTCCAAGCATACAGAAAGATATGGCAAACCCAAAATGCAACCCATAATAATCTTGTGCTCATAATGGCAGTTACTTACATGCAATAGAGCTCTTTTGATGCAAATTAATTAATTGACTAAAGTAGAGATGATGCCATTAGCAATAATTTGTTCATCAACCTTTTATACTGAATAAGGATCACGCAGGATAAGTTTCCTGTCTTCCTATTTTCAGGGAAAGATACATTTCTCTCAAAGCCCAATCATCTGTCTCTGCATTTGTAGGTTAAAAAACATAAGCACAGTTACTAGATTTTTCTTCTCCAGTTGTTCTAAAAAATTCTATCCCTCTTGGAGGAGAAAAACAACCAAATGCACCAAAAATCTCTAGACAATTACTGTGATCTGTGTTTGGGAACATCACAGTTTCTGGTTGACAAAACACCTCACTGGTGCACAGCAAACACCTTAATGAGTTTGAGAGCAGAGATTTAGGGGGGAAGGAAAAATGGAGAATTATCTGGATTTTTTTTTTTTTTTATGTTGAGAAGTACTCCTGTAGAGAACACCTTTGTTTCAATTTCTTCACTGATTTTTTTTTTTTTTAAATAAAGGATTGCATTCCAGGGCACCTCTCTGTGAGCAGTTTGGCAGACTTTAACTGAACTTTCCATTGGTGCAAAGATATTGCCACAGAATGCGTGTCTGGGATTAGGGATATATTGAGTGATACTTTACTACACCTGCAATCTCAGCCACATAATTAATTTAGCAATGTGGAGAAGGAGAATCAAGGCCTCTACTTCATACAAGGTTTGAAAAGAGAATAATTTAGAAAAGTTAGCCACCATTGCTACCGTATTTGGAGGCCCTAATCTCGAGTCACTTGAAGTGATGCCAGACAGCAGAAGTGGAATCTTGAAATCAATCTACATTTTAATCCTTCCACCAAAGCTTAAGTTTATTCCACAAAGGAAGTGATCATGACATTTATTCTTAAAAAAAAAAAAAACACTAAGGAATTGGTCATGAGTTATATAAAGAGGATTTAGACAAACACACAAGTGTTTCCCATTTCTCATTTCTACAGGCTAAGTTCTGAGAAATACTGAATACTTCAGAGCACTCAGATGTTACAAGTGCTCAGCATTATTAGTGCCCTTACATGTGTTCAGTGATGAAAAGTGACAATAAACAATGTCCAAAAGGACAATACAGAAGCTTATACTTCTAATATTTCATGGTGGGATACTATAAAATTATGTAGTTACTGCTGAGATTGGTACATGGACTAGAAACAATTTGTTTTCCAATATAATTGGTCACATTCAGAATACTTGTGAATAAAAATTAACCCTGATTGAAGTTATGTGTTAAAAACAACCAAACAAAAAAAACCTCCTAAACATAAAATATCCATTTTGGACATAATTTTTTTAAAGATAATTTCTGAATTCTCAAAATTCAGTCCCACTAAAACACTTCAAGGTTTAAGCACACAGGATTATTACTTGGAATCAGGGCCCAGGAAAAACACATATCAACAATATCAATGTTTATAAATTGAATGGTCTAAAAATTTCTCTAAGAAAGACATTTTCAAAAGACAATAGAACTTCCTGTATGAGATTTGCAAATTCATTCCAGAAACTGCAACATTAACTGCATGGTACAAAATTTTTATTTAATAGCATTGAAGAAGTAAAAATTGGAAAAATTTTGAATATAAAATGGTTGAAGTGTGTGTGCTGTTGCTGTAATAGACAGGATACTTTCACTGCTTATACAGGATCAGTTTAATTTCTGACTTAATTTTTACCACCAAAAGCAAAAGATATTTTTAGTAAAATTGTTGTAGCATATTTAAAAAGAAAAATCTTTGTATTCTAAATAAAGATTTCATGGATCAGCTCTTGCATTCTGTTTATATGCAGGTTTCCTACATTTTGCATTGCTGAATAATTGAGAACATTAGCTCCCAAACCATGAAAAATTCATTTTATCATGATGTATTATTAATCAATTTAATTTACAGTGATCTGAAGAGTCCCAGTTTCCATTATGGTGCTTGAAGATACATTTAGACAGTAGCTTGGTCTGTATTATACCACTATGTAACTCTTTCTCATATGATAAACTTCTTAAAGTGGGTCATACTCCACAAGCATAATAATGGATAAAATGGATAAAAGAGAACCAGTTGACATAATTCATTTGGACTTCCAAATCCTTTTGAAAAAAGTGTCACATAGAAAACCACTGAAAATTTAAGTAGCTGGAGAACAGAGCAAATTATTTGAAATTATCAAAATCTGCTCAGCAGACAGAAAGGAAAACTTGCATTTAGAAAACATTTAGTATATGAAGATACTTTACTATTACCATTCAGAGGAAACACTCTTTCACTATTTAAAGCTATTTTTATTTTCAATAAACATATTATTGTATTTCACCAAGTTTCAGATAGTCTTTTAATATTTACTACAATTTTATTATAAGATAATCACACAAATCAGTTTGGAAAATAAAAGCTCTTACTCTTGTTTAGAATTTATTTGTCTAGCATTAAAAGAATGCCTTCACTCACTACAGCTTCATGGACATTTCTCTCCACTTTAATGCAAATTAGAAAGGGAAATATGAATGATATGCAAACTCTCATGGCTTGGATTTTTTTCTTTGATATTTTGTGAAAAGTCACTGGCTATTGAAATCTCTGCTTATATATCAGATGACAATTATATCATCTGGCCATAAATATAAATAATTAAAATGCAAGCTAAGAATTGAGAACTGCTGATGAACAGTAGAAACATTTAGAGAAACCACAGAGCTTTATCAAGAAGAATGGTTACTAGAAACATCTGGTACACCTCAAATGCAAAAAGGTCACACAGAGAAAAACTATCTGTATTTGGAGGTAGAAGACTGAAACCCTCATTCACCTTAGAGAAGTTTAACCTAGCTGGGAAGGAACGTGAAGTGTCTTTGAGTTGGTGAGCACAAGGTTGGGGTCTGGTAAAGGTGAATTTGAAAAAGTTGTATAAAATTCCATGTTGTGAACACCTGAGACAATACTGCAGGATTCCACTAGCCAGTGAAGTTTCACTGGAACAAAGCATGCCCCTGTCAATGCCTGACTCAGAGAATGTCTGAGAGCAGGCAATGAGAATAGTCCAGGGCATGCATGAACTCTCCTACAAGGAATAAACTGCCAAGCTGGGATAACTACATAGAAAGGAGTTACATCTAAAGTGCAGAGGCAAAATACAAAGGCATTAAATAATAAATAGAAGGGAAAGAACGTGGATTGATGGTCTCCTGGATTTGTGGCACACAGAAAATATTTTTTTATCTTTTTATAGGAGATTTTAATGTTTGAAATTCAGGACAACAAAAAACCACCTGAACTAATTTGTGCAGACAAATAGTTTAACACATCCTGCTACTGCTGGAAATAAAAAGGGCAATGTTAAAAAAATTCACAGGGTTAAAGTATTTCTACAAATAGGTTGGGAAAAATTTCAGCAAAAAGCTGACAATTAGACAAAATATCCACACGAAATAAATTAAGAAAGAATTTCAAGCAGAAGTGTCTGGAAGGCTACTAAGAAATGCTGACAGGTTGGAGGGGAAAGGGTGTGCCTGTGCCAGGGAGAAGCCCTGCTGCTCCTGGAGCTGGTACCACACTCAGGTGGCTGGGGAGGCTTCAGGCTGAGCTAGAATCACCAGTAAGTGATCAGGGCAGCACTCTGAGTAGGTTTTATTTAAAAATCAAGAGGGCTACAAGCCAGAAACCTACCCTTCAATGCAGCCCCTCCTCCATTCAAAGATGGTTTCATCACAGATTTGTACCTCCTTAAAAATAAAATGCTGGCATCAAACACAGATCTTGTCACATGTTCCCTCCTAACAGAAATAACTGCAGACCCTAATCTTTCTCTAGCTGCTTTTTTAAAAAAAGAAGAACAACATATGGCTAAAAAATATGTGTTATAGATGGGAAAGCAGGAGTAGGTTAAGTGACTTGTGAAAGCAAAATATCAGCACTGCCTGGTTACTCCCAGGGGATGCTCCCAAGGTTTATCCCCACTTTCAGGCATGCTGGGACCTCAGACTCTGTAAGGGATGGTCATCATTCTCATGTGCTCACAGAGGAACAAAACACACCAGCTACTGCTTTCAGCCTTCCAGTATCTGAAGGGAACCTACAAAGAAGCTGGAAAAGGACTTTTGGCAAGGGCATACAGGGATAGGACAAGTGGTAAAAGCTTTAAACTGAAAGAGAGGAGGTTTATATCAAATGTTAGAAAGACACTTTACTGTGAGGGTGGTGAAACACTGGAACAAGCTCCTGGAGAAGTGGTAGATGTCTGATCCCTGGCAGTATTCAAGGTCAAGTTGGACAGGGCTCTGAGTAACCTGACCTAGTTGAAGATGTCTATGCACATTCCAGAAGGGTTGGACTAGATGACCTTTAAAAGTCCCTTCCAACTTGAAGTATACTATAATTCTGTGATTTGATGAAAATAGCAGACTTCAGCCTTACAGTGAAGTATCAAAGGCTTGTGGTTATAAAACAAATACAAATCAAACATGCTTTCCAGGGTGTGTACATTCATAGCATTGTATCCCCTCATGAAAGGAAATAATTTGAAGGGCAGTTCTATGCAAGGCAGAATGGAGTTAATCTCATTGCTTGTTCTGGATCTTTGTGCACAGGTTTGTTTGCCTTCTGTAGTAATAAAATACTTGAGATTAAAATAAAATCCTGCATTATGTAAAAACATTGCAAGGTCATTGTCAAATGATTTGCACAAGCACTTCAGGTATACAAGCCCGTCTCTAAGAAGCATTACATGACACCCTGAAGATGTTTGCAAAGGTACACCACTTCACTGGATTAGATAGAATTGACACTTGTGTTGCTTCAAGCCACAATATTCATATCTGTTGGAGGAATCTACTTGTCTCTTCTCCTGTTGTCATTGTTTGGTAGAAATGTAACTAATAATATAATGACTAAAAATTTTTTCTCCTATAACAGCAAGTAAAAGTTATCTATTATTGATATACTGAAAAATCCCTGGCAAAACTTCTTCACCTTTACCAAGAAAAAGAGTGATGTCTAATGACGCATGTTAAGCCTCTGCTTCCCACGATTCCAATAACTTATATACTACCAAATTATGCAAAAAATTACTGGAACATTTCAGTTGTACTCCTATAACTCCTACCACAGTAGAAAAATACAGATATATAGTTTTTGGGAGAAATAAGGCATCCCTTTCTCCAAAAGAAACCCATGATTTTAATTGTGAAAGCAGAAGACAAATTAATTCCTGATAATTGCCAAGAAACTGTTAGATTATACCATTATATCCATTTTGTATCCTTACTTCACTATGCAGTAAAATAAGCATGATTTGCAATTAATTCCTGTATTTCATTTGCTGTCAAGCATACACATTTGCGAATGGTTATAAGCATTGTTCATGACTACCCACAGATGACCTCGAAAACTTCCATGTCCAAAAATGTTTACTAACACAATAGGATGAGATGTATTTTAAGCACTAGGTATTACTGTAGCATAACTAAAATTTAGTGGTGATTCTGGGATTTTGAGCTCAAAAAATACTGACATTACCTGGAATGGATATTTTTTACAATTTTGTTATATCTTTCCTGCTTGAATATAAAGCTGTTCAGCCCTTGGTGAAATCCTTCATGCTAAAAAAGCCTGTGTTGAAGTTACATCGCTTAGCAAAGATGCTCCACCTTACCTGTCTCTGTAGCTTTGTAAATCCTCAGGTTATTTAGAAAACAAGCATGCCAAAATTGAGCCAGAGCTTGTCATTCCTGCTCCTTACCCTGGAAGCACAAGCAGTAAGAACTATGATGTGTTAATCCTACACCTAAAACCTCAGAAATGTCTACACTTCCAAAGTTGTGGTATCTTGGTAAAGTATTCAGCCCTTTTTACCTTCTCCCCATCAAATACTACTAAACTCTACCATAAAAATAGAATATAATAAAAAAGGAATATAAAAATAGCTGTAGTGGCAAGGACAAATACCTGTGTCACACAGCACTTTCTTTTGGGAAAGCAGCCTGCAATAAGTGCCCACAAGAAGAGACCGTGGCCATATTTATATCTCCCAAACACACTCTCCTAGCCACAGTCCTCTGTGCATCTGCCAAGGCAGCACACAGATGGCTGACTCAACAGCAGCTCCTACTCTCAGGAAGGAAGGGAGGGACACTCAAACTGCTTCACTCTCACCACCACAGTCTCAGAGAATCCCAGATTCACCAAGGTTTCGGAAGACCTGTGAGATCAGAGTCCCACCTCTGACTGTTCTCCACCTTCTCAACCAGGCCATGGCACTGAGTTCTACATCCAGTTGTTTTTTCAACATCTGCAGGGATGATGACTCCACCTCTTCCCTGGGAAGCCCATTCCAATATTTAGCAGCCTTTTCTGTGAAAAACTTCCTCTTGATGTCCAGCCTGGACCTCCCCCTTTGCAGCTTGAGCCTTTGTTCTCCTGTCCTGTTGCCTGGGAATACAGGCCGACCCCTGCCTGGCCACAACAGCCACTGCACATCATCTATATGACCCCTAAAGAAATCTATCAGTTGACAAGGACGTGGAGCTAGCATATCTCATAGCAAGAGCTACACAAGATTTGCCTACTACAGTTTCAGGGCTCCAGCATTTGCACCAGTTTTCCCAAGAGTTGTTTTATTTCCCTGCAAAGAAACTTATGCCGGGTATAGAAGCTCCCTTTCCTCCTAAATTCTGAGCCACCAGTATCACCTGCAGTATTGTTTCCCATATTTCCACTTCCAGCAGGCAAATGTGAAAGTGGGGAATTCATTTTTTTAAGATCACCCTTCCTCTCTACCACTCAGAAGGGAAATTGCACGTCACAGAACATATGTGAGCATGCTACACACTTCACTGAATACTGTTGGCACAGAGCATTTTTATTTGGTACTTAATATGAGAGGAAAAAATCCCAAATTATAATCTCTAGATCTAATAAAGCCCAGGAGGCTGGCATTAGCACTGTCTGCATTATTAGCTGCAAACAGACAAAAGGTGAATGCTTAAAGTACCACAAGCCCCCTCCTCTTGTGGGAAATGTACCTGGTGCCAGTCATTCACCAGAGATGCAGTCAGTGACTCAGAAAAGCTCCCAATAAAATATTTTTTCCATGTGCAACACCAACATCTATCATTGTCAAGTCTGTATAATACACAGAGCTATTTTTTTTAGTCTTAAGCTTAAAAAAAAGCACAATGAATCCCAGGCTTTCAATAGTACAGGATGAAACACCTTGAAAAATGTCACCAGTATGTCTCAAAATTTTAAAAAAATTAATGATGTGCTACTAATTGTATCACATCCTAGTATTAACCATCCTCTAGTCCTGAAAGACATCTGACTTTGATTAGACATCGTTAAACCTTATCATGGTTATAAGACAATCTTTTCCAAATTCTGAGAAATTCACTATTCTCATAATAAAACATTTTAAGAACAGAGCAGGATGAGTATATTCATCCTTGACATTTTTATGTACCAAAAGCCAAGTGATTTAGGACACAATCTGAGCTATCAGCAGGTGGTTCTATTTGAAATCAAACTGGAAGAGGAGATGCTATTATTTTATTCACAAATCTGTATTATGACACTTCCTCCCATCTTCCCATCACTGTGTTTTGGTTTTTTTCCTGTACAGAGGAAAAAAAATTATTTGTATTACCTGGCAGAACAATGGGAGTAGGATGAAGGTCTCCCCAAAAAAGGGAGGAAAACAGAGTACTTTCTGTGCAGCTATCCTTTTAAAGGCTGTGAATTGCTAAAATAGTTGCTCAGGAAGCCTGAACATGTCTGTATAAACTGAACTTCTTTCTCAAGCATAAAAAAGGTTTTGCAAAAAGGATTTAAGGAGAGAAAGATATCTTCTGCAATAGAATAAGTTTTAAAATATCTGCAGCAGAGGAGAAAAAAAAACCCTGGTGCATTTCAGAAGATAATTGCTGGGGATAAGGAAGAGCATCCTTCAAGTGTCTCCCAAACAAAGACTGCAGCTGAACACAGAGCAAAATGCTTACATTGAGCATACTAGGAAACACCCTGTGGAGCACAGAACTGATGAGTGAGTAAACACCTCAAGACAATCCCCTGAGATGTGCTCAGCTGAGTAAGAGAGGAGTTTGGATTTGTTCTTTTTTTTCTCCAACCTACTGCATCACTTGCTTTCTGGTATTCTCTACTCTACAGTGATCAGAAGAAAGTCAAGAAACCTCATAGGTGGAAGCCCTGTATCACAACAGCTCTACAATTTCTGTCAACTTCCTCACTTCTTCCCTGAAGCAAAGATAAAATGAAGCACAATTGCTTTTCAATCTTTGAACAGAGTGTTTACTGTAGGATGAAAGAAAAATAAACAGCAAGCTAGACTCTAGCCCAATTTAGTTTTGCAAGAAGCAAGTATAAAACTAATTGAAATCACTGGGCTATATATATTTTAAGTCAGTGGAGAAGAAAATGTAATACATAAACCACAGGATTTGTAATTTATTAGAGAGAGCTCACCACTTCCAAGTGAGATCTATATATAGAATTTTTTATTGGCTACAGTACATTTTACTTGCAGTCAACATTTTAATTGTTTTGATGTTTAAGATTTAGCCTGATGCTATAAGCTCAGTTTGGGGGATTTTTTTTTTTGAAAGCTTCTTCACAGATTTTAGCTGGAATACATTTTATGGATGAAACTGTAAGTAAAAGACTAATATTTTTCAGGGTGAGTCCATTTTTAATGCAATTTTATCTACTGACTTGCAGACATGCTGCCAAAACTTTATGTATAAATGATGTGAGCCTTCAACACCCCCATTAGAGTGAATGACTGATGCAGTTTCAGCTGGGCAGAGATGTGGGAGGTTTGATGTACAGCTGTTGTTTCATGTTCCTTCTTGTCTCTACCCCCAGACTCCTGGCCAAGCTATTCTAGTTTGGCAGAGACAAAAGGAGAAGTAGGTTCAGTGGAATGATCACACACTGTTTTCATCTATCTACATGACAGTGAAAGAAAAAGATCTGATGCAGAGCTGTGGTACAAGGGTACCTATTGCCCTATACAACACAAAAAAACTATTGCCAGCACAGCCATCTGGCAGGCTCTAAAAAAATTCATACTCTGGCTCTTCCAAGTCCTCCCCAGTTGCAAACAGAGGTGCCTACGACTACCAGAGGCATAATTCAAGGAGCAAAGCTCTCTGCATATCACTACTGAGCAATTAATTTATCTATACCTCCTCAGGCTACCAGGATGCCCAGTGGGAGGTTATACATTTTCACCTCTCACGGAAAAGGTAACTGTAGTTCCAGGACTTTGACCTCAAAGTGATTTCTGTAGGTAATTCTTCTGCCCCCAGGTCTTCTCTAGAGAGGTAGATTCATCTATGTAAAAGTTGAATTATAGTGTTTGGATGAAATCTATTTTCCAAAGGCAGAAAAAGAAAAGAGCAGAAAATCACCATTTTCTTCCAGATGATCTGAAGGCACTGATTTAAAACCAAAGTCCTCCCTCAAGAAAATCTCTGCTGAAAAGGCACCATGTCAAACTGCAAATGGCAGTTCTGAGCTGCTGAGGCCCTGACACATCTGCTACAGAGATCTCCTCACACAGCCCCAGATCTCCATAGAATTTGCTTAAGTACATTTTCGAATCTAGCTCAGCACTGCAGGCAGCTGAGCTTGTTTGGGAGCCCAGTTTGGGAGAGGCTGGCTGCTCATTCCACAGCTCCTGCAGGGGATGAACAAGTGTGTCTGCTCATTTGCAGAGGGCAGAAAAAGCAGGGGGCTGAGATAAGCAGGTTTGCTACCCAGCCAGAACCCTCCCAGACACAGCTCTGGTGCCCTGCTCAAACACAAGTGGAAGGAATTAGACCAAAAGGCTCAACACTTTTGTAAAGCCACATTTCACTTCACTTTCTCAACTGATAGTCAACATTTTCTAGAGCCATCTAAATAGAGCTGGATTCAAATTTCTATAATTAGGCACTGAGTAACTCTTATGCACAATATACCAAATATACCAAACTATCCCAACATACCAAAATAGAAGGTTTTTACTGGGTCCCGTCAGATGTGTAGAGATTTCCAATATACCATCAAAACTATTAAAATAATCGAATTCCTTCGTTTTCTACAGTCACAAATTTAAAAAAAAAATAAAAAAAATCTCTTTAAATCTGAATGATACAGGTTTGATCAGTAAAAGGAACAGATACTTCAAGATAAAGTTTCCCATTGCTCTTTGAGGATACTTTTTCCTACCCAGTGGCACTCCATCTGCTCATCTAAATGTGCATTTCCATGATTAGTAAAACAAACACAAAAAGTCTTATAAATATAAATATATAAGAATAAAGAAATATGCAACCAAAACATGCATCAGACTTCAAACACCTCCCCCCCCCATTTCTAATCAGGCTGGTGAAGTAATTAAGTGCATTTGGCAGCATTTACTTATTAATGTATTAATTGCTGGCCTCCCTAAGTTAACATCCTCCCCACATGAAAGAAAAAAGGAAGTTCTGAGTGCTGATTGTGACCCCAGGAAAATCCATCTGAAGACATTAAAACAGGCTGTGCTTGACTAAGTCCAAATTCAAGTCTTCAAAAGCTGTGTCTTTCCACACTGTCTGCTGAGAAGTTGAGGCATAATTTTATTTAGAACAGTTTAGTCTTCCAGTCACATCATTTCTGTCACTATTAGATCCCTGACTATATCAGCATTAAACAGCTTGTTACCACATAATTTCCTTTCAGTGCTTTGGAAAAATAAATTCTGTCATAATATACTCCTGCACTCCAAAAATCTATAGCATTAAAAGTAAAAATAAAAGCCTTATGAACACAGCACAGTAAAAGAGAATCTTAAGGTCATGAATAGTGAGCGACATTAGTAGTTCTACCTTAAAAAAATTGGCCATTTTACTGCTAAGAAATACTGTGCAGTCTTCTAAACTCATCACTTTTAAGTTTTGAAACATTACAAAGGAATTAAACTGGATTAAGTTAAATCAATATTCTCCTAATAAGAATTCTTTGTGGTTTTAAATTTCTAAGCTTTACATATTTCAGTAGTTCATGTTAAATGGATATTTGACATTTTGCCAGAGAAAGTTTCATTAAATCACTAGTAGGAAAATCATGATTATCTCATATTACCTCAGTGCAATGATATAATGTGTCTAGTACTTTTAAAGATGAGACAGACAAATAGGAGAAAAGTTTTCATCACACCAAAAATAAACTGCAGATATTTACTGCTCATTTAAAGTGGAATTTCTCAAACACAGCTTATTTGTTTCTACTTTATTTTGCTTTATCAGTAAATCATTACCATTTTCTTTTTGAATTTGCATTGAATTTTTGACCCAGCTCAGTATTGCACTAATTGTGTTGCAAGTGAACTTTGAAAGGCAGCATAAGGACCTCTTTCCAAAAGCCTAATTTAAATTGTTGTTGACACCTAATTCTGCATTTTGCTCTTCTTTTTGCTCTTTCACCTCTTCTTTTTGCTGTAAGAGATAGAGGGCACCATCCTGGAAACGATGTCGTCTCCGAGTTCCAGCAGCTCCATGCACAAAGAAGTTTTGCTACTAAGAAAACAAGAAAAAAAATTCCTTCCATGACAATCCCAAGGGAAGTTGGAGCAGCTGAGGACAGGAAGGACTGAAGTGGGTTTCCTTCCAGTATGACCACAGGCCAAACATTCTGTCTCCCCATCCCAGCTCAATAAAACATCACAACAAGAGTTGTTGTGAGGATAAATATCATGAGGATGCACAAAAATTTAGATAAAGCTCCTGCAGTTCCTCTGTGCATATAAAAAGATTAGTAGCTTCTCGTACACCACACTGCACATTTCTTCTGAAGGTACAATAAACTACTGCATTTTTTCTGGATTTTTGTAATGGGTAAATAACAGCTATGTGTTCCTTTGGAAGCAGTTGTGAAATAAAGACTGAGCAACGATCAGAAAACATATTTGATAAGAGTAATTTATGAAAATTAATATTACACAAATTTGTAGATATTAAAAGAAAAATAACCGTAAACTTCATAAAGTTGGTTTCCATGGAAAAAACATCATTCTTAGTTTCATTAACCTATGTGCAAGATATAATGAATATCCTACATTCCATTAGAAATTAATGATATTCTGAAATACAAATCTCAATCATGAATAATTGGGCTACAGAAATATACTACAACAGATTTAGGGTTTTTTTTAAATTATGTTTGACAAGATATTTGGAATCATGACTGAGATAAACAAAAATCTTGGGATTTGGGGTTTTTTTTTGGTTGGTTGGCTTTTTTTTTGTGTTTTTTGGGTGGTTTTTGTTTGTTTGTTTGTTTTGTTGTTTGGTTGGTTTTTTTAAACAGAAAACTCTGGTGAGAACATGAAGTGAACTTGTGTAATCAGCTGCTCAAGAGTAAGTCCATGGAGTTAGTAGAAACATGGTCTGTGTGTTCTGACATGAAACTCGACCAATTCAGCTTCTCTTTCATTCCGATCTTTAGGGATACTGTGTGGTATTTCCCGACAGAAAGCATTTTTCAAAATAAGTCAGAAATTCTTCAACAAGCTGACACCTTCTCAGCCCAGAGAGGTCCATTTCCAGTCTGCAGCAAAACATTCCCAACTGTATACTCCTGGCACCACTAAAGGCCACTTTGCTAACCAAGAACTGTGTGAATTTCTGCTAATGGACATGGACTCTAATGATATCCTAAAAATATATAATATTGCTGTTGTTTTAAAACATCTAAATTACTTTATAGTGTCATATGCACTTAGGAGTAGTGAGAGCTGGAGAATACCTCAGCTTTTAAGAACAAAAGGATTGAAGGTTGACAGGCCCAGTGACTCAAAAACATGGATAAGCTTTATTTTCAAGAAGTTTACCATTGCATTTTCACTATGAAGGATGTTTTAGACTAACTGAAGCATCATGATAATGTTGTGCTAAACACATCTCAAAGAGCCATTAATAATGTCAAAACAGTTATTTCTGCTATTTCTCACAGTTTTGTAATGCTTTTGAATACAGAATGCTGTAAGAAAATTCAGAGTAAAAAATTCTAAAAATGCCAGCTAGGTTTTCATGGTTCTTATGTTCAGTTAATTTATATGCAGGCGTGTTTTTTATACTTTTAGTGAGAAAAGGAGAGGGAAACTGAAATGATCACCAATGTATAATAGTTAAGAAATGTATTTTCAACCTTATTAATACACATAAACTCAATCACTCTTCCAAACAATAAGATTTGTACAGGTATCTAAACAGGGTTACTAATAAGCCAGTTAAGATTATTATTCACCCTTGCTGTGCAAAAAAAAATGAGCTTGTAAGCCACAGAGCTGCAAAAAATTTGACACAATACAAAACCTGAGATCCTCGGGAGACTGTTATCCAAATAATCTTACTCTGGAGAAAGCCTCTGCAATAATGTAGCTTGGAGGGGTAACATCAATTTTCTAACAAGTAATTAGGATTTGCATTATTAATGCAATGGATATTCTTGCAAATTATGTCTAAATATATGCAGATTTGGGAAAAAAAAAAGAAAACCCACAACATTTAATGACAGTGCTGTCATTTTTCAGTCTTTCTAATAAAAATATAGATAAGAGCAATGCTGAGCTCACCATCTTGGTAAATTTCAGTCATTAGTACTTATAAATTGAATGCAGCTGCAGAAGGTTGTGTAGAACTGGGGCGATTAATTTCCACCCCGTGCTCAATACAATGTATCTCTCTGATGAAGCCCAATCTAGTCCATTAAAAACCAAAGTGTGCTGAAATCACTTCTGGAACATAATCTGCCTTGCCACGTTATTGGTCTAAACAAATTAGGAACGGTTCATGTCACTCTCAGTCGATAGTGAATAAAAGCAGAGTTTACCCACTTTCGACTCAGTCTGGCATTTCCCCACTCTGACCTACTTAAGCTAGATACCAAATTGCTGAGTTAAAAAAACCCAAGCTCTTAGATCTACCAGGGGTACTGAAAGGGGTCCAAACATGGGAAACTTAAACCTTGTTTTAGGTGAAAGGAAAGCTTTTGGAAAAAGTAGTTCCCCTCCCGCCTCCCAATTTATCGCATTTCTCACTAATTTTACAAAGGATGTGCGTGGACACAAACACGGGGAGAAGTGGTTTTGCCATCCACTGGAAAGTGAAATGAAAGCAGTTTAAATCACCAGAACTTTAACAAAGTGTCTTATATGCCCAAAACTGAATAAAAGTGGGCAAAGAAAGGCAAGGTTGTAGGTAATTATTTCAGCATGCAAGGGATTTTAAAATTTATCTAACCTTTTGCATTCAATTGATGGAAATAAATCTCCTGGACAGACTTCTTAGAGAACACAGAAATCTTCATACAGCTTTTTACTTGTCTAAAGACCAGTTTAACTGGTTGCTGAGCTTGAGAGAAGAGTCCCAAGGCAAATGGCCTTGAATTTTCACAGCTACACAATAGCTGAGCATGCACAGATGTGTGTGGGTAATTAGCTTGTTTCTTTGGTAATCAGATGGAATATGGTGGTCCATCTTAGCCATTTTCTAGACCACTGACCATCCTCCCTCCAGACAGACAAGCTCTCCCCTGAGGTAGAGGGGAGATCCAAAGTAAGCAGGTGGCCTTTCCAGGCAGCAGCCACTCGGTGCAATGAAGTATTTGCTATAAACTAAGAGAAGTACCACAAAAACTCAAGTGTCACTAGGCATCCTTTAGACAACGATTTGAAGCATAGGAGGATGATTTCTTCCGACCTTTAAACCTATGCAAAATGAGAGTAGATTTTGCATGCACTTTCTTAGTCTCCTGATACAGTCTAAGTACATCGATTTTAATACAAATGTATAGTGACAGAGATGAAAGGAAGAAGAGATTAATGACCAGGCATGCCTCAGAAAAAATGCTCTAACATTTCTATTTGTACATGTCTTCAGAGCCTTCAAATCAGAAAGTGCCCTGACTTAAAAAATAATTTATTACTTTGGTAAATAAGATTAATAAAAAGAAAATCAAATAGATATTGGCTTGTATTTTATCTATAGTAACATAAAATGAAAAAGCAAAAGCAACTACACTGGATGTATGGCACAGATAATATAAAACATCACAGTAATAAAACGTATCTTAATAAATGAGTAAGTGTTCCCTGTGATACAATCTTTTTGCAGTAATATTAATATCCATTTCTAAGCAGAAGAACACCCCATTTTATCACTGTTGGAAGAAAATGTCATTGAAAGCTACACTATTTGATACATGCCCAGTTAATCATTGTGTTTGCTAGTTGAATGAAACTTGGAAAAACAGACAATGGAAATGTCATGATTGAAAAAACACACTTTTGATCCCCACCTCTTTATCTCAAAACTAGTAAGAATTTACATCTTTTATCATAGAGGTTTCATCAAGTTTCACTGCAGCTACTTTCTACAGAGGACAGCAAAATTTCTTTATTGCTAGCACAATTAATCAAGTCCTAAAGGATCATGATGCCTAAGTTGGAAATTCCAGCTTTGTCTATTGCCCAGTAATGAACAAAGTCATTGTGGCCACAAGCATATTTATTATCCATATAATCACTCCAGTTGCATTAACTGACTTCACCACCTCCATTTTGGTGGGGTTTTTTTGCAGGAGCAAAGACCCTTTTAGTTGGATAGCTACAAATAGTTTATACAAAGAAATAACGTTATAGTATATGAAATATCATTTTATATGTGATTGAATAATATACTTCATGTTACAATGGCAAAAAAACCAGACCGGCTTTCATGTTTGCATAGGCCTTCTTCTGATGAGAAATAAATGTAGCAAGTGAAGAAAAATACTGATTGGCAATACTGGTTGGTAATCAGTTTGAGAGAGAAGCATCCTTAGCCCTCCAATTAACCTCTGTTTCTGCCATATCACAGACACAGGTGTAGGCACCTTGTTAGCCTGGCAAAATATCAGCAATACCACGAGGTAAAATAGAGAAGAAACTCCATTTCAGGCCCACGCAGTCTGGAGATACACAGACAAAACATACTCTTAATTCAAAACTTGGAATACCTCTCCAGTTTCCCACGAAGTTAACATCCACTGTCCTTCACTAAATTCTCTTTGGAAAAGCACTGCATTTGTATCAATTAATCCCACATTTATCAGAAAAGTTGCACATTACTGAGCACCATGATGCAATACATCCACATACAACAATTTAGTCCAAATACTTGAGGAGTTTGCATTACAGGAGAGCCTCAGACACTGCTGTTCTTTCAGAAGGAGTGCTAAGCACTTTTTTCACTAGTCTGAAGACTTTCATCTAATGAGGGCACCCATTGAAGAAATAGTTTCACCTTAGGCAGAGTGAGCTCTGTCATGAACATAGTGCATTATAAAAAGGATGTTTATAATCCCTGGCCATGCCACAATGACAGTCACATCACACACATTAGAAACTCAGCAGAAAATCATTATATAAATGCTGTCTCTCTGAAAAGATCACACATTTTTCAAGAAGCCCTCCAGCCCTTCAACAACCTTCCAAACTGCAGCAGACCATACCTGAGTAAGAAGTACAAAACCTGACTATTCTCTTTACTGTCTCTCTTATGTCTCCTTTCCTTCTCTTCCCATCCCCACCAAGCTGAGCCTGAGAAACCCAAGGATCATACAGAAGCTCAAACCGAAGCTCTTCAAACCCTGTTTTTCACCCCGCAGGTGAAATTAAAAAAAAAACCAACACCCCACATATCTCTATATGAGAACAAGCTAAAAACCCAGGGTAGGTTTAGTTGGCTATACACAGGCACATGGAGAGCGCCATTTGGATATCACACACATTGCAGCCTTTGTTCAACCCCACACCCATTTTATAGCATTTATTCATTTATTTTATATTTCTCTGCACAACCCCTCCCTCTCAGACCTTTCAGGTCTGGTCCCACAGAAAAGTTTGCAAATCCATGACTCTTCCAGACACTATGAACTTAAAAGGGTGCCTTGCAATTTTTGTCACAACCTACTCTCAACAGATTCCAGAATACCTCAGGGAAAAACAATTACCCTTCTTTTTGTTGTGAACGTTTACATGCATTGCACATATCCTGCAGCTAACATCCTTTTCTGTTCTGCATCTTGCAACTTTCCTTTAAGATCTTCCAAGTGACTGATGCAATCTATTTATAATTGGAACAATTGTTCCCGATCTTTTAGAAACTCACTCATGTTACAAAGATGAAAAAACCCTAGTCAGAAATCTGGTCAGCACTTTTTTTTAACATTTGTGAGATTTAAATAAATTTCTTGCTTTTAGGCAAAAATATAAAATTTATGCTTGCTGCCTTGGACTGAAGAGTAAATATTGGTCTGCTGAATGGAGTACATGCATCTTTAATTCCAGTGCCTGCACACCCTCAACTACTTTATTATGATTGAACGAAACTCTTACATTTAGAGATTTCTTCTTCATCAATTATGTATCATACACTTCATATTTGCTTGCCTTTTCAGTCCTTTCAGTCTGGAAGTAGGTTCTGCCATCATGATGCTCCCTGAGGATTTGCACATGTGGTTTTCCCCAGGCTGAGCAGGGTCTAACGCACTCCCTGTAAATCAGGGAGCAGATACCAATTTCCTGAGTGGCAAACAAAGTACTGTGCACTGATCAGGTACCTTTCCAGAAAGCAAAATAAGGAGGTATCTGATGAACTGTATTTATTTTGCCCTCTTGTATTTTATTAACCTTGTACTTTATCTTACCCAACTTTAACAATCTTGACTGGGAAAACAGAAAACATTTTTTACTTTGAATGCATCTGAATGTAAGATTGCATGCACTAAACAGAGAAAGCTTGTACATGGATTTATGAAAAATCTATTTTTACCACTTAACAGACAAATCAGTGGTGTTCTGTTTCTTAAAACTGGTGCTCATTTGCCATTCAGCCTTGACTGGCTCATCATGTGTTTGCATCTGCCAGGTCTACTGTGGTCAATACTACCATGAAATGTAAGTTTAAATCCCTGTCTCTTCTGGAAACAGCCCAAAGGAAAAAAATCCTTCAAGCTCTGAAAAATCATTTTCTCCGTTCACAATGTATACAGGCAGGACACCAAACATAGTTTAGGGATAAGTCATTTGCATTTATGACACCTCTGTTTTGGCAATATTCCTATACTGGAATATTGCTTTCTTGGTATTTTCTGTCTAGAATCATTATTTCAATAAAAGTGGCTAGCTAATTTTATAACAAATGTACTCTGCTAATTTCTACAGTTTGTTTCCTCTAACAACTTAGATTTCAAACATCATTAAATCAGCAAATGTCTAGACTCACAGACAAACCAAAAAGTGAAAAAAACCCTTCAAAAAATTTTTTACATCAGAATTTCAATTTAAATCCCAATTACTAAGCATGTAATAGTAACTTATATGTAATAATTTTTATTTTAAATTATATTATATACTTAGGTGGTGCATATTATAAAATTAGGTTTTGTGCTTTTTCACAAAGGCAGAAAAAACATTATGCTATCAGCATTTTCATATATGGTTTTCATAGAACTGATGTCTAAACCATGATAAATTGTAGAGCATGATGGGGTGTGCATCACCACATAGAGGAATGTGGTTTCACGGAGCAACTTGTCCACCACTAAAGGATTTTCTGTCAAAAGTGAAGAAAGAAGTGGTGCCTGTCTACTAAACTAAATATCAGAAAGCCAAGAAATTATTCACAAAACATCAGCAATTAGCCAAACATCAATAATCCATAATTACTTGGTGTGTTTAAAGGTGAATGACCAAGACAAAAAGGCCCTGGATAAAACTGATCCTCAAAATTGTCTTTTAAATATTTCTTACATTAGGCATTGAAGTTTAGTTTACTTCAAAAGCCAAATTCTTATTTTCTCAGTGTTCTGATAAGGGAAAGGAGCTCTCTTTTTCAATGAGGATTGGTTAAATTGGAGTAACACCATCACAGATAGATTTGGTGTAGGATTTAGAACTCTGCTGCCTTTGACATGAACTGTATTTTTCTCCCAGGTGGAAAGATGTAGCTGCAACACTTCCCTTTGCATGATCCAACAGCAGATCCACAAAAACCTTTGGACTTGGCCATAGTCATGAACTTACTGCAGTAGGTTGTTTCCACTGGCCAGCTCTTGCTCTGTGGGTTCAATAAAGATGCAGGGAACAGGCCTTCAGGACCTGCATCAGCTCTTCTCCAGGGCAAGAGAGTGGCCAATGCTACTTAAAACAGCTCTGCTCAGGTCAATAAAATAACTTAGTTAATAAAAGTAATGGTCTTCACAGTTGTGGCACATTTTATGTGGTTGTTCACACACAAGGAGGGGTAGACTCAAGGGAGTCTGTGGTGATTAATCCAAGGTGAGCCCACTCTTTCAGAGATTGGTGGTTGAGGAGGAGTGGGCAGTTCTGCATCTGTATCTTTATTGCCTTAGTGAGAGAAAGAAAATGGGTCCGGCATGGATTTGGAAGACTGCACAGAGAATTCCCACACAGCTTTGACCAAATCACTTAAGGGCTAATTACAGAATTAACTAGTCTTTTTGATTGTTGGCAGAACAGTCCTGTCAAAATTGGATCTTCAGTGCTGTGTCCCTCAAATGCTCACCTATAAAACAGCAATTAATGTACACCTGTATCAATAAATTGTGCAAAGTAGGAGAAGTGCACCAACAGATCAATATCATTCATTATAAGGCTTCCATGTACACACCACATTTGGAGAGTTTTTACCCAGAGTAACTCTAATCTCCTAGAAGTCTAGAAAAGACCACCTGTGCAAATTCAGCTACCTAAATTTAGGTGGTTATTTGTATTTTTAGCCATGAGAAATGAACTGGTATTTCAGACTGAAAAATCACTTTCAAATGCAGTAAATAGCTCCAAGTCCTCAGGTGCTCAGGAATGCAATCAACTCACATATCCCTGAACAAGGATTTAAGTGCTTAACTCCAAACGTGCCAAAATTTAAAATGCTCACCTAAAACTTTAAAGGAAATAAAATCAAAATAACACAGGGTTTGATAAAGTCATACATATGTAGTAAGCACTCACATCTCACCTAGAAGACTCATTTACTGATTAAAGCAGAGGTCCAAACAGAAATAGTGGTTGAGCACAGGTTTTTTAAGGTCACACCAGGTCTGTTCTGTGCTGGTGCTTTGCTTTAACTTTCCTGGGTAAAGAACAGCCAAATAGCTGTAAGGAGGGAATCAGCAAGATGATAAGCTTCTAAAATTTAAATCAGTAGTAGACTTTTCTACCGGGAACAGTAGGTTGAACTGAGGTAAAAGATAATATCTTGTAGTTTAAAAGCCAAAAAGAAAATATACTGAGATTTGAAGTTATATGATGCTGTACGACACAGATAAGCCTTCAGGAATTAGCACAAATCAAATGCGGGCAGAAATGTTATTCAACTCCCCATGGAGCTATTAATGTAGGATTACTGGAGATAGACAGGAACACTTCTTATCCATCTTTCAAGCAAAATGCCAAAATAAATATGACGAAACTTCTTACACCAACAGAGTTTTTTTACATGATTCTTCAGAGAGTAATAATGACCAAGCCTCTCCAAGAACTTTTCCCAGTTGAAACAACTAATAATTCTTTTAAGAAGCAGTAAGTAATAATCTGTACTACTGAAAGAACCCACGAATATAGACTGAGGTAGAATAATTTAGCTTGAGAACTTTTGGTGTGCTGCATACATTACAGATTTATAAATAGTTATATCTCCTTTCCCTAAAATCTTCCACATTCATAGCTAAGAATGAATGGATATCTCTGCTGGTTTTGAAAGTAATTATGAGTTGGGTTTTTTTGTTTTTTTGTTTTGTTTGTTTTTTTGTGAAAACTAAGAATTTTCCCCCAAACCCTAATTTCATTGAATCATAAATCCTGGGGAACAGTTTCATATTTACAACACTTTCCATATAAAAAATTTAGCTTTGTAAAATAAAACTGGAACTGTTTGACTTGTTACAGATTAACAAAACATCAAAGAAACAAAAACTTTATATAATGACTTTTTTCATGCATCTTCTCTGCTGTAGTATTTTGAGTTATTCTTTCCTTTTTTGAATGATTTTAGTGCAGATTTCATCGGATATAACTTTTATCAGCATAGATAGATACAACTGGCTTCAAGACACAACTATACTTCTATGTTTCTAAATTATCAGCATAATGGAGACCACCTTTTACATTTGGAATGAAATATTAAAGCAAAATTACATGATTCCTGAAACATTAAAAAATTATCTACTAAAAATTAAAATACAGTCATTACACGATAGTTTTTCATTTTCATATTCAGTTTTCTGCTGTAAATGTAAATGTAAATGTCTGTCCAAGATTTTTTCTTTTGTTTGGACCACTTGTAAATTCCATGAGTGTAATGTGTACTGTCACACCTAACATTTCATTGATTTGCTTTTATAACCAAATAAATACCTTCTTTTCTAGAATTTTCACAAGTCTGTGGTAGAAAGACTTTCGACGCTCCAGTAACTTTTAATATGTAACTCATTTAGAAAAAACAACCCTGAAAGACCAAAGAGAAGGATGCACACCCTAAGGTGCACCAAGGACCATTCTCTAGAACACACATTGCAACCCACTGCTCACAAAGGGCCATTCCATGGTGACTGTGTGAATCCCAAAATCAGATCTATGCTATCCCCGAGCATGGGGACTCAACTATCTGGAACTGAAGCTTCTATGCCAGTTTGTATGAAAAATTAAGGAAAATTTCTCAACAGAGTAAAATAGTATTTCTTTTTTTATAACTAGGATTTTGATTTTTTTTTAAAACATAAAGCAGACATAGTAAGCTGTCCATATGAGAAATTTACTTGATATATCTCTCTTCACTATGTCTGTGTTCCATCTTCCATAAAGGATCTTGGCTCCTTTGCTCATTTGTATGATGTCACTTATGCCACACTCATTGTTCTACCTCTGCTGCATTTCTAGCTGTAACATAAATAAAAGAAAAAGCAGCTTTGAAACAAAATCTACTCAATTCAGAGGTGAAGGCTTGCAGAAATTCATCAGCTGGATCCTAAAACCTGTGTGGTCAACAAATAAAGACCAGTGGTGAATCAGTACATTTTGACTTCTAGGAGGGTGTGCACAAACAAATTTTCCCTTGAAGATGATATGTGAGTAAATTACAAACATGCTGGGTTGCATAACTTAAATTTGGACAGATGTTTGTGCATCTTAGTGTGATTCTTTACTAACAATAAACTCAGATCCTCATGCAAATCCCACTAACATGAATAGAAATGTTTACTTTGCTGATCTGTTCCCTGCTGCAGTCAAGGAGAACAAAATTCAGTGTAAAAATATAATGAAAATAACTTCAAAAAAACCACTTTCAAAAAAAGCAACAGAATGAGAAGAGAGGGGACTACAAAAACAAAATTAACTTGTTCTCTTACAAAAATAAATTATTCCCTTTAGCTCATTATCCCTCTTAGGCTGTGCCAAATTTCCCAAGATAGCGCTCAATAGTCATTTGATACATTTGATGCTTAATGCTCTCCTCATGTCTGCAGCACTCCAGCTCTGAAAGCAATACTTGTCAGAAATAAACTTAATTGTTACAGCACCAGTATTAATAGTAAAAGGGAAAAATGCTTCAAGGAAGGAAACTTCTGCACTTGAAACCACTCATGTGCTGTTTGATTAACAGGAAGTTACTGAGGATTGCTGTGAAGATTCCCTTCCCCAGAGTTCTTATCCATTTCAAGGATAAACACATAGCAACCTGCCTTAAAGCTTTTTTCTTCTTTACAGAGAAGAATTTTCGAGAATGTTTTATGATAACTATTTGTTTGCTGTCTTGCAAGAAATGGAAAGACCAACCTGGCATTCATAACTGCATGGTCTACCTAAAGTCCAAAACTCCATTACAGATTGCTCTGCTCACTGAGTTATCCATTCTCTACCATGCAATGTCTATATGCTACCCTAAATGTAACCCTGGAAACCTCACAAAAAATTCTGTAGTAATTCCCAATCTGAAAACATATAGAGACATAAAAACACTCCAAATGCCCCTATAATATTTTTTACTCAAGAGTGAATTCCTTTATTTGCAGTGCTGCACTGATAATTTTAGGATATACAACTGTTCTGATGGCAGAGGTAGTACAGCAGCATTTAAAGCAAATTTAAATAACTGCACAAACAGTTATATTTCTCTTCTTTTCTTCTTCTTTAAAAATTATTTATTTTTGTAAGGTAGCACATAACCTCCAATCACCCAAATAAGAAAACATTGTTCTAGAGATTATTCAAATTTCATCACTTGTATTTCCTTTCTCTTTTTTGTAATCTTGCCTGCATTGAGGATTTCTATACTCACAGAGATAACCAATCACCTTTCTTATTGTTGCATGCATTTTAGATGCTAGACTAAAACATTAAAAAGAAAAAATAAAGCAAAGGACAAAAATAGAAAGAAAAAATATACCAACTGCTTTCAAATCTGATAGGATTTGGAATAGCTTATGCTACTAAAATTTTCAAAACAGTCATAAAATGCTCTATTTCCAAACTGTAACCAACACTTCCAAAGTTAGAACAAGATTTTGCCTGGAGTCACACAGTCTTTTCCATACAGCTGAGGTCCTGCAAGGTCTACAACACAAAATAATAAATAAATAAAATTCACAGCTGGAAATGAGATTCCCAGGTGAGGGCTGGTCCATATCTAAGGGAGGGTGAACTTGGGACAACTGCATCTTTCTCTGCTGCCTTGTCTGCACTGTCCCTAACATAATCCCACAGCACTTATAAAAGTTCCCTCAATGCTTACACTTTCTCTGAGCCAGCCTACACCAGCACTGGCAGCTTTCGAATAAAATAAGCCCACATAAAAAGTAAGCAGATAGGAAACCTGCTTTAGGATTAGCTTAGCTTTTAGCATCAGATAATGCTTGGGATGGCTTCACCTGCCATAGTCCTGACAAAATACCTGCACTGTATGTCAGCAGCTTCATCTAAGGATAGAAGGAGAAACAAACGGTGTTCACAAACTGTGAAATGAACAATGATGAACAAACCTGTCAGAGCACAGCTACTATGTACCCATCATACTCAACGTGCTAAAGAATAATAAAGTGCACTGATAAGAAAGAGTATATAGAATATTTCAATATCCAAGCCCATAATTTTCCTTCTTTTATATACTTCCTTTATCACAACTTATTTTCTAAGTCCTTTATTTTTTTAACCTCCTTTATCAGGACAGTTTCTAAGTCTATATTGCAGGTTTTTTATGTTACCACATGCCTTTGCTTAGATTCCCCCAGAAATTTAATTCCAAACTTTGAAGTGGAAATGCAAAGGTAGCAGATGTATGTTTCAATTTCTCCCAATTCCAGAAATAAAGGAACACAGCATTTGATAGTTTCCCAAGATAAATAACAACCCATATTTTTTTAAACTATAGATTTTATCAGATTTTTCTGTCCCACTCCATATTTTACAAATGTCTACATGCATCTGTATTGCTGCAGTTTATATAAACACACTTTTAATCTAATACACAGTGCTCTTATTGCACACACTTAGCTCAACAAAACTGCAGATACAAGGAGAACTTTTAATATTCAAGGCAGCAAACCCCACAATGTTTCCAAGGAGCAGAAAGGTCTGCAATTTACTAGCTATTACTTCCTACATAAATGCTGCTGAAATATGTAGGGTTGGGAGGTAGTATTTGGCACCACTATAATACCCAAGGAAGATTAAACACAGATGAATTCCAAAAGATGAAGAACTAATCAAAACGTGAACATCAGAAACTTGCAGACTTCCCATATATATTTCACAACTTCTTTAACAGATGGAATCCAGCTATAAGCGGTTACGGCAGAAGGGGGAGGCATTTTGCACCGTCATGCAGAAAATTGTAACAGAAATATATCAAACAACATTATTTTATTTTGTAGCCTTCATGTTTTGCATATTTCCCATTTTCATAAACAAGACAATGAAAACATGCATTTGTTATTGCTATTTGGAAAGGGAGTGGAAAGAATTTTTAATTTTGGAGTGAATTGTTTTTTAAATACTTGTACACTTGTTCTTTTCTTGTAGAAGAAAATAAGCCTGGCCTGTTACTTCTGAACTGTACATGATTACTTTCAGTATCATAGAGTTGTTACATTACCCAGACTCACAAAAATAAAAGTAGAAAAAGAACTGAGGAAAAAGATCATTGTCATGAAAACAATATTTATATGTAAAATAAGAGGAGATTAGCAACTGCTTTTCTTTCAAACTTTAACCAAATGTTTCAGTGACAAATTCAAAATTTTGGAGGCAAGATTCAAATATTAGATTTTGCTACTGTTTATGCAGTATAGTTTTTTAGTTCATATCACCAGTGTTTCTGTATCACATGTGGAGATTCAGTATAAATATTTCATTTAGATACTATTCCTAGAATAATAGGCATAATAGCCTATGGGATAATGAATAACCTATAGGCTCCATTAAAATAAAAAAGAAAAAGATGAGAAGTTATAACCAACATTTAAACCTTAAATGTTATAATAATGTTTTATTACTTAATGTGAAATAAATAAATAAATAAACATTAAAAAGCTACTCCACAACAACATTGTTGGGGACTACCTAGAAGGCTGATGTGTACTTTGGTGCATGGCTTGGGGAGACTTCTGCCTCCCCCTCAGCCGCTCCCTCATAACTGTTTCAGCACAAGGAACACATTTCCCAAGGACATTTTTCCTCAGAGGACTACAGAGAGCCTCCTCTTCTCAGTAATCTCATTTTTCCTCTGCTGCCTTGTGAGTACTTCAGCAGAGACAAGAGGCACTGCTGCTCCCCCACTGCATGGTGTGGTACCTCATAAAGGCAGATGTCCTTGTGAATTCCCACCTGATATGTGACATGCAAAGTAACAGAAACAGTGGGGATTCCAGAGAAGCCACGGGCGTGACATAATTAGCGTTGCCTGTAGAGATTTAATTAGCTCACCTCAGTGCCACCTCACATGGTACAGGCCTGCAGTAGGAATCCCCACTTCCCTGAATGGGATGCTCTCTGGTATAGAGTGATGGGTCACACTGGAGGTTGTATCACAGCACGTCGACAAAAAGGAGTGCCAGATTCTCCAGGAAACTCTGCTTGGTGCTTGGCAAACATGCATACTTGAAATCCTGACATACATCTAATAAAATACTTTCATATATGAAAGCATCAAAGTTTTGAGTTGAGTGATCATAGAAGGCTCTGCTTTCTGACCATGTTCATAATATTATTTCTCTGAGCAGGAGAAGAGGGAGGAAAAAAGGATAATCTCTGTGCCTTGGGTTTCTGGGCAGGCGTCACACTGCAGATGCAACCAAAGCCATGTGCAGTGTAGGAAAATAGAGCTTTTAATTATTACATATATACAACACTGAATTTCAAATCAACTCCTGAGTGTTTTGTTTTGAAACTTAAATATGATTCAGAAGCTAGTGTTCTTTTGCTTGCTATTCCCATAATTCTCCCCAACATTCCAATTAATGTTTGTGTATCTTTATGTGCACCCATATCCAGACATACACGTAGATATGAAGAAAAAAAGGGAACAGTAGTGTGTTGTGTTGTACATCAGACAAACCAATAAGGTAGGAGGTTTTAAAAAAATAGCTCCCACAAAGGAAATGAGAAGAGAGCTTAGGAGATGTAAAAGAGTAATTGATCATTCTTGAACCTGGACTGGTGACTACACATACATGAAGATAATTTGTCATTGAGGGGATTCCAGAAGACGACCTGCAGTAGGGAGATCACCTGTGGCTGGTGGTTGAACCTGAGCTAGGGCATGGAGGTATCCAAGCTGACTGGGACTGAGGGAGACCAAGGATGGTCTTCTGTGGAACCTGCTCGATGGGAAATGATGAAAACCATCAACCAAAAGAAGAGTAAAAGCATAACAAAGAACAAATTTTGTTTGAAAAACTAAAGCAATAACCCAGACTTTATCAAAACCTAGAAGTCAATTTTGCAATTTGTTATTATTCAGGTTATTTTTCTTAAGAAGTTTTAAAATCAAGCTTTCATGATCAGCAGGTACTAAAAAACCTGCCAGCATTAAAAAAGGACATTATTAGGCACTCACAACCAAAGCACTTGAAATAAATCTATACACCATGATAAGACATTTAAATTATAACAACTTAATCTTTGATTTGTAGCTTCATACAATCTAAAAGTGGGCAGAAGTTGAACAGAAAAAAGACCATGAGAACAGAAAAAAACCTGACACAATAATTACATCTGCCATAAATAGCAAATATGGGCAGACAGAAACACTTTTGAAAGAATGGAATCAGGAAGAAGACAACTTTTTATCAATTGTCAGGAATAATTATTGCAGTCTCCATGCCTTCATAAAAATCATTTATTAGTGTCAGATGGCTGTATCTCATTTCATTCCTGATTTACAAAGCAGACTGGTATCTGTGTGCAGATAGGAGAGGAAGAAGAGGATTAATCAAGTCATAGTTTCTTTGGCTTTTAGAGAAAACCAAAAGAAAGAAACCAGTTCTGAGAGACTTGATCTTGTCAGTGAGTCTGCAATTAACACTTGCCTAAATATGAGATCAGCATGCATTTTCATCTCTTTGCAGAACATGTAAACCACTTTATACAAAGCAGATTGGGTGATTCCATTATTTTCCTCGTGTCCTTAAAATAACACCTTTGCTTTTCACTGCGTTTCCCCTCTCTTCATCCTACAACAGCTGTGTACAGCCAATAATGCCTGACACAGTTGAAAAGCTGGGGGTGGATTGTTGAGGTTTTTTGAACATCTAAATTCTTGTTTTTCTGACAAGCCTGCTAATCCCAAGTGCTGTTTTTAGATACCAAAATTATATGTTAAAGAACAGATTCAGGATTTCCTTTTCAAACCCCCGTAAAGAGAAGATTGCACACCAAAAGAGAAAGAAAGAAGGGAAAAAAAGAAGGTAATTTTCATACTGCTTAGTGTTACTTTGTGCATCCATGCATTTCAAGGATGAGAGAAATTTTAAGTTTCTCTGGCAATAACACCATGTGCTGGTTTTTCTCCTGTCACCTACACCTTGAACAAAGTGGCAGGCAGGGTTAGCCAGTGGCCATGAAAAGCCACCAGCCTGGTCAGTGAAAAACACCACCAGGCTCAGGGAAGCTCAGATATTCTGGGATCAGAAAAATTGTCACCCAGATGAAGGGAGGCCTGTGTTACCTGCATCCTCCTGCACACAAAATTCCATCAGCTTCAAGAGAAGCTCTTTGTTATTAGTGCTGGAGTCTTCTCCCAAAAGGTTAGGATGACAGTGGATTAAGAAATATGAGCAGGTGCAATAAAGAATTATGAGACACTATGCGAATTTATTTCTTCATTCATGATTTTCCTCTATTCCAAACTTTTATTCAAGAAGCAACACAAGGAAAATAAAAGGGATTGTTTTTACCTGAAATAAAAGGCCTTGAATTTAAAAGGCCTAAAAATAAAAAAAAGAACAACATGCAAACAACCCTTATTACATTGTTTTTGGAAACTATGAACTCCAGACTCAATATGTGAAGAATCAAACTGACAGCCACAAAATACTGACTTGGAATGAGATTTCTTCTTTGTCTTTTACCTTCTGAGGATGTTGTGATGTTGCTCTCGATCTTCCTAAAGTCCAATGTCCAAATCTGCTAATTCTCACCCTAAGCCTGGTTCTCAACCTGAATATTTGGGTAGGTTTCAAATAATTGAATTATCTGTCCATTTTAATAAGCATGTTGAGATTCTTAAAAATTGCAGTAGAGCTTTACTTCACCAAGGTTTAGACATCAGAGGTGGACAGGTATTTTGGTTACAGTTCATCTATTTGTTTTGTCAAATGTGTTAAAAAAGCCTTCTGCTTCCTACTGGCTGGAAAAGGGATCCAGGGTTAAGAGTTTAGGGTGTTGACATCTCTGCTGGAGGTACTAAAGGTAGGAAAGATAAATCTAATCTTACATGTCAAAAGTTTTCTGTGTAAATTTGTGTTTACAAATAAAGAGGATGGATTGCAGTATGAAACAGGTTAGGTGATGTGCGTTTAACTAAGAGCAAAAGTGTTTTTCTCCATTAGAGAAGAAAGCATATGGAGATGATGAATTTTATTAACATTTCTAGATTGCATTCAGCAACTGTGATCTTTTCAATTAAAAAATCTATTCTTTTATTTCACCAAGATTTTTACCTAGGCTATTTGACACTACACATACCAGAAAACAATGCAGCTGAAAAATACATGCAGATGGAAATAACCAATATTTGGCCCCAGAATGAAGATTTCCTCACTGAATTAATATGGCACATTAGAAAGTTATTAAAAGTGGCAGGAAACATTTCTCAAAACTTTTAGAAATCCTTTAGGCTATACACCATCTTCAAGTGGGTAGCCCAGTCAAGTATTGAATGGCATTGTGAAAACTGTTTAAACAAATATTAAAAATTAAGGAATTTTATACAATCCTTTTCTACATATGGTTTAGAATAAAGATATTGACAGTTCTTAAATTAGAAATCAATAGCAGAAATTTCAGAGAGAATCACATACCATAGTGGAAATTGCAATATTTGAAAAATTTTGAAGCTTTCAAAAGCCCCTCATAGACAGATTCATCTTTTGATGTCTTTTGAAATGGTCTTTTTTGGACCTCTGTGTTTTCCTTGCAGAAGCACACCATAGAAATATGAGTCATAAAGTTATGGTTTTACCTTTTTCTTCAACAAACAACCTGTCTCCTGATTGGAATTAGGGAATTAATTTGACCCATAAACTTTCAAGTTCCTATCTCTGGAGTTACTCTTATAGATAAAACTCATAAAAGCAAACTAGCAGCTTGCAGCAGGTTTTAAAGTTGGAAGTTGAATGCTTTTATCTCTGGAAAAGAAGGCCTGCTGGTCAGAACAAACTGGTCTGTCAGGCACTGCCTAAACTTTGGTTCTTGTACCACAAAGTAGGAAAAGCTGAAAAATACTTAGGCCAGTGACCAGCCTGATTGCTTTTTGAAACACTCTATATAGGCATGCCCAACTGGAACGATATTTCTTCGGAATCTTTTCAACTATATTGTTTATGAGATGCATACTGGCTTCAATTTCTCCCAGGCAACATTTTTTTTTAATCAATTGTTTCTTTTAAAGGATAGATTTATGTGGGGTGGTTAAGAAGAATCAGGTGTTTATGTCCTGAACAACTACCATGAAATGTAAGAGCAAGCACAAGAATTCACAGCTTTGCAAACAAGAAGATTCTCCTAATCTGAATGTGTCATTTCTTCATAGATAATACTGATTTTCTTCAACTTTTTTCCTCAGTCTCTGCTTCAGCATCTCTACTGCAAGACATTTTAACAACCTGTATTAGAATTAAAACCATACTAAGCAGTTATGTGGAGTATTAAACTGAAAAGGAAAGGTCACCATAAATTATATTTATAAATACATTTCTAAATTTAATAAAGGGAGGAAACAGTGAGAAAAAATGTAAGAAGTTAGTTTAATTGTTAGTAAAGAATGAACTCTAAAGAGCTCATCTTCTCAGAAGATACAAGTTTAAAGAAGTAGGAAATGACAGAAATATAAGTTGATAGGAGGAGAGACTAAGTTACAAAATCTTAAAAATATATGTTCAACTTTGTATTCTGTTCTTCACATGAGATTATCTGGCATTACTCTTCACAGAAGGAGCTTCTACAGATTCTAGATTCATAATCAAATGGCTTATTATTTACAATGAAACATACTTCTCAAGTTGTTTCATGCTTTTTCCGGTATGTAAGCCTTCCTTCTGGCCAGTTTTGATCAAAAGTAAATAGCACGGATTGCTAAAATTGCACTACAGAGCTTTGTAAATTAGCCAGTAAATACTGCAGAGCACACCTCAGCACAATGCTAAAAATGTTGGGGTTGCAGTATCAAGTTGAAACCTTTTTACTTCTGAGGATGAGATTCCATTACCTCATTTTATGTTAAGTAGCACCTTAATGAAGGAAATACTCCAACTGACCCCAGGATTCACAGCTGTGTTTCATGTGAAGGGATTTAGAATCAGATCCAGTGACAAATACAGTATTAAGAAACCTGCACCCTGAAGACAGCACGGAAATATCAGAGCGTTCAGATCACGTGTGTCCACCTAAAGCATAACAAAAATACACTCTTTATAACAATAAAAATGCACCTAAATCATTTAACCGGAACTTAATTATGATTTTATTGTGCATCTTAACTTTCTATTTCCTACACAGCTTATCAATCTTAACAAGATACCACTGACCTTTGTCCAGCTAAAGTTTTGTCACTGAAAATGACCATGGCAAGATGGCAAGTGCTAAGACCTGAACACTCCCTTAAGTCTAAATCAAACCCTGATATTGCCACCTATAAGGCAGATAGAATTGAGCTGCTGCTTTCCACCCTGAAGCAGGTTCAGTGGGACACTGTAACAACGTATTTGAACAGCTTAGGCCACAGAGTGCTCCAGCCAAACTGTCTTTAGTCATTCTTATCAGAACCCTCTGGAATTCATCAAGGTTACCAGGACATAAACGGTTCTAAAATAACAAAGAAGAGGCTGAGAAACAGAATACCAAGACTGCAAGAAAGGAGGGCCATGAAGCACTGGACTGTAACCAACCGTATTTCCTGAAAGATGCATGCTGAATGCGTGGACAAGACAGAGGCACCAATCAAGCAAAGCGTGATTGTGTGAACAGTAGGTTTAGAATTTTCCTAGGGTGACTTTATGATGCCTGTATCCCCAGCTGTCAGCTCTGTTTCTGCTGTATATTAAGTTCTGTGCCTTTAAGACTGGTTCTGAGAACGAAGCAGGGAAAGAAGTGCCAAGTTTGTTTTGAGAAAACTGCCTGACTCCTACACATTCCTCTTGGGATGGTTGTTCGGCTGAAGCACAGACCAGCAATCAGCAATCTCAGTGCGTCAGAGATCTTTTTTTGCTTTTAGTTAGTTTTAGCTAGCTAGGGCAGAGAAGTTCCCTGGACTGTTTTTTTTTTCCTTTTTCTTGGGACTGTTTAAACATGCTCCGGACTGAAAACCCAGAGGAGCAACGAGAGCTCTCGCACCTGCGGCCCACCAGGGCCTGGACCTCCAGAGGGCCTGATAAGAGAGGGACTTTCTGAATTTACCATCTCACTTCAGAGCAACAAAAGGTTTTATTGCTTCATATTATTCATTCTTTATACTTGTGGACAATTTATTCATTAAATAAATAGTTTTTTCTACTTTTCTCTGTGGAAGTTTTTTCCCAGGCCGGCTGGGGGAGGGGATGTTTGGGTTTGCTTCCCAGAGGGACCCTGCTTGGGGGTTTTGTCCCAGATTTGCCCTAAACCAGGACAAGAATGTATAAATATCGCTTAATGTAAACAATAAATGGCTTCTGCCCTGAGCTCCCGCAGGACAGCTCAGCAGTATGAGCTGCAGGGATGCCCACGGCTCTGGTGCCAAAGGCCAGAGGCTGAGCCAGGCTCAAAGCCCTGCTCTCAGCTCAGTGGGTTGTGCAGGGCTGAGCACCATCACAGAGCCACTCTGGGTCTGCCGGCACAAACCCTCAGAGTTTTACACAGATAATTACATCGCATAATCCCTCCTTTCGATTTTCTGCGCCGTCACGCCTCCATCTACATGCTATTTGTGCAGTTTGCTTTGCAGCAACGTGCAATTGGGCTCTAGATGAGCCAGCTGAGGGGAAAAAGCAGCAGAAATGTGGGAGTGAGTTGCTCACTCACCTGAAAATGTAGGCTTGCTCCACAGAAACCACCTCAGCAAAAGCAATAACAGGTCACATAAACAATTTTCTGAAATCTACAGAAAGGTGCTCTAAGATGAACTTTTTCATCTTTTTTAAACTTGTTTTCATCCATAGAAAAACTAGCCCAAGAAACTTGAAACACTACTGTTTAGGTAAGAAGTTACAACTACTTTTTAAAGAATGAACACATATTTTCAACTAGCATTAGTTATTCTCTCACTATCTAAAATGTAAATCACTCTATGGGAAATTTAAGATGTGTGTGTATATAAAACTATTCAGTCTTGAACATACAATAATTTTGTAAAAATAAATCACCATAAATCAAAATATAAACTCTCGTTATGCAATAATTGTTATAGATATTTCTAGAAGACATTATTTTAATTTAATTAATGATTTACAAAAATTAGTGAAAAAGAATTTTTAAAATTACTTTATATTGCATGCAGCAGAATTTTTCAAGACAGAAAAAATTCATTTTGTTCTTTAACTTGTTACTGATACTGCATGTTGAAGGAGTTAATCTTATTTCAGGCAAGCCACAAACTTATTAATGGAACCAGAAATTTAAAGCACATCATCATCATTAATCATGAAGCACTAGACATATTAAATCATTTTTTGTATACATGAGTGGACTAAACAGGCAACAATTTGTTTTATTATTTCATTTTGTTCAGAAAAAAATTAATTTCCATATTATAGGACAGGTCCTTCATACAAGATAAAGGATGCAAACCATGCCCTGACCATCCTGTGGTGCATGTACCAAAGCTGCAAATTTTTGGCTCCCTCAAGGAGTCAGTCAGCCAGCTCCTTGAGGGCTTAGCCCAAAGAACAGATACTTGCTTTATTGTCAAGCAAGATGGATCTAAGTTCTAACTACAAAAATATAACAATCAATCCATCCTTTTTGGAAAACTGAAGGACTGATGGGTGGGAAATAAGATAAGAGAAGGTGCTCAAGCAAAGGTCCTGGGGTGATGCCACACCAAAATCGAGAATGGAAGACCCAAGAGCAGTCCTCAGAAATCTCCTTGCAAAGTACACTTTCTTTTGCTGTCACTCAGCATTTTGGAAGTAGGACTGCTGCAGATTTAATTATTATTTAGTTACAAGTAGCAGGCACAGACCACAAAGGTTCTAAGGATGTTGATATTTTAACCTTTCACTTGAGGATCTTCCATCCCAAACCAAACTTCTGAGAAAAATTACATGCATGCCACATGTCCAGAGGAGAAGCAGTGGCTCTAATTCCAGCCCCTATCTGGAGCTCCAGAGGACAAAATGTTTATGCACAATACCACTGATATCTCACTCTTTTTTCATCTAACTCCCATGCCTTAGAAATAGAAACTTAAAAAGGGCTGGTAACTGAGGGAACCGCAACCTTTTCTCACTCTGTATTTTATTGGATTAAAATTTTTAATTCCCATTGAGTTTCACATTATTTTCAGCAGCACCATTTTTCATGAATATCATACTTCCCATTACTATTGTGCTTTGCAAACCTGAACCTAAAACAAATAAATGAAGCTTTCACTTCATCTTCTTTGCTGCCAGCCTTCTAATCTTATAGTAGCAAGACAGGACACAGAAAGCAGAGCTGTAGAATAACTACATCGATCAACTGGTAAAAAAAAATTCCGGCTGATATGGACAAAGTCAATCTCTCTGCTGGAAAAACTTACACAGAAAGACCCCAAGAGATCATAAATTTACAGCCTAGCTTAAAATTATGGAATTTATAATAGGTTTGCCATTAATTTAGTGAGAGGACTTTTAAGGAAACTGCTCAGCTGGATTGCTTTTCCATTACTGAAACACAACCATCAACTGTGAGAACAAATACACCCATATTAACTACCATAATACACAGATTGAAAATAATAAGGCAGATCACAAATTGCACACTATACTATTTATATGAAAAGGTATCTCAGATTCTGTACTTACTCAGATTGGTAGGTGCTCTTTTAAAACTTAGAATGATGGAGAGTTCTGGAAATCTTCCTATTGAATGCCTCTTAATTTAGGGAAGCAAGATTATATATGGAGCAAATTGACAAAATTTTGTTATTTAAGGGATGAAAATCTCTTGGGGCTTGTTCCAGATCTGGATAATGTCCTTGACTGTAGCATGAGTGGTGGAACCAAATAAGGTATAAAATATATATATATAAGATATTTCATGAAGAAATATGTTATCCCATAGCAGAAAAATGTAAAAGCAAAGCTACTTAAAGAAAACAAATCCTGCTCCAGTTGATTGATTAACTAGAGGTTAGTTTCTTGCTCTGAAAACCTATGCTGAAGTTGACATAACTTCTCCAGATCAGTGATGTGTAGATAGAACAGTAAAAAAGTCGGGTTGTCACTTCTTTTTATAGGACTAAATACAGGGCAAGGAAACTTTTTGCTTGAAGTATAACACCTGTACATGATGGTTTTTATTTATATTACATGTTCTTATACTATTAAAAATTCAGTTGAAAACTATCATTACCAGGCTTACCAACTGTTTTTAACTAGCCTGAGAAAAGTTTCAAAACCTGAGACTATTGGATTCAAGTTCTGTAATATCACAGAATCTTAAAGTGGTGTGGATTGGAAGGGACCTTAAAGATCACCTCGTTCCAATGCCCCTGTTGTGGGCAGGGACACCTTCCACAAAAATCAAGTTCCTCAAAGCCCCATCTAATGTGGCCTTGAACACTTCCAGGGGTTGGGCATCCACAACCAGCACATGAGGGATTTCTGGGGCATGTCCAGCCTCTCACCAACCAGCACCCCCAAGCCCTTCTCCCAGGGCTGCTCTGGGTCTGTTCATGCCCAGCCTGGATTGGTACCAGGGGTTGCCCTGACCCAGGTGCAGCACCTTGGACCTGGCCTTGTTAAACTGTTAATTTGGATTGATTAGCATGAGAAGTTAGGTAAACTGGACCTCTTCCAAATAATACAAGGAATATACTGTATTTTTGCTCGCTTACTAACTACCCTGAGGAGTGTTGTTGCACTTCTAAAAGTTAAGAAATGACACAAGCTTTCAACAGCCTATAGGAAATATTAATATATAAATTAATCTAGTCGCATAAGTATGTAAAAGTATTTAACAATTTTCTTAACCAATTCTTCCCTATCTGTAAATGCAAAGTACCTGGAATATCACAAGAAATCCCTCCAACACAACAACAAAAAATTTGTAAGCAGTGGGAAATATTTGCAAAGAGATGTGCTGGAATGCTGGTGTTGCTCTTTACCTTTTTTTTTTTTTCCCCTAAAGCGACAAAAAATACATATCTGATAGTACAGCTTGCTTTCAGGCACGAAATCTTTTGCTTAAGTGAACACAGAAGTCTTGTACTTCAGTATAAGGTCATCCACCCTTCAACAAAAGTACACTCCTGTTTCTTCTTTCATTAGAAACACTTTCAGCTTATGCTACTGCTTAAATTTGCAATACCTGTGCTTCTTTCCTCTCTGGAAGAGGTAACTGTTGTGTATAGACATTCAATGTAAAAGTATATTAAGACATATTTATTAACTCTTCAGGAATCATGCCAAAATATGAGCTTCTGGACTCCAGCAGTTTGGATGCTGTGTTAGAATAGCTCAAAACATTCTACAGTGATTTCCACTAAAAATATCAAAAGCTGTGGGTTTAAACATTTAGGCCAAGTGAAGATGTGGAAAAGTATCTAAAACTCACAGTGAGTCTAATTTGTCCAGTTAGCAAACACACAATTGGATGCATTTATAGGCCAGTTCACAAATATTTCGAATTAAATAATATTTGGCTTAACTGCAAGGCTCAATTCTGAATACATTTGTTTCTCCCCACCATGAGAAAAAAGCCCAGAGGGAATCTCACTCTGCAAGGAACTTGGGTCTCCATCCTACTCCACCTCTTCACTGGAGGAAAGCCTGTTCTCCATACCTTATTTCTACTCTTTAATCTCTCCTGCAAGCCTTCAAAAGAAAGATAGAAACCCCTCTGGATCTGGGGCTACATTAGAGGCAAATAGGACCAGCTCACCAGAAGTGGGGATTAAAAAATCTCAGTTCCTCTGTTATTTTTCTGACAAAATCTCCCCAAGAGCAGCTCCACTCTCTAACCTGTCTCTTCCCTCCATCCCTCAGCCCCACTGCTCCTTTGCCCTTCCAAAATTCAACCAAGTTGAACCTCCAGCCCATATCACCTGCCCTTAGAAATATTTTGATAATATAGTCCTGATTTAGACCATCCAAGAAGACCTAATACCTAAGCCAGCAGTCCAGCAGGCAGCACCTTTGAGATCCAGTTTGATGCTTCCCAGCTGGGGAAGGAGGGGCAGAAATGAAGCAAGACACTGCCTGGAGGCCACTCCTGCCTTCATCAGCTTCCACAGTCTGTAAATTAATTTGCTGTTTCACTTGCAGTCAAACTACACTAGGAAATGTATCATCTCAATCCCCCTCAAAGAAAATAATGTCTCTTAAAAAAGCACTTATTTAGTAACTAATTCTGCCCTCTTGTGTGCTTGTATATTTTATAGGTTACAAGATTTCATTTTTCTTTTTTCAACCAAGACTAAAGATCTTTGTTACAAATGATAGATGGGAGAATCATCCTCAGTCCACTAATTTCACTTGAATCCTTTTGAAAGGCTATGAAATATATATTTCTTATTCTTCTTTAACTACATGAATTAAGACTTCAGTGTTGTACACTGTCACTGAAAACCTTTTGAGGGTCTGGCATCTTTTATCTCTATTATTCAATGAATAGATCTTTTAAAAATAAAAAATTATGCAAAGCTACTAAAGGAACAGTCTATAGCCCTTTTTATTCATCTGAGAACCAAATACTTTCTGACTATCCAAAGTACTTTTCCCATTGTTTGGTATCAATCCCTAGCACAGCTGACACTCCGAGGCAGAGATTTTCAAAATGCTGCCTAAGGGATTTAAATGAGGATTATTTTTCTAAGTCTTCATTTTCTTCTTTCAATGAGCACCCTCAGCCTCTACTCCCATCTATTTTCCATTCCACATTAAGAGATTAGATTTCAAATTCCCTCTGGACAAAATGATACTGCATCTCAATTCAGACTGTCAAACTTTTAGAGCCAAAGAAGTTAGGAGGAAGCAATGCAGCTGCTAACTAGCAATTACACCCAACCCCTGCCACATACTTTGGATCAGAAGGATCTTGTCTCCCCTCTCTCTTCTTCTCCCAGAAAACAGCAACAGGACCAGAGGAAATAGCACCAAGCTGCACAAGGAGAGGTTCAGGCTGGACACCAGGAAGAATTTCTTTACTGAAAGGGTTGTCAAGCCTTGGAAAGGGCTGCCAAGGAAGGTGGTGGAGTTACCATCCCTGGGATTGTTCCAAAAAAAAAACCCAACTGGGCCTGGCACTCAGTGCCATGGGCTGTTTGACAAGGTCACGATAAATCAAAGGTTGGACTCAATGATCTTGGAGGTCTGTTCCAACCTAAATGATTCTGTGACCCTCCCATTCTTCAATTTTTTTTGTTGAGAAAAACACACAACCACATGCTTAATTTAAGCATGGACTGAGAGCTGAGCAACTAAACAAAGATGGTTCCTTGATTTCCTGCCCAAATAAAATATTTGCAATATGCAGACATCTAAAGATGCAGATGAAGGCATAGTGAGATTTTGTAGGGAGCCTGATCACTTCTCTGTGATTCAGATCAATTAGAATTATTCATCTATATGCTTTTGAAAATTGCACCCATTTGGCACTTTGGGCACTTAAATAACTTAAGAGAAATGGACGCTTTCCAGTAATTTCAGTCATTGAAAGTACTCAGCATTAAAAGGCATTCTTTGGCTGTTATAATTCTTCCAAATGCTCTGCTAATGGTTTTGGTTATGACTGTGCTCCTTGTCCAGAGAAGAACTGAGAGGCTGCAGCTCAGTTACCTTAGGAACGTGATTTTCTGATCCAACTTCACTTGCATATTTAAAAGAGCCATAAAGAAAGTCTTCCTTTACTTCATAGCTCTAATTTGTAGCAGATTATTTTCTACAAATTCTAAATTCCTCCACACTTCTCTATGTCAACCACACAACGTAAACTTATTTTAGGCCAGGGATTGCCTTTGTGGCAGGTGAGTGTGAAGCACTGATGAGCAAAGAGAAGACTCCCTATCTGAAGCACTGCCTAAAATACCCAAAATACTTACACGTCCCCAGGATAAGAAAAAAGTTCTGGTACAGGAATGAGAAGATCCCTGCTAGAAAACCAAGCTCTGACTGTTTCAGGTTGCTGTTCTCAGTGGAATATCAGGGATGATATTGCTTTTTTTTTTTCAGAGGCAGCTTGAGAGGAAATCATTTTGCTAATCAGCTTGGGTTTATATCTGTAATCAAAAAAGCAAGCTGCTTTTTTGTCACTTTTGCTATTGCTTTCTAAATATCTAAATATGATTTAAAGTCTGCTATACAGATAGCTGTACAACATGTATAGTTTTATTTTCAGTTTGCAGAAAAAATATGGGGAGTCTTGTTCTGCTATGGGTAAACCATATTAAGGAATTACATTAAAAAATGTAATTTCATAGCAGGCGGTTTATTTTGGTTTTGCATGTGTCTGATTCATAGCTTTTATATTGCAAGAAGTTGTAGATTAATTATAGAAACTATTAATTTAATGAATTATGTGAAAATTTAAAAAAAAAGAAAAAAGAAAAAAGAAAATGGGCCAGAGGTTTGAGAAAGGGCTGTCTTCCACGGTCAGGGAACCTTGGAAGAAAAAGAGAAAAAAGATGACCCATGGGAGAAAAAAATCACAGTAGGTTATAATGTATACTCTTATTAGTATGACATTTACTGGCATTTCAGTCATATTTGAATTTTTCACAACTTGCCCTTGTCCTCTCCCCTAAAAATGACTGCCAGTCCTAGTATTACAATTTGCTATCTCTGCAATGTGCAATTATATTTTGACACACATGCCTGATCCTTTTAATTATTATTATTTTTTCTAATTGGATGAATTTCTAATATAACCTAAAACTAATGGTTCATAACTGTGCATAGTTTGTAGCTGATTGGACAGAATAGGTGATCAATAATTTTAATAATCTTGGCTAGATTTGCATTCCACTATTTTATACAATTAAATATAAAATGAAAGAAATGACTCACAAATCTCAGTCAATTACTGAAGTAGATTATCTATTTTCAAAGAGAATGGGCCAGATGCTCAGCTAATTTAAATCAGCTCAGTTGACTGATATTTACATCAAGAATCTGCCTCAGTATTTTAAATCCCTTTATCTCCAGTATGTAAAATACACAGAGAGCTATTTGGGATAAAAACTGTTCTCATGTGATTGCTAATTACACTAAAGGTTGTAGTGTATAGCAAGGTATTCAACACTGTAGCTGGAAAGAAAACCTGCTTTCATATTTTTTATCATTTATGGACTGAAATAAATATTGTTATACATTATCAACACTCAAGACTATTTGAGGCGGGGTGCAAATTACAAGTTTGCAATAAATTAATATATTTTCAAAAATAATTTCTGAAATGCACATTTGTGTAAGAAAGTGTTAAAGAAAATACTAAAACCTTCATGAGAATGTTTAAGACTTCTTAAAAGCCTAATTGCTCCCTTTGGAGACATTATAATCTATTGAGTAAATACTTATTTATAGGCTTTTTAATTGGTGGATTACATTAACAGATACTAGGATATATTTTGAAGGCAAGTATATTGACCTTGTGGCGTCCAATGCCTCCTTATATATAGCACATTTACTGGCAGAAAATTCTATAATTCTAATTATTAGTGAAATTGATTTTTACAACTTCTGCAAGATTGAGTTCACATATATTTAAAGGAAATATTGGCAAACTGTGTCTTTTCCCTAATAAACCATTGGGAACTGTAGCACTTCAGTCCTACTTTCAGCAGTCCCTAAGCAGTTAGAAAACCAGCTCTTTACTTTATCCTTAATCTCTGAATTGAACCACAATAAAAATAATAATAAAAATATGTATTAGCATTCAAATTCAGGCTTTTGGAGTAAGCTTGGGAGGGAGAGCTGTCATTTTAAAAGGGGACAGGGACAGCAGGAGCGTGGAACTACCACTTCAGACCCACTGCAAAACCTGCAGACAACTCCTGCATCATTTAAAACCTGTTCAAAAATGAAGAACAAATAATGACAGTAGTTAAAGCATCAAGACAGAAACAAGTTAAGAAGAGGGGGCTAACAGGACCCAACAACCCAAACACCATAAACCTCAGAATGTAAATGAGAGGAACAAAAGGCATAACCTGGGGTGGAATTTTTTTTATTTTTTCTGCCCCTCATACTATGTTTCCATGGGGTTATGCTCTACTGCTTTTTCTCAGATGCTCCATCAACAGTTTTCTGTATGGGAAGCCCCTTTACTAATTAATTGTGCTTTGGTGAAGAACAACTAGGGAATTGGCAATAAAGAGCCATTACAGGAAAGATCTTTTTATTATTGTGCTGTAAGAGACAGAGGCAGTACAATTTGGCAGATCACATAATTTCTGTATTTCTCAAATCTCCTTGTAGTTACTAGATAAAACTCTCCCCAGGCAAGAGGACAGTGAGGTTAAATTTACTTCTGCAGAGAAGGGGAATAAAAAAATTATATTGATAGCTGCTTGGAAGGGCAGATCCCCCTGTAAGTAGGAAAAGCAAAAAAATATCAGAGACAAGTCTGGACAGCAGGTTCCATCAAAGCTGTAGAAAAGTTTGCAGACAGGTGTTTTTTTCCTGTCTTTCAACAAAGCTAGACATATAAATGGCATGGTCAAACAGATTCCACCAGCAGGTGGGAGTCAAAAATTAAAGCCCTGATTCCCAACTTAGTCATTCCTCTGTAGCAGCAAGCACAGGCTGTAGAGGTTGTTGAATCGGATAAAAAGACAAATGTTTTGCATCCTCCCAGACACAGTGAGTGTTATGCATCACTGTCAAAAAGCCTGAATAAAAGACCTTGTCTTGGTGTATAAATCCCCTGATGCCTGTACCATGCTCATGAAACTCCTGAGTGTAAAATTTGAGTGAAAAGTTACTAGGTAAAAGAAAAAATGGTTGGTTGTGCAACACCTGCTATTGCCAGCAACCTTGAAAATCAGCTGGGCTTGCAAATAGGGGCATCAGCTGTACTTCAAATAAAAGCGGTGAAAAGAGCAGGTAAGGAAGAAGATGCAAAAACTAAGCCACTGGTCACTCTTGAAGCCACCAGTTCAAAGCAGGAGTCTTGACATTGCTCCTGAGCTGAGCTGGCTGTGTGCTCACAGACAAACCACAGCGATTCCCAAGGCTTCCTCTTTCCTTCTCTTCTCATTCTAAGAACAAGGTAGAGAGCATACCAAAAATTACCAAGACAACCTTGGGGTTTCCACCTTGCCTTCCTCATGGTCCTTAAATACTCTCAGAAAGGAGGAAGGCAGAAATGGAAGTCAGATTTTACAGCTGCTGGCCAGGAGCCAGAACAGCAACTAATGTTGCTAAAATCAGAGCCACAGTTTGATTAGATGGTGGAAATACCTCTACTCCTTTTTTATTCTTCTTCGGGGGAGCATATGTCATTTTTTGAGTTGCAAGTCTTATAAGATTATTTAGAACCTCAGATATTGTGTATACATCATTTATATCACACAAACACACACACATATATATATATATGCCATATATGTCGCACCTAAGCATATGCGATCTTTCCACAAACCAAAGTGCGAAACAAGCAGGGAATCTGTAAAAACCATTTTTTACCCATGGATGGGCATAGCTTGCATGAGCTGATGAGATAATCAGTCTTATAGACAAACATTCCCAAGGCAGCCACTTCTTCCACCAAGCCCATATAAGAGACTTTATAGAATGCAACAACTGGTTGCTTATGACGTGATAAAGAAAAAGACATCCACAGAGGAAAAAGAAATGTGAATATGCAAAGGCAAAGATTTCCAATTAAAATGGCAAGAGAGGGGTTAGAGGCAGATAAGATGGATCTTAAAACGCAGATTTCATTTCCACATATTGCCACATAATATCTGTTCATTAGCTTTAGAGAGCAGCAAGAGCTGAACTATTTTGTCTTTTGAGTTGCTGATATCACAAGTTTCTGTTATGTTTTCTGAGTTTCATCTTGGTTTTTTCCTCTGGGTCTAGTTACATAACTTTTCAGGTTTTGATAAACACTCCTGAATGTGCTGCTTAGAAGATGCTATTAACACGTTAAGAACTTCTGGAAAGAGAACTTTAACAGAAAAAGAGAGAGGATCAATCCCTTGCTATACAGTTTATATGTTAAACCCCATAATAATTTAGCACAGGTTTGGATGCACACCTCTGAGGGAATGAAGAGACTAACTTATGCCATGCAGATGCTTTCCACTGTTTGATATTGCTGCATATGTATAGCCTCAACCCATCATTACAGCACCTTTAACTGTGTAATACTGTGCCTTTTATTCCATCTTTGTGAAAATGTTGAGAAAAGGTGCCTGCATGCTTCTTTCCAAATTCTAGCACATAATTTGTGTGGTTTATGCTGTCTTGCATATAAAATTTTTGAAAAAAGACAATTAGGAATTGGAGAGGTTTTTTGCATCAATTCTGGAATGCTCGGGCAAATCTTTATATTGTTTTCCTTTTTCATTCTTTGCCAAACTTGTTTCTGTTTTACAAACTGTTTGATGCAACAGTCTTTTTATGTTATAAGGGACTGAGGACTCTTGTCTAGAGATTCACATATTTGTTATGATTCAAGTGTTATTTCTACTAGTCAAAATAATTTTTAAAAGTCACATCTTATTTTCTTGATCTGCATTTTAGTGTACATGCCTATATTATATGAAAACAATTGCCTTTAGAGAGTAGTCAAAATAAGACAGCATTCAAATTTTAAACTAATAGGTGCATAAATTTTTGCTCTGTTAAGAATTTAAGATTACTTCAAGCACCTCTGTGTTACTCTGGAATTCTGTGTCCAGTTCTGGACCAGGCTCTGCTCAGCAGTGCCCAGCAATGGGACAAGAGGCAACAGGCAGGAATTGATGCACAGGAAGTTCCACCTGAATGTGAGGAAGAACAACTTCACTGTGCAGTGACCAAACACTGGAACAGATCCCTCAGAGAGGGTTGGAGATATTCCAGAACCCTCACTGGAGATATTCCAGAACCATCTGGACGCAATCCCATGCCACCTATTCAGGAATGACCCTGCTTGAGCAGGGGGATGGGACGAGATGACCTACTGTGATCCCTTCCAACCTGACTCATTCTGGAATTCTGTGACACAGTTATAATTCCTAATGGCTATTGAAACAGGAAAAAACCTAAGTCTCTTGAAATGCCACAAAGAAATGAAAATCAATGTTTTTACAATAAGAAGTTATGTTGCATTTCTACGCTGATAATCCTGGAATGATAGACCTTAGGTTTTCTCCACTGTCACTTGAATTTTGGAGGATGGACACAGAAAAGTCCCACGGAAAAAAAAAAAAAGTTCCTTCTCCTACCAATCAAGAGGGAACAAAGTACACTTTTTGCTTAAGGATGATACATTCTGCGCTTTCCAGAAAGAGGAAGTCCCCTGTGAATAGTGCATACATTTTTTATAGTTTTCTGATGAATGAGTGATACACTGGTATAAAACATCAGCAAAAATCCCTCCTACTGATGTGCTTTCTCTGACATGTCCTGTCGTTACACCAATGTTTCCTCTTCATCTCTCAGTGGTTATTTTTGATATTTTCTGTTATTCTGGTTGAAAAACCAAGAAAAAGAAGCAAATAGGAGTGCTAGATTAGAAAAGGCAACAAACTTTTAAATGTAGTACTTAACATTACTTGCAGTTTAACTTTGTACTGTTTCCAGCAGGCACTGCTGAAAGGGTCTGAGCACTCAGGCATGCAGCTGGCCCCATCACAGGTGATAGAGCTGCTTCAAAATGATAAATTCTTTTGAAGGCAAGTATAAAAAAGCTTTGATTCATATACACTGAAACTTGTTATAAGTAATGAATGATTTAGATGGAACACATTTAGCACTGTCTGGGAACAAACATTTATTACAAACATACCACAACATCTAAAGCAGTGGCAGATAGCACACCATCAATCAGAGCAGACCACCAAAACAAATTGTGCCTCATAAACTACTTTAATATGTCACACAGCTTCCAAATATACATCACTGATCCATTTGTTACAAAGCCTAGGCTACTTTTTCACTGACAAGTCAATGACATTTGGTATTTTCATTTATGTGCGATATCACAATGAATCTAAGGACTCCATTCACCCAAAATTAGGTTCCTGCATGCACTGGCCTTTAAGGCTCCCCAGGCTTGCACAGTTCTGCACACACAGATCTTGGTAATGATGCCTGTCTACAAAGACCCATTTACCAATGTACTTTGTATACTTTAGCAGCATCTTGCTAACTATTTCAAGTCCTCAAGCTGTAGTTTCCTCTATACCCATGCAAAATTTATGGCCCATACTGATAAGAGCAGGCAGCAGAACAGTAGCAGTTTTAAAGGGCATATGTTACATGCTGGAGAACAGATTTTTCAACTCATTTTGAGGAAACAATTGAGGAAGGTGTGTCTACTTTTCTCTTTCAATATCAGCAGAAATGCCTATAAAATAATTCAGCCACAGAATAGCAAAAAATTAACTTGTTATATGTTTGGTCTGATAGCCTGCACAAGCTTAAAGTTTCTGCATTTATATCTAAGGTCTGTACTAAAGCATAACTAGTATTAAAAAAAAAAAGAAGTTTCTTTTCCAGTATGAGGATTAATAAAACTGTGTTTGATAAACTACCAAAAATGTGCACTTATCCTCCATCTCAATGCACTTCTAGAGGTATAAATGACTAGCTATGTTTCAGAAAAATGCCAGAGTGCTGAAAATGCAAATTTAAGAACATGGATTTCACCCAATTTTTAAGACACCTATGTCAGAACAAATTGTGCTGAGTGGAGGATTAAGCAGTTAAAGGTCTTGCTTATTAGATTTCCAAAAATCTGTAACGTATTTCCTAGTCAAACATCTCTTCTTGTTTCTCAAACAGGACTGGAAAGCACACAGTTCACATAAAGTTTGTTGTAAACAATCTTAAGGGATTTCCATCAGCATTCCATAAATTCAGATCACTGGGATAATGAGCTACGTGGTCTCATGGTCTCATATTTCTTGCCAGTGTACTTGAAATACTCATTCGCTACTCTGCCAACTGTTGCTGTATCAGACAGAGAACAAATCTTGGGCAACACAAGCTGGGCAGGACATGCAGCACCAGCACAGGCTGCCCAGGGCTGTGAGTAAACAAGCAAAGCTCCACCAGGTCACTACCAGTGCTGTGGTGCAACCTACCGCACATGACTTTCAACTCGCATGTTTCCCAACAAATTCTCAATTATACATTTTAAACACAATTCTTCACACATTCTTTACCTTTATGCCTTGGGAAGGCTGACCTGAAACAGATTGGACAGAGCTAGAGAATAAAGTAGATATTTATTGAAAGGCCTTTCATATACCTTGGGCAGGACAAGAGCCTGACCAGGGCTACACCCAAGCTGGACTAAGAATGGTCACAAAATAGATGACCTCATGAGGTCTCACACTTTTATAAATTTTGGTCCATTTGCATATTGAGGTTTAATTGTCCAGTTACAGCTTCAGGGTGTGAGGTCTCACAGAATCACATAATCACTAGGTTGGAAGAGATCTTCAAGATCACCGAGTCCAAAACCCATGCCCTCAACTAAACCATGGGACCAAGTGCCACATCCAGTCTTTTTTTAAGCACATCCAGGGATGGTGACTCCACCACCTCCCCAGGCAGGCCATTCCAGTACTTTATCACTCTTTCCATGAAAAACCTTTTCCTAATATCCAACCTACATATCCCTTGGTGCAGCTAAAGACTGTGTCCTCTTGTTCTGCCTGGAGAAAGAGACCAACCTGCACCTGACTACAGCCACCATTCAGTAAGTTGTAGAGTCTCATCCTTCTCGTTCCTCCCTTCAGCCCACTGTTGTTTATGCTGTTGGGCCTGAAAGTTGTCCTTGGTCCTCAGCAGGAAAAGGATTTGTTTTGTCTACCTACTCTGTGAAGAGAGCTGACTAACACTTAATATGAGGCTCAGAACTACATCCCTAGGCAGCACAGAATCTGAAAAACATGAAAGATATAACTTAAAGCATCAACCTGATACTTCTCCTGAACCAAGAATTGCAACTGTCTGACGTTTTAAGGAAGTTCGCACTTTTATCAGATATTTACCCCTGCTTGGAAGTCAGTGATATCCTTGTCTCATTTATTTTTAAGTATCAAATGTTACTATTTAAGTCCTATAATGTGTCATTGATCTGCATGTTAAGCATCCACTGAAATCAATACCCTGTTCAGTGTAAAAAAATCAATGGTCTGGTATAATCCTAAATAAGTATTCTATACACAAAACTCTGTGGTGCCACCTTGATTTCAGTCTTTAATTTATGGCTACTCAAGCCAAATATTTATTAATGTTATACCTGTACAAAGAAGACAAGAAAACTGATAAAATTAATGACAGGTGTAGTGGCATTAGTGATGTGAATATTGTAATTAGTCAAAACACTTCTAACACTTATAGAGTATATTATAGGAATAAATAAGAAAAGACAAGACATTATGATTTTCCTAAGTATGTGATAATAGTTCTCTATATCCTTGATTTATGGCAAAGCCAACTCAAAGTACTAACTAGCTGATACCTATTATGAAGGCTGGGTAACTCTATATTATGTTGAGATCCAAAAGAATACTCATCTGCAATATGACAAGCCATCATGAAAAATTTGGGTTGTAAAGCCTGAAAGAACCATAGATGGACAAAGAGACAAGGCATGTATCTGTTTAGGTTGTGTTTCACTGTCACTGCCAGCTTTGTGGACTGAAAGCATCCCCAGTGGGTATCCCCAGTAATTCTGCTTTCACAAGGGGTTTCATGAGCGGCTCTGAGCTGCTCTGCAAACCTCTCAGCAGACAGAGGGAGTACACACAGTCCTGGTTCAAAAGGAACATAATATGTCATGACTTAATAGTGTTTGATTTCTCCCCAGTGGTTTTTAAGGCTAGAGAGTTGACCTCCTTCCTCCCTTGGTGCTTGACTGTTGACATATCCATGTTCTTTCTTGATTAACCAAACCTCATCCTCTGCCTTTATTCCTTAAGCCTGTTTTTTCAGAGTGTGCTCGTAACTGCTTAAGAAAAGGAAGGAAGAAGAATTGGACAAGGCAGCTACATAGAACACTTAGTGAGATAGGGGGCTAAAATCCCACACCAGGCTTGGCAGCTGTGATAATGATGTATAATTTAATTGAAGCTATATTGTGAGCCTCAAAAGGACTTCAGACCTTTTCCCATGTTTATATATTATTCAGGCTAATGGCAACCCTGAAATAGAAAAAGCTTCTTATCTCTTAAAACTTTTATTGCAGTGAGCTCAAAATGCACAAAGCTGAGTGCTGGTCTGTCTGCTTTAATGCAAAGTGAAAGGAGGCTGTTTCCAGTGCACTTTTGCATCTCTGTCTTGGCAAAAAGACAGATGGGATTGGATGCCTTAGAAACCAGGGATGCCATGGCATGCACGAGAAATTTAAAGGTTTGAGTTATTTCTATACTTAAAATATGTTCTCCATGCCTTGTCATTATTTGTTTTTGCTTATTTTTCAACACAAGTTCATAGAAAACATATAAATCCCATTAGACAAGACAAAAATCTATAGCAATCAATACAAATGGCACCTCCTTTGCATTTTGTGCAAGTTAAATGACAGACCTTGCTGCACATTTAATGCTGTAACAAAAGCCTGGATTTTACAGGGTTTTTGAAAACTAACAGGATAATTTACAGAAGGATGACAAGTGGCTTATTAGCAGGTGTGTTGTCTGGTGCATATTCATTCTGTAGACCAAGCATCAAAAAAGAATCACTCTTTAAGCTGGTCTTCAGTGGATGCTCAACTTACTTATACAGGGGAATAGAGGAATAACTCAGGAATCTCCATAGGAAGGGTCTTTGCTTCCAGCCATTGTTTAGACCATAAAGCAAAATTGGAACTCAACATCGTATGATACAAGAGCACATGCCCACATGAAAAATAATACACATATAATTAAATTACATAACCCCAAATCACATCTGCGGAAGACAGTGGTCACAGAAAGCCAGCAAGGAATTCTTCAAATTATTTTCCTTTCAGAAGGCAAAGCCAAATTTCCCCCTGTGGTGACTGTCTATAGGTATTCTGGTGATCGATGAATCACACAGCTCATCGCGTGATCTTTCCCAATGCGCAGAGACAATGCAAGTGCCATTAAACATATCAGTCACTGCAGAATTTCTGCTGAGGAGATTATGAACAGATACATTCAGAGCTGGCGACTGCCCTTGCCCATGAATCAAAAATGTGTACTGCTAAACTGATTTAGGGCCTCAAACTACATTATCTGTAAAATGAAATTACCGTGTTCTTTGTTTGGAAAGGGAATTGAAAAGACCAATAAAGATCAAGTAAATTTACATGCATAATACATTACATTATCCTGTGTTCTCAACACATCTCACTTTCTCTACATGGGGTGCACTTTTTGAGAGCACATGCAAGCTTTTGTAACATAGCTTTTGTTTAAACTAGGCTTTAAGCAAGTTTAAGAAGCAGCTATAAAATGTTGGAGAATTCATGAAAGACAACACATCTTCTGCAATTTGAATGGCACAAAAAACTCTTACCAATTGCTGTGTTCCTTTCAGATTAAAGAGCATTAATATATCATCAAAGGGCACCAGAAAGGAAATTAGTCAAGATACTGAGCCATATTTTCCCAAGAATATAAATTAGGCCAAAGCATGTTATCAGGAACAAAAATGTATCTACATATTCCTCATGATGTTATATTGTCTCTAACTCTCTCCATAGGAATAATTCAAGGTAACATTTCTTGTGAGTAGTTTTTCTATTTAAATACAGTAAAAAAGCTATTAAAATGGATCGAAAGACATTGTTAACTCTCTGATAAGTGACCTCTGTAGATAGCCATGTGTAAAGGGTCTTCTAAAAATTAGAAAACAATTGACAAGCAGAAGAAACTGTGCACTGAATGTGAAGATCAAAGGAGCTGGGAAACAACCTAACCAACACACATATAAAACTTCCAGTCACTGGTGCCCAGGAGCTGTAATGCAGAATGAGCTCTTAAGACAGCTCAAAGAGTGATATTCTATTAATGTTGGATTTTAAAATATATCCTATGTGGGGCTGCTGTAGAAAGAGTGAAGTGAAACCATGTTAAACAGGGAATTTATCCTCTTTATGGCAATAGAGCGAATACAGTAACAAATTAATTAGAAAAAAAAAAGAAAAAGGAAGTAGAAACCATAAATGTTCCTCCTAAAACATTTCAATTAATCTGAGAGATTGAAATTAAGTGTTGTGTCGTTATTACCCAAGAGGCTTTTTTCTCTGAGTACCAAAAACTGAGACTTTGCCCTGATACATGGCAGAGTGTTTCTGTCTCCACATACTGCATCAGGAGGCTCCACCACTGACTTAGAGAAGTTCCTTCACAACTCTACTGCAATTCCATTCTTTAACTCCCACAGCCCTGGTCTTTAAAACACATTTTTCCCTCAAAATTTCATTCAACAGCATGAAGGAATTGACTAAACAAAGCTGATTTCTTCAGTTCTCCTCCTATTTCTCTTCTGCTGATCTTCAACACTCAAAAGCTTAAGATTACAACTTTAAAAATAAGAATGGAAATGCAGCAAAGCATAGAGTCATTAATTTTTTTTTTCCACAGTGGCTACCAAGAGCTAGAACATTACCCAGATTTCAAGACTGTTTAAAAGCAGAAGCCAAAAAGTCTAGCAGTGGGAAAAAAAAATCAAAATTGCAAATTTGAAAACTGACTTTTGTCCAGATTTTTAATGAACTTTATATCTTTCACTATGCTCTGTAACCTTAAACTATTTTAAGTATGCATTTGTTCCTTTCATTATTAAAAATGTATTATTAATCCAAGTTTTATTGAAATTTATACATAAATTGAAAATTATTGAATTAAGGGATTCTTGACATCAAAGCAACAGCAATTAATTAAAACATGTTCTCTCTTACTGCACAAACCTATCTCAAGTTCATGGATAATCAGAAAGATAATGAATAGCTCAACCAGACCCATTGCAAATGATGGATAGCAAATATGGATGTAGACAAATTCTCAAACTTTACCACAATCACCAGCAGTATGAAATCACCATAACTAGTGGGAACTGCATCAGTGTCACAATTTTTCCTCTGTCTTCATCAGCCTCAGGATTTCTCTGTGCTCTCATGTTCAGATCAGTTCGTCCTCAACTGATTTAATCTGTTTGTAGACAAGGACTACCCAGTAAGAACTGTCATGATTGATTATCAAATAGATGATGCCCAGCTAAGACTCAAAAGCAGATTCTCCTCTCATTTGAAGTGGCATAATTCTAGAAATTTCAGTGGAATTACACCTGCCCATAAGAAAGATGCTGAGGACATTCCAGATCCCCCAGACACACCCTCATGTACAGAAAAACACTATGGCTCTTCTCAAGCCAGTACAAGAAAAAAGACAACCTTATATATTTGCAGAAGACACTTAAGCAGGGGTATCCCTCAAGAGCTATTTTCTGTGTAATATGCTAATATTTTAAGCCAGAAGTAGCAGATTTGGTATCTAAACTGCTTTCCAGAGAAATGCTGAACATAGTGAGTGAAAAACATGCTCTCCCAGCCTCTTTTCTGAAGATAAAAGAAATTAAGAACATTATCTGTGGTTTCTCAAAGTAAGCACTAATTACACTAAAATGGTGATAATGGAATTCAAAATTTCAATGTCAGTAAACTTAAAAATATAACTAAAGAACATTTTTTGAAATACAGAACCCGAGACTTGATATTATTTTATTTGGGTGTGTCTGCCACTGGTTTTCATTCTTCCATTCCTGCAGCAGTTTTCTCTAAGATTTCTAAGGAACTTTTACCTTCATTGGAGGAGAAAGCTAGTGACATGTTCAAATAGCATGAAAATTGTCTCCCAGATTTTCTAGAATTAACAGGATAAAATCCTTCAATATCTCTCAAAACCACTTTCTCTAATTTTCAGAAAAAGTTTGTGGTTTTTTTTTTCATTTCTATTTTCCTATATCAAACTTTACATAGATTTCCATTTCTTCTCCCAATAAGGTTCTAAGCAGAGGATAAACTATTTGCTCCTTTACTCCTACTTACAGAGCTAAGGATCACTTTTTTCTGATTTTCCTCTGTCAGTAGAATGGACCCACAAAGTAGGTTAAATTTCCAAGCCAGAGGCACTAATCTCAGGCAGTGTGGTAAATCTGTGACTTTTCTCTTTCTAAACTTTCCAAAATCCCCCAGTGCACTTTTAATGAACACACCAAGTCCAGCAGGTAGAAGTTTAATTGGTAACAAACGTAATGTGTGGTGTTAACGAGAACACTTCTCCAGCCTTCTCCATGGGAAAGACAGTGAAGAAATTTCTGCTCATTTGCACCACCATAGACCTGTCCATGCTTGGAACCACAGCAGGAATTTCCCTGGTGATGTCTCCTCACAAATTATGTGAGTGTGGAAAGCACAGGGTTGTGCCTAGGGCTGAAAGGAAGCAGGAAAGCTGTGAGGGGTGTTGGTATTCAGAGGGTGTAGGAGCCCAGAGTAAAGAGGAGGGTTACACTCAGCCATATCAAAACTGATTTTTGTGTGGGCTGAGAGTCCTTGTCGCTGGGAGCTTCTACTGAATGATCAACATCTCTGGAAACAAAACTGGATTTTGTCTCTCTCTTGTTTTTTCCTTTATTTTAAGTTTGCTCATGCAAGGAAACACAGTAATAGAAAAACACTGGTTTTGAGGGAAAACCTTGAATCATCAGTAAAAAATTTTTTTTTTTTTACTTCACTTCTTTGTGTGATATAGTTCTGCAACCATGAAGTTTACTATTACTATTTTTTGCTACTATTACTATGTTTTACTATTTAGCTAGTGAGGCTGATGCAGTTTCAAACCTAGTAGGATGAAATCAATGCTAGGATGAGAGCTAACATGACACAATTCAGCCAAGAACAAGGTTTTAGGATTCAAATATAAATGACTGAAAAAGTAATTTCTTTTGAAGATACTCTCACTATTGAACAGAAGCTCTAAAACAAGAGCTTTACATTGTTGGTGCAATTTACCAACATTTACCAAAACGAACTAATCTGTAAAAGCATCATACATCTCTGCCCCCCAATTTTGAATGTACTAAGGAAAGAAGTTTTCCTGAGATTATTTAGTAATGGCTCTTGAAAGAAGTAATCTACTCTGAGTATTCCTTAGATCATGCTTTGAAGTAAAAAATCAATAGCGTTTAACTGATGAACAACATTTTCTTTGAAAATTTGTGGAAAGGGAAAGCCGAAATAACATTTTCTCAGCCATTCTGGTACGTGTTTAAGCCTGTTCATCAGTTTGAAAGAGCACGCCTGAGCTGTGCTCTTTTAACACCTAAAGGCAATGTACGCGCATTCATTTTATTTGTGGACAAAAGTAAAGATAATATGCTTGTGCTTGCTGGTTTTCTAATGTCAATGATGCTTTATGGTTGTTCCAAAATCTGTTCAACACAAAAAAAAACCAAAATGCAAATAACCAAAGGAGAGGAACCTGTACGCATGGTGGATGAAGCGTTATTTAAATATTCCTTCTGGTTTATAACTGTTTGATCAACATACTTTTTAATATGATAGCAAACATTTCAAGCAATACTCCAAGAACAGGATGTGGACATAGGATTCAAAGGAAGGTGCCACCTTATTAATTTTTTTTTTTTTCTGGATAGTGAAGGGTGAAGTTATGTGTCAACTTGAACTACCCTAAATCAAACCATGATCACAATCTCTTCTCTTCCCTTGCAGTTGTAGCCCCCTTCTATAACAAGCTCCCCTGTGACCTGAGAGTGTGCAGACAAAGGGACCACCTAAGATAATGAATGCCCTCAGCTAAATGAATGCCACCCACTCTTATCTGGCCAATTCCTACCTGGATCAGCTCCCTGAGCAGAGGTGCCAGCAGATGTGCAGGAGCACCAGCACCAGTGGAAGAGTTGGAGGGAGATCCTGCAGACAAGACTCTTGGAAGTTGAAGGAAACTGAAAACCAGGCTCAGGTAGACTCCATCTGCCAAATGATGGCAACCCCTTTTCAATGGTGGCTGGAAACACCAGCCTATGTTTTATTCGCTGCTGTTCAGTTTTGTGATGGCACTGGTCTGCTCTTAAGCAGATGTTACACTTCCCCCACATTGCTCCCCTTATGACTTATTATGACTAAAAAAGACATAACATTTTCCCTCCCTTGCAGCTGAGAAGAAAACTTTCACAAGCTCAGTTTTTCATTGGTCCCATCTCCATTGCCTCTGCTTGTGTAAGACTAAATTCAGGTTGCCAAACTCCCATAAAATATTTCAAATATCTTCAAAGAGATGGAAACTAGATAAATATATATTTTATTTATTCCAACAAAATATGTGCAGGAAGTTTCATGCATCCCCAGAGACCTTTTGAATTCAGATTTTACTCTAAAGAAGATGGTGTAAAAGAAGGTGAAAAACTTTTTTGTTATCATGGGATAGAGGATAAATCTAGACCTTGAAGAAAACAGAAGACTAAATAAAACCCAGCTAATTTCACAGTCACTCTGTATCCAAATAAATACTCTTTTTCCTTTCAAGAATATTCAAAGCAAAACTATTAGAACATCCTTTGGCACATCAAATCACATAGTGTGTGTAGTCATATGCTTTATATACTTGCAGTCAAACTAAAACGGCAGATCCACACTTACGGTACTCAGTTTCTAAAATTAGACTTTTAGATCCTTAGCTATGCAACAGCCACCTCCTCAAATCTATCGAGCTTCCTCTTAAGTTAAAAAAATTGTGAATTTCTTACTACTCAAAATCAGGTTGCTTCTGTGAAACATAGGGAAATACTTTTAGGACCCTGAGTCTGAAACTTTTGCTAAGCATTTTATAAGCTTTTCCAATGTAATAGAGCATGGCAGCATATTTAATCTCTTATTATTTAAGAAATACTGTTAGTCATACAGCATGATAAGATATTAAAAAATAATTCATGCAGTTTATCCTTGAAACAACATAAATTACTTAAATTAGATAAATGGCAAACTATATAAAGTGTTGTGCTTAAAATCACATAAAGCAAACAGTGAATCATCCCAGCACAGCTGGCTCTGCTCTACAAGTGCTGCAACTCAACCACATGTCAAAAGCTCCACATCCAACCAGACCCCTCATGCCTCACAAATACTCACACTGAAAACCAGGCTACCTGAGTCCATGTAAATGCCTCCTATCTACTTTCATTAATTTAACATTTAAACATTTGGTGTACTATGTGCACCCTAAATAATACATGTGCTGATCAATCTATAGGGAGACTGAGTCTGAGACAAACAGCTCTGTATCACCCTCACCAGTAATACCTTGCCAGAGACACTTAAGATTTCTAACACTGGTACCTTTTGCTATAAAAATGATTAAACTGCAGTAGAGCTGAAATTGGAAGTGAAATATAAGTCTGGACCACTTGCATAATAAACTTTGATTTAGTCATTAAAGAGATTATTGCTTCACTTCCCTGTAGACAGTAAGGACAGGCACCACCTCATATAGTTCTGTGGGGTGATGCCCTGTGGTTGCATTTTATTTTTATTTCTACAATTTGATCATAAGTAAATCAAGTTACTCTGAGTTCTCAAAATGGAAATTCTTCCAGTGAAGCACAAAGAAGATGTGAACAAACAAGGCTTTGGGGAGGAGGCCCTCTTTAATCTGAATTTCCAAGCCCTGGGTGTGGTCCTTTCCCCCTGAAGTCTTTTCATCTCCACCTCCTCTCCCTAGTCCAGAAGGTTTTTTCCTTGCTTGGGAGGTGTTGCCAGCACTGTTGACAGATGACTCTCGTGCCAGGGCACACTGGGGTCTGCAGAGTCTCTCTGTGCCCCTCCTGAGGCTCAGCTCACCCCAAGGACCATCCCAGAGTGGTTCCTTCTGCCACCCCTCAGCTGGAGTGAGTACTGACCTGGCAAAAGGACGGGATACTGTTACAGTGACCACCATGTAAAAAGCCAGACTCTCAAAGCTGACCAGCAGCCTGAATGGGCGGAGTTTCCCCCCAGTGGAATTCATGAGTTGTTTCTAAACGAGTAGGGGGTTTATGTCCTCCAAGAGTGATGGCTGTCCTAACAGTCTCACTCTCTGGACTTCTCTGTCACAGAGCCTTCCATACAGTTAGAAACAAATGGGCAGCTTATTTCCCAGCCTACAAATTCTCCCAGGTGCCACTGACACTGACACAAAGCATATCCACATGCATCTGGCTGGGTACACTCAAACCTTTCCCCATCCCCCTGTGTATGACCAAGATACATGACAAAAGGGAAAACACTGTTGAAGAAATTCAACAGAAGAATTCAGAAGGGGATAGCCACTAGCAACAACTCAAATCTGCATTCTCATTTAAGATAAACTCAAAACAATACTTAATCTTCTTTTCTTTTTCCCAGTTTTTTTGGTCTTCCTATTAAAAATATTTTCTAAACTTGAACCATAGTGTGTTATTTCAGCTTAAAGGGAAAAAAAGAAATTCCAGTTGATTTGTACTTCCAGGTTGTGTTTTTAGACTCCAGTTTATCTTAATCATTATTTTATAAATCCCAGTTTAAAGCACATTTAGAGACTGCATTCAATGAATCATTCTGAAAGGTTTCCTGGCATGTAGACTAAAAAACAGCTAGAAAAGAAAAGGGTATCTTTATGTTTCTCTGGACCCATACACAGGACTCATTTCACTCCTTGGCACCTAATCTTGCAACTAAATCAGGAGCAGTTTTCAACCCATAATTCCATTCTTTTTGTTGTATATCAGTGACCATTTTTCTTGTTTTTAGTGAATTCCAAGGAGAAATATAGGTGAAAAGAGCTGGTTTTGTCATAAATACAGAATTATACAGCAAGACCATAGAAAATGTCTTCTCAGAGCTTGTGACTTCAGCAATGAAGTTTTTATTTATTTTACCAGAAAAATTTCCAGGTTCATTAACATGTACTGATCATGACAAGGCCTACACAGATACCAACACTTTCCAAAGATGCCTAAACTTTGCAGCACTTTTGAAACAAAATGTGGTATGGAAGAACTAGAGGATGGTCTAAATCAGCTGTTGCTATCCACCATGTAACTCGCTTCAGCATGGGTAATACTGAGAGTCATCCAATGCATTTCCAGCTGCACACACCCAGCTTCACCCTTCCCCTCTGAACAGCAGAGCAGAAAGTTGGGTAAAGAGGTCTCTGGAATCTCTTAAAAATAAAAATAAGAATAAAACCAAATCTTGTTGCCTGTTTGGGATGGGCTTCCCAGCAAGCTGCAGAAGCTTGCATGCTGACCACTCATCAAGTGACACCATGAATTCCATGTGCACACCAACAAGAACTACTCTGGTGACTGAGATGAAAACAAAAGCTGATCCTCAATGGTTAATGGAAAGGGGAGGTGCACACGTTCTGTTTTGGTGGTCAGAAACGCCCAGACTACATGACATTACAACAGCTGTGTACGGACACATCCTGAGCTTGGAGCTTTCCCCGGAAAGCAGGCATCCTCTTCAAGTCACACAGCACTCACAGCAATATCACGTACGGAACAAACCACTGGACAGCAGGTATGCCAGGGTTTTTGCTGATTCAGAGCTCCCAGCAAACAAGACAAATTGCTTCTTAGCCTCCTTGAAACAGGTATCTTCCTTATGTTTTGTTTCAGCTGCAAAAAAACACTTCTTAGAACAGGAAAAGCCCATATTAAGATATTTTCTGCAGTCAGGTTCATAGGTTATTTTCTACCCGTGATAAAAATTCAGCTCTTTGCCTCTGCCTGAGAGCAGGTAAGAGACCAAAGCAATCCAGCCCTCATTTACCAGATTTAATTGAAAATGGGAGAAAGGGAAAAAAAGTTAACAGCATTTCTTGAATCCCAGGAACTTGACAGTGACATATATTCCTAAGTCACATACCTCTGAGAAGAGGTCATGCTGCCCAGAGTAAATAACAGCTTGCAATTTGCAATGAGGATACCCAGCAGCAGCACTGTGAGATACATGTGATAATGTGATTTACGGGATCAGGAAATAATTTTCAGACATATGTGCTGCATTAACAATCCAGGTTAAGCGTGTGCTGCAACTTTTCCCTTGAAGGTACAGTGGGTGGAAGATTAAATGAAACAAAAGGAAATGTCGAGGGGGAGGGAGGAGTCTCCTGCTGAGATGTTGTGATAAATTATTAAAACTTCTTTTTAATGTTGATGCTACTCTTTAACCTCAGATCACAATACTGACAGCAGAGAAAAACTGGAAGTGCTATTAAAGCTGTGATAAACACACCATGCTGTGGCAACACTTGTAAGGGGAAAAAAAAAAAAGGTAAAAAAATCCTAGGGGTGCTTTCAATCAGCAACATCAAGAAACAAGCAGGGGGAAAATATCAAACAATCTACAATCCACAGTCCCTCAGTCCAAATATTTATGAGATATCATTTATGCTCACTGAGCTATATTAGATTATGAGACCTCAATAACCTGTGTTTTCCATAAACAAATGTCATGCAAGGAAGCAAAACAAAGTGAACTTTATGAAAAGGCACATTTAGTGAACTGCTCACAGCACACACAGGGTAAATCTCAGCAGTTTTTAACAGAGGAGGAAAATGGATTGCTGCCTTCAAAAATCATAAGTGTTTTCTCAACATAGCATATTTTTCGATAAAGTTAATGCAATTTATCTTTATTAACACATCAACACTGACATAGCCAGTCAGCCAATTAGTGCTGCTGGCAGTGCATTTCACAACATCCATGTACTCTAAAAAAATGTCTGTCTAGTCATTTTTACCACATATACTAACAATTCTGCACTCAAAATAGGCTTCTTGTTTTCTTTCTCTCTTCTACTCCAACACTGTAGCCCCCTTTGACAGGGGTCACATCACTTCCAATAAAGCCACAAGAGTCCCAGAGGCTCCATAATGTAAAGAACAATCTGAATTCTCACAATCAAATAAACCCCTAAATTTATAAATGGCATGCATTTATTTGTATCAAGGCCCTAAAATTATTCTGCTAATGGTACAATGCAAAGCAAAATTCCTGCAAGGAATACATACCTTACACAGCCAGCCAAGCAAACTAACAAGAAAACAAATCAAACTCCATGCTGCCTTTTTAGCATCCTACTGCAAGCCCACACAGCAACCTGAAATCTGAGTCACTCAAAATAGCAGAGGTATTCTCCTTAGATTACTTTTAATACAGCTTCTCAGTACCTTACCCAGACATCCATTACAAAACTTTTCCTTTCCACTTACCCCCCTTCCAGTGTTTGCCTTTGGTCCTGCTAAGCTTGCTCAGGGTTGGTCCAGAGAAGAGCAACATCAAAATGAAAAGAAGTTCAAGCATAGTGATTTTCCCCCGGTTCAATGATAACATTTCCACAAGTTATTTAAAAAAAATGTAAAAAAGAAAAAAAAAAATTAAAAATCTCACATCTTCTCCCTCACTTTGTGTTTACTTAGGGAAGAGTGATTAATCATTGAAAAATTAGAGCAAGGAGTAGCTTTGCTCCTCTCAGACGTTGAAGTAATATTTCAATGATGTAGCCCTGAGGAAAGCCACATTTCTCACTGATCCGATTTCTCCCACACAACATGCAGCCAGCACCGCTGCTACTACAGCAGCTATAAAATAATTTCTGCTCCTCACTTTGGTTTCTGTGGGAATATATTCCTCAGCTTGCAGCGTGAGCTTGATTGAAAATGATAAATACAGTAATGCTTGTGTCCAGCAGAAAAGAGAGAAGATGTCAGGATTGTGAAAAAAGATGAGAAGCAGTTGTACTGACAGCTTTAAGCCTGACTGTCTGATCCTAATAGCTGTGCAACCAACCAAATTGCTCTTTTAAGAGTAATAAGGCTTCAGTGAAAGCTGGTGTCACTGCCACTTGGGTAGGTAGTGCAGGGCTTGAAAATCACCAAGGAACCTGCTGGAGATAACGACTGCCACGGTCCCAGCTCCGAATGCAGAGGGCTGAGCAGAATACAGTATGCACAGGGAGCATTTAATCTCTATTGTGTGCAGGAGATTTCCTGCTTTGCACTGTGCCACTGCTCAGGACTTTTCACTGCATTTTCTTAAGGCTTTACTTCATATTTTGAAAAAAAATACAAGCTTCAACACACTAATTACTTGCAGCATTTCTGAATTATTGCATGGGAAGAACCCTGCGTGCTGCTTTTTTTTTTTTCCTTTTTAAGTAGCAAACAGGAAGAACAAATCTTTAGCAGTTGCAGCAATCTTCTCGCTGCACAGAGCAGTTATGCATTTTATATTTTCACACTGCCTATCCTTAGGATCTCCAAAATCCAAGGGGAAGGAGTACAAGGTAGAGAGGGAAGGAAAAAGAAAGGGGACATTCAGTAGTGCACATAATTCCCAAAATAATAGATTGCAGTCAATTTTTTCCTTTAATAGGTGTTACTGATACAGAAATAATAGAACTACTACCTACATCTTCAAATGTTTGTATTTAAGATGCAAACTGACTCTGCTGATACTGAATCAGCAAAAAAAAAGACTTCCCATGCAAAATTTTGGATTTTCATGAAGGGCACTCAGAGAAAGATTCCTGACATTCAGACTGCTCAATATGTCTTGAGATGCCCAGTGCTTGCTTAAATGTGCCCAAAAGCTTGAATTCATCTACAGTCTGGCATTTTGCTGTTTCCATATAAGCATGCAGTACTCAAATCAATGAGCCAAAAATCTTGTGCTGTAGATTTATACAAATAAAAAAAATCAATGTCTTTAGAATGACAAAGCAATGATGGTCACAAATTCCCTGAAGTTATCACATTTTCAACTACAGACACGATGCCCTTTTCAGTGCAACATTAAAAAGATGGTATTAATAAATCTAAAGCCTTGCTTGTTCGTCTGAATAAAGAATGATATTTTGACTGGTGGAGAAAATCATGAACATCTGATATATGTTCAGAGATTTTTTTTTAAACAAACAGCATGTCATATCACAAACAAGGAAATACTGGGATTTCACCACAACTATATCAATGATGAAAGTTCTTTTATTTTTAAGTTCTACAATATATTTATGGGCTTGTTAGAGGATGTAACATTTGCATTTAGACGGAAAACAAACACATGCTGATGTACAGTTCTTTATCTCTCTGTGCATTAATTTTTAAAAGTTATAAGACAGCTTACCAGATGCTGAGTCTGATACATCAAGGATGATGTTTATGGCTCTTGGTTGCCAAAAAATTAGGTCAGTATCTGTCACATAGAGTCACTAAGCTGTGGCTTCTCTTAAATTTCTCCATCAAGCCATTCTTAATCACCCATCTCATTGCTAATAATTAAAACACCATTTCTTCTATTTCTCTCCCAAATGTTACTGAAAAGAGACAGGGCAGACACTCATGTTTGTTTTGATTACTAGCACCATATTATGTGTTGAGGGACCAAAAAAATCTTAGGAGTTCCCAGAGGTTTCACGACTTTTGCCTCTGGACAATAAGAAAACCTTAAACTACACAACCCCCAGCCCCACCCTCCTCAGGTACCATAAAGCAAATTCACTAACTTAAAATTTTTGGATCAGAAAGCAAACACTTTCAGTGTCTAAAACGTGTGGCAATATCAGTCACACCTCAGAACTTTTGAAAGATCATTGCCTTGGCCATCTCTCCAGCCTTACATCACTTTTACCTCCCACATCCTTTCTTCAGTCTTTGTCTTGCTTTCAAATCTTATAATCCCCTGAAAGTTTATCACACTATCCTGCTTCTACCCCTAAACCATGAGTAAGTCAGCTGCTATGGGGAAAACTGTTCCCAATGGTGACAGGAGTCTTTAAAAATATCACCTTATTCCCTATACTGCTAAGAATTCAACCCAGCCTGGGTGCCTTCTATTCTCAGCATTAATGAAACCAGTGGCTTTTGGAAGGTATGATGAGTTTCTGTCAGCCTTCTGCCAGCTCTGACATGAGCCTCCAGCAGCTCAGCAGAATGAGGTACTGCCTGAGTAGCAGCTCAGGTGACACAGCAGCAGAAAGGCAGGACCACCCAGGAGCAAAAGGAAAACCAGCACGGCTGCTGGTCGTGGCTGGGCTTGGTTCAGTCCAACACCTGAAGTGCCCAGAGTTCCACTCTGATGGTGGTTTCCTGCCTTATTTTACAAAAGGTTTTGTGTCCACTTAGGATTATATTAGGAGTGAGCAGGCAGACCTTCAAGGAAACATAAAAAAGTTTTATCCCTTTCTTATGAAACTTAGTGGTGTTTTTAATGCCCTCATTTCCAGGTTCATAAGAATTTTAATTTTCCAAAATTAAAATGGCTCTTTTAAGAAAGATTACACAAACTTTGTAGGATGAAACATCAGAAGGACAAATAAAAGAAACCCAGCATTTATTTTTCTTTCAAGTATCATGATTTTTAAGTCAACATCCTGTTTTAGAGATGTAAAAAGACTGATTTGTAATTCTTTTTCATGTTTTGGATGTGCAGTAGTGGAAACAGAAAGAAAATTAACCAGTCTAAGGTCCACCTTTATGTCTGTTACTATTAAAGCAAAAACTCCTCTGAGAGATACAAGAGGCAAAGCAATCCCATGTCAAATAAATGTCCCTGATGACTGTCTAGTTCCTTTTTTGATTCATTTATGCTTTTCTCCACACCCATAGGTCCCAGAAGGGAGTTCAACATGTTTAATTACTTCCTCTTATTTCTTTGAAAAGTATTTTTGATAAATTTATTGAGATAATTTTGATAATGACATAATTTCCTCATTAAAATATCCTCTTCACCTTTCCTTATAAGATGGTTTTCCAAATACCCTTCATACAACTCACCCCAGTAAAAATAATGTAATTCCTCAAACCAAGGATTCCCACACTCACAAATGTCCTTGCTGCCTTCATCTTAAGTATATCCAGCTCTAATTTAGTGTTTATGAGATGAAGAGAAAAGCCTGAAGCATTCAAGATGAATTAGCAGTTGTATATTCTCTCCCTCATTCTGCTCATGAAGCCAAAGGGCAGCAGCTACGATTAAGCTGAAGTTATGCTTATAGATGCCTACAACATTAATGAATACAGAGGTTCTTTGCAATTAACAGAATTGTAGGATGTTTACTCAGAGGCAGTATACACCAGCAACCTAAATAACAAACCACTAGTGAGACACTCAGGAAAAAATATGTCCAAGTTAGTTTAATCTGTAGTTGGTACAACCAGCTATCTGGTCACTCTTCCTTTCCATATTTTCCTTCTTTTTACTGATCTGTATCAGGCACAAAAGGCTGCTTGTATAAGCACTTGGTTAAAACCCTCAGGCTCGAATAAATAGCAACAACAATTTCATAGAAGCTTGAAAATCAGAGTGCATCAGAGCCCTGAGCACCATGGTCTTGTACGGGTTATATTTTGGAGAGCTCTGCTGCTTTCAGACTGTAGGAGGCAGAGGCAGAGGCCTCAGCTGCTTGTTTACTGGCATGTTCTTGGGCCCTTTTATTTGCCATCCCAATCCCATTTCACTACAGGGAAGGCTATGGACCTCCTCAAGATCCCTCAGTAACTGCAAGAAATAACGCTTTGATCCAACCCAGCATTCAGGCATTTTTCATTGTATATCCTGGCACTTTATAATTATAGAATTGTCTTAACACTTGGAGAAGCTCAGAAAGATTAGCAACCTTCATTCTTCCAATTTCAGAACACTAGACTATCAAAATAAAAAAATATCAGAGCTTTCAGAAATAGACAGAAATGACTGTTTAGACAGTAATGAATAAGATGAGAAGGAATGGAGGCAGAAGCTGAAATGTCCATCCTCTCCCCCTAAGAAGTTACCAATATTTTATTTTTTTTTTCTACCTATCTCCTCCTCCACCATCCCAAATATCCCAAACAGCCAGCATCAGGCAGCATGAAAATGCCCATGACTAAATGAACTTTGCAAAAGGGATATAATCAACCCCAAACACTACAAGATGGAAATACCGCATCCTTCATTGAAGGCATGAAGAATAATTTTCTGCTGCCTCCCTTACCATATAAAGAGGTCCAAGTTGCTGTGGGCCATAATTAAATCAGTTCTTTCTAGGCATGAAAATTGTTTTGATTTTAAATACTTTCAGCTTAGTGCATTCTAAATATCTATGGAAACCTCCTGGGGATTTCTGTTAGCCACGGACACCAATGGAAGCAACATTTTAGGATACTTGTAACATAATACCATGCCAAATAAATACAGAGCCTTCTTAAATCAAAAGCATATTTGAAAATCCTTCCAATTCACGTGATTTCCAGGGATTAAGACACCATGCTTGCCCAGACCACAGTCTGCACTTCCATTGCAGGTATTGTGAAAAACCATTTCTATTCCCCCTTCACGAATATAACCAAATAAGATATTCTGACTATCACTGCATGCCAGTCCCCAAATACCATGTTTGTTTTGGTTTTTGCTGGTAATAAAGACCACAAAAAGGTGTCTCTCTTCTTTGTAACTAACTAGTAGCTTTATTTCTGGCATAAGGCAACACGAAGGCTCAATGTATACCAATACACTATAGTAACTGCTTTAGTGCTGTAAAAGAAACACATCAATAAAAGAAGGAAAATAAGTCCAAGATTCACATTTCTATACTGAAAGTTATTTCTTGTTTATGCCTACCGGTCTAAGGCCTTTCTGATACTCTACAAATTGTATTATGTAGAATGAAGAAGTACACGAGATTTATTTCATAATATTCTGCACTCATCGATCAGGATTTATGGGTGGTTTACATTAAGTATACTAGGAGTTATAATAATTCACTTTGAATTTACCACTTATTTCAGTCTTAATAATGCAGTGTCTCAGTTCAAAAAGTATAAATTTGCTTGATGGAGCTTGTAAGCAACCAAAAACTGCTTAAATATTTAGTAAACAATTGGAAAAGCCAAACTTTAGCTCAATCAAGATTTTAAATAAAATTATTAACTTGGAAAATCTAATATAGTGGATATTATCCACTATATCCAACACAAAGATTCTAGATTCTTTCAACACTGACAAGATAGTATACTATTACTTCGAAATGTAATTCCTAAACATGGCCTATCCAAAAATGCTGTCTATGTTTAAAAAGCTTTACATACAGTTTAACTGCAAGATACTAGAATATATATAAAATTATACTTAACAATACATAAAAAATATTATTTAAAAATAAAAAAAATTGTAAAACAATGTACACATGCTGTTTCCCAAGGAGCTGCTTTGGTAAGAAAAATACCATATGAAGTCATAAATCACAACAGGAGGTAACACTACTAATGAGACCCTTTACTGTGTTTTGTGCTACAGACTGAAAATATATTTCTGTCTTTGACAAAGGGGAAATGGGAAAAGCAAACAATTCTGGTCTAATTTACCTCTTTTCTAGCAGTGAAATAACCTACTATATGTTATGTTACTGTACGGTAGTTTTCTCTATTTCCTACAAAGAAATAGAGCATTTATCCAAAACACAACTATGAAATTATCGACACGATACCTGTCCAACAGGAGAGGGGAAAAGAGAATAACTGAGGGCAAAGCAACTTGCAGCTAGAAAAGATGATGCCAAGATTTAAGTTCACAAACTCTAAGTAGAGCAATAGATATACTTTGAAAGTATTTGATAAAATACTTTCAAATATCATACTAATTTTTAAATTTTTTTTTGGCAGGCCTATTTCTAACAGCCACAATGAAGAGAGAGCAAAGCTGAAAAACTGGAAGTATCAGTTCATACACACAGGAATCATAACCTAACTTCCATGACACTTAAAGGCTCTGATATGTCAATAAACCAGTTCAGCTTATATCATTCACAGGAAAATATATGTCCAGTTCACATTTCATTTATAGAATAGGTCTTTATATCTGAGAGCTTCAAATATTTTGTGTGTTTTCCAGTTTATTGACTTCTTTGGGAGCATTGTAGACATATTCTCTTTAAATTTCACTATGCACAGCTCTGAAGCCACAAAGTACGAATCTGGTCCTCTCCTTCTGCTTCCAATGAATTTTTGAAGTGCTTTGGCACTGTAATACCCAGTAGCCCCATTAGGAAGAAATGACTAACACCAATCAATCAAACGTTTCCGGATGTAATCGGCAGAAATCAAACATGGAGAAGACAAGCTAAGTAATAGAATATTGGTATCTCCATGTAATAAAGACATGGGAAGAAGACAAGTTCTGTGGGAAAATGGAATTAGATAGGAACTGAAATTTCAGATCAGAAAGAAAGGAGGACCAAGATGCAACAGAGGTCATTCAGGAAATATTGCCAGTGACAAGAGATACATCTGCTTTCTCTGAACATATATTGATCCAGTTGGTTTTACACTCAGGATGCCTCCTGTGCTGCTGAAGGTGTCACGTTTCAGGTGACTTGAAATAATGAAACTCTGACTAATTGCAGTTATTAAAGATATTAGCTTGCTTTTCCTTTTACAGTGTATTGAAGTTTCCCCAAGGACACATCCAAGACAAAAGTGTAGCAGTGACTCCACAGCTCTACCTATGACTTCTGCAGTGCTCAAGTGAAGAAACTCATTAGTCAACTGGGATTCAATGTAAAGCTCAAAAAATACCTACCACTACCAGACAATGTGTCAGTGTGAAAGCCATGCCAATGTGCCACACTGCTCATAAAACCTGCAATTTTAACATGGGAATTATTTTTCTGTGGAGTCCAATACTTGCAATCTATTTGCAAAAGAAGGAAGAAGGTTTGGCAGTTTTGGCTGGGTTGTTTGCTCACCACATTCAAGTTAAGAAGAAATGTGTACATGGCAAAAGATAGTAACTGTGACACACCTGCTTCCGTAGTAGAATCCTAGAATATCCTGATTTGGAAGGGACCCAACAAGGATCATTCAAGTCCAACTCCTAGTCCTCCACAGCACCATCCCAAGAATATCAGAATTAAACGTCTGGCACTTTTGAGAGGTTTGTAAAAAGAGGGCACTTTTTTCTAGTGCTTATCTAAATATAGCTATTATTTACTAAATTTTCTGGATAGAAAGGAATACAAGAGAATTTCTCTAACTCTAAGGATCGGTGTTTTTGAGAGACAGCAAGTATTGTATAATCAGCATTTGTCTGAAATACTGAGATAAACACTGTACAGATACCTGCTAAGAAGGTATCTGCTGTTGCATTTAAAATAATTGCACAATTGCAATTTATGTATTCAAACAATTTCTGTTTACAGCAGTGCAAAACCTACTGCTGATTAAGGCTACATTCAAGTTCTACATCTGTTCTTTCCCCATTTTTATTGCAGGTGCAGAGATTGACAAATATATCTTTATTGTGTAAAATAAGACCAACCCCCCTATTTTACTTTGTTGTCATGTTGAAAGATATTTGCACTTCAATAATTATAGGCTATATCTGCCCAGTTGTTCTACAGTAGGAGACAAACCCAAACTGCCTGACAGTCCAGGGTACCTGCCTATGTTGGGCTCAGCCTTGGTTTTTTGGGAGACAGCCTATCAGGCGAGGAGCTTATGCACCAGGCAGCAGGACAAGGTCAAACGCTCACAGGTGAAACATAGAGCACAGCTACTGCAAGTCACCTCACCTTCCACAACCACCACAGACAATCCTGAATTCAGTCATTCATTCACTGATTTTATTTTTTTTTTACTTCTATTAGCACTACAGAGCTCACACTAGAGACACAAACTGGACTGCTTTGGAATGTAGCTCGTACATCAGGTACTGCTTGATAATTACATTTCAATGCCAGGGCTGACCCCACTGGCCTATAACCAAGGCCAGAGGGTGCACACACTGGAGCTGGGTATAAATGAGGGCATCATCTGGCATGCAGAAATCTTTATTAACAGTGGTGATTCACATGGCAAAAAACCTTAGCAAGGCTATAATCCTAGCCTCAGTCTGTTCAGTCTGATGTTAGCAAATACAACTTATTATTCATGAATAGAGAAAAATTTATGTGTAAGCCCTCTTCTGAGATAAGCTTATCCCCAACCCCACCCTGACAAACCATTGTCAGAGTATCCCACATTGGTTTGAGGCCACACTCCAAGCATGGTTTTGTAATAAAAACATAATCTCTTCCTATGATGGCTTTTGTCATTATAGTTAACTGCCTTCCACCCCCATTCAGCACATAGGAATGAATTTCCCTTCAAACAATTAGCATTACTAAACAACTACATAAACCTTTGACTTGAAAGTGGCTTTCAGACAAGTTGTACAAAAGCAGTGCCTGGTTAAAAAAAAAATCAAACAAAGAGGCAAAGAACTTTTGTTGCTATTAGAGGGTCGAATATGTGGAGCAAAATCAGAGTTGGGTTAGTCCTCTCTACCTGGATGTCCTGTGCTGCAGGCTCAGCAGAGGTGGCATTATAAGCATGACTGAATAAAACAATTTATAATAAGGGTTTTGCCTACAGCATTGTAGGGATGTGGTATAGCAGCACAGTGGGAAGAAATGTGATCTTTCATTGGTTTCACTTCGGTGACCAGAGGCCAGATGACAGCAGATAATCAGCAAGGGCTGTAAGGCAGAGCAGCTTCCAAAGACAAGCCAGCACAGCAGCAGACCACCACCCAAGGAGGCAGAACAAGTTCTCCTCTGAGGCCCAGGTGTGCAAACAAGTGTGCATACATTTGCACACACAGACAACAGTGTGTATCAAATCTCTGCTCTCTCTTTGCTCAGGGTCAAGTGAAACAACTGGGAATTTGCATACATATCCATATTTCATCAAGGCACCTAAATTGTATGAGTAAGGCAGTGCACTTCAGGAGCTTTTCCTGGTACACCGATTTTATTAAGGTCATTGCCTATATGAGCTAATAATTCTGCTCTTTCCCTCAGCATGGAAAATTCTGCCCAGTGCAGAGCCAGTTCCTCTGGCTTCAAACAGCTTGCTACAGACACACCTAACAGGAGAAAAATACCTTCAGGTAAGGGGTGCAGGATCTTAAGAGGAACAGCATAAATGGCTAAAAGCATCATTCTTGTACCTAAGAAGTGCATTTTCACTACAAGCCTGCTCCTGAGTGCCAGTGTTCTCTCCAATGTGTGGTGCCAAGGCTAAGCCCAAAGCTTGTGCATGCCCTGACAGTCAACAGAATAAGCCCAGGCAAACACAAGGTGCTGACACGGGCAGACCTTTCACTGCACACGTGTCGAGGAGAACTGGAGCGATTTTATGCTGAATCCTGACATCCATATGAGCTCTCTGTGCAGCAGGATGCAAAGGATTCTCTAACTTTAACTGGACACTGCAATACCATGCCAATGCACTTCTCCCTTTTAAACTGTATTGTGAACAGTGGTAAAAAGTTACAAATGCTGAGTTGCAATCCTTCCAGAGTGTCTGATCAGTCAAAATCATCAGGTCCTACCTGCATGAGCATTTAATAGGGACAGTCATACAGGCAATTGATCTGATCTCAGATTTAGGCTGAGGCATGCCTTGCTCTTCCTCTGAGAGGCTGGACAATTTTCACCTATTTATTCTGTTTCATCAACCTCTTCTTCCCCCTTTTACTAAGAGCCCCAAATCATCGTCTTGGCTGACAGCCTTGAAAACCAAATGAAATCTGTGAAAGCAAGTGGCATACACTCACTAACTTCCATGAAATTTAGATCAATCTTACAACCTTCAGCTTAAAACTCACAGTGTCATTTTCACTGCTAATTGTATGATTCAAACCCCATCCTTCTGAGCTCATACTGAAAAGGTTTTTCTTGTCCAAGTAGAGTTAGCCTTATCAGATACAGCTCCCATAAAGCTTCCCTTTATCCCTGAAATCAATCGTCACACGCTTACTCCCAGCTTTGCCCATATCTACCCTTAGCAATTTAAGTCTCATTCCCTCTGTGAAACAGGCAATAAATCATATCCACTGTATTGAGTGAAAAATAAATCATAAACTTTGAAGAAACAAACAGAAGTTTGTAGAAGACTTTGAAGACATATTGCTTTTGATTAGCAAAGCAAGGGGAAATCAGGTGTTGAGAAGGAGCTGGGGTCTTCAGATGCCATTGAAAGGCTCCTTAAACAGATTCATCTAAGGTTCTTGTTCTTAAATAATGTACAGATGTGTCTTGAGGAAGCAAAATCTGTCCTTACCTATCTTTAGCTTTTAAACATACCCTCAACTTTTATTTTTCTGACATATCTGCTTCTTCTCTACAAATGAAAATTAAAATTATTTCTTACTCCTTAATATAGATACACAGACACCATGTAAATAGTTTTTGAGTGATTTTAGTTGCCTGTGAATTCTTTGACTTTTAAAGCTCTAAGGAAACTCCAATATGTGTAATTAATCCCCAAATGGAATATATCTGTAGAGCAGTAATTTCTATCAAACTTAAGTATAACTGGGCCATGCATCCCCTGCCTCAATACCCTGAAGGTGAGACTCCATTTTCTTGCTTCTTTGGAACACAAGACCATGAGAAACCCATATCTAAATATGCACAGAAGTATTAATTTTCCATTGTTCTGACATTTTTTAAATCAACATTCATAAATAAAAGAGTAGTGAGACTGTTGGCTTTTCACGTCATTGTTGTGTTCCTGTAGTACATTTTTAAAGTTTGTGAGGGGCATCATATTCTTAAGCTTCGTGAAGTGCACAGACTGTTGCCATAGATTTCTTCTAATTATGTTATCTTCTCATCTATCCCTCCTACAGCTTAAGATATTTCAGCATAAAAATAAGTAATTCTGAAATTAATCTATTTCTACAAAATATAAAAAAGACATATTTCAAAGGATTCCATATTTTATCAAAATTGGTAATTCAAGAAGTCAGGAATTAAACAGCAGAATATTCTCCAAAAAACAATTTCTTTCTAATCCTCACTTCTGGTTCAAAAAAATATAAACATTAAAAGAAAACACATTGCCTGTGTCTAAAAACTATTTTTGCAATAAGTAGTTGAGTTTAAGCATAGTCTTCCAAAAAAATTTGCAACTGTTATTCTGATGCAGCCACCCTTTTAGACTGCATTTGTAAGGCTAAAGATAGAAGTGACAATTATTCTAAGATTATTAAAAAATTAAAAATCCAGTAGAGTACTAGGTTTAAAAATTCTATTTGCATTTTATCTGTCACTGAATTTGCCCTAATTGTCCACTATTGTGATAATGTCTGAGTTGAATACTGTATGTCTATATGTATGTTAGCACCCAGCAATTAGCTCAGCAATAATTATATACTATTTCTGACCTCTTTGTGCAGCTGGCAGAGGGTGGGGTTTTTTAAATACATCTTCTGCAACTTTAAGTAATTTTAAAAAGCACAAAAATAGAGTTTAAGAATGATAGGAAACAATTACTAGATCTGCCATAATTCCTTATGTACTTGGAGAATTTGCATTTACATTGTGATTGCATGCAGTAAGTCTGAATTCTAACAGAAATTCCTCAATAGCCCCTGTTCCTTTTATAGCTCATCGACTAATTCTTTGATTTCATAGTTGATCCTATGCTACCCATGAGGGACATTTATTTTTATCTTTTTAAAGCAATTATTTATTAAATGCATTTGTATAAAGTAGACAGAGTACTTAAATTTTTTTAGTCTTACAGTGTTTTCTTCACTGAAATACCTTTCTCCACCATAATGACATCAAATAACAGACACCCAATGCCATGTACTTCAAACAGTTGGCACAGGACTAAGAAAATACAGGTAACGTTTCTCAGCATTGCATTGGTTCAGTTGCCAACTTATTCCTCTGATATTTTATCCATTTCTTAAATGAGAGATGCTACATAATTAGAGATATTTATAAATTAAGAGATGTAATTTCCCCCAAAGGTATACGTACGCAAGATACGTCAAAGTTAAATGTCAAAAAGAATTAAAGATAAGAACCTTATTCTAGCAAAATTGTAAAAACCTCTATTTTTGCATTTTTCTTTATGCAAGCCATGTGTGGTTCATTAACATTATGTTAGCAAGGTTGTAGGTCAGCTTAGAAATCCAATTGCAAATCAAGGGAAACTGCTTTCAAATGGCATCTGACTTGGCCTTCAAACCCTAATAATCCAGAGCAAATCAGACTGGTAAATTACAAGGCAAAATTTAGTTTATGATTAATAGAGTTCAGAAGATGAACTGCAACAGATAACTGGACTTAATCTGCTCCATGGACTGCCCATGGGTAGATCACAGCTGCATAGAGTTTCTTGATGCAATGCTTTTAGCATCCTGTTAAACTCCCTCATTGATGGATCCTCACATGAATCTGAAGTCCAGAATTTGTTTCAGATGTATTCAGGTGTTGCTCTCATACCCAGGACATGAATGTGTTCCCTTGCCTGGTTGTCAGAGCCATGGCTTGGAAAGGTCCTCACAAACCCTTGGGTGAGACCTGTGAAGTACCTACTTGAGCTGTCAGTCCACTGTGGATGGTCTCACACTGTAGAGGAGATTTCAGTCTCTGGTCCAGTGCTTCTCATGAAGCATAAAACCCCCTTAAAACTCCTGTTTTCTGTGAGGAAGAGCATTTCTCTGTTCCAATATGAGGCAACATTTAGGCAATCCTGGGTAAATCCCTAGGCTTCTTCTTTCTGAAGTAAGCACAAGTAAAATAAGCAGAAACCTTAGATCAATATTCCTGTCAAGCAGAATTTATAGTTACAATATGGTATTCTGCTAATTTGTCAGCATTAGCTATAATTCTTTACAAGAGATTATTATTGTATATCAGAGTATGGACAGCACTGTAAAATGACATGGCTGAATTTTCAAAATAATGATCCACTTTCCATGGGGGAGAAAAACCCCACTAAACACAAGAAACCCACACAAATCACATTGTGGGGCAGACCATATACCAGTTCTGAGGTAATAATGAACAAACTCTTATGCTGTAGCTATATGACTTCCAGATGCAAAGTCTGCTTAACCTATATGTAAATAAAACAACACTACCATGTGGCCGCTTCAGAAAACAGAGAATTATGTAAGCTTAATAAAAATGCATACTGTAAGCAGATGTTTCCTGTAAGCTTGCAGTAGGGTAATGGTAGAAATACTTTAATAAGCACAAAAACCTTGTCAGATTTCGTCTCTTAACTCCTATCACTGTCAGAGCAGATGCCATTTTCCTCCATATGTTAATCTAGCTACATATTTATATAGCTTTTATCATCAAAGTACCTGCACAACTTTTAGTCCCTTAAGGTTTCATTCTCACAACATGTGCTAGAAGACAGGAAGTTTACAAACAAACACCTGAGATGCAAACTGAGCTAAAGACTTGGGCAGTCTGTAGCTGAACCCATGATTTAGAGGAGGGCTTTTAGAAACCAATCCCCATCATTAGCTGCAAAGCATTTTACCCAGAGCCACACAGGGCTTTCATTTAAGGACACAGATTAACAAGTGCATGATAAACGCAAATCAGACTGTCATCTCTATAATGAACAATTTAGGAGTTAGTTTGTATTCACTGTTGGAGGTGACCTGTTCTAGGATACGTGCTTTAGTTCAGCCCAGAGCCTGAGATAAAATGACGTTGCCACCTTATCCTACACAGCAGAGTGCCCTAATTTCAGGAATACTTACAGGAGGCTGAAGTGTTCAAACAATGCAAAACCTTTTAAAATGGTTAATCTAAGTCTTTGGTGTCTTCACACTACAGTACATATTATCAGCATTTTTCAAGTATGCAAATTGCTGCAGCAATCCTAAAGGTTTATAAGGGCCCATGTGCTGATTATTCCAATTAATAGATTTTAAGGCAAGAAAGGACTTTTAGAATCATCCCTCACAGCACTAGTGGTTAATTGTGAGAAGATGCTCTTATTTGAAATGCCAGCCATATGAAAAAGAATGTAACTGGTGCAGGTTCAACTGTTTCCAAGAAAACGGCATAAAAATACTGATTTTAGTGGTAATTAAGAGATTTTTCCATTTTAGGGTTTGCTTTAGTATAAAATAATAAAAAAAAAAAGATATTAATACAGAAGGAGAGAAGTTTACTATTAAAAAAAAAATAGGAGAAAATTCGTTCCTGTGAGACACTGGCACAGGCTGTCCAGAGAAACTGTGGATGCCCCACCCCTGGAAGTGTGCAATGCCAGGTTGGATGGGGCTCTGTGGAAAACCATGTTGTAGGTACTACACTTATATTTCATCCACAGTCTTAACTTTGGCAACCAGATGTTCATGTATACAATTCCATTTTATTGTCTTAAATTGGATACGATGGCACTTTACAGTCAGAAGGAAATTACGAGCGTGGCAGAGTAATCCTATCATGAGTCACCTGTGATATAGATTACTATGCATCTGTGGGTTCCCCTATGTCTCCTCTCCCTAATAAATCTGTGTTTTCCATCACCTTTCTCAAAACAGACAGGTAGAAGAGAACATGACTGCTAATGTTCCTCTAGAAAACCAAAGAGGGAAATCACAACTCAGTGACTGGACTCTTTCATCTCCCTTTTAAATAACAGTTCACAACTGAAATACCACAAAATTTATTTTAGAACAGACATAAATACATCAGATAAACCATTGGTATGTGCCAACTGTTCTAACCAATCAAGAGGGGTTTTTTTCCCATTTAAAGGAATTTTAAAACATCGTTGTATCCTAATTAGAACAAATAGTACACTGTGCATTTATTATAGAACCGTATATATATATATATATATATAAAGATATTTATATAGAAAGACTTTTGGAGGGGATATCAGAGGTTTTTTTTGATATTCAAAATTCCCATGTATCAAAGATTAAATTTACTTTTTTTATGAATAGTAGCAAAATTGCCCACACAGTGTAATCATAAGCATCTTTGCCTAGACCTTTTACCTTTATTTTACTTTCTTTCCCTTTCTGAGAGGAGAAAAACTGAATTTTTGTGGAATAAAAGCACATGAAATACTCTAAAATGCAACATACTGGACTTAGGTATAGTCACACACAGGATATTTGACTTCAATATAGGTCTGAAAATGAATTCATACTTAAGTGAATATTCCTCAAAAACCCACAAGAATGCCAGGCCTCGATGCTAAATCTGTGTATTAAAAGGTAAGAGAAGAAAGTGGGTTTGTGACCTCCAGGGCTCAGGGGGATGCTATGACACCATGAAGGTAACAGCTGTCCTGCTCCATCCCTTCCCTGCCTTCCAGCTGAGCAGCACTGGCGGCAATGAGCTGTACCACTCTCAGCTCTGCTCCTGCTTGACCCCACCAGGGCTGTGCTCAGGGGCAGCAGCAGCAGGGGACAACCAAATGTGACAGCACAGGAGCTGCCAGAGGAGGTGCTGAGGGCCAGGTCTGGCTGCTGATCTAACCACTGGCTCGTGGCAAGAGTCCAAGGCAAAAATACAAGCAGGGAATTTAAGCAAGTCAAAGCAAAGAGAAAGTTTTCACCCAGTGAGACCTGGAAATCCTTAATTCCTCTGGAGTTAGCTATCTCTAGCTGATGTCAACACACCGTCTGTCCCAGGAGTCCTGTCCCAGGACTCACAATCAAATCTGAAAATACCAGTAGCAATAAATACAGCTAATAATTAACACATCCAAGACCTAATGGCAGTGCATTTATTAAGCACTGATAGCCAATATTAAACTATAAACATGTAATAAAGGAAAGCTAAAATATCCCACAAGTGTCCCAGATATCTTGCTTCCACATTTATCAAAAATTTGCTGAGGTACAGCATAATTTATTTTAAATGCAGATTAATTTATTTTTTTAATATATTTTCTTTTCTACTCCCATGCATGGTATTACTTTATGGTGCACATTTTTCTATCAAGGAGAAACTGAAGCCCTTAGATTGTTTGCAATGTATCTTAAATGACAGCAGGAATTATTACTATTATTTATACTTGCAACAGTAATCACAGTTTAGTAACTCAGAGTGGTGCTCTATTGCACAAAGATTGAACGAAACCAGAAATAGCAAGACTCCATCCCAAACCCCTGGCAGATTTCAACATTTGCATGAGAGGTCTAAATTAGGACCCTGGTAGCCCAAATCTCCTTTTGTAAGCAATGCTGAGAGGAGGACCCTGCTGGGGCACTACTCAGATCTTGAGCAGTCTGAAATTCTCAGTGTCTTTATGACTGCGGAGCTGCAGCTCCTGTACTATTTTTTAGCTAAACAGCATATTTTTCATCTTCTCCATGCTCATTACCAATCCCTTCTGTCCCCAAACTCCTACTAGCCTTACAGTGATGATTTTTGACCAAAAAACTTCTTGTTCAGCATTGCCTTTCCCATGTAAGATCAGCACCAGCCTGTCTTGCCCATCCATAAAAGTTCGCAGCTATTTTCTTCCATTTATTCTTCCTCTACCCTGCTAATGATAGAATGGTCTAGGTTGGAAGGGACCTTCAAGATCATCTTGTTGGAACCCTCTGCCATGGACAGGGACATCATGCACTATCCCAGGTTGCTCAGAGCCCCTTCCAATCTGACCTTGAACACTTCCAGGGATGGGGCAGCCACAGCTTCTCTGGGAAACTTGTGGCAGGGCCTCACCAGCCTCACAGGGAAGAATCTCTTCCTGATATCCAACCTAAACCTACTCTCAGTTTGAAGCCATTCCCCCTTGTGCTGTCACTCCAGGCTCTTTTAAGTAGTCTCCATCTTTTCTGTGGGCTCCCTTCAGATACTGAAAGGCCACAATCAGTTCACCCCAAAGCATTCTCTGTCCCAGGCTGAGCAATCCAAATTCTCTCAGCCTTTCCTCACAGCACAGCTGCTCCATCCCTCTGATCACATCATCTGGCCTGGCTCCAAAAGGTCCTTCCTGTGCTGAGGCCTCCAAAGCTGGACACAACACTCCAGGTGGAATCTCATCAGATTGGAGCAGAGATGCAGAATCTGCTGACATTTTTACCCATGAAGGGCTGTAACTGCATTTCCCATTGTTACTATTTCCCCCAAACTAATTTCCCCCAGGCAGAAAGATGCACCCCTCCAGTAGCATCTCCTCCATGTCCCTCTCCAGGTCTCTGGATAGGACAGAACACTGGGAAACCCTACAGAAGCACAGGCATTGTTCAGACCCTGAAAACACAATGCGAGCATATGGCTCCTAATGCTAATTAATTACACTGTGGGTTAAGGGGGACACAGAAATAATAATGCTAAATGAGATTGGAAAGAGACTTCCTGTGCATTTAATTAGGGTACTATCTCTCTGATTTCAAAGAGCACAACATAACTCCAGAGGACCCTTCCTGCCCTCACGATGGTCAAATGCCATAATTTAATCTGCCATAGTAAAATAATTAATACAAACATCAATGGCAAACTTCTCAACAGTGGGCTAGGCACAAATTCAGCTTCTGAATAGTAGTAAAAAAATCAGTTCACAGAGCTGAATCCTTCTTTTGCAGAAATATGACTCTTCTACACTGATCCTACACAGATATTCACTAGTTTTGCTTCCAGGTGGGCTGGATTATCAGCTTCTCTCTTTTTTTTTAGTGAATAGTTTTATTCAGCAGAATAAAAAGATGCAGTTATGCATGAATTATCCCAACTTGCAGACATATAACTTTAAAATAAAACAGGAGGTTTTTTTACATGTCACAGATTAAAAAAAAAAAAAAAAGAGTTCTAACCTTGTCCCTTAACTTATTTATGAACTTCTTCGTTTCCTTGATTATTCTTTGAACAGACTGCCTTCAATTCCCTATGAGTGTGATTATTTGGGGATAACCACACCCTCCTAGAGTGTCATTAAAAGTATGACGAAGCAAGACTTTGTTCCAGAGAAGTAATGTTTGGATTCTTTGAAAGAGAAGAGCAGTTCCCTTTTAAACACTTGCAGGTCTCGTAGTGAAAAGTTGTTCCCATTTATTAAATGGTCACTGTCAGCCAAAAAAATCACATTAAGTTCAAGAACAATCATAATTAGCATTTTCAGTCAAAATGGTACAATAATAAGCATATTAACACAATAACATGTTGATTTATGAAGAAGGGAAGTTCTTGTTGCCTAAGGTAATGTTTTAGTCTGAACAGAATAATTGCCAACTACTTCAAAGTGCTATAGTGAAGTAGGCTTGTTTATGGCATAATTAGAGGGTAAAAATGAAGATATGCATGTGCCAGATTTCAAATTGGCTATTTTCTACCTGCAGTGCTCAGAATTTTCAAATGCCTTCTGCAATGCATTGTATCTTGCTATTTTCAGGCACTATATCAAGTTGCATCATGTCACATCCTATTATATTAAATGATGTAACAATTCTATTGAGTTCACCCCTAGGTAATCACAATGCTTGAAATGTAAAGGAAATAAAAGTATACTCAGCGGAAGAGTTAATGAAATGAAACTTTAAAAAAAATCAAAATCTTTCAGTTAACCAGTTTTCAAAGTGCAGGTTACATAATCAATTTAGTTTTCTTTGTTGTTATGCTTTGATCTCATTCTCCTGTTCTTTGCTTAGCATATGAATGATGTAGACACACAACAGAAGGAGAGACACTCCACAAAGAAAAGCCAACAAGAACTGCAGGATTAACTACAAGATGGTTTTTGAAAATCTAAGAATTCACCACTAACTGCTGTTGTCAACAGTCTTTTTTAAAAAATAAGATTTGTCTGACAAATGAGACCCCTGGGTTATTATAGGGAGAATTCTTGGTGAAATCTGTTCCCTAGTTTTAGAACATCTTTCAAAAGTCTCTTTTTATTTTCCTTTTCTAGCAACTTTGAAGCAACTTTTTAGGCAGAAGAGATCCATTTCTATGATTTACAAAATGTCCAAGGAGAGTTAATTATTTAAAGCTACAACTTTACATTAAGCACAAATGTGATATTTCCATTAGCTTTAATTGTGAGGAGACATTAAAGAACTGCATCTCTCTCCACTAGCAAAACACTTCAAAAACAACTAAAAAAAAGAAGTCTGACAGATGGAAAAAATCTCTTAAAGTGCTTATTTAAAAGTAAATGTTAGGTCAATATAATTAAGAGATTCAGCAGCAAATGCATCCTTAGCAGTTTTTTTTAAAAATCAAATATCATCATTATCAGAAGAACATGCTGTTCATCCATAAATAAGGAGCCTGAATCACTGCTTTTAATGCAACAGAAAACACAATCTTTACCATGACAATATAACTAGTATATCCTTACATGTAATGTACAAATCTGGCCTGTTTTCAAATTTTAGAATAGTTTTATTCTGGAGACCTTGACCTCAGTGGAGACTATGATACTACCTTAACCATGCAGATTATTTAGAATCAATCATTACTAAATAGGGGTTTGGAAATGTGTGTGTATAGACATATATACATATATATATACACACACACATATATATATACACATTAAAAAAATGCAATACCTTTTTAGAGGGGCTGGGAGACTCAGGACTGAAAGTGAAGGAAGTTAGCATGAAAATAAGTAGTTAATTACTGAAACACTGCCATAGTCAGCAGCAGGCAAAAAGGAAGCTGTAGTGAAGGTTCAGCAGTTCTCCAGAGCACACCCAGAGCCACATTAATTTTGAAATCTTTTGAAATGCTATTCCACACTCCCATGTAATCTAGCAGCAGTTGTGAAAACATCTTTCAATCATTTATAATAGCTTTAAAATTATATAGCACCTTTCATCTAAATGGATCTGAAAATGGGCTTCTAGCTTTATTCACTAATTTTAGAATTTATTGTGCTTAAAACAAAGAACTCCGTTAGCTAACTTATAAATAGGCTAATTATCATAATGTGACCTAACTACTGTAAGCTGCCTAGACAGCAAAATATACAACTTTAAAGCTGCAAATCACCTGATTCTTTCCTTTTAAGAATCTGAGTTCATACACTTGCAGAAACATTAAGAAAAAGGAACAGCACACAGTGAATTTTCAAATAAGGGCTCGTTAGAGTGAATTCAAGGTTCTCTATTAAAGGATGTTTTTTTTTTTTGGTTTTTGGTTCATCAGAACCGCATGTTGTAAAAAGATATGCCCAATCAGGCAGCAGCAGAAAACCAGGAGGGACTTAGATCCTTCCTGCTTTCACAGCCCACCACACCACCTTCCTACCAATTTCAGAAGTGGAAGCTCCATCAGCATTTTCATTTTTGACTCGTCAGTGACTGTATGAGCCCCATCTTCATTCTGTCCTTGTGTGACATCCCCAGGGAGAGCTGGGGCTTGGTTTGCCAAGGCACAAGAGGCTTGTCCCAAGGCCCAGGGCTGGAGGGGGAGGCTCAGCTGCCTCTCCTGGCAGAGAGATGTCCTTCCCCAGGCAGCTCAGCCCCCTTGCCAGCGGCTCTCCAGCAACCGAACTTCGCTGTCTTTTAAATTACTACTGAAGGCAACCTTCCAAAAGGATTATTAATTTTAGGGACCTCGTCTTCTGTGTTCCTTACATTGTTTTGACAATCATTATTCTTCACATTTACTGTATCTTTACCACAAGCAGTCTCAGTCCTCCTTCTGTTATGTTTGTCTTCTCAGCAGGAAGCAAAACTGAAGCAGGAGCTGCTGTTTTTATCGCCGGTGCTCATCAAGTCTATCACAAGTGAGATTTCCATCGCTAATAAACTACATGTCTAAACAAAACCTCTTCAACATCCCTTTTTCCCTCTCTGACAGCATGCTTCGGATCAGAGAAATGAGTTGACAAAACATGCAGTAACTAGATATGTCTGAGTAGGTCTTTACACCAGCATGGATTATGAGTTTCTCCCTTTCACAAGACATACGTTGTTTTGAAATGCAAAATGTAAAATGAAGTCAATAACAGCACAATAGTCATTCAGTTAGAAATAGTGAGACCCAGGATAGGTATGCAGATGAGCACAAAAACTGTTATATTAACTGCTAGCAGAGAGTGTACAAGCTTAAATGAGTCTATTACTATAAATGCAGAATGTGGAAATTAATTTGTGTCTGAGCCAAATTAAAATACAGCCTTGATTTTCTGCAAGATAAAATATTTGGCTTAATACAAAATGTTTTGAACAGTTATGTAGTAAATAAAATTTGCTATCAAAGTAGAAAGAATGCCTTGACCAAAGCAAGGCTGGTTAAAGATTAAAAAAAAAATAATTAAAAGATATTCAAGGTATGTGAAGGGATGAAAAGTAATAAGGTCTGAATGACTTAGTGATGGCTGTCATAAAAATCTGGCAGGGTATTCTATTTACAATATGTAATAAAACTGTCACACACAGAATTTATAAAAGCATTTGCCCTAGAAAGCTAAATCTTTTTGCCAAGGGCAAGTTAATAACCTCTACAGTTCATTTGAATATATGGGCAAAGAGATGTTTTGACTAATAGAGCATCACAAGGTGAGCACTAGGCAATCTACTAGATATTGTGAGAATAGGATGATCCTAAGATGATGACAACCTGTTAGAATACTGCTGGAAAATCTTGTGAACTTCACAGCAATTGCACTCTGTCCTACTAAATGTGTGCTGGGCACGTGTGTGCGAATGTGTGATTTTACTGATTGGGGATTACACACGCAGCAATTCCATGTTAGCTGACATTAAAATAATTCCTCCTCAAATACTCAGAGAAGATGCTGACTTGTGAAGTAACAAATTGAATGCAGAGCTACTGCTCTTCAGATTATGCAGGGCTTAGTGGTTTGAGAGATTTAAGTCACTAACAGATCAGCTAAAATCCAGGATTTTTTCCCTCATAAAAATCCACAGTCATAAATTAACATATTTTTAAATTGAAGCTGCAATAATACAGCTTAATTTAACTTGGAATGGTGTCCCACATTATAAATGATGAATCATCCAGGAAAATACTTGGCCAGAGTACAAAGCTGCAAGCAAGTTCATGGGGAACAAAAACTCAGTCCCACCTTTTTTAGGTGTAGGTCCATATTCAGCAAGATATTAATCACTGTAATAGAAAAAATACATTTGCTTCCGTCCAAGAAATAGGAGCATTTTTCTGTCCTGAGCACCATCTTGCCACAGATTACCATTTTTACCTGAGCTAGCTAATTTAAAGTTTATTTTGGATAGCTTTAAAACATGCTGCCATCACTGCAACTTAGACAGACTCCGTGACAAGTTGTATTATCTCCCCAATATATTTGCAGTGGAGCTCTGATGGAAAAAAACCAACCAGGATAGATTCCATTAGACCTAGGTGACTTAAACCCCGCTGCAAGACATTTGGTGCTCTTGCACAGGGGAAAGAGTCCAAATAAATGAGATGAGCTTCAGATTAGGTTTTAGCCATCTTCCCAATAGATATGTTGAGGCAGCAGCTATAAAGGCCATCTGCCTCTGGCTGGTGGCCTGTCCCCACGACAAAAAGGGAATTTTCCAGTCCTGCTAATGAAATGTTGTGCCTGTGTATCTGGCTGTGCAGATTTTGCTGACTATGATTCTGTCCTGCAGCAATGTTATTTTACCTTAAAATTTTAAGCCTTTACATCAGAAACCAATTTGAAACTTCAGCTATCATATAGCTTTTATAAATGTCACTAACATATCATAGAAAAAGTCACAAAGCCAGAATGAGATGATTCTCTGCTCCTGTAGTTCAAATTACTTGAATTATACCTTTCCTGCACTCTTATGTGAGTGACTGATATCCAGGTGCCTGATGAGCATTTACTGTTGAAATTATATTAATAATCTCCCTACTTCTTTCACTCCAATCCATAGGAGAAACAATTCTGATTTACTGTCCTAATGGAATTCCATTGCATGTAGTACTCTCAGAGAGGGCTGTGTCAAATTTACTGAAACTTTACTCAGGAAAAGTGGCAATACATGTGTCCATTCAAATTTCCCCTACATCCATCTTCAGCATCTCACCTACATGAATCTATACCTGTTTTTTCTGGGAATGTAATAGTTCAGGACAGTTAATGGCAAGAGGAAGAGGCAATGCCTCAGAGTGATAAGGCAGTCCTACAGAAGCCATGATTTGGCAAAAAAAGATTAAGCAGCACACTTATTTGTGAAGTGATGCTGAGTGATGATTCTGTTACTATCAGGTTGTAACATATGTTCAGGTCAGCAGCATACATATTGCATCCTCAATCTCAAAATTAATTTTTTGGGAAAAGGATCAGCGCTCAATTTCTGAAAGCCAAAACTTCAGCTGTTTGAGTGAGAGAAGCTGGCCCAGGTTGCAGGAGATTAGAAGAAAAGTCTGCTGTGACATGTTTGCTGCCACTTCTCAGCTGCCTGCTAATGCACTGTGCCACACAAATTTAGGAGGGAGCACAGCTGATGCTGGCAGCACTCTGTGATCCCTGCCCTTGCCATGTCCTTGGAATGCCACACAGCCCTCCTGAAAAGCTGTGTCACTTTACTACCCCTCACTCCCAGTCATTGCAGAGCCCCCATTCCCCAGCAGGGTCCCAGCCCTGCCCTGCCAGGTGACAGGGCTGACCACACATCCCTGCTCTACACGTGCTTCTCATTACAGCTACCCACCCACGAGCTGTGTGCCATCACCGTTTGGCAGCTTGCTCCCAATCAATCACCCCTCTCCGGCCAGCTTTCAACCTGCTGCTCTTGGCCTACTGCCTTGTTATCTCTCTGCTTCTTTCCTCCACCGAGCAGACTAGCTGTGGTCTCAGAAAATTACCCTTATTTTTCTCTACTCAGGGACTACAGACCTCTCAACGTGCTGCCAGCCACGTGCTCTCCTCACTGGTGAGATGCTCTTTCCCTCACACACATTAGAGCTATGAGTCTGGAGAAGATTTTGTGCCTGCAGGGACACAAATTAAAAAAAAAAAAAAAAAAAAAGCTTGGGGGTCAATACAGCAATAACAGTAATAGCAACAATAATGCATTGAATGAATCCATGTAAGAAGTGACCTAAAGTGCTCCAGATAGAAAGAATATCAATCTTTGATTTATTTTGGATTTAAAGCAACAATAGAGCTGTGCAACATAGGCATACCCCTTATGATCCAAACAAGACTAAGCTAAATATAATTTCACAATGTATGTGAATGAATGAGGTTAAAGATTTATTATCATATCACAAACATTCCCCAGAGTGATCCAGAAATATGTCTACAATTTAATGGATACTGGGGAATTGTCCGAATTCATAGACAAGTTGCCACAGTACCCTGACATTTCAAAAAGCTGTAAAAATGCCTCACTTTTTCTCCTGTGCAAATACAATTGTGGGGACATATTGCCAAGGACTAGAGGAAACTGCTGCTGCACCGGTGTCACCCTGCTCTTGTGTTAAAGGCTCAGATTGCAGTAAATTAAGAAACTGTCTCACTATTTAAACAAAACCACAACAAATACCACAAGAACAACTGTTAGACCAAATTTAAAGCTGGAATGACACGACATCAGTAGCCCAAAAGCCATCAGAAGCAATGGCCATGTTGGGTGCACCACAAGTTAAGGCATCCAGAGATGTAAATTGATTGGAAAGACAGTAGGAGACTGCAATGCTACATTCAGTTGCAGGAATTTTTAGCACTGAGTTGTTCATTTTTGCTGTTACTGTTGAAAGTTTACAGCATCTGTAATGGAGAGAGGACATTCATCCAGCACACTCCTAGATGATCAGTAGATCAAAGAAAAGGCAAGACCTACATTTATGAAAAACATTCAAACGAAGTTTTTTATTAAACAATACTGGTGAGAGAGAAGGAAAACCACAACTACCCTACAAGGCATTGTTCTGGTGGCAGAAGGCTGTGATTCCTGCTTTCACTGGGGTCACAGGTCCATAAAAACTAAGATGCTCTCTGTACTAAGCAAGAGAAGAGGTAAGTTCAGGCTCCACATACTGTCCCTCACTTTGCAACCAGAGAGGGAGATTAATGAGAAAAAGGTACCAGCCCCATTAAAAAAAAATAAAAATCTGTAAAAGCTTTTCATTTGGTGGGAAAAAAGCAGGAATTTAAGCCATTCATCTCAAAGGAAAAGAGATGAAACAGAAGAATGAACACTCCTTGTCTAGGTTTTAAACTGGTAAAGCATTTGGATTTTTTTGCTTTGATTCAACAAAAATAAATCTGGAATCAGATTTGGTTCAACTTCTAGTTTGCTTCCAAACTTTGCTTACTTTTGCAATTTATTACAGATATTACTGAAAATAAACATGTGGGCACTTTTTGTCCTAATTATTGATACACAAATGCACAGACTATATTTTAAAATAGCAAAGGCAACCTAAATGATATAAAATATGATCTTTTAAATTAAAGTGCCAGATTAGGAACCAATAAAAGAGAAATAGTAGCTTTCTATTGCTCTGAATTTTTCTAAGTATGACAAACAAAACACAACGAAGATGCTTGGAGTGGATCAGAGAGGAGACCCACTCCAGAAAGGAGAAAGAAAAGGATGCTCAGGAGGTTCCAACAGGAGGTGGTAGCAATGTGAAGGTCAGTCTCTGCTCCCAGGTAACAGGCAAGACAAGAGGAAATTCTATGACTCTAAGGTTCCTGTGGTGGCAAGAGTGACTGTGTATGTTCATGGAGATGATTTCATATACAGGAGTCATGTAAAAAATTTTCTTTAATTTTTTAATTATTTTTTTTTTAAATTAAAAATTAATCAAAAAATCATGTAAAAAAATTCTTTACCCCATGTGGGGTAAAGAATGGGGAGGAGGAAGCTGTGATAATGTAACTGAACCCAGACCTATAGGAACATCAACATCTAGTGGTATTTATTAGTAGGAAACCCTGAATCAAAAGCACTTCCAAATAATTTAAATGAACTTGCAAGTTTTTATTAATATTAAAAAGCTCCTCTACTTTTCCCTTTTTGGGAGTTACTTCAGGGTCAGAATCAAAACAAGATTTGTTTATTTCTAGAGCACAGGTAACAAACAGACTTCAGCAAATCCCATAAATCACAAACCTAAAACTTCAACTTCAATGTTTTTTACTTTTTCATATTTTAGTTCTACTTCAGCTACTAGTTACTGAGTCAGAATTGCCTTTTGCTGTTTTTGCAGAATAAATGCCAAAAAAAAAAGAGAAGAAGAAGTAGCTGGAAATAATAATAAGAAGAAATAGCACTGGCTATACTAGCAGAATGGTTTGCTCTGCATTTCAAGAAGTGAAACACAGGCAAATACTTTGTTTCATGTAAAATTCAAAGCCCTCCTTTGAGCAGGGCTGGGTACATGGATGAGTGATTCCCTCTCTTGTTTATGCTTCTCTGACTCAGATGCTTTCCAAAGTCCAGTTTCCACTCCCTTAAAGTCACCCAGAAAAATTCCTGGTGGTTTTCATTGCAGCCAAATGGTACAACAAGATTACTCTTTCCACTTGAATTTGGGACCAAGGAAATGAAGTTCCAAAGCATGACCTTGAACTCACATATTTTACGTATTGGAGAAACACCTGGGTCCAAACCAACTGGGAAGTTGGTTTGGATTTTTATTTCTTTTTAATAACTTGATATGTGTTTCTGAAATGAAGTTTAACTCATCCTATGAAAGCAAAATATATCAAAAGTCTCATAAATTATTTAATACTGGACATATATATTCGCTTGAGCTACATAGAAAAAAAATCCACAAACTCCGCCAGGCTGTGAGACAAGAGCCTTATGGCACAATATGTTCTTGTTCATTAGTTTTCAAAAACTACATTAACCTTTTATATTCTCATTATGTTGTGATTTGTCTTATTTTCTAAGATTACAAGGAGTGACACAATTGGATTTTGCCACATCTCTTGTCCACTGTTTCAAAAGTCTTCAGCATCATTACAAATTAAATGACACAATAACATGGTCAGTATTTCATTTGCTGCTTCACAGCTGTTAGAAGGTGTTTCTCTGAGCTCAAACATGAGAGGGGCAGCCAAATCTCACTAGTGCCTCTTGGCTACAGGTTGCCAACATTCATGGGTTATCACTAATATATGTTTAAATTATCTGCCTTCCTATCCCTTGGATCCAATGCAATCTTTCACTGAAAGAAAACAGTTGGTAAGTATTTTCAAGGATTTTTTTCCTTTTTTTATTAGCTGGATTTCAATACTTTTTTTTCCAGGAAATAAAGATTTTTGATAGGTTCATACCAATGCTCCATCTATAAATATCAGCTTATCTCTGAAAGGGAAATACAAAATGAAAGTATTTAAAAAAGCAGTGGTAATGGTATGGGCCTACCTTTACTTTTATGAGCTGAACCACAGTCAGGCAGTTCTAGTCTGGAGCTAACAGGTATGACCTTGCACTTACAGAGTTGCACAGACTCCTTGCCCCTCATCTCTGAATTGAAAAATAAGTCAGATCTCCCCAAAATTTAAAATTTCCTGAAGCATATGAATATTTCATAAATGTCCATGACACAGAAGTATTAATAAGCCTGGAGAAATAAAGGTAAAGTAAAAGTTCCTTAGTATGCTATTAGAATAAACAGATTATTAAATTACAACTTTTGAATGCATCTTCTGGATTCATTTCCCCTACCCATTCTGATAAGGAAGATAAAATAGGGATTCTAGAATATCTTTACAAGTATTCATATGCATAGGTGCCCACCCATCCATGGAATATTCCTTGTGGTTATCACTATAATAATGTGACATATTGCACTAAATCAGTACTTTTGTGCTCCATCTTGAAGACTTTACTGATATGGTATGACAGTTCCAGCACCTATTAAATAGCCTTCTAATCTTTATTCACTTTGAATCACACATGAAAATTTAATTATGTGCAATTCTTCCATCAAAGTTGTCCTAATCTACTACAGCCAATAATGCAATATTGTAAAAAAAAAAGCCATTAAATTTTACAAGATGGGTATTCAGGCAACCATTTTTTTCCTGTGAGATATTTAATCATTATCTTAAACTCATATAGCTATCTGATACTGAATAGAAAGCAGCCCCATCTTGTAGAATCATGGTGTTAACAAAAGTGCAGAGGTTAAAATTGGAGCTGATCATGTAAACGTCCAACCTTGTGAGGATTTGCTGCCACGAAAAACAAATTAGCAAGAAATTTACATCTGGTCTGTCTGGAAAGCTGCTTTTTATGATAGCACTTCCTCTATAATAAGCATCTAGAAGCATTTCTCTTAAATGCAGAAAATACAGAAAGCAATGGCTACAGAAGTCTCCACTTTTGTTTCAAACCTAACTTTCACTTTTTGAAAGTGATATTTCAACCAATACGGTCACTTTTAGGAAAATACAGCAATAAATTGGATTACGGAGTTTTGATAAAGGCTTTCATATCCTGATCAAAGCCAACGTGAAGTGTTACATGATCACGATCTAAAGCAGATACCAAAAAAATAACATTACCAAAGATAACTGTGCATGTGCACATTCTTACATGCTTATGTGTTTTTTCACATGAGTCTTTGCAGGAAGCACAACACTGATACCAGGGACAGGGTTAGTATTGCCACACTGTCACCGTCTGCTTTCCTGCAGCTAAGGACAGAACACCCTTTCTCATTATGTCAGAAAGTGTAGAGACTTTATATTTCCAGGAAATAAAAAAGGAATTTTAAGTCTCTGCAGCAAGTAGATTTGCATCAGTTTGCCAAGAAAATTGTCAATCATAAAAAACCCAAACACCTCTAATAATTCTAGGATGTTTTTTACCACACCATAGGAATTTGGTACAACAAGAACATCGATCATGATCTGCTCTACTTTTTATTAATATGCAAAGTAAGTGAGATTCACTTTCCCCTCTCTCTCTCTGAAAAGAGGAGGACACTGGATAAAGAATTCTTCCTAGAGTAACCCTACACCCCATTTTTGGAAGTCTGGACAAAGGTGTTCTATACAAAATTACACTAAGAGAAACAGAGCAATTACATGTCAAAACAAAATCTGATGCAAAGCCCAGCAAGGAAATAAAATCAAGTTATTCATTTGTGTAGTTCAAAAACCTGGCCTCTCTGCAGTGCTAATGCTCTGATGTTTTCTTCCTGATAGTAAAAGGACCTTAGCACCCCAAATCAGTGATAAGAACAAGATTTTCATTAGCTTTTACTTTTTAAAAAAGTTTTACTAACATATCAAGTGGAAAATGATTCAGTTTTCTAAAACCAGTTATTAGTTTCTCAAATCAGAGATGATGACTCAAACCAAAATGCTTTAAGCACCCCTAGTTAGTCACCAGGCCCTTTCTATAATATTTTATATTATCAAGATTGGTTTCAAACATGTCATTCCAGAAAATCAGTGATAGATTAGAGTGTCAGAGCCATCTCAAACATCAGATTTTATATATTTCCTATATCCTTCAGTAATTAATTAACTTTTTGCTTAATGACTAAAAGTTTAATTAATTTACGGAAAACAGGCACAACTAACCATTCCTTTAATTAAGAAAAAGCATTAAAACCCACAATTACCTTTGAAACTGTTTGGAGTTTAAATGTTACATTATTTTATAAATGCTTATCTTCAGTCAAGTTTAAGAAAAATGACAAAGTATTAAGTTTAAAATGACAGAAGTTATTTCAGGATTTCTTTTATGCGATGAACATTGTATTTTAGCTCTCTTTTTATATTTCCCAAGAGACACGTGGACTCAATGCATCCAAGATTAATACCATTAATTAAAAGCAGGCACTCTTTACTAGCCACAAGTTTGGGTGGTTTTGTTTGTTTTTCTTTTTCCCAATGGTTCTTTTTCATATGCAGGAACGGGTAGGGGAAGGATTATAACTCACTTGCACATATATAAAAATTAAACATGTTCAGCTGGACAAAGCTGATTTCACTTTTTATGAGCACATTAAAACTGCTCATGAACACAGGAGTACATTTCACATCCTCCATTTTTCATTAGTAACTCGGATCTCATGCTCTGTTTTATTCTGGTAATTTGCCTCTTCCCTTTCCCAGATACCTGAATTTTCTTCTAACATGAAAATGGTACTGGAAAAACCAAAAGCAAGTAAGTATTGTTATGTAGGCATATTAAAGACCTAAGGTTAGCGTTACATCCCCTACCCTGAAGTCATTGTTTGCCAGTTTACTGACATGTCAGAGTAGGATGTAGCACTGGTTCTACTGAAGTTGTAGTGTGAACACAAGCAGGTGAAGTTGTAACAGAAGCCAAAGACTTTAAACCATAAGCTTTTTCTAAGAGTATAAACACAATAATTTTTCCTCCTAAATATTGTGAAAAAAATCCTGCTATCTTCCAGTTACACTTGAGCTGCACAGCTACTGCTCTGTTAATGAGAAACAGAACTGTTTCCCCTGAAGCTTGAAAACAGCTGAGAAATCCCTAAAACTGGGGGAAGTCCAGCAGTCTAGTAGACTGGTAGCTCCAGCAGCAGAGGCTGACAGCACCCTTTAGCACAGTGAGACACTCAACACTTCAAGAACATGAGTGAACAAATGTCATCTCAGGTCACTCTTGAATCCTGCTCTGACATAAAGAGCTTGGGGGTGGTGCAAAAAATATCCTAGTTTGATAGTCTTGGTAACACTATTTTAAAAACTAAAGACTTTTTTTTTTTTTGTCCAACTTTCAAGTACTCAGAGAGACATTGCCAAAAGAAATATGTCAGAAGTGTATCAAGAACGTTACTGGTTAAAAGCATCGTGAGGGAGTAGTTTATTTTTGAGAAATAAAAAAAATCTAAGTGCCTATCACTTACAGAATGTGAGATGCTTCATCTGTTAAAATATAATGTAAAAAAAAAAAAACCAAAAAAAAGCAAAAAACAAACAAACAAAAAAAAAACCAAAAATTTTTCTTTGAAAATACCATTCATTAACATTCCCTGAACTGTACATACAGGCCCACTGAACTGCTGTCAGAAATTGTCAGAAATTACCTGGAAAATGGAGCAAAAGTGAGATTACAAAGTTAGTTATGGCTACTTAAATATATCTAGTGTCAGTACAGTCAAGGGCTATCTACAAAACACAAAATAAAGTTCCCACGTTTCCAGATGAGTCAGCATTAACATGGCAGAGGACAATCACTGCAGATGGATGCCCCAGCTTAGTCAGGCATTGGGGAAATATATTCAGCATGGAGGAGCCTGAGTTTGGGCATTTACTTGATCAGCCTTTGATGAAAGAAAGCAATTTCTGCTGTTGGGGTTTGTAAGTAAAGCCCAGAGGACAAGACAGGGGCTGCCTCTGTGGCAGCCTGCACAAGTCTGTACACACTCACAGCTTGGACGCAGGGAACCTTTGTTTTCCCTACATCTCAAGAGGATGCATGTACAGAAAAAATACAGAGAAGGCGATCAACTACAGTGTGAAGAATAAAAAATATTCCCGTGCATCTTAAACCTGGAAAATAGATCATTAGATATGGAGTTGACAGAAGTCAAACTTAGTCATGAATGGCAAGGAGGAAGACAGCAACTTTAGAGTCCATCCTTCAACATAAGAATCAGGGTTATTATATGAAACTGCAAAACAAAACAAAACATAAAAAACCAAACCAAAACAAAAAACAAACAAACAAACAAAAAGATTGAAAGCCAGAGGTGGAGCTCTTCACACACTGGAGAGCTCAGCTGTACCCTGACTAGCTAACCAGTATTATTTCATTCCACACAATTTTAAAAGGTATCTGAAGATGTTCTTGGAAGAAGAATACAGGTCTTTAACTTCCTGAGCTGTAGATTGATGAGATTGTGAGAAAATTCTGGAAAACTGGTTTTTTACCTGCTCTTACAGTACAACTAGAAGCAGGATAGTATGGCGGATGAGTCTGAGGCCTGATCTATTATTCTCTGTGTCCTTATAATAATCCTAAAAATACTCAAAAAATGAAGCACACTGAATAATAGCTATGTATTAATTTATTCATAAGATTTATTGTTGCATAAATATTCAGCAATCTGAAATTGTGAAATGCCTCAGCATGCAAGCAGGCATTGAAAACTTCCTAAGCTTCAGATTAGCTAAATTCTTTGACACGGCAAGGCTGCAACAAGCAGATTTCTTTTCCTATAGCAATCCTTATAAATCTAGTACAATCTCAAGTGCTAGCTCAGAGATCAACAGAAGCACCTTTTTTAAAAAAAATATTTCAATAAAAGGCAAACTTTTAGAAAGCAGCAACAAAACACAACTGTGCAGATGTGTAAAAGTAGGAGTATAAACTCAGGAACTGAGTGTATCTTTTTCCTCCTTATAAAGCATAATGCAATGTTATAAATTTAAACCCATTTGGAGCTCTATTTCTTTACCAAAAGATCTGTATCTGCATGAGTTCCACAGGTTACCATGCTATTTTGTTGGATTAATGACAAAAACCCCATGCATGTATAATCAGGGTAATGTGGTAGCACATTTCAGTTTCTACAGGTCATTTATAATTTATGCAATTTGTTCCCTCTTTTTTAATTGCAACATTTTTCATCCAAAGTTGTACTTCCCTCAGCTGCAAAATGGAGAGCCATTCATTTAATGTATGCAGATGGAAAACAGAAAAAAGGTCAGACAAATCGCAGCCTGTATCTGCAAGAAAAGTAGAATTCTACAGCCTTCCTGGAGAAAACACTCAGAAATGCACCTCAAAATAGTGCTTAAAACTACAGCAAAGATATTTGTGAAAATGTTTACCCTATCGTTATATTGAAATAACTTGAAAAATATTGCCACTTTCTTTTATGGACTCCACTGGACTCCAGTGTCCATTCTGCTTATTTTGCACTAATTTTGGTCGGAAAACAGAAAAAACAAAAAGACAAAAACTACAATAAAGGTGAAAAAAACCAAAAACACTAAAAGAAATTAAAGACCTAAATCTCAAAATTATGTGCATTGTACAATTATGAAACATATTTTGACGAAATATTACATTAATTTAAACACACTCTAAGAGTAATAAAAACTTCTAAACTACAAAATTAACTTATAAATGACTAAATATCTTTTCCTGCTTTAGTTTTAAATGCTAGTTCAATATTACTGAAATAAACTAAATACTGAAATACTTGGTTTCATTTTTATATTTGCATCAACACAAAAGACTTTAATTGATTTTATGCTCAATCTGGATATTATTAAAGGGTATCAATACTAGATTTTTTTTATTTTGAATAACTTTTAATGGTTTTATCAGAGCTGTCAAGTGGTAAAGAAAATCACCTGGGTACATTAATTGTACTTTACCTGGTATTACATTAATACATTAATATAAGGAAGAGATATCTGTTTCCTTAAAGCATTTTTAAAAGGCTTAGTTGAAAATTTTAAATGGAACCAAATAATTTCCATTTCACTTAAAAAACCCCCAAAAACTCTAGTCATAGATTTGTCCATAAATATACTCAAGAGATAGACTTTTTTTTCCCCCCTAAATAGAGCACAGCTTTTCAAAGTTGCAAAGCCAATTGTAAGTCTTCCTGTTTGACTCCTTATTCAGTGGAACACATTGCAAGGATTACAGGGCAAATCTCTGTCCTCATTTAGAGCTAAGTTTCTCAGTCACCTTGCAGAGAGCATTGTTACTAATATAGTTTTTTTATCTATTTGCAATGGATCAGCTTTCAGAAATCCAGTGGTTTGATTATGTTCAATGACCTTCTCAGAGAAAGGCATACACATGCCTTCAGTCGAAACTTTCTCTTTTTTTTTTTAAATACATCCTGTTCAATTCCAAGGAGATAGAGAAACAAAGGCAAAAAAAAAAAATCATGAAAGAACAGCCTTTATTAGAAAACTGAACTTTCTGCACTTTATTTTTAGAACAGAATGTATTCTTAAGTTTATGAAGTCAAAGAAAAGGGTATCTCTAGTGAATCTATACTTTAAAGAAAGTTAAGCAGTAAAATGAGCTAAAAATACAATAGAATTTACATATTTATTAGCATAGCACTACTGAGCACTTGTCAGCAAAACGGCTTCTGTCAAAATCTTGGATACCATCCTTTTAAATTTCACTGGTTGCATTTAATGTTCAAGAATTATGACTTTTTTGGATTAAAGCACTTAAATGGTGGTGTATCTAGTGGTAAAGTAACTTCATTTAAAGTTCAAAGATGCATTTCTGGGCTCACAGAATTCTGCTAAACTAGAAGTCAAACAATATTTTCATCACAAGAAAACACTTTCTGCCAATTCCTCACCATACCTTTGAAACTATTCGATTTCCTGAAAAAGTGTATTTCAGCTCAATTTTCTAAGTGATTCAGATGAGCAGAAGCAGAAGAACAGTATTCAAGAGTTTCTAGGATGAATTAACTCAATAGACACATGGATGCTGGAAGGCTATTCACAAAAACATCATCAAGTCCCTGAAACATTGTGGTTTGCTACTCACAAAAAATTTATATATATATATATATGTATATGGAATGAATCAAATTCCATTTCTGCTTCTTTCTTCAAAATAACAGCTTAAAATAAAATCACCCATGTCTCAGGTGAGGGTAGTAGTACTCACCACCATTACCTCTAGTGTTCAGTCACAAAATTATGGTGCAATGATAAGTTCCTAAGTGGTCCTCCTGTTGTATTATTTTATGAAAAAGCTTCACATTTAATGAGTTTGACTATGTGTTGTTTTCTCATGTTTAACATATTCATTTTCCAAAGATTATGTAAGCTAAAATCTCTAAGGAACTTAAAAATGCATCTCAGCAAGCACCTCTCTCTCTTAATATTTTAAAGATGTTTCCATTCTCATGTACAGAATTTTACTTTCTGTTATTCTGTTAAAATTTCATGATATTGTGCTATGTTCAGAGAAGGGCAAGAGCACCTCATTCAAATGGATTGAGCCCTGGCTATCTATGATCTCTAATTCATAAATGGGGTGGGATCCTGGGATTTTTTTCAATTTCCTTGCTACTACGTAATTGCAGAACGTGGTACAAAACACGGGGCTTTTCCCTTTCAAAATAGGCATAATTATGAAACATTAAAAAGGTCCTTGAGAGAACAGGAGACCTGTGTTGTAATGGCTGGATCTGAAAGGATCCTGGCTTTCCAGTTCTCCGATTCAAAGGATCAGCAGAGTCATTAACATTGCTAGCAGGCTGCAAGCAGATAACATAATTCTGTGAAAAAGCTCATCTCTTGCAGAGTATAATGTACGTATTCTGGGCTTCAAGATAAAAAATGTGTAGCAGGCTGATGGAGGGAATGTCAGAACTCATTTGCTTTGCCCTGAGCAGAACTGTTGAACTATCAGAAGGAGTAATTCTGAAGTCGAGCCTCTAATGGGCCCCATACCACAGGGGTAGCTGGACTGGCAACGCTGTGCCAGAGAAACCTGGAAATCTATAAAACTGAGCTCTCAGCTCCTTTCTCTTCAGAGGGGGAAAAGTAGATTGAAAGCAACTAAAACAAGAACAGGCAGATGTGTAAGTCAGGGGTGTCAAAGAGCAGAGCTGGGAACTCTTCCTCCTACAGAAAGTCTCTGTGATTTCTTGAAATGACAAAACATCTTTAATTCAACAACTAACTGATAGCATGCAAAGAAACTATGAACATTGATCTGATATGACTGACTGATTTTTGGATCTGCTGACTGAGATTCATGGCTGATTAAATATTCATGATGTTATTTGTAGGTTGCATTGAGAGTTTTAACAATAAAATCAATTCATTAACTATATTAATAAGGCTACACAATTGTTAACAGAGTAAATTCCATTTGAGACAATATTACAATAGCAAAATGTGACTCTTTATAGCAGCAGTTAAAGGACTGGGAGCTTTTTAAGGATTCACATTTATTACATGTTAGTTCCTGAGATTTAGTTTGATATACAGAAGCATATTATTTTCAAAGTAAATCATGACTAGACCTTCAAATTGGAAAATAACATCCATTTGTCCACGTATAATATCTAAATGTTTGTCAATCTCTTTTGTAAAGCATGCCTTTTTCACCATATTTCATTAGGCCTCTCATCTACATTTTCCCTCACAAAATATGCTAAAATTTTGTTCCATTTTTGAGAGGCTTAGAATAATTTTTGCCTTCCTACTCTTTGTATCACTCAAGAGGATGAACATGGGAATTAAACACATTGTTTGAGCTCATTGTGGATCAAACTGTATGCCCTATGCATATTGGAAATTTAGGTCACCTCACTGCCAAGAGTCCCAAGGGGCCTTTTGGGACAGCTGTAAAATACTGTAAAACACCATTTCCAGCAGAAGGAAAGAGTCTGGAAAAACTGGCTGCCAGAAAGACTGAGTGGGAAATTGCTGCACAAAGGTTGTCCCAGCTAGTGCCAACACTTTTCACGGCCTCTGGCAGAAGAAGAAACACAATGTGGCCATGCTGGAAAGATAAAGAAATTTCACTCTCTTGGTGCATATCCTGAGAGACTTTTACCCAGTCATCCAGTATTTTTAACAATTATTTCAGTGCTCTTCAAAGGTAAACTCCTCAGCTTTCCTGGTTTTTATATGATTGCTATGCTAACAAACACAGACATGTACTACAGGAAATATTCTTAAGACTAAGTAGAAGAGTAGTCAAAAAAGTATGAGTCAAAGGACAGAGTTAGTAAATAAAGCTGATACAGTGCTGAGACCTCAGATTCATCTGCAAGAATGAATCTAACTTTCAAGAGTTTCTGTTGCCACCAGTGGGGCAGTTTCAAAACAAAATCTCATACAATTTTATCATCATTTTGAGAATTTGTCTCTAATTTCCAATCAGCCCACCACAAGTATTATTTTTGTAAAGTTCATTTACTGCACACATGTTTATGGAACAGTATAAATGAGTCAAATGAGTTTCTCTTGTGTGAGTGCACATATATGGTAGGGAAGTGAAACTATTTGATTACTACCATTGGCCAGCTGGGTGGTCAACTCTTCTAGTGCTAATTCATTGCTATATTGATACCATTGTTACTCTGATTTTGTCCATGTCAAAAAATTGCTGCCTTTTTTTTTTTTTTGTCAATATTTATGATGTTCCTGATGTTCCTACTCTGGTCTAATTAAAGGTGGAAATTTGAACGCAGATTGTTAAACCATAAAGTTAAGCATAAAATAAAAACCAGTTACTTCTTCCTAATCGGTCTAGTGTAAAAGTTTCATTAAGCCAGAGCAGTGAATCAGAGCTCCTTCCACATCAGTTCTTGGGTTTTGCTTTACTTGCTTTTTTCATGAGGAAAGAAAAAGGAGAAAGAAGATGTTCAGCAGTTCGTTAATATAATTAAATTCCTAACCCATTTTAGTTTTAATAAGTAACCATAATTCTAATCTTAATTTACTACAGGCAACTAATGTTTCCTTTTTGAGTAAAGGTGAAGAAAAATTAAAACAGGAGTATTTGCTTACTGTAAAAGTACAATCACTACTTTGGAAATATAGGTGTTTTAAAATATAACTGTCCCTGCATTACCTAAGAGTTTCGGGGCTGGGGTTTTGGGTGTTTATTTGGGTTTTTTGATCAGTTGGGTGGGGGGCAGGAATGCGTGTGTTTGTTTTTCTTAAGACTTATAAATTAGTTAAGACTTTGATTACTCATTGATTTTTGTAGATTTCTTATTTGTTCAGCACTCATCTTCAGAAAACACATGCTACTTTTTTATTATACTCCCCTAGGGAGCAATTTCTAAGAGTTGAAATCTCACTGAAAATGGTGCCTCGTTATCCAGTGATTAAAGTTATGTGGAATTCCAGAGTTACACTGGTCACAAAAAGCTCTTAGTAACAGCACTCTAACACATATATTAAGTGTTCCAACGTGAAAGATTTCAATGCAAAAGCTTGGTTTATATTCACTTCTAAATAATGAAAAATATACATAAATTAGCATGATTTCTTGCATGTGTTGCAAGCTGGCTAAGGAGGAATTATGATGGATAGGCATCAGTTCTTGTACTGTCACATTTTTGTCAGTTATCTTGCCAATTATTGTAAGTTTAGACAGGGAATATTTATTTATGTATAGTAACACAGAGGACAAGGCTAGGTGTTTTATTCTCTCAGGAAATTAGAGAGACTTGTGACTGACTTTGTTTTGTTTAGTCAAACGTCTCATTAGTGTTGTCATTTTATTAAGTAATTATGTTAAAACCAAGGGACCACTTGTCTAAATAACACAACGAGTTGGGGTTTCTTTGGGTGATTTTAAACACATCATAACCTGAATTTATTAATTTTTTACTACTTATACTAAAAGCTCCTAGTTACTTACCAGTGGCATAGTTTTACTATCTTTCTTGCTTTGTAGCTCTTTTGCTTCTTTCCCTTATAAAATGTCATGATTTCAAATCAATACCTCTTGGAATCACTCTGCCACGGCACCGTGGCAAATGATTAGCGGGGAAAATTAGTTTAGTAGGACACAAAAGATTTATGGACAGATTTCCTGGGCCACAGGACTGGGTTAGGATGAGACAATGCTAATTCAGCTCCATTCTCTCACTATCTAGTGCCCTGGGCCCCAGCCAAAACACAGGGTCCACAGCTTGTGATGTTCTTCTCAGAAAACAGTTTTCCTATCAAAGGGACTTGATTTTACACATGCAAACATGATATGGAGGAAAGTTGACTATTCAATTAACTGTATTTCTGATGGAGTGAACATCTTTTTTGATCTACCATTGGAACTTTTGATCTACCATCAGAACTTTTTAACAGATCATGGAATTTGGTATAACACAACTTTTCTTATTGCATTGCAGGCGCTTCCAAGATCTGTACTTTCAGAAAAAGACTCAAATCTTGCTTTAGCACCTATGTCATCATAACATTTGCCTTTCTTCCATGCCATGAGTTACCAATAGCAATTTTTTTTTTATTGACAGATCTAAAGACAGAGTGCTCGCAAAAGAAGAGTAGCTGTCAACTGCCTAATTTGACTCATCACTCATTTTGCAGTATTTTCCACTAAAGAAGAGAAATCATGGGGCATCCTGCATCACATCTTGATAGACTTAAACAAAATTTCACAACAACTTTCTATGTTTAAAAAAAATATGAATGTATAATTTCACCAGGACTCAAGCAAATTATTTAAAGGGAACACAAACATCACTTAAATTTGGAGATGATTTATCACATTTTGTGTCTTGCAATGTTAGGCCTTTTCATATCTATGTAGTTACTTCATTGCTCACATTTAAGCATGGAACAGCCCCAGTGGCTTTCGGGGCACTAGCCACTGTGTCTGAAATTAAATATTTGTTCATATCTTTGCAAAACTTTATATTAACCCATCCTATCTCCTACCAGCTTTTGAGACAGTGGAGTCACTAGCAAGCAATTTGTGACTTTCTGTATGGGCATAATTATATAGATCTGCTTGGAGGGCCCAGGATTTGCTGTTTCTTCTACTCAGAAAAGTTGGAGGTTCCTTCCACTTTTTACGACTGCTCATAACTTCAGTATTAATAAGGGATACTTTCCAACTGCTTTTCTAAAAATGTGAATTACCTGTTAAGCACTGAACTTCAGAATCATTTCCAGATTCAAACGCAGAGCATTACAATCATCTTTGATTTTGTCTAGCTTTCCTAAGGGTAGCATGACAGCTTAGAAATATAAGTTAACTTTATAACAATCAATCCTTAAATGCTGTATAATAAGATACAGACAAAAAATTCTATTTAAGTTATTTTTCTAATTGACATATCTTTAACCCTCATAAATATTCCAATATATGCTGAAAATGCTACAGCTCTGAGAAAAACACTTTTATAATTTTGCAATTATCCTTAGCCTTTGTCTCATTCTATGAACCTTGAGTATATTTCAATTTCCTTCTATTCAACATAGTCTAGAAATGTAGTAAAGGTTGATATAACACAAAATAATATAATAAATATTTCTAATTATTTTATTGTGTAGTTATCACAAAATGTTTCATCAAGTTAATTAAATATAGTGAAATCGAAATAAACAGAGGAAATAAAGAAATCTGAACTGGCTTGTTATCCTAACTGAAAGCAGAACATAAGAATAAAAATGATACTTTTTTCTTCCCAAATTCTACTTTAAGAATGAATCATAAGTCCAGTAGGGGAAAAAAAATCTCATATTAATTGACCTATATTACATTTTTATAGTTGGAGCCCCAACCCACTGCTTCCCCTAGCATGAAGGCAATTTATTTAAGGCAATTCATTATCTTTAAATCTGAATTAAATCCCTGTTTTATTTTATTAATAAAAAAAAAAAAAAGAAAAATTGCAAAACATTAGTCAAGGACTCATAAGACAACTTAACTGTAGAAACAATACATCTGGTAAAATATAAGAGATTATTCCAACAAGTTTAGTCCTAATACTACAAATATTAAGAAAGAATATGATGGTTTATTTCACTGAAGCACTCAAATTAACAAGAATATTTTTGTGTTTACACTGCCTTGATTCAACATTCCTATAGATAATTTTCTGTGTCAGCCACCTCACTGTTTCTGAAGAGAGGGGGGAAGAGAAGTGGGCCCTTCCCCCACAATGCCAAATTTTGATTGCCAATTCAAGGGATTTACCCCAATAGGAAATGTCTAATGTGAAGGCACCTTCCCTTCTGTAGATTAAGGATGTAACATAAGTGGAACAGAATGAATATTCAACATAAAAAAATAAAAATCAAAATCATCAATATTTTTAAAGACAGGCATACTGTGAAGCTGTCAAACAAATTATGTTAATTACTGACTATCTAATTTTTAGAGCAGAGGATTCTTGTACATACTTCTTACACATACACTGCTCAGTAACATCAAAGGATAATCACTGTGATGAACTAAAAAATATTTTAGATGAGAGTAAAACTGGATATAGTTAAATTTCACACCATATTTCTACTAGCATGAATGAAGCACAGAGGTTGCTTAGGGCACTGAACTGGCTCTAGCGTTGCTCTCAATTTCTTCTCTTCTAACTTCATCTTTTCCTTCTTCTTGCTTTCCTGTCACTGTATTGAGTCATCCAAAGTACTTCAGTTTGCATGCAGAGTGCCAAGGACTGGATTTAGCCCCATTCCTTCAAATTTTTATCTAGTATTCCTTTCAAGACTATCCCTAATAAATCCCCTAATCAGCTAAAAAGCAAATCAATACTTATTTCTGGCTCATTTGTTCTCCAATTATCAGCAAGTGCTGAAGCAAAGCATGGATACTAATTAAGGAGAGAAAAAAAAATTAAAAAAAAAGAGAGAAAGAATGCAAATAAACACAAATTCCTGGAGAGAGAGCAAGCAAGCAGAGAGCATCAACGGCAGCATCCAGAGGTCACACTGCTCATGCCAGCTGTACCAAAGGAGACTGGGACCCAGCTGCTTGCTCAGCCTGCTCCATTTCCCATTTGGGCTGCTCCTCTTCCTCCCAGGTACACTTAGGGGGAGCAGCAAGAGCAGTGGGTGGCAGAAATTAGAAATGCTTTTCTGGTTTAGGTAGTTCTGTATCCAGCATTCTGTGGAATGGTAGCCAGCATAAGCATGATGCTTTTTGGACAGGACAAGAGCTCAATAGAATCTTATCTCTTGTATATTATAGTTTTCTTCATTCAAGAAATAATCATCCCTAAAACATCTGTTAGTAGCTTACTAACACCCACCCTATTGTGCTCATTAGTGTGACAATAAAAGTACTGTATCAAAAACTAAGTGATCTGCATAAATATATGTTTTACTCTGTCACTAAAAAATTATAGAAACATTAAAAAAACGTCCCCCATCTCTCCCATCCTTCAGCACTCTGGCAGATGAAAAGCATGCCTGAAATTCATTTGAATCCACAATTAATAGGGCAAACACCAGCAGAAGGGAGGAAGGCCCCACTCCATCCTTGAGCACAAAATGTCAGTAGGGAAGCCCTGATTTATACCAGCTGGAAATTTGACTCAGCGTGTTCAGAATTAGCCTGTTGCTGGTCAACTGAGACAAAAATTCTTGGCTCATACCTACAACAAATGCTTTCCTTAGCATGACTCCTCAAGGCCTTTAAAAATGGATTTTGCTTTGATTCTGCTATGTGAAATTCCCTCTGACCTATGAAAAAGTGCATTGGCCTCTTAGATGAAGTCTTCTTGTTCTTAATAGGAAACATCAGCTGCATCACTCAACAACTGAAAGGCTTTTGCTCCTGTGCACATAATCCTATTGTTCAGTTGACTAGAGGAGTAATAGATTTTCTGTTTCCTTCCCCTTGTATCTAACTATTGTTGTGGCTCACAAGAAAAGAACTCATTTGGAAAAGAAGTAGAGCATAATAATTCCGAAACCCTCTGTTTTCCTTCAGCTCCATACTTTCACTGCATAGCAATATCTACAATATTAAATTCACATTTATCCCACTTCTTAGAGTGAAATAAAACAAGCAAGCATATCCCCAGAAACAATATCTAGGGTGCTGAAATCCAAATGCAAACTATGGAATATGTACAATTGCACAGAGAATTTTCTAAGGACCCCAATGGCTCTAGTACATTTCAGTATGGCCTCAACAACAGACTAAAGTAGCTTTTTAAGTGGGAAGGAGATTTTTGGCTTTAATATCCTATAAACATGCCATATAATCTTTCTTTCCTACACATTCCTCTCAAAACTGAGCCTAGTTTATGGCATGAGTGTGTCAGCACCTCTACTGTACATCTTTGTTTTGGTATAAAGGGGAAAGGAGAGAGCTTCAGTTTCCTCCATCATACCCTGATCACAGGTTCACTTTTTGTCTGCTCTGGAAATTAGGCATGCTCCAGCTGCAAAATGCGCTTCTTCAGAGTGCTCATTTTACCCTTTTTCCACCTAAAGGAAATACACCTTGAGTGCACTCAGACTGTGCTCAGCTGAGGGCTGCAAGGCTCCAAGGTCAGGTGCAAAGCAAATCTGCACCTTTTAGCAAACCCAGCTGCTAATGTAGCCACACTCTTCATGAACCAGTGAATGGATTAAAGTCTAATAATAATGTTAAAACCTAGAAAAGAAGTGGTAATAGTGCATCAACCCTACAAATGTTCAACAGTTCTTTGAATAATAATAATAACATTTCTTTACTCTTATGTTCAAACATAAGGTACAGAAGTTTTTCTATGAGAGTAAGCATGTTGTAAATAAGTACATTGTAAATAACTTTCTTCTGTTCCATGTTTGCTAGTGCCTTGGCTAACCAGGGTTTGTTCTTCATGCAGAAGATGGATAAATGTGTGCATATTCAGGCTACCACCAGCCAGAGTTGCAACTCCATTCAAAGGTGACACACATCTCAATAAGCTCAACAGCATCCCATCCTTACAGACTGGAAACTAGGAAGGAAGCAATCCTTAGCACCTCACTGTATGGCTCTGCCTATGTATTTATGGATAAATAACATCCTTGTCAGTACTCTGCTCTTAAGGGAAATTATAGATGGTCACAGAAGGTAGAAAGCAATGTCATTGTGTACTCTGAAAGTGCCTCTAAAAGGAAAGTAAGGAAAGTCAAGGTTTTTTTCAATTACTCTGTCCTCTCAGTCATTCAGAACACATCAACAGGAGAAGAATGAGGGGGGCAGAGATTTTGTAACCCACTGATCCTTTTCCCTTGCTGATTGTCACAAAGTGACAGAGCCCACACAGGAGAGTAAATCAAGGTGCTATTTAACATATATTTTGGAACTTGCATACAGATGCCTCTGTCTGCTAATTAGTAAATTAACAAATGAGCAAAGATTTTTGCTTCATAGAAATTTGTGTTGTTCATTCAATCGGTGTGAGTTAATTTAAATTATTTACCTGTTCACTGAATGCTAGTTTATATGCTGAAATATAGATCATAAGAATAATAGGACCCTCACAATGAGATCACACTACAGTATGGGCTTCTTGAATCTTTGATAAGAAGTGCTGAGAAAATTGTATGCATGTGAGAATAACCCAACCTTGCTACATTATTTAACCACACATTTTTTTGTACTATTATTAATGCAAAATTGGATGAAAAATGAGGCATAGAAACAGTGCAGACTAAGTTTCACAGGCAATGCTATGCCATTAGATATAGTCCACTTTATTATACCTAACATTTTTGTTTTTCAGAATTTGAGAAAGTTTTACAATTAGAACAACAAATTTGAATTTGATTTCATTTTACCCAGAAGAAGTCTAGTTCTATGTTTTTGTATTCTAACAAGGCAACAGTGCACTAAGCCACCCAAAAGCTCTGGAAGAATCACTGAACAACAGCAAATTCATTGGTCCTCCTCTTTCACTCACTGCAATGCATTTGGGTCACATTTTCTTGGTGTATATTCTCAACCAGAGATACAGGACACGGGTTCAGAACAAGCTGTGTTCCTTTAAATCTTTCTGGTGTCATCTCTCCTTGTGTTCTATGATGGCAAAGGTCCATAGCTAATTGTATGTAGGTGTAGTTTTACTGAATTTTTTGACCCTCCTCCCCACAAATTATTCTCCACTCACACATCTTTCAAAGCACTAATTCCCTTTGTACCAAAGCAAACTTCAATTTATACCTGTTCAGCATTTAAACTTTAAAAAGTGCAATGTGAACACCTGTTTTAGTTGATAGCCATCTGTTTTCTCAAGAAATCAAAACCTTAATAACATGGAATTAACAGATGGAGAGTGGGGCCTAGACTGAGCAGGTTACTGTGTGTGTCAAGATAACATAAAAAGTGATATTTTTAATGAATCGTTCACATCCTCCATTATTCTCATCTATCTGGGCTGATAACCCATCACCATTCATTTTCTCCTTAAGGGACTTGCCATTCAAAGGCAATTGAAGACCTTTTAGGATTTGGCCCACACTAAATGGATAATTAACTATTGAGAATGCTGTATGAAATAGGCAATTTCAGCAAAATCCCTGTGGCCAAATTCTAAAACTAATTGCATGAAGATTTTAGAAGGAGCACAAAATTGGGTGTGGATGTGTATGTACGTGTGTGTGTGTGTGTGTGTGTGTGTGAAAAAAAAGTTAAATAGCCTAATATATCAGTACACTGCAACTATATTTCCAAAAAGAAATGTCTTCAAATCTGACAGCATCATAAGAAAATCTGCAAGCAGCCATTTTTACTGTAATAAAATAATATAATAATTTTAAAATTTTATAAATAAAATGTATTTATTAAAATAACAAATGTTTTATTAATAAAAGCACTTTTTTTTTTTTTTTTTTGTCTGTCACTGCTTCTATGACACAAAGCCTTCCACAGTACAAGAGTTTTGATTATCTGGGTTGGAGCAGTGTGTGCTGGGCACGCTGGAAGGCCAGGACTGAGCTGGCAGGAGTAGCCCATGCACAGTATGGGCCCTGGCAAGAGGCACGTGGCCAGTGCCATCAGAGCCACTGGCATCTCTGCCTCAGCAGCTGAGGAACTGGGACCACGTCTGTGCAGCTCCAGTCCAAACAGCTAGCTCAACTTTTCCTGTTCCCACAGAGTAAATTTAAATGCCTTCAGAAAAGTTCCATTTAGAAAGAAATTGGGGGAAAGTATTGATTTGCCTTTTCAGGATGCTGAGGTAAATGCCGAATAAATTGGAGCAGCAGGTCCAATGGCAGAATAGGTAGGAATCAAGGCAAACTTGAGTACTATGCTAAAATTGTGTCTGCTGCAGTCTTTAGAACAGACTCTACAGCAAAATTTTGTTTTAGATAGATTTTAAATTCTACAATGAGAAGAAAAATACAACTCCATTAGGCTAGGTTAACTTTTAAAAAAGGGGTTTAGTTTGTTAAACTTCCCACAGAGTATTTCATTTCCTAAATACTATAAATTTCAAACTGCTTCTACTCCAGGAATAAATTATCATTTGGGTACTTGACTATCTACTATTGTCCTCTAGGTTCCTGTATCCACTTAAGTCCAGTTAAGTTCTGCACAACACATCAAAATAACAGTTATCAGCTCAGAAAACTAGGACATAAAAAAGAATAGGACTATAATGCATGTAAACACTTTCAAAAACACTTTAACTAGATTGATTTTTTCCAATTTAAAAAGCCTCTAGCACAATGACCTTCCTTACCCCACCAGCATTTTCACTTAGAAAAAAAAACTTAGGTAATTAGAGCATTCTAAAATAATTTGCAGTTTTTCAGTGGCATATACGTTTCTAAATTATCCATTTGGTTTTTGTTAATTTACATGCCTGCCGAGTTTCACTGCATCCTCATCTGTTGGGCTTGTGGTCTACACTTAGCCATTAACACCATTTAACAGTTGTTAAATAGTATTATCGCCTGTTGTTATCCTGATGTAGATTCAATTCCAATGTTAATTGCTCTCAATGTGCTGCTCATAAAACCCTCCCATGCCATATTCTGTATGCTCTACTTGAAGGAAATTTAAAGTGAAATGGACTGTATGGGGGTACCTCAGTAGGGAAATTCAGTTTAATGAAAAAGCCATACACTTAGGAGAGTTATGAACTGAATATTGATGTGGTCTCATTTTGAAACGTCAGAAGAATTACAAGGCAGATTTGGGGTGACTGTTCAGAGCAGGAGCTTGGTTTCAAGCCAACAGTGAAACTGCCCATCTGCTTTTCAGTGTTGTGTTAGAAGGTTGTCCACACAATCTATTCCTAGAACATTGCAATAATTGAATGGTTTGAACCCAAAATACGCCTCATTTTACCTTTCTTACTTTTTAAATTATTTAAAATCAAAGTTAATGCACTTAGTCTTGGGTTAGAATGGTGGTATGGTCTCCAAGTGTGTCAGTGCCTACTGCTGGAGTCCAACACCTCCTTTACCATGATGAGAAGTAGCTGCACCAATGCAACAGAAAAACTTCGTGAAGGAAGAGCAAATCTACCATGTGAACAGAAAGTAATTATTTTCTTCATTCTACATAGCTGAACACAAGATCCTGTTCTGAGTTTTGACCAGAATGTGAGAATTAATGGTCCTTCTTTAAAGTTCTGTTTCATCCCCCACCTTTTTTTTTTTTTAACAAACTTTCTCCTTATCCGTGACAGTCTTTAGGGGAAATTACTGCTGCCAACACACTTCCCACTGCTGCCATCAGGCAGTTTTGATGCAGTAGGAGAGAAGATGTGGTGTGTGCCTCTAAGATCAAAAGAAGTGCCGACTGTCTCTTGAGACACAGATCTTCTAACCCAGTTCCCCTCACCCTGGCCCTCTCCACTGCACACAGTGTTCCCTCCAGAAGTCAATATTGGCTACTAAAGTTAATGTGCTGCTGTAGAACTGTACTCTCAAGTGGCTAGACTACAAGTGGGGATTGAAAATGAATGATCATAACCAATTGTTAAGGAAAATTCCCTTTTAAAGTTTCAGAGTGAGATTAATAACTTTAGGTTTGCATACTTGGCTATTACACTCAGAGTAATGCAATATTTAAAAGTTTAAGCATTTAGTGCTCAGACCTGTGCAATTCCTGTTGATTTTCTGAGCCTTACATAGAAATTTGATGGAATTACATCAGAATTATTAAAAACACATCCATTGATGAAATACAGAATTTGGGAATTTTTCCTTTTTTAAACAAAAAAACCCCCGTAGGCATGTTGAATATACACAGATTCCCTATACCAAGAAATAAGTACCAAAAAGTAAGTACCAAAGTACTTTTAAAAATTAACTTTCATTTAAAAATAGAAAAGCCACCACATGCTTCTAGCATACCTTTGCCAACTTAAGAACATATGCACGTCCAAAAATGAAAAACATAAAAAAAAACTTATTCCCTTGGGAAGAGTATTGCAATAATTCCTGAAGTACTATTTTTAAAAATGGAAAAAGAAAGATTTCTACTTTCCTCACCAATACATCCTTGGCCATCCTTTTATTTTCTACAATAAATAGATCATTCAAGCTTTAAAGATGAGGTCCTAAACTCACCACAAAAAAAGCTGAAAGAATTTTGATTTATGACAGATACCTGCAAAAATACGATATTCCTCAAATGTATTGGATAAACTTAATGAAAACTTCTCCTATTGGTTATTTATGAATTATTCCCAGGTCTGTATTTCTCCATCACTTTAAACAAACAAGTTTCTGGACAAGGACAACAAAGATCAGACCACATAGAGAAATTCAACATGATAAGAAGTTTCATTTATTTGAAGTTTAATTTCCTTGAGGAAGAATAAAAATAGATTTGAGGAGCCTCACTAGGAGTGATGATCTGAAGAAATAATGAGAAGACATTCTGTCAGAAGCAGAGCACTCTGTTCTGCTGGAATTCAAAGAATAGATGCAAAATCAGGAATTGTGCAACTGCTGTAACACAAAATATTTGTCACATACATTGAGTGGCCTTAATACACCTAAATCCTAACACTGTCATCTGCATCCTTTTATTGCTAAAACCAGTGTAGAAAACGATCCCCTTGTTATCCAATATTTCCTTTCCTTGCAAAGCAAGGGCACAACCCTTATAAGTATCAATTCAGCTGTATATCCAGTGCTATAATTGCAGCAACACTCTATAAAAAGACATAGCAGTAAGAAAGTGAATGGCCTGGAATTTCTCATCTATTCTATTTTTTCAGGGCAAACCCAAGTTTTCAGTTACACTAAAAATCTGTTCGAAACATCTGGATATCTGTGTTTCAGATGATACACTTAAAATAATCTAAAATACAATCTTGTAAAGAGAAAATTATTTTCACAAATGTTTTGAAGACAATGATCTAACTTTTTGAGTATCGTTCTGTTTTGAGAATGATACCCTAACATTTGTAAATAAGCATATTTTTATATTTACTATGCTATTCTAATATTCAATTTCATGAAAAAAACCCAAAACAACAAAACCAAACCACTTCTGCATTCCAGAGGAGGTTACAAATGATTCTGCAGAAGAATCCATTCAAGTCTTTGGCAGCATATATACATGTTTGATTTAAGAAATAGAAGGAATGCTGGGCTGCTGCCATCTATAATTTTTGGTAATATCTATGTGCTATTAAAATTATGATCATCTGGAAATATCTTCTAAATAGCTACATTTACTAGACCAATAAAAAGGAGTCATAATCATAAAGAAATGTCTAGCTCCATATTAAACATATATCACACAAAGTATCGACATATTGATTTTAAATAATTTACAGTTCCAGATAATTGCAAACCTAGATTCCACATTGCCAATAATAGCAAAGTAATGCATTTTAAAATCCTTTTATAACCAAACTATCCATTGTTTTAGCTTCAATTCCAGCTATTAAAGTTACCAAAAAAATCCACACATCTCTTTTACTGCTCCATATTGCAGCAAGAGAAGAGACTTCATTACTTTTCAGACTGGCATGTCAATATTTATTTAAAGAACTTTACAGTTGTCAGGAGAGTCCTTGAAGAGGTGTCCAGAACTCAGAAACTGGAAATCTTATTGCACAGTGAATCTCTTGTTAGTCATATCCTGGATTCCTGCAGAAATTCCCATTTCATTAGGAGAGCCCAGCAATGAGATGGGAGGCTGCAATGAGACAATGGTCTCATATACACAGAAAAACTGAAAGGAAGCAGAAGCAGCATTTGAAAGAGAAAAATTTTTCTAATTATCCCGCAGCAGTCTTTCCCTCTAATGATTTGCGTCTGTTATCTAAAAGCAAATACAAAAAACCTGCCTAACAATATGACAATAACATCTTCTCAAGTTTTATGTATCTAAAAATAGGGAAAATGGGATTTTTTTTTTATTTGATTTTTTTTTTTTTGTCATATAGTTTTCATAGTAGCATCAGCGTATTTAGCCTTGAACAGTCTCAGCTCTCTCAGCCTCTCCTTGTAGGACAGATGTTCCTGTTCTGCAATGATCTTTGTGGCCCTTCCCTGGGTTCATTCCAGTATCTGCCTGCCTCTTGTACTGAGAGCCCAGCACTGGACCTAGGTGTGCCTCACCACAGCTGAGAAGAATAAAAACCTCTCCTCCCTTACCCTGCTGTCAGCACTCCTAACCAGGGTTACACCCAGATTCCCCTTCTCATTCCCTCAACTTCCCACTTTACTACAGAGCCCCTCATTTTAAGACCTGCTATTTTGCATGTCACAGATTATTTTGTAACAGCCCAAGCTACTTCTCTTGGATTTAAGTTTACATGAAGAAGTTATTTTCCAGTTGTAATGTCATTCTTTGGTACATTTCCAATACATGTATTTACTATCTATTTCTATTTGAATAAAATCATCCTTTATGTATTAACTTTCTAAAAAGAGCACAGGTGTAGCTTTTACTTTTTTTTTTAAACTATTTTTAGGTACTTTCACTATTTTTAAATATATATATGTTCTGAGGGCTTTTAGCATTTTGGTTGCTCACTTGACATTAAATGGCACTACTGATTCGTAGTCAAGCAGTTGTTTCTCTCACAATGTCTTGTTCCTAACACAGCAGTGGAACAGTGGGGATGGTAGGTTGTTAAGAAAAAAAAAGTAATTCTCCCTTTCAAGATCTACAGATATCTTAACAAAAAAGTATTCCCAACAAAGTCAATGTGTTGTAAAACATGCAGTCATGTTAACTTATTTCACATTCTTAATCAATAACTGTATATGAAAATTAGTTTTAGTGTATTCATACCAAAATATTCCTCTGTTATTGCTGTATGTCTCCAACAAAAATCATAAACCTCCATATCAGCCACCTAATGAACAGCAAATCATAAATATCTAGTAGCTAATAAGAATCCACAACTGAAAATTCTGTCCAGACTGTACATTAGTACATTTAGATACTGTAAGGACAGATTTGTTTCACGCTTCACAGGCAAACAAAGGCTCTGACTTCAAAATCCTTGGCCACAACAATCTGTTCCTCTAGGAATGTCATTCCCTTTCAGGGCTCTGTGTAAGCAGCAGTATCAGTCTTTTTTGGTGCAGGGTCTGTGCTAAACTAAGACATCACTAATAGAAAAGGGAAGTAATGGGAAAAACATGAACACAAAAAAAAAAAAAAAAAATCAGGATTTCTCTTTTTTTTCTTCCTCATACTTACTCACCTTGTTAAGAACTATAAGTTCTTTTTTTAATTTTTATTTTATTTTGATTCTCCTTTAAATGAAACCCCAAACTGTTGCTCTTCCATTTAAAGACTGTCATTCTAGTGTGAGGAGAATGACTGACCAGCACTGTTAAATAATCTTTGTATTGCACAGATGTGGCTCCCATTTTATAACACCTGGTTTGTGAGACAGTTGGTTGTTCAGTTGTTACTTGAATACTCTTCCTAGCTGCATCATGAGAACTTATTATTGGTTTATTTTCATCTACTGCTGCTGAACTATATCTTATCTACTCTAGCTTCGTATTTTTATCCCTTTCCAACTATATTTTTTAGATTAGACTGCAGAGACGCCCTATGATGTTCAAACTCTTGGATCCCAGCCCCCCAAATGCCGCACACCTCTCTTTTAAAGGTTTTCCATCAAGCTGAGAGTGAAAGACAGACACAAACAACATGAAGCAGAGCCACTGTCAGACACTGACAGTGCAGAGAAGTTCAGACAGATAGATAACAGATCGTAGGGTACTAAGTACCCTACAATTTATTGAAGCAAATAGGGGAGAGTTGAGTGGCAAATTGCCTACGCTGTTCGCAAACCAGCAGGCGACCCTGTTTGCCAGCCGTCCAAATTGCTTCTGGGCAATTTGGCACATTTCTACTATGTTGTGCTATTTCTTATGGCATGACTTCGAGTTTTGATCATTCCCTGTTGTGCAAGATCTTTCCAAACACTCGTAAAACTTCTAAGAGTGATGGTAGTAACAGTGGAACACATGGAAATCATTAGCCGATCAAACAAGCATTGAAAGTAATTTGAATTCAGACAGAAAAATAACTGTTTTCAAAAGGATTCAGAAATGCACTAAATACCAAAAGAAAAGAAAATAAACTAACAGCTCAACAGAACTCTACCACAGCTGAGAAGAGATTTCTATCTTAAAGAACAGAGCACAGGAAATTTTTGAGAAAAGTGGTATGAGAAACAAAACCTTCTTTTGCATATGGAAAAAGATAAATGTGGAGGAAAACACATAACGACCAAAGGAAGATAAAAAGAGAGTTTCATTTTAGGATGTAGTTTCTTTACTTGTTGATGCATGAAAGGTTACTCTCAAATTATGGCAAGAATTCTTGCTGAATTCCAAGTCAGGAATCCAGGAAAAGGAATTTCATAGCTAGAGTAGTGTTGGGCCTGCTGATATTCCTCAGCACTAACCTGATATGCACTTTTGTTCTGAGAAAATAGTGGAAACGGCAGTATATGAAGCAAACTCCACTATGATTTTGTGATTAATTTCTGTGCCTAATACTGCATGTGTATTCATATTGACACTAAAATCAAGCACAGATTACAGGAGCAGGTAGACAGAAAATAAACTGTAGTGGTGCTTAATGTAAAAAAAAAAAAGTACAAAAATCCAAGCTGTCTTCAAAAGATAAAAAGCCATCTAAAAGATGAAAATATTCAGACACAAAGCAGAGTGTATTTATAAACACTGTACTAGAGGCCCAATGGAAATGAATTTCACCTGTCCAAAAAGGTTTATGAGGACAATAAGAGACACTCTCTCTAAAACACCAGGTAAGAAAGCTTTTGGAAGTAAAAAGGCTATTTTGCAAAAGGTGCAGTTATGCCTAAATCAAGCAATGGAGAGGATTATAAATGTTGACAGCTTAAATGCAAACACTAGGCTAGCCCAAAGGGATTGAGAAGTGATTTGAAGAAGACATGAAAATTAGTAAGCAACCATTTTTCTCAGGAAAACAACATTGCTACAGAGGGCAAACAGAAAAATAGAAGAATGAGCAGATAAAATAGAACACCATAAGAAAGCTGAAGGATTTTCTCATATTTGGATTTATCAAGAAGACTGCTTGTGTGCTAAATTTTACTTTTTTTTTAGAAGAATGTGTTTGAGGAACTCTTTGAAAATCAAATATGAGTACAAATTCTTGCAGAATAAACTGACAGGTGGTACAGTGACTAATCATTATTTGCCTAAGGTCTTTAAAAACTTGGGGATAAAATATCCAAGCTACTAACTCTATCAGGAACTTATTTCTAAATTGCTTTGATGGCAAAGACGTAACAATTTTTAATAGGTTTAGGGAAGATCCAAGAATGAGGAATGCCCTAAATAAAATAATGTAGATTGATATGATAATTAAGAAAGAGCCTAAGTATCTTCTGTAAAGGGAAGTCATGCTTTCCAAATATATTTCTTTGAAGGAGTCACTGAGCAAATAGACAAAGGAAAGTAAATTATATATTCTAATTCCATATTTAAAAGACACGTAATAAGGTCTCTCGCTGACACTCACCAAGGAGCTAAGCAGCTATACAATCACAAACCAGGCCATATCTGAGCATTCTACAGGTTCACCTGTCGTGTGATTGTGCTCCATCAGGAGCTGACTCAGTGCCACAAGGCTGATACTCTTTTGTCAATAGTTTTAACGCTTGTTTGGCAATTCTTCTGCTTATAGTGAATTGACATTTATAATGTAAAATAGATAATTACAAAAATCTATGGAAATTCTCTCTTTAACAAAACTTAAGCTTTTCTTTAGCACTTCTCTGGCTTTACTGGCACCCCCAGCTATGGACGAATTTTCCATAATCCAAACTCGTATGTATGCAATCATATCACTGTAGCCACTCAAGAGTTTGGGAAAAGGACATAATATCCATGGCAAACAATATCAAAGAACGGAAAATTACAAACCAACCAACTCAATTAAAGCAACTGGCTGAATGACAAAACCAAGAGATATCACAGGCAACACATACCAAAGACATAAAAGGATATAGCACTAATTAATCTACCCTGACAAAAGTGTGGGATTGGACCTGAGGATATGGATATTACATGCCTAGGTAAAAGTATGTGGATAAATTAGCTGGATAGATGTCGATGCATAGCAATATGATTTTACCATACACCATAAGAGATCAGGAGGAGACCTGCTGGCTAAAGGAGTATGTTAAGAATCAGCTGCTGTTTTATTTGCAAAATAAAATTGGGATACTTTCAGCATAATCCTGTCAAAGCATCCACATAAAGGATGCACAAACCATTCGTTCGGATTAGGAGTCACACTAGGAGGTGCTCAAGCAGTGTCGTCTCTGGCAGAATTTAGCCAAAGCAGCCAACCCCCCACCAAAAATTATGATATTGTCAGTTCAACACACTTCCATTGGCAACAGAAAAACTGGATCATAGTTGGACTAGCTGTTCTTCAAAATCAGTATGTTGGAACAGGAAGTTCAATCTTTGTATCAAAGCTGAAAAAGCAGGCAGGTATTTTCTCTTTCCGTTTAGCTTTCTTAAAACACATTCTTTTAGCGCTGCCAAAGCATAGATTTCAATATTCTAAAATTATAACTCCCTCTTTCTTGAGCAGTTCATTGTTGCACTGCTTCATTTCTTTAAGGATTTTACTAATCCAAACCAAAACTACCTTGGTTATAAAATTTTTATAAAGCTAATTCAAGCTTTTTAGTATAACATTAGGTAAACATTACTTTCTCCTATATTAGTGAATACAGAAGGGGGAATTATGTTTCCACTTCTTTGCTCTACTTCTTGTGGTTCTTCATAATGGAAATACAGAAGGAAAAATTTATATAAGCACACACACATATAATATATATATATATTTCCAGTGGAAAATCTCATTGACCATAATACAGAATGAATGATGACTTTATATTCTTTAGCTACAACCAACATATTCTTTACATCTCTAATTTAAACCAGAACATCAGCCCATAAATAAAGGGGTAAGAAAAACACTGGGTGAAAACTTGCTGAATATTCTGGTTGGTCTCTCTGCTTTAAGAAGTGAGCAACCCTGCCTAACCTATTCCTGACAGAGACAGCCATAACTTTTTCTTAAAATTCTCCCATACCGGAGACACTTCAACATCCTTAAACTGGTAGCAAAAAAACCGCCAACAGTTCTTCATGTTTAATATGGATATTTTGGGCTTCAGATCAAACCTACTACACTCCTTACCCCTTGCTTCGTATAAAAAAAAGAAAAAAGTAATTTCCTTCCACCCTTGTAACCACTGAGGAGCAAGGAGGAATATTTCAAGTGTTACAAACTCCATATCAGTCACTCCTCTACATCAAAGAAGACTTTGCTAGAGCACTTCCAGTGGTCAGTTTTTTAAACTGGTATTTCTTAGTAGATCTCATCCCCATCTGTCAGTGTCAGAGCAGGGACCAGGTTCCACTCAGTGATGCCCAGCAATGGGCCAAGAGACAACAGGAAAAATGGAAGCACAGGAAGTTCCACCTGAACTTCTGAGGAAGAGCTTCTTTGCTGTACAGTGACTGAGAACTGGAACAGCTCTGGGGTGACCCTGCTTGAGCAGGGAGGTTGGACCAGATGACCCTCTCTGACCCCTTCCAACCTTACACATTCTGGGACTCTGTGTGTTCTCTGGTTTACACAGGTACAGAATCTAAGTCTGGCACAAGGCTGTTTCAGCTTAGAAGTACTGAACAGAAGTGAAATTATTTGTCATGAGACAAGAGTACTGCTCCTCCATACAGTGATCTGACATTTTTGCACACGTGGCACTGCCTGTGGGGGTGCTTGTCTTGGTTTTGAAAGAAGACAGGTATCTGCTAAAGAGAGGCAGGGCCTCTCTTGGAATGGATAATTCAAATCCCCTTCCCTCAAATTATTATAATTTAGAAAAATTAAAACAGCTCTCAGGCAGAGATATGGGGATAGGAATAACAGTTCTTTACTAATAGGTATAACAAGGCAAACAAACAACAACAACTACAGCAATTAATAGCGAAAACAGAACCAGGGACCTTGACGGAGCTTGGTCCCACAAAACTCGGGGCAGTCTGGTCTCTGGGGACTCTAAAAAAAGGTACCAAGCTGGAACGGTGGGGTATCCCGGGCTGGTGGATCGGATGAAGTTCGGAGCGCTGTCGGTGGTCACTTGGGGGGGGCAGGGATGTTTGGCAGGGAGGGCAGTGCCGGGCCGCGGTGCAGAGCAGCTCCAAAACAGCGCCGAGGCAGTGGGACAGGGCTGAGACAGCTCCAGCAGGGCAGGAAAAGGAGAAATCAGGATCCTCTTGGGCACACAAGCAGATGATGGCAGCTCTCCCCAGGATCAGATCCCGGTGGTGCCAGTGAGAAGCTCACGCAGCAAGGGCAGCCCAGTCCGCTCCCGACGCAGACCACACCAAAAGTGCAGCTGCCCCTCAGCCCTCGTCTTCCCCGCCCCCCTCCCCCCCCCCCGAGGGGGGCGGGGAACTCCTGGAGACAAAGGGTGTAGCCAAGTGCCAGTCTCCACTCAGCCTCCATGCTTTGTTCCACCAAGCATCGACAAACACCCAGCAATCAGTTGCCCCGCAACTCCTGGGAAAAAATTCTATAGGTGAAAAAAAAAACCAAACCAAAACAAAAAAAACCAACAAACCAAACAAGTCTAACCCCCAACAGTGCTCTCACAGCCCACCCTTGGCAAAATGTCCTGGGTAGCAACAGCAATTAAGATAAAGACGTGAATGAAACTACTAAAGAGGAATCAAACACCCCAACTATGCTTGCCCTAAACCTATATTCCTAAGCAGAAAGGGATCCATCAACCAGGTTAAAAAGTGACCAGGGAGCTGCAAGGGGACTCTTGAAATGAGGCAGTCAGATTGTGAGAGTTTAATGGAAGTACAAATACAGTTCATTCTTATTAGCTGAATCTTATTCCATTCTTTTAAAGATCTTTTAATCATTTTATTCAAGATTATTTTAAATCCCAATCCTCTTTTATAGCATGTAGAGCCACTCCGTAGCTATTCCATTTGTTCACTTAACAATATATCCCAATCAACTATTCAAGCTGTTAGCAAAGCTACTCAATAATACCAGATCCTAAAAAGAACCAAGCTGAACCCACTTGTACATGCAATTTAAAACTGAGGTGTTGATAACTATTCTCTAGAAACAGTTTTATATTAATCTGTCTGGGAACAGACTTGGTGAAACAATGATTGCCAGGAATCGTCTACTGTTTCAGTGTTTTAGCTACTGTCACAAACACATAACTAAATTGACAACAAGATGGATTGCTGCTATTTTCATATTCCCTAAAATTCCCAGTTAGATATACGAGAGACTAATATTTTAGGTGTTATACAAGAGAGGCACAAAGACTAAAGAACAAAATAGAAGACTAAAAAGAATAAGAAACACAAGATGGATCCAGAAAGATGTGTTATTCCTGCAGCAGGTGGTTGTCTCACTCTGTGAATGATCCAACACTGTTGTGAACAGGTTGCCCAGAGGTTGTGGACTCCCATCCCTGGCAGTGTTCAGGGCCAGGTTGGATGAGGCTCTGAGCAATCTGGTCTAGTGGAAGGTGTCCCTGCCCATGGCAGGGGACTTGGAACAAAATGATCCCTAAGGTCTCTTCCAACAGATTCTGTGATTCTGTCAAGTCTGATGAAATAAAGGAGAATGCTGAATTACCAGTCACAAAATCCAGATGTTGGAATTACTTTCACATTTACCATGAAAGATAACATGACTAAGTATTTCATGCAGCCTCATTAAAAAAAAGTTTCAACCACTTGTATGCTTAAACTATTGTATAATTCAGTCTATTTTAAAGAACTTGTATACAACATGCATATTTTTCAGAGAATTTTCTTGGGCAAAACTCACATGCCTAACTTTTGTACAGGTGTTGGCTGAAAATATAGGAACAGCAGCTTCAGACTGAACGAAAATGCAATTACCTCTCCCCTCTACCTTTTCTACCCAAAAGGAGCTAATTTGGCACGTGTTTATACTGTTCCTTCTACAGCTGTTACTTCTCAAGATAATAAAGTATCATCTCCCCCAAACCATTTGCCTCTTTTTCGTCTGCTCTTGGCATTGATGCATTTGAGAGAAGGTAGTGCAATGCCAGCACACTCACAACAGCACTAAGCATATGATTTTGTCTGTAGCATGATTTCTTCATGCAGGAGTGATTAAAGAAATTTATTCATTAACGGTGTGATTAAAATCATAGCACTTATCTCAACATGTCTACGCATGCACAATAAATTCTATAAAGTATCATTTCTTGATTTTTCTACAATGATACATTGGATTTCTTAAGTATCAGATTTAAATAAGTTACTAATGATGAATAATTTATTTCAAATTATTCATACTTTATGATATAGCAGTTTATGGCATGTCTGTATATCATTATTCCAAGCAGTATTAATCTCAGATAGAGAAATCTAATAAATAATATCTTTTCTTTGAGACATGGAGGCCAGATAGGAATCCAGTAACTGCTTGGTAAGTTTCTGCTACTCACAGTGTCTGACAAAAGAGCAGAAAGCACCCAGAATAAAAGTAAGGTGGTTTCAGCCATAGACTTGTCACCTAAAAAACAACATCAGCTCTGGAAAGAAGTTTTATTTACCTCCTTTTTGGGCTATGATGGTTCTTACTTAGGTAACAGGATGGATAAAGTGAATAGCTAATCAAAAGTGAAACCCCCCCCACCCACAGTTGCAAGGAAGGGATGCTCACAGATCTGCAGCTTGAAAAAAATACCATAAGTGCGTTGTTATGTGATATAAAATAGCAATCTGTGAAGATATAATACACCTGATAATTAGTATCCACTAGAAAAAAAACCTGAGATTTGTAATCATCAGACCCTGGAACACTTGCTTTGAATTCTATTCCCTCTCTTGAAAACAAGGGCTCAGATTTTTAGTTCTGTGATGAGCTCAGGAACAGTGGCCAAAAAATCTGGGATTAAGTTATTTAATATTCAGGGTTTTATTTTTCTTCCTTTAGTAAAATATGACAATAATTTAATTTCCTAAAAGCAGTATTCCTAAAAATGTGCACTCAGTTTAACTACTCAGTAGCATACATAAGGAAAGCATAGGATAATTCTTGAGAAGACTTATTATAGTTTCTCTCATTCTGGTGCTTATGTAGAAGCGTAGTGTAACTAAGAGACAAGAAAAAAATCATCCAAGCTATTTTTATTAAGGATTATTTTTATTAAAGAGAAGTATTAAATCATTTCTTCTGCTACAGTAATGCACTCTTTAGACAAGTGACATTTGAAAATCCTTGCTTCATATAATTTTGAACTCTGCAAAATCACTGACTGACTAATACATTTCACAGTCCTGTTACGGTGTCTTATGGTGAGTACTTTATAGAGCCCCTGACTGCTATTATCTTCATTTATATGTGTCTATTGCATGAACTTGGCTATTCCTTTGGGCTGAAAAAGTAGATCTTCACTTCTGAGAGTATTTTATATGGTTCTATTAGGTTCACCCATTGGAAAGAGTTGTCCTGAAGGACTTACTTGGCTAGAATGAATTGCAAAATATGGCCAGAAAAGATTGTCAGATAGGAAATTCAGACACTCAAAGCACCAACAAGCTGGTGGAGGCATAGGAGCCTAGCCTAGCTTTAGTAACCAAATCAATATTTTCTTTATTTCTTTCTTAACTACAGGTCTATACACAGCACACATTAAAATAATTGTTTAAGAAATCACGTATTCCAAGCAGCTTTGTAGACAGGAAGAATGAATAATGGCAATATTTTCTGAGTGAAAAAAATCCTGTTTCTATGCAGATTTTGTGTGTGATCTGCTGTGATTTGTAGCTGAGGTTGCTGTTACTTCATTCCTTTTTTTTACACACACAAATTCACACACACACAGATTTTTAATAACTTACATTTGTTCATCATGTAGACTGATTTAAAGCAGGGAGGGGGTGGGTTGAAATTCATGACACTCACACATTCTCTGTCAGTTCTCATACCTATTTTAGTACTTTATTTGATCTTTATCAGTCAAGAATCTGAAGTTGCTTCAAAGCTTCAGCTTCGCAAAAAATAATAAGCCAGCCATAAAGGCAAACAGAAAAATCTATCATTGGAGAACAAAGTTACATTCATGCAACTGTCATCCATTTAGTATATCTAGTAAAAACCACAGGAAGAATAATCATCTAAGTTAGACTACTAAATTACACCTCCATTTATACCTGCCATACATTTAGCTGAAGCTAAAAAAAGGTCTCTTGCAGTGGAAAACATATACCATAAAAAACCCACAAAAGGCCTGATGCAACTGCTTTAACTTCATTTGAGCCATGGCATATTTCAGTTATAATAAAAGGCTGACATTAGGGCAGACAACTGATATACCCACTAAAGGGTCTGAAGAGCTCTTTGCTTTGCAAGGTTCCATAAGAAATGGTCCTAGAGTCCTGTGCAGGCATGAGTCCTACAGCACCTTTGTAGAAAAACTCACCTTTACCCAGTTACACATATAGCCAAGAACATTAAGAACTTAAAATTTAGTTTTGCATCTGAAGACCTCGTGTTTTCCCTCTGCACATGCATATGATGACATCCTCACTCATGCTAAGACCTCTGTACTATGAACATTATTAATAGTCTGAAGAAAAGGTTATATACACTTAATTTAACCCTCTAGAAGCTGGAAGAGGAGCAAAATGCAGATTATACCTTAGATGTAAGGTTTGCCTGTAAAAAGGAAAAACAGAACCAAAGAGAAATATGGAAACCCAAATAACAAATATTCAATATAGGTCCATCTTGATAAGACCTCTGCCTCTACAGGTGGGTTAAAATAGATCAGATATATCAGCATCTCTCTAACAAGGTAATCTGCCCCATTCACTGAACAAACTGACGTTTATCAAGCTTTTTAAATTTTTTCTGTTTGGGATATGGGATAGTTGCAACTCATTATCCTTATTTAGGTATCTAATGCACACAGGGATCCATCTTGCTGTCCCAAACAGGCATTCCTCCTATCTATCCTAAAAAAAAAAATAGCTGCAAATCCTGACACAACTTGATAACACTTGAAATAAATTTAAAAACCCCAAAACCAGGAGTAATTTATATTATTCTTCTACTAAGGTATCATATCTAATTAGTGGCATCAGCAAACCTAAGGAAAAAAGTGAACAGCCACTCCCCAACACAGGGATTACAAGTTGTGAGTGCGAGTTATGAGGCTCTTAACAAAATCACTCAGTAATTCAAGGTCAGCACATCCAAAGTTGTGCAAAGTTCCATGTCTCTCAGAAATAAACTTTTTTTGGAGTTGCTTTGCATTCAGAGAGTCCCAACCACAATTCCCAAGCCTACTGCGTAGAATGGGTGCTACAGGAAGGCTGGAAGAAGTATACCCATCCCAAAGGAAGACACAACCCTCAGTTTGTGAACAGCTGTACATTTCTGCAATTCCAGGCCCTGTATGTTGTGCTATTGCCTGGTAAGACCAGATCCCCCGCCAGCCAAAGCTTTAGGTTATAGATTGTTTCCCAGACTGAAGCAATCTGATCAAAATAGATCTGAAGGCTTTTAAAATAAAAACAATAAACAAGGGGTTAGTGAGCGATTAATCAGAATAATTACCACTTTAAGAAGAGAGAATTCACCAAACCAGAGCAGGCATTTGCTTCTAAATGAATTTTTTCAAAGTTCTATCAAACCTTGCCTAGGCCTTTGTGGTCCAGACAAATCTGCCATGTCCTCTGTGGACTGAAAGACTTCTCTTCACACCTTTCTGTACTTTATGTCCACTCACATAGGCTACTCCTGCCCTGGCCTCTTACACTCCACTGTCCCTCTCTCCCTGGCACCTGATCAGTTATTGCCCAAGGCAAAGAAGAGTTTTCTCCCTCCTGGGAAATCACTCCTCCCCATTGACTCAGTCAAAACATTTCTTAAACTAGTATGAGAAACTGAAATAGATAAAATAGATGTTATCCATCACACAGTGTTGAAACCTTTCAGTCTGTGGATATGAATTTGTCCAGGAAAGCTTTGATGTACAAGCTAGTGGGGTCTTCCTGCTGAGGAGGGATTGTCTACCTGAGCCAGCTGAGAACTACTTATCCTGTTCACAGCCTGCTCCAGACATGGAGCAGGCTGTGAACTTTCCATGGTGAGAGACAACAAGCTCAAGCAAACAGGCTCTGCACAACCAAGTCAGCATCTCTCACCACTAAGTTAAGCCAGTGGGAAGGGACTGCTGTCCTCAGCCCTTTGTGGCTGCTGCAGAGAATGAAGACTTTTTCTTTCCTGCAGTTCTTGCCCTGGCCCTTCATCTCAGGACACTGTTCTAATATAGCTCAGCCTCTTTCCAAAATATTCTAAAAGTCTTCCTTTATTAAATCTCCAAGGCACTATTATAAACCAAACAGAAATAGCACTTAGTCATGCTGTCTATTTTCCCCTCTGCTTTACCTTAGAGGTACAGACTTTCACCTGTCAAAAGTGCCACTGAATTTGCTGCTAGCACTGTGAGGGGTCTTTTATCATTATTATCATTCTGTAAAGGCTGACTGCCTGCAGGCTGCCTAAGGGCTGGAGTGTCAGGTTGCCTGGGTTACCCTTTCTTCCAAAACACAGCTAATGCAGAAGGACATTGAGAAAGAAGTGATAAATATTTTTAGTAATATTAAAAGTGAACACCCAGGGCTCTAAGAAAATATTTTGCCTTGAGGTGCATACAAGTACTAGTGTTGCTGTTAAACACCCTACTCAAATTGGAGCAAATGGCCTTTCATGAATTGCAAATAGAGAAAAATCCTTGCAGGAAGCCTTCTGTTCTACCCTTTTTCAAGAGCAGCAAGTCTCCATGGGGTGGACACTGATCTCCTGCTGCTGCCCTACATCCTTGGCAGTACTGTACCACAAACACTTCCTTACAAATCAGCAAATTACATGCCAAGCCCCACTGCATGCATGGGCACAAATGCCCATGCACTCAACACTACAGCACTGGATCAATAGGACTCTGTCTTGCTAGAAGCGAGTTTAAGAGACAGTCACCCTTTAGGAACCCCACAACCACCAAGTGATTCCCTGTTCATTTTGTATCCAGTTTCAATCAACAGCCAGAAATTCCCAAATGCAAGAATCCATTTGGATGGCAGTCACAACACTCTGGTCAATACATAGGTTGGTGCATAAGTTTCAATGGACAGACACGTTTCACCTCGACCTGTACACACCAAATCCATCATGCAGGGAACAGGAAATGAAAAAAATGATGGTATCTTGGCTCTTGGCTGAGCTTTTATTTGATTTAACCTGTAAATAGACAAAACTACTAAAAAAACGTATACATTGAATTAACAGACGTATTCCGCTCTATAGCTTTAGTTATTTTCATGCCTACTGTTAGTAAGGCAATTTGATTATGGGACAAAAGTTTGCCAGCTGTTTCTTTTTTTCCCCCTGAATCTTCAGTCTTCTCTATGCTTGTGATATTAAATTCTTTAATTATATAATTACTTTTTTTAAAATTTATTATTAACTGCTAACTCATTTTCCAGGGGGAATGATATTGTCTTGCAATAAATTAGAGCTATGTAGCAATAAAAGTCATATCAACAGCATTCTTTCCTATTAAGGATTATGGCTCTTCCTGTTGAGAATGATGATTACTAGCAAAAAGAAATTGTAAAACTGAAAAGAAGAAAAAAAAAAGATGACAGCATTTAAGGCAGGTCTCAAGAACTGGATTCTTTAATTACATACTGCTGTGTAAATTTAGGAAAGTCCCTGAAATAAACGGGAAAAAAATTATCACTACTTCTTAATTTCATTTGTGGCCAAACCCTGATGTCCAGCAGCTGAATATTCTCATCAGGAAATTGTGTTAGTGCCACCTTGTTTCTGACCTTCACAATGCAAAGTACACCAAGATGTGGTCACATTTTTAGTGATTCAAAGTGGTGCCCATTGGTTTTCAGTCTTATCATCTCATAGCTGACACAAAACACCAGTAATTATTCTACTTTGACTTACAAACTTGTTGTAAAAAAGAAACAACTTTTTAAAGTCAAATATTAGAAACATCACATGTGGCAGTAAAGAAAAAATCCAGAAAAAATGGAATTCCACCTTCAGAGCAGGATTTGAACAGCAGTCTAGAAACTGAAATGAACATATGGAACTAGAGAGAAAAACCAAGAATGATAATGGCTGCTTTTTAAAGCTATTTTGTACCTCAAGTGAGGCAAAAGAGAAAAAAATACACACTACTTTAAAATACTTCAGAATGCGAACACTTAAGGAAGCCTAGTCTTGCTTTGCCTTTTGAATACTCACATTTGCATTGCAAGTACAACATTAATATCCTTTTCCTTGATTTTGAGATTCAATAATACCGTTCCCAGTGGAAAAGGGATGGCACCTGACTGCAGGAATTATTTTGCTTTGCCACTTTATATGGACAGTACCAAGGCAACATTTTCTTCTGTTGCATGTTCAGCAAAACACAGTGCCTGTACTCTGGATGTCCAGGTACAAAAATAGCTTTTTCCTTTGTCAAAGCAGTATTGTCTGTGCTCCTTAGTGCCATTTTGACGTGGTGGTAGAGGGTGGTAGCTGAGCTGCCCTTGAAACAGGATGATGTTTCTTGCAAATTCATCCAAGAGGCAAAGTTTTAATAGATTAATTAAACTTGTCAAACTCTTTAAAAGCATTTTTCCCCAAAGAAATTTATCACCTATGAAGTAATGAGCTAAAGTGCAATAGCTAATTACCTGCAGAACATCAGAAGTACAGAGCCTTTCACTGTAGGGTTACCCTGTTGCATTAGCCTATGAATCTGAAAAATAACCCATCATAATGTAGGAGATATATTAAGGAGATATCTTAAAATAAGGCTCCATAATGCTCCTCCAAAACCAGTCATACTATAAGTTTTAGAGAAACTAAATTTCCAGTACAACCATGCCTAATATCATTTTATCTAAGTTTTGTTGCCCGTGAGCATCCTTCTTTGATAGCCTTCAAATTTGTCTATTTACAGAATTGCAAATTACATGTGCACACCTCCTGTACTTGGTTCCAGCTTTAGATCCTTGTGAGGAACTACAAGACATTTGATTTCTGAACATATTCATTGCTACTTTTGCTTTTTACCTCTTTCTGTAAAGAAAACTTGATCAATGGAAATCAAAACATAGCCAGACTACTCGCTTGGGGTAAGTTTCAACTACAAAACTTTCCTCCTCACACACACAAAAAAACCCCCAAAACCCACCAAACCAGAAAACCTCCAAAACTGAAAAATTGCCTAAAGACTAACAAAAAATCCCAAATTGAGTGGTCTTATTGGCTGAGTAAATGCATTTAAACCAATCACACTATTTCAGTGACTGGCGCAGTCCACACTGTTGGGATGCCTTCATGGAATACACACCTAAGCTTTCCTCTCAAAGTTATTTAGGATTTGCACGTGTTGAGGGCATCAATAGGTTTAAAGATAAAACATTCTATAAAGCACATATTATTATTGATTTGGTTAAAAAAAAATTACCAGATTCTATGCAAAGACAGCCTGTTTCTCTCTCATTATATGTAACATTACACAAAGTATATGTCATATAGGGGTGGAATTATAAGAACATCTGTCACTTTTCATATTTTTGCTTTGACATAAACTAGTATTCAAATGAAAATTAAATATTTTAGCGATTTTATTAACTTCATATTTAGTAACTGTGTCAAAAGTGCTTTTTCTTCTCTCAGAGATATTTTAGGGATTCTCAAGCTATTCATGCAACTGATACACATTTCATGTGGTCTAATAAAAAAAAATGTTCCTGAAGCAGCTGCTTCATTTTTCATATCTCCCTACAATTCTTATTTCACTAGTACCAAGCTGTTGCCAAGAAAAATATTAAATTTTCATATAAACTTCTGCTATGCATTGTAAAATGTACTTGTGAGAGATAGACATTTTAGCTAACAATATTTTACCCAATATCCTTTGCACAAAAGGATTTTTTTTGAAGAACACATCCTCTCAGCATTCCATTCAGATCTACTGATATTTCCTTGAGTGATGTCATTAGTATCTGTTATATTTTTCCACCCTATAAGTTAGCTCATGATTTGTTATGCAATAGCAAGTTTTCTTGCATTGTTTAAGCTCCAAACTATTTTTTTTCTGGAAAAATAAAACTTTTAAATTGCTTCCTTATGAGAATAGATTATGCTTGCTGTCAATAGCAAGGAAAAAAACCTCACAGGTTGTATTGCTGAGCAAGCTTTAAGTGTAGCAGGTTAAAGCAGCTCTAATATCAACACATGCTTAGTTAAAAGTGTAATCTCATGCAATGTAATTTGCTGCAAACACTGAGTTTTACTATAGGGTATACACAGCAATATTTACAACTTCTCACACAAAGCCATTTAACATGATTAGCACAGCAGATGCAAAGTTTCCTGGTCTAGTCCCTAACCAAGAAAAATGCAGTAGTACCCAAAGCAAGCAGCAACACCAGCATTTCACAAGAAAAGGATCATTGCTGCACACAACAACTCCACCAACTAGGAGAATAGGAGAATGTAGGAGAATTATTTGTTTTTTATTTTTTTTTTAACATCTTATCCAAATGTCCCAGGAGAGAGAGAAATTCCATGCAGATGATCAGATCAGCACAAAGACATACTACAATATAATGGGAAGGAAAGGGAAAGCAGCAAGTATGGAACTGAAATGGTTAAAATCAAAGATACATAATCTTAAGATCAATACCAAAGGAACAATGGGAGGATGATGTTGGAGTGGTCTCAACAGTTAAGCTCAGTAACTTAGGCGGCTACAAATGGCTGAGGTTTTACTGTATCACCCTGGTATGCAATATAAGAAAACCGGCTATGAATAAACTGAGGCTTGAATTACAAACCCCTCCAAGTCAGCCATAAATACCACATTTCTCTACTTGGTAAGTAGAGAGCTCTTCTTCCCTGCAAGAGCTACAAAATTTTTTGTATGGCATTCATCAGAAACATGTGTCTAGCACAGCATATCTTCTTTCTGTGTAGGTGCCTGTTCTGAGCCAGTATCAGTCTGGCTTTTTAGCAGGACCAGATTTAAACTGCTGCTCCAGAGACAATTCCATATTCTGCTAATACCCCTCACCTATTTTAAATACACACTCTCTGAGCAAGAAGAACCCCACAAACCCCAAATCTTGCTTTTTATTTAAGTTTTCCCTTTGGAGTGCCAGGTCTCAGAAAAACTTTCAGATACAATAAGTTAACTTCTTCCCTTCCTTTTCCAATAAAAATCACGTGAACATATGTGTTTAGAGTAGCTGCCAGGCCAGGCATTTCTATCATTAAGATAAACTGGAATTACAGATGTTAAGAACAGATAGGGAAGATAAAGAAGGGGGATGGAGTAAGGAGCAAATAATTTATTAGTCTACTTTCTAGACACTTGTTTTATAATTGAGACAGGCAACAATGTCCAAAGAGGCTGAAGTAAGCGTGGGCTGAAATAGTGCTGGCAATGCCATTCCTCAGGATATGTGTGAAAGACCCAATGCACTCTGACTGTACAGACAACATTGAAGTGAATTTGTTTTATGCAACTTCAGGTTGTTGCTGAAATATCAGAAATACCACTGGAAATAAAAAGGAAAAGAAAAACAAAAAAGCAGGAAAATCCTACTCAAAAGCCACAACTCATCACAAACTGCTCCTACAGACAAAATGCAATTAAGTTTATATCAAAGAATTAAAATCAGAGTTTACAGCAAGAAATTAAGAACTTTTTTTTTACATAGCAAGAAATTAAGAACTTTTTTTACATACATCAGCTTATTCTTTTGCCTTTCAAGACTTTTTTTCCTTCTTCCTGTTATTGAGGCAAAACAGAATCATATACTGTTTATGACACATGTATATATCTTCACTTTGCTTTAATTAAAGGGACTCCCTAAGTGTTTTTTCTTTTTTAATCTCTTCTCACAAAGAACAAACAGAAGTAATTTTTTTTTGTTCATCCATACCTGAAAAGTACATGGTCATTTCTGCATTTGTAAAATGCATTTCAAGGTCTGTCCTGTTTTTATAAGGCAAGAGCCTAATGGAAAAGAGAAGGAGGTCATGAAATAGCTGTACTTTTCCACACAAGTCTGCAGAGACCTGATCTGGCCTCAGCATTCAGATCTCCAAGTGCACAGAGATTCACCCTTATCAGCATTTCTTGCAGACAATCAAATTCAAATCACCTTTTGTAATTACATTTTGAAATACTGTAACCTACTTTCTTCCTTTCTTTCTCCCCTCCTGCAACCACAAGGAGTTGCCAATGTGAACACTTCCTTTATTGAGATTTTGGGAATTTTACTCTTTCATAGCTATCAAATCCCCGACACTTTGCTATCCTTATGGACAGGAACTGCTCCAAGCAGTGTCATAACGAATAAAAAATGAAAGCTGTGTGCCCAGCTGCAGAAGTTCTACCTTTAGTCACCCACCACCTGTATTTACTTTGTGTACACACACCAGACACATCTTCACAAGGAATTTTGCAGGACAATATTTCATCATTTCCAATAAAACCTCAAAGTTAATCAATCTGCTTCTTCTCTGCAACACCTGACATGTCTCTTTCTTCTGAACAGCTAATGAATCTCATTAATGTGATGAAAATTACAGGGATGATGCGTGTTTGCAGAGCTACTTGACATGAGCAAGGACAACCAACAGTACCCAGAGAATATGCAGCAGCTGGGATGTGCATAGTTTTATAAATCTCTATTTTATGAACCTTCTCCAAAAGAATATGCAGTCATATCCACTAATATAAGTGTGTTTTGCAGCTACAGGTGTACATTGAGCAACGACACAAAGCCAATATGTCAAGTTATTTACCAAAACCCTCAAATACTAGCCCAAACACAAATTTTTGTGTTAGTTTTTCAGTATGTCTAACATTCACTTATACAAGACTAATTTTATTTCAGGCCTCTACACCTAAATTTGAGTATTTAAGTCTACAAAATTCAAGATTTTTATTTAATCTTTAAATTCAATTCTAAAAAACTCAAGAGGGACTTTTCACAAGGGTGTATATACTGATAGGACAAGAAGGAAGGGCCTTAAGCTGAAGGAGGGTAGGTTTAAATCAGCTGCTAGGAGGGAATTTCATGTTGCCCAGAGAACTTGTAGACTCATTCCTCAAAGTGTTCGATGCCAGGTTGTGATTTCTTGGGAAGGCTGACCTGGAACAGAGACTGGACAGAGCTAGAGAAGGTAAAGTAGATATTTATTGAAAGGCCTTTAGGATACACCTTGGGCACGACAAGAGCCTTGTCAGGGCTATACCCAAGGTGGACTTAAAATGGTCACAAAATAAACGGCCAATCATGAGGTCTCACACTTTTATAAGTTTTGGTCCATTTGTATATTGGGGTTTAATTGCCCAATTACAGCTTCAGGTTTTGAGGTCCCAACCTTCTTGTTTCTCTCTTCAGTCCACTGTTGCTTATGCTTTTGGGCCTGAAAGTTGTACTAATTGTGCTTGGTCTTCAACAGGAAAAGGATTTGTCTACCTACTCTGTGAAGAGATCTTACTAGCACTTAAAGTGAGGCTCAGAAGTACACCCCTAAGCAGCACAGAATCTGTAAAACATTAAAGCTAAAACTTAGGGCATTAGCTGGACGGGGCTCTGAGCAACCTGGTCTAGTGGAAGGTGCCCATTCCCATGGCACAGGGATTTTGGAACTAGATGAGCTTTAAGGTCCACTCCAACCCAGATCAGTCTATGATTCTATGAAAACAGGTTAGAAGATGCCAACTTTAATTCCTGCCTCAGTGATAACTTTTCTATCGAAACCAAGAAGTAATTTTTAAGCAGAAAGTAGAAGTCACATCCATTTATGGAAACTGCATTGCCCATCACCTGTTCTCCATTAAGTTGATGATAAAGTTTATAAATCACTTATAAACTAGCAAAAAACCCCTCCAAAACTACCCCTGAAAACAATAAAAGATATACAGACTTTTTCCTGTAATGGATGTGAATATTTTTAATGCTTGATTCATGATACTACCTATGAGTTGTACACTAGATTATGAATATTCTTGTAACACACAATGTAAAATATACAACACATAATTTTGTCAATATTATATATTATATAGTATAGTTTTGTAACATAGATTTCTTCTGCATACAGATTTGTGAAGGTTTTTTTTGCAAATATTTGTAAATAAATGCAAGCATTTATAGGCCAAAAAATTAAAAGTATGTATCAAAACACACTAGTCAACAACAAAGAGAAGAGTAAATAGTCCTAAAGGTGAAAAAAATCCCTTCTAAGAGCAGCAATTGAGTGAAAAAAAGGCTGTTTTCTAGGAGGTCTAACATCAGGATTTGTTATCATTTAAATACCTGCTCTAATACATTTAGTGTTTTGTGCTACGTTCAACAAGATTAAGTGATCATACAATCTTTCATCTCAACTCTTTATTGGAAATCTCACAACAAGCCTCTTTCTTGCCAAAACATTGTCCCATGGTTCATGCATGATGCTAATTCCAGCTGAAAGAATAAATCTGTTTACCTAGGCATAACAGGAAAAGTGCTGTTCATCAACTAAAGGATTCCCCAAGGAATACCTGTATTTTTTTTTCCTAGACTTCTATAATTTTTTGAACAGTTCCAACTCTACACCAAAAGCCTGGATTATGAAGTTCTAAGACACTCTTGAGGCCTTTGACAGAATGGATAGGACTGCAAATATTGCTAGCTCTACAGTCAAGGAGACAAAAATCAAAGCACCTTATAAAAGGTACCAAGTTCTATAAGTATTAATTACAAAACAATTTTGCTTTTTAAAACTTTTCTGAATGATGACTAGCAGGTGGAAAGACTAGCAATTCAAGTGGACTGAACCTAGAGTGCTTCAGAGCACACTTGAATGATGCACTTAGTAAATGTGAGAATAATACAAGCCTCCCAACGTGTGGATGTGTGCCAACTCCTAAGTTACACCAAGAAGGAGCACATGTGAGTATAGAACTCCATTTTTCAGTTTCTCATGACTGCAGAAAAGACATTCTACAATTATGACACCAGGAAGTAATTCATCACTTCTAGTGTGTCTTTAGCCTATACATCTTCTAAAGCAGTTTCTACCCAAAAGCACTAATGCCCTGCCTTGGCTGCACCTGGACTTACAGTGACAAAGAGGGATCTTCAGTTTCTAGGCTGGACACAAGAATTTTTCAAGTCTAGTCTCTCACTGTATATTGCATTCTAAGGGTTTTTTTATTTATTTTTATGCCAATATGTTTAAAGGTTCAAATTCACCATTAAGTTACATGGGAATGTATGGGAGCAGCCACATTGAGGTCTTTGGAAAAAGTAACACTGACCATCAGCATCAGGCAGGGAATTTGTCAGCATACTTCAATGTGGACATCAGTTGTAGATAAATGATAGTTAAATGTCTTTCACACTCCCAACACAAGTGACATTAGGAGCTGAGCTAAGCAACTATTTTGTTCTGTGAAGCAAAAGCAGGGTAAATACTATGCTGTGCTCCCTGAAGGTAAAATTCAGGTTAGTGTAAACCTTCTTCAGCTGATGTCATCTTAGACTTTGACTCTAACACAAGATCTAAACACAAGGCTCCCTTTTTTCAGGGTTGAGCCTAAACTAATGTATTGAAAAAATAGCCCATGTCACCCTGCTTTTACCAGTGCTTTAAAAGTCAGTTCACCTACCCACTATTAAATGAAGGCAAAGTGCGTTTAAACTTGGATATCAGGCATTCAAGAACAATTTCCTAATCCATAAGAAGGAATTTATTCAGGGTGCATTTTCAGTCTAGTTACATGAAAAATGGGTTCCAGACACTGCTGGAATGGTCCCTTGCTCTACAAAGGGACACCATAAGCACTCAGGAAAACCCCAAATAGCTGATGATTTTAGCCACCTGTTTAAGAGACAGAGATCCCATTCCCAGGGAGCATGCTCATTTCCAGATTATTGCATAAAGGGCAATGACACAGCAGCTTCTCAACTCTTCTTCAGTACCAGTCTGAGCCTGCTCATGTGCCAAGAATAAATTTAGTTAAAACCCAAACCATTTTACATCTACTACAGTTTAGACCACATCTTTTCATATCCAGTCTTGCTTAAATAAAAACATAAATTTAAAAAAAAACCAAAACCCACAAAACTAGGGATTTTTGTTGCTGGTTTTTGTGTGGTTTGGGGTTTTTTTTTGCTGATGAGAGTTTTTTTGATTTTGTGTTTGAGCTTGTTTGGATTTGGAGTTTGTTTGTCTTCCTCCCAATTGTATGAATTGTATGCTAGGTCTCTGAATCCATCTTCACACACCTACCAACTAGAACAAAACAAAGCTCCAAAACCAATGAAAGAAGCATTTAGAAGCAGCTATATCAAAAATAGCTGTGGCTGATGTTCTGGCCTTAATTTGGATAAATTCTTCACTTTTTCTGAAAAACAGGCGCAGGACTAGGATGCATCCTGTTATTTTCAGCTTTTTCTGCAATCTGAACAGACCTCCTGGTATCGCTCATTTGCCAGGATATAAACCTCTAGATTCTCTTAACATCTCTCCTGCTAGCATTTTGGAGAACTCTTCAAAGTTAGTTTCTTTTTCAAGTTATTTTTCCATCCTTTACTATTATATTTTTTAATTAAATGAATTATATTAATCAGAGCTATAAAGTGTTGTTTGAAGAGCTTTATGACCTCTTCAATCATCAAATTATGTTCTTCATTTAACAGCAAGGTTTCTCCCAATAGTCTTACATTTTTATATTATTCTTACTGTTTAAGTGTTGTTAAACAATGTTTGCAGCCTATGTCCCCAAAATTTCCCTCAACAAACTAGTGCCTAGGTTGCATCCATTGTGCTGTGCTTTTCTAGAAAACCTTTTTCCTTTTTATAGCTTGAGGACCTAGGATGGAGAAAAGCACCCAAGTTTGAACATATGATTTTCCCTGCATCAAACCATTCATAACCCCAAACCCAAGAAGAACATTATGCAAATCTCTGTGGTACAAGAAGCAATTCCTCTGATCACTTTGCAACAGATCATTTCCCTGGAGTCTGTTTCAGAAGGCAAATCAAAACTTTTCTCCATGTCCCTGAAAGTCACCTTGAGCAGAGCTCAAGCTGGATAATATCATTCCCCTCTGTTACCTGCTGCTCCTCCACTTTTCTTCAGCCCCTGCTACCACCTGTCTCTGCCAATACTCCACTGAGGTTTTGACTCATGTGATTTTTTGTTCCCTTCCCCTACACACGGGTCTTGATATTTATGTCACTTGCCTAATTTTGTAAGGCACTTCCAGATACATTTGGTCTGGAAGGCAGTGGTACTTAAGGGGTTTGAGATTCTTGGTTTATTTAGGGTTGTGGTTTTGTGGCTTTTTAAACTAGTTTTGTTTGGTTGGGTTCTTTGTTTTCTTTGAGGTATTTTTTGGGGAAGGGTTTTTTGGTGGGGTTTTATTGCTAGTATTGCTGTTTGGGTTTTTAGCAGGTTAAGTTGCAAAACACAATGACATTTCACCTGAGGCCTCAAGTCCAGAAAAGCACAACAGTTGTGCATTTCCATATGGATCCACCTGTCTGAACAACCACCAAGAGAAGCTGTTTCCATTGCTTCCTGATGCACAGGTGCTGGAATCAGAACAATTAAAGCACCGTTTCTGTGACACAGTTGGCTAAAGAGTTATTTCCCATTTGATTTTCAAACAAGAGTCGTAAAACAGTGTGGTATCTTCACCCAGATTCATTTCCAATTTTGAATCTACAGAGAATTAGGAATGAAATTTAGATGTGAAAATATGTATCTTAGAAAACAAAAGGGTTTGTGAACTCCTGAAGACAGAAATCCCACTGAATATAAGGTATTTAAAAGCATTATTCAAATTATCAAACTACATTTGCAAGTATAATTCAAGATGGGACTAAACAGAATATGTCAAAATCAAGTTAAAACATCTAAAAATTTAAGATCTACTCTTTTTATTTACTTGAACCATTTACAAATGCCAAATACTTGGTGTGACAGTTGGCCCAAAGACCCTCAATTTTGTCTCACGTTTTTCGTCGTGGAGACTTTGGGGGGAACGAGAGGGAAACCTCAAGAGCTGATGTAACTGCTACGAGAATTGCCATTCCTGGCTAGATGTGTTTGCTTGGGAACTGAGTTCCCGGACATACATCCTGCTGAAGCAATGGTAGTCGCAGCATGCTACACTGCCCCTGGATTCTGGACCACCTGTGCCTGAGGTGTAGCAGGACAGCTTGCCCTGTTCTCCCCCTCCCTCGCATTGTGCACGGGCCTGGACTCCATCACGGGACTTCTCCCCCCTCTGATTGTGCATTGGGCCTAGACTCACGAGATTTCTCCCCCACTCTGGAGAACTATATATTCAGCCTCAGAAGAGACCCCTTTTGAGGACCTCCCCACAGGAACGGAATCTATCAGCTCCACGAGGGTAGCGGCGTCAATCTATTGGCCGGGAGCCACGAGGATTGCGAAGGCGAACCTATTGGATTGCTGCGAGGACTCCGTCTCTCTCTGTGGTAATAATCTCATCTTTCCTATCTCTCCTTTTCTCTCTTGTTTTCATCTATATAGCTTTCCTTCCTCAGTCTTTTTTCTTGTTATTGCATATCAGTTTTGGTGGGTATATTGAATAAAGTATATCAGCTTTGGTGGGTACATTGATATTGAATAAAGTATACTGATTTTGGTTAAACAGCATTTTTGGCCTCCTTTGTACCCTAAGAAACTAAATACGAACTTAGTTCACTTTGAACGGGTTGTAACACTTGGCAAACTTAGTGAAGTTTCACTATCCTTAAATTTAAAACTGAGTTTTCCCTAGAAATCCTTACAAATTCTTCCAACTTTAAAAAACTTCTATCTTTCATGATGAGCTTTTCAACAGGAAGCAATCTTGCACCAAGCCACTCTGGGATGAGTCAGAAGGAAGTAACCCTATACCTCAAATGACAACTCATTTTTCCTTCACCAAGGCTGAAACAACACTTATCTGATGGAACAGCGTGCATCACTCTGCCTGAGTGTCAGGTCTGAAATACTGACTTCAAATATATTTTTACATTCAGAAAGACTGAAATATTGTGGGGTTTTTTGGTAATCGAAAGATTTTAACTTAGTTAATATCAACTTAGATTTGAGTAATACCTGTAATATAATTTCAGAATCACATGCTATTAGTTTTTTCTGTAAGGACCTGATAAATATTACTAATTTTTAGATTTCAGAGTTACTCAGTTTTCCCAGAATACCACCTTTTTGGATGTCTTTGTCCCATTCTGATGGGACAGCATTCTGTCACCAAGCACTTAAATGCAAAGAAGCAATTGTGCTCCCTGAAACAAGGAACTCTAAACTCCATGAGAATGAGAATCTTCTGCACAATTTACTTGTAATGTGAAAAATGCAATAAAAATAAGCAAAATGATTTTCAAATCAAGTCAAAACTGACTTCATATGACAGAAAAACACCACAAATAGTATTTCAAGGAGCAGCAGAAAGTCTATTCCTTTCTATTTGAAGTACTAATTTATGAAAACAAAAATCTTGATTTAAGACAGCTTAAGGGGGACACTCTAAAATGAGTTACCTACCCTTCTTTAGTTTAACCAAACTCTTTGCACCAATAAGGAAAAAACCCAAATACAAGTAGTGGTAAGTTTACAAAAAAAAAAAAAAAAAGTAACAGGTAAAACCAAAAAGTAAATAATTGTTAGATACAAAATTGTTACATATTATTAACTCCCTGGGGAAAAAAGGAAAAAATGATGGAGTAAGTTTAGTTAGCCAAGGACTAGAATTACACTCACTCTTGCCCCCCGGTTCCATTTTCTGGCCCCAGGCTCTTAAGGAGAGAGCAACGATTTGGGGCACAGACAGATATGGAATGCAACAACACTTTGGGGTACCCGGGATGGCAAACACTCCCCAAGCCCACATCTGCTGTTCAGCTGTGTCCATGGAGCCTGTTGTTCCCCCAAAAAGGGATCTGCTGCTCCCCAGGCGCGGTGGAACGCTCAGTGTACTTGGCAATGAGGGTGCTGAGTGACGACACCTCACAAATTTAGCTGTGCTGGTGAAAGACATTATCGCCTTCAGCTGTCTTTTTTTGCCACCCTTCTGCAAGAGGTTGCTGCCCCCACAGCATAAGCCAGGAGCACGCCGCTCGCCTTGCCCACACGCGGGTGCAAAACCTGGAGCTGCTGCCAGCTCCCACTCATCAGCGTCTCAAACTCCAAAATCTGCACTGCAGCAGAGAAGGTGCAGATCCAGATCCCCTAAGAGGCTGGGGTTGCTGAGCTGTCCCTGTCAGCATTGCTGGTGTGGCTGTCTCTACCCCATGGATCAGCTGCCTGCTGTCAACTTGCAAGGGCAAGGAAGACAAGTTTTAGCACGTCTTCCACCCGCAGACCTTCTTCACGAAACAGTAACCAAGAACTTTCTGTTTCTGTGAACATCCTCCAGCTAAACACTCCCTTTTGTAACTGGTCATGTCGAAAAAAAGACAAGATAGAGGAATTTTAAGGCTAGTAACTTTTTAGTATACATTAGCATTTATATGAGTATTTCCTTAGCACCAAAGAAAGCCTAATGAAATCAGAGCTCATCAAATCTGGGTTTCGTTTGTTATCCTCAAACCCCAGTAGTCTTCTTCTGTTATATCATACTATGCAATACTATAACTATGATATAGTATATACTACTACAACAGCCTGTACCTGATAAAAAGAAACATCTGTAAATACATTAGAACTTTCTTAGTGTTTTTTTTAATGCAAACTAAAATCCAAGTTTTCCCATTGGTACTTAAATTTTTAAGACTTCCTTCACTTTTCCTGCTCAAACAGATTTTATTAAACTGGAACAAGGTCAGTTGCTGCATGAAATATGCAGTTGAGCTTCCTCTAAAATAATATTTATCACAAAAAAAAAACTTGAATGTAGATTTTCAAGATATCTTGACAGATATGTATGTGATCTTAAAGAAGCACGGTAGCATATACTTAATTAGTGACTTAATAAACAGATTTAGTCACTCCAATTTTGCAGGTGGGTTTTCCAGTAACTTTCCTCCTGAATGACCTGTGGTACCTGCCCTGTCCCCTAAACACACAAGTGGTATCAACACCAGAGCAATGACTATGAGTTAGGTGGCTACTTATTTATTTTCCTTAACTAGTCAAAAATGCAGTAATGGAATGGAAACATCCAAAGGGAATGAAACAGACTTTTCATCAATATCTTATTTTTGTCTCTTTAAAAATATTCTCCCTCTCTTCCTGGAAGAATAAGTTTGTAGATCAGTTTTTAATAAGACATTGTATCTAGTTGATTGGATCCTTGGAGCAGCCAAGAGACTGTAGCTGCAAGAGATTCCCCTGAAGCTCATTTTGAAATTGAAAATATTTACTAGAGAATTGAAATAATATCATGGGGCTGCGAGAGATTTATCTATTATCTCCAAAAGATGCAATCCTAAGTAGACCTTTATTTATTTCACATCAGTCACGTTGTTTTATCATTGTGAGAGAAGCAGAATAAACTTATTTTAAAAAATCTCAGCCTCCCACCCACCAACTATGCTCTCAAGAAAGCAGTCTAATACATAAATACTTATCTATCAACTAAAAATGTATTGTTCATCTACCAAGTTTTAGACTGACTAGTCTCAAATTCCCATTTGGAGATGGAGGGGATGGGATTTTCCTGCTGTTCATACAGATGGGACTGAGAAATGTACCACAAGTAACTAAAAAAGTTCTACCATGCAGTGTGAAGACCCAGATCTGCTAATAGACAGGGAGAGGAAGACACAACTGCCTTTTTCCAGGCTGTGATTCCTTGGCAGCCACAGGCAGGCTCCCAGCTGCTACTGTGATCCTTTCTGTCCCTGGCACTTATCTGTCAGGAGCTCTTTGTGTCTGCTAAGCCAAGCTACTGACACAAAACTGGAAGTTCAGGTTTGCTTTCTGCTCACTCAGTGAACTGAAATGGCTTATTTGGGGTCAAAGAGGACAGAGTGAAAGGAGCAGAGGCTGCATTAAAGGTCAGTGTTTATTCTTGGCTTGTGCCATTTGGGGAGCGATGGGGACATCCTAAGCAAGCATAGATAGCGAGGGGTGACACAGGATGGAAGGAGCCTATGGCACAGCACACATGACATAATGTACTTCAGCATTGCTGCTCCTCAGATATTCTTCTGCTTCAGATTTCTTGTTACATTGTCTTGTTTTCTTTAAAAAAAAAAAGCAACAAAAAAACCTCCTCCTGCAAAACAAACAAACAAACAAACCCAGGAAAAGAAAAAGAAAAATAAAAGAAAAAACTTCTAGATGCAAAAACTTCAGCAACTCACCTTGCATCAGAATATGACCTTCTAATCTCATGTTAATGGCATAGCTCAATAGATTTTTAAATAGTATTGTAGGTAAGTGTAAGTAGATGGTCCAAGAGGTTACTACTATTGTATCTTGGATTTCTTTTATTTCCTCTTACTGTAAATGCCCTTTGCTTCTAGTACTGGTTGAAATTTTACTAGGCATGGAGGAACACACACCTAAAGAAATTAGTTAAAAACAAAAATGTCACCTCCCCACAGACTTCAGGGACACGTTCAACACAACTCCCTACAGAGAGGTTACCAATGAACTCACATATGTTGTGTTTATGATACATCCACACAGAGCAAGCTTCCTTCACCTCCAGTACTAAAAGGATTACTGCTCCACAGGAAAGATAATTTTGAAAACCTAAAAAAGGTTATGCTGCTTCTGGCTCTTACTACAGCTTCTGTTTGCAGACTCTCAGGGTTACCACATGGCATCCCAAACAGAAATCCCTAAAGGCTCAAAACAAAATGCATTTGTGCCACACCCACAATAACACATACACCCACGCCCTGCAGCCCCATGCAGCATCCCTCATGTCCCCTGCACTCAGGTCCCTGACCCTCCAGCACAGGAGCACCAGCCACGCTGTCCCCAGCCTGTGCCTCCCCCAGAAATGCTCAGGCATCTCTGGAAAAGCATCCAATGGTTTGGTTTGTTAAGGACCTTAAAGCTCATCTAGTTCCAACCCCACTGTGGCAAGGACAGGGACACCTGCCACTAGACCTGGTCACCCAGCGCTACAGCCAGCCTCATCTTGAACACCTCCAGGGATGGTGCCCAGACCAAAATCATGCCATGGATCACCCTGACACTTAATAAAGTGACCAAATCAAATGCCACTTTTCAAACTATCCTTAAACCATATATTTGCTGATAAAGACATATCTTGGTGCCTGAATACTAACAGTAAATTCCATTTTGGTAAGCTGTTTGTTTTTTAGGTTTTTTTTTTTTTTCCTTCTTGATCTTCCTCTTAAAATTTAAGAATGTTTTTCCACATTTTAGCCATCTTCAAGACCTGAAATTAAAAGGCAGAGATATCCCAGTTATATACAACTAAAAAGCATCCAGTTAAGTTCCCTCCATATTTTACTTAAATCATTCCAGGGAGGGCAGGGAAAACAATAGGTCTGAATCTGGTGGTTTTTATCTGCAGCATAATCAAGGCTTTTATGGTACACAGGAGTGAAAAGCACTAATGTCTCACCAAAACACTGCAAGCTCCTACAGCACCCAGCAGTAAATTCAGGAGCTGTTGCACTGTGTGAATTCTGTTGCCAACAATTAAAAGCTCACCAATAGCTACTTTCAAGTAGTTCCTTTGAAGTCACACACCTGAGCCTCTCAACAACTGTTGGTTTTGATTTCCTGCTGGTCATAGCCATAATTCCCATGTGTGCAGCAGATCTGATCTTTAGAAATCTTAGAGCCTACTTTGCTGAAAACACAGATCAATATAAAACTACCACTTGACAAGGTGGCTGCACTACAGATAATTGTAGAAGAGAAACCAAGAGGCCCAAATGGAATTAAGAGCAAGCATTTTACTAAAATGTGTACACAGAAAAGTCATCAGTGGGTTATGGGGGGAAAACCATTAGGAATTTTTAATCTTAAATATTTACCCACCCATTGTATTAAGACTATCAATCATGGCCTTTGAGAAATTCCCTCTTCCTAAACAAGTTTGATATTTCTCTTTTGATACCATCAACATACTATAGAAATTTTAATAGACTGTTTGGAAAAATAATTTAAAAAACTGGGGAAAAATCAGAAGAAGATTAAGACTGTGCATTCCAGGTGTGCTACAAAAAGGTATTACTTTCTTGCTAGACATGTCCAGGGGCTAAAACTCAACCTTCCCCACCTCCCCCTAGCATTACTCAGCCCAACATCTTTTCCCTCATCAGGCTTATCCTTATCACCATCAATAATAATTTTCTGCACAGCAGAAGTATCACTAGGCTTGTAATCACTGCCAGGCAAATCACTCTCTGACTCTAACAGCTTTAGAGAGGCTGTGACAAGCATGGCAGTGATACGTTGACAACCATTTTGAAATGTAAAGAGCTTGCTATGAACATACACTGAAAGAAAAACTATTTATTTTTCTGCTTTAAAAACATTTATTTTAAAAGAATTATTATTCCTAGTTAAATCACTTTAAAAAAAAAGGCTTTCCATCTCTAGCAAAGGAAAGTAGTAATAGAAAATTATAGAATATGTTGGTAGAGTACCCTAAAAAAATGCATCTAGAACTAAATGATTTTGGCTACTGAACTGCAGAGTCCAGGCACTGCCTGGGTACAGGAGCCAATGCAGATTCAGGAAGGAACTGAGGAGCATCATAGCCTACAACAGTCACTGTTTCTTTGTATATTTCAGACAGAAGAGGCAAAATAAAGATGACTTCTATCACAGGGTTGAGGTATTTGCCACTACAACATTTTCAGAGTTTGGGAAGAAACACACATCAGGCTATCAATCTGTACCTCCCTTCATATATTGGCTAAAAACCCCCAAAACCTGTAATTTCTTCCAAATGAAGTAAAAGAAAATTTTAAAGCTATGCTGAGGCATAAGATTTTATTCTGTCCTGTGTGTTGAACATTTAACAGTATCAACCATGAGACCATACCATCAAAGCCCTTCAATAACGCCACAGGTAATTATTTCTGATTTACCACAGTAGGCAGGTCTTTGCTGAGCACAGCAGAGTGTAACTAGGTTTTGGAGAATAACCACTGGGATAGTTATGGGCAAAAAACTGTGTAAAAACTGGGGGGAAGTCAAGTCTGAAGGGTCCATCAGAGGTATAACCACTGCAAAATTCATCTGCATAGCCAAACACAAGACAAGAAAGTCTCTTTGTATTTATGTATATTTTGAATAAAAGGCATTCTGCTACCTTATATAGCTTTTCTTGAAAAATGTTAAGAAAAACAGATTTCCAGGTTCTCCAAACATACCTAACCTATACAATAAGAACCTTACCTAAAGATGACCTGAAGAGTCTTTGAAAAAACTACAAATTATTCTTAAATTCTATTTTCTTTCATTTCAAAGATACAGCTAACTCCAAACTAGACAATTTTTTTCTTCCTTTTCTCTCTTTCTTCCTACTTCTTAAATTTTTGGAATCCCAGTGGAAATAGTATTGAACATCCAGAAACTCATTATACCACAATTAAAAACACTTTCATTACCTATTTCTCACCATATGTTCAAGTAATTACAATCAGTGTTAAAATCTTGTAATTATAGTTTGCAAAAAATTAACTGTATGACAGATACTTCTTTGCCTCATATTTTAGTAATGCTAGTTATTAATTATTCGCAATTCTGCAATGCCTAAAGGCCATTTCAGTAGGAAAATACATGTAGTAAAAAGACAGACCATGAGGGATCTCTTTTAAAAACTGGGCTGTATTTTTCTTAAATCCATCTCGTCTAAGATCAGAGACAGCAAGCTGTACAATTACCATAAAGCATTAGTAAAGGGTAAAGTTAGATCCTAATATTTCCACGCTTTGCCACATTTTGTTTGAATTAATTCTCAATTCTCTGACTTTAATACATGAAACATTAGGAGGACTTAGACCCTTAAGGCTACTTAAACTGCTACATTTCTCTCCTGGCCCTTAACTCTGCTGGGACCTTTTCTTCAAATTAAAGAAAAATGTCTGTCTTCTGCATGCATTTCCTCATTTTTTATTTTGCCTCTTTAAATTCATGTTATATTTTGTAAGAGTTATAATAAATAGGGGGGGAAAAGCAATTTCCCAGATTTAGACCACTTTATAGAGTCTGAAGAAACTACACCTATTTATATATATAGCACTGCACTATATCATATCAACAATTGTTTATTATTCCATAAATAAATGGAATTAACCTTCACAGATTCCCTAGCAGAATCAAGAACTTGCTCATCTTTTTGCACTCAAATTAAACAGTAATTAAAAACACATCTTTAGTGAAGATAAAGCATCAGTGGCCATTGTTAAGTATATGTTTGTTTCTAATGATCAGAATTTTTGCAGAGAAATCCTTATGACATCTGGATTCACATTTCGGTATCTTTGTTCCATACAGATGTTTTAACTGATAATTTGTTGTGGCAGATGACATGCTTTTAGCAGCAATACAAAGCACAAAATTACGTCCTCAGAGTTTCTGATTTTTAGCATAGACAAATTGTTCCAGAGAATGAAATCTCCTTCTATTATGTCAGACATTTTTTCTGATTCTTATCTAATATTTATCTACAGTATCTGCATTTTCCCTCCCCTCATAAGTGGGTTAGAAGAGAGTGGTGTTTTTTGTTTTAGTCATTAATGACAAATGTCCAGGAAGAAATTTCTTTCAACTTTTTCTGACATACCAACTTTTTCTGAATTATTTAGTAAAATTATCTTAACACAAATGCATAAGAAGGCAATACAAAAGTTACAACAACACCTCTGCATGGACCTGATGAAATTTCTCTACACTTCAAAAAATGAAGAAGCATTTTCTAATCTGCTTAGTCTTAGAAAATTGCTTCCTATGCATTGACCACATATTGGCATATTGTTACACACTCTTCTGCTAATTTTCACCACATTTCTTGCAGACAAACTCTTAAAGCTGCACATTTATGTATGTGAATGTACATATATAAGGTCCAATCACAAGAGAAAGGAGGATGATTTGAAAAATAAAATAACTTCCAAGTTTTCCATTCTGAATGAAGAAGTTAACAAAAGCAAGATGAATTCACTGAACTTTCCAGTGTGTCTAAAGACACATTACCACCAAAAACTGTTTTTAACGATGTATGATAATTTTTGGTCATTCTGTAATCCTCCTGAACTCTGAGCTCACAGCAGTTCTGGGTACTAATGTTCATTTTCAGACTTTATAAAAGACCCCTTGAAAACAGTTTACAAATTGAAGACCATCAACTAAAATTTAAATTCTACCCTATATATGTTATCTATGCCTGAAAAGTAGGAAGCAAGCTGCCAATCCTTAAAAGACATACCCTAAAGACAACACATTTAAAAGGCACCAAAAGCATATAGTGCTTTGCTTCCAAGATGCAGCATACATGAACCTAGTCTTATGGTAACTTTATAATGAACTCCAGTTTCACTGTGAAATTAGTAATTATTCACTATACCATGCATTTAGGTTTAAAACCTTTCACATGCATGAGATTTTCTTTTCAGTATTTCTTTCTTACATCTAATTTCATTTTCCCTTTGGAGTAAACTTCAGATATGACTGTTCAAAATGGGACTCAGAAGACCCTTCTCAAGCAACAAGCTACACTAAAATGAGTACCAAAGAGGAACAATATTCCAGGGAGGAAGACAACAGTGGCAGGGATGTAGTATTGAACAGCACGGCATCAGTACATGGCTTTACTCTGAGATGACCCCATGTCAGCACCGTCAGGTCTACTGCAGCTCTTGGACTAGAACAATTTACTGGGGCATTCATTTCCTACAGAGAGTTTCTCAAAAACCTCAGTGTCTAGGCTCTGACAGATGAAACTCAACTCCTGAAGTCAAAGACATCTCTGGAAATTGAAGTTCTAGCATAAACCTAACACTGTAGCTCCTGGCACTGCAGATGAAATAAAAATAGGGAGCTCCCTGAAGGCCCCTGTCAGATTCCACGGCTGCAGGGCTTGTCACCTTTCAAGAACAGAATCTGAGATGGGGAATACTGATATTTTGGGCTTTATCGTCTTCTTGCCCTAAGTAGAACTTGCCCTTCAGACGTTTGGTCCTCATCCTCTTAAGACAACAACAGGATGGCTTCTGAACTTTGTGATAGTTATTGAGTTCTTACATAAGAAAAACTGCACAGAAAGTCAAAGTGGGAACAGTGGAGAGCACTTGAAACTTGTCCTCCACAACCCAATAGTACCCAGGTCACCATTTCAGTGATACCCATAGGGCTAAGGTTACTTGGGTAACTGTGTCAGAAACACAAATTTGGGTATGGATTTACTAAAACTGGCATCGGGAGGGGGGGAAGTAATTATGGATAGGTTAACTGGAGGAAGGACAAAGACAGGAGAATACAAACGTGCTGAAAAGAAGTGGAAAAAAAAAAAAACAAGAGTACAAATGTCCCTTGTAATCAGGGCTGTCTGAGGATAAGTGTGTCAGCCCTGTGCTCCATCCCTGCAGATTTAATGAGCACAATAAACTAAACCTGCAGTTCTCATAATATCACAGGGGCTGAACTCATTTCTGCAGTCAGGAGGAGGATGAGTATGGCAAGAGGAGATATGTTCCCCTGCTAGCACAGGGCAAGCACTCTAGGGGGGCTGATGCAGCATCCTGTTGTTACCTCAGAAGGATCAGTACCCACAGAATCAGCATCTTCTCAGTCATTTCCCAATACACTGCTGTATCCTGTCCACTTTTATATTCTATATCTGCTAAAAGTCACACTTCAGGAAGGAGAGTGACATTACTTCAGTTAAAGCTGTTACACTGTCACTATAAAAAAAAAAAGTATAATTAGATTTTCCATTTGATTTCCAGGCTGATTTGACATTCAGAGCATTTTTCTTGCTTTGGTTTATGATGGGTTCACACTATATAGAATTGTCATTCAATGAATGACAGATTACTGATTTAGTTCCATGATCTTTTATTGGGTTATATAGTCAGGAACACAGTATGAATTTTATGCTAGCTAATGAAGTATCTGGTCTATTAAACAAGATTTCAATTAGGATTTCCAATTTTTTAAGACTACATACTTGAATTCACTTTCAATTTACTTTTTAGTTTACTGTGTAATTATAGCGACTTTTATCTTAAATAGGTTATTCCTATATTTAATGGAAAACACATATGATCTGGATCCTACAGTTTGCATGTTTTTCCTGATTAAGCATCCACAGATGTGAACAATCTTCTGACTTGTTTTGCCAAAGATGAAATGGATTATTATGTTTTCTGTTGCAGACACTTTCAGGATGACCCTTTCATTGTGGAGTTAACCTATCTGAATAACCAGCCCATTAAATTAAATGGATTGTCAAAGCTGAATCTGACAATTCTGTACAAAAAGCTATTCATCAAGAGATTTGCAATGCAAGTGAACAATGAGAACTTAAAGTAGCAATATTAAGGTCTGTAAAAGTAGTGCCAATTAGTGCTGTAATATTTCTAATGTCATACTTTTGTAGCTCCTAATAGTGCCATTCATTGACATGTTCCGTAGGACATGGGCTTAACCTGAAAGCTTTATGGCAAACATCATGGGCTTTGATATAGTTCAGACTGCAATTTTTCCAGTTTGTATTTTCAAAGATTAGCTAATCCTTCTATAAATTGCATGTTCAAATATAGCCTCTTAAATACATGGACAGAAAACTCCCACAGCTGAATTATCCTTCAATATCCAGCCATAATACATGTAATTCCCACATAAATCTGTAGTAACTCCAGTAACACATTAACTCTCCTTCTTGCTGCCTCTCCCCAGAATGGTTCACTTTGTCCAAAGATATCTTCAAGACCACTTTGTTTTGTTTGAAATGTGGAAGCTACAAGCAGATGGAAGAGAGCCCACACCTATATTGTTGATCTTGACCTCTTTTCCTTTCAGATATCAGAAGTAGCTCATCTGCTTACTCCTGATTTTACTGCCAGCCTCATCCAAAGACTCTCAGTCCTCCAGGTGCTGGTCTGAAGTCCTCAGCACTGACACAGTGCATCCTTTTGGGAGTCAGCCCCAGGATCTTTAGGGTTTGGTCACTGCAGCCTTTCTAAGGCCATGGGCAAGGTAATGTTTTCTCGTCACAGACACACAAGGTCCCTGGGAACTGCCACTCTAAACATCAGTACTCTCAGCTTCAGTACTGCTTTCACATCTTTTTGTCCCTCAGGAGACTCAAAGCAGTAGATAACAGGTATTAGAATACCATTCTAGCTAACAAAAGATTAGGCTATAACATTGAGTGAAAAATCTCACTCTTATTGAGAACTCACTCTAACACCATGGGTGTCTCAAAGGGTTCAGAGGAACTGAACCACAAGAGAATAATCTTGAGTCCTGACCATGTTCTGCATATACCTATGCATGGAAACAATGCTAGTGATACAAACTACTAATAATTCTCACCCAAGTCACTTTAGTAGAAACAGTCTAAAATTTCCTGGAGAAAATCCTGCACAAATATCAATGGCCCTGTCTTAATGTACTTCAAGGGTGATACACTGTGTGATTGAACACACAGTGAGGAATGACAGGAAAATATTTAAGATTTAATCAGGCCACATTTTCCTTCCTGAGATTAGTTCATTAATCTCGGCATCTCTTCAAAGCTGTCACAACAGAATTTGTCTACTCAACTCTTTATTTGTTTAAAGAACAAAGAGAAACATATAAATAATTATTTTCTTTTTCATTCCTTCCCCTAAGTTGTCCAGAATATTTATAGGTTCTTCTAGATGAGGCAGTGTGTCCTACAATCACTGACAACATGTGGAATAAAGTCATCCTATTAAACTTTTGCCTCTACCTGCCAGTAGGCTGCTTTGGTACGCTCAAAATAAAACCAGAGAAGAAAAAAATGCATTAGTCCATTATATTAACAGTGGAGATTTTTCTTTCAAAAATTCTGAGCATTTCAGTAATATTTTTCAGGTTGTTTTCTTTTTCATCCTGAGAAAGAGAAAATATTTGATTTCATGTAAGAGAAAAGACAAAGTTTCATCTGGAACTCATGAAAACACCCAATACAAATTCCACAAGGCTTGTTCCATTCTGGGTTCCCCAAAGATTTAAACATAAGCTAATGGGATGATTTTATAAAAATACTAATAGAATTAGTTTTTAAAAAACCATCAGTGCAAGCAAACTTCCATCTTCTATTATATTACAGGAAAACTATGTACTTATATCGACTAATGCTATAAATTTTTTTGTCATTAAACTACTATTTGTTTTATTCTATTTCTTGGTTTGGTTAGCAATCAAAGAAGAATTACAGAAATTATTTTTCATTTCAACAAATCAGTTTAAAACTTGCTAACTTTCTGCATAATTTAATATGGAATATTTATAGCTTCAAATGAATTAATCACACAAGCAAATTACAGACATCATTAGTCAATTATGCATACCACCACAGGGCGTGCAAATGCAAGACTCCAATCATACAAGATGTCTTCAAGTGTTACTGAAAAGAGCATTAAAAACCATGGGCTAAAGCCAGGCTTGTCACAAATATCTGAAATTCCTTGAAGTTTACAGTATTTCTCTCCAGTGGAATGAAACAATTTACCCACTTACCTCTAAGCTTTTCGATAATTTCATTTCTAACAAATCTGATCTGTTTGTAGAATGTAAATACAATTAGCCCCTCAAGTACAGATTGTTTGGGGGGTTTGGGTACCAGAAGCTTTAGCTGTGTATTTGATTAAACAATTATTTCCTTCATCTGCTGCACATTCCAGTGCAGTGACAGTTCTTTGGAGAAAAGTGAGTTTTGTATCAGAAAAGATTCTTTAAGATACCCAGTAGAGCCAAGAACTCATGTTTAAATGTGTTTAATTAAAATCTTCATCTAAAGGAAATAATTAAAAGTTTTGTTACTACAATCTTAAATTCAAAAGTTACATATACTCAAGAAAGACACTTGCAGCATCGCAGCAGCTACAAGTGCTGTATTCCACTATATATAATCAATCAGTTGGGGTCAGCAATTCCTCTGCTTGCTTTATGGTGTTAAAATGTCATTGGGTTACAATGATCAGATCCAAAACCTGCAGTGCAGAGGTGGCTTATCCAGTTTGGAGCAGGGCAGAGGCAGTGTGGTGCAGCAGCTCCACACCAGGGCTCAAACCTGAGGCCACTTGTTCCTCTACAGCCTCACACTGATGCAGATCTACTGCTTCTGAGCCTGATTTTGTTGCAGCCAAATGATTTATTTCTGTGTCAGATGTTCTGGCCCAGGCAGAATGTCCCATTGCAGGTGTCCTGCCACAGCAACTTGTGTTCTTGCACAGCAGCTGCAACAGGGCACTCTGGCAGACTGACTCTCCTAAAAGGCTGGGAATGGAAAGGATGTCGAGACCTTCACAAAGCACGTCATATGTAAGAATAAACTACCTCACAAGCAAGGAAATGAAATCAACCTCTGCAGGAAAAAAGAAAAAAGTTGTTTCGCAGTACAGCAGCACTACAAAAAGATGATGAATGATGAAAGAATAAATTCTGATTCACAACTAAATGACACTACTTAGAACAGATTAATTTCATAATTTTTTTTCCACAGTTGACCTTGTTGCCATCATCTTGATCCTCACAAAAACACAATGAAATCTTCTGTATCTTTAAGTGATCAAAACACCTCTCCAAGGAAAAGTTGTCAAATCACAGAATCACTGAGGTTAAAAAAGACGTCTAAGATCATCAAGCCTAATTTGTGTTGCATCAAGAGATAGAAAACTCACACAAGTAAGCTGAGATAGTCAGGTTGGCACTGGTGCTGATCCTCTAAACTCTGAGGCAATTCTAATTCTTCATGTTTTTCCTTAAGCTGTTTACATCAATATCCTCATAAATTATGCATTTATTGAGCAACACACTGATTTGTCTTAGCTTGTCTGGAGAAAGACAGACCTGTGTTTGTGGAAAATTCCTGTTATAGTCTTCTTTTAGTTATTCCTCAAATCCTTGTCCTGTCACCACAGAAATAATTCATAGTTTTTTAGTGAGGTTAAGGTCAAAACACCACAAAGCCACTCTGTCCTAATTCACTCTATAGACTACACTTTTAACCTCTTAATTTTGCTTCTACTACTCAAACTCAGATGAGTTTAAAACAATGATGTGGTCTTCTGTCTGTGGCAACAATATAATTATATTGAACCCAAAGCACAGAAACCCTCAATGAGATTAAGTTTGGTTCTGCATTTAATCAGGCTCACATGGAACAGATTTTTACCATCTTTCCTTTTTCTACTCCCTTCTTTGGATAAGCTTACTTTTTCTTTTCTCCCTATTATTTATATTATCAGCTATTTTGACAGTCAGATATCTACATGTAAAGATAAAACCATGAAGTTAGTGGCTGTCTGCCCAGTTCAGCTTTTGTGAGATAGAATCACAAAGGTTGGTTACATTGTGTGCCTTTGCATCAGCATCTAGAAAAGCAATTAAGCATTACAAAGGATTTGCATTTCCTTTGGTCACTTCTCTCTGTGCACAGACTCTTTCAGGTGCTTCAGAGTGACCAGACAGAACTGAATATATAGCCTTTTTTATATAAACCTGCCAACAGAATGTAACTCTATGACTCCTGATTTTGAAAATGGCACTACAAAGAGAAAATTTCAAAGTTTTCTCCTCTCACTTCGTGCATGAGCCAAGAAAACACTTAACGTTAAAAAATTTGTCCACCTAACTATGCTGCACAGGAAGACACTAAATAACCCCGCAACAATACGTGTGAAAAATGAACTTGTTAAAGTTCACAGGAACAAGAAATTGATAGCAGTGCTAGTACTGAGACCCTCTTACATCCACCATCATAGAGCACAGCTTAAAACAGGCTATGTGTAAAAAAAAAATTACTGTTAGAACTGTGACTTAATTATTTTATGAGGTGCTTCAACATTCTGTATTCAAAATGAGATAAATCTACGGAAAAGACAAAAAGAGGGAGAATGTCTTATTTTTGCATAGTGTTGTACCCCTACAGACTGAGTAAAAGCTACAAAGTTACCTGTTTCATACAAATTTTCTGAGTTTTGGCATGTTTTAAGCACACTTGAAAGCATACAGCCAAGAAGTAGCTTTTTGTGACATTTATTCACAGTGGTTAAATTCACTATGAGGCCAAAAGTCTCTTTATTTAAAAAAAAAGGAACATGAACAGATTAACAAGGAAGCTCAACAAGCTCATACTCCAACTTGACAGATCTTACCATGCTGACTTTTCTTTAAGCACAATTGTTGATAGAAAGAAAAGAAGGGAATAAGTTCATTGGTTGGAAGAAGGAAAAAAATTACTAGAGATGGTAAACTCACTTGGAAAAGGTCCTATAGGGCATTAGATGGCCTTCATATTTGCAATTTCAAATTTTTTTTTTCCAAATAGAAAATTAAATTTCAAAATCTACAAGTGCATATATTAAAAGGGAAGGTACCTACCCTAATGTTTCTATTGAAGTTTGTCCTACTAAAAATATTAACTTAAAAGAGAAACTCTTTCATGTTAAACTCAATCTCAACAAAAACGCCACCCTCTCAAATACTTAGGGTTCTATATTGCAAGTTGAAGTGTTTGGGAATTTTAAGCTCAGCTTCAGCAGGGAAGACCTTGAAAATCTCACTGCAATACCAGCTTGCATTTTCGAGCCCGGAATTTAACTATCGACCAGGAGATGGCAGCAGCTCCCACTGAATTTATTTACATGGCTATGAAATTACAGCATATTAAATCCCAAACAAATATGGAGCATATGCAAATTATAAATATGAAATCATAAATCCTGAAGATGCTTTTAAAACATAATTCTTCATCAGGGAACTGTATTATATGTGTATTTCTATTTTACTTGCATGGTGATCATTTGCTTCTGGGTCACCTTCAGAAATGAATTAAAAATTGATGTATTTTCATATGTGGTGGCATATTCTTTTCCAGTCAGAAACCAATGATTTATTCCCTTATTTATAGATTCAGTAATAACACACTGCAGAACACGGAGTGATTTGTGGGTAGCGGTGGATAAAACTTCTGAAGTGTGATTTACTGCTGTAAGGAAGCACCCACAAGTCAAGGATAAAGGTAGGATACGAGTCCCAGGTATGAGGGTGTTACCACTCCAAAGGAACTGGACCGGGGGGCAACAGGGGCAACATAACTGTGCTACTGGAAATCAGGAGCAGAGATCTAAAGTGTGAGGAGACCCAAACACAGGACAAGGGAGGAGCTCTGTAATCTCTCTAAAAGTTAAAAGCTCAAATAAATCCCAAAAAGCTGCTTCAAATCATGACTAATGTGAAAAAATGTAAACAAAAAATACAATTATTCCACAAAATTGAGCCAGCAGACTTAATTGTGATTTTATTTTTCCACCTGTTTAGAAAGATTGGCAGCACAGTCCAGCTGGACCAGAACTGCAGGTTTGTGACAGTGAGAACGTGAACCAAACGCTGGCAGTATTTAATGCATCTTCTCCCTTGTGATGGAAGAGCAGGATCATAACTGACCAAAGGCCTTTTTCCTCTCCTAGCCCCAGACAGGTAACACTGGCTTCCCTCTCATGCTTGCTGTTTGAAGGCAAAGAGTTCTGTACAACAGGGGTAAAGCCATCTGACAAGAAAAAATCTGCCTTTCAACAACGGTGCAGAGCAAAGGCAGCCCCCAGCTCACAGAACAAGGGCTGTTTCCCACTGATTCCCCATAAATAACTCTGCTTTTGCATACCCAAAGCATCTCAACTCTGATAGTTCTGTACATGACTGCTCAAGACATGCCTTGGTATCAGCTTCTCACTGACCTAGATTTGCTCCCATGATATCCAGTCTTTTCTTGGTTAGAGCAGCTCTCTCAATGCAACAAATTTATGAATTCTAGAGGGGGAAAACACCCAAAACAACCAGGAAAGAACTTTCTTTGTTACAAGCTGCATCTTAGAGAACACCAGACTGGAGAGTTTGTCTGTTACTTGCAGAAACAAACAAACAAACAAAAAAAAAAAGGCAAATTAGCAGAGAATCTGGTGTGTAATGTTTTAGTTCCTTCCCTTCTGACTGGTACTGTCTTTGGTTCCTTAATATAAGAAACTACTGACAATATTAATGTAAATGAGAAAATGGAAGTCAACCTTTAACGACTGAATGGTCTCACATTTTTTCAAATTGTAAGTAGCAAGATAATTGTGTCTGACACAGGTTGAAAGGTTTAGCCATACTTGCAGATGGTATCTGATGAAAAATTATGTCTTCAGGATGACAAATCAGCAGTCACCTGCATTTTCTAAGGGTGCTAAACCTCCAAAAGCTGCAGATTAAAAGAAAAAAGAAATACTTCCACATCCTAGTGTCTAGATTTTTTTGATCTATTCCTTTTTAAATCTGAGAGTGCCTAATCTGTCCTACCTGATGAGGCTGAAAGCTTGTTACATTGTTCCTTTACCAGTTACATGAGGCAAACAAATGAAGAGCCTGTCATAACATAGGCTAGAAAACCATCAATAATCTGACAGGAACAAGTTTTTAAGACTTCTTTGGCCTCATTATTTTGGCAGAAAGAGAGGCCAAAAGAAGAGACAACTGGCTGACACAGAGTGCTGGTAACAGGAGTGTCACGCTGTGTAGACAGGTGGAAGCCTTCTGAAGAAGGGGCAGAATTTACAAACACCACTTGTTCATGTGAAAACATCTGCCAGTGCCTCAGCAAAGCAAGGTACATTTCTGTGCCTGTCAGGTCTGTCTCAGTTTGTCTAGTCCCCTCCCAGCCACACGAATTTATGCAATGATGAAATTTCACATTTGCAAGGCATTGTAAAATTACATTTTACATTCACAAAAATATGCCATGTTTGTTTTGAGATTGATCAGCTGTGGTGTGCTTGGGAGAATCCATAACTCCTGCTCCAGGTGGTGGGAGCAGCAGCAGCCTCACACACAGCTGCAGCTCTGCAACACGTATTACCAAGTTACAAGGGAAATTAAAGCCCACAGTTACATATCATGGATCAGGAAGGGGCTGTTCATGCCTGCTTTATCATGTGAGATAGAGTTGGCTAGCTTTTTCCAGAATGCCAAAATTTTTCTCCCTATGAACAAGGTTTTTTTCCATGCCCCTGCCCCCAAATTTACCGTAATTTTCAATTATCTTATACACCAACACTGAGAAGAATTAAGAATTCTGAGAATTTTTGCACTGCTACTTTCTTGCCAGAAATAGAATTTTTAAAGGAAAGCTAATCTTCCATAATGCATTCACAATGTTCTCATCAGCAGTTTATAATTACATGATTTCTGACACCTGCTGTTATTTGACTTCTGAGGTCAATATTTTCCATTTATAACTCTTTACTGAAATATAAAACAAAAATTATCTTCTACTAAAGTATTTTGACAGTTTATTACGCTAAAAATGTGACTTCAACAGGGCCTAAGAAAGACTTTTAAATTTGTTCTCTTGAAAGATTAAATATACTATATTAACATATTCGGAATCTTGACCACTTGATAACAAGAAAAATCTACTATACATTAATGATTTTAGTAATTGGGGCTGAGGCACAGTAAATTTTGATAGTTTTTAAGTTTGTATTTTTCAAACATAATACTAAACTCTTGTGATGGATGCAGGTGCCTACCAAAGTCACTCTGTCACTCCCCTCCCTCAGCTGGAAAGGGGAGAAAAAACCATAAGAAAAGGCTCCTTCTCCAGTCACTATACAGGCAAAACAAAGTCAACTTGGAAAAAAATTATGCAAATTTTCTACCAGTGTAGGGTAATAAATAAAATCAAATCTTAAGAACACCTCTCCTTTTCCTCCCAGCCCTCCTTCCTAAACTCAGTTTCCCTCACAATCTTCTATGCCTCCTCCTCTCCAGAGGCACAGGAGGACAGAGGGGCTGTGGTCAGTTCATCACACATCTCTGCTGCTCCTTCTTCTCAGACCATTCCCTTGCTCCAGTGGGGAATCCCTCCCAGAGGAGACAGTTCTCCACAAACTTTTTATAGTAATATGCAAATACTCAGCCTTCCAGGTCTGGGCACTTAAACTTGAGAATTACAAAAACAGATGCTTTAACTTCAAGTTCTGTCTTGCAAACCAATGCTCTTCTTTCCTCCCATCATTCTCCTCTCAAAAATGAACAAGGATCTTCAGTAGCTTTAGCTTCCAGCAACCTGATGTAAGGAGTCCAAGATCACAGAGATACTCAAATGGAAAAAATAATTCCACCAAAATCTTAGGAAATCAATAGATGGTTGTTTGCTTTCCTTCAGTAAGCAAGTAACTGATTTATTCAAATGCAACAGGTAAATGAAAAGGGAAAATGTTCGTGGTGAAACCCATCAAGACCTTTTTATGCTGGGAGGCAACTGCAAATATAAACAAGTGACTCAGCCTCCTGCTAAAAATGTTGTTTCCATCCCTGCTTTTCAAAAGGAGCCTTTTGTACAAAATCTACACATCATTCAGCTTTACTGAAATGAAAAATAGATGCCCACTGTCATACAGCTATATTGATTATGAGTGATAATGTGATCATTTTGCTTTAACTTGCCCCACAGCACTGGAGTTCCATCAAAGCATCAGAAGGAAATTAATGCTTTCATATAGAGCCTAAGAAAAATATGAGGTGTTGCTCACTTTGTGCCCTCTAGACAAAGAGGTATATGCCAGTAGCTGAGAGGTAATAGCTTTCAGAAGAGAACATGAACTCTAGACTTTTATTAAAATCATTATTTAATGTGCAAAAAATAATGAAGCCACAGCCTTGGCATTTAAAACAGCAATTTGTAGTCATTACATCTTAGATCATGAGGCTTATTTTGTAAAAAGCCAGTCTTTCTCAAATTAAAAATTCATCATCAACTCCCACAGATTATGTAGTCCTTTAAATGATGCCATTTCATACAGATTTATTCCAGCTAAACAAAGAGCCAGTAAAGTGGCACACATAAAACATCAATTTCACTGCTCTCTCTCTAGAAAGACCTTTCTACTCCTTAGACTGTTAAGAAATCTCACAGAAGGGTTGACTAATGCATGGATATTTTAGTAATTTCACCTTCCAGGGACATTTTATATCTTAATTTGTCATTCTCCTTACCCCCACTGTAGATTGAACTGTAAAAATAACCTTCAACAGAAGGTTTCTTTCTTCTCTTTTCATACTTAGAATGGCAGTCCACAAAGTGAATGACAGTAAGAAGCCATCAACTAGCCTAAGTGATCCCTCTAACTGATGAGCATTTAATCCATTATGAATATTAGATTTTTGATGGAAAAAAATAAGCAGTTAAAACTTGTTCCTCTCTAGTAAAAATCCTGTCAAGGGCTTGCATAGAAAAATGATGCAGCCCTACAAAACTGACGTGTAATTAATTCTGTTTGATTTTCTTTAGGCACAAAGTGATTTTTATCAGGTAAAGCCTTTGGTCTGAAAAGAACCTGCAAGATCACACACCCCATGCCTTACTAGTGGAAGATTGTACTCAGTAACTTGCAGAGGTGTAAATGAGATTTACATGTGTACCAGCAAGAGAACAAAAATGCACTGCACGTTTTCTCTTTCCTGCTTCAAGACTTCCTTTAATTACCATTTGAGCTATAACAATGTCAAGAAGTTGGGATGTCTTTTGAAAAGAACATTCAAAGAGTCAGGTCCTCCCACAAATTATTTTAATAAATGGACCTGAATCAGCACGTAACACCACCTGTAATTTAAATTTTGTGTTGAACAGGCACGCTGATTATAATCCCACTCCTCTTTTCAGCAGAAACAATACATTTAAATTAACGTGTTCCAGAGTACGTCCTCTACTGTCTTCCAAATGTCTACTCAAAACACCTCTCCCATTGATGGCAATGCAGCTTTCTCTATACCCTTCTGCAAACTCTACACCTACCAGATAAGATTTTAATTAGGGGCTAAGCACGGGGCTAACAATGTTTTATCAAGGGACTACAACATTTCATTTGTTTCCACACTTTCTACCTAACTAAAGTTCCTCTTAAGCTGTATCTGCCAACAGCTCTATCCTCCAAATGCCTGGGGCTTAAACTTTCTATTAACCCTAGAGAAAAAAATTTTACTCGAGTTTTGCAGAATCCTAAAATGTTGCATGAAGCTTCACAAGAGACCAAAATTACCTTGCAAAGCCAGCAGAGCCCACACTCACTAAACAGTTCTTTCCCTGACACTTATATAAAATGTAATTCCAATTGGAAAAAAAATTTTTGAATAAAAAGAGAAGAGTGTGGGAAGGACTACAATATATGCAGCCTGTATGATATAAAAATACGGTTTGATACATATTTTGCTTAAGAAGCAGACTGGTGTACTTCTCATAACAACCATTTCAGGAAGTTAAAAAGAAAAGGCAACACCATCATGACAGATAGTTGGCTGAAAAATAATAAAACAAGGTCTCTGATAAGTTCCTATAATCAAATTATGCCAATGCCCATCCAAAACCAGAGTCTGAAAATCTCCTTGAGATATTTAATGAAATATACCACTTAAAAGAAAAGTGAAAGTTAAGAAATTTAATCAATGCTGCCAATTGGAAAGATACAATCTCATGGTTACTTCAATTTGAACAGTTTCAGAGTGAAGTTGACAGAACCCTGCACAATCTCAGAATGCTACTCTACAGGCATCAATGAAATGTAGCTCCAGCTTTATTAATTCATCACCAATGAATCTTAGTATCTTTCAAAGAAATAGGAATATCATAATTTTTTATTTAAAAAAAAAGAAATTATTAAAATAATCAGTACATTTAATCAGGAAATTCTGTCCTTAAGAAGAGAAGAGTTTATTTAAAACCTAAAAGTCTAATGTTTCTCTCTCCAATTTGTTCTCAACAATTCTGACACTAGTAAGCCTTCATCTTCCTGTATTTAACTGCAGAGCTGAAAAAAATATAATGAATATTGACACAATCTGTAGGATAAAAAAGTCACCTCATCTGGAAGAGCCTGCTGTCTTGCAGGGGAGACTGGCAAACTTGCCCTACTCTCAGAACAGTTTAGCATGTTCCTTACCCCTACACCAAAATGTTATCCAAAAAAATCTTAGAAGTCAAAGCACCTCTCCTGAATATATCTAACAGAGAGCTGAATCCTCCAAGATGAGCATCTATTTAAAGATTTTACATGCTGTTCCTCATACACACCTCCTAATTACCTCCAGTTATATCACCACAGACTGAGGCAGGCAGTTGTACAAGAAGGCTGCTGCTCATTTTTTAAAAGAAACATCTTTATATGTAATCCAAACAGCAAACAGATAAAAGTCCCCTTTCATACTGCATATGGCTTGTTGGGTATTATTGCTGCGGACTTTAATGTTTAAATTCCAGCAAAATATTAAAAAACAGGCTCTTTTTACTATAGGAGGATCTACTGTGGGATTTTTTAGGCATATAAACATGAACAGCATTAATAGAGCTGAGCTGTTTCAAAGGAAAAATAAAATTATTTTTAGAACCATAAAAAATGGGTTATTCATTAAAGTAAAAACACAGAAATGGTCAGGCAGGCTTTTATTTTCAGTATATTCTTTCTACATTGAGCTCACCTTTTCTCCCCAGTCCCAGCAAACATTTGAAATTATTATGTATTCAAGAACAGTGTATTTGCTGAAAGACAGACATACTTCTTTAGCTTGAAACTCAATTTGTGGTTGAGTGATTAATGTCATCTAGGTCTTGCAATTACACAAGTTTGGATGTCACCCAGGGGGTTCAGGTTGTCATGCCAGAAGAAGTACCTATATTTCTTCTCAGTTCAGTGCACACCAGGGCATGTTTCCCTAGATGGAGTACAGGCTCCCTCTATAGCTACAGTCTCATAGACAGCATTGCCTAGACTGACTGCAACAGCTTAAATTTACATTCCTGTTTCTCCACAGCAAAGCAAAAACATGAGCAGCCATTCCTGCATAATCTCTGTTGTATCACCTGCCTTCCAATTATTAATCTCTGATTCCCACCACAACTGCTTTTTCAGAGGTAGTTGCTAAATACAATCCAAAAATATACCACAATAAAAAGTGATTAATCAAGTACAGAGTTTATATTTAGTAACTTCGATCAAGTCTTGCTTCACATTAACATTTCAGATGAACCTGTCTCTTATCACAGACTCATTAATATTCTGTTAATATCATCAGTCTTAATTAACAAGCAGTACACACCTTTTGTTCTCTTCCCCATGGTTTATTTTTTTGCATTTGTGTTTTCACAAAGTGGATAAGATACTATTTACATATCCCATAGCAATCATGAGAAAAACCTGTCACCTCACTAGTCTATCAGTCTGTCCCGGGCCAGGGTCCCCAAAAACAACATCTGGCCACGTTAAACCAGGTGTTTGCTCTGCTGCCAGGCTCTGACTGCTAAGACTGGCTGTGTTTCTAAGCCCAGTTTTAAATTTTAAGTGCAGAGTAACCTGCCTTAGTCTGGCTTTTTTCAAGAGGGATGAGCCTCCTGCCCACATTTAACTTGCTGACCTCTGCACTTGAGGTTCCCCTTACCGTGCCAGGCAGGTGAGCCAAAGTGGTGGATTTGCACATGCTCATGCCAGCTGTGTTTGCAATGAGAGATGTGCAGAGGGACTGCAAGAAACACTGAAGAAAAAGTTTCCTCATCTATATCTCACCTGCCCTTTACAGCATGAGTGCTTTAGTCCACTTTAATGCAAATTCACACTTGCCAGGTTAAACCCCTTCTGACAGTTGTTGGTCTTTGCACCAAGGCAAAAAAAAATGGAAGTATGTGCTTAGTTAGGGATGGCTAAAAAGATATTTCAGACAACTCCCAATTCTTGTGAGCAATAACATGGGTCCTGAAGAGAGCCCTGGTGAGAATGTTTTGGACTCCTCCCAGGATAAAGAGATCAGGCCTCTAAATAACTTCCTTGGCTTTGTCTTGTAAGGGCCTTAAAGTATTCACATACCAAATTACTACATCTCTGTGAGAAGATAAAAGCTCTCCTGCACCCAAGAGGAGAAACTCTGACTCCCTCAGCTCCTCTCTCTCTTTCTCTCACAGCTGGCAGCAGGAGCAGTGTGTTGGACACCTATGCAGACTCCCTGCCAAAATAAATCCACCCCAATTATCAAGCACCTCTTGTTAAGGCATCTCTTACATTTTGGGTGCTGAGGAAGTCAAACACCAAGTAACAGCCCAAGAAGCTGGTAAGGAGCCTCTGGGGCCACACCTAAAGTAACCCATCCCTCTGCAACACCCCAGAGCCTTGCAAACCCTCTTCTCTGCCTCACAAGAAACCTCCTATACCACCAAGGTTTTTACTTATTTGCTCTCCTTTGTCAGCTGCCATGTGAGCCAGTAGATCGCTTCTACACACAGATATCTGAACTCCTTCTTGCTTGACAGGTTTTTATAGCTGAAGCACCTTCAGCAACATATCCACAAGAGACAAGAAGATAACTTCAGGCTCTGCATAAGTTTGCGGTCCCGCCTGAAATGTGTATGAGTAAGAAAGCTTGCATACCCTGAGTAACCCTCTCAAGTTATCTTTCTGTACTTTCAGGAACACCACTGACACATTCGTGTCACTTGCAGGCAGAGGAGCAGGCAATAAAAGGTTTTGGAACCCCAGCAATATTTTTAAAGAGAAGACTGAACATAATAAATAAAATTGTTTCAAATTGCCATTTCATTTTCTCCCTCACAATGAGGTAGAAATAACAACATTTAAAACTTCAATTATAGGATTAAAGAATGGTCTGGTTTGGAAAGGACCTTAAATATCATCCAATTACAAGCCCAGTGCCATGTACAGGGACACCTTCCACTGGACCAGGTTGCCCAGAGCCCAATCCAACCCAGCCTTGAACACTTCCAGGGATGAGACAAGCACAGATTCTCTGGGAATATATTCCAGCATCCTCACCACCCTCCCAGCAAAAAATCTTTTCCTCCCTTCAGGCACTGGAAGGACTCAATTAGGCACTAATAGTTATCCCTGTATTTACTGAGTGTGTCCATTTCACGGAAGCCTGGTTACATTTATTGGATAGTGCAAAATTAACAAAAGTTTCAAGTTTGTCTAGGTTCCAGTCCACCTTCCCACCCAAGAAAAATTAGGCTCCTTGAAGGTAATCTACTAACTTCTTAGCACTGGTAGGATTTCAACTACTGCAGAATCATAATTCCTTGCAGAAACTGGAAGAATACCTTACTTGTTATTCATATATGCTGTAATTACTGTTAAAATTAATATTGAAATAAAACCTATCTACAATACCACTAACAATAACAAATATCAAAGTGAAATAAAATCTGATTTAGGAGTGCTAATGTGGGCAATGGATCATCAGTTACAACAAACACAATAGCTAACACAATCAGTTTAACTTTGTGACCATTCTCTATAAGACATCATCAAATAATCATCAAAAAAACTTAGGCAATGACCATAAGACTATATTCATTTTTATGGCAAAACATCCAGTAAAAAAAAAAAAATATTTATAACTGGCATCCAGCTATTTTAAAAATCAAGAGCTCAGCAGAAGTCAGCTGTCTCAGCCTCAGGGTTGTCTGTATTCATGATTTCTGCAATAGTGACAAAAGTTTCATCTTTACACACAAAGCATGACATTTGTGCAGATAACACGGCACTGGGGAAGTGGCTGATTCACCAGAGGGTTGTGCTGCCATCCAGAAGGACTCAACAGGCTGGAGAAATATGCTGACAGGAACCATACAAATGGGAAATGCAGAGGATCTGATCCATGTATGTCAATACCAGATGGAGGAAGCAAAGGAGAGGCAGCCAGGTTCCTGTCAGTGGTGCCCAGTAACAGGAAAACAGGAGATGGAAATTAACTAAAATAGAAACAATTTCACCTCAACCCAAGAAAAGCCCTTCCTCCTGCAAAGGTGGTCAGACACTGGTAGAGGTTCCTAGAGAAGTTGAGGAGCCTCCACCTCTGGAGACACTCAAAGCCTGGTGAGACACACCCCTGAGCAGGGGGTTAGATTATACAATCTCCAGAGGTGACTTCCTGCCTCAAAAAATCACTCATTTAATGGTTATCTCAGTGTACTCTTTTTACTGTCCTGACAATACTCACCAACTAAAGTAAAATAAACAGACATGCACATACCACCACCACACAGGAAAAGATCAAAAACCAAAAAAAAACCAAACCAAAAAAACCACCAAAACACAACGAAAAAAACCTCCAAAACCCACACCCAAAGCAATAAAAACAAAACAAACTGCCCCAAAACCAAACAAAAAACCAAACCAAAAACCCCAACTAAATGAAGGTTAAATCCATGGAAATTCAAGAAATCTTAAATCAATGAATTTTTCTATTCAAGGACTGTAACTGCTGTGCCAGGACAATGAGCCCACTGATCATTTACGCATTTGTAAATATAAGCAAGCAGAAGGTATTTTCCCTACTGAACAAAATGAGTATTTTTTTTCTTTCAGTTTTCTACAATTACAGTATTTGATTCTGCTCAAGAAAAAGAAGATTTACAGTTGATCTCTCTCTTACCACTTCAAGGAAGAATGAACACTATTAGCAGCTAAACATAAGCCATAAAACCTACCAAGCCATCTAATAAAGTAAGAAGTCTATTCTTGCTATACACATCACTTTCCTTGGGAAATTTCTCTACTGAAACCAACTATAAAACAGACCTAATACCTAAAATTAGCCAACTGAGAATTTCCTTCTCCCAAAGCAGTAAATTGGTTTTTTACTCAAAACCAGAGAAAGAATTGTTTCATGGTTTGAACCTCTACTTTTAATATTTTCTTGTTGGCTTGGTGGGCTTTTTCCTTCATTCTTGATTTTTGTTTGATGACAAAGGTTGCAGAATCAGATCCATCAATATGTTGACATTAGTAAGAATCTTCAGCTGATCCAAAATAATATTTCTCAATAATGACAGCACAAACAAGCCTTAGGAAGCTGGGGTTTTTTAAACAACATGCTCTACCCAAGCGACCAGTTTCCAAAATATTGGCATCTAGAAGCATGGTTAAAAAAAGGTGAAATTAAATAATTTTGCCTGCCATCCAAAGCAGCTTAATAACCTGAAGAGAGGAAAAGTAGCCCAAACCCCACCAGCACCCCCCCTAGGTGGTAAGTTTGTTCACTACCTGCAAGTACACAGTCTGGAGTAAAATTATGTAGGCAATCCATGATTATTCACTTGTTACATATAAACATCCCCTCTTCCTTGTAGTATAACATTGCTAAAAATATTGTTTGCTCCTAATACCAAACACTTGTAATAATATGCTGTACTGAGAAAACAATCTTATGACAGCAAAAGCAATGATATTAATATATTCACTCTCTCAGAGTTATCATCTTAAGTCATCTAGAAAACTTCATCTGCAAGATCTATGTTGTTATCAGCATAGAACAAAGACAAGAAACCCCTAAAAATGCATAGAGCATTGCAGCAAACAGGTGGAAGGTGCATTTGACAGAAGAAATATTGGCGGTTCCTGTGTCTGGAAATGCATTCAATAATCTTCCTCGATGATTAATACATCCCATGTGTGAAAGCCTGCATAAAAGACCAAGCAACAGCTGTAATTTACTGAAGGAAGTAGGACAGCTCAGCAGTAGAAGCCATCCAAGTTGTAAAATGACAATGTATTAGTAGTTCCCATCCATTTAATTACAGTTTAAACTTTCCAATATGACACAGTAATAAATTGAAAAATGCTGCATTACTGGCAATTTTTTTTTGTTTCAGACAGATGTTGTACATGGTATATTGTGGACCTTTTCCATCTCTTCCTTTCTGGCTGGTTATTGCCTGGCTAACAGGATGTTTCATTTTAATGAAAAATACATTACTGCATTAAGATAAGGTCATCAGTTCTTAAGTTAAATGCAATTTCTGTAATAAAATTAATTGCATAACCTACATAAAATTTTTTTATGTGGGTTAAACACTTTTAATTACTACCTAAATTTTGCTCAACTGAACATTTAAATGGAGTATTCACCTATAAAAAAAATGTATATACTGTGAAATGCCTCCACAGTTCTTCACATCATGCCTTCTATATGTTCTACTGTAATACAGAAGTTGTCAGCATTGTTAAAATCAACTCTCAAGCAAGGCTGAGGAGAGAGAGGCAGAGGAAAAAAAACCCTGACAGTCTGTGAAGTGTGAAAACTGTCTCAGACTGGACCTGAATTCTCAGGGCCATGTCTAGCTGGTTTTGGGGTATTTTTTAGGATGAAAACCTCACAATCTGTCCAAGTACCCTCAAATACAACATTATAGAGTAGAGAATCATAGAATATCCTGAGCTGGAAGAGAACCACAAAGCGCAAAGTCCAACTCCTGGACTTAGAATCACACCATGTGTGGTTATTTGTAAATCCTGTTTTGTTCCACATAAATAACAATTATTTGATATAGTTATCAAATTATCATTGCAACAGGACCTACAGCTCGGACAGAAGCAATCTTTGCTTGTAAAAACTGGTAATTTCCCAGTAATGTTTGTAGACTTAGCATGAAGATGAACAGCTCTCCCATGAAAGACAAGTTTAGAAGGACTTCATCCCACTAGTTACAAAGTTTTTCTGATATGTGAAACAAAACACTATTAAATTCTCCATTACATTCAAAAAACAGAAATATGGCCCTGCATAATTTATGCCTTGGATGACTTGGATGGATGTTGGATGGCTGTTGCCTGAAGCAATAGCCTCTTTCTAAAGTCCTTACAACATGAATTTGTATAGGCTAAAAGGAGTTTTTTCCCTGAAAAAGAAAAGGTTCTTCAAGAGAACTTGGTTTCAATCAGTATTCTTTTTATTTTTTTCAAATCAGCTCCTGAACCTCCAAAACAATAACCAGGTATTAATTCACCTCTAAGTTAGATGATATTGAACTGTGTAATGATAGATCCTGGCACATGAAGAATAAATTTATGGGTTAATTTACCATGCAGACATTTTTTTAGAATATTTTTTTGTTTTATGCCTACAACTCAATGCATATTATTTAGCCAATTGATTTTTGAAAACAATATCCCTATACTAACTTAAATATGATTCCATACTTCTGAATTAGATTAAATTTGACATTTTATGTTCTCTTCATTTTAACTGGATTTTGTCAATAGAAAAAAATATCTTACATATAGAAAATTTTCAGAATGTTTTCATTATAAGAAACACTTTCCTTTTATACCATCAAACTTAATTTGGTAGCTTAACTAAGTGAATGTATAATATCCTATGGCAGAGACATGGATAAAATCCTCTTTACAGTATTCCTCATTTTACTTTCTAAGTGTATTCTAGGTATTAAAAAAAGAAACAGCCTGTCCCAGCTCAAAGGTATTGGGGAATCTGACTTCCTAATCCTACTCAGTCTGTAATGAAAACCCCATTCTAGGACATACACCTGGAAAATATCCCAAAACCAGCAGCAAACAAGCAACAATTTATTAGATTTTTTTACTTTTCACACATTTTCCAATCAATTAAACCCATGTTTTCCTTCTTCTGACTTCAAGGCATTTTCAAGTTTTTTATACTTTTATTATACTTAGAAAATAAAATTTTAAATGTAAAACTAGTAAATTTTCCTTCAAATGTCAAAGTTTTGATTATCTTTGACACACTAAATGCAAATTTGCATTCTATTGCCTTGAAAACAGGTTTCAATTTTTTTTTTTACAGAATCATCTTTTTGGAGCTCTTTCTTCCTTTAGTTAGCTTCTCTCAATCATATAAATCAAATCAAAGTCAAATACACAAGTTTGAGGTAATGATTATGAAATTTTAACTAAATTCCTAAGTTGGGAACTAATGAAATAAGAGCTTATAGCAGCAGACAGTGCTGTAATTATTAGCTATTTCAAAAATATTAGTCTTACATGATTTCATTAAGTTGTTAAAACTCAACAAGTGTTTTAAAAATTGCTTATAAATATATTTAAGAAGAGAAGTTTAAAAGGATTGCTATCCATTCAAAGGATTTAAAAAACTGCACCCACATCCTTTTGGCTACAATACATTCTGATTCCCTTATCAAATTATTGTCTGTAGGCTACTTTATTTTGGTCCCTTGCCCAGAATAATGTATCCATCAAATGAAATTTCACGGGTGCAAGATCTACAATGAGAAATATATTTCAGGAATTTCTAATCATATACAAACTTTCTCTCCACAAAGTTTTTAATTTAATAAAAAAGTTTGCATCCCCATATCATTTTGCTTAAACTTTAATTTTTTGACCAAGTATTTAGACCAATTTCTCTCCTCCTCACATGGCTTTTTTTTTTATTGAAGACACTGAGCCCTCTTTTCCAAGAAGAAACATTTCGAGGCATTGCAACTCAGCTTCAAAGGGGAAGACAACATAATCAATATGAATGAAGTTATATTTAAAGCACAACTAACCTTGGTTTCACATATATGCCTGTGGAAATTATACGCTCTGAAGAGCTGCAAAATTTCCAAGAACCATGCCCAACACTTGTTCCTCAAGCTTGCCAAGCTTGCTTTGCCTAAATTTGCCTTCACTTGTGTGGAGCTTTGTTTCCACACACTTCAAATATAAGAGCCAAACCAAAGAGCTGGTTGCAGTTAATTTGTTTTACTTTTGCAGGGCAGAATTGGTTTTCCAGGGTAACAAAACATGGTTTACCTAATCCAAGCATGGTTTATCTAATGTGCATTAAAATGCAGTAAAAAAGAGTGAATTTGGATGCAAAAAAAAAGTTGCCAAACAAACAGAAGGAAAAAGTGTAAAATACATAAAAATGACCAAGTGGCTCTCCAAGTGAGGATCCCACCCAGTGCCAGAGTGACAGGATTTCCCACATACCCAGGGAAATCTGCTTCAGGTGTCAGACTGATACACTAAAAGCTGAGGAAATAAAAAATCCTGAGAGAGGATCCATTTCCATCACTGACATGAGTTACAAGAGTATCCATTTCCTTGGGTAGCCACTGCCCAGCTAGGAGAGACAGATATAACTGGAGGGCTTTGGACCCACAGAAGCTCATGGCCCAGGGTCTGCACACTGTGCTTCGAGCAGATACTGGAACACTCCACCAGAACATCTCCTGATGAGAAATTCCAGTTGATCTTATCCTGGAGCTGATAGACTTTGTGTAAAGTGATATATTAGTTCTTAAAGAAAGTAATAGTTTTCTCTAGAGATATGACAAAAATTGTCCTCTTCTTTAACTTCCCATTTATTTATGAACATATTTGTCCAGGACAGGACTACAAATCTAAGTTTGTGAGGGACTGTTTTAATTTCCCCAGGTTCCAAAGAGCAGCAAAGCTGGCAAACCTGATCACTCTCTCTTTGATCTTCTCTACTTGTAGACAAGCTGTAAGGGATTACGCTCTTTTTCCACTACTTAGTCATTTAAAGTGATACCCTACAATTCCCAAAGGTAATTGCATTAGGCTACCAATCAGTCTAGAAACTTTAAAAAAAAAATTTGGAATACTTATAAAATATTTTTATCTTGTGCAGCTCAGATTAGACTTTCAGAAACCCTTTGATAATTTAGGGGGATAACTCCTATTTAACCAGCATCTAGGGGGCAATTCAAATGGCTACTTTTTAATATCATGTAAACTGCTTTTTATTATGATTATTCCTTCTTCCTATGTTTCACATTACGTGTGTACTTACTATTTAAGGTTACAAGAAAATGTATGTAGAATCTGGAAAGGGAAGAATCAGAGCTAAATTAAAATCCTTGATTACTGCCATGCTGTGAAACAATGGTTTAAGGTTTGAAAGAGTTGCACCACGTCCCTACATACTCCATGCCCACGGTATCCCAGATCCAAATACAGGAAGCCCTAGGAAATAATTGAATCCTTAAGGAAACTACCTGAACAGCTCCCAAGTTATATATGCATTTTTCAACTTAACTGCATTTATATCCTTCCAAAACCATTAAATTGTCCCCAGGGGAGCCACAGGAAGGCAAAGGAAGGCTTCCAAAGGAAGGAGGTTTTTTTTTTTTTTTCCAATGCTAGACACGGTGACAACTGTACAATATAATGATGGCAAATATATGGGACTACTGCCAGACTCTCATCCAAGACACACTGATGTCTTCATCTAGTCAAATATGTTCTCCAAATAAAATTCTATTATGCAGAGCAAAATGAATGCTATATTATGGATTTTGGCATGAAACCACTGTGATTTTTGACTCAGTTGTCTGCCGTGAATCAGGATATTAATTGGCATGTAAATTGTACAGATGTACATTCAGCATCGAGTGACTTTTTCCTTTCAAGGTCTTACAGAAACGTTTGTCTCTAAAATGGCCACTATGAAAACAAAAAACCTCACAATCAGTACTGCTTAGATTACAAATATCTTTACAATTATTCTTAAAGAAGTATTCAAGCATTTCCAATGGCTTTTCAAATATATCTTAATTATTGCAAGAGAAACTTACTTTCTTTTTACAATTTTGATTACATCACTAAAAGGCCCTCTTTGAAAGGTATAGGCAGATAATTACTAAAATGTGCACCTATAAATTCCAGGTTTAGTGCTTGCAATGGAAGCTGACACAGTTATTCCTCTTTCTGGCTCCCTTGGAAGAACAGACATATTTGGGAACCACTGCCCTCATCCTTTGTAAATCAAATTGTAAGATTTCACTAATGATTTTGAATATTTCTTTATCTGAACTTGAAACTTAGCCATACCTAGAAAAATTCTTCATAAGAACCCAAGACACTTTAAGCCCTATCATTATTATTATTCGTTTACGTGTCATAATTCCCAGTGGCACTAAAAGGTTCTCAAAATATAAAGCCATACCTAAAACATGTTTATCTCCTGCAGCATTGAATGTCCATCTCAACGAAGCCTTTGGTGAGGGAGAAAATGTATAGCCTTTATGGTACATTTTAGAACTGAGAATTCCTATATTTCTAGTAAATCAGTGTTACCACATCTAATTTATCCCTACATTAGGAAATGTGTGGAAATGACAACTGCCAACTGCATCAGAAGAGAGCCACCAAGTTATTACTCATTTGTTCTTCAAGAGGGAACAAGAGGAAACCATGCCAACTGAAGGTAAATAAAACACATTAACAGTGAACAACCTTACCTTTAAGGACCAGATGTGTAACATTTAAAAAACTGAGAAATGCAATAGCCTCACAATAATAGCAGTGTAGTGTATGTAGTGTAAATTCCCAAACTCCAAGCATACCTTGAGCTCTGCTGCTATTTCTAGAACAATTGAGCAGTCCTTGGGCCAGATATTTCTATGAAAGCACCACAAATACTTATCTGCCCTATTTCACTGATTTTCCACGCACACAAAAAAATCCCCCCAAACAAATAATAACAACCCCCTGAAATAAACAAACAAAAAAGACCAAAAAGGAAAAAGGAAACACCCCCCACCCCGAAAACCCCACAAAAACAACAACAACTCCCCAAAACTCTTCTTCCCTGCTTCCAAACAACCATTGAGGGAAAGATGCAGAGCATTGGTGGAAAGAAGCTCACCTCAAAAGCTGGGGCTCTAGGTCAGCACCTGGACACAGCAGCCCAGAGAAAACAGCAGCTAAAAGTAAATATATGAACTCACACCTGATGTCCTACTACTCATTCAAAATCAGGTTGAAAATTGCTATGCCCTTTTAATCACTTAATTTTCCTAAAAAAATCCAACCCTAACGTGATATAGTGAAGGAGCACTTTTGGTTGTCTGAGACAATTCATGAGTTTGTTGGAGGTGGGGATGGTTTGTTAGCAAATTAAACATCCTGGAAACTTATAAGCAATCAGCAGAAGCACACACACACATTCATCCACAGGGTGTTTGCAGCAATAAAAAAGAATCCCAGAAGACGTAAGGTTGGAAGAGACCATCAGCCTTCTCACCAAACTCTCATGGAAACTGCCAAGTACCTACCAATAAGACAGAGTACTTCTAGAGGGGAAAGAAACGGCAGGGAGAGGGGGAAGAAGAGAAAATAAGATACTTTCAAGATGGACAAAGGTGGACAAACATGTCATTAAGATTATGTTAAATGAAAATTCACTTTTTCTGGGAAATCCCTATCACTTTTACTCCACTTAGTGGATTTCACTAGTTTCAGAAAGGGAAAGTTAGATCTCCCCTCTGCTCTGCCTAGAGTGTGCTTCCAGGCTGCAATGAATTTCCCATGGTGTCTGTTCAAATATCACAAAACAGCACTTTATGGAAGTCACATGTCTGCACTCACAGATAACAGAGTGCTTGCCACACACACAGGAACAGTGTGAAGGAAAAAAACATTACAGAGGTAGAGATACTTTCAAGTAGAACTGAACTGCAACAACATGCTCCTCCTTTACTTCCATACACAAGAGAGCAAATGTTCCATTTTGACAATGCCAGAAAATTTGACTCATTCAAAAATGTTGAAGACATACACAGATAGGAAGATATTATATTGAATTACAAAAGCAAAAGACATTTTGATTTTTAAACACAGGATACCACAGAAATCATAAATATTACTCTGGCCACTCAAGTGCCTCCCCTTAAGAAAGGCAAATATTGGAGTCTCTCTCTGTATTTTTTTAATATAAAACAAGAACACTTGTATGTATTATGCTCAGATGGCATCCTGTATGCACTCACAAAATCAATCTTAATATAATTCTTATGTTCCTTAAAAATCCACTTCTGTGTCTGAGAATCCTTAATTTAATAATAAGGCTTCTGATGGGCTGAGTCAAATAGATTTTAGTGTTTAATTAGTTCTTCGTATTCTCATCTGTCTGTATCTTTTCCTTTTCTCACCACCTAGTTAGCAGACAATGCAGGTTAAGGGTCTGCATCAGAGGTGTCTGGAGTATTTCTGCATATAGGTAATCCTTACCACCCTAGTGTCCTGCTTGCTGATTTGGATTATTTGCTTTACAGAAGTTCATAAAAGCAATAACTGCAATTTTAGAATTAATCACAGCATCACTCTAAAATGAATCAGTGTATGGAGTGGAGGATGCTAGACAAATACAGAACATATTTCAAATTAAAAAAAAATCATAACCTAGAGGATCAAATAACTAGTGACTGCTTCCATCATTAATTTAAACTTTTTATTTCCCCTTTCTTTACTATATTATTCTCTTGCTACTTAGCAGCTATTGGTGTGTAATAACAGGTACAGAGTAATACCTGTATTTCACACACCCCAGCTCTCCTTGGGGCTTCACAGATATCTTGAATTAGCAACTGGTTCCTTCAAAAGGCAGTTGAGACAAAAATAAGTGGTTGTTACAAATTGCTCTGCTCTCTGTTCATGTACTCTCCTTGCTGCTCTTTCACTTCTAGGCACAGTATCACTACTATCAAGCAAATTAAAAGAAAATCAGCATCAGACTGGACCCAGTCCAGCTAAGGGCCTCCAGTGACTCTTTTATTCTCTGCTACTGCATTCAGTCTATTCCACAACAAGACAAGGCATTGCCAAAATAATCTCTTTTAAAAAGTTAAGTCAGAAGCTACCAGATAACAGCTTGAGATTTTTGATCAGGACCCAAACCAATCAGTCTACTATGAAATATTTCATGCTAATAAGCTTCCCTTTTCTTTCAGAGGAGATCTTATTATGCTTGGATCTAGAATGTTAAGACAATACAATTTTAACACTTTCTAAAATGTGATTGATTTATTGTTCTGCCACAATATTTTTTGGATAATATGATAAATTCAATTCAATTCATCACATTATTCTATAAATATTGCAACAAATTATTAAAGCAATAAAACCTCGTGGCAGAAGTTTAATGAGATCATGTCACATTTGTGTTAAAGCCAAGTGATAAATTGCAACATCTGCAGTGGATGTCACCACCTTAAAAGGGAAAGTCTGCACATTCTCCTAGCACAAGGCAAAAGTCTAAATCTTTACTAGGAGCTACAAGACACAAAAAGCGCAACAAAATATTAAATATATATGTGTAGTCACACACTACTCTTCCTTCTAGCAATGTGGACCAATCCTGTATGGATGTCATTCAGTATGAAATTCAAATGTATGAAAAATTGGTAGTATGGGGTAGGGTATATTTACCGTACAGAGATTTATTTACAAATTTATTGAGTGTCGACTTAGTTTAACAGGCTTCAAATTACTGATTTTGCAAATACTATTTAATATTAATGTTCCTTCATTTTCTTCTGCCAGATAAAGCTAATGGAAAAGCCTATGGAAAAGCTAATAATTTATCACTTATTTTCATACAAGCCAAAGGGGAAAAAAAACCCCACCCCACATTTCACTGGGAAAAAACCCATGGAAAGTATGTACAAAAAAGCCACATTATTTACTTACAAGTTTGAGAAAGTAATTTATATTTTTCTGTATTACATTAGATGATAATTGGTGGAACTGCTTAAGGGGCTGGCTACTTTTTTGTGTTCACATGCAAGAACACGTTTGCTTCAGATGTGCTTAACAATAAGTTGATATCAATTCTGACATGCAGCTGGTATTTTTTCCCCTCTTTCTCAATTTTTTATGAGCAAAGGTAGATTGTGTGTCAGTTTTACTGACACACTTTAATAAATGAAAGATGATTTAATAGGTCTTACGATTATTCAGCCTGAGTACTAAATCTTTTACTGTTAAATGTTCTCCTAATTGTCTCCTGGAGGAGTTCAAAGTTCCAGTGAGTCATTCTGTATCTCTTCCTACTTATTAAGAATCAAGTCCAGTAAAGGAGCCAAAAGAAAACCATGTGATTTAGAGACCCAGTTCTTCACCTGCCAAACTCCTTTTGTTAGACAGGCTACAGTCCACTCATCAGTTAATCAACAAGGCTAAATTCACCTCCTCAGCCACCTTCTCTTTATTAGACTACAACAATAGAAAATTATCACACCTCTGTAAACTGATCTAAAATTGTAGTGCATGCATTTATAGGCACATCGCAATACTCAAGCAGCTGTTAATTATATATACCTCAGGAAACAAGCTTTTTGAGGTCTCAAGGACTTTAAAAAAACTAGTATTCAGAACAAAACAAAAACCAGTTGTGAAATGGCAGTAGACAAGAAATTATGCATTTAAATTATATTTTATATATTGATAATACTAGAAAAAATATTAAAAAGTTTTCATTTTAATATGCAATTGAGAGTTCTAAAAACCAATTTATCTGCTGCCTTTATTAATGGTACTAAATCTGAATTTCCAGATGAGTACTAGTACTAGCAGCAGGTTGGCTCTTTGTCCTGTTCTTTTATCCAGGTAACACTGCAGCATATTTTCGTGCATCACACTGACTACCAGCCAGCCTTGTCCTCAACGCTTTCAACAGTGCAGTAACTCCTCTACTCAAGAATAAAACATTACCACCCATCAACAAATTTTTTTGGATGAAAACAAAGAATGAAAAATGTTTCATTCCAAACCAAGTTTCTCTTCCTACGCCCCTAAGCAAAGCCAGAAACTGCAACCATGAGGTGTTAAGCTGTGGAAGTTGATAAAAAACTGGAAGGTTGGGACATATCCTTAGACACACACACTCGTACTTGCCCTCATTTTAAAATCTACACAACACCACTTTCAACCTTACTGGTGTATCTATAGCTCATGCTCTGGGGTTTCTTTTTTTAATGTTGCCACCCTGTGGTCATTCATGGCAAAGACAAAATTGTTCTCCACGAAAAATGTGGAAAACTATGTTGGGACTTCAAAGAACAACACTTCATAGTTGAACAAGCTGAAAGATAAAGTATTTTCAAAGCGTTATGTGAACTAACCCACAATATACTGTTCTTTATTTCTGTAAGAGTCTTATACAATGACTCCAGTCAAGCCAGAGTTTTCTGTTTGTTCATCTGAGCAGCAGCAACAGCAGAACATATGGCACAAGTTATTCACAGAAAACCTACTTCCAACATGAAATTCATTGCTTTACTTGTGTCAGCTTGGCCATGAACTGTATTAACAGGTATAAATGAACTAAAACAACTTCCTATTACTTAACTTGCCATCTCCCAAGAAAACCAAATCTATTTTGATCCTTTGATTTCTTTCACTTTTTCAAACTAAAATTCTGTACTACAATATATTGGCCATGGTCTTTGTGGTCATGTTCCTTTCCCTTTCTGTATGCAAAGGGAATTGATATTCTGTCCTGTTCCAATAATTAAAAAATATATCAAAAAGAAACCATTTCTAATCAATCTAGCTATCAGTCTAATTGTACAGCTTTTTGCAAAAACCTAGAGAGGAATGAACATTCATTTAAGAGCTGTAGCCAGTCATTTTTTGTTAGGCACAAAAAAGCCTACTCAATTAACACTTATCTTTATAGTAGTCCACATTAAGTTATTTACTGCTATTGCAGACTTGCTTTTCCAAGTTTTACTTTTGAGATACTTGTTTCCAGCTGTTGAGATACCTGATTGCAACAGGAAGAAGGGAAAACATCCCACAAAAGCTGACACCCAAAGTTCACTCAAACAGCAGTGTACACACCAGAAATAAACTAAACCAGCAACATCCTTTTTTACTCTCCTGATCTCCCCAAAAGGTCTAATGCAGAAAGATGATTTCAATAATTTTATTCTGCTCTTTTGTAGTTTTGAGGCCTTCTTCAAGTGTGGTCATTAAGAAAATGAGCTGCCTGTCAGCCAGCATACTCCTCCTAAGCATGGGAACAGGAACAGCCCTAAGATGCCCACTATGGTCCCTTCCAAACTGACTCATTTGGGGATTTTGCTTTTCTCTGAAATTTGTAGCACATTCCACCATGTCAGGACTAAGTTTTTTGGGGGTGTGAGAAGGACAGCTGATACTCTCATACTGCACATAAACATTTATTTCAGTCGGGCCTGATGTGGTAATTTTTAAAGTTTTCTATCTACTTGCTGAACTGAAGAATGAGTCTTTTACAGCTTTACACTGTGAGTATTCTCTATTGGTTCTATTGTCACAAGTTCTACAAGAGTGACGTGAAGGATAGTCGGCCATGCTCAATTTGTAAGTCTCTATACGAGGATGTGGATCATTAAATGAAAAGATCAAATGTCAGATACTTCCCTTTCTTCATTAACACAAAAAACACCTAATTCCATCTGCATAGGTAGACCAATTGAGCATCCTACATTTTGCAACATCAAGAGTTCACATAATTTTAGGAAATTTGCATAGAAAGAAGAATGCAGTGAGCTATTCACAAATCAGAAGGACTCTTAATATCACAAAACTAATAGCAGATCTCTTTTTAGCTGAAATCAGGTTAATAACTGGCTCTCCTCTCATGCATTTTTATCAACTCTAAGTTTTTAAATATCTTCCTAATCCCCCAGTCATCATGAAGGTGCACTGACCCTCAGCTTTACCAAGCCTTAACTTCAATTATACTAGTCTGTGACAAAGTTAATTAGAATGTACTTCCATAGCAGTAGAATATAGCGGCAATATAAATGAGAACATAGAAAAATGAGATGATGTGACAGTAAAAAGGATTCTAAGAATTAATTATTCTGAAAACCACACAAAACAATCCATTATTGTTACAATATCAAATCCTTAAAATTTCCATTACTTATTTCTATAATGTTACCAGTAAACAGCCTCCTGATACTCAAACTCAGCTGTGTCTTGGAATTTATTTAGCACATTGTATTCACATAATTTATTCTTTATTTCCACCTATTTATCAGCCCTTCTCATTGATATAGAATAGAAACCCTCATTCGAAACACTAATGAGGGGTACCTATCATGTATGGCTGATTAAGCTGATTGCTGAATTGAAATGAACAGCCAGGCAAAGCTCTCTGCTCCACATAACTGTTTGAATTGGATACACTGGGAAAAAGAGGGTGCATGAGTAAAAGCTTTTGCAATTTGAGCCTCTGGACTCCGATGATCTAAACTGAGTTGTGTTGCCATCAGATTAAGGATAACAGATTTATCAAAAAATATTGGACATTCCTGAAACACTATGGTAACAAATTTCTACAAGGTATTATCAAGATTGCAGAAAATGCCATGTAATTTAAAGAATTCCAAAAGTGTGCTTTAATAGTCATTTCACAAATTTTGACAACAGGTAAAGGCAGTCATTTTATGCCCTCCCCTTCCCCCTTTTTTCTGAAATGTTTTTTCCACTCTCATAACAGCACATTTGTTTCAGAGTAACACTATACTTTCACACAGTAACACTGCACTCTAGAAATTACTTTTTTCATTGATTTATGTTTTTTCAATTGTATATATACAGTACATAGTAATATGATGGATGCCCTATCGAGAGAACCCGGCTACATTATTAGATGTACAATATGTTGGTATCACCAACTTTGGAGCAAACAGGCAGCTGAAAGCAAAATGGAAGAAAAAGGAGAAAAAATAATCTGGTGGATGGATCAGGCAGTGAGACAAATGATAGAAGTTTAGTGTTCCCAGCAAAAAAAATTTAAAAGAATGCTATCAAATTGAATTGTTACTTCACCAAGGAGAGGAGAAAGGCAAAGGACACTTGATGAACATTAGCAAAAAAAGCTGGCTTTAGTGGTGGACGACAGTGATCTACAGTTCTGCATAATAGGCTCTTCGCTCTATAAATCTGCTCCACTCCACAGCATTTCCCCAAGTAGGTGATATATTTCTAAAAAGTTCCATCTAAATGTCACCCTGAAAGCTTGCCACGCTGAGGACCATTCTAAATGTCAGAAAAGTCTCATGTGACCTATGACAGAATTTAGGATTAGTCTGTGCCACATGTTCCTAAAACGAATTTCTAAGACTAAGTTATGTCTTTGGAATTTGGATTCAGGTCTGTGCTGTTATTCAGTCTCCTTGCCTTCAAAAGTACAGAGTTTATTTTTCAATTTATCTCAGTTTTCAAAGCTCAGTATGCTTGGAAAAAGCTGACATCCTTTGAAATAATTAATGTGAATCATGGCTGCATTTTGGATTGTAATCTTTGCACAAATACCATATCTTTTACAGAATGCAGAGAAAAGTAAATTCCCGTAGCTCCACTGTACACAGAATTGAACATGAAGAGTTACAAAAAGGCTGGATCCCTACAGTAATCATAACACAGAATCAGACACAATCTTTAAACACCTTTAAAGAAAAAAGTGAGTGAAATTCATTAGACATTTAAATTTGACCTAACCAAGATAAAGAGGCATTAAAATGGAGGCATTGGTACATAAAAGGGGGAAAAAATTACAGAAAGTAAGTATGAAATTAGAAACTTTCACAGTTCATATTCACATGAAGGACACACATGCATTCATTTATAGGAGACCACCACTTGGTTTTTAATGGATTTATAAAATTGTTCACATTATATTCATATTTTAGGGCCCCATTATCCTTAGCATCCGTTTATTCTTTAGCATCAACTCATTTCATGCTAGTTTTGGAGAACCAAGGTAGGGAGAGCCATTGACAGAGGAATGATTCTTGATGTACATATAGAATACAAACTCAATGTTTTCTGTGGTTTGGTGCATTCAAAATATTTTTTGATTAATTGTGTGGGTTTTAGTAAGATGTAAGCCTTAGCTGAAGCTTCACCTTGGAGAAAATTGATGCTCTTTTACAAAATACATTCACATAACTTGTAAGACACTCACAGCAAAAGTATCATTATCCAGAAGGACTATTAAAGTTTAAAATGAAAAAAATTCATTGATGAAAATGACAGATTAAAAAAATGCCTTCTGAGCCACACTGCACAAAATTTTATATAGACTACAAGAATGTTTTATTACATAACATAAAACCATATAATCCAGGAGTAAATCTTGATGCACATCTCAAGGAGCACAGTTGGAGATTATGCAATAGGCAGCTTCAGCTGCAGCAGCATCTGGCTCATGACTACAAAACTATACAAATATAAAGCACATGGTTTTCTGAGGAGTTGTTCTTTTCTTGGAAAGAGTTGTTCAATCTGGGCAAAACTGATACAATAATCTAGTCTGAGCTTAATTATTATACAAGATAAGCTAAATAAAACATCAAGCTCAGGCTTAAGTAGGACTTGAGGCAATCATAAGCCATATGCTGGTCCTCTGAACCAAAATTAATTTCATCTTAAAGACTATATAGGTCATTGTCATAACAGTTTGGATGAGAAAATTGAATTGGTGGCCAGTATTCATCTCATACTGCTAACAGTAGTCCTTACCACTTATTACTGTAATAAAAGGTAGCCCACAAACTAGAGAGGGTATATGAAAGAGGTTAATAGCAGAGTCATCTAAATGCACAGATTCACTGCATCCGATTTTATTTAGTGTTACTCTACTGCATCCTGCATTACCAAGCATAAAATAAATTGCATTTTTATAGCACACCATAACTATTTTATGACTTCTATTTATTAGAAATACTTTTACCGTTTTCAGATAAAATATATAGAAATAGTAAAAAAAAAGCATGTTTTATTCTGTCATTTTTGTTATAAAGTACTTAAAAAATACTTCGAAAATCTTTAAAATTTACTTTGCTTGTTCTGTTGCACACCTGCACTGTGTTAAAGTGATAGGTAATTCCACAAATTTTACCTGAAAATTTTATTGTTTTACTGCAGAAACGCTGCCTGTGGTATTTCACAAAGCCTTCAAGATTTCATTTCTGTACTAAACCATCAAGTGGCTGTGCTTTATACACTGTCACACCCTCAGTGTATCTGATGGATTAAAAAGCTCCACCATCCCAACTCACCTTAAACACATTAAGCTTCAAGAGAAGCTGAAAGCAGCATTTATGTTTTTGCTGAAAAACACCCCAAGGACAACTCAGTCACTGCTCACAGCCAGCACAAATTCATGAGAGGAAAGTCCTTCCTAAATTTCCTCTTAGGACAAGGTACACTGGGTAATCTGCCCACGTGATCAAGGGAAGACAGCTGATGTGATCTTTCTGGATATCAGTAAAGTTTTGATACTGTCTCTCCCAGGATCCTTCTGGATAAAATCTCCATCCCACAGCTGGATAAACATGTCATGGGATGGGTGAGTGACTGGCTCACAGGTGAGGCAGAAAGAGTTACAGTGGCTGGGGGGCCATTAGACTGGTGACCTGTCACTAGTGGGATTCCACAGGGCTCCATCCTCATCGCTGTGGTCTTCAGTGTCCTCATAAAAGACCTGGACTCAGCACAGGAAGGGAAACTAAGTTTGCCAATGATACTAAATTGGGAGAAGCTGTTGACACCTCAAAGAAAGACAAGTGCTGGATTCTTCAACTGGGATGGGACAACCCTGGATTTGCACACACACTGAGGACAGAGAGGGTGGAAAGCCATGCTGTGGAAAGGGCAAGTGGCAAGTGAATCTGAGTCAGCAGTGCCCTGGCAGCTGTGTTTGGGGCCTTCTATTTATCACTTTGATTTCTGGCATCACATTCCAGTAACCTTTTTCAGTAGGGGTTGGACCCATGCAGAAACAGACGGAGAGTAGGTTGCAACAGGAGCAGCCAGCATCCCACTGATTCCCATGCTTTCCTCTCCTAGACCTCTTAAAATAACAATCTACATTTCTTCTAGGACACTGTTGGCATTGGCACCTACATATTAACAAGGCTACAATCAAATGGGAGGGATAATCTTTTTGTCTTTGTTCCTAATAAAGTGCCATAAACTAATTCTAGCAGCACAGGACTACAGCCATGAAAAAGCACATAGAAAGTGAGAAGCTGAAAAAAGTGCTCTCAAAAAATTGACGTAAAGCTTGTACAGACTTTCACTGGGATTAGTTCATTTTCAGATATTACTTGACCCTCCTGATGCTCTCTGGGTGTTATGTGACAAGACATGCACAGAACGACTCTAACCTGTCAAGTTTAACTTGGGAAGATGTTACTGAAATGTCCCTGTTCATCAATCCATGGCATTCATCTACCTGGGGACCCAAAGTCTGAGAGTTACAGGTCACATTACTATACATGAGCACATGATCCATGCAACAGAAAGCGTGCAGCCAAACCTACCAATGTGCACACTGAAAAATAACCCCTTCCCACCTCCAAGAGAAAAACTCTAAACCAGTGACAGATGACTGACAGTCCAGATCATGTACCATATATTTTATGCACTTTTTTGTTGTTGGATCAGTATGCAGGTTTCAAGTATTTACAGGTAAAAAATCTTAAATATTTTTAAAAGGGAACAGCTAAAAGAAACAGGAATCCTTGCAAAGTAAATTTTCAGTATGCTAGTATCATACTATTGTATGATCTCATACTATCCTGTTCTGTAACAGGAGTCATCCAGCAACTGATCTGGGGTCACCCAAAACTGTCTTTCATTTTAAACACCATGAAAACAGAACACATACACACCAGATGTCTGCGCACTTCAGCTCAAAGCAGCAACTTCAACCTCACTGCCCCAACACAAGCCACACTGGGTAAGCTGGGGGCTATAGTCAGGTACTTTCCCCCTCACACCACTCCCCAAGTTTTTCTGTGAAAAATCTGTCTCATTTGGATGAGGAAATAATCTTTTTAAAACATACTGATTCGCACCACAAGGTTTTTCCTTACTAAACCCCTGTATTTTCTATTGAGTTCTAAATTCCCAGCGCGTTTGGGGGCAGAGGGGTACATCTGAATGAGGTACTTGCATTTGCAGGAAAATATTTAAATGCTTAAATTAAGGATGGGCTTAGGAAGAGCTGGGAGAGTCTGGTTTTGTTGGGTTTTTACCCTGCAGGAGCTGCCAAGTCTTGGAGGACCAGAAGACTCAGCTCAGGTCTCTATTCCATCATCTGTTTTCAAATCCAAGGAACTCCAGTACTTAGGAGGAATATTTTTACTGGAGAAAAAAGAAGATCCATGCTGTTTTTAACCAAGGAAGAAAAAATCCTCTTTTGCAGAGGCTGATGTTTGAGGAGTAGTGACTGTCTTTTCCTGAGGGACTAAATACTGCCTGCTGGCCATGCTCCTGACAAAGTAGCAACTCCAGCTTACTCAAGGAAAAAAAAAAACCCAAACTGTGCCAAGATACCAATAATTGCAAAGTGGAGGCAGGTAACTAAAGTAGGGGGGGAGATTTTCCTCGTAGCAGTGGTGGGAAGACCAGAGAGGTGAAACTGAGCCTGGGAGAGGGATCTTGCTGCTCCTTTCCCTGCAGGACATGGCTGCTCCCATCCCTGACTCCCTAGTGGGCAGGGCCAGACTCAGTGGGCCCCCCAGGCCCATTCCTGCCCTGCTGAGCACTTCAGGATTTCCCAGGAGTGAAAAGTACCTTTTCTACCAGGATAAAAAAGTCATTTCGTCTCAACCTCTTCCTTTTTGAAAGTAAGTGAAATCGTTTTTTAAAATCTCTTTGCTTTTCCCATCAATTTTCATATTTCCTTAACTTCTTTCTATATTCTCCCAGGCTTTTCTTGAATCTTTTTATCACACAATTTTTTTCTCTCTTATCTGTGATTGTATTTTTCACTTACTTATTCATCCACCTTGGCCTTTTTTCCCCCACCTTCCTACCCATACTGTAGTTATAACTCCATAGCACATGTCACCAGTGGACAACCATTAACTCATCTTTCACCACTTTGTTTCCCTTCTGTGTTCTTTCTTTAGATTCAATAGCCATCCAGCATTTCATTCTTGAACTTCATCTGTCTACTTCTTTATATTGCTGACAAAAGACCAAAACAGGTTTTGGTTACCACTGCAGTGCATTCCCTGTCCTATGAAGCATTTCAGGGTTCTCACTGCCTGAACAGGTGCCTGCAGGAGCAAAATTTTCCCCACCACCCTTTGCAATGTTAAGGAGATTCTGAACTGGCAAGTAAAAGAGCTCAAGAAAGCAAAGAAAGGAAAAACGAATAACAGTGAATATAAAGAACAAAATGAAAAGGCAAGAAACAAAAATAACAGGCACAGCAATATTATTCTACAAACAGGACACATTTCCAGACGTTAAAGCAAAACCAAAAAAAATCTAGAAAAACCAAAAGAACCCATACTACAACTATGTATGAAAAAGCAAAACATTTTAAAAAATTAATTGTAGAATCTATTAATTCAAAAACATTTTAGATTTTTATATTTTAAAATTTAGTTGTAACACCACCGAATGTGTGTCCTGCCAAGCTACTGCAGTACCTCATGCTAATGACAACTGGATATTTAGACCTCATTCTATGCTATGAATTTTTTATACTCTGCCAGCTCCCCCCATGGGATGCCTCTGACCAATAAGGTGCTCCGGCCCTTTGGCCACCCGCCTTGAGCACCACCACAGCTGTCACCTACCACAGCAGCTGTGCTGACACAACCTCAATGCACTATTCCCCAGCAGCCAGAAAGTCAAAACCAATCAGCTCTGACTCTCTTTTTAAGTGCTGTGCAAGCTACCTATGTGCACTTCTAAAGAGAGTCTTTTATGCCAATTCACAGATAGCCTGTTTGGGTAGAGCTTGGTCATATACTCAGATGCCAACCAAGCTTCCAATGTCTAGCAGCTCATACTTGATTCCTATTGTTTAGGCAGGGAGAAGCAATGAAAAACTGAATATTCCATCAAATCAAGTAAGTACTCTGGTTTTGCTTCTCTCTACTTCTAATTATCCCAGTCTGCCAATGCTGCCAGTGTCAGCACAGCTTCAAGTACCAGATCATGATAATTAGCAGCACAAACTTCTGATCTCTGATGTAGGAATTTCCACCAATTAACAAGTTAACAGTTAATTAGGCTTAAACCAAAAAAAAACCCTCATCATCTGGTGCTTGTGCAGCCTGAAATTCTCAATTACACTGTGGTAGTTTAGTTGCAAGGAGCAAGGCAGGTGAGGAGCTGTGAAACCAGGCGGATTGGGAACTGCAGCATCTGGGAGATGCTGTGAAACAAAAGGCAGGTGCTGGCATTACAGCTGATAATGATACCAGAACTAATTTTCCCTTTCCTTAAAGGAAAGCTCCACCCAGGGTTAGCATTCTAACTGCATTCTGTGTTATACTTATTAAATCAACATCCATCCAAGGAAAAAGCAATCTAAACCAAAAGCCATGTAAGACAATGGTTCACAATCAGAAGTTATTTAGCTGGAGATACTTCAAAATACCAAGTATCTACAGTGAAATGTTATAGGTGCTATGCATTTTTTCAGCAGAAGTCAGAGTAGGGCCAAATGAATGCAAGTGGCAAACATTATAAAAAGGCTAATTTATCAGAAAAAATAAGAAGACTTCAGTTTTATTTATGACTTGAATAGTCGCATTTGTCAAATATTAAAGAAAAAGGCAATTTGTTTAGTTTGTGAAATCTATCCTCTTAAAAAAATAAGTCAATTACAAGACAACTACTAAGGTGAGTGGAGAAAAACAGCTCCACTATCAACTCATACACAGTCATAATAAAGGAGACAAAGCAGCAGGCTTAGTCTACCCAGCTTGGGAAACAGCTGTTCTCTGTTGGGTTTTAGCAATATGAAAAGTAAGACAAAAACCATGAAACAAATAGCTTGTTCTGTCTAATTATTTCTTTTCTTCATGAAGCAATTTAGACATATCTTTTCCTGATAATGATTGGATTTCCTCCAGATTCAGAAGACTGCCTCTCAGACACTCTTTCCTTCCCTTTCAGAAGAAATAATGGGTTTACATATTTAGCCTAACCTTGGTATCATTTTACAAATTTGGTAACTTCACAAGCAGAATTTCAGTAGTTCACATGCAGATCCTTAGAGCTACCACACTGACCAACCCCAGCATCATCTGCAAAGGCTCCTCAGCTTCAAGAGGACTGCAGTCACCTATCTGAACTTCTGTTTGTGCCCCTTAAATCCTCTTGCTGTGTCAGTAGAAAGGCTATGAGCACTCCTACATTTTCAGAATCCGTTTTGCCTGTGCTGTTTGGCCTTATAGAAGTATAGCCTACTCAAAAAAGAAAACCTCAAAATGTTCATATTTTATGGTATAAATAATGACTGTTTCTCTTCTTAAATAAAGAGCTGAATATCACACAATTTACAAGGTCCTACAGGCATTGAGGCTCTGTTACTTTTTTCCCAATGCTACTACTACAAATAGGACAAAAAAGGAGGAAAGGTCTCTGCGTGTTACCCCTGCTCCATGCCAGCTGCTAACCACCCATGAATGTGGTCTCCCTCCATAACACCTCCTGACACACATGTGAGACAAATGAATATTTCAGGACCCCAGTGTGAGTACACAGAGCTTGGGTTACAATGAGGTCTGCCTGCTGTCACTGCCCAGGGAACGATGCCATAATGAGTTTCTATTATCATAGTTTCAACTTCAAGAGGGGTCTGTTTTAAGAAAATACATAGAAATTTATGATTTTTTATTTTAGCAGCTGCCTTGTTAACAAATTATAAAAGTAGCTTCCTACTGTAAACCTTTACAACTATCATCACACAAAGAGTATTTTGGTAAGGATCTGAAATTACATGAATCTGTTAAAGTTTCCAAATACAGGAACTAGTTCTTTAAATTCAAACTGCTGATCAACTAAAATGTTCCTCTCTGGAGGTCCCACAGTATTATGACAGCAGCTATCATGTCCATCTGACCAAAGTGAAAGGCAAGAGAAAATAAACCCCATAATCTTGGCTCCAAATTAACTTTCAACTTCATTTGGAGGGGAAAAAAAAGGGAAGAACTACTCCCTTAATTACAGACTTTCTTCCTTTCTAATTAACCAGAATAATTGAAGCATGACTTCTTAAAAGCCTCTTGCCTAACATCTCCCACAGTGGAAGCTTTTTGCTATCTGCCAAACAATATTAAGTCTTGAAAAACTTCTGGCTGGATAATCTGCTGGCTAATACTACTGCACAGGGTACACAGTATCTTTCTTAAAAGCCCTCATGACTTCAAAAAGTATAATTAAAGTTCTGTTGGTTTTTCAACTCTGACTCTTCCAAATAGAATAACTAGAGATTGCAAAAGAGAAAATATCATCGCTTGATAATTTGAGATTCATAGAAGTACTATTTAAAATCTGCTCTCGTTATGGCGTTTCTACTTTTTTTTTTAATCAAACATTAATGGTACCACCATTATTTAATAAAAGCTTTTTTTTAAAAAAAAAAACCCACGTCTTTCAATCTCAGCATGGTTTTGTATCATCCTGTTCAGTAAAATGTAATAGTTCCATCCAGTGGTCTTGCCCAGCATTGCAGAACCGAGATCAGAAAGTGAAGACATTTTTGCACCAAACTAATTGCACAAATGACCAAACGTCAGTGGGAAGGGCAGAACTGACTTACTGGACTCATACAATAAGTGCTTAGTATTGTAGCAGCAAGATCAGATCACAGATATATAACAACTTTCTATTTGTACATCTGAAAGCAGATTTACCAGGGTACAAGTACTTTGAAATCATAATGCAAAAAAGAAAAAAATTACTTAATTTCTTAATTAGGATAAAAATTCTTTCTTCCGTAGTGTGAGATAAGTAACTCTGAATTGTCAGAAACCTGTCTTCTCTTTTCTAAATTTCATAACATCCAGCATCCAGAGGATCCAATACAGAGCTCACTATGCTAAAACATACAAAAGCACAGACAAAGAGACTCTCTCCTAGGAGCTCTCAGCATTGTTTATGTCCCCCAAATGTTTTAGCTGGAAGTGTCAATTCCAGATATATTGGTCACAGATGACTGACAGCAACTTCTGTAGCTCAGATACAACTGGGGAAAAAAAAAAGCAAAACATTTTTTTATTATCTCTCTGACCCACTGTTCCTTCAGCACTTAGGAAAAAAAAAACCGAACAAACACATCAATGGAGTCCTTTTGGCATCACAAATGACAGGGAAAATGTTTGTCATGTGTGTGCACATGCAATGGTCACAGAAAACACCAATGAATTTTACCAAATTGCCCAGAAATTAGAAAGGCAGAGCAGGAGCTGACAATGAGGTTCAGGTAGCACGCTGCACATTTTGGTGTTGTGTTAGCAACTTTCACCACTGCATTCATAAATATTAGATTCTGTTAACTCTTCCTGGTGTTCTGGATAACCTTCCTCTGACAGCAACTGTTTCTGCTTGCCCTGTTCCAGGTCATTAAGATCAGTCAAATTCACAAGACAGAGATCTTGACCTTGTCAAATCCAGTCATTCAAAAGACAGCTTCAGTTTGGGGAAAAAGCAGAATGTGAGCTGCTATTTTCACATTCGCTATGCACTGGCAGAGACACAGAGTCTTTGTTATTAAATAAGCATTATATTCCCCACCCACAACTGGCCTTCTCTACTCCAGCAACCCATATGGTGCCACTCATCTTTGCTCCCTCTCCTCCCCTTTTGTGCTGTTGCAAAATCCGCAGGATCCCAGCACAGGATGCATTATGAATAAAGATTTCTTCACACTCTTTTCTCTATGTAAGCCCTGGCACTGACTTAGAAGCCATTTCCCAATTCAAAAATCAGCAAGTAAAGTTCCCCAGACATGCTAACCCTGCCAGTGCTCATGCTTTCATATCAGCAGTGGAGCAGTGACAGCAGCTGCTTGGATGATAGGGCTGCAAATACTTCTCTTTCAGAAGAGAACCATCAAATGAACAACACAGTCTGCCCCTGGCTGCACACTGTATCCCAGATGCTTGCCACCATCCTAGATTTTACACTAGGGGCTACAGCAGACCAAAGCAAGTTAATAGTCAAGGCTGCCTAAAGTTCAGTGCAAATTTTTGGTTTGAGAATCTAGATTTGCCATGTTCAGCCACTGGGAGGAGTGTATCAGTGCAGGCTTGAGCAGCAGGGAGACAGGGAGAGAGGCTGAACTGCTGAAGGAAAAATTATACCACAAAAGCCATCAAAAAATTACTAACTGCTGTCTTCTCCAGAGTAGCCTAATTAAGATTTAAATAAATAAAAAACTATACCTACCAAGGAATCCCTACCAACAAGGTGAGGCAGGTGGATTCTTGAAATTCAGAACTGCAGAAAGATCACCTCAAGACCTAATTTGTCCTACCAGTAGCACACCCTTGTAGGAGCAGCTTCCTGTGGGCCCAAAACTCCATTTCTTAGTTCATTCCAAACCCCTGGGGTCCCAAAGCTCTGGGATCCAGGCAGCAAGAAGCTTTTGCATTTCTCATCTTTGTGCACTGCATCCCCAGCCCAGTATCTGGACATTTTATGTTCTCACAATTACCTGTAACAGAACTATCTCTACCAAGTAGAGTATTTGGCACAGAGATATTAAAGTGACATCCAAAAAGGACACATTCATTAAAATGCTCAGGGCTGACAAGTCTAAGTGTTCAAGCACCTAGACACAGCCCTGAAGTGAGATTGTCAAAAAGCAACAGAGACTTCAGCAGTCACTTCAGCAGGATTTTACCTGGAATCTCTAGTAAGCGTGTTTGAGCCCTCCAGATGTTAGCTTGCACATCTGTTTCAGCAAAACTGACCTACAGAAGTGAACTCTTACCTATAATCATAAACCTCTCTGTAAAACAAGGCACATAAACATTTCAAAAGCCTACAAAGGATGAAGCCTTTAAACATGGAGCAGAGGGAAGAAAGGGGACTCACACATTTTTTAAATACTACCACTATCACTGAATGCAATTCAATTAAAATGAACTAAACATTGAACTAAAGTTGAAACAGGGATTGAAACTATTTCCTAATATGACAAAGGCCCAAGCCATAAAGCTCACTATCTTTACTCAATCTCACAGTCCAATGTATATTTTCAAATTCCTTTTTTATATAAAGCACAACAGCTTTCATAGGCCTAACACAGGGGTAGACAAAGGGCTTTCCTGAAGCAGCACCCTGTGAGGGGAATAATTTTAGGTGCAGACAAGTAATAACAGGGGAAGTAAACTCTGGACTCCAGTTGACAAGACCATCAAGCTTAAAGCTTCACCAGTTATGATGTTGCATATAAATGTTTATGGTTTCATTTTAAATTTAACTTGGTACATTTTGGTAAATGCATAATTTGCCTTTAGTAAAGGCTTCCAAATATGATTTTTATTGATAAGTTAAATAATGAATCAGCACTGTAAGGCAAAAATCTGGATTTATCTGTCAATGAGATTCATACATACCATCTTATCCAGGGCAGACCGGCTATTCCAAGATGCTCTTTGAATCAGTGGGTTGAGTAGTTAACCTTTCTGTACCAAAACCCATAATTTATTTTGTTTCCTTGGATTAAAAACAAAATCCTCCTGTCAACATCATGAAAAGCATTTTTCTAACAAATTCTTTCTCTACAGTCAGGATTTCTAGACAGTTGGTCTACTTATGACACTGAAAATTAATTTCTATTCATACTGATGTTTTGTGTTCACTCCTTAGTTGCTTGATTTAACTAGTTGAGACAAACTACAAGTTCAACAGATCATTTTTTACCTTCTTATCAAAACCTGAGTGAGAAGTTTACAAGTGATTAGAAATTGGCAGCATGCTGTTTTATAACTACATTGACATAAATATCTACGCATTCATAACCTACTTGAATTGGGGAGCACTCATTTTTACTCCCTTCGAAATGTGAAATTCTAGATTATTTTATTCTTTAAACAAAACTAACATAACTAGTGTAAATAAACCCAAGCAATAGTACACCAAAGATTATTACTTTAACCTGAGTTTATACCTTCCGCACCATATAAGCAAGCATTAAAATTTGGAAATAAAAGTCCAGAATTTAATGTTGTGTACCTAAAAAGAAACTGAAAGAAAGTAACCATCCTGACAGTGTCTTGGATGTCTCAGACTTGGCACTCTGCAAAGAGAGGAGATACTTCATCTTTATCTCATTCCTCCTTTATTGCTTGCTTGTAAAAATAGATAAAACTTGCACAGCTCAAGGGTGTTGTGAAGGTAAATTAATTATTTTGAGAGAAGCCATTCAGATATAACAGCGATGAGCATCATGAAAAGCCCCTGAGGAAAAGAATCATTTTGACTTCATGGTAAGGGTCTGAATAAAATGCAGGAAATGAGGCCTGAGGCCACATGTTGTACAAAATAGTGAACATCTGTTCATTAAACAAACTCTGCTCATCCAAAAACCTGAAAAGGCAAGAATAGCTTAGAACAAAAATAGCCTGGAATAACATAATTATTACTGTACAGCATACAACTGGAGGCAAACTTCTGTTGCAAGAATCATTAACCATACTTAGACTATAAACTCCTCATTTTTCTGTGAATAATATTTTTATTACATGCAACACCCTTGTTTACTTTTTCAGAATTAAAACCAAATTTCACTTCTTTCACAACCAGTTTTTCAATTTATAAATGTTTGAAACTCATGTACAATAAACAGACTGGGGGAGTAAATGGTAGCAGTTGCTACCCTGTGAGTTTTTAGGGATAGAATTGGCCAAAACGATTTCACACATTTGCTGACAAAAAGAGTCAAGAATGTGCAGCATTGCTGTAGGCTCTGGAAGCCAACACGCTCTTGTGGCAACAGACTTGTCAAACTACTCAACTCCCCCAAACAAACTCTGCCTTCTACCACAAATCTGGTCAGTCCTGTGTTGTTTTTAAAGCTCCCCTTCTAAAATCTCAGTTCTCAAAATCTGTGCTTCCCATTAAAATTCAGGACCCCACTCCAGTCTAACTCTTTGACCTACATCTCACTCTTTTGACCTACACCACCTGTAAGAGACTCTTAGTTCCCTCTCCTGCATTCCTCAGGCTAGATACCTCACATCCACCATTTTAACCTCCAGCAATATCTGTTCTTTTTTGCTAAGCACCAGCTCACTTTGGTGCTTGCTCTGAGAATCAACACTCCTAGCCTCAATCACCCAAGAGTTTCCATTTATCAAGCTTGAAATGAAGACATGTTTTCTGTTTCCCCCCAAGTCCTATACCACTGCATTACCTCCTTATCCCAGGTATCTGACAGTGCCATCTGGCTGCCACTTTTTATTTATATGTAGGACCTAATTCAGAGTCCATTTCAAATTAATTTCCAATTCAGCTTTTCTTCTCCTCTCCCTTGATGTTTCCTCTAGTCTGTATTTATATGGAGATCTCACACAGTGCAAGGTGTTTAAAGATAAACATTTTCCACCTGAGTGCTGAAGTCAATGATTACCTCACTATCTTCAATATTTATTAAAATATTTAACTTCATCTTTGAACTAAAAAAAGAACAGAAAAAAAAAGTCTCCTCTCCCAAACAGTTAAAGACATAAAACTAAGTTAAGAAGTTAAGCTTCCACAATGGAAATATGTTCAAATTCATGGGACTGTTTTATGAACACATATAAGCCCTGAATTTTACTGATAGTTTTCAATGAGCAAACACAGATGATCAAGTGACGTTATCCCAAATGTCACTGGAAATGTCAGAGCAGTAGAATTCAGAGTACCTTATCCTTGCATGATGCTAAGCCAGGCCTCAGGAGGAAGATGCTGTTGCAGAAACAACGCTGCAGCATCTCCTCAGGTGTGCATTGTGAAAGGTGTCTCCAGGAGGTTCATGGAACACTCAGCCCCAGTGAAAGCACCATGCACTACCTAAATAGGCACAGGCACAAGACACTCTGCCAGGACCTTTTGCTAAAAGAAAGCTCAGCCCTAAAAGCTGGTGGGAGCAGGGACTGAGCAGGCTTTGAACTCTGCTGGCAGTGGGAAGGTCCTGGGAGGTCCCAGCCCCACACTGGCCCTGTCCCTGACCATCCTTCACTTCCTCAATGCCTAAAGCCCATTTTCCAAGTGAAACACCTCATCCGTTTGAGTGGAAAAGCCTCCAGGAATACATTCCAGGAGACAGCTATGCCTTCTCTCTGCCCCTGCCTGGGGCAGAGGGAAATTCCAGCTGCTCATCGTCACACAGCTGTGACAGCCAGCAGCTCCCAAATGGAGCCCTGGGAAAAATCAAAGCTCCTAAAGGAGTTTCAGATGGTGCAGCAGAGGAGTGTTGATAGGGCATATCAATGCCAGCTGCTGTCCTGCAGAGGCAATAGCAAGCATTGCCTCCAGGAAACTCCTTCAGCTCTTCCTGTAGATTCCTGGATTTCAGAGGATTTAATCCATGGTAGCCTCAGGCATGACCAAATCAGATTAATATTGTGTTTCAGAGCATTCTAGCATCTTGAAAACAGACTTTACACCTTTTAAAACAAGAACCTGAATAATTCTGAAGTTATTTAAAGCATGACTTGGTACAGAAAAAGTCAAAGAAAGTAAATTTTACATTCTGCAGCTCATGCAATTCAGTCAGCTGTTTCTCTTTAATTTCTCCAGAATTAATTTTTCAACTCAGATACATTAATCCCACATTTCTTTTCAGGATCTCAAGCCAAAACTTTGTAAAGTATTATTTTGTACCTATGGAAACCTACAGCTACAAGTGACCCAAACAATTTTGGTCAGGCATTTAACAGGACAGTGTGAAATCCAGGCAGATGAAGAAAAGTTTCAATAAGAGAAATTAAGAAGAAAGACTGGGTTCACACAGCTTGTACTCAAAGTTCACAGAGACTTTTTTATCACAAAATTAGTCCCCCTGAAAAAAATACGAACCTCAATTTATATAGCAAGTTTTTACCGCAAGCACCTTAATTTTCATAACTCCAGACTTTGGTGGGTTTGGTCTTTTTTTCCCTCCTCCTTGAGAATTCCTTTTAAAAAAAAACTGTCTGAGAAAGCTGTGCTAATTAATATTCAGTTCAGTGATTAAGCACTCTCCCAAGTGACCTATATGTGTAATAGCATCAAGTACCACCTGCTCAAACTGTTGTTTTGCAACGAAATATTAATCTCTTGTACCTTCTGTTACCAAGCTTGGATGCCATCTGAAACTCAAACAGGAACGATTCCTTGCAGATGCTTTGTAAACTCACTGAAATTTGTATAAAAATGTAGCAATTATGGACAAATAATTTGAAATAATGCAGTGCAAAAGGCAGGTTACAGAACTTTAGACAATTTCTCCCATTTGAAGTTCATTTCATATTATGTGATGTATAAAGTACAAACAATTTTTAAATGGAAAACAATTTTTTCAGTTTTTTCTTTTAAGCAAACATTGCATATTTTCTACAAACAAGTGTAAAAGATATAGTTCAATCAAATTGCTTGTGTCTGTTCTAAAAGGTGTCAAGACAATTTTTCATAAAACCCTATTTGTTTCAAGAGTGCTGGTATAGAAAGCTGCACTTTACGTGTTTGAATTTGTAGCTAGAACAAAACACATGAATAATTATAGCATATTTTCTCTATGCACTGTGGGTAGAAAAATCATTATATTTCTGCCAACATTATACCTCTCATGCAAGCAAAATTGCATACTTCAGACATGTTTGTGCACTTGATGGCACACAAGTGGAAGGGAGAAAAGAAACAGATTCAGATAATTGGCAGCTCAACAAATCCAAAGGTCAACATCTGACTTCACTGACTTCAATTGAGAGTCTTCCTCTTTCACACAAGTGGTTATTAAAAAAAATATATCCTCACATGCTTTCTGTCTTTTGTCTACATATCTAAGAAACCTCTAGACCTCAGCTTCAGTAAATGTTGGTAAGCAACCGATCTTACAGAAGATCTGAAGGCAGGAAGTGAAACAGTTATGAGTAAAAAGGAAGTTCTGTGAGCAACCTAAGGAGTTCATAACGTAGAGAAAAAATACTGTAACATCTTTGAAAGTATTCTCAATGTATTCCCAAATATTTGGGAAACAACAAAGCTTTCCCTTGCCCTGTATCAGCTGAGGGTGGAACAGAGGCAAATTAACTGTACATAAATTATACATAAACAGAATTTTCAAGACCAAGTTCTGTTTTTAGAGAGTGAACAAATTAGCAGCATAAAGCAACATATTCTACAGTAAGAGAACATTTATTGCAATTAAATTTTAAAAAGGTACCATCATTTCTAAGATGACTCTTAACATAACAAGAGGGGGCTGCACGGCTCAAAAAAAACCCCAGGCTGTCCAGGGGAACTTGCAAGAGGCTCAGTTTTGGGCTTAGCACTGCCAACAGCATCAATCTACCACAGTACGGAAGACAGGCCCCTAAAATCTGTACAAACATCACTTCAGTTCCTCAGTTCTCCTCTCTAAAATGGGTTGCATTGTACTTTGTCTCATGATGGGACAAAGCCTTAAACATTTGTGGTGGATTCTGGTATTACAGCATTGCATGCAGTGTAAGTACCTAAGCCTTGCTGTATAAGTGCCATATATCAGAGGACTAGTTTTCTTTTTACAGCTTTCTCTTTAAACAGCTAACCTTTGGGAATTGCTGATGAAAACCAAACACCAAAATCTTGAAAAGCAGAACAAAAGAATCCCAAAGATTCTGTGAACACCTTAACTAATATTATCCTCCCACCATCCAGCTAATGCATATTGACTTGTGTGTTCATAGGGCTCTAAATTTATGTGACTTTTTAGAGGAAAATTGCAGGCTGGTTGCAAAACACATTAAACTGCCCAACAGATCTTTTGGAGCCATGCATTCAAATACATTCTTACCATTTTGAATAGAAGCAACTGAATCAAATTAATGAGATGTATAAAGACTTCTTTTTGAAAGACATGAATGGGAATTACATAGACAGCTCTCAAAGGTTAATTGCAGCTGAATCCTTAACTATTCTGCCTTTTCTGAGCTGTCAAAGGCAGTGACTGTACATTTCCACAAACTAAATATATAAGGAAAGCAAAGGCTTGGCAGAGATGGGGTGAATTCTCTCAGCCAACCCCACTTTTTGCTGAGCAAATGGACAAAGAGCTTATGAAACAACCCTCACTTTTCCACTTTTGCTTATACCTGAAGCATTCAAGGTAAATCATGCCTGCTTCAGTTCAGCTAAATAGCATGTTTTAAATCATGGAGACTGAGACAATAAGATCCCTTACTGCCCACAGTCATTCCAGCAGAAGGGACAGTGAGACCCAAATTTGTTCCAAGATTCACTAAAACATTGATTTTTAAGAGTGTATTTCCTGTCATCTAAAAAAGGACTTTTTAAAAATTTTTTTTGCCCCTGAATAGTCATAATATCCTCCAGCTACATAAACAGTGAACATTTTGATTTCTGTATTAATAGCTAGGCAAACTTATTTTCCAAGTAAATAACACCACAATATTTGAAGTCTCCAGGCAATACTGACTTATGGAAGAGAAGAAAATTTTGACCTGAAGAACCCTCCAAACAAATTACTGTTGAAATATACTTTACCAATTGATAATCAATACGGACTGAAACTAAAGTATAAGAGAAATAAAAGTATGTTTAATTATTTAGTCAGCAGGTTAAAATTCATTTTCTTCCCAAGATAAATAAAATCTGTACTTTTAACTTTCAAACCTATTTTAGTAAAAACTAGAACTCGCAAAGTATGTATTTGATAGAATAGGATGAAAAGAGATGGGAAAGAAAAAGATCAGTTCTTATGTATTTCTTCATGCTGCTGCATTCTTTAGAGTTTTGTCTGAAAAACTTATTGCAACTCATACTTATTAGCTATCTAGTAGATTTCATGAATACTAATTCAAGCAAAAGGCTCTTTTTTCAATTCAATTTTCCCTTCTCTGTGCATTCAAAGAGCCAAAATACAAGTAGTTCAGTTTTCAAATAAGATTTGGATGCTAAAATGGAAGTTTCTGGAATATTTTGCCAATGCTGATAACAAGACAGTTCTGTTCAAATATTTCTAGTAGCTCACCAGTTGTCACCCAGGTGTATGAAAATCATTGCAGCTTATTCCTGTCCAATGCAGTTATTTATATATTTGCATTACCCACTGGAAAGGCACTGAACTCTTAGGGATAACACTAAATATATCAAACTATACAACAAATTTTATCATTTAGAAGTACAATTTTTATTTCAGTTTTAACACTGACTGTGGTAGAAGTATTTTCTGTGGTTGAGTCTGCTCTACTGCTAGTGTCAACCTTTCCAATCCAGTAGTGAAATCTGAGCAGAGCACCCAGTAATGAAGTAGGAAAAAAGCTTTTCCTCACTCTCTGGCTTTCTTGGAATGCTGCAAACATTTTAGGAAAATAAGTGGTGTCATGAGACTATTACCCAAATGTAACCTGACACTACAGGGTTGCAGCAAGCCCAACTGTGACTGCCTTGAATAAAAGCTGAAACTTCTTCAAAGCTCTCTACATTAAGAGGGGAAAGGGGAAAAAAAAAAGTCTGACAGTCACTAGCTGCTGTGAAGATATTGCAAAATCATGTAAGAGACAAGTTTAGAGGCACTGAAGAATGGTCTTTTCCCTACAGTTAGTGCATGACAGCTTTATCTCTACATTAAACAAAAGTATATATTGGCATATAGGATATATAGAGCTTCACAAAGATGGATACACTCTAATATTCCTCCTACTCCTGGTTTCTCACAATAAAGACTACAAAGTTTAGCTATATATATTTCACATAATATTTTCCTGTATGAAAAATTAATCCAATAAGTGGGCTTGAATTAAATATATATATATATAAAATAATTTCCCCGCAAAAAAGAACCAGCACCTCAGGAATACTGATACTACCAAGGGGCACATGCTTTAGTGTCACTGACATGGGTCAGCCACAAAGCTGGCTGCTGTATTTCATCTATAAGCCTGAAATTTGAATTCATTTCATGTGGATAAATCTTAAGTCTTAATTTGCTAAATCATGTACATTAAATGCAAGAGGAGTCACTGTGACAATCTATCAAAATTCTTTCAAATCAAGGCCACAAAAGTAACCCCATTTTCATACTGTAATAATTTTACAGTGACTCTAAATGACTATTAAGTGAGTGAAGTCAACAAAAAGACTCAACTTAATTTCATGGGATGTTTCCATACCTGACAGAGAATCATTACGATCTTTCAATTAAAGTGGTTATCCCTTACTACTCTCTTTTGTAAAAGAAGGTCCTGAAAATAATGACCCAAGCAGTCACTAAAGTGTCATGACTATAAATAAAAAATTATCAAGTTCAAGTTAAAAAAATAAACTTCCAGTAAAATATTTTGGCATGAAAATGTATTTTTTTGAATTTTCCCTCCAGTTCTCACCCCTTTGTAATGCACCATTTTCATAACAATTTTTGTACTTTCCAAGCACTTGAACATATACAATTTTGACAAAAACTAAGGTAAAACAAAGATGGTAAAACAAATAATGCATCACCATTCTTTGCTCATAATCAAATTGTCTGGACCACTTGTCCAGTGAATGCCAATCTTTTCTGTTTTCCCTCTTTCTGCAAAGGAAGCAAAAACTCCACCTTCGTCCAACATTAGGAGGAATCAGTGCATCATAACATTGAGCACTCAGCTGTTACAGACCACTTTTGCATTCATCCCTCAATTATCAAGCATCAGGAGAAAAGTATTTGCATTAAACAGGAGAACTAATTCAAACCAGCACAAGCAATTTTACAATCAATTAGTCTGCACAGTTGGATTCATGTTGCTATTTCTCTCAGGGCTTCTAAACATTTACTTGTCACTTCAGTCTGAGCACCTGACACCTATAAAACCAACAACTACTGAGCAGTGCAGGGGTCCCAGAGCCACATTCACTGCGTGACTGTTGTGGACCAGCCACCCATTCAGAGGTTCCAAGCTGTGCTCATCATGTTTACTGTTAGTAACACAATTTGGTTTGACTGCACTGTCTCCAGAGCAGGGGTCAAAGCAGATGGTGTACAAACTTCCCAGCACCGAAGGTGATCTTCAGAGGACGTGTTTTTAAATTGCAAAATGTTTCGATCACAACACACACTAAATGGAACAAGTTTTGTCATTCCTAAAGCAACCTTTGAACATCACTCAGTACAGTCATAAAGACCCATTTTCCACTTTAATCTAAAATTCCAGGTAATGCACATATTAGAAAAGCATTAAAATGCTCTTAACCTGATTGGATTTTTAAAGGGGATGAAAGGTGAATGAATGGGTAAAATGTGTTACAGAGAAGTCTGAAAATCAAGATTCCAGTTTTTGAATTATTTATGGAAAGTAGCATAGCAAATAAGATGAGTAGCATTTCTTTCTAACTTGCAAAATTAGTCTAGTTGGCAATTTTCACAACCCAAGTCCAAGGCTACCTTTGCATCAAAGCAACTTCTCATACAAACTTCCCACAGCTCTGATGCTAAATGAAAGACCATATCTCACACAAAACAATGTCCTTTTGTTTGGAGGACAGAGTTGGATGCAGATCCTTGATGGGAAAGAAGTCCCTCACATTATAACCAAGGCCAGAGGATGCCTTACTGCACAGTCACCAAAAGAGCAAACCCCAAGAGGTATCACAGGCCACTGGGGAAGAAAAATGCCCTAAAAATCTTTGGGGGTTTACATCAGGTAAAATAGTTTCTAGCAGAGATTTCAGGGCCTCCACTTGCAACCTCTGATGAAAATTAGGAATCAGTAATGCTAGAAATTATTTCAGCCTTTTCCAAGAACTGCATCTTTCTAGTTTCTGAAATAATACATATGTAATCCCTCTCTAGGAAAATATTTTCAAGCAACTTACTACTTAAAATTGCCATTATTCATTGAAAGAAAAAGCAAGCCTTGCTTAAAATTTACTGTGTAACACTGTGCTTAGCATTCATTGTGAAAAAATTTTGTAAAGCTCTTTATCAGGAGAAGTAGGCACAAACTAAGTTCTGCATTTTGCTCCCAAGACCTGTAAAGCCTTTCTTTGCAAAAATGATCCATTAAAAAAAAGCCTGTGTTAATTTTTTCATCAAGTTAAACAATAAACTCTCTATAAGCTATGCTCAAATGCAAGTACAATCAAATTTAGATATTCTTAGATATTTAAGATTTTTCATGAAGTTCACTGCAGCCAGATTCTGAATTGATCATGAAAGAGTCAAGTCCTTTTCCATTAGTTTCTGCTGTCAGTTCCAGTCCCATAAGAGCACATTATAGCTACTAAAACAAGCTTTACATGGCATGATACATCAGGATTTAATGTGTGAGAGAGAATAACTGGGAAAATAATACAAGATATGTGATATATGGATTCAATTCTTCTCAACAATAGTTTCTGTTCTACACCAAGATAAGAAACTCTACTGGATTGTTTTATTGTGGGCTTGGGTGTAGACAAGACCATTTTGTACTCTATTTCAAATAGAAAGGAAGTATCTATGGACACACATCCACAACAAGAAAGAGAGGACACCCAAGGGAAATGCTTTAGAAATGACTCTGTATTATCAGCTAGTGCAACAAGCTAAGTAAAAGCTGAGTTAAATAAATGGATCTTCAATATTTGTGGCTGGAGACTTCTGAATCAGAATACTTCAGTAATTAGCTCAGATGAAATTTAATTACTCATAGAATTACCAATGTCTTCATTAGTAACTGGCCCTTTGGTATGGATTATCACATAAATCTTTTTCCATACCATCTCTAATTGAAAGTAAACAAACCAAAGCCTGGTGTAAACCCAGTCAACATACACAAATTAAGCCAGTATTTATGTTAGATCTTATTTTCTCTGAACTCCAATACCCATTTACAGTGCCTAATAAAAAATCAAATGCGACAGTAATGCTTAGCTGGTCGCCTGCCAAAACGCTTGATGGCAAGTCCTTGCCTAACTTAAGGATATAAATTGATACAGTAGCTCCTCCCTGAGCTCCAAACCCGGGGCAGCTACTTTGCCCTAATCACAGGCTTCGTGTTATGAATTAAGCATCAAGACACATGTTCAAGAGAGAGCTTGGGAAGCTCCAGGGAGGCGAGGGGAGCAGCGGTGCCATGAGATGCTGGGTGTCTCCCTGCCCTGCAGGGGCTTTCCCTAGGCCAGCCCAAGGGAAAGCCCATGGAAGATGCACAGGGAGATGTTCTCTTGGGAAGCTGGTGACACTGCCAGCTGCAGCTAAGCCACTGCCAAGCAGCCTTGGTGTCCTCACAGAGAGGAGCTCCAGACTGCTGACAGATGGATGTTGCTGTACTCGAACAAAAGAACTTCAGTAGTTTTGCACCACTCTTACCTCAAAATAAGCATGGAATCCACACAGGGAAGAAAGGAGGGGAACCCTGTGCAATGGCTGGAGATGCCAGGTAGAGGTACAACAGTGACATCCCAGTCCTCAGGTACCACAGGAGGCAACCAGCAAGGTCCTTCTGCTCCAGGAAAATGTTCTAAACACCCAATGCCAGGAATCACTGCTTTCATACTGATTTGGTTTGAGGGCCTGGGGAGAAACAAATGCTGTGCCTCATCCACAACTTGGCCAAGTTGCTAAAACAGCAACTTAGGCAATGGCATTGCTCCAGGCTCTACTGATACTGTGCATTCAGGAGACAGGACACAGCATTTGGTATCTTCCCAGAAATACAGGATCATTTCCAGGACTCTAACTTCCTTAAGAAACAAGCATACTTAACCCTTCTACTGGAATAATGTGCAAATCCTGTCCACCTCATCCTACAAATTACTCATTAATGGAGGAAGACAGATATATAGAAAATTTATATTAAGAGTATTTAAATAATTAAATTCTTCCTGTTCCTGGAGCTATCAATACCATTTATACAAATGTGCAAAGCAATAAAATGAATAATGTTTTATTTTATGTGGGATTTCTCAGCATGATACAAGGAAAAGTTCCCCCGAAGAAGGGGCCTGCAGCCAACCTCAAAATAGAGCCATAGAATGGTTTGGGTTAAAGGGGCCTTAAAGATCACCTGGCTCCAGCCCCCCATCATGGACACCTTTCACTAGACCAGGTTGCTCAGAGCCCACCCAGCCTGGCCCTGAACACTTCCAGGGATGGGGCACCAATGATTTCTCATGGGAATTTATGCCACTACTTATTTCAGTTTATAATCCAAACATTACTCTTAAGGCAAACTACATTACCATACTCTCAGAATTCCTTTTGCCCTCTAAAGAAAGGAAAACCCCCAAGCAGTTCCTTGTACAGTATGGAGAAATGATGTATAATGATGTGATGTTAACACAACATACTGATTTCCTGCATCCACATGGACATAAAACTTGCGTACTTCCACAAGGAAACTTCTAAGATGGTGAGAAAAAAGTTTTAAAATACCCATCACCATCCTTTATAAGTATTTCTACTACAAATCTGGCTTACTTATGTCTTGATTTACTTACAAACTACTTGCAGCTTCCTTTGATATTAATTTGATTTCCTTTGTTTGCCTCCTCATCCTTGGGGGAAAGTCATTATTACCTCTCAACAAGCTAAGCTAACCTAATACAAGTGCTCTAATGGAAGTATCTGTTTTAACCTATGACAGTTATTACTGTGAAAACAAGAAGAATTAGAACCATTTGTTTACATGCTTTTACAGTGAGAGGAGACTGCTGCCTTCAGCAAGCTTGTAGAGCATCCTCACTGAAATGCTTTCTGGATTTTTCTGTGGAATTTAATTACAGTGCATTACTTCCCAGCACCACCTCAGCAAGAGCCACCTCTTCTAACAACTGCTTAGTAACATTTTCACAGTATTAATGTATTTAGATGATCTGTATCCAGCCTTAGCAAAAAATCCCACGCTGCAAGTTCCATACACTTTGAAATACAGACTCTGTTGAAGAGGTATGCTAGAAGGTAATAATTTCATGCTGATTCTAGAAGTGTTCCATGTATCAGATCTAGAAAACACTGAGGAATATGCAGAGTTTCTTCAGTTTAAGAGGAAAAATTATTCAAACACACAATCTGTTATCAGAAAGTCACAGGCCTTTTTCAGTGACTGGCCTCGTAAAGGACAAAGGACTCTATTAGACAGGATTCAAAAATGGTAAGATGTAGGTGCCAGCTGCGGTAGACAAAATAAATCACTACTTTCCCTCAGAGTTGATATGAAGAAAGACTATACAAAACAGACAGCCCAAAAGTGGCATAATGCTTTGTTATTGAATTATATTCTTAGCAGAATTGTAGCAAATTTTACATATTTAGGCTCTATTAATTAAATTGTAGCCATCCATCTTATTTGAGGGCTTACCAAGTTAAATCTTGCAGGTGTTCACTTACACATGGCCTGCATGCATGACACCCTTCATTACATTTATCCTGCATGCCACTTATTTTCAGATTGAAAACAGTCATAAAATTTGGTCTTTAGAAGGGTTTGGGTGAAGGAAAGCAGAATTTCTCATGTAAAAGATAGTACAAAAAAATCAAGGGGACAAAATGATAAAGCAACTTGCCATAGAAGAAATAGGTGCATCATCTGCACACAAGTATTCATGAGTATTGAAGGCAGATTTAATACTTACGCCATTAAAAGCAGTAACAACACAAAGTCACATCCAATAAATAGAGAAGACACCTTTGCATACAATTTAGGTTTTTTTGACTCGTGGTTTTAAAGCTTTTCTTTTACCAAGCTAAAATTCCATCAGCTAGGGGGCCAACTTGGCAAAATATTCATGGCTTCAGAGATTTGAACAGAGCTAGAACACCTAACTTGCCTGTTTAGATGAACAGGGGCAGGCTGTATGTGCTGTGAATTCAGAATGTCTAAGCACACTGGAAGAAAAAACAAAAGATTCCTCACAACCAAACACCTTACTCCACACACAGGGTCTATAAAGACAAAGATTCGGAGGAGTGGGGGATTCTAAACTGCATTTCAAGTTGGAGATAATGACAGTGACCTGCCAGATGAAGTTAGCAGTTTCACAGGAAGCCTGTCATGCTTGTGTTTATTTTTCTTAACAGACATGTATGAGCCCATGCTGTGTACAGTGGCACTTCAAACACAGCATCTGCCTCCTGATCTGTACAAGAATGAACATATTTGTTAAGCTCATTCCGCCGTTGATGGACAGCGCAGTGAAACAATCACAGTTTGCCTGTCACACACATGCATAAATTAATATGCAAAATTACATTTAGAATTGCAAATGCCCTCCCCCTCATATTTTTAAGATAGTCTAGAGAGCAATAATAATTCTACATCTCCCAAATATTTGTCTTAGGTGTCTGCACGTGTTCCTGGGCTGCCTCTGCTAGCTGGGAGGCTGGCACAGATGACCTTTACAACCTCAGCCACTGTGAGAACACCTGACCACTTTCTATACACTGCTCAACATCTTTTCTGCTTCAACAGAGATTTTAAGGGAAAAAAGTATGAAATGGCTTTACACAAGACACTTGAAGCTTTAGACTCGAGTGGACAGTGCTAAGTATAAACATTGTCAAACCTGAAGCCCCATGTTTCTCGGAGTTCTCTTGGGAACTTTATACTAGTCTAAAGCAAAACATCTAAAAGTTTTATAGCATGTGATTTATGAGCCTTACCACTGAAGACAAATTTTCAAAGTGCACTTCATGAACAGATCTCTCATGTAAGTGGGATTATTAATTCGTTTCAAATTAATAAATAATAAAATCTTGCAGCAAATCAAGCCAGCAGAGAGTGCTTGGCACATACACATATAACTGTATCTGCAATCTTACAATATACATGAAAAAGAATTGCCCAAGGCTACTTTTCTATCATAGAGAAATATGAGAGGTTTTATTACTGGTAATGATCAATGCTAGAGTTTTTGAAAGAAACAGATTGCAGACAGGTCATAAAGAGCATGGCATGCTTTGGACTCTCACTATTGAACACAGTATTTCTTTCTAGCAAAATAAAACTTCAGTTCTTCTCAATAAGGTTTTGCTTTTATAGTTAAAGTATTTCTCTATTATTTGCTTGAAACTAGCAACAAAAAAAACCCCTTCAGATATTTTCCCTACTTTTAACACAGACTGAGAAAATTGAAAATATTCATTTTACAGTGAGAGGTTTAAACAGATAAGAAATAATCTGCATTTTCTACTACACATTAGAATAATGGAAACAACATTCTTTCCCATGTATTTTTAATGATATGACCCTACAACTATGAAGCATAGTCGCAAAGCACTGAAACATCATTTAGCAAGATGAGAAAGCTGTGACTTATTTTATCTGATCCAGAAATGAGCTGTCAAAGTTAAATTGTTATGTAATTAACTGTGCATTTGCTAGCAATTTTTAAACTGTGAATGAAAAACTGTTCTGAAATTGCAAATCACTGAACACTTTCATCTAATACATGAGATAATTCTTTGAAGACCACTTTCCCTGAACCAAGTGTTAATGAGAAGTTCCTCACTTTAATAAAATGTCACCCAATAAGTATGACCAAACAATTTTCTTTTTTTAAAAATAATATTTCTTAGACAGCCCTCACTGGATGGATTCCAGAACTGGTGTTGAGGTACAGAAAGATTCAAGACCCCCAGATAATTCACCTCCAGGGTGAACACTGAAATAGCCTACTTAGTTCTAGGCACAAACTGCAATTAACTGATTCACATGCAAGGCATTGCATAGGACATGCTGCCTTTATATTCCTACAGACCCACAGTTAAATAGTCTTTGGTAGCTCTCAAGTTCCTTCAAAGCAGAGCTAGAAGGGCTATTGATGACCTTTCACCTTTCCTTCACTCTTCATGACAAGGATACCACTTTCCACCTCTCCCCTGCCCTTTCTCTGTCCTCACAGGATCCAGTAGTTACTGACCATCACTTGTCTAGATACATTTTGAGAGTTTTCCCCAGATTATTTTCTTTTGGAAGCTGAGAATTGGTGTCCCAATTACCAAGAGTAATGCCAACTTGACAGCACTTTTACTGCTTTCTTCCAGTGAAGACTTGTCATTCCAAAATCTTTGCTGGGGTTTATTTCTCCTGGAGAAGTGAGAATCTAAACACAGAAGACCAAGTGGCACCAGGAAAAAAAAAAATGAGTCTCTGCTCCCAAACACTACACAGCCAGTACAGGAACTGAAAGATGACAAAAGGTTGAATCTGTAAGACAGTAGCTATTAATGCTGGAACCCAGGCTTGGTGTCCTCGCTCTAATAAAGGTTTCACAGCCCTTATTCAAGGAGGGATCTGCTTTTAGAAAGGCTACAGTGATTTCGCTGTTGGATTTTTTTCAGTCTTTTTTAATTTTGTTGTTGAAAGAGATGAACCTCAAACATAAACTGAACAGAAAAAGAAGCCTTGATTAAAAGCAAATATATTTCAGCCCAAGATATCAGAAAAAGCCTGTTTGAATTATGAGCTTCCTGCAAGATCCTTTTAGAGGTTAATTTCAAGTCACCAAGATCTGATAGTTCATGGTTATGGTAACTTTTACAAATGAGTGTATAAAAAATGGACAAAGACAACTGATTCCTGAAATACTTTCATTTAAAATGCAACATAAATAAAACTTCAAGCTCCATCTCAATAAATATACATTAGGACACTTAGTACTTGTACATATTCCAGGATAAAGTGTTTTATATTACACGCATTGTATCATTCTCCTTACTGCCAATTTTTATTATTTTTCATGAAGCTTACTACCACAATGACTGCCAAGAACATTTTTGAAGCCTCATACATTCTGTTAAAACATCAAGAACACCATATTTTCCAAAATGAAAGACTTTAAATTATATAAAGTAAAACTTTTTAAATTGTATCAAGTGGCGGTTTTATTCATATCCTGTCATCTAATAAGTAAATTTGCTTTGTGGAAAGGAAAATAAAAATTTGGTTTCAGTTTAATGCCAGGAAAATTAATTCCTGCACAATGGGAAGTGAGTCCTAAACCACTTGGAACAAAAGTTGCCATAGCTGCATCATCCAAGCTTGTTTCCAGGTGATGACATCTGAGGTTCTCATTTACACACACACTCATTAGAAAGTTCTCATTATTCAATATTAAAGCTTCCTGGAAAGCCATTCTTGAGGATTTTACCTGTTGCAAATTGCAAACACTGAATCTTCTAACTAAAACAAACCAATCACATAAAGCACACACCTGATCTCAGCAACATTCTTCCTATGTAGCTATTTATGGCCCAATAAATAGCTTGATTAAAAAAATATCTATGTCTTGAATTGCATTAGGCCATTAATTCAAGTGCTTAACATTGAGATTTTCTCAGTTTCTCTCAATTTTTCATGTACTAAAAATATAACAATTTTGTAACACAAGTTCTACTAGGAAGGTAAAACTATACTCAGCACCTGCTCTCATCCTTTTCACTGATTTTTGGTTGGTTAAGCTATGAGAACTGAAGACTAACAGAGTCACCTGTACTCTTTGTCTATGGACCTTTTATTATTCGGGTATTGTATTCATCTACACCGGGTCTAATTCCTATGCTCCCCAATACGGAACAGTTCTTTTCCTGCTCCCCATAGAAGCTTTTCAGTAAAAGCAGGTTTTTCACCTCTCAGACATGCAGACTAACAATCCTGTGGGAAAATAGCAACAGAAAACACAGTCCATAGGAAAGAGAGCTTTTTCAGGTCGTAAGAGTCATGCAAATAACCTTAGGCAAATTCATGCAAATTACTCAGGAGGAAAACCTAAGTTTATGCTTAGATAATTCACATTTTTCATGAGTATTCTCAAGCCCTTTTATCACTTTATCCCAAAAACTTCATGTGTTTTTGTCACTTCAGTAATAAGAACCCTTTTTTCCTTGGCTACTTAGCACCACAAATTTTCTACTTCCTCATTAGTAATAGCTATATTCTGCTCCAGTTATATCCTCCTATACTTAATGCTGAAATTAGTCTTACTTTTTGTTGCATGATTTCTGAGAATTACATAGTAGTGGAATCTATAATGATGATGTCTTATATTTAAATGTTTATTGTTTGAGTTACCTTGGATGTCTCTGAAATAGGCAAGATATGAAGTATTTTCTGATTATTGGCCACAAAGAGCAATGTCTGCATGCTTAATAACTTATACTTTTTGTGAAAGTCCATGTAGATTAGTTCTAAAGAAAAACTCAGTATTTGTATGTTGCATTAACTGTGCAGTGCCTTTGCCTGCAAGAAGGATTTATGACAAATGGAAATATAATTGATTAAAAGCAAAGAATGCTTTGTGATTGAATTTAAATTCCACAGCTCATGCAGAAGTTCAGCTGCATTACAAGGTGGTATGTGCAGCTGCCTTTTTTCAGATTTCACTTTTCAATTAGCCAGTACCTGAGGCAAGAATACCTTAAAGAAAGACTCTCCTAGTTTCTTTTCCAGTGAGAATTTCTGCAAAGGGTGTTGCCTCAACAAATTAAGACCTCTTTTTAAAAAATGTAATATATTATTGGTTAACAGCTTTTTTTTTTTTAAGCTACTTGCCAATTTTAAAGTGGCTACTATTAACCATTCCATTAAAAACAAAACAAATCCTCTCTGCAAAATACAGTGTTGCTATCCATTAGCAAAGCTGCATAATGTACAAGAGAGAAAGGTTAAGTACTAAATCATGTTCAATAGCTATAAAAAAGACTCCTGGTACTTTGATAGGGTAAAGGTACATACTGTGCTTTCAAATGTATTTTGAGAGCATTATTATGAGACAAGCAGCAGTCACTCTGCATTAAGGCTGATGCTTCTTTCACTAAAGCTGAAGCTCTCCAATACAGGCTGCTGAACCAAAAACAAGACTTCTCTTTTCAATTCAACCTTTTTTTCCCCATGCACTGGTATATAAACAAACCACTTTTCCACCAAGAGCATCCGATTTGCATAGGCAGAAATGAGAACATGAGGTTCACATACATTTCCAGCACGGTACATCTTGGCCTCAAGAACAAAGGTTTTGGGGTTGTTTTTTTTCTTCCAAAAACTCACCCAAATGTCTCTAAGTGCCTTCACACACCTACAATGAAGATACAAACACAAGTCTAGCCCCATAATTACTTAGCTTCTTCATCACTTAACTCAAATATCCACTGGAATTCCACAGCAAGGAAGCACCAAGACAGAAGGAATAACTGCAATGTAACACAACATGCCTGGAGAGCTTTGGTTGTCCTATCCCAAATTCTTCTCACTATACCACCTGAATTTATAAAAGGTATTAGTGCACAAGCAAAGACTGCTTAAGCTTGTCACCTGGGTTTTATTTAGATTTGGATTTAGGTCTGTCAGACTCAATGCTTTTTAAGCATTAATGCATTACCTGCAGCTTTGCACATTCATGTATTCAAAAGTGAGAGTTTAAAAGACTGATGTAAGAGGACTGATTTTCAGGTAGCAGAAGTTACCGTTAAACCAAAACCCTGCAAGTCAGCTCAGATCAGACACTCAGAACAAATTTCAATTTTCTTCCTCTGAGCATGAAAACCCATCCTACCCTACTCGGCTGTGCCACAGGCTCTGGATGGGCTGGGAGCTGTACAAGGCTGGTGTGGGCAGCACCTCTGAGGCAGCAGTGCCACCTGGATCCCATTCCATGTCCCCATGGGGCTGCTCCTCTGCCCTCAGGGAGTCACAAGCCAGGTTACACACATACACTTGGCAGGTTTGGCAGTACTGAATGCAAATCATGGCACCACAGTACCCATGTACCATTTCAGGATTAGCTGAGGTGTGAAATTTGGAACCAGCTCCAAGAATCTTGATTTCTACACCCAGTTTTTATTTCTCTGGTTTTACGTTTTTTGAAAGCAAAATCACTGCCAGTCATTTAGTACCATAAAACCATGTATGTCCACACATACCCACTCCATATATAGAAAATACTTTTCCTTACCTTGTCAGAGAGACAGGTGAGCTAGAGAAAGATACTGACACACAGCTAGCTGCTTTAACCCACAGCAAAGTGCAGTGGCTGGAAATAGACACCGTAGCTTAGTCTTCATAGTCAAAACACGTCACTAAAGATGGGTTTGGGAAGAAATCTCAGGTATCTTCAATCTGCCTTCCTTCCCACTATCGACAAGCCACAGTAGTCTCAGAACCAAGTGAAGACATTGTCATTCATTGGTTTTGGAGCTTGTTTTGAGGAACATTTGGGCTTTCTCAGCAGCACAGTCAAAAGAAGGTGAAATTGAGGCAGTTTGAATGCTTGTCCTCAGCTATAAGCACCCACTTTAGGACTCTGAAGTCCAGCAGACTCCCTTTTCCTGTTTCTGAAGGTACATTGATACATATACTCCTGTATATTCCAAGTTAGCCATAATGCTGCTAGCTTCATCATTGATTAAAGTTACAAAATGCAAAAATAAACCAAATATTACACACTTACACACAACACTTTTAAAATTCAAAAGTTAAGGTGCTTTTCCCCTATTAGACCTGTGTTGGGGGGAAAAAAGTTCCTGGAGGCAGGGGGTCAGAGCCTGGCCAGCCAGAAACACCCCCTGCTTTCTAGCACATTGTTTGAGCTCTGAAGCCTCTTGGTTGTAGCACATTGCACAGCCTTTATGCTTGATCATTAAATAAAGAAACCTGTCAACACTGTACCCTGGCAGCTCTTTAAAAAAAAAAAAAAATTTGAAAGGCACATCTTGGGCAGGGAGCATGCACCCAAGATCACCAGCACTACTGCTGTGTACTTCAGAGAGCAGACACTGTTTTATCTAGCATCTCTAGAGCTTCAAAGAGAGCACCTGCTTCATCTATTCAGCAGTGAAATTCCAGATATTAAGCAACATTCACTTCTTTTACAAGTCTGAACATTATTAGATTCCTGGACTCCTTATTCATCTTCTGTCTTAAATATCAATACTAACACTGTTTGTGGATATCACTGAACAGTAATTGCCTGCTTAGTGTTCAAGTAACTTCAGACTTCCAGATATATAATTTCTAAGTTCACCAAGAAAAATAAGTCTGTTTCAAAATACTCTTCAAATTACTCAGGGCTCAATGCTAGAGGTAAGTATTTTTCTGAATTTACTTCTGTGTACAAAATATAGGCCAAAATATATTTACTCTGAAGAGAGACAAGTAAACCTGCAATAATCAGGTAAGTGAGAAAAGCAGAATGGATACAAAATGCTAAAATCTACACATTTGTCTATTTGCTAGAGTGCAAAATAAATTAAAACAGTTTCTTCATTACTCCAGTCTCTACTGGATGGTTACACTGGGTACACTGAAGTATCTAGTCCTAAGCTACACATGAATAGAGGAAGATGCAGCCCCATGAACTTCAAAAACCAGAGAATTCTTGGGTTGGGTTAATGTGAGGATAGAAAGAGCTGTTGAAAAACAAAGGGTTTTCAATTTAAGTTTACTATTCCGATTAGAAATGGAAGTGGAACAAATGTTGATTTCTTTCTAACTTCCATAGCAACCCACACACACTGAAGTTATGTGACTCAGAAGCTGTTTTCTTTAAATGCAGCCATATGGCTTTTAAACACTTTTGGTTCTATGCCCAGGCACAGAATCATTATTTCTTCATTTTATTGTCCTGATAGGCTGCAAGTAACCAAACTTTATAATTAATGTTAATTTTACTCAAATTAATCAGAAATTACACTTCTCAGTTTCCTGCAAGGCATGCCCAAAGGGCTTTACTTTTTACTTTAGAAAAATAAAGTGTTAACAGAAACCCACAGCAAAATTACAGATATATCCAGAAACCCAAAGGTTTTGCATTTTTAAAATACCCTGTGTATGTAATTATGCCAAAAATTCTTGTTCCTTGTTTACGATTTACTATTTCAGTGCCATTAAAAGTTCACATTTCTCAAGTAAAAGTTCAAGCAACGCACAGCAGTTGAAATAAGTATATGCTCAGAAGTCTACATTACACTTCCATCAGAGTATAATGCAAAGTCTACCAAAACTGAAACAGAGGCAGTTTTATTATACTAGACCTGCTTAGAGGTATTTAATATTCAAAAGCTGCATAACAACCTAGCAAAGTTATTTAAAATTAAATCAAAATAACATGATCATGGTCCATATCCTTTTTCCACTAATGGTTACTGCTAACTTAGGGAAGACATTTTGCATTCTAGAGTGTTTTGTCATACTGGTTTTATTTTTCTACAATTTGGTAGTTACAATTTGGAAATTATTAGAAAACAGAAACACACAGAACTATATGACTAAAGGTCAGCTCATAGATCAAAACTATCTTGTCATCAGCCAGAAACTCACAGAGGGTTTAGAATCACATAGAATATTTCACAGCACAGGTGCCCTCACATCGCCCACTTTGAAAACAAACCCTTTCAAGATACTGTACATCTGTGTTTCTTTCCAGTGCCATTCACCACTATTTCATAAAACAGAACAGTTTACCATACCCATCACACTTTAGCACAATACACAAAATAGTCTGTCTTCAAACATATCTGGTTTTCCAAAACAAAGACTATAATGTCAAAATGCACGCTTTAGAAAAGCAACACTCCTTTTTGTACAAATACAATTTATATCACAGAAAAGCTGGTTACTAACTGCAAAACACTCATGACACTTTCCTGCTGAAGTCCTATACAGGCTGCCAGGTTGGCTTTTAGGGTCTGTGGAGGCAACACTCAAGTTCCGCAGAAGTTCCCAGCAGAACTGCAGTGCACAGTTTACATCCAATTCCTACCTCTAAAACTGCACCAAGCAAGAGTGAACACCAGTATCCTTTCAACAGACAAGAACTCTTCCTGTAGCCCAAACTGCCTGGGGAAAAGGACCTAGCACAGGCTGCACATCTAACCAGCATCATGCTTGTAGCCAGTGACTGAAATAATAGAGAACAGAGAGGCTCTAGCAAAAAACACAGCATTATCCACACGTCAGGAGCAAATTAAGGACGTGGAAATCTCAGCCTGCATGTAACATGTATTTCCTGAGGTCCTGATAAAGGAATTCCTCAAAAAGGAATGCCTATCCACTTCCCTTTAATTTCAGTGCCTCAAAATTGCATTTTTCCCCTTTCCCAGTTTGACACAACACACAAACATCTTTTATTCTAAATATATATTAGAAATAACAATAGCCTGGTTTTACCTCTCGTTAGCAGCCCTCAGATCAGAAACATACAACAATGCTTCATTTTTCAAAACTGAAAACCCAAGAAGACTTTTTCCTTTGCCTGTCTGCATCTCTACAGCTGTTATTATGCACCACCATTAGTGAGTGAGACAGGAACGCAACAGGGAAATTATTTATAGCATGGCCACAAAAGCCTTTCTGAATATTGCAGATATCACAGCCAAACAACATGAAATATCCATGTCTATAAGCTCTTAAAGAGCTACTTCTCCACACCTAGGGAGCCAGCAACAGATACAAAGGGAGGATTTATTTCAAGGCACACTTCAATCACTGAGCCAATGAAAACAGATTCAAGCACCTGGATAACCCCTGAAGGCATCAAGACATCATTTTCCAAACAGAATTTTACTTCTCAACTGAAGTCCTTCAGGTTTTTTCATCCCTGTTTCTTGTTGGCTGTTAACAGCAATCCAGCCCTTGATCATACAGCCTTCTTTCCCTAACCACTGCCATGCAATACCATGCCAACAGCAAATTGCAGTAAATGATCTTCACTTACCTTGTCCTTGTCCACTGATCTGGTGACCCCACAGCATCAGAATTATTACCAATATCCAGTGCATCCGCCCAGCTACTTTGCCACTTCCTTGTCTTCCAGCCATTGCATTATTGGATGCTGTGCAAAGAAATATTATTGAATGTTTTAGTTATAACTCTTGGGAAATATATCTTAGGGTGAAGAAAAGCAAAAAATTCCCATAAATTTCCTCAGTACACATCTATAACTCTACTTTAATAAATACTCACTGGTAAAAATGCTTTTTCATTCAGTACCTGCCTGACTGTTTGCTCAAGACTGCCACTTCATAGGCTACTACAAAATCAAAATAAGCTGCTTTGAAAATGCTTAGATTTTCCTTTCATACAGAAAGTCTGAGCTTCACCAAAAATCTCCTCAGTCCAGCTAGGTTTAAAAGTCCTGAACAAGCAGCATTTCACTGAGTCTCTTCGAAAGTCTTATTGTATTGCATAGAAAATTTCTTGAGGCAAAACCCCTCAATGTACTTAAAACCTAAATTTTTTTCAATCTTGGGTTTTACAACACTGAGATGTGTTAGCAGTTGCTTTTCATTGTGGGCTTTTAGGGACCAACTGTGTCTTCCAGTCACCACGTTTTTCACATTATAGAATGATTTGGGTTGGAAGCAACTTCAGAGCTCGTCTCTTTACAACTCCCCTACCATGGGCAGGGACACCTTCCAGTAGACCAGGTTGCTCAGAGCCCCATCCAACCTGGCCTTGAACACTTCCAGGGATGGAGCAGCCACAGCTTCTCTAGGCATCATCAGTGGCATTGGCAACATTTACCTATTTATTATTCCCTACCACACCTCCTCTTATAGCACTCTGACTCAGATCTGCTCCATCAGAAGAGCTGCTTAATCAAATACTGATTTGTCAGGACTGTACAAATTACACAGGACTGGCTGGAAAATACAGAATTTCATTTCTAGTCTAAAGCACAGGCTGCTCTCACATAAATTGAAGTGTGAATATTTGGGAAATATTGCATCAATAAGTAGTTTTTAAAGAGATGGTACTGTAAAAGACTTCTTGTGATTTTTTCCAATATAAAGAGCTATAAAATCCTTGTGAACAGAACAATTAAAAAAAAAAAAACAACTTGGAAAAAAAAAGGAGAACACTACACTAACAGAAGGGTATGTTTACATATTGGCTGATTAAGCATACTTTTAATGTTGATATTACAGTATTTTTTATTTTTAAAGAAGCTATTTTCCAAACTCATGGATGCAGCACCCATCCATAACAAAAGGTTCAACTGAAATTATAATCCATAATTCTCAATTCCAATCTATAATCTCCAGTGAAAAATATTTTTGCTTTATGCAACTTAAAACCCCAGTAACAGTTACAGAATGAAAACCTAAGAAGACTACAAAAGCAGACATGTAGAATACCATATTTCAGTTTCTCCCTTTCTCACCCACCCCCACCTATGGAGGGAAGGCAGGCAGTGGGAGCTCCTACAAGAAAGGGTTTTGGTTGACTGGTGAAAGGGAAGGGGTAATATTTCCTATATGCTGTGACCCTCAAACTTTCACTTTGGCATTTAGTTAGTGCTCTAACCACCTGTCCTGATCACAAAGTATCTGCCCATGCACTTCCCATAGCTGTTCAGAATGAAAATTGTCTTTTGCTTCAACACTGGTTGTTAAAAGTAACCCTTTTGCATAGGGGAGCCTCCCCATTGTTACAAACACCTTGATTTTCTTGTGAAAAGCTTGTTTGAGGCCCCCTTGAGCAGCTGCTATTTCAGCAAAACAGTGCCCTCCCCAGCCAGCACATAGAGGTCCTGTCTATCACCTCTCAGACATATGGAGGGAAGAGAGAAAAGGATGCTAAAAAGCTTTGTTTTGGCCTTGTCTTTTTTGGACTATTTAACCCCCAAAGGAAAGGAGAAGCAAACAACTGAAAATGGGAATTCCAAAGCAAAAACGTACACCAATAAATACAAATAAGTGTCCTAAAAATATACGCACATTACCACTGCAAGGTCAAAGAAATGGTTTTGTAAAATCAGTATCTTGAAAAAGAGATGTTCTCCTTCATGAATATTTTTTCCTCAAACAGACACATTCTTGATGCTCAGCCCAAGCAAACAGATGGTATTCAATTAGTTATTTACCTATGTTACAATTAATTAAAATGTCCAAGATAGTTTTTGTTTTGACTGTGTCTACAGAAAGCTTGAGTTCCACAAGAAACTGGCATTTACATCTACAGCCCTGCTAGCTGTAACATAAATATTACAAATAAGAAAGCATTAAGGCACTTTCCAGTACCTAAAGGCTTTTTCCAAGGGCATGTAGGGATAGAACAAGGCAGAATGGTCTCAGGCTGTAAGAGAGTAGGTTGAGATTAGACATTGGGAAGAAATTCTTCATTTTGAGGCTTGTGAGCCCCTGGCACAGGCTGCCCAGAGAAGCTGGGGATGCCCCATCCCTGGAAGTGCTCAAGGCCAGGCTGGATGGAGATTTGAGCAACCTGGTACAGTGGAAGGTGTCCCTGCCCATGGCAGGGGGTTGGAACTAGATGATCTTTAAGGTCTCTTCAAACATAAACCATTCCATGATTATATCACAACCTCACCAGGAAATGTTTAACTTTTTAAAAAGATTCTTTGGCTTGAAAGTTCATAACTAGTAGGCAGAGGAAAACAGCCACCTTACTAGGGGGAAGCCTAGACACCATATCCATAGTATTCCAATTAAGAACAAAAGAAGCAAAAATTGTAAGGTTTTATTTTGGATCCAAGAGCCATTTTCTTCACAACACAGGAACCATCCCTGAAAGAAATATCAAGGCAGAAGAGGCTGCAGGGTCTGGATGAAAGCTGTGCACTTCACAACAGCATAAAACTCCAAAGAGAGGCAAGGAATATAAGCCTTAAAGATATTATTCCTGTCATATTTCTTGTCTTCTATGAAATAATTTGTAAAGGGAAAGAGGCAAAGAACAGTAAACTAAAAATTGAACTTAAAATTCAAACTAAGGCTTCCATTTCCCATGGAAAATTCAACAGGAGGCTTTCATTATAGAAGCAGAAAACCCTCAGATTCAAAACCATTAATCCCCTCTGACTCCCAAGTCTCACTTTTCACACAGGTGTAGTCAAACGGGTTTATCTCAAACAAACACATTTTTTAATTAAAGAACACTTCTTCTAACAGAGAAGTACATTACAGTAAAAAAGCTTAACTAGGAAGTCTGTAATTAACCTTTACAGCATTCAGTTTCACACTAGTGCTGCCTCAGCCCGTAAAATACAGGAATAAAATGACAAAGGAAAGAATCAAGCAATTAAGTATGTCAAATCAATAGGAACAGCAGGTGCAACAGGTCTAGAGAGGCAAAGGGCAGGAAAAAGTCCTCTTTTTTCACCTTTCCTTTAGTTATCTTGTAAAGAGGTGAACAGAAATTACAATTATACAAAAAATAATTTTAAAAGCAAGTTTTTGTTGTTGCAAGGCCTACTGAAGGAAGGCCAAGAGATACACAAATGACATCCTCCAAAGGCACAAAAAAATGTATTAATTACTCTCACTCCACAGAGAACTTATTTATATATTACCCTCCAAAGCTTCTATAAGAGAAAAAATACACTAGACTAAGAGGAAAATAAAAACTTACCTATAGATCTTCCTTCTCCCTACTCTTTCTAAATCAACAATTCTCCCTACACAGGTAGAAAAAAAAGCCTATCCCTCCTCCCACACCCTTTATAGCCCATCCAACCAGGGGTCAGCTGAATTAAATAACATCTCAACCTTAATGCAGCTGTGCTCACACATATCCTGCACCAAAATGCACATGGGGAAAAGAAAAATAAAACAGCTACCACCACTCTCTATTTTACTCTTTTTTTTCTCTAAACCTCAGCATGTGTAACTCTACCTGATAAAAAGCAATGAGACTCACCAGCTTCACAGCCAAGAAAAAACGGCAAGAGAACCTTCTTCACATTTATTGACAATTAACGGTAACTAATTTAGAGTGAACCAGGTGTAGTCAGTTGGCAGGAAATCAGGGAAAATGGATAAATCTGTCATATAAAAGACTCTAACAAAGTCTGAAGTTTGTTTTAGATGAGACTTCTGCTGAAGTAGTGTTGGCATGAAAAGCTGGGAGGCTTTCAGCTGCGTTTCCAGAGATTTGTTGCCATCTAAATGGCACGATCCATTAAAATCCATAGGTTCTGCAGAACTGGGTTTGTGGGTGACAACAACGTACGTGTATTTTGCTTTCTTTCTGTTACTGCCTAGATTATTTTATCTGCTTTTATATTGTTTAAATCATTGAGTATATCAACTATGTAGACTCAAGTATACTTTTTGGTATAATTAATTTATAAGTTTCTCTACAAAGTTGTATTTTTTTTAAAAAAACAGTATTTATTCTATGCAAGCATACACCTAAAAAATCTCTAGCAAATGGAAAAAAAAAAGCCAGCTACCTGGAAAATAATGGGTATGTCACTTGCCTCATAAAAGTAGAAATTACCATTGCAGATTAAGTAGAATTTAGCCATTTAACCATATTTAAAGAACAGCTTTCCTCTCTATGCAGCACCTATGAAACATCTGGCAGAGATAGCAGGAAGGGATAAATTGCTTCTCTGGCCATTGCTAATACAGCCAGCCTCACATATCAGCTGGATCTCTCTGAAATGGAGACATGATACAAGAGTTTTAGCAGGTATATTAAATATATTAATATATATTATATTATATATATATATAATATATTATATATATAATATATATATATATTATTCCAATTAAGGAATATGTATATATTATATATATTATATATATTATATATATAATATATTATATAAATATATTAATATATATATATATTTAGCAGGTATATTAAATATATATATATATAATTTGAAATTATGTAGTCGTGGAAAAAAATAAAACTCAAAAATATGGACAAAAGATCACCAAACCCATAAAATATCCTATAAATATTTTGAATGCTGATGTCTAATGAAAGTCCAAGGACAGAGTAAATTTTTCTAATACAGATTATGAAGCCTAAAGTGGTTGCATTTCTACATCCCCGAGACAAGACTGTGATCTTCCTTGCATGCACAAAAGTCTGTGGTACCAGCAGGCCTGTTTATATCCATGTAACTGAAATCAGAACCTGCTCTGATGCATTTAAAATAATTGAATTTATCACTGATGTCTTACTTTGCCTGTTACAAAGACTGTATTTTTTAACCTCATTTCTGTTAGTACATTACCAAAGACATTATGAATTCAAGCTCCCTCAGAGGGCCATCTGTGGAACCAGATACTATCTGATGAGGACTTCCCTGCAGTATCAGGGTAGTTTTGCTTGTTTAAATTCAGATGCAATATACAAGAGCAGCAAAACAAGGTCCATACAACACCAGAGGTTTCCAGTGCTGCCTCACTGGGCCAAAGCACTCCTGCTCCTCAGTCCAAGCTGCCAGACACCATCTTTGTGCACAGAAGGTGAAAAGCCATGAGCTCCCACCCAGAGCTGAACAGATAACCCAGGACATCTCTCAGCTTGCAGGCAGCCATGGCGCAACTGAGATGGCAAATCCACTGCTGGAACACAGGTTCTTGTGACATCAGAACAGGGGCCTCTGCAAATCATGGAATCGTAGAACCTTAGAAGGGTTTGAGTTCAAAGGGACCTGCCATGGGCAGAGATACCTTCCACTAGGCTGGGCTGCTCAGAGCCCCATCCAACCTGGCTTTGAACACTTCCAGGGATGGGGCGTTTTACTGCTTTTACTGTGTCAGTGCCTCACCTTACAGAAAAGGACTTTTTCCTAATGTCAGACCTAACCCTACTCTCTGTCTGTTTAACACCATTGCCCCTTATCCTCCCACTCCAGGCCCTTGTAAATAGTCTCTCTCCATCTTTCCTGTGGGCTCCCTTCAAGTACTGGAAGGCCACAATTAGGTCCCCCAAAAGCCTTCTCTGTTCCAGGCTGAACAATCCCAATTCTCTCAGCCTTTCCTCACAGCAGAGCTGCTCCAGCCCTCTGATCACCTCGGTGCCTCCTCTGGCCTGGCTCCAGCAGCTCCCTGTCCTTGCTGTGCTGGGAGCCCAGAGCTGGATGCAGCCCTGCAGGTGGGGTCTCAGCAGAGCGGGGCAGAGGGGCAGAATCCCCTCCCTGCCCTGCTGCCCATGGGCTTTGGATGCAGCCCAGCACACGGGGGGTTCTGGGCTCCCAGCGGGGTATGTCCAGCCTCTCACCCACCAGCACCCCCAAGTCCTTCTCCCAGGGCTGCTCTGGGTCTGTTCATTCCCAGCCTGGATTGGTACCAGGGATTGCCCTGATCCAGGTGCAGCACCTTGGACTGGGTCTGTTAAACCTCAGGAGATTCCCATGGGCCACCACCTGAGCTTGTCCTGGTCCCTCTGGATGGCCCTGTCCTTCAGGCGTGTAAACAGCTCCCCTCAATTTTGTGTCATCTGGAGACTTGCTGAGGGTGCACTCAATCCACCGTCCGTCATGGACCATGTCTTCTTCAGTTCAACAAGCCTGCCTGAAACTTCTGTGGTGTAATTACAAACTTTCCAAAACATATTTAGTAAGAGTGATTCAGAACATCTGATAGCAATTATTGATTATTCAGTAACATACTAAATCATTAAGTCACTAACTTATAATCAAGTTTGCTTTCAGAACCTTTCAAAGTTTAAGTAACTATTGATTCTTCCATACTCTCTGATTGTGAAAACTGCAACCATTTACTTCCCAAATGGTTAGATTAGATCATGTCAGTGGTCTGACTGGGGAATATCTGTGGGCTGCTCTGGTCAATCTCACTAGGTTTGTATAACTTTTGTAACAACCCTAAAAGAAGAAGAATATCAGCTTCATTCAGTCAACATGTATATTTTAGTCTCTCAGTTTTTCTGATTTACAAAAGAGAATAAATCTAAGGAGTAAATAAAACTGTGATCAATAAACATAAGTTCCCTAATTACAATCACTCATACAATCTGCTTTCGCATTAACATATCAAAATCAATATAATTGACTTTTGTTCTATAAAACCATTTGTTTTGGTTTTCTTTGCTGTCTCATACACTGAGAAGTAAACTTACAATACATTAAGAAATTTCAGGTAACTGGCTCTGTCAATACGGCATGAAGGATGAGGAAAAAGTGAGTAGGAGAGTAATACATTTTTCATAAAGTATTGGATCCCATGAACAAGTTAATGATGTTTTAAAGTGAGAAAATGTGAGGACCAAAAGTTCTCAAGTTCCTGAGTGATAATAATGGGGCTATCTATTGTGCATCCATCACCTTGAAGTGCCTGACACATATTTTGGACTGTTTTCATGCATTTTCTTTATGATGATTAATAGTGGCATTGTACCCTCTGAAATAGCAGCCCATCACAAAAAAGAAGGTGTACTAAATTAAATTCAGATGATAACTATTTTGATCTCATACACATGTGGAGAATAATACTGAAAGATTAGAGAAAAAAAAAAAGGCAAAAAACCCCAGAAAAACAAAAACAAAAAAACCCTGTGAGAAAAACTCATGTCTAAAATGAGGATCCACAACAAAGAGCAGAAAAAAAGGAGCAGAGCTAAAATACTCTGCTTAAACATCGGCACTCATCTGAAGATTTCACTATTCTGATCTCTTTTCTTCACGCTAATTTACATTAGGAAATTTTGAAGTATTTTAAAATGTTAATATTATTAAGATGTATTAAGATGTATTTTCTTGTGTTACACTTTGAAGGAGAAAGGGGGCACTACACTAGATAACTAAATTTCTGTAAAAAGGAATAAATAAGAGATGATGTGTATCACTTGCCCACCTTTCATGTCCTGGACATGCTGCTATGGTCTGGTTTGTCTCTAACACATCAGAAGCTCACAGAGGCTGATGTAAATTACATTTTTTCATTCTGGGATTTTAAACATTTTGGCTAAAGCACCTCTTCGCTTTTGTTTTTGATGGATGGGGAAGCAAAATCAGAATAGCAAATTCCACCAGTGCCTTTTGGTCTGGTGAGGCTGGAAGCAAGACTTCCAAGCTCCCTAAGGTAATCAAAGCAACATAAAGACTTTTAAGTGTCAGTGTGCTTGTGCTGACACATTTTAGCCTGCTGCTTAGAAGGATGAAGGCAGATACTATGGCTCAGCAAACAAGCTCTAACCAAAACTTTCTTTTTCAGTGCTGGAATTTAGCAGGGAAATTTTCAAGGTGTGCCCTTTGCTCTGACTCAAAAAAAAAAAAGGGGAAAAAAAGTTCCTGCTCCCATTAGAACAGTGGATATAATGAGTGCATGAGTGTCATATGTATATTTAATGACTGGAAACCACTCTGAAAGACCTGGATGCCTCATACACAAACGGGAATGCTGAACTGCTGCTGGAACTTGCTCAGGAAGCACGCAGTCCTGTGTTCTCCAGGGAGCACAGAAGCACAACCACATTCCAGCTCCCCCAACGTGGGAGCATGGCTGCAGAAATCAATTATTCAGTCTCTTACAGCAGCCAACAGTCTTGCAAGTCTTTGTGAAGAGCAGCTAAAGGATGGGAGATGCCAGGCTGACCTGGCAATCTGCTCAGGTGTATACAAACATGGTAGTAAAGAATGAGTAGGTTCATCAAAGCCTGACATTTCTCCTAACCACCACCAAATGAATAAGTCCCAGTTGTGTTATTTCATATGCACAGGATTTCCAAATGTTCCCGAGAGCAACTTTGGTCCCTGCTGGCTTTTTTTTTTTTTTTTTTTACAGTTACAGATGTTTGTAATAATATTGTACATTGTACAGGACTGGTTAGAAAAACTGAATTAGCTGGAGGTTGATCTATTAAATACATTCCAGTGAAGTATCGTCTAGTATAGCTAAGAAATCTGATCATTATTAAATTACAATGTTGTATATATTCTACATATTTTTACGTTATTACCACTAACAAGGAACACTCACACAGTTATTCTTGTAAACCCCCCCGTAGACTGACCGAAACTAATTTTGATGGACTTGAAAATAAACAAATCAGGGCAGAATAACTGTGAAGAATGTGAAAAATCAAAAAATCACCAAGTTTTTTAAGTGGCAGTACCAACAGAGATAGAAACAGTTGGTTAAGGCTTTTTTTCCCGTTGAATATGCAAAATCCAAGTAGGCATAAATCCCAGGGGAATGAGACAGTCAATGTTCCACCCATACTAGCAATCATACCTGCATATGTTCGGAGAGTGCATAATTTACAAAAAAAATGGTTTGGGAGTAGTCTAGCAGTTTCCAATATTTATTGGAATTATCCTTACATCTCTTTTAAAGGATCTCTCCAGAGTTTAGCTCTTTGGGCTTCTATAAGATAAAAAGCACAGTGGCTAATAAATTTTAAAATCCTCAAGAAATTCTTTGAATAACTTTCCTATGCATAGCAGTGTTGCATCTTGTGATTTTAAAGACCTGATCCATGAGGGCTAGAAACTTTTACCTTCAAGGGCAGACATCCTCTGTGACCTGAAGACATCTTTATTCCGGCCAAGGTTCCTGAGAATGTGCCACCTTGTTCATCCAATTCATCCATTGTTCATTCAATATTTGATAGCTCTGATTCTAGGCTCTAGTTAAGTGTGCTTCTGTGACAGAAATTTCTTGCTTGCAGGGTGAAGAGGGAAGGAAATGCATCTGAAGCCATTAGATTTGATTTACTGCTGTGGGAGTTTTGCCTTCAGTTTAAAAGAAAAACTAGCATTGTTGGCAGCCCTGGGTTTTGAAAGCTGTCTTAATGAAAAAAAGTAAAGCTAGTTTCCAAATCATGGTTGAAAACAGGTTAGAAAAGAAGAAAACATTATACTGTGAAAATCAACATAGTATTTAATATTGTTTTTCCCACAGCCAAGGGCATGCTACCTTCCAGAAGCCCAATCATGACTCCCAGTCAAGTCCCATGAAGCTGTGAGGTGCAAGGTAGAGCTGATGAAGAAATTCTGCTGATTGAGAAGGAGACCAGCAGATAAAAGAAAAATCAATGCCTGAGCATCAGTACAGTGTAATAAAAGCAATATCTCATTTTGACACCTTGACTGAGGGGATTTTTTGGACAAAGACTGCCATTATTTTTCCACTTCCACTTAAGTTTAACCCCTGATGTCATGTTATGCTTTTCTGTAGCTACTGCCTCAGCTCCAATGTGCTTATATCTATCTTTCCTAAAGCTGGTACTGTTCTGGTTTTTGCCAAGACTTTTCTCTCCCTCAGAGTAAGCTAAACATTCACTTAGAGGAGATCAGAGAGTAAACATTGTGACTGTGATACTCAGATACAGGTATTTGGGCTTCAGGGATTTTATTCCCTCCAAAGGTGCAGACTATTTTGTCCTTCTCCCAAAATATTTCATCAGTAGAGACTTCCTAGGTGGCCATTTGTTGTTGCTTGTAATTTCTAGCTGACCTTGTAACAGGTTCCCTATGCTCAATGTTTAAAGACAAAGCCCTTGAGCTGAAGGCACTCCTGAGGTTTTTCATTGAGCTGAACCATGGATAAAGATTTAATCTGATGCCAGTTCCCCACATTCATTAAGATCAGTTATTCCACAGAAAAACCCAAATATTCCAAGGGAATTGGTGTCAGATAAACTGTTTTTCCGCTGCCCAGATAACCAACAAAGAAAAGCACCACTTCAAAACACTCTTTAAATAGATGACTCGGCTTTCAGCTTTGTAGGCGTGTTAAGAGATTTCAATTGCTACTTGTGAAAAAGCCTGATGATGTCTCACTGTTGGGAAACTATTTTAGCACAAACAAGAAGTCAAGGAGGGACAAAGGAAGGTAATAACTCCCCCCTAGTACTTGAACCTGCACAAAAATTTGCATTAAAAATGTCAATCCTACTAAATTTCAGTGAAAACATATCAAGAAGTGGATTTCATCCATAATGTTATTTCTTTTTCTTATTGTTTCTTTAATAAAAGCATTGTAGGATTCTTTTTCATATTTATTCTGATGTTTACAACCTACTTAATTTAGGAATTTTGGGATAAAGGGACTTTCAGTATAAGCATTTTTCTGTTGATTTTGAGAACTGAATATCAGAATAGATTTTTTTAATTCATTCTGAAGCCAGAGTAAAATGTGCAACAGATATTCATAACTACTCAGAGAAACAGCACACCATAAGCACACTATAAGAGCTCCAGTAGCTTAAGCAGCATACAAATCACATGGTAGTCCTCTGCATACAGGCAAAGGTCATTTAAGAGAGGAAAGATATACATTTACACCCAATTTCTAAACATTAACTAAAAAGAAATTATACACCTGGTGTTCTGAGTTTTCCATAATGGTGCATGAGTTATTAATGTTACCAAGACTGTCAACTGAATGTCCACTGTAACTGTAAGTTACAGCAACAGCCTTGTGAATATCCTGTACCCATATTAATCACTCTCATTCAGTTAATCATTCAGTCATTTCTCTGACTGACACTGCTGATGGAGCCTTGGATGGGAAGGTTCAGGTAAACACCTCCTGCTTGCACAAGATTTGAGCTGCAGTAGAGAGCACCTATTTCTCACTGCCCAGCAGATGACATGAGGCAATGGAATTAATATTTATTTTGCCTCTGTGCTTCTGGCTAACAGAGGTGCAATGACCAGAAGCAACCACCTATGCACTTGCTATATCCAGCTGTACAAAAAAATGCCAGAGAAACAGTGAAATGTGTACAGGTATGAAGCACCTGAAATGTAACAAGTAACATGTAACTCCAAAATTAGTTTCCATCATTAATTTCTATAACATTAGAATAAAATATGGTTGATTTTCCATAAGTATTTTACCTCATGAAGTACATTTTTTGTAGGTTAAATCTGAAATAAGTAACTCAGTATCAATAGCTTTAAATAGCAGGCCATACCTTTGGCTGGAAGGATTATTACTTCCCTGGATTTACAGCTGGTACCCAGCCTATTCTTGACCCAAGATTTTAAACAATAAAGTTAGAGCCTGTTTTTGCAATCCTATATATTTTCCTGTGTTAGGACCCATCTTGAGTATTACTATTCCTTCTTGCTCATAAATGTTTTATCTATACACATAGGTATGCAGTGGACATATTTCCACTTATCTAAACTTATAAGTAATTTAAAAAAAAAAAAAAAAGCGCCTCCTTCTGAGTTGGTTGCACAGAGCTTTAATTTATCAGGTTGGGTTTCCTTTGGTGCAACATGTCTGTACTGAAGTGTCATCACACTCATTTGCATTTGTATTACTTCTCCCAAAGCTAATTGCAACTATCTTTCTTGCCTAACTTTTTTCTTACTATTAACTCCACTATTAAATTTAACATATTATGCTAGTTCCAAATTAATAAAGAAAGTGTGCAATTTTCAATTCACATACTGAATTCTACAACCTTTTATGAGCTGAACTGCTTGGTACATTGTGATCTATAATTGGAAATAACTGGCATTTTGATGAATTAAATTTTAGGTAAAAGAGGATGAATGAGCAGAACTCCGATGCTCTTTCTTCATGCCAGCACGTTGCTGACTCCTCCCTTAGCTCTTGGCACTAGGATTCCGAGGGATGCCCAGAACAAGCCCAGCTGGAAGCACAGCGCAGCTCTGCGCCAGGTGTTACCCCGCTGCCCTTGGGCTCCGGGCCCCCAGAGCCCCCCGACCTCTTCCGCTTTCCCACCTCCAGCCCCGGCCAAACTCGGGGAAGTTCCCTGGCGGGAGACACCTGCCCGGGGAGCAGCCGGCGCCGGGGGGCGGTGCGGGGCCCGGGATCATCGCTCCCGGGAGATGCGCTGAAGGAGGAGGAGGATGCTCCGCCGCGCCCACCCCGCCCCCCGGGTGAGCCCCGGCCCGGCTTGGGCTGTGCTGGGGATAAACCGCAGGATTCCGCCCGCATCCCCTTTTTATAATCTCCTGCCCTCTCCCCTCTTACCTGGGCGGCGGGAGCCCCGAAACGCCGTCCTGGGAGATGCGGGAGGAGCCCGAAGTTTGTCGGGGGAGGGCGGGGGCAGATCCCGCTGGAATTAAAGATGCCCAGGAAGCGCGGTCCGCAGCGTGCACAGCCCAGGCAGAGTAAGCTCACTCGCTCTGTTAAAGGGGGTAAAAAAAAAAGAAGGGGAGCGGATGGAGAGAGAGAAGAAGGCCCCCGTTCCTACGGGCTCCTGCAGCCGAAGGGAGGAGTTAGTTTAATTAGAGGCCGCGCTCCCGGGAAACGTGCCCGAGTGGGCGCACGGTCGGGCGGGGCGCGAAAGTTGCGGCGCTCCGGAGCTCCAGCACCGCGGACAGCGGCACCCGGCCCGGCCCCGGGCACCCGGCAACCACACACGGGGCAAAACCCCGCCTGCTGGACCCGTGATGGGAAACCGGGCAGGCTGTTCCGATCGTAAATTTTTATCACCCTTTGAAGATGGCATGCTATCTCTCCTGGGAATATGCCAAGTGGTTTCTGCCAGCACTCTCTGAAAATAGGGATCAGGTCATGAGTGCCTGAAACATCACTGATACCCCTCCCCAATACACTGAAATTATACTTTATTGCATACATTCTGACAGATTAGTGATCCGCTACCATAGGCTTGTAAATATTACTAACCTTATTCTGCAGCTGAGGACATTGGGACAAAGAGGTTAAGAAATAATTGAGGTTTCATACGCAGAGTGAGATACCTGTAGGATTCCAGATCTGCATGTACTTAAACTGTGGGATGATTTTCCTCTTCAGATCATTTTTTCCCTCCTCCTTTCTTCTTGTGTTTATTCATGAAACAAATAGAATCACAGAATGGTTTCGGTTGGAAGGGACCTTAAAGATCATCTGTTTCCAACCCCCTGCCATGGGCAGGGACACCTTCCACTAGATCAGGTTGGTCAGAGCCCCATCCAGCCTGGCCTTGAACACTTCCAGGGATGGGGCAGCCACAGCTTCTCTGGGCAGCCTGAAGTGTAGTGCCTCAATAACACTACCAGATACAGCCTGGTTATCAACACTTGATGTGTTCATAGAACTTCCACAAGCACAGAAATATGACTTGAGGTCTTCCAAAAAAATTGGTATTGTGAATGTAATACCCCAAAATAAAACAGCACAGTTTTGTGAGGAACAACCAATGAGGAGTATGAGAATAGAACCAGACCTTTTATCTACACAGAGACGACCATGAAACAAGTTGGGTAAGAATTCACATTTTAGGCACCCTCAAGCAAAAAGAGGAGTATTCATCTTTTGTAAATCTCAGCAAACAAAAATTTCCAGAAATTAAATCCTTATTATCTCTGGAGTACATGAAATATTAAGTAAACATTCCGGGACAACAAACAAGCTGTGTTTCAGCATCATCAAAAAAGCATTGCTAAGTTATTTGAGGGGAAAAAAAAAATAAAAAAATAATAATAAAAAAAATTTACATAGAGAAAGGAAACTTTCAATTCCAATAATTCATAAAAAGTGTAAACAAAAAGAACCCAGTACTTTCTGTTTGTTGGAAATAGTTTAAAAAGAATAAAGGCAGAGTTGGTGAAAGTACAATGATCAAGAAAGACAAGAGGTAGGTAAGGTTATCTTAGAAACAATATTCATGACCTTTCAGTTCATCAACATTTATATTATATACTTATGTGCATGTTTTTTCTAAATACCTGCATGGCATGAGAATACAAATTACAGCTGTGGAAATGGAAGAGAGTATGGAAGGCTGGACAGATGGAAATAATTAAAGTAATTAAATAATTATTTAATACACAAGCATTTTATTTTGAATTATATGTGCAATTCCTCACAGCCTTCTCAAAATGTTTACTGTTTATTGTACATTTTCAAATGTCTTCTTTTTCTACTGAGCTTCCTTTTGTTAGCTAAGAAAAAATTTTGCATATGTGTATGTACATACACACACACATATGATGAAACCTAGTGGCAGGCATTTACAACATCTTGCAAAATGGAGCAAAACCAGAGCAGACTTTGAAATCTCATGATCTGAGATGTAGACAATAACATAAGCCTAGAAAAAGAGTTTTAGAGTAGCAACACACTTAAAATCACACAGTGCAAGTTTCCCCAACAACAGCCTGAAAGCAGGTGTGCCAATTAGGCCCCTCACAGATTGTGCAGCAAAGACACAGGCCTCTTTAGTGGAAGTGTCTTGGAGCATGTCCAGTTCTGATCCATGGCTATGGATAGGGCTGTGTCAAAACTCAGGCTGCTATGGCTCCACACTCAGAAGTCACCTTGCTGTACAGATGGCCTGAGAGATGAAGCATGGAAGGAAGAGCTAAAATGCTGGTGGCAGAAGTCATGAACTGAACGGGACCAACTGCACGAAGCAATGACATATCCTGCTGTGGTAGATGAGACTTGCTTTGCTGCCCTGGGCTAGCCACTTTTTCCCAGTCAGGAAACTCATTTAGGGTAGTGTCCAGTTTGGTATGCTCGTTTTACAGAGCAATCTATACCATCCTCATGGTTAACACCGGGCAGTGTGGGTAGCACTGCTCTGACATGGCACAAGTTCTTGGCATCCATGGTCTCAGTGCAGTCTCCATCAGATAAAAATTTTTCTCAGACAGTGAAAAATCAAAATTAAACAAGGGCCAGGCAGTTATAATCAGAAATTATCAAGGACTGAATAGTGATCAGCTTAGAATGGAATTAAAAATACAAGATGAATGTGCATATTCTTAAGACAAAATATCTTTGGCCTCCTCCACTTTTTCTATAGAGCAGAGAGGGTCCTCTTCTGTCAGACACAGACAAGTATGGGACAGCAACAGCAAAAATCTGCCTTCACTGAAAAGCTTATAGTCTATTAAGGTAAAAGAGAAGAATAATGTACTTACTGTGTGGGCAGCATAAGTTTTATGTGTTCTTAATTATTCATTTCTTTGCTGCTAAGTGCTTTGATTTAAAAATGATGTGATGTGTACATGCAGTGTTGATACTCAGATAACTTAATTGTTTTGGTAATATAACAAGGCATATGATGTAATGTCAATAGACTGCACCTTGTGTGCATTACAGAACTTTTCCATGTGGATGCTTATCCTCTAGTGACAAAGCTAATGATTCCTAATACGTGCACAGGGTAAGAAAGAGACTGCTGTGATAGACATTTAATAAACAGTTAAACAGATTGGCAGGAGACCCAAGAAAAAAGCCTCAAAATCTTGGCTTTGAACTGGTTTTGGGATGATATAAGCAGATGCAACAGATTTGAATATGAAGAATAGGAAAAGCCTAAGGGAGAAAAATACTGAACTAATGCAGATATTTGTTCATAATTACAAACTATCATGTTCCCTCCCAAAAATATGCTCCAAGCAAATTTACAATGTATTCTGAGGGGTAATTCAGGCTCAAAAATATTAGTTACTGTAGGGCACAATGAATTTTCCTCTCCAGGTGTTTCAGTAAAGGAGTACAAAGTATCTAATAAAATGTAAACATCCAAGTGGGTATTCATGCCTTCCAACTGATGTCATCTGAATTACTGCCTAGGACAAACTGTCAGTTGACTACAGAAAATCTACATTTCTAACCATATCACCTAAACAGCAATAAGTAGACAGCTTTCATTCTTTTTTTTTTTTTTCTTTTTTTCCCCCACATCCATTTATGCTGAAGCAAAATAGAACTGAAAATACACAAAAGAGAGAGAAAGGGAAATAAAATCTAGGCAATTACTATCATTATTGCTCTGCTACTTGGGAGCAGTAGTATTTATTGTTCAGGTCTTCTTGAAGGAAAAGGGTTTAGATGGGATTGGTATCAACAGCTCACTGTTCAGAGCAAAGAGGGAATGCTCACCTTTATGTAATAATTTTGTGCTATGTAATCCTTTTAAACACATATAATCTATAAAATTTACTGTGAGGGTGACGAAGCACTGGCACAGGTTGCCCAGAGAAGCTGTGTCTGCCCCATCCCTGGAAGTGTTCAAGGTCAGGTTGGATGGAGCTCTGTGCAACCTGGTCTAGTGGAAAGTGTCCCCATCCACGGCAGGAGGTTGGAACAAGACGATATTTACATTCCCTTCCAACCCAAACCACTCAGTCATTCTATGATTCAATGCAAGGGTATTCATGTAAGAGTTATCCTAGTTCTGTTGTAAAGTGTATCTTTCTGGGCAGCTTGTGTGTTTTTTCTTGGTTTGGGTGTTGTTATTGTTGGTGGTGGTTTAGTTTATTGTTTGAGGGATTTTTTTTTTTTTTGTGTTTGGGATTTTGAAGATACTAATATTACTGATAGGTAGCAAAAAAGAGCAGGAAATCACCTCCTGCAATTCAGATTGAAAGATCAAGTAGCGCAACCATCTTTCTTCTCTATCTCTATGAATATTTGTCCCATTGAAATTAGGTAGTATTTTGGCAGTGATTTCAGCAGAATCTGGATTTTATTGAACAACTTTAGTAGGTATGAGGTATGAATGTGTCAACAAAATGAGAGAAGGATGGAGAATAGGCTACAAATGTAACCTGTAATTAAGCCTATAATGAAATATAATCAAATCACTACCATCACTATGATGGTTCACATTTTCTTTTTAGAAGCACATCTACTAATGCCTTTCTTTCCCCCAGTCAGCCTCAACTTAAAAGTCATTCTTATTGCTCAAAGGTGTTGCCCAATTTGAAGGATTTCTGACACAGAAAACAGACATGACTAGAGCAAACCCATCATTGTGATATCAGACACAAGTACAAAAGAAAGTATTGGATTATCAGGATAAACTAAGAGGTCGTTCACCTCTTCCCATTACTCATCTTAAAAATTAAGATTTGATCTGAATTGTGTCAAAAATAGTTATACTGCTGTAACAGTACTGCATAATTACAAGTATAATCATGCTTTTGAGTGAAAATTAGCCCCTTGTAGTGTAGAAGGTTAAGCATCTTGATTACTTCAGAATCTCAGTTTTGTAACACCAATTTCTAATTGATTTTGTATCACCATTGATTATTACAGCTATGTAAGACTTCATCCAATTGAGTTATAGAGGAGGGGAGGGGGAAAAAATCTATCATAAAGATACAGAAGCATCCATCAAATATGTATTTGGAACAAATTGGCAATGCACTTTTTTTTTTTTTTTTTAAAGTTGTAATTGTATTCAAGGGGATGACATTTAGCAGCCATCCACCGTAGGCTATTGAAATATTCTGTGACCTTGGCTGCACTTCCAAATGAAAAGCAAAACCACAAATAAAACTGCTGGGAATACAGAAATCAGATTTTTGTCTCAAACACATTGTTTTGAAAATGTTCAATAGTATGCTAATAATCTTAATTAGTCTCAGAGATACCAATTTTGGAATCAGCACCTAGCCAAAAACCACATGTTGAATAAGCCCACAATCTGTAAAGGGACAGGGTTCAAATACATAAGTGAATCTGTAAATATTTACTAGAGTAGCCCAACTATTTTGGTGAGAGAAGGGTTTGGGTTTTGTTTTTTTTTTCTCAAATATTGTACCAGTAATCTTGTATAAGCCTAACACATACACAGAGCACATTATATGTTAGTTCATTACTTTGTAAGATTAAACTACTGTGAACAGCTGCAGTCACACTGGATGGGCATTTGCAACCCTCCTATATCCTGGCAATTAAAGCAGTAAGCATATGTTTAGCAGAAATGCTCTTGTTTATTCATGTCACTACTTCTTGGAATGAAAAATCAGAGTCAAAAAAATTTTATTTTATTTTATTTCAGAAGAGATAGGAAAGTGTAGAAATCAAAGGCCATCCTCTCGAGTTGCAAGTCTCTTTAAGAGTTATTTATTACAGCTTGAGTCTGTTCACTGAATATAGCTGTTAAGTAAAGGCTAGGGAGGAGAGAGGGAACAGAAGCTCTTTGCCTGACAGCAGTTGTTAGAGCAGCACTCCTGATTATTGTAATGGATTCAATTGCCAAATGCCTTTCATACCAAAAGCAAGGCTGTTAAACGGGAAGTTGAGATGGTGGATGGTTTGTTTTCCCCAATGAAAAAGTATTCTGCACATCCACTCCCCATTGATGAGCATTAAAAACATTTTGATGCTTGAGGGAGCCTTATTTCCAGGGGGACATCACAGCATCTACCTGTCTTTTCTGGCTTCTGAGCACTTTGTTCATAACAATGCATCTGTACATAGGAGTCCTTTCAGACTTTACTAATAACTAAGGTTTAGTTTTATCCCTGTTGATCAGTAGCATTCATAAATAAGGTCTATTTCTCACTTCCCACACCCTGGAAACAATTAGAGTGACTGAACTGAAAGCCTTTGCTCATCTTTTCAGCTCTTTAGCAGCAAAATTCTATTTAGGAAAAAATCAAAGATCAGTGCTTGTTTTTTATCAGACAGTAACCTGCCCCCAAAACTACAGAGTTACAAAATGAATATTTGGATACTTTAAAATGAACAAGCAACCAAAACCTCCACACTTCAAACCCTTCCTCTCCTAACTAAGAGGCCAAAAAAAAACCCGACCAACTTTGAGCAGCAAAGAAAGCAAGGCTTTGGTTCCTTTGAAAGGAACACCTCTCCCATGCCTTCATCAGAGCACAGCTGTTGCCAGCAGGGCTGCTGCAGGTTGAGTGACAGAACACAGTGCTGGAGCAAATGCCAGTGGGAGGGAGAGAACTCCAGAGCTTCCCCCAGCCTGGGAGGTCTGGTGCTGGGAAAACACATTGCAAGGAACATATGGATAGGTGGGGAAAATCATAGCTGAAAAGACTGATGATTGCTCCTACGAGAAGTGCAGTTGAGGCAAATACTACACCCTTCCTGTCATGGAAGTGGAATGATTTTAGGCATCACAGTAGAACTGAAAACATGAAGATGTATAAAGACAAAGGAAGGAATTCATGCTCTTGTTGATGCTTTCCAGTAAGCAGCACTCAGTGAAGGCAATTGGAAACCTAATTGGAACAGAATTAGGAAAAAATAAACCACCTGACTGGGATTTTGACAAATAATTTTAGAATAAAAGCAATTTAAGAATCTGCTTTTCAACTCTTTATTTTATAAGGGGCATTTTGAAACCTCAGTAATGTTGGTAATTCACACACACAAGAGTGTAAGGACAAACAGAAGACTCGATAAAGGGAGTCAAAATAGACTTTCTTTTCTTGTTTTTAAATTTTGTTTCAGACTATTATTGTTACTAGTATTACTGCTTACACTTCCATATAGGTCAAACCGTGCTTCCAGGAGAGGGAGTGTTCTTTGGCTTTTGTGTTAGGCTGGGATGATTGAATTTCTTCCTTTGGTGCAAAGTAAGTCATGTACCTCTATGCTGGCTAGATTTTTTCAATCACAGAAAAGAAAAAGTTTTGTGTACCCCATAGATTTTTTAAAAAAATAATAATAATTTTGTTTGCTATGTACGAAAGGAACAATTTCAATTGCATTTTAGAGCACATATGAGTATAGTGAGTATACAGATGAGTACCTCTGCATTGCTTGAGCTTTATGGGAAAATAAAAATTATAATTATTGCTCCCAGCTTACCTAACTTATTAAAGTACCAATTTATGAGGCATTTCTGCTGGCTTTTAAACCATCAAAACACCTGCAATTCACTTGAGCCCTTACAGGCCTGCAATTGTCTTTGCTGATACATTGTGCACAGATTTTAAGTATGATATTCCATTACAGATGCCTCAAGCCACCAGCCTGCTTGCAGAATTTAAAAGAAGTAGAAATAGGAATTTTAAAGGACAATTAAGAGGAGGAAGAGAGCTTTGTGTGGAAATTGCTCCCAAAATTGAAATGAGATTTTTCAATTCTTTTTCTAAAGCACTTTTAGACAAGGCAACAAAGAGAATGTGCTAGTATATTCAAAGAAACCTCAATTCCTTTCACTACTGTTCTGTAATGGATGTACTCAAAAATCATTAATATATGTCTGAAAGATGAGGAGTTGGAAATACAGCACCTCAGTTATTGGTTGTCCTTTATTACAAAGTCAAAGAATTGCTCAAGGTTTTCTTACCATACATATTGAAAAAAAAAGAAAAAAAAAAAAGCTGCAAAAAGGATTAATTCTGAAAAACAGAATACAAAAGTAGAAAAGGAAATCAATAGCAAAAGGAATCTAGGGAATAGATTAAAAAAAATCACAAGGGCTGGAACGGTTACTTATAAATGACAGATGAAAAGGATAAATCAATAAAAAACTCTGAAGAAGGTATCACAGGAATAAATGAATATATTCTCCAGAAAAATGAGTGGTTTGTATGTGGCGGACAAAACCAATGGAACCAGTCATCATGAAATAGAGAAATGCCATCACATCCCATAACACTTTGTAATGACCTTGATAGGAAGAAACTTGCTCTGAGAAGTTACATCTCACTTGACTGGGCAGGAATTTGTGCAGATTTGAAGGCCTTTACTTGATCCTTGTCATGGTTTATCACCAGTCAGCAACCAAGTACCACAGTGATAAATACTATAAATCTCATATTTGTTATCTATCTTTTTACTGTTTGAAGTGCATCATTGAAAATGGCATGTTGAGACAAAAGTGCTCAGAAGCTACTGAGTCACACTTTCTGATTCGGAAACGATGATTCAACGTTGTTTCTAATCTGCAACTTCCCAGAAAGTTTTATGAATATATCTTCTTTGAATTCCAAAGGGAACTTCTGCTGCCAAGTGTGAATATACTGGTTAGGTAACTTAACTGGCTTAAGGAGGAAGCCAGTTCATTTGCTCTGCTTAGATTTGACTAAGCAATGCACTTTTCCTTCCATAGCACAGGAGAAATCTCCCTAAGTGATCACTATTTTTGGAGAATTTTCCTATAATTTTTTCCTGTTCCTGATTACATTTGTGTTTTATAGACATGTAGCTAATATGGACGAGAAGATGCTGTGTGTTGGTTGTAAAGTTTAAATAGATTCATCTAATGGGATTTAATGCAATAATTTTTGTTTAGTTTCTTAAGCCCCTCTTTTATATACTTGTTGCGGTGTGTTTTTACCTAATGATTTAAGTGTAGTTTCTTTCTGTTCTGTAAAAGCTTATTTAATGGTTCATTCCATGTTTCCCCCTATTCCCTTCCCCACTTGGTACAGTCCCCGCCTCTAGAAATCCCCCTTGAGTTGTTTACCCCGAGTCTGTGTATGTCAATCATATATTGCTCCCCTCCCAGACCTTGCCAGTCTCAGGGAGGCCTCTCCTCCTTCTAGAAAGCTCAGAGAGGCTCAGTCCCTGATTGGGGCAAGTCTGGGAAATCCCCCACCCCTCGGTTTTCATTTGGTATTGTATGTATCACCCCTTTTATGTTATTGGGCTTTCCTTGTGTGACCACTGCTTCTGTCTGTACCCTAAAACCCCCTACACGGCTGCAGTTCCGGGCTTTTCTGGGCTGTGTCAGGAGGGACCCCAATAAAGTCTCCTCATGGCGCCTCAGGAAAGTCTCCTTCTCCTTCGTTCGCCTTAGCCGCCCCTCCACTGCCCGTGCAGCAATGCACTTACCCACCGGATGGATCTGGCCGCTCCTGCGAGACCTTTCTGAGGCTAAGACTGTTCCCTGCCAGGGCTAGCGGGACTAGCTGGGAAAGCAGCATGCCAGCAGACAGGGAACGCCTCATATACTCTTTTTAGTTCATGTTAAAAGAAGACAAGCATACCTATAGCAACACATTTTCTGAAAGCTTCCCTTGGCAATACATTAAAGGACCTTAAAATGTGTGTAAAAATTCCTTTAATGGCTTTGATTTTGGTGCTGTGGTGTCTTGACTCTTGTCTTAATGTTAAGAAACAAAGGCACCGTGTTCTTCTTGCTTTGAGGTGGCCCAGTGCCAGGACAACTAACAGTGACAGAACTGCCAGAAAGGCCACCTAAAAAAGGAGGTTCTGAGCTATATTTTGTCTCATAGCACCTGTTTTTGACTCAGTATAAGGATATATAAGCTAGACAGACAGAAATGTAAACAACTAACTGAATATTCCCTGGGTACTGATGATGCATCTAGAAACTTTTAGTCTGGAACAAATTGCTCTCCAGCAGTCCTTACCTGGGAGAAGCCTTTCAGGGACTGTTAGAGCGCACTTTAACTTGAGCAATTTAAATTAGACTGGACAGGGAAGCCTCCAAAAGGATAAATGAGAATACAGGCACCTCGAGATGCACTTCAGGATCACATACTTGGTAATATCTGTAATTTCTGAAATGTGAAATGGCTTTTCAAAAATGCCAGTGTGGTTGATGCATGGTTTACATGCACGATCCTTGTATTTTCCTCTTCCTGAATCCTCCCTTGCTTTGCTGACCTCCTTTTTCTTGCATCTGGCTGCTTTATCCTTGGAAAGAGCAGAACTGGAAGTTCACATTTTGCTCTGGGGAAAGGGCAGAACTCAACACTTTGTGAAAAATTCAGAAAATTAAGCAGAAAATTTTTGTTCATCCTCTGCTCTTGCTTGGTGCTCACATGCTAACCCTACCCTATAGCCACTTAAATTTAAACCAGTTGGTACCTCGCAATCCACTCTGCATATTTTTGAAAGGTTTGAGCATATTCTATTCTCCTCCCATTAGGAAATGGTTCTGGAAAAGCAAGAAGAGGAACCACAGGAACTTAAGACTCTTACCCTTACTTTTTGTGAGCACATACTTACAAACGATTGAAGTCAGATGAATTTTTATTGAAACCTTGTGAAAATAGCTCCAGATTTTCTATATAACAAGGAAAAATATAAATGCTATTTCCTCAGTTCTTTAATCCATTCTTTATGCTGCTCTCACAGCTTTTTTTTTTTTCATCCTTTGACATTGGTTCATACCTACATAATCTACCTATAGCTGGTATTCAGCTATATTGCATAAGTCTACAATATTGCCTCCCCTTGTTTCAACAAGAATTCTGTACTACTGCCTCAGGCAATCTCTCTAAACTTCTCTTTCACATCACAGTGCTTGAGAAAGCATTTTTCTCTCCTTTTCCCAACAACTTCCCAGCTGTACCCTTGACACATTTTAATCAGGGTTTCTCTCCGACCAAAGGACAGACACCTCTCTCTTCCAATTAGTTAATGGTTTCCTACTTTCTGCTGCTGCTGTTGTTGTTTCCATCTCACTCCCTGTCCTCCTTGACCTCAAAGCAGCTGGAATTCTGAAATTAGATGAGACAGTTCATGCAACTCTCTCAGCTGCACAGAGGCTGCTGGAGTATTTTTGCTATTTGTGTCTGAAAATGTCACCGAATTACTATTTTTTATATAAATTGCAGCAATGATAGGTGTGTATTGATGGACATGACTATTTCAAATGAATGTAGAAAAAAAGCAGAAGTAGGAGGCTACTTTCTTCTGTAGGACACATATAAGACATATAAGCCTACCCAAAGACTGTATTCAAAGCACCGCTCATTCAACACTGCCCTAGACACAGCCTTACAAAAGGAGAACTACTACTAATAATATTGATATTATCATTATTATTATTATTGATATTCCATTGATAAAGAATTGTTTATTATTAAAAATGCTCTACTGGTGTTATGACTGGTAAGGAACTAATCTTTCAGTTTTAAGTACGCTGTAGTTGTACTGCAAGGCTCACGGTAATACTAGAATCAAAATGCAAGGGAAAAGGATCTTACATAGACAGACAAACCTCTGTTTTTCTAATTCCTGCCTCTTGTGAAGCAACTTTAACTCAAGTTGACTCAAATATGCTCTCTAATTGTCAGTGCTTTTATTTTACAAAAATTTAAAGAGATATGGGTTTTAGCTGCAAGTACTCACAAAGAGACCTTTTCTGCAGGTCATTTGCCTAGTTTTGAAAAAGTGAAGGCTATGCAAAGAAAACATCACCTGAAAATTACAGCTAGCAAGAGAAACAGAAGATAAAGCCATTGGTTGAAAATGCAACTGAATGTGATGGAGCAAATTAATTGCTGTTCAGCAAGAACCTGTCACCAGCTAGAGTGGGTATGGCAGTGTCTATACTGCACACCAGGGATTTGTGGAATGCTTTGGACTGGAAAGGACTTTAAAGAGCATCTAGTTCCCAACCCCCTGCCATGGGCAGGGACACCTTCCACCTAGAACAGGTTGTTCAGAGCCCTATCAAACCTGGCCCTGAACACTTGCAAGGATGGGACACCCACAACTTTTCTGGGCAATTTGTTCCAGTGCCTCACCACCCTCATATGCATATTAATCATTGACCTATTAATTTAAAAAAGAAAAAGAAAAATCAAGCCAGCAGAAGAAGAGGTAGCTATCATCTCTATTATTGCATCTATTTTTTTAATACATGCTGGGAAGAAGGAACCTGTTGCTATTTTTTATAGAGGAAGTATGATGATGTGCTAAAGCTTCTGATGCTTTTCTTAAGGAGTGGTGCAATTTAAGTTTTCTAGCAACAGTTCCTTTTTCACCTTGATGCCTCTCTGCTGTTAAAGTAGGGCAAGATCAAAGAGAGATGTTTGTTAAACAACTTCCCTAGCACCCTCATACTCAGTGTCAGTTCCTCTGACTGTGATATTTCAGTTTCATAAATACAGAAGGTGAAATACAGGCTGCCCGAGCTCTTTCTAAACACTCAGGAAACATCCCACCATCTACACCTCCTCTTATTTCCATTACATTTTGCCAAACAATGAGGAACCCACGCCTTAAATCAGGCAACTGAGCTCTGAAGGGTGCATATGGTTGAATATAGGAAAAGTAGGTCAGATGTTTCAATTCAAAGAGCCTAACTAGTAGGCTAATTAATCTTTCTGAATCCTACGGAATAGAGACCTTTTTCTATGATGTCATTACTTTCATTATTACAGTAATGTAAAATAATTTCCATTATTTTACCGATGCAACATGATGATCTGTGAATCTTAAGGATTCCATCAGTAAAATAGCCCTGACAGATATATGTTACTATGCAAGAAAGTGAATGTCAAAGTTGTTGAGTTACAGTGAAAGTTCAGGGGGAGAAGACCCAGAAAACCCAAACCAGACAAATGAAAAAAACAAGCAAACAAACAAACAAAACCAACAACCCAAGCAATAATAGCAGAAGCTGTCACAGAACACAGAATTCCTGAAAGCTTATCTGCCCTTCAAGAAACAGCAACTGATCTGGAAAAAAAGGTGAAAACAAAAGAAGGACTCTCTCCCATTATCAGTCAGAGCATGAAAGACATAAAAGATACTCATCGAAAAGGCTAAATTCCAGAAGTTTGTTTCAATGTAAGCAAAGAGGATCGGTCCTGCTAATTGTTTTAATCATCCATTGCAACGAAGTTAAGAGAAATCTATTCACTCTGTGGGCTGCAGGACCAAACCAATAGTGTCAGGTCAAGGCTACCATGCATATTAGATGTTACTTGATAGAGTCCATAAACATCAATGTTATTTCATCACAAAAACGAATAATTGAATACATAAAGAGACCTCAGCTCTACACCAAGATTCAGCTTCACTAGAAATAACTGCAAGGTCTTAACTTTGAGAGTACATGTAGACAACCCTCCCTCACTCAAAGGTATCTATGGTTAGTAAATATATCATTTGGATTTATATTTCTATCTTGAGGTACATCATTATGGCTGCAACAGAAAATCAGTATTCCATTCACTACAAATGTATTACTGCTTGTTTAGGACCCTCCCTCCACTGCCACCTTTCTGGTAATATGATGTATTTCACAGCATTTTGCTGAATTCAGTGCATTTCAATACTTCCTTTAAGTGTTTTGCACTTTCTTTTCAATTCTCTCTTTGCAGTGCATCAAACTTTGTTCATTATATTTCAAATACTGGGGCAGATAAATAGTGTCTGCCAAGATATACTTTCAATGAGGATCGAAAGTGCCTGCTTAAAATTCCCTTTGAATAAATTGTTCTTTATAAAAAAGAAAGTTTTTTGGCAACCATTAATTATCACACAATTATTTGTACTAGAGAGTCATAAGAAGGGGATGTAGCACACACATTTTGTAATTAAATTGAAAAGATACTGACCATCTTTCCCAGTGAAGAATTTGTTGCACAATCCTAAATAAATAACCTACATGTCCTATTAAAAGGATTTTAGGCACATTTTTCTGGACATACATACTACTGTTATTTTGGCTGTTTCTTTTAAGACAAAGAACCTTTACTGTTAGAGGCAGGATGAGCCATATTTTTAACAGTTTGCACCTGTTTGAATGACCAGTTCCCAGGAGAAATTGTGTGGGGTCTGCTGCTCCATTTGAATTCCTACAAATCTATGGGATATGATGGGATTCATCCAATAATCCTCTAAGAGCTGGCTCAGCAAAACCTCTGTCGATGATTTTTGAGTGGTCTTGAAAAACCAGAAGTCCCAGCTGACTGGAAGCTGATGAACATTGTCCTGATTTTCAAAAAAGAGGGCTTTGGAAACTACAGGCTATCAGTCTCATTTCAGTGCCTGGTAAAGTTATGGAGGAGATTTTTCTGGGACATATTGAAAAACACCTGGAAGACAACACAGCCATCGGGCACAGCTGGCAGAGCTTCATGAGGGGAAAGTCCTGCTTAACAAACCTGGTTTCTCTTTGTGGCAAGGTAACCCACCCAGCTCACCAAGGGAAGGCAGTTTATGAAATCTTTCTGGTTTTCAGTAAAGTTTTGATACTGCCTCTCCCAGGATCCTTCTGGATAAAATGTCCATCCCACAGCTGGACAAACACATAATGGGATGGGTGAGTGACTGGCTCACAGGTGAAGCAGAAAGAGTTACAGTGGCTGGGGGGACATCAGACTGGTGACCTGTCACTAGTGGGGTTCCACAGGACTCCAGCCCTGTGCTCTTCAACATTTTCATAAACAATCTCTGCAGATAAATCCTAAAAATATTCAGAAATTGAAATTCTGTCCAAAAGCATCTTCAAGATGCTGTTCAATAATTCTTCTTCAATATTTGACAATTAAAATTCTGTCTGATTCATACACTTGAAGTAGAAAACATCAGGAACTGGACTTTGAACTTCTCTTATCCATACAGGACTCAATTAGGGATAAATATTGCTGAGTTTCTCCTACACAAAGGGACATCAAAAACTTACCATAGATACCCATTTTTGCTTTTCACCCTGATTGTGGTTTTTTGCTGTGCTTGGTTTGGCTGAGATGGAGATAACTTTCTTCAGAGCAACCTGTATGCAGTGCTATGTTTTGTATTTGTGGCTAAAACAGTGTTGATAACAAATCAATATTTAGTCCATTGCTGAGCAGTGCTTCCACAGAGTCAAGCCTTTCCTTTTTTTTTGTTTGTTTTCCCTGCAGAAAAGAAGATGGGTAAGAAGACGAGTGAGGGGGACACAGCTGACCCAAATTGGCTAAGGGGAGATTCTATGAACCATAAAATTATGGGATACAGAAAGAAAGGGCTGGGCGGTTTGAGGGCGTGGGGAGGACAGGGAGAGTCAGCTTTCAAGGTGGCTGGTTCTCAGAAATTTTTGGGCATCACTTTGCTGGAAGCAGGCAGCTCATGACTACTTTTCCTCAGCTTTGGTTTCTTTGTTTCCCCTGCCTCTTTCCCTCACCTATCAAGCTGTCTCCATGTTGACACATGAGCTTTCTCATCACAAGAAGAGGGAGTGAGCAGCCTTGTGGGTGCTTGGTGGCCAGCTGGGGTCAGCCCACAACATCTGCAAAGTTATTCCATTTATTTTTTCTTTTCCTGTATCCTTTCTTGCCTCCCCAACAACCCAGTCTTGATCAAGGTCCTCACTTAGAGACATAACTGAAGGACACCATATGGAGAGCAATTCCCTCCTCTCCTAAGCTGTCTCATACCACACCATCCAAACAAATGAAATGTGCTATACAGAACACCGAGCTTTTAATGAAGCTGAACACTTTGCAGCTGGCAGTTTATGATGTAAACTGATCCTAGTGTCACCTATTTAGTAAAGGGTTTTAAAAGCAACAGAATTGTTTCCCTGAGAAAGGCTGTCACACACTGCTCATTTCGCACAATTAATTCCTCTTATATAAACTGATATTTCTAGTGCAGAAACCCATACCTGAATCCTTCTTCCAGTGTCTGCCTGAAACACAATCCAAACAGTAATTGTACTGTAATTTTAATCTAGTTAATTTGGGTATTTGAAACCACCTAACCACAGGAGGGCAGATTTAAGCTTTTACATTAACTCACTTTTACATTAACCTCAGGGGAGGGGCTCAGCTAGGCAAACCTGTATCTATGCTCAGTGAAGCCAGACAAACCCACCAAAAAGTGGCTGCGTATAAGGGAAATTTCACTTTTAAAATCTCAGTACAGCCATGACCTTGTTAGATGTGATGACACTGTATATGGGTTTTCATAATACAAAATTATACAATTTATTCTACTTATTTGCTCTGTTTGCAAGTATATTTTTTTCCAGATCAAAAGGCAAGAGAGACTATTTGCCTTATCCACTTGCCTGTGAAGTTTCATTAAATTCCTGCAGGAATTATTAAGATATTTAGAGAAAGAATAGGATCATTGAAGATATTTAAGGAAAGATGGTCTGTAACCACTTATTGGCACAACATGTTCCAAAAGGTCATTGATTATTACCAACCATGTCTATTAAAATCCAATTTTATGTGACATTTTAAGAAGTGCGTTGGGCAATAAATTGCTGGATTGAAAGTGTTTTTCCAAGTAAGAGAAGGTAGCCACAGGGGCAGATATACATTGCAGACCAGTAATATGGCAATAAACTAAAGTACACCATCAATCTGCTGAATTAAAGTAGGGGGTTGATCCATTGTATTTGCTGAAATAGAGAGAGTTGTCACAGAAAAAGTACAATGTTATGAGGCTTGATAACTGTTACCATAAGGAATACTAAAGCCCAAAGCAGTTCTTGAGATGCCCATGAGAAAGTTGACATCTAACTCATTTCAGATGGGCCTGAAAAATATTTTTAAATTGCCCTTTTTTCTTCCAATGGGCTCTGGCATTAATGGCCATTGCCATAAACATAGGCCCAAAAAGGAAGGCTGAAGTTTCTCAGAATTCTTCCCCTGCCACCCATCCTGCAACAGAGCCTTTAACCTGGTGCTACTGGCAGCTGGGCAACCTACTGCTCACACATATTATAATAATGAGAATTTTACAGGAATGAATTATTCAAACAGTCCTCTTGCAATTTTGAGAGATCCAATACCTCTCTGGTATGCTTTTGCTTTCCTTCAGTTACACAGGGAAAATAATACTAACTCAGAGAAGCTCCTATTTACAAATCTGCTGATATTCAGGGGCAAGAAAGCTCATGAAACCAGGTGTTGTGTGATGTTGAACTCTCTGACGTGTAACAACTACACCTGAATTCTGGGAAAATTCTTCCTGTGAGTGATGCACTGGTAATATCTTTCTCCCTCATGGCTTCTCTGGTATCACCCCACAGCCTTTCTTTCCCTCAGGGGGACTTAATAGTGTCTGTCCATTCTCAGCACCTACTGTCAGAAAATGCAAAAGCTCGTAAGACCACAGCATCTGCATTAACAGAAGACTTAGATTTTTCAAAGGAATGGCTGGATGGAAAAGTAGCCTGATATCATAACCTATATCCTAGGAAACCCAGATTTCCTACTACCTTCAGGAAAGAAACATTTTTGTTACACTATTGTTTATACCTGATTTCGGCAAGTTTTATCTCTTTGAAATTTAACTGTTAGAATGCTACTAAGACTAAATGATAGCTATTCTACATTTTACTACTACAGAAACTGGAGGAATGAGAGAGTGAAAAAGCAAACAATTCCAGCAAATCACATCTCACTAATGGCAACATAAATCTGCAGCTACCCAGTGGACCTCAATGAATCTACTTTACATTTATGCTGCTGTAGCCAAGCATGAAATTCATCCCAATGATTTATTCCATAGATAGGAGAGATCTAGGTTGGACTCAGTTCTGCACTTCGAAAGAGTTCCTCAGTTGAGAAAAACCTGATAATTAGAGATAGAATTCATGCTTGAGGAGTGTTTCCAGAGAAAAAAACTTTTAAATGTATCAAGGATGGGGGTACTACGGAGGGACAGATGTATGCAGCCACCTATGACTTAAAGTGTACATGTTTCAGGTATGAAATCATTCTTAGGGGTCACATTTAGGGAATAGACCTGTAAAGGTGATTGCTCCTCACATTTTAACAAAGGCTTCAACTTTGTGTTGCAGTTTTCCTGTGTCTGTAATCAATTTCATATACTAAAACAAAAGTTACACCTAAAAAAGAGTTGAAGAAGGAAATGAAATAAATCCAAACCAAAAATCTGTTGGTCACCGTATTCTCTAATCTGGAGCTACAAACACTTAAAACAGTTTTATCTTAATTACACAGGCATTAGGGGCATAAAGAAGATGTGGCCAGACTTCTCAGGAGTATTCAGTGACACAAGAAGTAGCAATAAGCAGCACAAATTGCAATACAGAACATTCCAGTCAAACATAAGGGGAGTGCTCTAACTATGAATGTTTAAGATTCCTATCAAGTTGTTGCAAATTACTCAGCTACTCTTAATATAAAGCAGTCTTTTAACTTCAACAGAAGACCTTAAATTTTTCTGTACCTCACAGTTCAACAGCTTGGGGGTTGTTGTTAAAATAGATCTGTCTTGAGGAAATGAAGTCTTGCTCTACAGCTCTTATTCTGCTTCTACAGAAAAACTGGAGGAACACTGTCTGCCATTGGTGGATCACAGGATCAAAGTCATCCATAGTGAATCTTCCATTTCTATTTATTGAATATGTTTTATTATCTGGAAAAAATGGAATTAGTAAGAATGTTGGACATTGTCTTCTCTGACAAAAATCAAAAGGAATTTCCTGCCTCTTCCAAAAGTGGTCTGATCTGAAACTTATTTAAAAATAAAAATTAAAAAAGTATGTATTTCCACATGATTCCAATCACAGCATTTGAGAAAGATACCATGTCAGAATCCATAAAAGAACTAAAAAAATCAGGATGAGGAAAATTAGATGTTTTCCCCCTCAATTGACTACACTCTCTACCCTCTACAGTAGTTGCACAATAGATGCTCTGTAACGAAGTTCAGAAGGAATTTACATACCCATCTGGATAAAATATAAAATTCATTAACACCTTATATTATTGATGAAAATTGCAAATTTAAAACCTTTCTTCTTGTGACAAAATGAAGTCTTTTTTTGTCAGTAGTGTGAATTGATGTTTCCCATCTTTTACTTCAAGTGTTTGGTGGAAAATGTACAATTTGCACTTCAAAGAGTCACTCCAGATTAGTCCTGTGCTTTGCAGCTGTAGGAAAGTCTTGCAATTGTATCATTAGAGTCGACATTTCCATATATTTAAGGTGACAGGCTTATATTTATTTAATTCCATAGGAAGCATTAGACTACATATTGTTCTGAGAAGCATTTCCACGTATTTGGATCTCTGATCTATTTATTTAATCATATAAATGGTGTGCTGAGTCCCATTGCAGTGCAAAGCCTTGTGTGTGTGTGAAATAGTTTACCAAATGAGCCTGAAACAAGAGGCAAAATTCAAGCCGGCTCCATGGCCCAAAGCAATCCTCTCAAAACTATTCCTGCTGCCTTAGGCCATTATTTGATTGTACAATTAGCTTTTAAATCCACGTGGTACCAGACTGAACCCTGACAATTTTACTCATTAAGTATTCCTGACAGGGAACGTCCACCACAAAGATTTTGTGTGAGAGCTCACCAGGGCTCCCATCGTATTCTTCAAGCACCAGAAATTATTCCTGCTATGCATGTTTAGAGAATCAGCTCTGTAATAGCGTAGAGGCTCTAAAATGTTTGTTCTTCAAATTTGTATCCTGCATGGAGAATATTTCTTCACAAAAGGATTTGGGAAATGCGTGTTCCATAAAGTGCTATCCCAGCAGGTAGCCGAGATAGCCCCACTCTCGGTGCTGTATCCCTCCAGAGCCAGCAGCCAGGCGATCCACATCCTGTGGCACTCTGCTCCTGGCGCCAGAGCCCCAGGGCTTCGTGGCAGAGGACACACACATTGCTCCTACCAGCTATGGGCACGTGGACCTGCTCATCCTCTGCTCACTGCTCTCTCCCCCTACATGGAAATACATCAAAACCACAGAACTCAAGACACTGCTGCCGAGGAAGTGGGCTGGATAGATCCTCTGGAAATTATCAAACCCTTGGGGGTACAATTTGCAATGAGTCTGTGACTTTACAATTCAAGGGAACTGTATCAAACCCAGTGGATAAAACTGTGCCAGGCACCCCAGCGGCAGTGGCCATGGTGCCTCCCCAGCCAGCCACGTCCTCAGCAAGGTCCAAGAGGCCAGGGGAGGTGGCTGGGTCAGCCACAGCCCAGCCATCCCCAGGCACTGCCCCAGGGAGAGCCATCCGGGATGGGATGGGGTTGTTCTTTTCCTATCATTACATGACATCTGCCTTGGCAGCCCCCAAGGCACTCAATGCCTGGACCCCAATATTTCCCCCAGGTGAAACCAGCTGATGTGTAGGGTTTTATTAGGCTTTTAAAGCTTTGATGCTCTGCTGTCCATGACAGCCTGACACCATCACCCTCCCCAAAACAGCACCCAAGTAGCACCAAGTAGCAGAGACAGGGACAAACTGCAGAGCTCTTCCATCAGCTCAGCAAGGCTGGCTTGAGTCCAGCCACTCTTCCAGGGTGGAATGGCCGCAGCTCAATCTTCCCATTACCAGTGTTGATTATATTCCTCCTTGTAAAATCTGCAGCTACACCAGCAGCCAACAGAACTAGCCCCAAGCTACTATTTCCATTAGTTCCTCAGTACAAAGAAGTTAAATCCACACTCTAGTGATGGTCAAGCATTCTTGGGGTTAAGTTTGTTTCAAGCAATTTGTCTGTGTAAACAGTATAAAAGTATATATTCCCAATAAAAGGTTGATCACAAAACCAGAGAAATCTTGTAAGGTAAAGGTCTTAATTTGCCAACAACTCTGGCACAGCTCAGTGTAACCTGGAAATACAGCATTTGCAATAATTAATTAATTAATTAATAACAATAATAATAATAATAATAGCAAAAAGCAGACTTAAAATCTCTAGTCCTAAAACACTGTCAGCTAAAACTGATTGTTACACTAAAATAAATGCTATGGAGAATTCCTCAATAGCAAAAAAGCTTTGTTTCACAAGGCATTCCATCCTCTACACTTTTGCATTGCTAAATAGCAAGTTCTTCACAAGCCTTAGTGCACTTAAAACATTTCTAGAAGGTAGAGGAATACCATTATTTTTCATTTTACAGATGGAGACCTGAGACAGGGACATAATGTTTTGGCTGCCAACAGGTGCACAAGGAAGGAACAGATTCTATACAGATTCCTTCTTCAGGATTTGCCAGGAACTGTTCTGGGGAGCAGCCAGAAGAAATGGCTAAAAACTCTCAGTTACTTACAATTTCTGTGGCCAAACTATCCTAAGCCATCAATGAAAACATGGCACCAGCAGTAGGGAGAATCAGAATATGTCCAATGCTGCTTTTTTTCTGGACTTTCTTAAATGAACCTGAATTCTTTCATTCTTCCAGACACATATTACTTCACTCCAGGATACATGAGAATTTTTTCCTCTACAGAAGAAAATAATACAAAAAGATTACATAAACAAAATAACGTTGACTCTTCCACTGCCTTTCCCTGCAGCACTTTCAATGGAATTGTGATCTCCACTGACTTATACAGTCACATTTATGGTGTATCTCCATAGATAATATTTCTCCTACATACCTAGGTTCTAAACTCTTCTTTGGTTCTTCCATGTTCTGTCATCTCGTCTCCTTGTCTGTAGGTTAAAATATTTTACTTTTCAGAAGTCTGTCTTTCTACTAGATAAAATAAATTTGTATCAGTTTAATGAATTAACCACATTACTGCTGATACAAACTTATTTAGTTAAAATGTTCATGATCATAAAACTGCATTGCTTATGAATCCTTGATACAAGTGGATGCAATCAGAGCTAGTCATTGCTGCACTGATAATTTTAGCACTTCAACTTTGAAAAAACCTGATTATAATGATCAGTCTCTTGGAGTTTGTTTTATAATTTCTGAATCCTTTTGTTTTAACACTCTCTATGGCTCTAATAAGATAAAAGGGATGCCCACTTTAAATAGAAAATCATGTTGTCTTCTTTCTCCTCTTTCAGAAACTGAAACTCCTCCAAATGTATGACAGATAATTGAATAATGAAAATGATGTACTCATTTTTTAACTGAAAAACCCAAACCCTCTTGCAGAGCAATTCAATCTGGGAAGTCTGAAAGGTAAGAGGAGCTGTTATGCAGCATTCAGATAAGGTCCTTCCCAGTGCTTTGCAATCAGAAAAAAAATCCTACTTGTTTTAATAAAAGTTTGAAGGAGACTAAAGTACTTTGATACTGAAAGCTTTTACATATGAAAAACATGGACACGAGAATGGAGGCTACTTATTTAACAAGAAAAGCATCTCCTAAGGAACCCAGCTGGAAAGGATAAAATTTAGGGACAAGTAGATCTACTTTGACCTCTATGAGCTGTAATGCCCTGAGTTTGGAAAATGTCATGAGACCATAACTTACTTTAGTAAGTAGATTACTAGATTAGATTACTAGACATAGATTACTTTAGTAGATAACCCAACTGATCACTGATACTTGCACAATTAACAATACTGAACAGAAAAATTCCAAAATCACATCTGAATGATGGAATTTCCTTATACATATTGTGACAGTTTACCTGCTGAAAAAAGTGTTTATGGTAAACAAATATTTATCTATTTATATTGACTTCAAAAAAACCTATTGTTATAGATTTGGGGGTTTTAAATTGGAATTTGCTTATAGTAATTTTTTAAATTTGATCCATAAAGTACTAAAAAATAATATTTTGTTTCCCTTATGGGTTTATGTACTTTTTATGTTCTTTTCCTATCATTACGTGACATCTGAGCAGCAGTAACTCCTACTGACATGTCACAATAATTGAAATGTTCTGTTAGTCATGCTCTTTCCAAAACCAACACAAACAGTTGAATACTATCTTCAGATCTGAAGACAAGATTTATTATATTATTCAGAAATACGCCTCCTATGTCTGCTGTAATGAAAACACTGCCACTGGCACATACTCAGCTCCTTTGTATTGATTCACCAAAGTCCTGCTATTTGCCGTCTTGTTTTCAAAGAAAACCTAAAATGCAGACTAAAGTAGTGCTTTAAAACATGTTTCTTTCTTGCAGTAAAAGCAGAGCATTGTCATACTCACATTTTATTACATCTTCCCTGAGTTATCTCATGCAATTGCCTGGAAGTCAGTGCAGTGAGACATATTTCTGTAACTTACTGGGTTACAAATGTTTGAGAGGTGTCTTCCAGCTTATTTTACCACACAGGTTTTCCCATTGCTGAGTTCATCCTTTTGACATTGTCCTGGCAGAAAATAGAAAGCAATAGATCATGAGGGTAGGGAGGGGGAAAAAAAAAAGTGGAGAAGGGACGTTTCAGAACAGCTTCTCAATTTAAGACAAGCAGCCAGACCAGAAAGCTAAAGTGCTGAAAAGACTGATGTTCATAAAGCCTGCAGGTAAGATGGAAAATTGCTCCAACCACAGATACCAAATCTCAGAAGGTATGCAGATCATTCAGCAGCTGTGGTAGACTCAGAACTAGCTGGTTTTGGGACAAGTAAACAGCTATAGCAACCAGGGACTCAATTCAGCTAGAATGACTGTGTATGAGAGGATGCTACAAACTATATCTGGGAACTGGGCTCTGACAAAACTCTTTCCTGTTTTTGTTGCTATTATTTTCAAGTTTGTCTGTTCCCTGGTTCAACTCAGCCATGTTGTGAAACCATAGTTTGAGCATCGCTTAGACAGGAGTTTCACCTTCTTTCATTTTTAATTACTCAAAAAAATTAGGTGAGACAAGATCCAAATTAAGCAGATTGATGCAGGCTCAAGACCATTTCTTGAGAAAAAAAAAATGTAACCCTACATGCTTCTGAGTAAGCACACATCCATAAATCTTCAAAACACTCAGGATGGAATTCTTCACAATGTAAGCATACAAAGTAGGTAATTACGGGCTTGCTCACTCTTTGTGCCATTCTGCAATTTTCATTTCACTTTGCCAAAATGCCTGGCAGGAAAATATGGGGTAAGAATGAGAAAGAAAACAAACTTGAAATGCCACCCTCAACAAGTTAATAAGACATTAAGGGTAGTTTTAATGATATTTTCTGGAATGACTGCAGTGTCAAAGCATATTGAAAGAAATTTATGAAGAGCTGTGGAATAGGCACATAATAGACACTCAAATCCCTAAACTTTGGAGTGTTAAAGCATATAATTAGGAGAGTGCTACATAATAAACACCAAGTAAGCCAGAATAATCACAAGGGAAATAACAAAATGAATACTAAAGCAGGGAACCCAAAGCTATCAGCAATCTTAAAAATACCAAGAATTCACAACAGTCTGTGTGTGACTGCATACCTGAAAATATATTTATTACCAAACTGGGCAGAGAGGGGGAAAGGCTGTCATAAAAACAACACTCTTGTTACAAACCTCTCCAGCTGGGATGAAATTAACATATAGGTACTATGTGATAAATTGTTTCACAAAAGACACTAGAAAATAAAAAGGAAATAATTTAAAAAGAAAATAGAGGAGGATTACCTACAATCAATTGTTTAAAATAAGAAGTTTAGGTCTGTTCATAGCCAAGACTGAACCTAAATACTTTAACATAAACCTGATGTAATAACAAGAAAAAGGTTTATTTTGCCTATGGAGATTCACTGAAACTCTTCCTCCTGTGACTCATGTGATCACAGGCATCTAGACCATGGACAGCAACAGCCTGCATCAATAATAGTTACAACACCCTTTCTCTAACCAGTATCAGTCCAGCTGCTTCACATTCCTCTCTACTAGCATTTGAAGTTCTTAATTACTGTACCTAAACCAATTACAACTATACAAGTGTCTTATTTTCCCAGACGTGGAGTGGTCTCATTCCCTTTGCCTGGTAAACAAAAATCTCATTCTCACAAGGACTTAAACCCAATTTCTCAAAGAATTTGCTACATCAGTAGTAAATTCACATCAGTTGGAATCTGTCCTGTAGGAGTACCCAGTTAGCTCTATTTAGTGGTGCACTGGTCACAGGAAACAAAATTTTAACCATGTGAGTGTTTAAAACTTGAACACGTGAATTTACCTGCTGGCTTTTCACAGGGCAGTTATTTATAGAACAGAAAACCTTCCATTTCATCCAGCATCACTGTTGCAACCTGACATCTAACCTCTGGGTGCCTGTGAGTGCAGGGAGTCAATGAACTGGCAAATTCCCCTCTCTACAAAGTGATGGCACCAGCAATGCCATCAAGAAGGAAGAAAATAAGGTAAAAGAGAAGGACAAGATGCAAAGGGTATGGTTTAATTAGGCTACAGCTTCATTAAATCTGGGATCATTTCTCAGCAGTAAATTGTTCCACCCATGATTGCCCCTACCCATTTGAGAGGATGCTCATCAGCCTTCTGACATGGTGGCAATCTTTCAGTCCCTCCTTGGCTAAAAATCAAAGGAGAGCTGGTCACTGTTATTTGTTACCCTGTGACCTCACAGAAAATAGGTATTTTAATGCCTTTTGTCTTCTTCCTGACAGCCCATTTACCACCTGACTTATCAGATAACAAGACCTTGTGGTTCTTCTTCTGCCATGGATACAGCTGGAGTAAAATCAGAACAGAAAAAAAACAAGAAACTTGACCAGCCCAGTCTCCTAATAAGAGAAAATTATTTTCCCCACTTGCTCACTGTCAATCTCCTGCAGAAAGAAGCAGTCCCCAGTGTGAATTTCAAAGACACAAACAGCAAGGTGGGTGCTGGAAACTTTTCCCATGTCTCAGGTAAAGGGATAAGAGGGAATTGCCTCAGGTTGCACCCGGGGAGGCTCAGATTAGATACATTAAAAAAAAAAAAATCATTGAAAGAATGGTTTAGCATTGGAATAATTACCCAGGAAGAGGGTGTGGTCACTGTCTCTGGAAATGTTCAAGAGGCATCTGGATGTGGCACTTGCAGATACCACTTTGGGGTTTATTGTAGTGCGGGGTTGATGGTTGCACTAGATGATCTTGAAGGTCTCTGGATCCTCCTAGATATTTACCTGTCTATTGTTAAAGCTAGATGATAAGTTAAATGTTAGAGTCCTGTATTTTTGACACTACATTATTTCTATAAAATGAAAAGTCAGAACAGAAAATAAAACACTATACTCAACAATATTGATCAGTATAAATTATGTATGACTCATTTTGAATTACTACTATAGCCCAATATTCTCATCTTGCTAGTGGAAATAAATTAATTATAACATGAGGAGCCTTTGTACAAAGGTTAAAAACAGGCATGCATGCATTCATCTGCAGAAAACGAAAAAGTTTAGGTTAATGAAATGTCTGAGGAAAGGAGTCTTATTAATTAGCAAGTTCACAGCATTCTTCACAGCTGTATTTTAGAGATGCCAAACTGTTATATATTAATGCTGTAGGCAAAATCTGCCTGTCTGTCCTGAAAATCATTCAAGCTTCTTTTACTCAGTGTTGGATCTTTTTTCTAGTGATTTGTATGCCTGAAATCACTATCTCTTCTTCAAAATCTTGCATGGACAGAAACCAAGTGCAACATTTATGTCCCTGTAGATAATGGGATAAAACTACTGCAAGAGCTCTTGTTATATTTATTTTTCAGAATAGATTGCATTTTCAAAATTTCATTAATATTTTACCTTATCTCCTCTTCATTGGCTTTATATTTGATGTTGATATTATCACTCTTTTTTTTTTTTTCTGGTGGGGGGTAGATTGGGAGGGGGTTTGTCCAAGCTCATTGCCATGAGGAGGAATTTTTCCACTGACTGCTGAATACTTCAAGACCTAGTAAACAAAAAAGAAGTATAGTACCTTGCAACTTAACAAATGTGGAGCAGAGAAGGCATGGAGTGAGAAGTATTGGCACTAGCTATGACCCTGCTTCAGTCCTTTAATTGCAACCCAAAAGACACTCAGGGGCAGATATTGTAGTGCTTCACTTTTTTCTTTTCAGCCTTTGTGCTCTGAAGAGTGTCAATAATGTTTATTGGCATTGTTTCTGTGTGATAGTTGTTTCTACTTTTTAAAACCAAGATTACTGTCATTGAGCATCGCCTTTAAGAACCAAGCAGTAAAGTAGGGTTTGTGGTCCTGTGAGGTTTTTTTCGATGGGAGGAAAAGTTGCAGCTGGAGGGTGGTGCAGGAATGGGTGAGTTGCCAAACTCACAGGCAGTTCCAGTGATAGAGACTTCTTGTTCTGTGCTTGAGTGGGCAGGGGAAGGAGGAGCTCACTGCTGAGCCAAGTTTGGGTGGCATGGCTCCCAGAAAAAAGTGTACCAGCGTGGAGAGCTGCACTTTTTCAGCTGACAGCTCAGGATCCAGCTCTGTCTTTAAAACCCACTCATCTGAACTAGAATGAACCCCATCTGGCACCCCAGCCTGGGATGGAGTTATGTCTATCAACAAAGTCCTCCCAATTTTTTAGCAATTCGAAGTTCTTTTCCCAGGTAGAACTGCATCCAGAAATCTCCCTCTTTTACCCTGAACAGGTTCCAGACTTTATTTTTGTCATTATTTTAACTGTCTCCTTCTGAAAGGCTTCCTTGGTTTTCCTTTATTTCTGTCACTTTACACAGCTGATCAGGTTGATGATTTGTGTTATTTTTCAGCTCTGTTCTTTAGGACTTGTCACCCCTGTCCTGGTAGTTACAATGTCCTCAAAGCTTCAAGCTTCCTATCTATCCAAATAAAGGTGACTGACACAGTTTAGCTGAAGCAATTGAAACACAAGGTCTTTGACACCAACCAGAGTACACAGAGTTGGACAGAGCAGAAATAACATTTGCAGGAATGGCAGGTGGATTTACCTGGATATAAATCAGCATAAGCCCTACACTTGATAGAGCTAAACACTTCACCACTATATATTATATTTTACTATATTAATTTTAAAAATGGTTCTAGTTTTAGATTTTTTTAATGTAATCTTTCCACAATAAGGGCACATGATTTCAATGTGGGCTATTTTGCTGACCAGAACCAACTTTCTCCTCTCCTTGTCCAGAAAGAAAGAAAATTAAATCCAGCTATTGACAATTAAAGGATGACCTAGGAGCCCTAATGACAAGCCAGCAATAACTTCTATGAGGGGAGTACAGGCTCCTGACAGGATCAGTGGCCCTGTGGCAAGAGGAGCCCACGCTGGAGCAGGACTTGTGACCTGTGAGACCTCCACAGGGAGGACTCACTCTGGAGCTGATTGTAAAGAACTGCAGCCTGTGGGAGGACTCCAGTTGGAGGACTTGATGTAGGACTGCCTCCCAAGGGACAGACCCCATGTGGGATCAAGGGAAGAGTGAGTCCTCCTTCCCCTGGGGAGAAGGGAGCAGCAGAGACAACCTGTGATGAACTGACAGAGCCTCTGTTCCCCTTCTCCCTGTGCCACTGCAGGGAAGGAGGTAGAGAGTTTATGAGTGAAGTTAAGCCTGGGAAGAAAGGTTGGATGGGAGGAAAGGCTTTAAGATTTTGTTTCCTCTCTCATTACTCTGCTCTGGTTTGACTGGTAACAAATTCATCTGATTTCCTCAGGGTGAGTCTGTTTTACTTGTGACAGTAACTGCTGAGTGATGCCTCCCTGCCCTTATCTCGACCCACAAACCTTTAGTTGTATTTCCTCTCCCGTGTCCAGCTGAGTAGGGCAGTGACCCAGCAGCTTTGGTGGGCACCTGGCACCCAGCTAGGGTGAGCCCACCCCACATACATGTACAGAGACAAGGACACAAGGCTGCTACCTCCAACCAAGCTAAGAAGGAAACATCATAGCTAACAGATAGAGTCATACTGTTCCTGGAAAATGTCCAATTTATATGTGTCTCTTCAATAACATGCACCTACCAGGAACCCGTGTGTTTTGCTAGTCAAAACATTGGGAAATATCCAAAATCCAGCTATCTTGAAGTACGGTAATATGCTGTGTATTTGTTTCTTAACTGGAACAATGGCATAAAATGTATATTATACACAAACTAAATATTTTATGATGTTTTAAAATACTAAAATAATCTTTAATCTCTGAGCAAAAAGCACTTAAGAGCTTGAGACTGCAATTAGACAGGCTTCTGTTAAAGTGCTTAATTTTTATCTTTACGAATCACTTAAATAATTGGAGTTTAACTTTTTTGCTGAATCAAGATCTAAAAACTTCTTTAGCTGAGGTTGAGTCCTCACTCAGCCCAGGTCTAGACCCAAATTCCCAGTCTAGATGTCTGGCCTGGCCTGGCCTTCCATTCAGAGTTCCTGCTATATAGTCCAGCCCTGCCAGGAGCCAATTTACTCACAGACACAGCCACAAGGTTACTCCTTCCACTCAAGTACAAGAAATTTTAAAAAACAAAAAAAACCAAAAAAAACCCCACAACACCCCAAGCCACCTCCCCCCCTGCCCAAAAACCCCCCCATCTTCCTAATCTCTTTATCAGTTCACAAATTATATTCATTAAAATTCTGGCACTTTTTCCACTGCAGTGACAAATTCACTGGAATTGTTACAGACTAGTTGTAGCTGGAGCCTACTGACAGCAATGAGTTCTGTAGGAAACCAGTCTAGTCTGCCAATTGTTTATGACATAAATTTCACTATTTGAAACAGTCTTCATGAACTACATATTGTATTTGAATAAATACTGAGACAGATTGATATGATTAAGAATACATTAATAAAGCACCATTCATTTAATTTTCTAGCTCTTTGTTCACTCTTAATCTAGATTGGCTTACTTCTCTGCAATATTTAAGCAAGCATCTTTTGTCCTTAATACCCCAAGTATTCAAAATTCATTTCTCTTTAACTAAAAATAAAACTAAAAAGAAAGATGATTTCATTTCCCTTTGTTGACTCATCTTACAATCATTTCTAACTCTATTGTCTGAACATAAGAGGAAAAAATATTTCTACAAAGCCAGGCCTATATCCTTTGAAGATGCACAAAAGAGAAGCATTCTTCTTGTGATCAAGTTTTGTGCATGTTCCAGTTTCCATAACAAGGTTAACCCCACAGTGGCATGCATAACTCTAGTGAAAGGAATAATTTCAGATGTTTTCTCTATGTTGTTTGTTTATAGTTTATGGGAAAAGGCTGCCCTCTTCTGACAACTTTTCAATTTCTTCGAAAATGCTAAAACATTTTTCTAATCTCCATTTATAGTTTCTCCTTTGTTTCTCCATACACTGTATCAGAAGGACTCTTATCCCTCCTCCTTGTGCTTATGTTTAGAATGACATAACAGAAATGAGAAGGTTAAAGACACCATACAATTAATGTGTAAACTGCACATATTTTATAAATAAGATAAAAATCACCCCTTCTTCATGCTCAGTCAAGCAGGAAGCAAGTGGGTGTCTGGTATTTTGAGCTAGGGTAGAAATATTAACTGCCACACTCCCACTTTTTAAACAGGTGTAATCTTCCTATTTTTCAGACACATCCATTGTATGGATCTCTCTATCCACAGCACCTTGGCAGTATCTGCATAACTTTTTTAGTCTTAATCCTGACTTACCACATCAGACTTCTCATAGCAGACTGGTCTCAGAACAGGCAGAGTGAGTTGCTTTCAAATTAAATTAAATTAAATAGAAAGATGCTTTCCAGGAGCACACCTAATACACTCTGACCAGTGCTGGGGAGTCAGCTCGTACATTCCCACAGTAGACAAAAGGATGCAAGGGCTGAAAATAAAGCCATATTTTGATGCCACAGTGCAAAGCCTCCTTGGCAACTGCAGCAAATCCAGAGGTTTGTGGCACCAGCCATACAGGCTGCTTCTTACCTTGAAAGAAAGGACAGACAGTTCACTTGAAACTGACAATTGAACACAGAATTTTAGGAGTTACACATTGACCATTCAGTATTAAAATGGTATTAACAGGCCCTGAAGTAAGGCCTGTGACCCAGGAGTCCTTCTCCCACTGAGAACTCCAATTTCTGGGCTATCCTGTGCTTTCTGTGTCCCGATAAACTCAAAAGAAACCTTGGAAATTTCAAAGTGGAAGTAGTAGTTGAGGTACCAGCTGAGTGCTGTTAGTGGCAGCTGTCAAATGCAGAAGGTGACTGTGGACTCACCCTGTTTTAGTACCTGTATAGGACCCCATGTTTGAATCCTTCCTTCCTGAATCATATCAGCTCTGCTGTATTGACCCATCAGTTTCCATCCCGACATTAATGCTTCATGTGATTATTAATTATTCTGAAATACTCCTTTGGAAGTAACCTATAACTCTATTTCCAAAACTTGCAGGAGAAGAGTAGATGTTTTTACAGTGCTTTCTTCTTAAAAAGATACCCAACCTCCTTTCAACATCTTATTAAATTGCTTTCCACTTAGCTGCAGATAAACCTAGCCCTTAATTCCACATCATATATCTGCACTTCACCTTATACATATAAGTAATTCCAATGTGTAATCAATCCTTATCTGAGGCAGAGATCATAGATCACAGCCTTAACTTTATATAGCATCACTGAAATCAATAAAGACATCTCAAATTAAACTAGCAAATGCTCTTGTCCTACATATCTTTGATCTAGACCATTTCAGCCTATTGTGAATTAAGATGGTGATGCAGCAAACATCTCCTGTCTTTTACCCATTGCCTTTCATCCAAGTAAGACCCTGCTTGCTCCAGTGACTCCTAGCACTTAATGAGTTTCTTGACATATCCTTCTTGTCATGCCATTCCAAACAATATAGTTAAAAGAAAAGATGAATTTATCAAATACTAAACAGGTCCTATACACACAAGAAAAACAAGTTTGTATGAGATTTTTAACCTGCCAGTTAACAATTTAATTTCCCTGTGACTACACACTAAATATAAATACTGCATTAAATTTCCCAAGCTTGTTGCATCTGATGGAACCAACTTGGACCTCATTACTGCAACTACACACTAATGAGATCCCTTTGGCATCACTATAATACAGTGGTTAATTACAGAGCCTACGTTTACTCATGGGATATATCTTTCTTCCCATGCACACATATTCTCCCTTACTGTTTAGCAAACTAGATACAGGCACATTTTTTAAAAAAAGTTAACAAATTTATCACAGATTTGTAAGTGTTTCCATTTTACAGGTGAGAAAATCAAAGCATAACGGCATCACCAGGCAACCCGACAGGGCTCATTGCCAAATACTGAACCAGAAGAAAACGTGACCATTTAGGGCAGTTGTATAAGGCAAACTTTTAATTCCAAATCAAACTGGTCTGAAATGACCTAATTCACCGCTTAAGATTTTCTCAAAGGAAGCTGATTTGGTATTATCAGCCCTTTCTCAATTTCCCCAATGACACTTTTTTGTATTAAAATGAACAATGTTAGTGGGTATTTTGCACTCTGAGCAGAAATGCACTGCAATGAGTCCAGCCTCTCTTCTGCTCTAATGCAGAAATTTGCTCCAGTGAGCCTTCACCACCACTTGCTTCAGAACAGGGAACTCCCTGGAAGATTTTCTGCCTGGCTGTGGCATCCTCTGCTGAGTCTGAGAGAGCTGACACAATTAGTACAAAGTAGCATGTGGCAGCAAGCCACAGAAAGCACTGCATTTCTGAACAATTATAGCCCATTTTGTTTGTGCTGGGAGACACAAGTGCTCAGCCACTTGAGAAGTGCAATTATGTGCTGGAAATGCACTGCCTGGAACAGTCCCTCTTACTAAACAGAAATTACCAGCTAAAATTGGAAATTGGGAAAAGAAAATTTCTTTGTCTCGTGCTGTTTATCGGAACCAGAGTTATCAACCCTGTTGCTTCTTTCCTTTTTAACCAAAGCTTATAAAAATCAAGGCAAAAAAAAAAAAAAAAATCACTGTTCCTGTCCCACATATTTTATAGGGATGTTTAAATTGTGTGAAAATATCATTCTCTTTATAAAATATTATCATTCCCTTATCACAGCACTGAGCAACACTTAGTCATGTCTGGATGCCTTTCTGTGTCAGCAGGGAAAACAGAAAAATTTTAGGAAGGTATCTCAGTCTGATATATTTCTATGCCTGAATATCTACATCACACACTGAAAGATTCTAGTTCCAAACATTTGAAATCTAGTCTCAGGTTTCTGTGCTTGTTTAAAGGGATATAAGTATCAGGTATTTGGAGGCAAGGTGAGGAAAGAAAGGAGACTCAGAGACCTGTTAAGGTCAGACTAAGGTTGATGAGAGAAAAGCTGGACAAAAACCTGCAGAGTGAAATAAGGAGAGTAACAGCAGTTTCAAAAAGTAGAAGAGAAATTTTTAAAATCCACCCCTTCATACACAAGTGACTTCTTGTTTATCACAGCATGAAAAGGGTTCTGGTTTATTCTTCTTCACATCCTGACTCCAACCATTCCCTGACTCTGGCTGCAGCAAGCTCCTACTGGAGGTTTCCCTTGCAGCCTCTGACTGCTGGTTATTTCCTGCTAAACAATGACTGCATGTATTAGTTTGCAGACTCTGACTGCAGGCTTTTGCCTAGCTAGACTGTGACTGCAGGTTCCAACAACAGGCTCTGACTGCAGACCCAGACTGACCTCACAGCAGTGATTCTCTCTCCCCAAGATTCTGCTTCACAATTCTCTCCCTCACACTCCTCAAGATTCCTCCTCCTTCATGATCCACCCCCGACCAGCTAAGCCCCTCTTTTATCTCACTCATCCTTATTGGCTATGGCAGTGACTCATAAGGGGCAAGGCTGTACTGGGTAATTAACACAGCTGTTACTTTTCAGGGGTAAGGTCACCTGTATACCCTTCTTCACACAAGCAAATAAGCAGACAAAAATGTCTTTTCCTAGGTATCTCCCAGTGACTCCCTCAAAGGAAAGGAATAAAGAATTACACAGTAAAATGGTAAAGCTGAGAACTTGACTATAGCTAGGGTAACTGCCTATGGTAATGTAATGACTATTTTTCTGGAATTTTTTTTTTTTTTAAAGAGTCAGTCCATAAGCATGTCTGTATATTTGTGATTTATCTGGACAAGTAAAAGCATGTGCAATGGCTCGTTCAGAGCTTTGCATGGACTGACCAGCATGCTGGAGCTGTCTCCAGCAGTGAAAACATGCCTGCCTGCCTTAGGTCACTATATTCCAGCTTCCTGACAACACAGCTTTTGACTCGCAGCAAAACATACAATTCACAGCTTTTGGACATCCCACTCCACTGACATTCAGATGAAGTTGATTAATAGGTTCAACCAAGCATTGCTGGTAAGCATAGGGACAGAGTGGGCACAGGAAAGAAAGGAAATGGATTATGTGCATAAGATGCATTTGCATGAGAAACCAGCATGAAACACATGAAACAGCCTTACAGAAGAAAAATACACCCATCTGTCCTCCAATCAGTTCCATCAGGAAAGGCAGTCTGGGACAAGAAAACATTTTTTTCTGAATTGGAGGGGGCAATCTTTTTTGTACCATTTATTCTTTCTCACATCCCAATAGGTAGAAAGCTGTCATCAGTTTCAACCTGTGCAGCGGCTATAATTCCAAGAGGCCCAAATAGAAACAAAATGAAAATACATTTATTTCACTTCTAAGTTTTTCTCCTCAGAATAGACATTAGATTACTTTATATCTGAAACAACACTACTCTGTCCGTAACGTTTATTTAAAAAAAAAAAAAGCAATAGCATTAGTCTACGATGAGCATAAAGACAACAGTTTTAAACTGGAAAATTTACAAATGTGCTCACAAATATTATTGTTCCACTTCTCATACTGAGACATTATATAAAGAGAAAATGTGAATTCATTTATCCAATGAACACAGCACAGCAAAACTGTTGTGTATTAGATCCGTAGATTTCATGTACAGTATATTAAATTCACTTAGTAGACAGATCATTATGTTTCCATGTAAAAGCCATTACAAATAATAAATATTTAAATATACATATGACAAATAATGTGCCAAGATTATGCAGATAATTCATATTTAATTCAGTAGTTGCTTCATTGCTAACAAATAGTAATGAACAGACCACTGCATGTTCTCCAACATGATACATTTACTTTACTCAAATAATTTTCCAAGCACATACATGTCTGAACTTTTCAATTAATTTCAGCCTAAGGCACTCAGAGCAAGTAATGCATATTATCAGGTAGACTCTTGAAAAATAAATCTAGCTTATCTAATTTCCTTTCTCATTGCAGTCTTTATCCTGAGGAAGCATCAAAGTGTCACTGCTCTGAGAGAAATTAGGTTAGTAGTAGCTCTCTTTTCATGTACCCCTCTCAGAGCAAGGGATAGGTTTGAAGGTCAGTTCAGTGCTCTCCATCAGTACAAAATCGTATCTGCACAGCTGTAGCCTACAAAAGCAGAAAAAGAAAAAAAAAAATCACAACAGAAAAAGTTAACTTTAACAGAAAAATATTCCAGTATTTGAATTATTAAAGCGCCAGTATTTACCAGGTCTCAGAGACAGTACTCAGGACAAGAAGTGTCCCCTTGCCTAAGTTTATACCCTATTTCATGCATTCCTAGAGTAGCTTTGGTGGACTGAAAAACAACCAAACCTCAGCTGGATGGTGCAAAGAAGAGTGTCACACTGGTCTGAAGTACAAAGATGCAGCATTTCATCCATTACAGCTATCAATCTGCATTCAAATTAACTCTTTAGCAGTATGACCCAAAATCTGCACAATTCTTGTTAACATAGAGCCTGAATAATTTATTTTGAGTTCCCTAGGTAGGAAATTTTCTCTGTTTTTATTTTACATAAGAAAGTAAAGAACCACATAATAGTATTTTTTCTTTCACTTTCAATGACAGCATGTGTGAGAAATTTTAATGCAAGAGAGCTATTTGTCTTCTAAAGACCTAGAAAACTCACAGCTGACTAGTACTACATGAACACATAAAGAGGTCACAAATAGAGCCACATATACATGAAAAATGAGCTTTTTGAGGTCAATATGAGTGCTCTGCCTTTTAGGGCAGAGGCAGGTCACAGTCCTGCTCTTCATGCACTATTGTAATGTATAGGGAGAGCTGGTATGAAGAGGCAAATGACAGACACACCCTCTGATGGCACCTCCATGGCATACAAGTTTATTTTATTTAAAATTATCTTCCCTATTGCTCTGAACTCATAGATGTGGCTATACCACACAATTCACCTCAGCCTGGGATGTAGCATATAGCGAAACAGCAAAAGCATACCAGGCATTTCCATTGCTGCTCATTCTTATGAGATTTCCAACCAGTCAAAGCTTCACCTATCTGTATGTGAAAGGACTGTGAGATTTCTACTTAAGAATAGGACACCTTTTAAGGTCTCCACAAGGTTATGACAGTAATTGTGTGACTAAAAAGATCAAGACAAATTCTGGTGTTCTGTACAATGCAAAGCACAGAATTTCATCCAGTCCATCAATAATTTGTTTTGATTTGAATTCAATGTCTCATTATTATATTATTTTTGTGGTATTATTTATATCAAACCACAGGGCCCAAAATACCTAGCCAAACAATAATGTTGAATTCTAGAAATTCTAGAAATTCTATCTTATGCTTTCCAACATATTTCATCTCATTTGAAGTGCAATCCATCTCAGCTTGTGATTACTGAGTAACAGGAATGCCTCACAGGAGAGGAGCCCTGAGCAGAGAGAAGGTTGACCAGCAAGGAGCAAAACACAAAAAAATGGGTTTTTTAGGTGAGGCTTTCTTAATCCCTTAACCCCAATGGCTTTCCTTCTGTCTACTAAAAATCATGGGCATGCCACACTTGTTTAGGAGAAGTATTTGCAAGGTCTTCTTTATATTATCTCTGTTCTTGTTGTGGTCAAAAAACACCAGAGGTGTCTGGGCTAGGTATCTTTGAAACATTCACCTTCCCCTTTCGCTGAGCTTGAATTCATTGGCAGGTTCATAAGCTTTTTGGGATAACTGACACCTGGACATGCACAAGTTAGCAAAGCTTTCTGGTTTTATGGGTGCAGAAATGATCTATCTCAGGGATCAGAAGAGGAGTATGAAAATTACGTGTACCTTTCGGCACTCCCATATTCACACACCATCTGTGTGAATAGTGGAGCAGCACGGCAGACAATTGTCTGTGATACTCCCCAAACTTCCACAGTTTGCCATTAACCCAGACATAGGGAGACTGAGACTCCTATTGTCTTTTAACCCTGCATCTGTCCTCTGGTTTTTATCTACTACTTTGTTGTGGATAATTTAAATATTTTTAATGTAGTTTCTAGTTGATCATCCTGTATTCAAGTAATTGTTGTAATTACATGTAAATAAGGTAAATATAGGTAGTTATAATTACAATGAGCAATTAGGTAATTATACCAACCAATAGTGCTGTAACATCTGCATTTAAATTACCTTCACATGCTGATTCAATACAGCATTTTTCACCGTTCTTTAAAAGTATCTAACAGGCCTCTACAGCTGCAATCTGATGAGGCTCCACATGAAGGACTTTAGTGGATCCTATATTAAAGCATATCAAGTGCATCTCACTTTTAAATTAACAGGAGTCAGACTAACAGGAATGAAAACTCAAACCCTGTAAGGGCTGTTTACTGAAAATCTTTCTTGTTTGCTTGCTAGATAATTATCTGAGAAAGTCCCAAGTGCTGACATGCTTACACAAAATATATCTTCTGATTTATCACCATTGGGTTGAGAAAAAAATTAGAATATGATTTAGAACTTTTCACCCCCTCTCATCACCAAAGGCTTTCAAATGAAATCATGCCATTTTCACCTGAGAGCTTGAGACTTACGGCTTCCAATAAGTTAATAAAGTCAAATGTATGTATATTCTGGGGTACTATTTTTATTACTGAGTGTTTTGTTTTTTCCTAAGTCTCTGCCATCCATCTCCTCCTCTTTCTCAGTAAATCTAAAATAGTACATTAATTTAAGAATGTTTCATAATTTTTACAAAGTATCATACCCAATTCTTACTAGGCTATTATCATACACCATATAAGAAATCCTCAAATGTAATTAAAATATACTGACTTAAGACTTATAAAGTATTTAATATTATTCTCACTCATTACTCCTTTGAAATTACTTATTTTATAAGCATTTTTAGGTTTTTATTTTAAATTCGGACTTTCTTGAATCTGCCATTAGTAAGAAACAAATTAACAACTCTCAAATAAAGTACTCTTGCTACTCCTCGATATTTCTTACCCATTCCATGTGATATGTTTCTTTCATAAGATGCAAATGTGAAATTTAATTGCTAGTGTTACTGTACAAATAAATTTGGAGATTTAAAAAATGAACATATGATAATACTGCTGAAATATTTTAAACCAGAATTAATAAAAGCTTAGTACTCACCCTCAATTACAAAAAACAAAAACAACCCCAAACAGATTATTCATTTTAACTGTAAGGAGACACAGACTGTGTTCTGATCTTAGAAGAACTTTTTAACTTCATCAATAAGACTAAGAAAACTATTCCAGCCACACGTGCTGCTGAAATGCTCCATTTCACACCTGCATGTGAAAAGCTGTGCACAGACATATGAGAAAATCAGAAAAGTGCTTGATAAAATTTATCTGATGGAGGAGAAGCTGACCATGCAGGTGTAAGTCAGGCTGGCCCTTGAAAGCACATCTGTGACACACAGCACGTGTGACACCTCCATGTAGGAGCTGCTGTGCACTAAATGTTAATGTACACAGCAGCTCTTCCACATGACAAATTTGATCACTGGGAGCATGAGAAGAATATTCATACACTTAGGAATATGCAATTACAAAAAATAATGCAGGGAAATACAGGTTACCAAGAAAACATCCTGAACACATTAGTTGATACCCAGCTGTGATACATGACAAACACTCACCTTTTTGGATGATTGAGAGATTTCAGCTTCATCTGAAGAATCCTAAGCTTTTGTTTTGGGCCTATTAAAGTCTTCGTAGAAAAGGTCAGGGAAATTTTTGCAATTTTTTCAATGTCTCGGTGAAATCCAGTCAGTATTTTGACTCTTTTATATTGCTGAAATGTTGAAGCTTCACTAAAGAAAAATATTTTGTCAGGCTTTTGTTAGCTGAGTAATATTCATTATTGCTAAGCATTATTATTAAACTTGGAAATCTTGTGAGATGTATCAGCTTTGAGCATTCAGGTTGAGAACAGCTGGAACAGGATTCAAACCAGTACCAAGTAGGGACCTGAGAAAGGATCATTTCAGTGTGAGGTCATTGCCCCTGACACTGAGCCACATCCAGAAAATGGTGCCATGGCCAAGTATTTACAAACCTAGCATACTTCTTCAACTTACAGGCTAACAAGTTAAAAACTTTAGAAAACTTAGAAAATTATTCCTATAAAGTGATAAAAAAAGATTTAAAGACAAAGAACAACATACCTATTCATCTGTGACTCTACTGTGTTTCCAGCATAGTCTATTATTTTAACTTTAATGAAACCTCTCCTAATGCTTCTGTTCCAGGTAGTAATGTCCAGTAAGTAGTTATACACTGCAGGAAGAAATAGGAAATCATGCGAGTCAATGAATGACCTCAAGAGGAAACAGCTGGTGTTACCCTGTTAAATGTACTCACTAGCAGATGATAGGACTAGTGACTCTACTTCTACACTACCAGTTCAAAGGCGAATAAAAAGCTTATCTGCTGCTGACCTGCCTTGTGCCCTTAGAAACCCTGACCTGGCCTTCTGCAGCCATCACCAGTGTTGCAACCACAGACCTTTACTGCTCCCACTCAGGACACCAAGTAAAACTTTCTTTATTTTTTGGAATGTTGCTTATTGTCATTCTCTCCTAAAAGACCAGGCCCTATACGAATTCTTGTCTTGCTCAAGTTTACAATTCCCTTCTTTTTAAGGACTCTTGTTCATTTCTGTTTCCTCAGGCTTCCAAATATCTAATAATTAAAACTTTATTTAATAAATACACTGTTTTTCAGACTGGTTTGTTTTGCTTCCTGACTTTGCATATTTTTCTTCTTGATTTTGCGTATTTTCCTTTTAATTTACACTGTCATTACAATATTTCTTATTCTGCTCCATTTGTCTTCCTCTTTTCCCCCTTCTACCACCACCAGAGAGGGTCAGGGGAGAACAGTAGCAACAGGTTTGGGTTGAGCTGAAAAACAGTGGGAAGAGGAGTTATTTTATGTAAATTTTATGCAAAAAAAATTATGTAAAATCCATCACTTCATTCACCTCTCCTCAATCCTTTGGAAGATAAGGTGATGTCAGCAAGCATGACTAGGACCATGTGTCCCTAGTCACAAAGCTTGTCAAAATCATGGACAAAACTAATGGGAAAACCCAATTTCACATGAATTCCTCGTAAGCCTATCCCCATTCCCTAAATGAAAGAACCTTAAACATAACTAATTAGAAGTGTGTATTGTACTTGTTCAGGGTGCTAAAGTCTTTTAATACAAACAGAAATTAGATGAGAATCCAGGATGGGCCTACATGGGTAGGTAGATATCTAAACTGTTGCAGCTGAAACCCATGCCATGAGAGCTCATTGTCACAGAGTGTAACTCTGAAGCAGTCAGCTGAATTTTCCCTTCAATGTTTTACTCCTGAGGAGCCATGGAGTAGCTTAATTGACTGTAATCTTCTCCTCGGGTGGAACATAGAGATGTCTCTTTTTTGTCTCCCACCCAGGGCGGTCTCGCTTCCCTCCCCTGCTCTCTGAAAATGGCAGCATCCATCCCATCTAAGCAGGTTCCATCAATCCAGCTTTTGCCTTCCCTCTTGATTCTCATTTTCTGCCTTCCTTCTTCCTCTTGGCAGGCCATCCCATTACATTTGAAGTTACATTTCTTTCCCTGTTCACACAGTATTACTTCTTCTTCTGAGACCATATTTCTTCTTGTTCCTCCAGTCTGTGAACTGACCCTTAGTTCATGTCTTTTTACATCATTTTATACAGTGGCTAACTCTAACTTGCTACTTTTAACATGCTTTCACTCCAGATCAGCTGAAAAATAACAGTCATAAATTTTTATAAAGAGGTTTAATGTATGTATTTATTCACTCACTGCAGAACGGGTCTCTGTCCGAGGTATCAAAGTAAGCTTTTGTTGATGAACCCAGTGGTATCAACATTTTTTTCCATCTATCAGCACGATAACCTGAAATCCAAAGTTTAAATATTTCATTTCAGACATTTAGCAAAATCATGATACATATGCTTACACAAAAGAAACTCACACAGTGACAAATTTGGCTTTAATTTTCTTAAATATCCTCTGAGAAAAAAAACTGACTAGAAAAAAGAAGGAATCCTCTGAGTATAACAGACTGTAGTATGCAAGTATTTAATTCCTCTACTATATTAGTATCACTAAAATTGCCATAATGCAATAGGTACCTCTTTAGTCTAGATACTAACTCCAAAAAGTAGTGTTTACAAAATCCTGCAGAGGTAATAAAAACAAACCCCAAAACGTAGCCCACATATTTGCAGAGAGCACTTAGAGAATAGCTCTCCTTTCTCTCTTTTGAATCAATAAATATTTTTAAATTTTATAGCCTATTTGTAGATATTGTTTAATAAAATATAAGATGCATTCAAACCCCCTACGCTCATGGATTTAACACAGAAAGAAATTTATACAATTCCATGATTATTGTCTTTGGGGCTTAATAACAGTCCTTGTTTCTAGAACAGATGATCCTGTTCTCTCCCTGTTAATCTCTCTACCTAGATGGACAAGGAGGGCTAATTCCAGGCTACAGAGCTGCCACTGCAAAGCAGAAAGCAGTAAAGATTGCAGCAGAAGGATGCTGCTTTTCCACTCAGTTCCCAGACTCAGCAGCTTACTGGGGAAATATTCCTCCACGACTACCTTGGGCATTCTGCCCAAGTGCATCAGGCACGGCTCATAACCATGCTGGGGAAGTCCTGGAGCCTTTCTTTCCTACTATAAAAGCTCTTTATGGTTGAGTTTTTTATAAAATAGCACACAGATCTATCTATGCTTTTTCTTCTAACCTGATCCAACTAACATAGCACGCACATCCCAGTGTAAGGGTGAAAAAAAAGACAAGATACAAACTGAAAGTTAACTTCTAATTATGGATTTTTAAAACTTCATTCTTAAGAAAACCCTGCCAACTAGGAAATGCTCACACTATTTTCAAACTGTACCCAGATCCTCTCTAAAAGCTAAAAAAACACCAAAACAATTAAAATCCCCTCCAAATAAAAGCTTGATTCCAAAGGAAGAGCAAAAGAAACCATGAAGTTGCTTTAAACATTATTACTCTTAAATAAAAACCACAGGTCCTCTAGGGATCATAGGACACTCTTATAGCCTGAAGTGATGAACTAAAAGCACAAGCAGTTTCTCTCTAGAAAGGGGAAACATTGAATCCATTCCTGACTGGAAAGCATAAAGACCAAAGAGTAGGAACATTCAGCACCTGTCCCTAACAGAGATAACTATAAAGCAGACAAACCCATGAACTTTAAACTATTTTAACTTCCCAGGAAATCTCACCCAGGCCAGAAGAGATATGGTGACACTTACCCAGTACTGGGCAGGACATTGGCTGGAAATCATCACAATCAACACATTTTCCTCTCTTGTACTCCAAGTAAGAGTCACAAGGATATGTTATTATGTCGCACTTGCTTTTCAAAGATGATAAGAAGAGGAAGACAGATCTCTGATGGTCACATTTAAAAAACTGAATTCCTTCAGTGAAGAAAAAAAATAGCAAGAATACTTAATAATTTTTACTAATGGAAAAAAAAGATTTGTATAAGTAGAATCATAGAATGGTTTAAGGAAGGGACCTTAAATATCTTGTTCCAACCCCTCTGCAGGGACACCTTCCACTACACCAGGTCACTCAGAGCTCCATCCAACCTGGCCTTGAACACTTCCAGGGCTCATCCTGGGGTACATCCACAACTTCTCCATAAAACCTGTGTCACTGCTTTACCACTCTCTGAGTGACAGTTTTGGCCAAAAAAAGATTACCACGAGGAACACTTCAGAGATTCTTCTCTCTGGTTTTCTGGGAAAATAAATTCCTTCCTTTCCTGACAAAGCAAACCTTGGGAATTGTAGTAAGGACGATTGTGCTGACTCAAGGGATTCTCCCATATTCACAGATATACAAGTGAAATCCTCATGCCTTTGCAGCAGCTCTAACTGCTAGCAGCACTGTGCAGATTAGTAATGGGAAACACTGACAGAAACAAACATACCCAAAAGAGTAAACAAAAACAATTGCCAGCAATGTTGCCTAACACTCATGAAAATTGAAATAATCAAAATTTTGCATCAAAAGATCATGTCATAAAACTGTTTTCATCCTAGAGCGTAAAAGACATATCCAACACCAAAATCTAATCATTGCCAGCCAGGAGGAACCTAAAACACAGTGGGGACATGGAAGCTTTGCCTTCCATGTCACAGACAAGGGATCCTGCCCAAACTACCAGGACACAAAGACCTTCGCCCATGCCTGGACCCATATAACCACAGAAAAATAACATGTATATATAATACAACAACATAATTCCATCATGTCAATATTAATGATATGATGGGATATGTATGTTATAGCAAGATTATTTTCAAATATCTTTACTATTTTTCATTTGCTGTATAGGTAAGGAAAAGGAAGAATACAGTCTCAGGTTTCATATTATTGACTAAGTGCAGTGTACACTCAATTCAATTTAACCTTTTTTGATTTGATCTCAGACTTTTCTTCTCATAAAATAAACAGATTTTTGCTTACCACTGAAAAATGTTTCTGGACAACCAGGCTGATCCATTCCTCCATTTGGATAGAAATCAATGGTTCCTAAAGGCTTCTTGAAACCTAGTACTAAAGTAAAAACATCATGAATGAAAAAAAAAAAAAAAAACCCACAAAAAACCATAAACAGAATTATGAAAGCAATTATTTATCATCACATTCACTTCAAAAATCATGGAGGTCTTAAAAAAATGTTTGCAATTATACCATTCTTTTTGTACTGTAAATGAAGATCATACTATGAGGTAAAAGTCAAGGATTTTTTTCTCTTTTAGAAAATTATATATATGTAAAATGCTGTACAAAAATTTATACAAAATTGTGTAAAATTCCTACTGTTGCAAAAGGGAAAGAACAGAAACAGCTGTAACTGAGATATTATTCACATAAATAAATTTATGAAATGAATTTTCTCTCCAGCAACCGTAATTCTTTTCCAGTTTAATTTTCATGAGAGTAAAATTTTCCATTTTTTACAGGACATTGGATTCTGAAGTACACTAATATTAGCAGTAAATGAAAGGAGGAAAATCTGTATCTGTCCTATAAAAGTAAGCAAAATTCCATAAGTAAGAGTTAATTTAATCTGATCTACCTTTCCTTTTTACCACACCTTATCTTTATTCACATAATGGGAACATTACAAAAATTGGTATTTTACAGCCTGACACACAAATTTATATAGGGAAATGCTTAAATTTTAATATTATTAAAGAAACTGTTATGAAACTACATAAATAATGGGACAATTGTGGTATTGAAGGTTTACTTATGGTTTTGAGATAAAAAGTGAAACCAGAGATTAAAGCATAGATGAAGGAGACTTTACAATGTTGTTCTTTTTAACCTTACAGTAACATGATTTAGTATTTTAAGCAGTGGCTCTGGGGTGTAATAAGTTGATACAGCAACTGTCTCAGAAGGGATTAATGCAGAGATAACCATGTGCTTACAACCTCTGTGTTCATGAACACATGCACAGCAAACGAATGTTCATGGTAACACAAAATATTCTCCTGCAGCAGAATTTGGAAGTTACTGAAACAGCTTATCCCTTCTCTTTTGCTTTCCTGCCTTTCCTCAAGCTGAAATAGGCAAGTCAAGGCTATGTTATTACCATCAATATCTGAATGGATTACATCCACAAACTGTGCATCAGTAGGATCCAGTCTGCGCTCTGGTGGTTCTCGAGTGAATGAAGGGCCTGCTGGATCAAGACCTGAACAAAAACAACATTTGCATCATAAACCCTGGGCTCCTGCTACAGATATATAAAAGACCAACATCTGAGCATTATTTAGCAGTGATTCTTCATTTTCTTGGTATAAAATTTTTAAAAACCCATAATTTTTCTCTTTAAAAAAGAGAAAAATTTTCTTTGCTAAGAAAAGCAAAGATTCCTACCACAAGACTGATCAACCCATATCTATGAATTTCTCTCTTTCCATAACTAGATGTGCTCATCTCCCATTTATCCAGATGAATATAAGCCAACAGCATAGGGAATCAAATCAGGAGAATTTTTTTTGTCGTTTTCCCCAGAAAATACTGTACCTATTATACACTTCTTAAAACCAAAATGCACAATATAACTGCTCTCACCTCCAGAACACAACTACTCAGACACTCAGGTAGCATATCATTTAACTTAAGTGGCATTTAGATGTAGCACTCAATTTTCATTTGAGAGACTAGAGGTAACCAGGTTGGAAAATTTAATCTGTGATTTATGTCCTGAAGGCAGACTTGCCCAATTTCCTGAACTGCTATCAGGGCTATATTTTTCCTCATGTATGTCATTAAATATTCAGTTCTCGTTTGTGGATGTCTCAGTGCTCTGACAACAATACAAGGTACAATAGAATGTGTGCACTGGGATTAAAAGCCTTACCTGTAATTCTGCCAAGTTTTCCATTATACTTCTGGCCAACAAAACCAGCTATATGAGCACCAAGACTAACTCCAATCATATGCATAGAGTCAAGAGAAGCTCCACCCACCTATCAGGGGAAAAAACCACCAAAGCCAGTCACACACAGAATTAAGAGAACAGAAATCTGTAGGCTGATTTAGTTTTCTTCTTTTTTTTTCAGTACTTTTAATTATATTTCTAACTTTCTAGCTCTTAAAAAAAAAAGAAGGGATATTATGAAGTTCCTTTTAGCTTGCAATTCTATATTAGTTAAAGTGTAGAAATTATGAAATTCTTTCTCTAGAAAAATGTAAAAAGGAAGCTTGAGTCACATTTCTCCTGAAACGACACATTAGTTAGAAGGGAAGCAGGAAAGGGAAGAGGAAGACATTTATCAGATATAAGAAAGTTGAACCAAACCATGAATGAGGGAAAAAAAATTCTTGCCCTGCTTTATCCTTCTGATAAAATAAATTAAAACCATAATACCATTAACAAATACTCATGCCACACAACTGCTGAACAATGGTGCTAAATGCACACCTTAAAATGCTTATTCTACAAAGCAGGCAGTATTCAAAAAAACCCAAATGAAAACCCACTGAAGATTTCTAAAACAGGGTCAGCTGACCTAGCTGGAATCCCTGCAAAATGATGGGGTGACACACAGGATCTGAAATATTAGTATGTCACAAAATGAATCAGAAAGGCCTCACAACAGCTTGTAAGTGTGAAAGCATTAGCTGTGGGACACTACAGACCCCCCTCCCACCACTTTCAGGACTCACACTGTCACTGTTTGACAGGCAGATCTGTAAACAGCAATTAACTTGGAGACTCTTCTTATAGGCTTTTTTTTTATTATTATTATTCCATAACAATAAATCTGCTGGCACAATTGCAAATTGCTATCACCATATCTAGTCCCAGAGGACAGATTTTGATACAATTTCTCTCCTTTCACTTCAGCCTTTCTCAAAATGTTGGATGTTTTTCTCAAATTCCACATGAATATTTTTTACTGCACAGCATTCAGAATTTCTGAGAATGGCTGAGAAATAAGTGATGAGAAGAGACAAAATTTCAAGTGACAAATCACACAATAGCATAAATAACATCATGACATGTTTTGTTCTCTTGATCAAGCAATAAATCTAAAGCCCAGTTAAGACCACTGGCATCAGCTATGGTTTCAGCAACTGCCTCTAGAGACAGGAAGTTAATACCATTTTGGAATTAATATTTATATCTTTGCCAGTGGTTTAGTTCTCATTTAAAACGTTTATTTATAGAAGATAATTAGTAAGAAGAGTAGTGCAATGCCTTTGTAAAATGTTTCCACGGCATACTATTTGAACATCTCTCCCTTCACTTCCCCACTACTGAATTCACTCTTTCCAGAAGACATAAAACTTCCAGTTGGTTCAAGAAATCAGATGCACTTTTAGGCACATTTCAGTGAATCGGAAACAAGAACTCAGGTGAAGTTAAATATATGCAATAATAACTGCACGTAAAGTTAGTAATACCTCTATAAAGAAATGTGATTTGATATTGTTCACTGGACTTCTCTATAGATACATTTTAAATATACATTCTCACCCAAACCATGCTCTTTACACTTATTCAGAACAGATGCAACGCTCTGCCTTACCAGCATCTGGTCAACATAATTCTTCAGTATTTCTGCAACTTTTCTGCAGTTTTCCACAGCAGCTATGTAATTCACCGTGGTAGCACCACGATTCCAATCAACTATAATGAGATTAATATCATCTGAAGACAGTAAAAGCTTCCTCATGTCGCCCAGCCACGCCGGAGGAGATCCCGTTGGCCTGAAGCCATGAATAACAAAGACAATTTTCTTGGTTGTGTTCAGGTACTCAGATGCAGTAACGTTGTGTTCAATGAGTTTCTCAGAACAATTATGATTTTCCCTTGTGTATAGGAGTAGCTGAACATGGAGTTTTGTTCCAGACAAAGCATTGCCTAGGTTAAGGTCTGTAAATTCGGGACATTTTTGTGCCTCATCTGAAAAAGATGAAAATGTTAAGACAGTGATTTGATGAGTTGGGCTACCTGAAATACCAGCTCTTCACTTTTCTTTCCATATATTTTTCTACTGAAAGTGGAGATCTTCTATTTTCTTTGCTCTTAACCTTTGGAAAGAGGTGTCAATACATGCACTGAAAAAGGAACCACAGTTTAACTAATGACTCTGCAGATACCACTATGCTCCTTTGAAACCTTCAAATATGAAATTATCCTATTTTTCCCTGAACCATGTCTTTTCTCCTTATAAGTACTAGTTAGTAGTCAGTGTTGATAAGATCTTTTACTTCACCATCAAAGGCAGGTTCTCAGAATTTTTTCACAACAAGTCTGTGCTGTATAAGCAAGAAGGCCACTGTGGTTGTTTCTTCCTCTTTGGGCCAGGGTGGCTGTGCTGCCAATTCTTAGACCTTATTTGTTTGATCTAGCAGTAAGAAAGAGATGCCTGACAAAACAGGAATGATCCAGCACCCTTTCCTAGCTTTGGATCACCATAACGGCACCATAACTAAGAAACAAAGGCAGAAAAAACAAAGAATCTTGCTCTGATTTTGAAAATATAAGAATTAAGGTCAGTGTACATAATGGCACAAGACAAACAGTAGGATTTAGCATTTCTGCCTGTACTTGGACAGCTAGGGTATACTGGGTTAAGCTGGTCAACAAGAGGATGGAGATTTTCAAAAGAGTCTAAAACAACTAAATTTCTCCCCTGTCTGGTTATCAACATCCAAAGCTCACACTTTAAAGATATCTTTTGGCTGCTGAGGTCACATTGTGTGGATAAAGCACTTCAGGACTCTGGGCAGAACACCAACACCTGTCACAGTTCTTCTGCTATGGCCTCTTCACCTTTGCTATGATATTGGCTTTTAGCAAAGGTTTTCGGCCCATCTCTTGACTTCTAGTGGGTTACATTACTTTACACAAGACTTCTATCTCTTTGGTGCTTGACGGCACCTTTCTCAACTCTTCTGTCATTAAAATCTTTGCAAAACAAATCACTTTCAAGAAACCAAAAGTGAGAAAAGAAATAGTGCCTTCTTAGTTCCTTAAAAATAATATAAAAAATAACCTGAATTTCTCAGATTTTTTGAGCCATAAAGGAAGCAGTTCCAGCCCTTCTCCTCTTCTCAGGGAACAGCTCACAGGCAGAACGAAATCCACCACATTTGAGATGGACAGCAAGCCTGCACCCCCTCTTAAAGTTGCAAAAGGCAAGTGTGGGTGGTTTACAAGGTATCTGAAATATGTGTCCAATACTACAGGTGAGGTCTAAGCAAAGCTAAACAATGTGAATTACAGCATTCAAAGTGCAGTTAAAATTCAGTAAAGGCACTAAAGACACTAATTCACTAATTTAGGGAACTAGACCAATCACCTCTAATGCCAAACCATGTATCTACCAGGACTAGATGGGTCATCTCTGAGCTGGACATCACAAAAAAATAATGCATGTAGTCCAAACAAGAGCAGGCTTGGAGTTACACAGTGTTAAAAATAACCTGAAACTCCCTGCTGCAAATCAGCCAGAAAAAAGTTTCATGCCTATCATCATGTTATGACAGTAACTACAATTATTACATGGTGAAAAAGACAAAATTATATTTCAAAATAAATACCATAGTTTTCCTCATTTAAACACGTAATAGTATAAGTAACTTTTACTAAGATTATTAGGTTATCAGCTAACAAGTGATACAGGAAGGCAACTAATTTCACCACTTGGACTTATCCAAGAAATTCTGAAACTGAGAACTGTTCAGCTTAAATGGACTTGAATTAAATAAAAATAATAATCAAGAATCTGGTAAAATGTCACGCATGTGACATGATCCTGAGATGTTAACAGTATGTGTCACATTTGATTTCTGATTTTCATATATTTATATATGATGATAAAACTAGAATAAATTACATTACACTAACTTAATCTACAAAGTGAAAATAAAAACCAGTCACTTGATCATAGTTTCAAAGGTACAACATGAAAACCTCATTTTGCCTGATGTGGTCTTTAAATCCAATTTTAATCACTGATCCTTAAAATTCACTCCTTCATATCTAAAATATAAAAGATTCATAAGGTATATCCCTTTAAATATTTTGATTTTTTTTTTTAATCCTTTGATTGGTAGAAATAAAATTTACTTCTTCTAAAACCAGTGGAATGACAGTGAGATAAACCAGACATAGTCTGTTCCATGGGAGTGAGAAATTTATCACACGGAAATTATTTTAACTGCCAAACCTATTTATTAGCTGGCAAATGTCAAAGGGAAGCAACTCGTTTACTCTTGGCTGTGAAATGACAGAAGTTATTCTTTCAAAAGTAAATAGATAATAAAACCAAAATGATGATGTCGTTATTGAGGAATTAGGTAAGTTCTACAGATAGGTTTATAGATTTAATTCTTTGAATTGTTTAGTGAGGAGTCATTGAGGGAAGTTTTTCAAACTCCTGTTTCTCACTGAATACTGGAAGCAATACTCAGCTGCCCTTTGTGCACTCTTGTTGGAGTACTCATTCTTTTCTGCACAATCAAAACATACACGTAGGCATTGGGCTGTTACACATACAGTTTAATAAAGTTAATGTATAATTTTAACTTTCTTGTGCATGTTTTTAAGCATTTTAATTATCTTGTTTGGTTGAAAAGGGGAAAATCTTACACAGTCTTTTTTGTAACTAAATTTTACTATTTAAAAATGTAACTTGAAAATCTAAGCACCTATCAAATCAGCAACAACCAGTAAACACACATGAGTATATTAAGACTATTTCATGATTACGTCTACTTTGTACAAAGTGCACATACCTGAGCAGGTCTCTGAGCAAAGTACAGCCAGAGATAAAGTATCAGGCTTGGTTCTATTTACTTTAAAATGAAAACGTATGTTCAGTTTCAAAGTTACTGAATTTTTTTTACTAATTATCTGTTCCATTAGGCATAATTCATAAAATTTTATCTTAAACTTCTGGTCAATTTAAATGAAGGAATATTCAGTTTTTTAATATTTGATTAAAGCGAAGATTCTACATCACAAGTAAGCTGATGGTTCTTACCTGATTTCACCCAGTATATCAAACATATGAAGAAACACAATTTCAGCATGTGGAAGTGGAGAAAAAGTGATGTGTAATATCCACAGAAAAGTGGCAAAATGAGTGTTATACTAGATTTCTAACACAACTAAATGCTAGATGTCTAACACAACTGAATGACACCAATGAAGTGAGAGTAGGAAGCAGAAAGTAAAGCTGTAGTTAAGCTTCTGCAATTTATGACTCCTCCTCTTGAGTGACTTCAGTAGATAGGCTGGTTTCTGGGCTTTGAGGGTTGGGACCGATTTTTAATCTATTTCCCTCTGTCTATCAGCAGATTTACACGTAAGCAAGTGATGTCATATATTATTGACAACTACTGCATGCGTGGAGTTTAGGAGATGGGGTGACTAGTGGTGCATGCTATTAAAGATCCACAGTGTGGGGGGTTTTAAATGTTTCACTGAACTGCAGTTAGGGGCACTGAGATGGGCAAAAGGAGCTTAGAACAAAAAGTTATTCTAGAACAAAAGGTCATTCTGCTGACAGAAGGATCTTCCTGTAAGAACTTGAAAATAGTTCTGAGAACTGTGTATCCAGAGATCATTTTTCCATAGAATTACCATCTGAGCTTTTCCAAGGATTCATTCTCTAATCTAAACTCTGAGAGGGTCTGCAAAAGCCTCTCTGGCAGAGAGATGGAGCTTAGAGTCCCACAAACCTCATCCAGATATTGATTTGCTGTGTGTTTTTAGCCTTATTCCCTCTGTATCCCAGCTGCAAAACAAATGAAGAAATATTCATTTTTATGAAGCTCATTTATTTACAAATCCCTTCACTGGGTAAATACAGGAGTGCAGACTACAGGTTTTTAAAGTTTGTTATGAGGCAAAGAGACAGATAAGCCCTGCATTATTCATGTGTGAAGCGTGGATGCTCAGTTTGCCTATATCTGTGTCCCAATTATTGCGAGTGCATGAGAAAGAAAAACATACCATAACCATTCAAATAGGATGCAAATGCACTGTAGGAATGTTTTTTTGCATAGTGTATCCTTTTAAGTGCTTCTAAACAGAAGGTCTAGGTTTCCTTTGTTTCTTTCCACTACAGTTAAGGGGACGTGTGTGTGTGTGTGTGTGTGTGTGTGTGTGTTTCAATACTTAATTTTGAATGACCAGTGTCTTCAGCTTTATGAAGCCGAGCAGCTTATCAAAGCTGTGCTGCACAAGTTTTTGCAGGAGGTATCATCAAAGGTGTCTTTTTCGCTCTGCAGTCACAAGGAGAAAAAGATGCAGTATGTCTGCTGGTATGAAAATCAACTCAGCTCAACAAATAACTTTTAATTAATTTTTTTGCTTCCCTTTCTCAAATATGTCATTTTGTTTGGAGTAAAGTTCACTGCAGCAGCTCTTGAATTCCTTTGCACTTCCCTGTCATCTCAAATCTTTGACACTTTGCCCAACCACTGCTATAAAAGCACACCTTTACTGACATCACGTATTGCTTAGAACAAATAATGGCAGAGTGCCAGTCTGGCTCTTCCCTCTCCCTCCTTTTTAATCTAGATTATTGTTACAACAAAAACTTACTGCACCCAAGAGACCTTCAGTCAGAGAGCCTCAGAGTGCACTCTGTATATAGTACCCATTCATATACAAGTTAAAGCATGGAGAGATCCACACCACTAAAACCAAACTGGTAACAGCCTCAGTAAAATATTTACTGGGCTTATCCAAAAGCCAATCACCTGATCTTAGAAGAAAATTTTATATATGTACTTTTGCCACTAGTTGTGAATAAATGGCTAACATTTGTTCTTTTACACAGAAACAGGGAAAAGAGAGGACGTTTTAAGTTTCTCTTGAACTGAAAACTGAAATAAGTCCAGCTCACAGTAATGTTGATATAATCCCCCATGAAATTATTTCAAAGCCCTCTGAAACCAGCATTGGGAAAGGACTCCCATACCAAATCAATGCCCAGAAAGTTTTGTGGTATTAATCAGGGTGTTGAACTGGGGTGACCTCACATCTCCGTCACATGACAAGGGAACGTTGCTCACCAACATCGGCACTTATGCTTCTGAGAAATTCAGAAATCTCAGCTCCTGTAACTGGTTATACTGTAGTTTCTACTGACCGCTCACTGTCAGGTAAATCCTTCATGGTGACTCCGAGTTTCACGCACACTCTCACAAACTCCAAAGTTTTCCCATCTGGCTTTGCTGCATTGTTGTTATGCCCACTCATGCCTCATGCCTTTCCCACAAAGATGCACTTCTCCTCACACTGAAATTCAGAGTTACCTGCTTCGAAAGTGCCTTATGCTGGCACTCTTCATGACTTTGACTGTCCCCCACAGTGCTCAGGACTGTCAGAGAATCACCCGCTGAATATACCCTCATAATTTTAGTGGACCTCACAGACTGTCAGCTACTAAAAAATTCTCAAGACTGGCCAAGTATTCAAGCTGAAAAAAGATATAAAAATTTCATTTTACTACAGTACAAGATTGCTATGGTTTATCAATAAAAGAATGGCACTATTACAATTGAATTTATCCCTAAAAGGTCTTGATAAAATAGTAGCTAAATACATTACTATGTGGTTTTTCAGGACTAAGATCAAATTCTTACACAAGCCTTGATATGCTGATCTGTGGTCACATGCAAATGGTATTTCCCCTTCTAATCTCCTCTCTGCCCTCAGGGATTCCATAGGGTTGGGAAGTTCCGTTCTCAGAACAACTCTCATTTCTCTTATGTCTCAAGCCACTTCTACAGAAAAATTCTTCTCTAACCACTAAGCTTAATAGCACAGCTCCCTTCTGGGTAAGAGGAAATCCCACCGCTTTTGCAATCCAGTATGTTTAACTATGAAAATAAGCTTTCTAAAGATTGCAAAAAAAAAAAAAAAAAAACAAACCCTGACTTGGAAGAAATTTAAAACTGCCGTCTTCTACACTGATATTTGCAATTCCTGTAAACTGATAATCCCTTTCTAAATAGGCTTGACAAGCCTATTTCTAATCCTCTATTAGAAAATATGGGCACTGAGGCAATGCACACCATTTATGCTTTGGAAAATAAATTCTTAAAGATTATTTTTCACATTTTTGTCATCAGGATGACTTCTGAAAATGCACTCCTTTGTAAAATAACACTTTAAAAATATACTTGGAATGCTGAATATGTGTACACGATTGTAACCTGTTTGTAGCAACCAGGCAGCTGTGGGTTATAAGGCAGGTGTAACTCCAGTAATAAAGATAGCAATCATACTCCAGTAATTTTTACTGAGAAGTGAACAATGTTCAATACTATGTATATGTATTTTGTCAGTAACTATCACAATGCTTTACCATGCTGATGAGGGCAACATTTGGGCAGTGCAGTTTCCCAGACTGATTTTCACATAATTATGTGGTTTCCCAGTTGTTATTCACTGCTCACTTGCAGTTTCACTCAGAGGAGAAGGAAATACCCTGTGGCACACACAATTCTTCCCAGGGCCCTGTTCCTGTGCCATGCATGCTTCCACTGCAAGGCTTGTTAACGTCAACCTTTTCCTCCTGTCAGCGGGGGAAAACCCAGGAACGAAAAACTGAATTAAGTGCCTTAAAACATTGAAGTGTCATGCAACCACCACGACACAGCTCCCAGTTGGACCTGTGCCCACCGTGTCACTCTTTGCCCTGTCCCCATCCCCGTCTCCTCTCACTCTTTTCTGACCTATTTCTTTTCCCAACTATACTAGATGTTGGAGTAAAGTAGATCAGCTTTATTTTCAAACATTCTGTGTTATTTTATAGTTTGTCAGTCTTTTAATTTTTTACGCCTTAATGTATGTAAAATTAAACTCTTCGGAACTTTCACGGTGTTAACAACTCAAGTTTCTATTTCTCTAGAAGTACCATTTTTTAGCATGACTGCACACAGTAAAGAGTCCATCAGGTCAACAATTTCCTTACCAGCAGTTGCCTCCACCAATGCCTTCAAATTTATAGTTTTGTCCTTACCAGAATCAAGGTGCAAATGTTAAGATTCCACAGAGCTCTCCTGAACTGGCCTTGCCATATTGAATTGAATGTGAATGGCATCAGGTGGAGGAAGGAGCCTCTAAAAGAATTAGAAAATGGCAGAGTTGTGACAGTGACACATGGAGTATCAAAAATAACAAGAGGAGACAAAGAGAGCGTGGCCAGAACCAGAGGAAGTCAAGAAAAAGACGTTAATACTGGATAACTAGATTAATCTCTTTTTTTCTCCCTTTTTTTCCTTTTCTTTGTTGTTGTTGTTGTTGGTTGGTTGGTTGGGTTTGGTTTTTTTGTTTGTTTGGTTTGGTTTTGGGTGTTTGGTTGGTTGGTTGGTTTTGGGTGGTTTTGGGTGTTTGTTTTTGCTTTGGGGTGTTTGATTTTGTTTTGAGGTGTTTGGATGGTTTTTGATTTGGGGTGTTTGGTTTTGGTTTCGGGTGTTTGTTTTGGTTTGGTTTGCTTTTCTATTTTTATGAGAGAGAAATTTTCATATCTTTGAACTTTATCAAAAAAGGAATGTTAAAGATTCGTACTATTTTTGAAATGTGTTATGCATACAACAGCTACAGAACCACAGAACCACAGAATCAGAATATGCTGAGTTGAAAGGGACCCATCAGGATCACGGAATCCAGCTCCTCGTCCAGCACAGGACCATCCCTAAGAGTCACACCCAGTGCCTGAGAGCACTGTCCAAACACTTCTTGAACTCGGTCAGCCTCAGTACTGTGCCCTGTGAGCCTGTTCCAGTGCTCACACAGCCTGAAGAACCTTTTCCTCACATCCACCCTGAACCTCCCCCGAGTCAGCCTCGGGCCGTCCCTCGGCTCCTGTCCCCGGCTCCCTCACGAGCTGCTGGGGCTGGCAAACAGCCCGGGCCCGGCAGGAGCAGCCCGGGGAGGCTGAGGGGACCCTTCCCTTCCCTTCCCTTCCCTTCCCTTCCCTTCCCTTCCCTTCCCTTCCCTTCCCTTCCCTTCCCTTCCCTTCCCTTCCCTTCCCTTCCCTTCCCTTCCCTTCCCTTCCCTTCCCTTCCCTTCCCTTCCCTTCCCTTCCCTTCCCTTCCCTTCCCTTCCCTTCCCTTCCCTTCCCTTCCCTTCCCTTCCCTTCCCTTCCCTTCCCTTCCCTTCCCTTCCCTTCCCCAGAGGGCGCTGCCGGACCCATGGCGACCTCCCGAGGGCGGGGAGGAGGAGAGAGGAGGAGGGAGGAGGAGGAGGAGGGAGGAGGAGGAGGAAGGAGGGCTCTCGGTGGGGCTCCGGGCCGCTGCGAGACCCCGAATACAGTGCCTGCTTCCTCCCACGGCCGCCTGAAAACCGCCGGGATTCCGGGTCGGCTGCCTGCTAGTCTTTCCCCTGAAAGCGCAGCCGATGTGGCCTGGGATATATCCTTTGCGTGGATAAGGAGGGAATAATCTTCAGGTTGCGGGGGACAGGAGCCGGGTTTAAGCAGGGAATGGGCACGACCAGGGTGTTCCTCCACAGCCAGGCGCATCGCGCTGTGGGGGCGCATAGGCGAGGGAGCGGATGTGTTTGCCAGGGAAGGGGGACATACATGTTTATCGCCTGTTTGCAGTCATTTGTCGTGTAATCATTCGGCATTGTAATGAAAGCGCAAGGAAAATTATCGTGGTAAACGACAGAGGAGCGCCGGTTGTGTCGGTGGGTGTTTCACGGCACCTGCTGGAAAAAGCTGCAACTGCGTCCTTGGGCTGGGATTGTTTCAAGGAGGTAGTAGTGACCGAGGGACAGCATTCACTCCTTGGGTGTGCTGCAGTCACTCCTGGGCGTGGGTACCCACACATTCCTCGGGCACTACGGGAGCGTTCGTGTTTGTTTGCTTCTGGTACTCTTATCTCCAGTGCCTTATGAAATTGGCAGCAGTGCACAAGCCTCATGCTCTTCTCATTTATGTGTATATGGCAGATGTTAGTAGTGCTTTATTTCTTAGGGTGTACTGAAAGGACCCGGCTGTTCTTTAAGTATTAGTTGTTGATAACTTCAAATTGAGGGAAAAAAAAATATATATATATATATATAAATCCTGCATGATTTTAACTGTCAAAGATTAAAGGAAGCAAGTTAAGTTGTTCTATTAATTCATGAGGCTGTAGACCTCCCTCATTCTTCATACCTTGTGTTAGAGTGCATTGGTGGAAGAAGGTGACAGGAAAAAAAAGTTTGTATAGGTATAGCTCAGAATTAAATATCTCCTAAAACTACATGTTTAGTAAAGAAGAAAACAAAAACACCAACAAGAACATCATTCTTTCATGTATCATTGATACTTTTTCCTTTGTTCGTTTTTAAACAGAAGTGCAGCACTGAGGAGAATGCTTCTTTCTTCATTAAATTAACATATTCCTGGTTTAGCACGTGAGAATTTGTTAAACTGGTTGTTGCTGATCATTGATGCCCACAGAACTGTAGATTCTAGATTCCACAATGTCATTCTGGCTTGAGCCTGACCTTGACAGGGCTGTTAGCTTTCTGTACAAAAATCAAAGTTTGCAACATTTAGAGATCACATTCAACTATTTGGTGGGGTATTGTTTGTACATAGTGACAGTCATTTTATATATTATCTAATGGCATTATTTAACAATGGCAATATAACAACTTTCTAGATCTCCAGGAACAAATATTCTGTAGTACATGTAGGGTATTTTCCAGGTAGCCAATTTCATGCTCATTTTCTTTCCTCTTTTATGGCAGGCCACGAACTTCTTATTGTCACTGACCTGCTCACATACACCAGGAACTTCCTCTGCATCTTGCAAAATTTTCCACCCAAAAATAAGAACTGAAAATTCAACTCTACAAAGTACTGCAATTTCCTATCACTTAATATGTTCAATGTTATTTCAAATAATTTTGTATATTATGTCTTGTGACCATTACTAATTTTTAACATTTTTTTCTTTGAAAAATTGCTTGGGTCACATGATATACACACTTCAAAAAGCTCAAAGTAGGAAACAGTTAGAACTGTTCTTGCTTTATACAATATTTTTAATTCTACAGATAACAGAAACTAGTATTTGCTCTTAGTAAGCTGATTCAAAACAATCAGGTTGTTTCAAGGATTCAGAGTATTCAGTTAAACTCTGGCCCTGTTGAAGTTAGGAGTTCACCTTTGTATTTACTGGTCCTTACATTCTAGACCATAAATACAAATGTTCAGTTTTTCTGGAAAGTTCTGCAGTGCACTGTTTCTGCATGACATTGATGCATTCTTTATGTCATGGGATTCACCCAAATTTTCAAAGTAGGCTACACTTTGTATCTTTTAACTAATTATACAATGTCTAACAAAAGAAGAGAAGTGAAAAAAAAAATCGAAACAAACCAAAAAAGGTTTTTTCAGATATTTAGCTATGAAGTAACTACAGGGAGGATGTGGATGCATGCTCCAATGTCCGTGCATGTGTCTCTGGTAGAGCCCCAGATGTTTTTTGGGGGCCTTTAAGGGATGGCCTTTAAGTCAAAGTGCATTATCAACATTAATCCTTTTGCATTTTCCCCACCTCAAAAATGGTATTGCACAATTTGCTTTGAGTTGTCACAAAGCTGACGTGCTTATCAAAAATTTCAAATGTCTGTGTCTCTGTCATGGTTTCTTTAGGCTCAGTGTATTCGTCAGCTCTGTTCTGCCATTTTTAAGACCAGGTTTAGTTTTTGTTGACACTTAAGTGGATAAAAGCACTTCATTACAAAAAAAATTAACAGCTGAAGGTCTGCTGTAAGGAAATTTCCATTGTATTTGTGCTGAAACCCAGCAGTGTAATGTGGTTTAGTTTGCTTGAAGATGAATTGCAATGTAGTGAGTCACCATCTCTGGAGGTATTTAAAAGATGTGTAGACATGGCACTCAGGGACATCCTTAATGGTAAACTTGGTAGTGTTCTATAATCTTAAGGGTCTTTTCTAACCTAAATGAATCTGGGATTCAATGATAATGCACTCGTGTGATAAAAAGGTATTTTATTCCAGATCAGAATACTAAGTGGATAATGATACCACGTCTTTTTATGAAATAGTATATTTTTGAGTGAAGAAGTATGAGATCAGACATATAGACAGATTCTGAGATATAAAGGTTCCCCAGAATTCTCTGTTCAGATGAGACAATCTCCATGGGCTCTCCTTACTTCAGGTGAATTTCAGTGTACTGAAGGTAAGTGTATGTTCCACAAGTTAGTCTGTAGCTTTTACAGGATTACATCTGTTACTTTGATCTCAGAGTTTATTTATAGACACTAGATTATATCATTAGGTTTTTGAATAAGGGGTTCTGCTTTTTCTTGCCTGTTGTGTTTCAGGCTGTCCAAATGAAGTCCTTTCTGTCAGAGTGCTATCTCTAGGCTACAAGAAGTCCTTGGAAAGAGATGACCTGTTTGAACTCCATGAAGATGATTCACCATACAGCATGTGTCCTAACTTTGAAAAGCAGTGGACAAAAGTCCAGAAGTCTGCCCTAGGATTAATGGTAACTAAAATTTTGACAATAGGCCATATCCTTTTCTGAAGCTGAGTCTAGAAGCTGGAGAAGATTTTTAAAATCCACTTGTTTATTGAATAGCCTACATTTTGTGGGACACAGTGGGGCCTCAGTGTTTGGATCAGTGATCTCTGGTATGGCTGTAGGATTTTTCTAATTGTTTAACTTACCTCTTAGAAACACACCTGGTTACGTTCCAGCATTTCAAGTGATAAGGTGCCTACTGTGCCTGATACAGAATCTACAGTGACTTTTACTTGACCATGAATTACCATGTTGTCAAAAACTGTTCAGCTCTTCTCTCTGATCATGCCTGTTTCCCTGTGCCTTTTCTTTGCATCTGTATTTCAGGTAGGTAGAGAAGTCCATTATCAGTTTGCTGTCCATCATCACTTTGATAATTAAGAAAGTCTTAATTTTTTTGAGTCCTTTCAAGAATCTTTGTAATTGTTTGAACAAAATTCAAACTCAAAAAATGTGAATAGTTGGCTGTTGACAACTGAAAATATTCTGAAATAATAGAAGGTTATTCAGCCTTAAATATAAAGTTGCTGCAAACCTGCTATAAATGAGAATGCATTTATATTGAAGCTTATCTCTGTTTATTCTGATAGATTTTTTTTTGACCTGTGATAATAATTTGAGGATTAAAATATATTGTAATTATATTCATGGATGATAGGGGCAACCCTAGGAATTTAATTTATCCTTTCCTGACTAACTGTTAGCCAGATTAAATAAAACCAGACTTAATTTCTTATTCCAAAAGTTTCCTTTTATCTGTAGGAAATGTTCTTCAGATGTTAGTACACTGATGCCTTTAGATAGACACTCTAATATTACATATTTTATACTGTAAATGTGGGTGAAGTTCAATTTTTTTTTTATCTCAATCCTCTCTATATTTTTGTAATCTTGCAGGCTTCTTGCATCCAAAGAGTGCTATTTAAGAAAACATGTTTCCACAAGCCATCTTTGGTTTTGCCATTAAAGCAAACATTTAAATATTTATTGATTAAAGTTGAATTTCTGAAAGTTAGAGCTGACATTCAGGCTTTTATGAGTCCACAAGTAATGAAACAAGTTTTTAATGTGTTTTGTTTTTTGTTCAAAAAAGCCATATTAATAATAAAGCTAAAGTGTGGAAGATCAGACAGTTGGCAGTCTCCAAGCTTCCCTTCCCATGATTATTTGAAAATGATCTAATGAAGGGAAGCTCAAAGAGATCAGGATTTCATAGCTAAAGGATTGAGACAAAATTAGTAGAAGTTCCACAGTGTTGTTTGTAAGTATTTAAAATACAAATATAAAATCAAATGCTAAGAAAAATGGACTAAAAAGATACTTAACTTTCCTTCCATTTTGCCAATTTTTTTTCATCTATACTTTTAAATATATAATATTTGATGGCATTTAATGGGCAAATGCAGTGACTCTGTTATTGTATTGCTGGTACCATGATGCTGATAGAAATGGTTTTTGGAAATTGTGCTTACCAAGATGAGTTAAGAGACGATCAATACTTGAGTGTTTATAAAGAAAAGAGTTAATGAACAGAATTATTGATTACCTCCAAAATATGCTCTGAATCAATGTAATCCTAATCAAAATGGTTAACTGTAAAATATGTTTGTAGACATCATGGCTGATGGTTATTTAACATTGTCTTTTACTAACACAAAAAGTCAGAATTTTCCTTTAGATTTTTTTTCCATTCTTGCTTTTGTGGTTGGTAGTTACAAGTTATTTCTAAGTACAAATACCTAGTTTTAAAAAAATTCTTTTATAAAATTCTTTTCTTTTATTCTTCATTTGTACTCCATTGTCAGAGAAGTTAGCATTAGCACATTCATGCTGAGATTTGTATTTGAGTATTGCTTCTGAGCCAAGAGATTGGAAAGCACAGATAAAACCTGCCATTTTTTAACAGCATAATTTGTTGTAATCTTTAACCATATCTAGATCCAAAATAGACTCAATTGAACAAGTTGCCAGTATCTTAGTTTGTGAAATGTTTGTTGCTGGCTGTTGATTTAATGGATGGAATTTGAAATTAATTTTCTGTTATTTTCAGAGCAATGATTGAGGCCAGTGAAACCAAGCCTAGTTCATATGGGAGTGGTGGTGACTGTGCTATTGCCCTGGTTTTTGTGGTACTCTCAAAAACTCCATCAGTTACACCATTGGAACAACATTCTTACAGCAGTCACAATCAAGACTGCAATTGTTGGCCTATCTACAAAAAGGTGATCATTTGTCCTTCTCTTTCAAAACAAGACCTAAAATACACATTTTTAAAAGACAACATGCTTACTTAGCCTGATCAAAACACAGGATGTTACACCCTGGTGACAGGCTGGCAGACTGACTTTGTATTTTTATGATTGTTTATTTATAATAACTTTGAATTTCAGCAGAATTTCTCTTGTGAGACTGTAATCCTGATATTACATACTTTTTGTCAGCCACCTGTACAGGCATAATATTGGAACTAGATGTAGAAACTAAATTCTTTCTATTTTGGTTATGGGTTAATTTCCCAAATTTACTGAACGACATTGGGTTGGATGTCTGGGAAAAAGTAGGGGTATACAGGATCACTGTTTTTTACTATATAGCAGTAGTGAGTATGAGAAGCTGAATTTTGCCACACTGTCTGCTTCAGAGGTTACAGTTTCCACTGATTTTAGTGAAATTGCTTTCGAGTTCTACGCCTGGTAGTTTTATTGTTTTTCATATGTTTAAAAGATGACTAACCACTGTGGAAGTCTATCTACAACTTATCCTACCTCTACTAAGATATGCTGAGGCAGCAGCATTATTAGCTCCAGGAAATGCAAGGGCTAATAATGTAGAAGTAAAAGTAGTTGTCTGACCTATAAAAACATTTGCTATCATTTTAGTACGTAGCATATGACATGATAAAGAATTGCAAGTCTGTTTCACCAGGTTCAACTTTGCCCTAATTGTTGTCCTTTTAGCAGTCTGGGTTGCTGATTTTTGTGGCCTCTGCATTTTCTGGTTGCAGGCCTTAACTCTAGCAAAATCCTCACGAGAACAGTTTACAACTGGGCAGATTGTTAGCAGGATGTCAGCAGGTGCTCAGCAGTGCCTGGAGCTTGCCATCAACGTGAACCTGTTGTGGTCAGCACCTTTTCTGATCATCATGGCTGGTGTATTCCCCTGGAAAGAGCTTGGTCCCTCAGTCCTAGCAGGTGCACTGCTGCTTTTGGTTATCCCTATAAATGCACTCATTGCAAGCAAAGTGAGAAGACTGATGGTGAGATATTTAAATAAACATAATTAGGAGAGGCTAAGTTGCCATAATACAGGAGTGAAGGGGGAGGCTGATTATGCTTGTATTAGAATGGTGTTCTTGCATCTAAGCTAAACCCCAAGCAAATAAACAATGCCAAGCTGAATCTCTTTTTCCATGAGGGAAGAGGTGTAACTGCAGAAAGGAAGCCCTGTGTTTGATAACTAAACTAGTATGTAGGTTGGATACCTAAATTTTCATTATCCTGAAACAATGCTTTTGTATTAGTAAAAATCACTGTATGACTCAAGTTAGGAAACAGCTATACTTTTGGATATGAGCTAATTCCATTCAGTAAGGGATTTTGCAGGATTATGCCCTTCTTCCAGTGTAGCGGCGTGTTTTCTATCTTTTTATTTATTGTTAATATTAATTTGTTCTGTAATGGTGTCTCCCAAGTTCCCCCCTGTATTTCTTCCCATTTGGTTTCCCCTTGCCTTTGTTCTCCACAGCCTGTCACTCTCTGGGAAGCCTCTCCTCTTCTTCCAGAGTGTTCAGAGAGACTCGGTCCCAGATTGGAGCAGGTTGGAGAACCCCCACCCCTCGTTTCCCATTCACTGTCTGTGTGACATCCATATTTCCCTGATTGGCTTTCCCTCTTGTGTCCACCCCCTTCTCCCAACCCCATATAAGCTGTGGCCACGCCTCGGGCGGGGACACTCTCGAGAGAGGCTCAGAGAGAGGCGTGGCTCCCCTGTGAAAGGCAGGTGACAATAAAAACCATCTAGCCACAAAGTAGCCTCCTCGCTTCCTACCTTCATCAAGCATCACCGACATCTCTCGTGCAGCTCTGACCCACCAGGGGGGTGGTAGCCGGTCTGCCTGCTGCCACCAACCGAGTTTGGAAGTATCCCGAGCCAGGGCTAGCCAGGAACAGCTGGAAGCCACTTTCCAGCCGGGCTCGAGGGATATTTTCATTCCAGTTTTCCTATTCAGGCTAAGCTGCTCACTCAAATTTAGCACATTCTCCTGAGATGATAGGAATTCCCCTGGAGGTACTGTGTGTGTTCTGACTTCTTTTCTGCTCCTCTGATGCCAGATCTCCTGTCACTTTGCCTGTTACTTTGACAATTTCCATTGGAAAAAAAATGCTACAATCCCATATTTTTCATTGGTATCAAGGCAATTAGTTGTTTCATTCTGCTTTTGATGGTGTAACATGCAGTGAAGAATCTGAGTCCCCATTAATTCTTTTGTAAGGCTGTGACTGTTTACAGACATTGAAGAAACGCCAAAATTCTCTCTCACCTCTTCTGCAGCTAAGGTGCAGCTACGTATGCACTTAAATCCCTACTGTGATATGAGAGAGAGAAGAAATACAAAGGACTAAAATTTTCAATTTGCTGTTGTATATGAATAAGCCTCAAAACATTCAAGAGGTTAATGACTATTTTAGAAATGTGAGATGCAGAAGTGCATAACTGTAGTATAGGATTGATAATTTCTGTGTTTATTTGGTTCTTTAAATAGCAATGTAATAATCAATAACAGACTAAAGTTTCATCCTAACTCCTGTATATCTTTATATATATATATATATATATATGCATGTATATGGTGTTTTGTATTGTATAGCATTACATACATATTCATGTGTGTGTATTTAGTGTTACACTGAGCTTTTATTGAGTCTGTTTTTGCCTGCTTAGAGATTTTAAAGATTAAAGTCATAATGTATTTCCTGAGCACCCTGGGAACTTGCAGCCTGTTAAGATTGAATTCAACGTGTAAAGGAAAAGAAAAGGAACAAAAATTGAAAATGTGTTCTTTATGATATTTTGGGGTAAAATATTTATTTTAATGCATTTAATGCTTTGTGCTATCTAACTTTTTTAGAATATTAAATATATATCTGAAAAGGCTGTAATTACAGTACTAGTGTGTTTTTCAGCAAGGTAAAAATAGCATTAAAGGTGTTTATTGCCTCCAGTACACTGCATGTTTTGCTTTTCAAATACATTAGTTCATTGAAAAATTAAAACGCTGCTGTCCTTTAACCAGAGAAGCCAAATGAAGTATTCAGATCAACAAGTAAATCTACTAAGTGAAATATTACATGGAATAAAGGTAATGCCACAACTAATAAGGGGCTTGGTCGTAAATATATTATTATAATATTATTATTACTGCTATATTTTATTATAAATATATATAAATTATTTTTAAAACTCAAGTTTTATGAGTAATTCTTCAGCTGACAATCATAAATTATATAACTTACAAAAAATAAATTATAAATTTTAAAGAGAAAATATTTTAACCTAATGTGCTTAAATTGTTTTTGTAAAATATTTACTGGTTTAATATGACTTGAGAAGCTTGCTAGCCATGATGCATGAATTTTATTACCACGTTTTAATGAGAATGTAAAATATGTTAATAGATGCTGGAAAACCTTTAGCAAAGTGAGGTTGTAGCATAGAGGAAAAACACTTTTAAAAGTTGTCTTATTTTTGTTACTTTGCCTGTTTTGAAGCCAGCTCCTCCTTTATGATACGTAAAGGACACATTGAAATCTGAACAATTAGGAGTAACTAGAGTATATCTCCCATGAGAACAGTCTAATTTAGAGTTACAGCAGGTCTTTCTTTCATTTGTAAAACATTCAGATTTTTGTAGTTTGGCATTGTTGAATACTTAAAAATGACACTTGGATATTAAGTTAATTTCTGAAGCCGTCACTGCTTTTTTGTTGTATTAAATTATGCTTATTTGATAGTCTAGATCCATAAACTTTATGCATGGGAACCTGCCTATGAAAGGAAGGTCATGAGATTAGAGAACATGAGGTGGATGTTTTGAAGTCATCTGGCTATCTGACAACTTACTCCATGCTGACCTTGATGTGTGTTCCTTTTATGGTTGGTTTTATAAAACTAAAAACTTCTTCAGAGATGTTTCTCATGTTCCCTCCTGCTTTAGCAGCTGGCTGTGTTGCAAATGTCATCTCACAATATCTCAAAACATTAAATTTCTCAACACAATATATTTGAATTTTCAGATTCTAATGCTATGTGTATGACTAGAGAAGAAGGAGAGAGATTATGAATTGACCTGTGTTAGAAAGTCAGAAACCAAACCCAAAGCTCCTGAACGTCATGCACTGCTTTAATCACGCCGTTTCTTTTGCATAGAAATCAACTCCCTTCTTTATACTCCTTTTTGTTTTGGGGAGGCATTTTTGATCTGTATTGTTTAGCTATTCCTTCTCAAACACTGAACTCTAAATACATGAAAGCTTTGCTTAAAGAAGCAGCTCTTAAAGGTGCAGCGACGGGCCATCCCCATGTGCTAAAAGATGAGCTGAACAGAGAGCTTCGCTGGAACTTGGGAGAAAAAAAGAGAATTTAAGACCTTTGGAAGAAAACTCAGGCAACTTAGGAGGACTACAAGGCTGTCATGAGAGAGGGAGAAAATTGTAAGGGCCAAGATTCAACTAGAACTTAATCAGGCTACTGTCATAAAAGACGATAAAAATATTTCTATAAATACATCAACAAGAAAAGGGGGCTAACGAGAATCTCCATCCTTTATTGAATGGGAAGGAAACTGTGACAAAGGTTGAGGGAAAGTCTGAGGCACTTAATGTTTTCCATTCCTCAATCTGAATAGTGTAAGACCAGTTCTCCAGAAAATAAAAATAAATTTTAGTTATAATGTAATTTTGTTTCTTAATATATATTTTTAATTTTCATATTTAAAAGATCTCACTGGCCACGTTTGGAGTCTTCTTTTATCTGGACAAAGAGAATGTTTTTAACAGCAACTGAAGTGTTCATATCTATTTCTTTATTCAATATTTTGTGACAGGCTTTGTTTGATTTACCATCTGTGATCTATGCTGTAGTTCAGGTAAACCTATTATGAACAAGTGCTATGAAGGGCTAATTTTGTATTCTGTCATGTTTCAGCCATTTCTGTGAGTGATTAAGTAGTTTAATTGTTTTAAGTTACATTTTACTGAGGTGAAACTGCACATATTTTTATGGAATGCAAAGCATGAAGGCTGTTTAAAGGATGTCTCTCAGTCTTTTAAGCAGAATGAAAATTGGGTAGCACACCTAATTGTGACTGAGTTTTCTGTCTCTCACTTTTCTTCCTTTAGTGGGCTAGACTCAACCTCTGCACATTCTCTCTCAACCTCTCTTCTTCATAGTCCACAGAAGAAAAAATATCAACAGTTTGGGCTGCACAAGCTTAAATCACTCAGCCACTGTTAGATATTGGAGCCCTTGGCACCAAGTAGGGAGACCCATGGTGGACTCTACAAATGCTTTTTGTCAAGTCACCACTGAAGAAAGTGGAGAAAAAAAGGATAGAGGATCCCACATCAGCAACCTTCAGGCCTAATGGTACAGCAGTAGGATTGCCACCTGAGTTGGGAACTTGTGGATTTTAAAACTGTTAAAAGTGTGGGTATATCATACAAGCTGTTCATGAATGAACTCTCAGCAAAATGTTGTCTTTCTCCGTTCTGTTTCTGAAGAAACAGTTATTGTCCACTACCTAAGCAAAACAAACAAATAAAAAAGAAATCTAAACCACAGATTTATGAAAACAAGCTAATTGAGTCAGAACTACCCAACAGTACTTCCCAGATCCTCAGGGGAAAAATACACTTACTAATCACTTTAGATTGTTTAGTACTTTAAGGAATTTAAGGAAAATATTTTTAAACACCTTAGCACCTTTTATGTCTGGCTTCAAGGAAGACATGGAATATGTTTTTCTGTATTATCTAAAACTTTAAAAATAATATTTAAACATTTAAGCAGCATGTGCATGTTATAAATATTTAATATATATATATTTATGTATTTGTATGTGTTCATTTTGTAGACCAAAGATTCTCTGAGCCATTTAGAGGATTTTCTGTTTACTGAGATCTTAACCCTGAGGATGTCAGCATGAGCTACTATGGAAGTAAGCAGTAGTTATTAATTTTTAATTGGTCTTGACTTTACATGGAAGATCATTAACTGGGGGGATGGATAAGCAACTCTTTATTTTCTTTACTGCAACAGAATGTGCTGTTGGTTTTATTGCTGCTTCTTTCCGCTGGGGAAAAAATGGCCTTGGTAAACTGTACAGCTGTTCAAGTTTACTAAGGCAACTGAAGAGGTTAAAACCTACCCAGTATAACCCTCTCACCTCACTGTTTACCCTGTTCCTCTCAGGAGTGGGGGATAACTTTCCATAACATGGCATTGAGCATCCATATCTCAGCCTGCAATATAGGGGCCAGTTATGAGCTGCCTTCAGAAACCTCTAACTTGCAGACAAGTAAATTTATCCTTTAAGTCTTTAGTGCAGTTCTTGAAATAGTACATGGTGAAAAGACGTGCAAACTGAAATACTAATTTCTCACAATTCCAAGGGTAATACAGTCTTAGAGTGACCACAATGCATGCATGATGGAGTATTTGCAGAGAGGATGACTGATTAGTCTTCCTCAATATTTCCAGCTCGAGTGTCAGCATTTCTGAAGTCTCTTTAGTTGCTGTTATGGGACAGGTTGGATCTGGAAAGTCAGAAATGGAGAAACTTGAAGGAATGGTTCAGAGAAGAGTAAGATTGTCCATGTTCCCCTGCCCTTTCCACTCCTCAATACCCCAATTAAGCAGAACTAACTAACAGGTTTTCAGAGGACATGTAGATTAATGTAAGAAAATATTTAAAAGCACTTCCAGCTATTGTTCCTATCCTGTAATCCTAAATTCTAAAGCTGACACATTCCACGTTTTATGTAGAAGTGCAGACTGTCAAACTGTATTTTGATGCTTAATACACACTCAGCTTCCTGCATATAGATATTACTAGGGGATGCCTGTTTGTCACTGAGATCTTTCCCTGGAAGACTTTGCTCCATATATGTCCCAGTTTTAATCAAAGTCATACGTGCTTTTTTATAGGCAGGCTGTTACAGTATAATATTCAGCAGATTGTTTTTATTTCCTGACTTAATAAAAAATGTAACAATACTCAAATCATTGATGATAAATTTTAATAGTGCTCAGGTTTTGGAAGGAATTACTGGTTACTTTGAGGCAAGGCTGGAATTGTGAATTTATTTTTAAATGCCAGTTTTATGTTCAGAAAGCCTAACGGAAATAATGTTCAGAAAGAATAAACATAATTGTTTCCAATTCTTTTTAGGGTTCAGTGGCATATGTTTCTCCACAGGCCTGGATTCAAAATGTTCAGTTTACAGGAAAATATTCTCTTTGGTTCCAATCTAAACAGGCCATGCTATGAACTCATTTTAGAGTCTCTTGTGCTTTACTACCAGATTTGGAACAGTTACTGAATGGAGACCAAACAGAGATTGGAGAAAGGGTGAGAATTTGAGGTGTTAGAAATTAGACAGTAAGATAAGTTATGGTTTCTATGGCTGTATGATTATCTATTTGATAACTGACAGTGATGACTAATCAGTACTCAGCCAAGTGCATCCTGCCCATCTCCCTACTTTGGTGACTTACTTTGAACTTAAATTCTGTTTGAGTTCTGAACTCTTAATTTGGAAATGGCTTTTTGGAAATGGCTTTTTTCTGTATAGAGTTTTGCATCTGCTCTGTCCTATTCCCCAGGGGTTTCTTCCATACCATAAAGATGTCTGTATGATTATAAATAAATGTTGTTTTTTAGTTTTACAAAGTAACCTTGCATTTTCCCATTTTGGAGTGGGAATAATCAGCAGAGGCTGAGTTTTGCTCTAATAACTTGAAAATCCAAATGTTACCTTTCTATTTTCATATGTAGTATAAAATCTACATGAGAAAAATAATGCCAAGACTGAGTACAGGTCTTTAGCATTTCCTATTTAAATAGGGATTATTTTGGCTTTCTTTCCTTAGGGTGTCAATATAAGTGGAGGGCAGAAGCAGAGAGTGAGCCTTGCTAGAGCTGCGTACAGCAATGCTGACTTGTATCTCCTGGACAACCCCCTTTCTGCTGTAGATGTACATGTTGGAAAACATCTTCCTCAGAAGCTAACTGGCCCTTCAGATCTCCTAAAAAGCAGGGTAACATAGGATGGCTTCCTTTTAATTTGGGGATTAACTGCTTTGTACTGTCATTCTACAAAAGCTCATCTCTTACCTAACAGGTTGATGACAATTATTCTGAATAAAGAGGCTAAACAAAAAGCAGCACAGGGTATAGCTAGTACAGGTTGCAGAATAAAAGGGGTCTTGTTGAACAAAGAAGTTGCTAAGGGAAAGTGGAATATGAAGGAATAAATTCTCCCATTTAAAACCATTCACATGGAAAGGTAGGATTTGTTAAAATCTCAGTGGATGAGTTAGTACAGATTATTCCTACTGCTGCCTGAAAAACACATGCATTAACATGAAATACCTACTATTGGGTCAACATTACTGACTTCACAATTGTCTTTTCCTCTCTTCTTTCTCCCTGTTCTTAATTTACCTGCTCCATGGCTCATAAGTATCTGGCAGAATTAAGAACTCCTGTAAGGGTAGACTTGTAAGCAGATTTTAATACTGAGATTATCAGACTACATGTAGTATAATAAAAGCAGGAGTATATAAGTCTTTTCTTTAAAACCTATTCTAAGCCATTCCTGAGCAGGGAACAGGTGAAAAACATTAAACATTAAGAAACAGGTAAGTACAAGTAATAGCAAGTAGCTATAAGCTTATAGTTTGACATTACAATCAGCAAATAAAAAAGAGGTGTAGCAAAGTAGCCAATAAATAATAAGAATAGTAATAACAATGAAAATAATAAGGTAGACAAAGACATGAGCAAAATCACAGGAGAATTCCATTATAACATTCCAGCTATCATAATGGAATGGCTGCTTTAAGTATATGTCTATATTAAAGGAATGTAGAAAACATTGTATTTCATACTCATATTATGGGTGATCCATAACCTCACTCTCCTACCCCACAATGATCTATTAATAGTGATGGAAGAGGGCAGAATAAGTCAAATGGGAACCTACCAAGAACTCATTTCAAGGAGAGCTAAGTTTTCTGAGCTTGTTCAAGTCTTCAGTTTGGAGTGTACAAGTAGGAGACAAACCCAGTGGAAGGTGAGAAAATTTGTACACTGTGTTGGCCTAGTATTTTTACTTTCCATTTCAGCTACTCATTATATTCCTTCTTCATTTCCTGAAAATTAGTGAAATAATTGCTGGAAAATTTAGAGCATTCCTGTCTACATCTTGCCACAGAATCATTAGTTACAAGCTGAAAAAAAAGTGTTTTCGTTTTTGGCTTCTTGTGCTATATGTATTTACTCATGATATAATGCTGAAAATCTTATTCTTTTTTTTTTTTTTTTCCAGTGTAGTGAGTTCTTCAAAGGAAGAGGGTCAGCTGGGCAGGAGTCTGCAGCAGAAAGGGCTGCTGAAACACAAAGAGTAGGTATAAAGCCCCAAGCCACTGCTTAACTGATGCAGTGCTAGAACAGCCCCAGGTGCTGAGGGCTGTGCCACCCTGCTATGCTGTGGAAACATGGGTTAAGCCTGTTAGCAGTTGGCTGGAGAATGTGTGCCTGGAGCTCATCTTCTGTATTCCCTCTATACAAAAGAAATGCAGTGAATGTGCCACATTCAAGGGGTCCAGTTCATGGGCTGCTTCACTGTGGAACCAAAGTATATAAAGCAAGAAAAATATGCATGATTTTATAGTATTCTTTTTTGCTTAGAAATAAATGAATGTATTTTTTGATGATTCATAAGAAGATTTTAAAGTGTTTCTTGTTTGCAGCTCTTCCTGTGATCAGTGGAAAATACACGCTCGCAATAGAGAGAAGTTTCTGCTGGTGGTGTAAATATCACTGATAGAAAAACGTTGGACATTTGTTTTCATTAAAATGTCTTCTTTTGCAGTTGCAGTTTTTAGTTTCTTACATCTCTTTACTGAATTTAAAACAATACCTTACAGGTTTTTACCAAATTTTAAGTATGTAGTCTGAGATCTATTTTGATGATCTGCTACTGGCTGTATTTTTCTATTACATCAAAGTCCATCTAGTTTTGCAAGTTTCAAAAAGCAGAATATGGAAAAAGCTTTTGCCACTTTTGGAAAAACATTCTGTCTTAGGAATTTTAAATAGTTTCGTGCTACAGCACAGACTAGAAATTTCGCATGGTAATAGTGCTGCAGGATTTTCTTATGTTAGAAGCACATTTTCTGCAATCTTCTTTAAAAAAATCTGCCACTTTCTAGAGAGATGGAAGAGAACAAGTGAAACAGTGTGGAGAAGGTCAAAACTTCCTGGGAGGCTATAGTTTAATTGAAACAGGAGCAGTGGGGTGGAGGGGTGAAGAAAGTATGAATTTCTAGCAAGGTGGTAGAAATAGGTACTTAGAGTTTACAGAAGAAAAAGTTTGTGCCAACTACAGCTCGTTTCACTCCAGGCCTTGTAATGAAGTCCATGAACCTGCTCCAACCTGTTCTGCTTTCAAGTGGCCCAGCTCAATTTGACACCATTAGTCCTTATCTGCACCAAGAGTGAGAACTTTCTCCTGCTGACACTAAGGTCCTTGGCTTCACTAGCCCAGAGTGGAAAAGTTTCTGCTTTCACTGATGGAGTAAGATTTGCTTCATACAAACAGCTGGGAATTGCAGACTTGATTGGTTCATTGGTTGGGGTTTTTTAATTTTCTTTCCCTTTGTTTGTTTGGTATAAGCTACATATGTTAAAGTCTGACAGTGGGAAGTGTTGCAAGCAAGGTTGCCATTAAAGAACATTGTAGTGGGAGAGGAAACCATCTCACAGAATGATATTATATACCTAATTTATCCCATTTAATCAGGAAATTCTTTAGATTGATTCTGAATTTAATATATCCAGTTCTCATTATAGAATGTGTATTTGCCTTCAACAATGGTAATTATTTTACAAGTAACTCCTTTTTTTTTTAGTGTGTTTTTTAAAATTTTATTTTTAGATGAAAACATCAGTTTTGAAATACCTGCACGCCTTTGACTGGCACCAGATGTGGCTGCCCATAGCAGCTTATACAGCCAGAAGGCTCTGGCCATTGGCCAAAATCTATGGTTTAGCAGCTGGACTGCAGAAACAGCACAAGTTAGTAATTTCACAGAATGGAAACAATCACAGAACTTGGTATCTATGGGCTCCTGGAATACATTCAAGGCAAGGATGAATTATTTGTGTCTGTTTTCTCACCATTTGCCAAGTTTAATCTGCCTGAATGTCTTGGTGAAGAAATAGTGCTAGTTGTTTTAGGGTGTGCAACACAGTATAATAGTTAAGCCTGGGAAGAGCACATATATACAGACATGTAGAGAAAATAATGTTTAATTTAATGATACTTTGTGAATTCTGGGAACATCCAAGTATAATATACTGAAGTTCTGTTGGTATCTTCTTGAGGGGAGAAGCAGCATTGATGTGTAGTAGCATATTAGGAGGAGAGACTTAATGTCAGGAAAAACATTCTTATTAAGTAGTAAGACATATCTACAAAATGCAAATTTGTACGTTTGTTAAATTGAGGGAGGATGTGTGCCTGCTGGATTGCTGGCTAAGGTGGAGAACAGTGACAGAAACAAGCTCCATCCCCTTCCCCATCCCAGCCATTCATACTGTCTTTCAATTTATCCCTTCCCAAGGGCTGCTGGTTTGCTGTGGTCCCTATGTGCTTACCAGGGGCTCCCTGTCTGCTACCCAGGCTTGCATCATCAGCTGTTGGACAATGTCTTGCAATTTCCTCTTCAGCGGTTTGAAACTGACCCAGTTGTGCAGCTCATCAGTAGATTCACAAAGGTAAGGGGAAAACTCATGCGTATTTTCAGTTTTATCATAATTAAGCTCAAGTGACTCAGTTGTAATTTATTATTGATAAAACAGTGATATGAAGGTGCTGCAGGTTTCAGCACATAAAACTTAAGGAACTATTTTCTTACAAAATCATCAAAGCATGTTATTGGTAGAAATTGCTTAGACCCTATCCAAGATCATTAGGGAGGCCATTCCTAAAGACCATTCCTTCAGTGTTACTGATTTATCAGACCTATACCTGGTCTGTTTAATTTTTTTTCCTTTGGTGGTGTATTGCATGTCAGAATCAAATGTTATTGTCTGAGCTGGTTAATACATTAAATTCACATTCTCAGAGGCAAATAGACTCAAAGTGAATGTTATTTTCTACTTTTGTACTGCTTTGGCTTTAATTGGAACCTCTAATACACAAACAACTGATACTACAACTTTTAGTACTTCCCACTCTCCTCATACCTAGATTGTTGCCATGCATTACAGATTACTTGAAGTACGGTGACTGCTGATGGTGTTCCCTAGAACAGACCCAAGAGTGATTGTGTATTACACTGAAAATCAGTTGATATAGGTTTCACTCAAGCCCCTAGTCTTTGGTAGCAATACATAATAAAGTGGGTTTTAAGAAGTTCTACCATGTACACTCAGAGATTACTAAGAGTAATATTTCAGTACACTTCTAGAATTATTACCAGGGTTTTAATTTCTGGCCTCCTTTTCAGTCTGATGCTTTATATAAGTTAAAAAAGTATTAAGTAGCAAAATAGCAAGACTTGAGTCTTGTGGACTTAAAACACTCTGAGCCTGTTCTACTACCATGAGTAGTCCAAAAGCTATTTCAGTGTATTTTGATTTTAGGCAAATAATAATAACACATGAATACACATTTTGTTAGGATATAATCAGGGGAACCCTGTTAGTCTTTATGGAAGATACTTCAGCTTTATTCCATTTCTTAAGGATTCTTTCTCAAAGTCTTTAGTGGAATTTACTCAGAAAATCATGATTCTTTGTTGCAGGATTTATTTACAGTGGATGTCTGTTTCCATTTCTACTTGTGAACTTGGCTGAATTGTACACTGGATGTTAGTGGAACCATTCTGGATATCACATCTGCCTCATCCCTATTCATAGTGGTAGTTATTCCCCTGGGATACTTTTATTTTACTATCCAGGTAAGTGCATTGTCTTTTATCTAGGGATTTCTAGATGTGTGTGGATGAAATGTCTAAAACAATCAGGGTTACAGGCTCAAATTGTTTGTAATTGTGAAAGAAAATTCATCCATATATACAAAACATCTGAAATGACTCTCAGAAAAAGTCTTCAGGCTTCTTGAAAGGAAATTTGAATACTTTCTGAATGTATCCTGTAATGCCTGGTAAATTTTAAAAACCTATGTGTTTCTTTTCACACTTGCTTTTTCTCTGGAAGATACATTTTTGATATAAACCCCAGTAATAAATCTGATAAGGTTACATGAAGAAGTGAAATGTATACAGTAGTGAAAGTTAAAAGTTGAAGGGTAACCCTAAAACTACATAGAATGGTGCTTAAAAACCTGTGTAATTATAGTAGTGTGTCAGTTATGCTACTGAAAAACTAAAAGTAATGTTTCAGAAAGACTGATGGCAGACTGATCTGTTTCTTGATGCTCAAGGTACAGTCTGTGATTAAAGACCTTAAAAATTCTTAAAATCACAACACAGAAGAAGGAAAAGAGTGCCTGGATTCAGTCTCTGCTAAGGATTTGAAATTCAGACATCATTACATTGAAGAAATAAAGGCTGACTTGCATCTGAGAAAGATGCAGGACATTTTAACTTGAAAGATATATTGAAGTCCTACTTGATTGTTACATACATCGTGTGGTACAGCACATTTTTTATAGAATTTGGAGATAATGTTATTTTATTTTAACCTTGCCAGTAATTTATATATTACACTTTTGTCATAATTACAATGTTGGTGTGTCCCAAGAGACAGTAGAGGTTTTTTCTATTGTGAATACTTCTTTCTGTGTGGGGAAAAACTTCCAGTTTTTTTCCATATTGAAAATTTACAGGGAACTGGAACCTGTCTGTGCTGTTCTATTAGCACTACTACATCACAAGTTCTCAGCAAATCTGAGAACCAGCTGGCAGGATCACAGTCTCCAGTGATCTCCCCCTTCAATGAGACTCTGGCAGGGAGATCAATTTGAGCATTTGGCCACCAGGAGAGATTCATTAGGAAAAATAACGATGTTGTGTGTGAGAACTTGGTTTGCTTCAACAGCAGCCTCATCTCAAACAGGTACTTGACAGCAAGTTTGTGTTTCTAACTGAACCTTCTGTGGAATTCCACAAGTCAGTGTTTAGCTTTAGTCAGAGCAAAGCCACTGAGAAACAGGGAAATGTTTGGACAATACTCTCAGGCACATGGGGGGATTCCTGTGCAGGGCCAGGAGTTGGACTTGATGATCCTTCTGGATCCCTTCCAACTCGGCAACTTCTGTGATTGTGTGACAAGAGCAGTTTATCCACCACTCTTTGTAATGAATGCACAGATCAAGTTTAAGCACTAGGGTTTCGTCTTTATCTACCAGAAACTGGCAGGTTTGTAGAAAATATGCATATGCTCTCTGGGATGAGAATATTTTGAAAAAGAAGAAGAAAAATATTTTAGAAAAGAAGTTTACCAATAGGTCATAAGTATGGACTATGCTACATTTCAGCTAACAGTTCCTCTTGCAAATTTATGAACAAATTGGATTTATACAGGCACCGGGGGTTCTTGAGAGTGGAATCTTGGGTTTAAAGAAATAAAGTCTGTTTCCTCACATTCCTTTGTGATTCAGTGCAGTTACAGTCACAGATGAGCTACGAGATTCCTGGTCTGTTTTTCAGCCCTACACCTCAATCGTTTTTAGATAGGAGGAGCAGGAAAGCAGTATGAGGAGTGAAGGGCATTGACATGTGCATTTTGGTTTTAGTACTGCTACCAGTTCCAGATATATTGCCCACCCAGTTCATCTGTAAAATGGGAATGATGGTACTTATCTCTTTTGTGAAGTGAGTAAATTGGTAAATAATGATCTCAGAGTTCAGTAGGCTATAAAAATATTGGTGGGTAATTCCATTTTTTCTTTGCCTTGATTTACTACGGGTGGCTATGTTGAGTTTTTGGGAAATTTAATGGTGTTATGTTTAATGGTCTTTGCTGCATTGTTTATATCAGTGACACCACATCTCCTGGGCAGGACAGAGTTTCCCTTTTAATTCCATTAATTCTGAGAAGTTCATGATAAATTATTTTCCACTTTTGAATGTAAATAATTATTAAAATATACTTAAAATTAATTTAATAAAAGTAGATTTATTTTCAAGTGTTTGGTTAAACCAAAGAAGCAGCATAGTCATGCAAGCTATACTTCATATAATTCCTTTTCCTTGTTCACTTTCTGAATGTTATGCAGGAGTATTTACTTAAAAGATCAGTAATATAGTTTACTTTGGCATTGCCGTTGCAAAGGTAATATATGAGAACCACATATATGAAGGGTGCCTTAAGTAAGGTAAGTTTTATTGATGAATTGCTAGTTAGAATAAATCTTAAGTATTAATTATGTAGGCAGAAACTAAGCATCCAATTTTCTTTAATCCTGTGATGCTTAGGAGCAAGTGTTGTCCAGATTTTCACTGTGGTAAGAGCTTCAGAAACACAGCTGACAGATACAAATGAATAGAAATTCAAAAAAATATAGAGATAATTATCTGTCATGGTATATCCACACCCCACCCAGCTCACAAGAGTTCCTTTTTCTCATCCTGTACTTGGTGATGACAGCCATAGTTTTTCACCTTCATCTGTTGTCCAACTGACACAGTTCTTTCCTTAGCTGCACACAACATTTCCAAAAGGCTGACCTTCAGAAATGGTTTGGCTCACTCTTTTCCTATAGAAGTGGGAATATTTAACCATGGAATTGGTACCATGGGGGTTTGGAACTAGGTGATCTTAGGGGTCTCTTCTAACTCGGGCCATTCTACAATGATTCTGTCTGCAGAAGCATCCCCAGTGCTTGAAGGTGACAAATTTGGCAGAGCCAATAGATACCTCCATTACAAACCCATTGTTCTGCATTGCCAGTTTGCTTTACCTAGAGAATAGTGCAAAAATTGCACACACAACATGAGCCATACATACCTGTTTTTCCTTTCAACATTTCATACAAATACTGCACACTTGCTAATGATCCTGAAGGAGTTTCCAATATTTGGGGCTTTTATGTCAGTGCAAATTACAACAACCAGGTTGCAATGGTCTGCAATTTGAAAGCAGACAAGAACTGCTCAGAGGAGCACTGAGATCACAGATTTTCTAACCGTTGGTCCATGTGATGTGAACACAGAACATTGGTTCATTTTTTGGTTTCTGTGATTAAGCATGCAGCTTATGAGTTGTTTAAGTTCAGGGTAAGTTTTTGAATTAATGTACCGTGTTCTAGTAGAGTCAATTTTTTTGTTCCTATTTTTGTACATATTTCCCCAGGGGATTCAGATTCTAAATGTTTGGGTGCATAGAGCATGTGAAATTGAGACCAATGCAGTTTCAATTGAAAGTGTTGTGAATATGCAACAGACGATAAAGAGGTGAGCATTCATTTTGAATATTTCATTTCTGTGCATAGAAAATGACCAGTTAGATTGACATTAATATTGGTGAGTGGTGGTAGCAGGTAATAGTTATTAAATATTTTCTGGGGTTTGTGGGACTTTTATTTGAGAATAATGTGTAGCTTCTTTGTTACATTTATTGTAGTTTTATAGCAGCTTCATTCCTATTTTGACCAGTAAATTTTTTGTCATCCTTTGTAGCAGTGGATTTTGTAGTCAGACTAATGCAGCTGCAGCTCAGGTGAACTCTGCTGTGTGCAACCAAGAGGAGCATTTGAAAAAGGGAAGAGGGGAAGAGAGGCCTGTCTGACCCATAACTCTTACTCACCTCATGCCTGGGGAGACATTTGTTTCAAATCACTTTGCCTTGGCTATTTTGCTTTTCTGAAAGTAGTGCCGATGTCAAGCACTGAGGCGTAAAAGCCCTTGGGAGCAGGACTCTTCTATCTCTTCATTCTCTTTTACTCTTCTCCCATGTTTAAATTCTAATTCCAGGAACCGTGGATATTGTCTAAAAGACCACCAGAGGGCTGGCCTGATAAAGGAATTACAGAGCTTGTTAACTACAAGGCTCATTGCAGGAAGGATCTTGGTTTAGCCCTGAATGGTGTTTCCTTTCAGACACAAAGTAAAGAGGAGGTACCGTATGCAATAAGAAATAAATCAAGGGTATAAAATTCTCTTTCCCAACTTTCTACTTCAAAAATATTTCAGATAAGGAGACTTCAATACTAAAAGCAGCAAGATGATGTTGAACAGGGAAAATATTAAGTGGAGAAGAGAGTAAAGACAAATGAGAAAAGTATTTTAAAGAAGTATGTAAGAATAGAATTCTTATCCCTGTAAGATAATGAGGTAATGTTTTATGAATTTGGCAGTTCTAAGGAAGAAGATCCAAATTTTAAGTGATACCTCTTGTCCGCTTTGCTGAATGTTTGTGCAGAGAAATAGGCTGCCAGGTTAGGGCTGGTCAACATCAGGCATGGGATCAAGGAACACTAGGTGAGACCTATTTTAAGCCATTGGTTTGAGCTGAGGAGTGCTGGACAAAAGGGAGAGGAAGTGGAAAGGATTCCCACTGAACCAGGCATGACCTGTACAGCTTCTCAGAAAACTGGACTGAGAGCTGTGAAACTGACTTCACTGTATCCTATAATTACCTATATCATTTTTCATTTAGAATGTATAGCATGGAAAGGTTACAGTCTCTATCATAAAACTTTTTGCTTCAAGTTAGAATTGTTGGAAGAACAGGAACTCACAAATTGCTTATTTAGAGTTCTGGAGGGATGTGAAGGCAAAATAATTATTGATGGAACTGATAATCAACTAATGGACTCCATGACCTACGTGGAAATCTTAACATTATACCACAGGTGAGACATGGTTGAGATATAACTATTTATTCTTTTTTGACTAACATGGGACATCCAATTTTTGGGAGAAATTATAACCTCAGAGTCCACAGGCTGCTAGTGGAATTTTGGCAATTACATGGAAAAAGCTTCAGAACATGGACACCACAAGTATGACATTAGGTTTTATATGCTGTGTTTAATTGAACAGTCGTAGCTAGAATAGCTACATATGGTGTTTTCAAGTTCCACCTGAGGGCAAAAATATTTTAAAATAGGTCCAACTAAGTTTGAAGCCTGTAGGGAATAAAGTGATGTATACATAGGTTATGTATTATGTATTCAAATCAATCTGCTGTGTTGTGTCATGTAGAGCCTACTTCTTACTTGAGAAGAGGGCAGGAAACTCAAGATTAGGTCCTGTATAATTAGGATTGTCTTCATGCTGGTAAACTGATTCATGTTGAAATGCTCTAGTATAAAGTAAAATCTAGGACACAAATTCAATGGTCACCTGAAGTCTTTTTTGCACATTCCCTGAATGCAATTCATACAAACATTTTTGTGAATGGATAATGTTAATGTCACTTACAATTAATTTATCTGACATTTTGCAAAGGAAGACTTTGTTTCTTTCCTAGCCTTTTAGGAGCTTTAACACTGGTATTATTTCCTGTGTGTATCTACCCACAGACCATGCATAAAGATAATGCTAATATTTAAACCAAAATAGATCAGGTCTTTCCAAGAAAGAGATGATTAAAAGAAAATACCTAAAGATTCATTCAAATGCTTGGCTGCTTTTCCTTTGAGAACTGTATTAGGGGAATGGCAAATTCACCATTTTTTATCATAAATTCTAATTTTGATACAGCTTTTTGATGTAACTATATTCTTAAAAATGAGAATACAAGACCCAAATTGGTTATGCCACAGGTCTTCAGAACACAATTCATACATATTTGGTTGTAACATTTGTCTTGTTTTAAGCAGCTAATGCTCTACAAATCTGGACATCTGACAGTTGTGAATTACACGGTAATTTCTCAACTGCAGTTGCAAGTCTGATATACTGTGGATGGAGTATATTGGATCTACATCCAGACTAAGAAACTGAGAGGAGCCCAGTGGTGCAGTGAACTTACAGGCTGGGTTCAGAATAGAATGGAAAGGTGAAAAAAAAGGGAGACTGAAGCTTGTGAAGAGTAGGTGGAGTCTGCAGTGCTGAACTGCATAGCTCAGGAGAGTGGGTGAAGGTAAAAATCTGGGACAGAAACAAGGGCTTGGCAAATACCAAAGCTGACTCTGCAGATCTTCAGATCAGCCAAATACACCTCATACAAACAACTTTTAAGAATCACATTAAAGTACAGATTTGCAAATTACTTTAATGTTGTTCTAGTGTAAGTAACATGAAGTTTAAATGAAGAACAGGCAGAAGCTCTACTACCACTTCAACTGTCTTCTGGTCACTGAGCTCCCTCAAAATCGTCACTATTCTGTTTGCATGTAACTTGCTAGTTAGTGACTTTTGTTGGCCTCTTACGCCTGTTGGGTCACAGCCACTGTGACTGCACTTGGTCAAGGTGTCTGTTCACCATCTCTAGGAACATTAGTTCAGTCTATAAATCTCTTTAGGTATTCTTGTTGCTGAATATGCCATTTTTCCTATAGGAAATTAAGGATATTTAACTTAGAGTAATAGCCTTCCTAATTTTTCTTAACAGTGCTCATGAATGTAGTCTCCAGTGCTTCACACTAACCTAAGTATAGTAATAATTCATGTGTTGTGGCAGTTGCCAGGTGCTGGGCAGGTCTTTAGTCAGCCACAAAACCAGAGCACAGAGCAAGCACAAGAAATCTTTTGCCCTTTATATTTTACCTTAATGAAGAACTGAGCTCACAGAGACTGCACACAATTTTTGTCCTCCCATTCATCAGTTTCAAACCGTTACAATTTCCCTTGCAAAGATCCATTCCCAAGATTATTTGTCTCAGTTCCTTCTGTTAATGTAAGGATTTATGACAGCCTGTTTTAGGATCATTGTGCATTCACATTCTGCTGCTCTTTAGGTCCCCATCTTGTTTTGTGGGACACTGCAGTCAAATCTGGATCCACTTGGAAAATACTCTGATCTTGAACTGTGGGAGGTGCTGGAACTATGTGACTTAAAGGATTTTGTCCAGTCACTGCCAAAGAAGCTCCTCCATGAGATTTCAGAAGGTGGTGAAAATCTCAGGTACATAGCCAAGTGCTAATGCTGTTATTTTCCAGTACTGTAAAACCATGGTATCCTTCCAGAGAATTTATTTCAGAAGGTATCAGGATAGAAATGACACATCTGTCAATCTTAGTAGAACTATTCTGGTAGTGCAAGTTTCTTTGAGGTGACCAACTGGTCACGGTGGTATAAATTCTGATGGCCTGTTCTGTATGGGAAGCCAAGGGAGTAGACTATTTTCAGCTCAAGTATATAAGTAAGTGTAAAGAAGGGGGGGCGTGGTGTTGCAGTTCATGCAGCACCTCATTAGATTTGGGTAGAAAAGTGCTCATTTATTTAAATTTAAAAAAAAATAAACCAGACACCCCCCCCCCCCGCAAAAAAAAAAAAAAAAAAAAAAAAAAAAAAAAAAAAAAAAAAAAAACCACCAAAAAACCCCCCAAAAAACAACAACAACAAAAAAACCCAACAAATTTGAAACCCACCAAAGTGCAGAGAGCTTATTCTTTTGTTCTGTTTGCTTAGGCAAAACAACTCAGTTCGAACTTTAAAACATTAACCCATAGTTATGCAAGGATGATACTTGAAATAAAAAAACTCTCAACTGAGGAGACATACTGAAGCTTTCAGCAGCAAAGGGACAGGTCTTTAATAGTGTACTGAGTATCAACATGAATTTTTCTGACAGATCATTTTCGTGAGGACATTTCTAGAAGGTGCATATACAACTAACACATAGAAGTATCCAAACTTTTACACTGAACATTATTAAAAAGTGGTTCAGCATTCATTCTGGCTCATTCCAAGTGCCCACTCTAAAGTGAATATAGAAACTGAAGACTGAGTTTAAGATTCAAAGTTCAGCCATGGGTGTTGAAGAATTTTACCTTAACTGCTATTAATATGCTGAGCAAGAAAGAAAATTCCAAAGCAGGATGAACATATTTCAGTAGTCTTTTCAGAAGCATAAGGTGTTTTTAGGAAAGAAATACAGACATGCATGCTCCACGGTAATCTCAGCTTTATCCTGTGCTCCCTTTTGTCCATGTGTCTGACTTGCCCATCTCAAATGTATTTTTAACAGTGTTGGGCAGACACAGCTGGTCTGTCTGCCCCATGCTTTCCTATGAAAGACAAAAATCCTGGTCCTAGATGAGGCAACAGCTTCTGTTGACATGGAAACAGATAACTTTGTGCAGTTGACCATCAAAAGAGAGCTTCAAATCTGCAGTGTTAACTGTAGCCCACAGGTCACACAGTCATGGATTCGGAGAGGTAAGTTTTGATAAGCCATTTGAAAAATAAATTACTTCCTTGAAATGTGTTCCCATAATCCAAAGATATCTGTACCAGGACTGGAAAATGTGGCTGAAGAGCTGATTTTTCTTTCTGCTCTTGTATTGTACTGAATGCTTGTATGAATGCAGGAAGGATTCTAGAATATGATACACCACAGGATTTGTTACAATGAAAAGTTGCGTTTTCTGAAATGGTTGCAGAGGCTGGGATAAGAAGATAAAGAAAACTAGAGAGTGAATTCTGAAGGAACACTCAAGGGATCTCTGGCATTCCATATATATAGGTGCAATATTTTATATTCCATATAAAACAACTGATTTACTCAAGAGCTCCTTGCAACATTGCTGTTTACTACAGCTACAGTCTATATATTGATCAAGTTTCTTAAAATTAAGATTTTATACAAATCACTTTTTTTTTATCATTTTGGCACTGGGACAACAGAAGCAGGGATTTTCATGGCATATGTTAAAACTGTTGCATTAGTAAGGACTGATGAAAAAATAAATCTTGCTGTTGACATGCTGGTCTTAATTACTTCAACAAAGTTGCTCTGACATTATGCTCATTTAGTTAATTCTGATTACACATTCAGGAAAAAAACAAAACTGCTTATTGTGTGGATACAGAGACAGACGTCACTTGGGGCTGATTTTTAGGATAAGCACATTCCCATGTATACTCATGTAGCTCTTGGGGCAATAAATCTGCCTCATTAAGTCAGTTTTCCTTTTGTGATTTCTGAAAAACTGAAAACCCCATCTTACATATCCAATTGAGTGTTACAAAATCCCATTGTGAAAGAATCCCAAAAAATGCAGTCAGGTGGAGCTGCCTCTTTGCTACTAAATATTAATGTAAACCTTCATACTAATTACAGAAGCAGGACAGGTTATGTACACTTACTTGTAGCATCAGCTAAATGTATCTGCTTCTGCAGGCCACATAGTCATTTCCATTTTTATTGCAGTTCCTGAAGCCTTTGAAATTTAATACCTACACAACCAATGTAATCACTTTTCTCTTAAAATGAGATCCCCATCAACTGCTTAAAAAACCCAACAGACTGAATAAAGTTCCTGGGTACCTCCCTGTTATATTAGTTTGACAGCTGGTGTATCAAGTACAATTTTAATTCCTTGCCCAAGACAAAGTTCTGAGCACACAGGCTAAGGGAAGTTGGCCTGCAGTACCTCAGGAACCAATCCCTTTTGCAAGGTCCAGAGAAAGCACTCTGAGGAGAGGCATCAGTGCATGGTAATTTTTACTTTATTTACTTTTATTTTTCTGTGCTTACTGCCAGGCCAACATAACCTTTCACTTTCACCTGCCTCCAGACTGGAGCTGAGAGAGCTGCAGACCGAACAATGGCAAAGCCTGAGAGAAAACGCTGGACTAGTGTCAGCAAAGCCATTCCTTCTTTCAGCAAGCTGTACCTCTCACATTTGACTATAACTTCAGAATAGGGGTGCAGTGGAGACAGAAGCAGCAGGAAATGCTCCTGCTGTGTTTCCATACAGCCACAGCTTACCAAAGCAAACCCGCTAACAGGCATAGGGTGGGCAGGGAAAGGCACTTCTCCCTTGAGCACATCAGCCAGGGTCTGCAGCCTCTCCTCTCCTCACACACCTGATGTTGGGGACTCCCTCTAGGAAACCAAGGAGAGCCACTTGGCTGAGTTCAGGACTGCCTCAGCCCACCAAACACCAGGGCACCAGCAAGCACAAAGCCATGCGGTAGCTTTGCAGCTCGGCACACACCTTGCCTCCCCCGATCTTCCCCTTCAAACAGGAATTCCCTGAGCTTCCTTGGTATTTGGAGATTGGGCTCCAGTCTTGTCCTGTGGCACCACTCATAGGAAGAGTGAGACAGGCAGGGGACCAGAGCAGACCTGAAGAATGAGCCTCATAAGGGGCCAGGACTCCATTCCTTTTCACAGGAAGGAGCATGGAGCAGGGCTTATGCTCTGCTCCCACTTCATTCCCCACTGTGCTTAAAAATCGCACATGCACCACCCTCTCCAGAGCTGCTTCCCTCAGCCCTGTTTGTTGCCCTTGCTCCACACTTTCCCAGCAGTATCACAGGAGAAACTGGAAAGGAGTTGAGCAGGAAGTCCCCCTTTCCCTCGCAGGAAGAGACACATTTCTGCATTTTGAAACATTTATGAAACACTGTTCATAAATGTTCAGGCTCTGCAGACTTTGTAACAGAACAACACCATGTAGAAACTCTCTCACAGCTGACACAACCTCATCTTCTACGCTTCAAAGGAATTTGAGGAAGACAGAGAATTTCCTTGAGAACGTGAAAGAAGACAGATCCAAGGGGTAGAAATTGCTTTTATTAAAAAAATCTAAAATGTTATTTATAAAATGCATTTCATCATCTGCACTGGGTATCAATTAGGGAACACATTGTTGAGGCCTCTTGATGCTTTCAGAATTTCAACTTGCCAAAAAAGCCTTAGCTAGAGAAATTTCTTACACACCTACCACCACACGAAATCGTAAGGATTACAGAAAGATTTCAGCCTTTAAGTATCAATTTTTTTACAGAGAGACTTTTGGTAAGCAGCCCATGTGCATACCTGGAAATATCCATTTAGTGCAGTGGACTCGTCTTTAAAATTCAATTGTTCGTGCCAAAATACAGTTATTAAAAGATACAAAATAAATAATTCAGAAAATTTAATAAATAAGGATGCATTGTGATATCCAGTGTACAGTAACTTCTCTACTAAAAAATCCAACCTGTATAGAAATCTGAATAAATACCCTTTTGTGAATTTAGTTTTTACAAGTAAACAACCTGCCCTTCCCTTCCAGTTCCCAGATTAACATTGAAGGAGATTTAACTCCCCCAGGGTGAAGGAGGATGTGAAAGAAAAAAGTACTTAATTTACTTGCTTTGAGAGTTTAAACAGCTCCTACCTAACTTGTCCCAAAGCTGCAAAAGCTTTTAATCGTTGAACTTCACTGTGATGTGGTTCTGTTTCTATATAGGTCTGCTTGTTTTACACAGTGCATTAAAGAACTGAAGACCAAAGTCCTACTGTAACTCCAGTGGATTTTGAGATGAACTTACAGCAGGGCAGAAGGAACGGCCACAATGACTAAAGACATTTGTTGAATACAGATGTTGAACACACACATTTATATCTGCAAAGCAAAGGCCGCCAACAGCAACTGAGAACTCTACTGCATATTGGCATTCATATCACTGAAGAGGCACTTCTTTCACTGCAGGAATTTTACTTATTAGAAGTTCCATACAGACTTAGTTGGGGTCACTTTCAAACAGGCACAAAGGAAAAAAAAGAATCCTCAAATAAAAAAATCACTTTGGTTTTCAACTCAGGAAAATTCAACAGATGCCAGCAGTACTTTGGGAATCCTCTGTCAAGTTAAACAATGCTAATGGAATGGCTGTGTGCAACTATGATTCAGTTTAAGAGGTTTTTAATTGGATTACTTCAAAGATGCATTTAGACAATAGCTATGCAAACAGCTGAATCAGCACAACTGATTTATGGCAGTGCCATAAATCAGGCCTACTGCCAGGAGAGTAGTAAGACTATTTTAATACAGTCATAGGTTAAAACAATAAATCTAAGCCCCACACTTTATCTTGGCAAGATAAATACAAAATTATTCTGGAGAAGACAAAAAAATCCTTAAAACCACCTGTTATTAGAGCTTACCTGATGAAGACTGGGCTGATGGATGTTAAAACCAGTCTAAGCTGAATGACATGGGGGTTTTTTGTACGAAGTTCCAAGCAGATAATAAAATTCAGCTGGTGCTTGATTATTGATTAATCCCTCCATAGAGAGAACTGTCATCAATTTTTTTTTTTCAGATCAGTAACTTTGTTCTCCTCACACATTTCCAAGATACCTGGACGGCGACCTGTCTGCCTAAAAGAGAGTCCCAAGAAGTGCCACCTCAAACCCGGAGTTACACACAACACTGCTTCTTTCCCCATAGGACAGCTACAACCTCAGTTCAGTTTAGAGTGGGGATATGACAAAACTTAAACCACATAAGAGCTAAAAAACACAAAGTAGTTAGGTCAATTTTCGTTTACAAGGGCTACAAGAACTACATTTCATCCAGGCCATCCCTTCTGTGCCACACTTTCTCCCTGAGGACAGTATGGCTTGGGGTACTTCGGGGAGAAGATGTCACACACTTGTAAATGCAGAACAATGAAATTCATGTTGGTCAAATTCAAGGGAAGACAGGCAGGTGTGGCTTCAAAATACATAAAATCACCATAGTTTTAAAATAAGGCAGGGGCAGGTATGAGTATTTGGCAATATACCCCCATTCTCTGTGGAGAACATCAGTGGTAAAACAGCAGCACCTGTGTTTAACCATCACAGCCAGGTCAGGAATGAAGCCCTTGGAGACCAAGAAGCTGCATTGGCAAGAGCTACATTTTCAATAAGGTTTCCCAATCATAGGACTGTTTGCCATGGAGCCTCAGCAATACCATTATGCTGTTATGAACAACAGAAGAATCAAGTGAATGCCTCAGTCTCATTCAAGCTGCAAGATGCCTTTAGGAAAGGTGCTTAAATGCTCAGATGGCTCAATCTAATAAATAAGTGTAAGCTGAACAGTGCCAGTTCTCTGTGCGTTAACGCTGCTTCACAGTCCTTCCAAGTAAATACATTGGACCCAGGAATACCCCAGTATCACATTATCTCAAACCTTTGGTCACACTCCCTTCATATTTTAAATACACACCACTCCAGGATTTGCTAATAAAATTTAGCAAGAAAATGTGGGTGTGTCATCACTGGCATTTTCATCCAATACCCCCTCTCCAAGTAAACACAGCACACTTCAGAACTTGTTTGTACCTTTAAAGTAACATTAAGCTTTAGCACACGTAGGTGTCCAGTAACACCCAACTGCAGCAGGTGAAAATTGAATAGAATGCAGCTAAGATTAGGTTCCATTGCCAGTCAGATAAGTATGGACCTTTTGGACAGCTGGAATGCTATTGAGAAGAGTTTCTTTTCAGTTAAAATTAGTCTTCTGTAAATGCTTGTTAGGGATTTCTATTGCACTGACTTGGAGAGGCCAGGACCCTGCAAGAATTCCTGCTTGGATGGCTACGCCCGTCACAACTGCCAGGTCAGGATCTACTGAGGTGTTGGGTTCCTTTCCAAAGAAGTCCCGAATAACTTCACGTATTTTGGGAATCCGTGTGGAGCCTCCGACTAACACAATTTCATCCACTTCTTCTTTGTACAGGTGCCCTTCCTGCAACACTTGTTCAATGGGCACAAGAATCTTCTCAAAAAGGTCCTCATTTAGTGTGTCAAACAGCTTCCGAGAGATTTCTGTTTCAAACACAACTTGGACAAAGTTGTCCTCTACTTTGGAAGTAAGATCTCTAAGATTTTTCAGGCCTTTTGCATTTTGTGAGGCCTCTTGTGCACTGTTTGTTTTTACCTGGCTTTTGGCAAGTTCTGTTGTAAGCTTGTTTGCTGGTAGAGTCAACAGCACCCTCAGTGTAGCTGCCTCATGGACAGTCAGGTTTAATTTCACAGCTTCCACGGCCTGCCTGAGGCGGTGAATCTCCTCTTTTTGTGTTGGCAGAGAACCATACGTTTGACGGAGCTGATTATATAAATACACCATCAACCTCTGATTGAAATCCTGTCCTCCAAGTTTGTTGTTACCTGAAAGACCAGAACAGAAGGCATCAGACAGAGCACCTTCAAAGCCCCAGAAAGCAGCACACTGCTTCTCTCTCACTGGGAGATGGTGCTCAAGGGCCAGAACAATCACAGAAGGACCACAAGCACATAAGCTCACAGAGCTGTGACAATAGACAAAATTGCTGTCCACTGCACACATGATGGATACTAATTTCCACTGTTTTCTTTTGACTGAAAACAGTAACTCACCTAGTGGACCTCTAACTAAATCAGAGTGAAGCTGCAGAATCTTTCCTGCTGTTCCACTCCAAGTGCACTGAGCAGCAGCAGCAGCTCACATCAGAACTTGCTTAGTGAAGGCAACACAGGCAGCTGGCACTGCACTTCAGAGCTGTGTGCATGCAGGCAAGCTGAAGCACAGCTGTCCCTTCACTACAGTCTGACCAAACACTGCTGCCAGAGCTCTGTGCCCAGGGATGAATCATTCATACACCAAGCACAAAACTTCTGGGTTAACAGCCTGCGCATTCCCAAACCCTGCTCAACAGAACTGTCACCAAGCACAAGGCAAGGACACACCAAAGTACTGGTCAGCGATCTGCCAGTTTGGACAAAGGTGACAGAAAGATTTTAAACAACCCCAGCCCCCTAAAAGTCCAGTCAAAGTAACTGTAACATGCACCAGCACTTTATTAGTGGACACAACAGTTAAAGTTAAAATGAAACCACAACTTATCCCTCTGGGTCAGCCAAAACCTATGACTCTGTGGTCTTAACTGCTGAAACCAGCCACAAGGTTAAGAAACCTTGTTTCTTAATTGCTGAAACAAACCACATTTTGCGTGAAAATCAGCTGAGAATGCATTGGGAAAACACTCTGTGACATGGCTGGTATGTTTTAAAATGTCCCTCCAACGGTGACTCCAGGTGCACCTTGCCTCCCACTCCTTGAGAAACAGAAGCGTTTTTCTCACCTGCCATGGCTCGTGTGATGAACATCCCTCCCAACTTGTTCAACAGAGACACGTCCAAAGTTCCTCCACCCAAATCCACCACCAGAACATTAAACACATCAGCTTTGTGGAGCCCATAAGCCATGGCAGCAGCTGTGGGCTCATTGATTACTCGCAAAACGATGAGCCCTAGGAAGAGCAGAGACAACAAGCAACACTCAGTACACCTCAGAAAAACTGCAGTTCTTACATCAGAATGACATTTTCCATTACTTGTCGGGGTTTTTTTAACTACACTCACCTTAAGTCAAGTGTTAGATCTAAAGGAAGTAATTTCCTAAGCAGTAATATCCAATGAACTCGCTTCCTTAATTAAAATAGTACTGCTTCAGCATCAGGGTGAAATCATGAACCATAATGTGCCCAAACACACTGCTTCCAGAGAAACCTTGCTAAGGAGATTTATTTCATGCATTCTATTTCTGTTTAAATGATTGTCCAAGGGTGTTCTATATAGTCTCCCTATATGCAGATTATAAAAAAACTATTTACCTTGAAGTAAAACTTACTTCCAGCCATCTATGTCTGCATTAGCCAGCCACACCTGTCGGTACTCAGAAGTTCTCAGCTGCTCCTCACAATAAATCCATTCTAAGCTTCTCTGTTACTGATTCACTGTTTCTATATCCTCCACACAGACCTTACTGTTAGTGAAATAGACCTCAAGGTCTTCAAGAAAAACTCCAGAACAGAGAGACATCACCTGCAAGGTTAGCTGCCTTAATGGTAGAATTCCGCTGCCTTTCATCAAACTCTGCTGGCACGGAGATGACTGCCTTGGAAATGGACATGCCAAGGTTGGCTTCTGCCATTTTCTTCAGTTTCAGCAGCAGCTTAGAGCCAATGCGCTCTGGAGTGATGTGAAAGGTTTCATTAGTTGTCACAGAAAATTCAGCTAATCCATTGTTGTTGACAACCTAGAAGGATAAAGCAACACAACCCCCAAGTGAGAAATAATCTTATGCTCCCCCACCCCGTTGCCATCAAATGTTTTATTTGCACGTAGTCTCTTTATTCTGGAAAAGTTTAAATGTGCTTTTGCCATTTCTGGATCACTTTTGTTCCTTGATTAGGAGGATTATGCAAAACATTCCACTTAAGGGGTCACCGTATATTCAAACAAATGACACCCACCGTGCTCCAGTAAAACACATTAAAAAAGTTAAGACCTAGAAACTGTGCAATCAACTTCCAACATCATATTCAGAGACAGAAGGGATGCTTTTTCAGTCATTAGGTTACCTTTCAGGTTTCTGAAAGGAAACAAACAGCTTGGTATTGAAACAGCTTCTCTTAACAATATTAATAAAAATAAAACTACGTCAAAGACCACTTGCAGTATATGATTTTTTTTTTCAATTTTTTCAAGCAATTCTGCACCATGCTTATATAATTCAGGTTAGTTTTTTTTGAAGCAACTTTCAAGTTCTGCTGCTGGGCAAGTAAGTAGTGAAGTGCTGACAATAAAAACACACTGGGACAAAAAACACACTGGCTTTAAAACTTTTCCGGGTTTTGGTTTTTTGGAGGGAGAAGTCTGTTGATTTTTGTTTGTTTGTGTTTTCATTTTACTGTTTCAAGGAGAAGTAAAGTTTCAGCAAAGCACAATTTCAAATTTAAATTTATCCTTTCAGAGAAGTGACTGGAAGGTTACCCAGAAACACATTTCTGAGTAGGAAAACACAGAGTACTCTGAAAAATCATTATCAGTTCTCATGCAGAGGTACACAACTTCCACAACCATTCCCTTCCTCTCTCTGAATGCCTCTTAGGGTTTTCAGGCACATCAGACTGAGCCAAATGACTCGAGGTCTGACAAAATGATGAACCACATTTCAAGTGTCATAGAATCAGGTTGGAGGGACCTTATAGCTCATCTCCTTCCAACCCCCTGCCAGTGGCAGAGACACCTTGAACTACCAGGTTGCTCAAAGCCCCATCCAACCTGGCCTTGAACACTTCCAGGGATGGGGCAGCCACAACTTCTCTGGGAAACCTGTGCCAGGGCCTCAGCATCCTCACAGAAAAGAACATTTTTCCTAATCTCTAATCTCTAATCTACTCTCTGTCAGTTTGAAGCTGTTCCCCCTTGTATTGCCACTCCAGGCCCTTGTAAATAGTCTCTCACCATCTTTCCTGTGGGCTCCCTTCAGGTACTGGAAGGCCACAAATAGCTCAACCCAGAGCCATCTCTGTTCCAGGCTGAACAATCCCAGTTCTCTCAGCCTTTCCTCACGGCAGAGCTGCTCCAGCCCTCTGATCACCTCGGTGCCTCCTCTGGCCTGGCTCCAGCAGCTCCCTGTCCTTGCTGTGCTGGGAGCCCAGAGCTGGATGCAGCCCTGCAGGTGGGGTCTCAGCAGAGCGGGGCAGAGGGGCAGAATCCCCTCCCTGCCCTGCTACCCACGGGCTTTGGATGCAGCCCAGCACACGGGGGGTTCTGGGCTCCCAGCACACATGGCCAGGGCATGTCCACCCACCAGCACTGCCAGGGCTGCTCTGGATCTGTTCATGCCCAGCCTGGATTGCATCCTGCACCTTACTGCTTAGAGGGAATCGAAGGTGGTGGCAGCTTACCTTAAAGGGATACCTGCTGCTTTCACTTTGCAGTTCTTCCGAAGTGAAGACCTTCCCAATGAATCTCTTGGCATCGTATATGGTGTTCTGAGGATTGGCATCGGCCAGCTCCAGGCCCTCATAGCCCACATGCACGCCCGTGTCTGTGAAGGAGACGACGCTGGGGATGCTGCTGTGCCCGTTCTCATCCACGATGACCTGCACGTCCCCGCTCCCGGGCAGGAAGACGCCCACAGAGCAGTAGGTGGTGCCGAGGTCGATCCCGATCACCCTGGGGGTGGGCATGGGCAGGTACTGCTGTGCCAGGTAGCTGGCTAAGAGCAGGGCCAGCACGGCAGAGCCTGAAACATGGAGTTGGGAACAGCAGGGTTAGGAGATCAACTCTGCAAACCTTCAAGTCAACGCGAATGACACCATGTGACACACTGCACCTCCTGCAGCTTTATTTCACGCTCTGGAGCCTGTTTAGCTCCCTAATTAGTTTTTAATTTCCTTCTCAACAGAGAGTGGCTATAAGTCAAGAATTTTAGGCATTAAATATTAAACTGATTAAGGAAAAAAAAGCCCAAGAGACAGCCAAGCCAAAAATATCACCACGCTGTAATAATTCTATTTCTCTCTGCATGTTACAGCAATAACACAGGCTAATTAGTATTTCTGGAGGAGCTGCCCATGAATGACCCTAAATGGACATGGATTTAATGGGGCTGCCCAAAATCACAGTGAAACGTCAAACTCCCAATTCTAACACCTCCAGCTTCACCAGAAGTCTAAAAATAATGGGAGAGAAACCCATATTAACTCATTGTTTCAGCCATCGCTCCCAAAACAGCATCTTCCCACACTTCTGAATATTTTCTGTATCTTGAAACCTAAGGGAAGACCAGCTTATGTGCAGAAAAGTTTGACTGATTTTCTTTTAATTTTACTTATAATCAACGGATACAGGAAACCCAAAAGTCTAGCATCAAGTAATGCCTCAGAGGATTACCAAAAAAAAAAAATCACCAACCATCAAAAATCTCAACAAGAAATGTATATAAGTTAAATTTCAAAGAGTGGGTGACCTATTTTTTTCCCCTGCAGGGAAGAGTGGTCATAGTAGTGCTTCAAGCAGACTGGTCAGAAAGTCCTGACTTGCTCTGGGCTGCAAATCTTCCCAGATATTTCTGAGCATTGTGCCAATGAGCACTTTGGCTTTCTCAGAACCCCACAGTGGGTCAATCTGGAAGAGACCACAGTGGGTCATATGGTCCAACCTCCCTGCTCAAGCAGGATGTCTGGGTTATCTGTTCCAGTGATTGGTCACTGCACACTGAAGAAGTTCTTCCTCATGTTTAGGTGGAACTTCCTGTGCAACAATTCCTGCCCCTTGCCTCTTGTTCCACTGCTGGGCACCACTGAGCAGAGCCTGGTCCATGCTCTGATCCCTCCTGCAGGCACTGACAGACATTGAGGAGGTCCCTTCTCAGTTATCTCTTCTCAAGGCTGAAGAGCCCCAGCCCTCTTAGCCTTTGCTTCTAAAAGATCCACTCCCCTCATCATCTTTGTTGCCCTCCGCCGAACCCGATCCAGGAGTTCCATGTCTCTCCTGTACAGAGGAGCCCAGAAATGGACACAGCGGAACACACCGAGGGAAGCTCCTGCCACCCTGGAGACCCAGTCCGGGGCGACACCGGGGCAGAAAGACGCGAGAGCGGAAGCAAAACCCCCAAATCCGCCACAATCCCCCAGCCCAGCCGCGCCACCGCCTCACCCAACACAGCCATCTGCCCCGCCATGTCTGCCCGTGGCTCCGACTGCTGACGAGTCTTTCCGGATCTCGCGGGGCACGCCGGGAATAGTAGTACGGGTATCCCGCCCGCCCCGCTCACATCAGCTGCTGCTGGGTGCGAGAAAACCACAACTCCCTGTGCGCATCGCGGCGCGGCCGGTTCCGGCAGGTAGCAGCCAATGGACAGGGAGGCGCGTTACCCGTTAGGCGGGGAGGCGGTGCGTGCCCTCTCAGGAGCGCATGGGCGGGCCCAGGGACGGTGGTCGCGATGGCTGCTGGGATCGGTAGTCCTGGGCCCCGGCGCCATGGTGCTCTGCGGGCTCCCGCCGGCGTGAGGCGTCAGAGACCGCGGCTGTGGCAGTGCATTCCTTTATCCCCCTCGGTTTTCAGCTAGAAAGTACCGAGTTCCCTCCACTGCGAGGGTTTCGAGAGAGCCTGGCCGCGGTTAGGTTTTACACGGACAAGAGTCATGTTCTTGAAGGTGACATTGTTTATTCTGCGCAGGGTGCCAGGTTGAAGCTTTCCACAAATCAAGCACACCGATTCTCAAAACTTTACAATAAAAATATGCATTTCAGCAAACAAACCACAGTTCACTGGCTACAAGTTACCTAGTTCACTTATTAATGGTGAGCCGAGATTTCCTTCTTGCCCTCCTGGCGTTTGGACAAATAAGGAGAATGCGGGTGAAACCTGCGCATCCTGGAGGGGCAGAATTGGTAACCACTCTTAGGAAATGCAGTGTGAAGTATTATGTGGGTTTGCTTCTCATCAGCTGTTCCTCTCCTCTGCTCTGCTCCACTGATAAGGAGCAACGGATTTTCAGGTTCTTGCAGAGCAGGTTTCTGTTTCACGCAGAAGTTTATGTTAGAAGCTTTTTAAGTAGAAAATATTCATAAATGAGTAGCTGGTAGCAAATAGCATAGTGGAAGAAAAGTTAGACTAAGTCCTACTATGTCCCTAGAGTTACCATCTTCAGCATCTCTCTTTCTCCTAAGTGATGGAAGGACACATAACCCAAAAGTAATTCCCAGGAGCTCACTTCTTAAAAGCTTCTTCTATATGCAAAGGAAGTGGCACCGCTTTAACTTAATAGTAAAAAATGTATTCATCCTCCACTTATGGTTAATGCTTCATTCTCAGCATGAGAAGGTGGAAACGCTTTGGAAAGGGAAGAGAAGGTTAAACCATTCAGCCTCCTTAATGACTCATCTTCTGACTGTAATTAGAAAACAGTAACTTCTTAATTTCTTTTGGAAACTTTCATCATGTTTCTTGAAGTGGGACCATCATAATTGTGCTCATTCTTAAGTGGGGGGAAACTTGTAATCATTATTTACAGTATTTCTTCATCTGTGAAACTCATGAGCAGGCACTTTGTGTTTTATGCCACTGTCAGTGGATGATGAGCAGAAAAAAAGGTTTAGCACAAACAGGATGTAGATCAAACCGGACTTTGCTCATGATTTTGATATTTAATAGAAGCTATTTTTTAATACAATAGGGGGCATCTAAAATATGATGCTGCAAGGTGCAGAGATGTAGGAATGTGTTTTTAAAAAATACTGATACAAGCCCCTCATTTCAAAGATTTCTTCTTTTTCTGGAGCAGAGGCCAGGCTTTGGTTTTTGTCCCCAAGGTTAAACCTCTAAAAGCCTTTGGGATCACTTGTTACCATACCTGCCCAAGGACAGAACTCAAATGCCCTTTCCTGTATAATTTCCATTCTCTTTCTCCTTAGCAAAGCAGCTTAATGAATTCAGTGTGTCAGTCAAGGCCTCCTCACCTGACTGACTCCCTGGAGGCCTGGCTGTTCCCTGCCGGATTACACAGCACAGGCCACCTGCCTGGGAGTCAAGTCAAGGGGAGCACCTCAGCAGGCTTTCTGCCCTGCAGCAAAGCTCTGCCATGCCAGAAGCTTCTGCAGAAGCCACTGACTCCCCTGTAGCTGGTTTGGGCTGCCTCAGAGTTTGGCTCAGTACACCACACGTATTCTGTAGTCGCTTGAAGGTAGCACATGGTCTTCAGCAGGTGTGCTGAGAAGAAGTCCGGAAGTGCCTAATTCTTTCCCTCCACATCTTCTCCATGACCTATTAGGATTGCTCTGCACAGCGATGCCAGACTTGTCTTTCATCTGCATAGCAGGCAGAACTAACCCTAGTGATCTTGCCCTTGCGTTTTTGGGCATTACCACTCTGTCTTTTGTATCACCTTTTTTTACCCACTCTCATTTGTGAGAGGGAGGCCTGTTTCCATTTTCCTCCATTATCTGAGGGAGTGCTACACTCAGGAATGGGTTGTTCAGGAACAGAAGGGAACATTCAGTGTTCTTGGAGAAAACAGCTTGAGTTTGCACAGAATAATTCAATATTCATTGGGCAATAGAGGGAGAGGCTTATTTGACTTGGAGAGAAAGCTGTGGGTATCCCCTGCCCCACAGAGTGCCTCATGGGGAAAGCATAAATGTGGTTAGGGCAGACGCTGGAAGGCTGGTCTTTGTTTTCCTGGAATGCTGTGCTTTTCCCACTTCCCTGTAACAGCAGGCAAGGCTCATACTCCGTGGTGAGCACCCTCATCTGAGGGTGGGCAGTGCAAGTTCAGACCTGCACAGCTGCTTTGCAGAAGCTGTGACAAAGCTTCTCTGGATGCCCCTGAGTGAGGGGCTGTGAGGTGCTGTGGTGCCAGGGGCTGCTAGTCCTGAGCTGCTTGCCTTGGGTACCTGGGCTGGGCCGCATGGAGTGACCCTCGGCCACCACACAGCGGGACCCCAACACCCGCCTGCCTCTGGTGTGGGTGTAAAGGGGCTGTGCAGCCAACTCCCTCCAAGGGGCTGGGCAAATGCTTGTTTATCCTTCTTAGTGCATCTGTTCACTCTGGTAGTAAGCTGTTTATAACATTTCAAACGCTTTTTGGGGATTAATTTCCTTCAAGGGGCTGTTCTTTTCCCTTGGTGCTTTGATAGGTGGAGGTAAACATGTTTTTGTCTGCAAGTAGCTTGAGGGAGAGAGTTGTTCTTACAACGTAAGAGCAGAGGCTGGTTTTAAAACAAGTCTCCCATCAGATGTGAACTGGTGTCTGCAGGAAAAAATCCTGCTACACTGGGGATTATCACTCAAACCCTACACCTGTGATGTGCTAAACACAGTTCAAGCATTCGGTGTGCGTGGAATCAAATACAGCTTGTTTTCATTTGCAGGATGCTTTATATCAGCTGTATCCTTGCATTTGGAGAAAAGGGAATTGAGTTTGCAAAGCATCCTCTTTTTTACTGTTGTACAAAACCGGGTTTCATCTTTTGAGGGTTTACTCATGAGTGCTTTCTGCATTGTCTCAATCATTTTAAAGCCAGTCTAAAACTGAAACACAGGATGCTGGGATATGGTTAAAGCACAGTGTGATCCTGTCAACCCAGAATGATCAATTCGTGTTTTCCCACTATGAAGGAGGAAGGGAGAGAGGGATTGAGTTCCACTTTGTAGGTGGAGAGTAGAATCAATGTCTCTCTGAGAAGGGAGGTGATTGATGCTAGGAATTTAGGAGATGCTAGAATCTGAAACCTCATTTTCAGTTTTTAACTTAGATAACAAGTGCATTAGTGTGAGCATATTGTCAAAATTCAGAGGTTCCTGACAGTTCCTTTCTCTAATTAAAACATTGATTTTTCTCCTCCTGTATATGCTTGGAAAAGGGAAGAGTTTCACCAGCCTTCCTCTGACAGACAGTTCAATGTCAGGCAGCTGGGTAGAGGAGCATAGTCATCAATTTAGATACAAAAGTTTCCATTAAAATTCCAGCATACACCCTAAGATTTCTGGCTTCTGTTGAGTGGCTAAGTGGCCGTGGCTGGGCAGGGGTGTGCTGAATTCTCCAGTAGCCACAAACTCACTCCCCAGCTGGAGGCAGCAGTAGCGGCTCGGCGCTTCTCCCAGGATCCAAACCCCGGAGAGCTGAACCACAAGGCGTGGGAGGAGTGCAAGGAGCTCCCAGCAGATGTCTCTGCCATGCAACATTCCTTCCCCAGATTGCTTTTGGTGTCTGACAGATACCTGCAGATTCATGTAAAGCATATTAACCTTTAGCAGTAGTTATCCAAAGTCTTGTAAAGGTGTAAGTCATGAAAACAGTGCCACATTTTCATTACAGTTTCTTTAATTGCTTTAACATACCCATTTCACTGAACCCTTGTGAAATAATTTTGAGGTTAACAGTAAAATTACTATTTCTCCTTTCATGAATACAGTTGCAGTGATACCAGTATAATGTAACCCAGTAGATATCTAGGAAAAACAATCTGGAAAAGAGATTGTCACAGATTTTTTTATCTGTCCCACTTTTCTACTTGAATTTCACTTGGTGTGAATGCTGATGCAGCTTTCTGTGGTGTGAAAAATAAAAACCAGAGACATTTTGTTAAAGAGGCAAAGCAGTTTGGCACCTGCTGGTCTGGTAACTGGGAGTTTCTCTTCCTGCTTGACCATGGTGCAGTGTGGGCCAGTGTTCCAAGGCCAAAAGGCAGCTGTGAGCTTGGCTGAATTCTCCCCAGCCACAGGAGCCTGGGATAGTGGGCCTGAATCGTGGCTTGGCTTGGATTCACACTAATGCCTGGAACTCATCATCCTCCTTCTGCTCAGCTTGGGTGTCCTGTGTGGGAGCAGGGGGAGTGGTACTGCACGGGAAAGTGATCACTCATAGCAGCACCTTGCGGTATCAAGGGCTGCAGAGCTCAAGGATGGGACAGCTGGGAGTCTCATCATCTGCACCAATCATCATGGTGATGAGCATAATGAACAAGAGTTCCAGCAGCCTCCCAAGAGGCCACTTTACCTCATTCATGTTGTTGCTGTATATATGAAATCCATACAGATGTCATTCAGGCTTGTCAATTTGGTCTATTGTAAATGACAACAAAAGGATAAACACAAGAATGCACTCAAATATAGCTGCCTGAACAGTGAGCTCCCCAGGCAGAGGAGAAGTTTTGCAATATCTGTGGATAGAGAAAAGTTCTGTGGTTTTTTGTTGGTGGTTTGTTTTTTTTTTTTTGTGAAGTACTGTGGCTGCAGTATCAGAGTATCTGTTTTACATTTGTTCTTTTCTTGGTGGTATTACCTACAGTACCTCAGTGGGTTCGTACACTGGATGAGAACTTTTGGGCCTTTACTGTGAATCTTTTGACTGGCACAGAAGATCTATTTCAGCCATCACTTAGAAGCAGTGTCATGGTACTCCAGGAGCAACTGTGCTCTGCCTATTTTCCTAGAAGATCTAGCTCCCTGGCCCATATTGTTTCCAATCCAGGAAAAAATAATAGGTAAGAACATGTATTCCTCTTTGCACTGTGTGAAGCAAAGGAACGCTGAAGGTCAGTGACTCAAGAATAAAGAACAAGCCTGGAGGGCTAATACAGTTTGAAAAAAGATGTCTCAAACACTGTTCCAGAGATCTCACAACAGTATCAGCCTTCCTCCATTATTTTTAAGAATCTGTATTGAGCAATATCATCAAAGATTTGATGACAGAAGTGTCCTCATTTATAATTGCTCATTTGGCAAGGTGGTAGTAGCATTTCCTAATGATCTTTGTAGTACACATCTGTCCGCAGGAACCAGAGTTGCCATTATTGTGTAAATGCTCAGCATCCTTCAGTTTAGTGGATACATGTTTCAGATACAACTGAGAAGTGAGCAAGCTCATCCAGCATTATACAAACTCAGCTTGGTGTCATTCCTGAGTGCCATATTTAAGACCAATAGCACTTGACAGCATAGCCCACCATGCTTCTTTCATACTCCAGACCCTCTGAAACAGGGGAAGAAATGTTGAGAACACAGAAGAAGAAAACTGTGTCATCAGCCTAAGTCAAGGTCCTTAGTGTTGCCTTGTACCTTCCTAGAACCTCTGGTCAATTGGCAACCACTTCGTGTTAGTTGTTCCTTGTGCCAAGGCTTGCAACCTACCTAGAGGGCTCTTAAACCTATTTCTGACAATATTGATGGAATCATTCCGACATTACTCAGATTACTCTTACAAGACAAGCAAAGATGTCAGCCACACCATGTCTTCTTTTTTCAGCATCACTCCCCCATGCACTGTCGTGTGAGTAGCAAGTGTCTGTTTAGCCTGGAGAGAAGTTTGTTGGAAGCAGATACTGTAAAGTTAGAGCCATTCCAGAAGAAGTGTGTACAGCTAGGGAAAACGATCCATCCACAGAAGCAGAGATTAGCTTTTCTATGCAATCACAGTAAAATAAAAGTCCCATGCCAGTTTCCTCTCTCTTTCTTGAATGATTGCACTGTGTGTAGGTCTGCTGGACTGTATCAACATCTTCGTGCAGCCCATAATTCATTACCATGTTTTTGGCTTGGTCCTGCAGCTCAGATATGCAAGTGTTTGAAAAATCAGCTTCTGCTTATGCACACCCAAGCACAGGCAGAGACTTTACAAGATATGCAAAATCTGTGTGCCAGCATATTTGTGGGCGCTGAGCCCTTAAGCTTCAGTGTATTTTTACCAAATACAAAATACTGATAAAAATGCAACAGTATGTTTATATCATGGTTCTAAGAAACATTTCTGACTGTGTGCAAACAGTCTCATTGGGCTGGACTGCCTTTTTATTTTTCTTTTCTGTTTGCAGTACATAGCACAGAGGATTCTGTGGCTGTCATCACACTGAGGTGCTGCTCCCACGGCACCCACAGCTGCAATTAAACAGCCTGAGGAAGGGATTTCACAAGCTCAGAAGGACGTATTAGAAGTATATTAATTTCTGCTGAATTGTTGGGACAGAGAATGCATCTCTTCATATGGTCTGGAGAAATCCCAGATGTTTCCCATCTCAGTATAATGCTCTTCTCTTGCTGTCAGTCAGTCCCAAAGTGAGCAGAGCTGACAGATGTCGATTCTTTCAGATTTTCCCTTTCCTAAGGACCTTGACAGCTTCAGCTGCTGAACAACAAACTTACCCTTTTTTTTCTCTCCTTACCTGTTTACTCCCACTGTAGCTGTCCTCTCTCTCATGAGGAGATGTAGATTCAGTTCACATCATGCAACATCAATACTTTGCACTCACTTTGCTGAAAAGGATCCAAGGAACAATACAACAAACTACCTGTCCTTCTCTGTCCGCTGTTTACTGCACTCACCATCATCTGTGCTTTCATTTCAGAAGCAGTTAGGTATGACAGAAGCACTTTAGGATAGACACAGATATGCAGTGCTGGGCCAATCAAAAAAAAAATACAGCTAAAAATCTGCAATTTGCATATCAGCAAACTAAAAGAAGTGGAAAAGAAAGGTGTTGCAATTTCAGTAGTAATGAATAACCCAAATTGCACGATCTGTCTGCATCCTTGTTGCTACTACATTAACTGAAACAAAACAATAATTGTAGGTCATGGTCTGTATGCAGCTACTAATATACAGCTTTTTAAGGTTGGATTACACATTCTGGATCAATATATGGAAAATATGGCATGTCTGGATAGTTCCAAAGTGTATGGGATTGGGAGCCAAATAGTTAAAACTCTTTGGTAATTTGATTTTGTAAAGGGATCTCCCATAAAATAACATTGAGTTGTCTGTTATCTGTAGTCATTGAGGGTTAGTAATTCACTGCCATTTTGTTTCTTCTTTCTGATTATTGTGTGGGTAAGAATTCTACTGTTTCTAGCCTCTTTCTGTGTGACACTTACATATTTTAGTTTCGAATTCTGTGGCCCTAAAATCTGAGCAGAACAAACAAAGACTTTTTTTTGTTGTTGTTAGACAAAATGCTCTACTAGCTGAAGCCTTTTCCCAATATTCACAACACTATTTTTTTTTTTTTTATTGCAAATTGATAGATTTTAGTTCAAGTGTGTGATAAACAGGAGCAGAGCTCTTCCTGTAAAATGCAGTCCTGGGAAAATGCAGCTTAGTTTGTAGCTTGCAATAATGAGATAATTCATGGAGAGCCTGTCAAGAAAAGCAGCTTGCCAACTCTATGCCATTTTAAAACAATGTGTATTATCTATGTTTTCTTCCCCTCCACTTTTTATAGAAATACAAAGCTTTCTCTATATTACACTGAAGGATGGCAACAGAAATGGGGAAAAAAATTCTTTTTAAACACAAACATTTTAATCAACCTGGGAGAAGTGATTTCTGTTAGGTAATGGATCCATCTCTCTGCTCCTCCTGCTGCTGATCCCCATCCAGCTGGGTGCTTTGTAGCCTCTCTTGCACTGACATTGTGTGGCTTTTCCAGCTGGTGGAGCATCAGTAGAGCCCTACACATGAACGCAGTGACTCACATTCCTGCCCCTCTGGGGGGAGTGCAAAGCCCAGTAATGCTGTCTTGTAGCACAGTCTTCAGGCCTCCTGTTCAGCAGTTAACTCGAAAGTCCATTGCAAACCCATCTATACAACAATATTTGGTGCTAAAAAAAAACAGAGATAGTCAGGACTGGGGAGAAAACTGTTCATGATAGAAGAAAAAGCCTACATTTGTTGGGTAGTGCTTTAAACCAACGGGACTGTCTGGTTCAACCTGCCCTCTCCACTGTTAGGCCTTTTCCACATCTGTTTTCCAGCTCTTGTTTTTTTAATAGAGAATAAGTGTTCTGTGTGTAATTACATTTAAGTTATTCTATAAGATTATAACATTCTGCTTTTCTGTCTGAGCAGGATCTGTTCCACCTGAATTGCAAAATGGATATAGGATTGCAGTAGTTAGAGAAGGAAAAGCCGTATTAGACTGGAGTCCATCATCCTGTAAGGGTATGATATAACACTGTGACAGAGGCCATATGAGATATTAAATTGCTATAATACAGAAGAGTTTTACACTTTCTTAAATTATAATGAGAAAGAGCAGCCCAGGAGTGGATTTCTTATCAGTGCAAGAGCTGGGTTAGCATAAGAGCAAGAGGTAATGCACAGACTATTAGAAGAAATAGTTTGCCATGTTGGTTCATATGCTTAAACCTTCTCCAGCCTCAGCCCTGAATATTTGGGACCATATGGTCCTGGGTGACCTGCTCTCGTACTTCCAAGCAGAAGAACCTGGTTATGTTCTTGGATCTTGAAATAAAATCTGTGAAAACCCAGTGGGTCATTGCCTGTTGTTTTGGTGCAAAGCAATTCTCGGCTCTGCATTTCCCAGAGACAGGAGAGGACTCTGTGCCGTGGTAGATCCCAGGCAGCCCTGTGCCCTCAGAAGAGGCACTGGGCAGCTGGAAGTGGTGGCTTTGTGCTTAGCACCTGAAGGCAACCTTGTCTTGCTGGGAGGATGAAAAATCCCATGGTGTGTTTGCACAGGAAGAGATATAAACCTTTTAGCATCCTGGCTGGTCTCAAAATTCAGTGGCTCAATTCTGCTTGATTTCTCCTGCATTTTAATTGATGCAGCTGCAACTGGTGCCTTGTTTCCCCCAGAGTGAAGCAGGCTTTGAAACAGCACTTTAAATGTATATATACTCACTCCTTCCCCCCAAATGCCAAGTAAAACAGCCTTTTAATACTTCTTGTTAGCCGCTACTTCACATTAATGCAGTTATAGAAACTGCCACTTTACAAATATCTTCTTTCATAACAATTTTTTTTAGATTTGTTTTCAGCAGAGTATGAAACCATGGGATAGAAATGCTTTTATAGTTTTCTGCTTCTGGACATATTACTGAGAGACAAGGAATATCTTTAGTGCAGAGCTTTCAACTCTCACAACAGGTTTTTGGTGGTTTTTTTTTTTTTTCTCCCAAAACACTTGTAACAAAAATACACTGCACCAGGTGCCCTGGTTTCATTTCTGCATGCTCCCCTCTCAGAGGTTTCACATAATTCAGAATTGGAAAGTCAAACTACACAGTGTGCATTTGCTGCTGATGAGTATATACACAGGGGCAGACTAATAAAAATACTGTATTTCTTCTCAATACAGTGTATATTTCCAGTGCTGAGTAAATACTAAATGCAATGGCTGAAAGATCCTGTTACTAAGGCAACCAACTCCCATGTTATCCTTAAATATATATACATAGTCTGTCTGCTACTTGAAAAGAAAATTTCTTGTCAAGATTTGCTGAACTGAATTCTTAATGAGGTCTGTCTTAGGCTAAATGTTGTGGGTGCCTCAGACTGGACTTTCAGGTTGACAATTAGAGCCAGAACAGAAGCTGATGGAGAGGATAATGATTTTCAAGTTGCAGAGTTATGGCCAACTTGTACAAAATAGTGGTAGGACAAAACTTTTCTGAGGCCTATGCATGCCATACATGACTTCAGAGAATTAATGTATGTAAATATTTCATAGCACCTTCTTCTGAGACAGCTCTTGTAGCTTGCTATATTAAGCAGACCAATGTATTTCTATGGTCATTCCTCTAAGGAATGAGCCTAAGCAAAGCAATGCCCAGTGCTATGGAGGTGGTGTGCAGCCTGTATCTTTTGCTGTTACTATTTATTTCCAAATACATATTTTTGATACTAAACCACATCATATCCTACAGCTGGCAAGAGGTCATAGTTCGGTGCTGCTCCAAAAGAGTGAAGAGTGTATTGAGGCACCACATGCACAGTAGATCTTGCCCAGCTTTCTCAGCTATTACTCATTTATTTTTCTGCCATAAATGTCGATTTTGAAGGCCACTCAGCTGTAGTTTTCACCCAATGTAAAAAGAAGAGTTCCATCACTGAAGGTTTAGTTCTTATGCAAGTGCAGTGTCAGTTTACTTCAGGACTGAAAATTAACTCAGCAGCAACACCCCAGCAGAGAGGGAGGCTGAAAGCCCAGAACTTCATGGCCTGACCTAAACCATGCTTGAAGGCAATCTTTGGTTTCATGGCAAGTGACCTGTGGAGTACAAATATTTTGATGGACCTTGCACTGGACAAGTTTGCAGCTTCTTGACCTCATCATGCTTTCAGTGAAGCACTACAGGTATTAATAAGTTCTGTATTCAGGCTTTAGGAGTTACCTTAAAAATATTTAAATAGCTCCAGCTTAGTGCCTTATCCCAGTAGCTTGAGACACTAAATAAAGTTATCTGTGATTGTGTTAATCACCCCATGTGTCCCTGAAGAGCAGGTATAAAAGCAGGTATAAAAGAGGTCACAGAATAAGCTTGAGGAACAGTGAAATGGTATTAGGTGAGACTTGCCACTGCTAGTGAAGTTTTAACCCCGGTCTATCTTTCAGAGACATAAGCAGTGAGGCAGTTCACAAATACTTTTTCCATCTTCTGTGTTAAGTCTAAGGATTTTTTGTCCAGAACTGGGGAAATTCACCTGTGGGGCACAAAGATCTCTCACTACTTTGCTTTCCTTTTTTCAATACTTAGAGAAGTGTCTGAGCCTTCTCTCAAATCATGTAATAAGGCTAGGAGGTCCTTATCCATGTCCCTCAGTTGGGTTGCTCTCTCTCCAAGGCTTGAGTCCAAGTACTTTCAGCTCTTTTCAGCATCTCAGAAGTGACACCATTCTGTTCCCATTTTTAGAAAATACCAGGGACACGCTGAGGCTGAGAAAAATCCTTGCTCCTAAATAAGCTGTTCTGGATAAAACTTTCCTTGTTTCATTTCTTTCTGAGTCTTTTCAGAGGCTTCCCTAGTGTGGTCGTAAAGGCGGTGCTTGTAATTAGGGAAACTCATCGTTCCAAGCACAATTGATACGGTGCTTTTGTCAGTTATCCCCCAATAGGGATAATAGTATTTTATCCTTAAATCCAGAGGTTAAATGCGTTTTAACCAAAGTCCCTAAACCCGATGCTTAACTGCGACGTGTATGAGGTCTGTCCCATACAGTCTTCCTGGCTCGCCAGCAGATGCTCGAGGAATGCACCCTCCCCTTGGAGACCTCTGTCCATCTGGAGTTCCCAAGCAGCCCTTAGGCTGCACTTCTCCCTTTTCATCAAAAATAAGCTCCTTGCTCTCAAAACCTTCAGGGAATGTGGATTACACAGGCATGGAAATGGGATTTTTAGTAACAAGTGGCCAAATGTTCAGACATCTCCTCTAAAGACATTTGTGCTTCTAGTGAAAAAAAGAGCCTGATCCCAATAAGGAGTCTATTTCTAAATTAATAATAATTTTTAAACCCCCTCAAGTCTGAGATACATTAAAATACAAGGTGACATTCGAATATGTGCTGTGGGTCAGACTCTGATGCTCTAAGGCACATTGAATACTGTTTTACTTGCAAGTAGTTCCATTAATTTCAGTGACCCAGTTATGGAGTAAGACACCACTCAGCAAGAGAAGAGATGTTAAAAATCTGCCCACAATATTTGATGATAATTTGATTTCTCTACTGCCTTCCAGACCCAGTCACCCCATTCTGCTTTTACCATAGTGCAGCATCTCTTTCATAGATGCTGACATCTCTAGATGGCTGTCAGCCTTTGTGATGGAGAATATTAGAATAGCGTTGCAGCTGTGTCAATAAAGCAGATACCGTCCATTCATGAAGAGGATATTTTTGAACAATTCTTGTAAAATTCCTTAGTTTTTTCTCTTCTAAGTTGATATTGAGGTTTCTGTGACTATGGTAACTTCTGTGCATTTGCATATTGTAGGCTGTGCAGCCACAAAAGGAGATAATTGATTTTCTCCCCAAAGTAATTTGGTGCTCTTCACTTCAGAGATCATCCTTTGGATTATCGACTTCTTGTTATTAGTCATTTGCAAAATTATTGCTATAGCTATGAAGTTCATAGCCCTGTCAGGCTTTTGGCTTCTTTTCCTCTGGGTTTTCTTCCTGACCAGGAAGGTTTTAATCCTCTTGTACTTGAGGAAAAAAAATAAAAAATAGCCAGCTGTACTGGCACCTCCTCCCATAGGGCTGACATTTCAAATCAGTTCTTTATCAGCACATGCTTCGTGCTTGCCTTTACGATAGCCTCAAAAAAATGTTGCAAAGAGCTTGGTCAGTAGTGATAACCTCTCCAAAGCAGTGACCTACAGCAAGGAGAGGAGTGTTTCTGAGCAGCTAGAGTATAGTAGCAAATAAATAGTTTGTATTTGACTACCCCATCACTCTTTTCAGTGTTCACATTTGAGCTAACACTGTGCCTATGCCCACTTTTTTTTTTTTTCTGTTTCAAATATATTTATAAAACTTCAGCATAAAGCCTCACTCCCGGTTAAATGGTATGTCAGTATTAATCATATTATTTAGTCCAAAATTTTCAGATTGGCTTTTGAAGACTCAGAGTGGACCTAGTGTGGGAGACTTTTTGGTTTGGGCTGGACATTCTTTTAATGACAAAAGGTGAAGGTAATGTTTTAGAAAAAAAAACCAAACAAATGTATTGATAGTGCAGTGCTTACTTGCAAGTGTAATTTCCAAAGCATTTAGGACTTCACAGAAGTGATAGGGATAATATGAATCCAAGGTAATATTTGAGCTTCAGACACAGCTATTTCTCTGTTCGCACTCTATTTTCATGGTGGCATTTCTTAGGTTCTGCACTATTTTAACACTGCAGGTAGCAGTGGGAGTGACTCAGTGCTTCCATTTCCATCTGCTGTTCCCTGCCTGTGCCTTTGTTGATTTCTGGCTTGTAGTTAAGGCAACCATTGAGTAGAAAGGACCCGGTGTTGTACAGTTGTATCTGAACCAGGCGTAGAGGTGAAATGATGGAGCTGTTGCAGTAAGCCTCCATGGCAGTAGCATGGTTGGCCATCCATGGCACTTCTACGTCATGTGTTATTTTGGTTGTAAATCAAGCCCTATGAGCTTCCTGCCAAGCTCACCCTCTTCTGGGACAAATAATGTAGAACTGAAACCCAAATATGTATGTATGGTTTTACTGGTGTCCCAGTCATGACTTCCTTAGTGTTGGAGAAAGACTGATGTGGAGAGATGGTGTTTTGGGACAAAACATGGAATAACAACAAGGGCTGTGACTACTGATAGCATTTTTTTCGTTGTATAGTGGTAATTACGGCAGTATTCATAAACACATGCATTCATTTGCATATATGCAAACCCCTCATTTTACTTTCTGTTTATTAGGAGCCATCCTTGCCTGCCTGTGAAGGGCTCAGGATCACCTCTGTGCAGTGGAGAAGAGCTCTGTATGTCCTTAGTCTTAGCCTAGCCCTGACAGACAGGTCTCTCATCTCAGCCACATATTTCTCCTGTAAAGGTGATTCTGCAAACTTTACTGTAAACTTGTTCCATAGCCTAACTTTTCCAATAGTTATAACATTTGCCTATTATTTAATCTAAATTCCCCTTGCTGCATCTTAAACCCATTGCTTCTTGTTCTGTTCTTGTTCTCTAATGAGAATAATTGGTCTATGTCGTCTCTGTAACAGCCCTTTGCATATCTGTAGACAGTAATGCTTCCCCCCAGTCCTCTTTCCTCCAGACTGAGCAGCCCCTGCTCTCATAACCTTTTCTCAGAGGTCTTATTTACTAACTCTTAAATCATTTTTGTTGCTCTCATCTGAACTATCTCCAGTGTCTCTGTCTGGTTTAAAATGCAGTGCCCCAAAATGAGCGTTGTTCTCCGAATGAGGCCTAGCTGGTGCTAAGTAGAGCAGAATAATTATCCTGCTTGTTTAACATGAGGTATTCCTCAGCATGGCTCTTGCTTCAGCTGCCAGGGCTCGGTCCCCTGGCCTCCCCATCCATTTGCTATCCTCTGCAACCCTGCAGAAAACGGGAGCTTTCTAACGTAACGTTTTTAGGGCAAAAATAAATAAATTAAATCCTGATGTCTTAATTATTCCCCATTCCTAAGGGGAGGCACTCCACTCTTCATCTACTCAGAGCATGGAGGGTCTGGCAGTATCTCTGCTGTGTCCCCACAGTTCCGTGTTGGCTCTTGGATAAATCCAAGTGGCGACCCTGGGGTGGCAGCTGCAAGCCCACGGCACAGAGCTGTGTGTGGGCAGGGCTGACCCAGGGCTCACCTTTGGCTGAGATGCACCCCATCATTTTTAGTGTGGATGCACTGTTGAGCTCTTGGCCAAGCCTTGTGACTCAGCCATTGCGTTTTCCCAGTCCACTGCAGCTCTGGCGACCTGCACAGGAGCCTTGTGTAGGTGGAAAGGACAGGTCTGGGGAGTGTGGGATGGCTGTCACCAGAAATAGCAGGGTCAGAGGAGGAAGAATATGTTAATTCTTTCAGTCCCATTCAGTGAGTGGAGGATAACTTCAAAAAAAGTTATCAAAGCAAGGGGTTTCATTTTGTTTTCATGCCCATACCAGGAACAATTTGCTGGAGAATCATTCCTGATATTTGTTTGGGCACTTGGTGTTTAAGGCTTGAGGCTGTCCGGCAGCATGGGAACTGCAGGGACAGCATGGCCTCACAGGGAGGGCTCAGTGCTGGTGACAGGCAGGCACTGATTCGAAGCTCCCTTGCAGATAGAAGCTAAGAGGTTATTTCCAATTCTGTGCTGGCTCATACCTATGAGTGCTCAGGTGCTGATACCCTCAGAGGTACATCATCCAGAGAGAACATGGACAAACATGGGATATCACCCTTAATATCGGCCACCACCATTTTGTAGGATCCTGTAGCAAAACTTGTGTCACTTTATGTTACAATTTACACCCAAAATACAGGGACAGAGATACTTCCAACAAGTACTATGTGACGTATTTAAAATGTTTGACAGGCTTTGGAGCTAAATCCAGTGACCTTTCTTTCAAACATCCCCTTTGACTTTGCAGAGCTTGGATTTGGCCCTGGAGACCCTCTGACTGGAAGTGCTGCTGAAGATGATTACTTCTTTCAGAGAGCAAGACAGTATCTGCTGACATATTGTTTTGCCTGCAAAGAATTAAAAACTCAAGGAATGAATTCTGCATAAATGTTCCAGTCAGACTTCAAGAGAGAATGTGAGTGGTAAAAAATACACCCACAATCTCAGGCTCCGTGTTCAGCAAAGGCACCGGGCCAGAGCTTTGGCTTTGCTGAGTCCACGTTTGTTGAAGCAGAGTGAGAAACTGGTTATGACTTCCTAACTCTGTGTCTGGCTGCCAGCCCACACCAGGCTGGGGAAGCCGTGGGGCTGCTCTCATGACAGCATGTCCAAGGCCTTAGTCCCGATGCATAGGGATGGTATAACCTGGGCACATCCCCTTGCCCTTCCTTCCCTTTCTTGTCTCTGCCTCCCCTGCTGACATGGGCCTTGGAGCAAAGGTGGCAAAGGAGCAGCAGAGCAGTCTGAGGGAACATTTCAGTGCTGGCAATCAATCATGCATGCAGGTAGCACAGCTTTTCTCTTTTACCTCAGCACCTCTTAGGCAATGCAGAGAATGTGCCCAGGATTTACGAGGCTCGTGCTGAATGCAGCCAGCATCACTGCCTGCTACATTTTTCCACCTCGGTGCACCAGTATGCTGCTTAATAGACCTCTGGCATAATGTGCAACAGTACCCAGCTCTGCACCTTAGAGCTAAAAATGAGGAGACAGGAAGAGATGAACAGCATAGCTGTTTTTCATGCCGTACAAAGGGAAATTACACAGGAAGTAAGTCACCTCCTGAAGAGACTAGACACGAGAGGAGTTATCTTTCTCCGTTAAATTAAAAAGAGTGATTAAATGCCAGATAGTTCAAGCACTTTGGGCAGAGATTGCATAAGCACTTTTCTTCCTAAGAGAGTAACCACGCAAGTTACTGACTGACTTTAAAACAACTGAGAAACTGTAGTTGTAAAAAAATCACTCTTGCTAATTTACCTTCTGGCAGGTGTAGGAACCAGTTTTGGCTCCAAGTAGCACTTCATGCAGTACTACAGTTCTGCAGCTTGTAAAGAGTACCTGAACATGTGAGGACATGGTGTCTGGGTTGCTCCATGCTTGACTGCTGAACTTGAATGGCCCTCACAAAAGCTTCACATATTGAGCAAAGAACTGTGAAACCCAGCCCCAGATGAATGCCTAGTCTGCTGTCTCTTTTGGCTTTGCAAAGGTATGCAACAGTGGATTCACATAAACTGACTGAAGCTGGGGACACTGGAGCAAGGTATCCTTGAATCTCTTATCACATCCAGCATCTCTTTGGCATTTCTTGTTAGCTAGGTCAATACACCTGCCAGAAGAAATCCTTTTCTCTTACTGTTTCAACACTAACCCTGTTCTGTCTCAGTCACAGAAGGTAAAATAAACCAGAATTGTCCCTCCAAAGTGTTAGAGGGTTTTCAGCACAGCCTACGTAGCAAAAATCTCCGTATCAGATCTTGTACCCAAGGAAAGATTTTTTTCATCTTTCTATTTTTATGCTTTTTACTTCACACCAGCTAGCACATTAGTCATATTTAAAGGAAAAGTACGATTCATTTTAAAGGCTGTCCCATCTCAGTCTGTATGAAAACCTTTCCATTCATCTCAGCAGATGTTGGCAAGTTGTTAACCTGACTAGTAAAGGACAGTCCTACAAGGAAAGGGATTTATCCCAACTCTAAGCTCTCTGATTCTGACGTTTAGCAATTTTCTCTTAGTGAAGAAAGAAGAAATAGGTGCAAGGTGTTTGTAACTGGGTTTGAATTGGAACTGATGATACAAAAACTTCTCATAAAACCCTAGTTTCCTAATAAAGAGGAAAAAAATGCTATAGCCAAATAAAATTGTCTGCACAGAGACCTGGCACTATATTGCTACCCCAAACTAGCCATTTCATGTGATCAAGATTTAGGTAACACCTACATGCCTTTCAGCTCCCTTCCAGCAGCAGCAGGAAAATTAGGGGAACTTCCTTGTAGTCTACTGCTCTTTCAAGCTCTCAGCATTACGAAAAAAGTCTCTGAGCCAGTGGAATTGTAGTAAAAATAAAGTAGTGTTGTGTGAACCTATCTCTCTGGTGTCCCAGGCTGGAGAGACAAGCAGAAAAACTTTGTTATTCAGATCAGCTGCTTGTCTTTGGTTACTGCTCTGGCTGCAGTCTGAGGGCAGAAGGGGAAGAACAGCACAACCTATCATTTGCAGCTCATATCAAAAGCTGACCAAGCCAATGCAGCCTCTTTCTCCCCCACCCTTATAAATCATAGTGATAACTTTTATGGGATAGGATAGGAAGGGATCAAACTGTTGTTATTATACCTTGCTCCTTTGAAATACATACTTCTAGTTGCCCATATAACCTTTGCTACTCAGGTCCTAACAACGTGATGGGCTATCTATAACCCTTTTTAAAAATAATCTTTGAAGGATGAGTGGGACAGAAAGCCCCCATATCTTTTAGAAACCAGCCCTAAAAGAAGAATCCTTCTAAATCTGTCTATTCCAGTCAATAGGGCTTGGCACAGACACTATGTCTACTATTCCAGACCTTAAAAGATAATTTATAACATAACTTTGAATGCTTCCTGGCTCAATGCATTTTTTAATATACTGGATCATTTGCATTAGTGTCTCTGTTCACCTTATATTTCATGAGTAAGTAAATTGTGGAAGGTTAACCTCTTCTATAAAAAAATAGAACTTTATGTGGAAGTCAATATTGGCACAGTCTGGAGAAGAACTCTGTCTCAACTGTCAGGGTGAATGTTTTGTCTGGCCTTCATTGCAATTCCTTTGGTTTTACTCAGTCTTTCTTTCCTTTTACCTTTTTTTTTTTTTTTTTCCCCTAAAGCTAAAAAAGGAAATTTAATTAACTAACATTAGCATCAAATTCTCTAAATTGCCAAGTCATACTCTGGCTAGCATTTCCCCCATGCTGTGCACCACGGTGAACATTTATGCTTACACCACGTCCCTTCTTGAGTAATTTATAGCATTTAAAAGCTTAGTTGATCTTGTGGGCTGCTTGGTTCCTTGGTGCCTAAGTGGACTCTTGGCTCTGAGGCAGTGGCTCCAGGTCTAGCAGGCAGCAGTCCCCCCTCAGTGTTTGATTGCTCCTCTACTCATCCAAGGGCATAACTAGCAGCATGAAAGATTTCTCCCAAGACTGATGCACACAATTAACTGAATTACTTCAACAGGCTGTGGATAGGATAGATTTAAAGTGGAACCTGTTACTGTGCCAGTGGCTGGATGAGGATCCTGCTGTGCCAGTCACAGGTGAAGAAAATCCTTCTCTGCCAGTTCTCAGTGAAGAAGTTCTTGCTGTGACAGCAGATCCTGCTCACACGCTTGATATAATGCCCTCAATTACCATATCTTTGTAATTATCATCCCTGTCTGATAAGTCTTGTGGAAACTATCAGATCTTGAGTAGAGGATCTAGGAGACTTGTAAGAATATAATGTCTTGAATTGATCTGTCTATTTAATGTTTCATCACTCTGCCACCGATTGATCATTCTTTGAATAGAATGATAGCATAGCTGTATGCCAACACTTGTGATTCATTTTCACTTAGCTAATCAAAATGTTGTTTCACAAGACCCTGATGATGTTCAGGATGCCTTTTAGGAGGTATTACCTTACACCAAGCTGGCTGACTCAGGTGGTCTTTTTCTTATAGTGTTACCAGACCAAGCCCCATGATTTATGAGGCATGTTTTCCTCTAGTAAGTTCCTACAAGGGTGCAGAATGGTTTGATTAAAAAGTTTATCAGCTAGAGAGAAATCATAGTAAATATGTTGGTGGTTTTTTTTTTTAGTTGAAGGAACTGCAACATCCCCACATATCCTGGATCAATAACTGAACATTTTCTCTTTTTACATGGAACTTAAGGATTATCTGAAGATTTCTGCCAGGTCTGTGTAGATCATCCATCCATTGTTAGCTAGACAAGCCAAGCATCTGTTTTCACTCTATCTCATGCTGAAACCATAATGCTAGGATTTAGACACTGACTTGTTTTTAGGAGGGCTTCTTTTAGCAATGTGAAAAAATGCAAAGAAAACTTCTTACTGCTTCTGTAGTCATGAACTATGTTCATGTTTGTTGCTGAGCTTTGAAAGCATGCACCCATCAGCCAGGGAAGTGACTCTTTTATGAATGCTAGTTGTTCTTTTTACTGCTGTAATCCTGATGAGTTAAACAGTGTAATACAGTTTGATGTTTTCTGTAGCAATGAAGTGGTAAGTAAAAATCACCTCTAGGAAGAATTAAGCACTGAAGTAGAATGAAGCAGTGAGTCAGGATACTCTAATGTAGTTAAGAGACTGTAGTTTTCAGACTACAGTTGTAGGCAAGTATTTCATAGGCCTTAGGGACACCGGTGAATTTTACCCAGAAAACAAAGCCTTTTTCCACAGGTTTATGTCTGGTATAATTATGTTCCAAAGTTCTGGCTCTTTTTGCCTTTTTTTTTCTTTCTTTTTTTTTTTTTTTTTTTTTGTAATACTCTGTGAGCCTCAGTAGCAGTAGCACTGGAACAAATGCTCTGTAGCACTGAACACTGTCTGCCTACAGCAAAGGCAAAGTTCATAGAGGACACAGAAAGCACAGAGCCCCTGTTAACCTTCTGAGAAGGAAGGTGTATTTGTACGTGCCAAGAAAGGAATCTTTTTTTGCCTTAGGTCTTTGCACAGTCTCCTATGATTTCCTTCTAAAGAGAGAAGACACCACTGTAGTCATTTTGTAACTATCATCACCTTTAAAAAGACTGTAGAAGCAAGCATCTGGCAAGGCCAGAATTGTGATTAATCATGTCAGCCACCACCTTGCCCATTATTTTTTAAGAATTGAGTTAAACAGCCTCTCAAACACTGACAAGTTGGATAGAAGCCTAACTCAGTGGCTGGTGGCTGGAACGGCCACTGGAGAATGTCCTGCAAGGTGACCAATAATCCATATCAGTTTTTTGGGGTTTGTGTGTGTTGTTTTGCTGTTTGTTTTGTTATGTTTTTTAAATAACAGTGTAAATATTAACTTTGAGAAAGCCAGCATTTCTCTAAGTCCAGGGATTCACCTGTATTTTCAAATGTGATTTCAAATATTTGATGCCCCTCTCACAGACCATTATGTCAGACTTCTAACCACTTGCCTTTTTTTTCTGCAGCATTGATGGCCCTCTGAGTTAGTGATGCTTGTGCAATTCCAGATGAGAGCTCCCAGTGCTCATGTGGTACCACTTCTTCCTGATTAAGCAGAACAAGTGAGCACCTGATTGACTTTTACCATAAATGCTGACATTCTGCAGCCAAAGGGGAGACGGGGCGGGGAGGTGGGGGAAAGAGCCTTTTGATAGTGTTTAAAGCACACAGGCCATTTTCAGCAAGGATTTCCATTTCAAGAGATTTGTTAGTATAGTCTTGGATTAGTGTATGCATTGAAAGCTGTACTTAGGAAGACTTTCATCCTTTGAGGCACACACATACCAAAGCTCTTTGTTGTTCCGAATCCATGATTATGTGCTGAATAATGAATATTTTTAAAAGCCTTATGCAGCCACACTGTGATACCTTGACAATTTCAGCCAATCTCACTTTTTTTTTTTTTTTTTTGACATTTGCTAACATAAAACTTTTAGCAAAGACTTTTAGCAATTTAGAAGTTCCTCAGTGCCAGGCAACCAAATTGCTGAGATGCTGATTTAAAAAAAAATGAAAGGTATCTTATGTTGATTTTGTTTTAGAACAAGCTGACAAGCTGCAATTGAGGTTAATTGACCTTTATAATGGATACACAGGACAGTGCTAAAGCTGTATACATAAACTGCAAGTTTATTTGATAGCAAATTGTGTTAATTGACATTCATTGTGCATCTTTCTGTTGTTTATTGCTAGTTACTCATGTGAATAGTTTGTTGATATTATAGATAGGACAAACATTTGCTTCAGATAAATAGGGTTTTCAGTTGAATAGGTTTTAATTAAATGATTCCCTGTATTCAATTTTGAAACTATGAAGTACTGACAGTATGTACCTAAACCTCTTATCTAGGATCTTATATTGTTGAATCATGTCTCACACAAATTTGTTTATTTTTGTCAAATAATGCCTAATTTTTATGCCAGTTGAGCAAGATTTAGGTCTTTTGCCAGAGGAAACAACGAAATTACGATGTTGGAGAGACAGAATTTATGCAAGAATTATACGTGACTAGTCTGCATATACTCATGCACAGCTCCTATTCAGCTGGACACTCAGCCATCCTTTTCTGTTCACAGACCTCACTAAACAGCTGACCCATTTAGCTACAGTCTTCATGCTTTTCACAACATACAAAGTTTCTCATACCTTTACTAACTGTTAAACGTATCTACAAATTCAGTCCAAACCAGCCAATTTTTTTTTTTCCTCTAATGAAATGAAACTGTAGCTGACAAAGTCACTGGTCACACAGTCCCTTCTACTGATGATGGCTTTCCCTCCACTCAGCAAGCAAAATGAAAAAAGCCCCTCCAAAGCCTTTTCTAGGTCACAAAGCATGTTTTTCTTAACCAAGTTAAATAAGAAAAGACTGCTATTACATTTTGTCTGAGAAATAAAGCATAACTAAGACAGGTAGATGTCCTGCAGGCATGTACATGCAATTGAGTGGTGCACAGCTATTAGTTAGCTGTTATGATCTTTTAGCTCCTTCTGATATTCAGCACTCTCTTTAAATAGCCATGTAGCTCAAAACATCAATAAGGAAGTATTTGCTGTATATTTTTACCAAAAAGACATTTAAAGAGAAATAACTGTTCTTGAGTAAGTTACATTTTACTTTAATATGCCCATGTAAATAATGATAGCCATTCACCTCTTATGTTGGAGATGAGAGCAAACTTAGGAGGCAAAGTAGTTAGGTAATAATATACAGAGAGTTTTCTTTAAAAGAGTGCAAGTTCCTTGGGTTTGCTGTATTCATTTTTCTCTAAAGTGTTTTTTTCCTCACATGAGTGGCTTTCTATTTCCACTTCTTTTACATTTGCAGTTTCTAAAGTCTAAGGTTATTGCCAACAGTATTTTGAGAAGTGCCTTCCCCGGAGGATTTTTTTTTTTTGATGGGCAGCAAGGGATTGCTCTTAAATAGGATGGTGAACATTTTAGAGAGATTTGTGATATAATGTGAATCACAGGCATAAAGACCTTGTTTCTTTTCAAAGAAAAGTGGCAAAAGTCTGGAGCCTGACTTTCAGCTCTGGCTGAGCTAACCAGCTGCAGGAGCAGTCACTGAGACCTGAACTGGGTACTGGGCATCAGAGCAAAGCAGGTCATTGTTGTCTAGGTGAAGTGCTTCAGAAGATGGGAATAGAAGCAGCATAAGCTGTCTGTCCTGGTGGCAGAGTATTCACTGCGTGCAAACTCCACCCCAAGTCACTGAGTAACCCTCAATACTTTTATGTTTGTTTGCGTTCAGGGTATCTATGATTCACACAGTTTGATTCCCTCAGCAGGAAAGCTGAGGGAATGATTCAGGTTGAAGCCCTCCCATGCCCTCCCTCCTTCAGCCATATAGACATGAGTGGTAGCCAAAGGGTGTCAACCAGCTTGGCTGCAGTCTGTCGAAGTTACCTGATGGCTCTGCACAGTGCTGACCTGTCTCCATGTCCTAATGCTGAGTTGCACAACATGGCTACACCTTTGATGTTCCACCCTAAAAACCTGTATGTGGGACACAGCACAAGAGGTCCTCCAGAGAAAAATCCTGGATTGGCCTGGGGAAAGGCCTTGGGAGCTGAGGACATGTGTGCTCTGCCCAGAAAACATGCACTTTGTGGGACACTGGCCAGGCTTAAATTAAGTAGCCAAGGTATGTGAACTGTTAAGGAACAACTTGCCCTCCAGCCCTCTTGTCTCTCATTTGTGTATGACTTCTTGGCACAGGCAGATTTTCTGTGCTCTTGCTGTCAGCGGACTGTTCTCATGCCTAGCAGAGATTTCTGAGCATGTCAGACCTAATTCTGCTGAGCCACAAGAAATAAAATGACCCTCTCAGACCCTCTGAGCCAATCATGGACCTCCTCCCATCTGTGTCCTCCTTCTAGCAAATACGTATTTCCCTGAATACATAATTCATGTTCATTGCAATGGTTGCTGTTCATGCATACATGATGCAACTCTGTAGATTCAACAGCTGTTTCCCTGAATTTATTACTGTTCTCCAGCCCCTTTTGCCCATGTGTCTGTAGTGGCATTTGTTGGCCTTTCCTAGCCAGGAGAAAATAGAATGTTTGAAACCACTTTTATTGGCTTTGCAGTGAAAAGACCAGCCATTCCTCTAGGATAATTTAACCATGGAATCATAGAATTATAGAACCATAGAATGCTTTGAGTTGAAAGGAACCTTACAGATCATCTATTCCAACCCCCTACCATGGGCAGGGATACCTTTGAGAGGACTAGGTTGCTCAGAGCTCTGTCCAGCCTGGCTTTAGACACTTCCAGGCATGGGGCATCCTCAGTTTTTCTGAGCAACCTCTTCCAGTGCCTCACCATCCTCACTGCAAATAATTTTTTCCTAATCTCTACTCCAAACCTGCTTTCTGTCAGTTTGAAGTTATTCACCCTTGACCTGTCACTCCAAGCCCTTGTAAATAGTCCCTCTCCATCTTTTCTGTGAGCCCCCTTCAGGTACTGAAAGGCCACAATTAGGTCACCCCAACACATTCTCTTTTGCAGGCTGAACAATCCCAATTCTCTCATCCTTTCCCCACAGGAGAGATGCTCCAACCCTCTGATCGCTTTGGTGACCTCCTCCTTTTGAACTGGCTCCAACAGGTCCTTCCTGTGCCGGGAACCCCAAAACTTGGTTCAGTTTAAGGGTTGTCAACCTGCAGCAAGGATTCCAGCCTGTGCCTGTAGCAAGGATTCCTGCCTGTGTCAGTCCTCTGGCCAATCCTAAGGAAATCACAGGCAGATGAGGAGCTGTAGCTGGTGGTTTCATCAGGTAACACTGGGGACATGCAAACTGAATGCTCCATATAGCCATTTATAGACTCCTCCACGTTCTCCTCAGTTGTAGGCAAAAATCTGCTCATTGCCTACCAGGAACCGAGGATCAGGGATACAAATGAACATCTCAAGCAGGGACTGTTAAACCAAAGGGATATCCTATGTCACCTATACCTGGACCTGCACAGAATATCATTACACAAAGCAGTACTACAACATACGCAGCCAGCAGACACAGCATGATGCAAATAACCTATTCAGAAGCTAACATAGCCCAAAACTTCATCTTTGAGCTGTGCAAAAGGCGGAGTGCTTGCCCTGCTGTTGCTAGACGTGTTGAGACTGCTTCTCTCTGACATGACAAAAGGCTCAGGCATCTGTGGCACTGTGACTCAGTTGCACAACTGCCATCAAAGCTGCCTTAGGACAGATACCAAGCTGCCATTGTGACCCAAGGCACTGGGTCTGTCTGTGGCACATCGTCCCTTACCTGTTGACCACAGATCTGTGTGTGTTTGTGTGGGCAGAAAGAACTGTACTGGCCTTGACTTGATAGAAAAGCTGATTTCCAGGCAACGGGCAGGTTGTACTCACCTTGTGAACACTGTGACATCTACAAACTGGCCTGTCTGTTCCACAGCACCCATTTATTCTTTCAATATTGCCTTGTCATCTGTGCACCAGCCTTCTTTACAAATGGGTCTACCAGTGTGATGCAGCTCCATGACAATGCCAGAAATTATTTCAATTGCCACTATGTGGGAGAAAGTGCTAAGCTATAAAGGTGCCCTTTATATCACAGCTGATGAGCTGTGGGCTTCTGCACATCACAGACCAGACACTCTGGGCTAGAATTGGTGAGGAATGGGATGGAGAACTGAGTGGTAAGGTGAGTGGAAAATTGGCTGGGCTCAGGGTCATGTGCATGCTGTGAAATAGGCAGGCCAGTTTGTAGCTGGCAGCCTGTAGTTGGTTGAGTCCCTCAGAGATTAATCTTCTCCAGATATTCTGCAGAACTGTCCACATTCTTCTTTATGCTTCCTGTGCTCATGGGCACCTCAGCAAAATGAAAGCAAACCCCGCCTTGCTGGTAGCCCCTGTGCTGCTGCATTCATGCACTCTGACTTTTAGAAGTGTTGTTACAAATTCTGGAGAGCAGGATGCTGCCTCCCGGGATCTACAAGCTAGTCCACATGGATCATAGGGCTGTGGCACTCAGCTCCTCTCTTTGATGGTAGAACAGCCCTCCTTTAATGTGATGCCAACTGTGGATGGCAGTCACATGGGGCTGAGCGTGGAGCAGCACTGTTAAACACTGCTAACTTTGACCAGAGATGGTTTTGCTTTGGGAAGGAGGAGGCCTGACACCACCTGAATTTTTGTGGGGGTCACTGAAGTATTTCTGAGTTGTGGCTTTCTGCTGTGGGCAGCAGCAGCAGCACATGTGTCAGTAGTCAGCCCTGGGGGAGTCTGCTGCACCTGCACCACAGCCCTGTGCAGCCAGGAAATCCCCACTGCCTAAAGGCTAGAGGGGCTGCCCTCGCTAGCTGTGCCTCTGCTATTACTGACTGGTTTTGCATCTCTTTGTAACTGTGGGGAACAAGCTCCAAATAAGAGACTTGCAAATGTTTTAATTCTCCTCAAATGTAGAGGAAGGTTAATAAAATGAAAAGGGACGTGACACTCTTGAGCAAGTGACAGAGAAGATCAGAACCTCTACTGCTTTCTTCTCTTCCCTATCTCAGGGACATTTTAAGGATTACTTGAAAGTCACTCAGATCTCCACCAGACTTTTTTTCAGAGTTCCTAGAATAACCTTGTATTCAGATTTCCCAGCACTTAAAACAGTTGGAGAAATGCTTCTGCTATTCCAAACAGTTTAATCCATGATCCATGCGATTAATGAGACCACCAAGAGAAGAAAGCATGTTGGGTCTGCCTCTTGTAGGAAACACATTTTTTTCTTTGTGGCACAAAATTTCCTCATTTTTTTTCTCAGAACAGTGTGAGAGCGGAAGTGTCTCAGTTTGAGATCTAATCTGCTCTGCCTTCACAGGAAGCTACAAAAGTCTCAAACAAGCTTTCCAGTTGATGTATTTGTCTAAATAAGAAGCCCTTTGGACAAAGCCATACTGCTCAGAGATCAGAACGGTTGCAACGCATGCCCTTTGTTCCCAACCACTTAACCTTACACCTGTATCCCCTTGCCATCAAACCAATAGGCAGAGTTTAATTCCTGTAAAATATAGCAGCTGTTGGGTATTTTTTTCTGTTGAAAGCTTTGCCTGTCTCACTGCAGCTGGCTAGGGAGGCCTATTTTCCTTTGCAAACCTGTGCAAATTAACATTTCTCAGAGTATTTATATCAGGGCACATCTCTGGTCTCTGTGGTTGTTAGTCCTTGACCCAGCTAACTTAGCTGCTTCTTGACAGTCACAGTCATATTTAAGCTCGCCTCAACATGCTTTTACAGGTTCAGCAATTTTGCAGATGTCTTCAGAACCTGAAGACTTAAGTGCCTCTGCCACAAAAGCCAAAATATAAGCCCCTGTGAGAGGAATTCAAGCTGAATTTAGTACATCTTTAGAATGAGATGATAGAAGCCAATTCAAACCCATCCTTCTAGAAGTTAAGTCATATTAAGTAATGTCAATACTGCATGTCATGATACACCTGGAAAAGCATTAAGAAGCAACTATAGCTGTTTGACACAACCTCTCACATCCTTCATCCCACCAAGGGTTCTGCATCCCCACCATGCCTGTCAGTGTGGGGTCATTACTGCTAAATGATGACATTTGTTGCTGGTATGAAAAGTAAGTTAAAACCAGAAACAAAACATAGTAGCTCCCTTTCTTGTGTATTTTTTTCTAAACAGTTTATTTACTCCAAATCTTTGAAATCTTGTTAATGCAATTTTCTAAAATTGCAGTTTTTATACTACAGCCTTCAAAGCAGATTTGTGTATTCGGAGTCTGACAGCAGTAGTCTTTTTAGAAGTCATGAAAAGTACAGAAAACACACTGAAGAAAAGAAAAAGAAAGGGAGAAAATATTTCCATTTGTTTATAGCTTCTTCAGAAATACTCTCTTTGGGGTGGAACTTTTTGTTCTGAAGGTGATTTTCTTTCAAGTTGTCAGCAATATGTGGAAACTTTTTAACATAAATGCAAAATGCCTTAAATTATGAAAATTGTGTGACTAATGACTGAGCAAAAAGTCTCTCTATTGATTTGATACACAGATTCTTAAGCATGCTAAAAATGCTCAGTGGAATTAATATTTACTGCATTAGTCTTAGAAGAGAGCAGTCTTTGAAATGTAATGACCATATTAAAAATCAAGTCTTTTTAAAGGGCTTAAACACATGATTCTGTTTATTATTGAAGGAATTACTCTAAAATAAGACAGGCAATTAAAATGTGTGTTCCAGTGTGAAATATACTGGGAAAAGACAATAAAATCCCATATGAAAGACAGTCAGGTACAATAACCATGTTAACTTTTGAGTTCTGTATACAAACAAATACTCTATTAACAAATTTCACACCACACACAAAAGGCAGCACCTTCACAAAACGTTATCATAAAAGCATAACACTGATCCTGATGAGTTTTTTTTCTTCAAGTTTTAATTCTCTCTATAATGCTTGGGACAAATGAGAACAGGTGTGAAAAGAACCATAAAAAATTGCCACTGCATAAGCCATTCGGATGGCTCTGTTCTTCCACAAGGTAAGGACCACAGAGAGCTGAATTCAGATTCACCCTACAGTTCTCTCATGCCTCCAGGAAAAAGTACAGGAAATGACAGTCTACTTTAGAGCTCATTTTGGAGGCAAGTGGTGTGAAACAGCTTTAATATTAGTGAGAATTGGCTTGGTGCTTTTCAAAGTAGGGTGTGACTGTATCTACCTTTTTATGATGATGATATACCAATGAAAATACATTCCGTACACAAATCAGCAAAACACAGCTGAAAATAGAGACAGTGTGATTAATCCATATATTTTTAAAATAAATATGTACAATATTTACATTTTAGTTTCAGAAATTAACATCTCCAGATTATGAACCACTACCTAAAAAAAATTCTTTACTATTATAGAAAATGCATTAGCTGTACAAATATTTATAAATACTTTTGCGCAAACTTTTCCAGGGAAATACCTGTGGATTCATTGAAAAGAGAACATGAGAAATTCTAATTATCAATTAACATTTAGCTATCAAATGTCTGCAAATGAAACAGTTTAGAGCATCACAAATCAGAAAAAAGTAGATTTTCAGTGTTGAGAATATTTTGTGTTCTGCTTCTGTGCCATCATACTGAAAAATGTGATTGTCTTTTCTGAAAATCTGCAGAAAAGCAGCAGGATCGAATCAGTTTGACTCACTGATTGTTATTGACTGCACCATGTCAGACAGGGCTTCTGGATCTGCTTCTTCTTTACCATTATCTGAATTTTCTGATGAGATGTAACAGCCAGAATCTCTTGGACAGTCATTTAACTGTGATTTGTCGAAACTCTGGTGAAGGCTTAAGTTCTGCATCTCCTGACCACCCTCACTTTTCTGCTGTTCTTCAACTAGAAAGAAGGAAAAAGAAAGAAAAAATGTCAATACAAGTACCTTGGGAAAGAGCTGAGATAGCAGCATGACTGATCTTGAAGAACTTTGGAAACAGAGCTGGTAATCTACACATGACTACATCAATATCGTTTGTCCATCAGAAACAGAAACCTCAGCATCCGAGAATTAAAGGTATGATTACACAAATGTAACAACATCTGAGCTGACATTGAGGTCTGTCTTCTTCCTTCTGGATGTTTCTCAGAGATGAAGGCTGGAGGCTTTGGCCTGATGCTTTGTGCTGAGGTCCTTCAGGCTGTGCACAGTGCTCCAGTCACCGTGCCTGGTCACCATGCCCACAGCAGAGAGGGAACCTTTCCCCCTGCCGTGCTCATGTATCCCAGAGTGGGATACTGAATTAACCACGGAGCCCACTGTGCCTTGTTTATAACACACTGCCCTATAGATCTGTGTCTTTCAAGTGCAACCCCCACCACTGATGTGCTCTCTGCAGGGAGAGAGGATGCCCTGGCCTTCTGAAGTGCTCGGCACAAAGATGTGGTAACCAGCTTTTCTAAAGCACTGAGCTTTTCAGCAGGAGTGGGTGGCTGATGGAAACTTCCTAAGCTCAGCTTGATATCCAGAAGGTTATTTTCCAAAACACAGAAACCTCAGAGGAAGCTAAGATGCCTAATTTCTGCTGTATGGTCTTTGAACATTGTTCCAAAACTAAGTAGAAGCAAATTATCTTGCAAATAGTTTGCCCTTGTTTAGCTGCTGTATGACTAATCTGCTCAAATTCAAAAATCTGTAACTCAGTGTCAGTATCAACAGATCTCTCAAGAAAAGTTCAACAAGAGAGGACATACAAGTATATAACAACTCTTATATGTACTGGTTATAAATTTCCTCTTCCTGCTCTCTGGCTGTGAAGTACGTGTTTGCTCACAGTAAATTTCTTAAGAAAATAAACTATAAAATATAAATCTTTCCATTTCCTACTTTTTTTCTTGTGCTGTTATCAACCTCCTGTAGCTGTAGTTTTACTTCAAACTCTATCTAGCTTTCCAAACAAAGTGTAGGGGATACATCTCAGCGGAAACAGATGGTTCTGCTCAGATTTTTAGCCCTTCAGAAAAATGGTACCTTTTTGCTTTTGCAAAGAAAGTTCCCTTCTTCCACTTGATTTGTTACTTCTTGGTTAAACAGTCAGTTCTGGACCTTTAGTCATGTTTAAACTGTACAATATTCAATTCAAGTTCAGGCAGAATGGAAGTCCAAAGATATGAAGGATTTAATGCTGTGTCAAAATCTAAATCTATTTTAGTTCCTAGAATTTTAAAATTTCCACAAAGAACATTTGTACTGACTTTTATTTCAATTGTTGGAAATGAGAACATTTGGTAAAATGGGAAAGATTTTAAATTTGACTTTTTTTCTATCTTGTATTGAATAACATAGAATAAATTAGAAATGAAAGACTGAATTTTTTCACTCTTTTAGAGTGAAGTGGAACAATGGGAGGGTTTCTTTAGACAGCTTTTTCATTGTGTGAGATTTCAACAACCTTATTTCACAAAGAATTTTTATTTATTGAGAAACGTTCTGAGGTCTTGATGGAAGTCTTGTAGATTTGTTTGGCCTGATTAAATCTGCTTAATATCTTCTGACTTCTATTTGCCTAATAAGTAGAAAAACTAAGCTGATTTTTTAAAGAATTCAAAGCCTCAACTTAGTTATTTTTTCAATAAAGTCTGAGGGTATAGGCATAACCAGATGTATTTAGAAGAATAATTTTAAAAGTTACTTTAAATGTTTTCCAAGGAATAAAAGTTCCACCTTGTTCCCAAATAAATAATGGCTAATTGCATTTGCGTGAAAGAGTACACGTTGCTGCAGATTTAATTGATATCTGTAACTGTTTTATCTCCTTCTCACTTTACAGAGCACAGTTTGTCATGTCAAATGTTATCTCTCTCTTTGCAAGGAAAATATTTGATCATGTAGGGTCCAATTGATTTCTGATTGAAGTCAGGAAGGAATTACAAAGGCATCACAGCAGTGAAGGTATTCTCGCTGCTGTTGGCAGCCGCTGAAGTAGTTCAACACAAATAGCAGCCATGCCCCAGCAAAGCCTTGCCCTGAGTGTGTCTTCAGCTCCTTGCAGCACCGTCCCACCAGGGCAAAGGGAACCAAGTGTGCAGCACCGGGAGCCCTCCCGCCCTGCCGCCTCCCCCCTAATCCCCTCGGCCGCCTAATGCTGCTTGCTGCCTTTTCATCTGCTGCCCCAGCATCATCTGCTGCCCTGGCAAGCACTGACCTAAAAAGTGTTAATCCTGTTTACATTTTCAAGGTCAGAAAGGAGCCCCCATCCACTTTGTTTGTTTTAGAGTGGGAAGAAGACCGAGTAACCAGTGGATTAAAAGGAAAATGTGGTCTCAGTCACTGTATTAGTGCCTTGTAACTGGATGTCTAGATGATATGAGCAGTTCCTCTGTGAACAACAGATCCTAATTTTTTTTTTTTTTTAATCAATGTCTTCCTAGTGTGTTTCAGGGAAAAATGCACAGACAAGCTTTCAACTGAGAATTCTTTTTTCTTTTTAATCTCAATTTAGGTCAATTAGGAAAATGAGAAATTTAGAAGATATACATATATGTAAAACTTCCTGTAAAACTAATTGAATTTTCTTACATGAAAAACTGAAAAGCAAAAATATTCAGGTGTTTGAGACAGTAAAAATGTTATATTTTCTATTTTTCATTCTAAGGAGAAAAAGTTGGAAAAGCAACCCTGCCCCTCTATTTTTATGAAGAAAAGACTGAAAGCAAAGTTTGGTGCCTTTTTTTTTTCTCTTTGAAGCAGTCTTAAATATTATGCAGTAACAACTAAACCTCTTGAACAGGATGCTGAGTACTATAAAAATACATAGCATGCAATTTTAGAAGTTGTTTTATGAGAAGAGCAAAGCAACTTTTGCTTTTTTTTTTTTTTTCCTTAAGCTTTTGGCTCTTCTATTCCATTCTGCTTAAGTCCTTTCTCTAGCATATACATGATCAAGTTCCACATTAGGAAAGGTAGGTTTGCTGCCTTAATCTTTTGGACATCAGAAGAAAGCCATGCTGCACAGAAAACAGGAATTGATAAAATTAAACTGCCGTTAGATGTTGCGGAATCATCAGAAATAACTATCTTATCAACAAATAGAAGTCCTATCATTTTTCTACAGTAAAGCAGTTTCACATAAGATAAATGGCTCTCAGTCACTGTTGTCTACGATATGGCCAGAAGAGCCCATGATATGCATCATTTTGACACATATATTCCAGTACTCCTTTAGACAGTAGGATTATATTCAGACTTCTGAAAAAAATGTGAGGCCTTTAGCCTTGGTAAGAGATGTGCAATGCATCCCTTATCTTCCTCACTGTTTAAACCTTTAAAATGAGATTTTGTTATTCAATTACTTAGATGAGCACGACACGTGCAAGGATAGATTTCTTTTTTCCTTCACCAGCGCTTTTCCCCTTTCTAATGAGGTTAAAGTCCTGATTAGGGAAGCACTTTAATCTTGGGTTTAAGGGAATTTGACTCAAGAATGCACAGAAGTCGCCCTGACACCTGTGCAGTTATGTCCGTTTAAACCAGATGAGTGGCAGGAGGCTTGGATTTTGTCTTGGTCAAAAAGAAGGTCACTCAAGAGCAAACCAAACTTCATGACTGTGCTCTCTGAGAGTTTGCCTTTGTGAGTTTTGTCCAGGAGGACTGGGCTAGAAGCACCGTGCTTTAGGCTGAGTCACTCTTCTGCCCTCCTGGGAGGTGCTGCGGTGCCCTACTGAGCAGCACCTTTCAGTAACTAAAGACTCAAAATCATAGAATCACAGGATACTCGGAAAAGACCCCTGGAGACCATCTGGTCCAACCCCCCCTGCCAAGGCAGGGTCACCTGGAGCAGGTGACACAGGAATGTGTCCAGGTGGGTTTGGAATATCTCCAGAGAGGGAGATTTCACACCCTCCCTGGGCAGCTGTTCCAGTGACCTGCCTCCCTCAGCGTAAAGAAGTTCTTCCTGTTGAGATGGAACTTCTTGTGCTTTAGTTGATGGCCATTTCCCCTTGCTCTGTCACTGGGCCACACTGAATGAAGTGAGTTTTGGAGGATTAAGCCGGACCTCCTGTGTACGTACACAGGCCATGTATCACCTGTACCAGTTAGACCATCATTAAGGTCACTTTCATTAAGTGTGAAAGTGAAATGAAAACTCACAAAGCCTCAAACTCAGAAAGGATCATTTTGGAGCAGTAAAGGGTGGTAATTCTTGGAAAAGATGCAGATAAACATGAAGTGGTTTCTGCAGTACTTTGGGCATTCAAAAGACCAAATATTTTGTGGATATGTACAGATACGCAAATTGAAATATTGCATTCACTCAAATCAGTGGCATAGCTTTTGTGGGAGGGAAAAGCTATTGAATTGATGTGAGAACTTGTGGGGAAAACAGAAATGAGAAGCTTCCTTTTTTTTATCTAAAATCTGGAAGTAAACTGATGTGCCTGAAAAAAAAAAAAGGTGTAAAATATTAATACTTATGCAGGCACGAGCTTCCTTGGGAAGTCTGGCAATATTATGTTCAGGCCAATGAGTTGTACCACAGTACAGAAGGAGAGATTGTCTTTGAGCACTATTTGACCTTGACAAGGTACTGTGCGATCCCATGGATTGAAAGGGACTGCCCAGTGTAAAATGGAACTCTTGCTGCCTGATTCTCACTTAAGGAATGAGACAAGGAATTGAAAGTCGTGTCCTTATCTATCTCCCACCTTGCTGTCCAAGAACAAGAAATAAAGAATAAACCTTATTTGGTATTAGTAGTGGAATTTCAAGTATGATCTGCACTTAAAAATAAGCTAAGGAAATGGATTTGGAGAGATGAGTGTAAACTATTATCCCCCAAATTGCACATATTTGCCTTTTGGGGATTTTCCATAAATTGAACTGTATGCACATATCCAATGAAATCTAGTATTTCTTTAGCTCAGAATAGCTTTGGACTAGTGTAACCCAGTGGATTTCAGGGATGAACCTGTGGATTTAAATCCTCAATGTGAGAAAAGAATCAAGTCTATTTTGCACACACAAAAACGTGTTCTGGGAAGCGGTCAAGAAATGAAGTTCCACAACTTCTTTTATTACTTTATTCATTAACCATCCAGCAACTGCTTCGCTTTAAAAATAGCATCCTACAAATGCACAGACATCCATCTCCTGTCTAGAAGCCATATGGGAGAAGAATGGAAAGCTATTAGGAAATACTTTATGAAAAAGCCTTTCTTTTTTTTCTCCTTTTTTTTCCTCTCACATGAATTCATGGAAACCAAGACTTTTTCCCCAAATATATAGGTCTGACCAACTTGTTGAAAATCTAAAAAGATATTTGAGAAGGATGGGAAGGTCATGAGGAGCTTACAAATCCTTGCAGTTCTAGGATAGCCTTGCTACATGAAGTACTTGAAGATGATGAATTTGGGCCTTGACTCCCAGGAAAGGGAGAAAAAAGATAGTGCAGTAATAGAAAGAAAAATCTTAAAAAACACTGTGTGGTAGCATTTGCTAAATAAAACTTCCTTTTTAAAATTCATGGTCTGAAAGATGGGTAAAATTTGTTCTTTCAAATTCATTCAGGTCTAAATCAAATGTAAGATTAAAAAAATATTGCTGCCAAAAATCCCATATTTTGCATGGTTTTAAGTAGCATATAATGTGGAAACTACTGCTGCAGGTCTTTTGGTTAGAAAACTCAATAAATGTTTATTCTGCAAAATGAATTATACACCACAAGTATGTGTCACGAAGAAATCACTTAGTATAACATACAATAAATGTCAAGAAAAAGCCAAGAAATGACAAAGAAATTAAAAGCCTTGTAAAAACCGCTGGACGTCTTACAAGATCAGATTTCACATTAGAGAAATATGAAATCTTGTTTTACTACATTTATAGGAGGGTCTAGTAAAATGAGGCTATGTTACAGCACTCTTGGCTGTTCTGAGTAATAGCAGTGTCACAAAAACACAGTGTCATTTCAACTCTGGGCCATACCTGACTCTCCATCCATTAATCAAACACATGCTTCATGGAAGCATGAATGGAATGCAGAGACATGGAAGTCTTCCAAGCTCTGTGAGAAAGATGGGCCTAGAACAGTAAATACAGTCTATGGCCTTACCTTATTTTTTCATAAAGTTTATTTTTAAAAAATGAACTTTTTACCTGGAAGGTGCTGAAATTCTATCTAGAATTCTCTTGGCCAGTAAACAGATTACATTGTAGCTGTGGGTAATTATGCAGCTCACTTCTAAGCAATGCACAAAATCAATTTTAATTAAAAAATCATTTATGCTGTACTGAGCCATGCCCATTTAGGAAAAAAAATATTGACCCAGGAAAGTTCAGTCCAGATGCAGAATTCACTTTCACAGTAGCACCCAGCTCTTTCAACCCAATTTTCCAATTTGATTGACAGAAGGACAAAGAGGTCAAATGATTCGTACAACGTCAGACTCATGCGGAGCTTATCCCCAAGATCATCTTGACGCCCTGTCTTTTGTTATAACAACTTAACAGATAGCTTCTATCAATTTTGGTCTTTAGTATCCTTCTTTCTGGAACAGGTTGTTCAGTTCTGTCCCCACCAGTCACATGACAAATGCTCTGATCCCTTTGCAAGCAGACAAGGCAAGGATTCGAGAATCAAACTAGGACAGTATTTACTCATGGCTTACCTTAAAATATACATGAGTCTTACAAAATTTAACTAGACTTAAATGAATGCTTATAGCTGGCATGACACAAAAAGATGTTGTGGTTCTGGTCCCTGTGAGCATTCATAAATTCTGGGGAAATTATTTAGTTGAATTTGAATACTGGAAATATTTGCTGTACCTATCTAAAGTGCATGTGAAACAAGTATTCATTTCATCCCTTGAAATATGACTACAGTGTCATCACTGATTCTGAAGCATGGACCACTTTATGAGATTTAATGTTACTGTTCCCAGAGCTGTTACAAGAATTTGAACTATTAGACTACCATGCAGATAACATCAGGAAACACTCTTTTGCCTGGAGAAGTGACTTAATCCTATGCTGCCAATGTGGGAATAACCCAATTTGGACAATAAAGGTGAATATATTCATTTTCAGTATATGGGACATGTAAGGACCTTGTGAGGTCTGGTTCTTGCACAGGTGCATGTGAAACATTAAGTGTTAACACACCTTCAGTATTGAAAGCTACTTGATCTGCTCTTTGCTACCCAACAAATATAAATAGCAAACCATACTCTCACCACGACAGAACAGTTTGGCGCTCGTGTGGTCTGTTAGAAACCATTATGTTTCAGTTTCGCTTTCACACTGATGCAAAACTGCAAAACTACAATCTAGCATTTTTCTTTACTGTTTCTCTAGTGTTAAATATGGAAGAACATTCACAATAAAAGGTGCATAAAAAGCAGCAAGGCTGGTTCCCAAAAAAACATACTATGCTCAGTATATACATTTTCAGGTGACTTCCCAGCAGATAAAACTTCTGCAAAATGTAACCCTTTTTTTTTTTCTGGCTTCACTCTTTCAATCGTTGCTTCTACATAGACAGCCCTTCAAGAGTTCTTTTCAAACCTGTCATCTCACAGAGCTATAGACCAGAAAGAACTTCTGAACCTGGAGGGCAAAGAAAACCTTTCTAATGCCACTCCAACATGTTTGCAGGAACCTTTCTCTGGAAGCTGAATAAGAACAGGAGCAACTTAACGTACAAATGGGGTTCCAAAAAAAGCCCAAACATTCAAAAAAAAAAGGAAAGCTGCCTACATATTGAGGAGATAATAAGTGGCTGCCTGACAAAAATTGATATTAAACTATTCCCAGGAAGACATTGTTTATCTTTCTCTCTCTTTCCTATGCTTCTCAATTGGAAGTGCACATTTGATGACATAACTGCTCAGCATAGGGGGAATATGCACAAATATTAATGAAGAGAGAAACACCTCCTGTTTTGGCTGAGAGTGTAATTAAGTAGCTGCTTAGCTGTAGTTTCTACAAAACTGACATAAATTATTTAAAGTTCGAAGTCAGACTGGAAATATTATTAAAATATCATGTGAAAAGTTTCTCCTGTTCTGTGTCCTATCTTTTCTACTCCCCACAAAAGGAACAAGTGAAGAAAACAAAATGGTGGTCAATACAAGTGCATATACACACCCCATGTGTTCAACTCTTGGAAGCTCACCACAAACACAAGTTAGATTCATTTTGAGAGAAGAATGAAAACCAGCTGTTGTTGTATTTGTTTCGCTTTTTTTTACAATACTTTCCTACAAAATAAAGCTAATTTGGATAAGGATTTAAGTGTGGGATGAAGCGAGGGAAGAAAAAATTGTAATTATCTGCAGAATGTTGTTTAAAAAAAATTCAAGAAAATTCTTTACTGGAGCTGTTTGAACTAAGCTCTCTTTTGCTTAAGATACTAGTGCATATACTCTTAATGCATCTTAAACACTTACTGTCACAGTCCTGGAGATTTTCAATTGCTGATAACAATCTTGCCCTGTCTTCCGGGTTTGAAATATTTAATTCAATAAGGTGGCTTTCTTGTAGATCCTTTAAGTCCTCTAGAGTTTCATAGCCATTCAGCAGCAGGGTTGAGGCATATTCCTACGAAAGGAAACAAGCAAATCCTCTCATGGAAACAAGCACTATGCTTAGTAGAGGAATAGACACAATTTCACTTTTTCTTTTTGGCCAGGTTGAAATGGGCTTTGTTCTCCAGTCCAATTGACTTACCTCTGGCAGAGGTGGAGAGCAAGAGGGAACAGAGGCAGAGATGCCTGGGGGTCCTCCTGACCATGCCAGCATCTGTGCCTGAACTCCATAGCACAGTCCAGCAGCGAACAGGACCAGGGCAGAGCTCTGTCAGAAATTACTTAATCTGCTGAGTGTCTGGACTTTTGTGGGTCACTCCATGAGTGTCTCCCACACTGAGGCCATGAGGGCCTCTGAGGGAAGGAGTGCTCTGCCTTTTCACACGAGGAACCCCTTGACACAAGCAAGGGGAGAAGCAGAGGGAGCCCTCAGCCCTGCTGTGTCACACAAGGTCCCCCTTGAGCTGCGTGTCGACTCAGTACAAAACTCCGTGCATGCTCCAGGGAAAGGAGTGTTTGCATCAGCAGCAAAGCAATTACCCTTATTAAAAATGTTACTTGTAAATCACGACCTCATTACACTTTGACACTCTGTCAAGATCTAGGGTTGTGGAGAGGGAGAGAGGCACAACATGAGCATAGTGCAAAAACACTATTGCTCCCTAAAGATCACAAGAAATTAGAAACACAAATTCTCAGTTTTGGCACTGGAGTCAGACTGCAGCCCTGTCCACAGCCACACATCTTACTTAGGCTCACAACTGCAGTCAGGCTGACCTGACAAGTCACGGCTGTCCCTCTCTGAGTGGAGTTTCCTAGCCCAGCATCATGGTGAGGTAAAATGCAATTCTATAAGCCACTTGTGATGCCTTTCCTGGTCTTAAAAATTGAGAGTCAGACAGGGTTAAGGGATAAGGGGTTTTTACCTCAGTATTTTAATAAGGATCCTTATTGGTGCACCACATCATCAAGGTGGAATGCGCCACAGTGCACACACATGATAGATCATCTATACAATTTATAGACCTTAAAAATTAGCATATCTAACAAGGATGCCCCAATGGGAGGCCTGGATGAATGGTGTGATATTCCCCCACCTGTGGAATTGCCCCCTGAATGGGCCAAATCTCTAGTTTACAGGATATGTTCTAGAGAGGACTTTGGTTTCCCATGATAGTGTGGGGTTTTCTGCCCTCTTACAATGAGACCTTTAGGATGTTTGTTCTCCTGGCCTAACAGAATACTAGGGCTATGCTTAGTTATCAGACTTAAGGAATTACAAGTATACATGCTAAGAATACTGAGGATACATAGAAGTTACATAAAAGGTATATAAAACAAAAGGCAAAAACTCATTATGGCATCACTCACATCAGATAAAAGACAGACACGAGGTTGCTCTATTTTGCTTTGCTTTGCTTTGCTTTCCTTTGCTTTGCTTTGCTGACATCAAAACTGCTGAAACCTGCCTTTCTCCTCCTGCCTGTAAATGACATTCAAACCCGAGTGCACAGAAAGGGAACGTTTCAAACAGAGCTGGGAAATGCCTTGGCTGACCTGCAGGTGGATGCATTCCAGGAGCTCTTGCAATGTTTTAGGCTTTGTCCTTTTGCTTCCTCTGTGTGGGTTTATCTTTCTGGGTGCAGCTTCTTCTTCCAAGATAATATCCACGTAAATGAACTTGAAATTTCCCACTTTGTTGTTCAGCATGCCTGTCCATATGCCCATGGGAGTCTTGCAGATGATATCTATGATGTCTCCTTTCTAGAACAATAAAAAAAGCACACCATTGCTTATACCTCTGGCTTGTTATATGTAGCTTTTCCTCTGTGGACCAAAACCAGCACTAGTCAGTGGAAGAAGCTTTTTTTAATTACTTAGATTTAGTGCCTTTGCTTTTATAAAATCCCAAGAAAATAATTACAGAAAGTGGAGCTAGTCCTTCATCTCTAAACCTTTGTGAAGGAGAGGTGAGCATAAGCAGCCCCTCTCACTATTTTTGTGCTCTACTTGGTCCCTGAAAAGGGATAGGGTTTCATCAGCAATTAACTTTTGTCATGGGCAGTAGGCATAGTTTTGGCAAAAAGCGAAGGATTACTGTAAGGTTATTTTCAAAATATGTGCCACAGCATTTACAAAATAATCTTATTATCTAGCCTCTCAAGGGTCTTCAAAAACAGCTGGTCTATGTGAAAGGTGGACTCCTACCCATTTTACAGTACAAAAAAAATGGCTACAATTCTCAAAGATAATAAAGAACATTTAACTCCCTTAACAAATATGAGTGCTTGAAAGAGTGACAATACAGCTATTTCAAGAGGGCTTTTTGGTAAAGGTGTTCACAGCCACACTGTGGGAACCAAGGTCTCAGCTCAGGAAAACAGTCATTCTGAGTAATTCTCATATAAAAAGGCTCTTATAAAGTCATACACCCTATACAACTTGCTCCCAAGGACCTCGAAAATGAGCCCTCTCTTCTTGACACGTATCACAGAAAAATGTTGAAAGCCTTTGAAGAGTTATCCAACAAATGTCTACTTGGTTTGGGAATCTGTTAAAAAGTTAGAAATCAAATTCAGTTTGTTAAGATGTGTCCACAGCTCCAAGACTGACATCTTTTCTGGTCTTGTCAAGGAACAGCAAGTCAAGCGGTCACTGTAGTTTTGGTACAAACCCAAGTACAAAATTGACTGTGAGCTGGTGACCTGTTTAGTTAGAACATGGGGCTCAGAGCTGTGAGCAGAGTTGAAATGAAAACTAAACAAACATTTATTTAAAGCTCTTTAAGCATACATTGTTCTACAAATTCATGCAGGCACAGGAGCTTCAGATGTGGATGCAGGTCAGGATTAGGCAATGGCTCCAAGCCAAGCTGCAGATACACTTGGAATTCAGATTCAGGTTACTGAAATTTTGTGTGATAAATATAGGGGATTTCAACCCTAAGTATTAGTTTATCATTCCAAAATACACTACCCTAGTGACTAAAAAAGAAACCCATATGAGCCAGCAGATATTTGCCATTTCATGACCAGTTAAATAGTTGAAACAGTTTAACTGTATTAAAAGAAATGCCCTAGATGTGGGTAGAAGTGAAGGACAAGTGCTGAAGACTGCAAGTACCAGCAGAGTAACAGCTCTCATGTAGGCCAGAGAGGAGAAGAGCGAGTCTGTGTGAGATACAGGATTTGGCAAAAAGAAGAAGCTATGAAGAAGAGTCTGAAGGACTGGGTTTTGTTAGTAATGTTCAACTGGGTCCCTATTTGTTGCTCCTCTTCTTCACACAGCCCACACACCCCTTGCCGTGTCTGGGGTGAAGAATGTTTATAGTTCAAACAGGCCTAAAGAAAAGTTTAATGGAAAGGCAACCTGGTTTTATTAAAAGCATTGGGTGTCACTGGATATATCCTAGTTGTGACTGGGAAAGCTTGGGGAGACAACTCCACATCCCGTGAGATGTGAGATTTCTTACTCCAGACCATGTATGTGGGAAGCAACAGGTATTTTGCTCTGAGGAAGGCTGGGGTATGTAGGAAGATACCATGAAGAGGTTCCTACCTGGAATCTATGCCTTCAAAAGCCTTTAGCAGCACTTGGCTTTGCAGCCTTGTCTGAACGAAGTCCTTATAGAAGCATTCTGCAGTGAGATCAGCCTTGCTTTTAGAGTGTTCCACACGCTTAAGCGGTTAAAAATTTATTATTAAGTGTATTATTTAAATGTAAGAAATGGTCCCCCTGGCATCATTAGTGGGCAAGAACGAACCCTGGTGGTTGTCTCACCTTGATTTTCAGGGAGTCGGTGTCGTAAGGGCTGGGTGTGAAGTCGGTATGCACTTTGGCCCTGCCACAGAAGGGCCCGTTGTAGGGCACCTCGTCCTCCAGCCGCAGGCTGTCCCTGTTGCTGGTGCCATCGGAGCAGCTGGTCACCCCACCTGGAAGAGAGGCACCTTGAGAGACCCCTGCACCAAATGCCCAGACGTGCAACCCTGCACAGCAGCCCAAAGGAAAGTGTTCAAAACCACAGAATCAGAGACAGAGCATATTCCGTGTGGGTTTGACACGTTCCAGGATAACTACATTCAATAAAAATCATGCTACAAGAGACAGAAGAAAATGGGTAGGAGATCTTTCATTAATATCTTCCCTAAAGTAATCTTTTTCTGGTGATGATACTAATAGACTACACATTTTATTTACAGATTTCTTGAAATATTACCTCTGCAGATTAATAAAATGTACCCTAAAAGTGCAATTTAGCAAATTAATTCTGCTGAACTTCTCCTGTTTATTCAGCGAAATGAAAACAAGTACTGTAGAAGTTATTTTATTTCATTCCAGAGCTAGCTGAAACATCAAAGGAACCTGCATTGCAGAGGGAAATTTTAATCTTATCAACATTTCTGCCTGTCATTTTATCCAAGTTGAGCAATAAAATATCAGCAGAGTAATTCAAGCAAATTTGAGCAAGCTCTGCAATATCCCATCCAAATATGTTTTTAGATAAGAGCAGCGGTGTGTTGGAAGTAAACTCCCATATACGATTTTCACAAATCACGCCACAGAAAATGATCATAAAAATGGTTTTGTTTGAGGTGATTGCTTAAGTGCACAGTTCCATCTCAGGGCCAGATTAACTCTAAGTGCAAATGGTCTGGGCTGCAGCTCCAGTCTGCACTCAGGGCTCAGGCAGTGCCTGCAGGGTGGCACAGCAATGTCACCAGGGATAGCTGCGCCTGCCACCCAGCAAATATCCACAGCAGAGCAGCACAGAGCGAGGTGGAGGCACATTTCTCATCAGGGGCTCCTATGCCCTCTGACCGAGAATACCCCGATGTGAGGGAGGGTTTTCAGTGGGTTTCAGGGAGGCTGTGTCTCTCTGCACCACGTCCCAAAGCTGCCAGATCAGACCCACATCCCTCACCATGTCAGAGGGAATTTGTCTGCCTCCAGGGCAAAGGATGAGCTCACAGCCAGTCTGCCAGCAGAGGATGCTTTTGTGGCTGCACCCAGTGATTGCAAACCCAGCACTATGGCAGTGATAACCCCACAAAAAGTTATGGCATATATACCAGCAATATGCCCTATAATTCATGTTATTTTTTTTCTTCAGTTAGTATTTCCACTCTTAAAAACACTCAACTTAGTTCTGGATAGATGTATATCTACCCTAGCTGCTACCCATTTAACCAAATTACACCAGAATGAGGAGCTCTCTACCACCACATTTTTGATCACCAGCTCTGATTCCACAGACATAAGCAATAACTATATTGATGCAGCGACTGAATAAGAAGTGTAGGTGCCTTGTACTTACTAGATGAGCTCTGGCCACTGTTCAGACTATAGAGACTTTCCAAAGAGTCACTGGTTTTTAGGGAGACCTTCTCAGTGGGTGTTCCACCACCAGGATCATTGTCATCTTTTCCCTCTTCATTCTTTAACACAAAAAATCAAATGTTAACCCCCAAGAAATGTATCTTAGAGAAAGTTTTGTTTGTTTGTTTTAAAACATCATTGGAGATTAGGTCATCATTGTACTTTATTAAGAACTCCTTTGTGAGAGAAGGCATTTTAGAAGTTGATGCCTGGTACTAAGCATGCCCAACAATCACCCCTAGTATTTAATGATCCTGGAGAAATTCCCTGTCTTGTTTCTGCCTCACTCACTTCATCCCATCCCTGCTAAAACAGCTAAGCTACAAAGACTGCAACACACCATGGCAGAGCTAAAATCTTGTAAATTTGTAGGAAATTTGTAGGTAGCCTGATAAGATTTTGTCTGCTTGTCTCAGAGAAGGAAATACAAAGCTCAGTTCTAAAAACAGGTGGTGAAGAGCTGGCTGACACAGCTGTGTTTTACACTGAACTTCTGAAGGTGGTGATTGCTTGGTGGCAGGCTGGGGCCAGCTTGCACACATGCAGAGCACTGGCATGTCCTAGTACCGTGCTCACCACACTGCCCAACATTCACCCTGTCCTCGAAATCCAGTGCATTTCAGAATTAACAGGTACATGTTTCTCTCACAAAGTCTAATGGTGTATGAAATTGGCCCCCTGAGTTTATACCAATAAATCACACCTCAGGAATCACAGCCTGTTCAAAACAATAAGATCCATATTTCAGTTGCAGTTAAGTTAGAGACTATGTAGCAGATAAATTAAATAGGGATGATCTTTCAAAGGGAGGGATTTTTCAGCAGAATTCATCATGTTGCCACTGCATGTGATATCCTGATGCAAATGAAGCTTCCTTTGGCACATTGTATTTGGGGGAAAATTAGTTATTGGTCAGTCAGATGATGATGCAAATATGGCAGTGTGTGTGCAAAACTGAGACCCATGCAGGTACATATCAGGCAGGGCACTAAAATAAGAACTATTCTGGTTTTCAACAAGACCTGTGCTTGTTACAGCAGCCAGCAGCATAAGAAATTAATCAGGAGGCTGGTATTGATTGTCATCATCTCCTGCAGGAATGAAGATCATGCTACATGTGTGTCCAACCACATAATCCATTGAATTTCTGTCATAGGAATTGTTGTTTTAAATGTGCAGAAAGGAAATATAAAAACATTATATAAAGATCATGGATTGAATTTGAGAAAAAAAAAGTAAAAGAAAACTAAACTAATGAAATATGGATCCTTGTCTTGGTCCTCCAAAAACTGTTTAAAGGTATCCTGTGAAAAATTATTTTCTACTTGTAAGGTGCCTCATTTCTTTTCCTTACTTACTTGATATTGACACGTAAGATAGGATGCAGACTAGCTAGATTGTTTTAGAATTGTTAAGTGTGACAAGTTTTTTCCTTATGTTTTTAAATTTTGGAACTTACTGACACAAAGTACTGAGAAAACAGGGTTTGCAGTGTGTGCAAGGTTATGTTTTATTATGTTTAATAAAGATAGTTTCACTAAGATTAGATAAGGGAAAAGGAGATAAGACATATGAGTTGGAATTCTCTAGGATCCTGGCTGACCTTTACAAAATGGACTGCAGAAATAATTATTGTATTGGGAGATGAATTCTTCTAATGAAGCTTTGTGTACAAACTGAGCATCAGACTGATGATGGCGTTCAACAAACACTCCCTTGCGTCCACATGAGGAGGGTTTTTTTGTTCTCATACACACATGCTTATACAAATGTTCCTGGGTGAAAAAGCATAATTAAATGATGTAAAACTCTTAGGACTTTCTTGGGCCCTTACTATGTGATTTGTGTGTACACTAAAATGCACCTGAAAGAACAGCTACATACCAAAAGCTGGCTAAATTCAGTATGTGTTCTTACCCTGGTTTTATGGTTTGTCACAACCGAGGACAGTTGAAACATGAACAGAACAAATGCACATAATATTTTTACTTCACATGTATTTCCAACAAAACGCTAAGGCTGTATTTACCATCTCCTCAGAGAGTGCCTTGATGTATTTTTTACCCATCTTTTTCTTCATGGTAAGTGAAATGGCTCTCATCTTCTTACTCAGACTTCCTCCATTGTTTGCTGCTTTGATTTGTACTGCTTCCCCAATGTCACTTATAGTCTCCAGCTCAGATATCTGTTTTGAAATCAGAAAATAAGCAATAACTCACCACGAAAATAAAATGCAGCATACTGAAGCAGGAATTACCAGGAAATATTTAGGACACTAACACAGTTAGCATGACAAAATTCAGTCATGGCCATTTTCCTTGGAAACTGTGTACCTAAACAGGTTTGCAGCACAATACTCTGTGTATGAATGACATAAAATATATTTTATGGTAGGTAATGTTTTTTCTCATTATTTATTATATCAATAAGAATTGAGGGAATTTTTGCAGAGGTCTTGAAAACAAAAGTGAGATATCTGTGGGTTACTTGTAAAGTGCTGGTTACTTTGGGCTTGCACCAATGCGAAGTGCATTTTTTTTTTTTTTAATTCTTTCTATTTTCACATAAAAGTGCCAAAGTTTAGGTGTGATTCTCTTGTTTGTTTTGTCAAGGCCTCAATCTCTCAGACAGACACAGGTATACAAACAAAGTTCTCACCACTGTAAAATTTGCACAATAGCTTCCCAATGCTTTTGAATAACTGTCATAGGAAAGTGAACTGCAGAAATTTTAACTTTGTGTTCTACAGACCTCAGCTGAATCATCTGCCTTCGATATTGAGTGATGCCTGAAACGGTCAAAGCTTCCAAAGCTGCTCGTGCGCTGCAAAAGAAGAGAAGACAAACCTTGACTCACTGGTGGTGATCGGCTTTGTTCTGTTATTAAGACTTAAATAAAACTGTCAAGCCACCTGTTGGTGGTAAAAATCCCTCCCATACCAGTGGACCATGAACTGCTACATCCATCTAGAAACAAAATATGAGGTGACTGTAAGGGGGAAAATTGTGACTCTACAGGCAGAAATAGAAAATAAATAAGAGAAACAGTACTGCTTCAAAAATTAATTAGGTAATGGATATGATTACAAGTTCTTCTACATCTGTTTCACTTTATTTATGTATGTAAATAACCATGCATTATTTGCAGGTAAGAAAGACTTGTTTATGAGTTTCAAAAAAACCCAAGTCTATTGCTTGTATCATAAATATGGTACAAGCAATTGACTTGGTTTGGTGGTGTAAATTGTGGCAATTTATACAATGTATTTTTGCAGCTGAGGGGACAATTTATGGCTCTTTACCATCAGGAATGAGTAAGGACTGCTGAGGTTTATGAACACATCTTGTCCAAAATTCACACATTGCAGAGGGAATAAGTGACACAATAATCACGCAGGCCTCATGCTTTTCTTCCCAATTTTCCAGTTAGAAATTCTGATTTTTAAACACAAAAGGATACAATTTTCTGTCTTGCCACAGCTTGACTTGGCTTAACAAAGCTGCATCACCTGAGCTGTGCATTAAGAGAGTGAATGGATTGCTCTGACTTCCTTCTAGTTTTTGCTCTTTCTGCACATGGATAAATGACATGGAAAGGAGGGAAGGGGCACAGCAGATTTTGAGGAGTGGGGTCATACAGAAATACCTGTCAGACATGCCCAGGCAGAGCTGCCTGACACTACCCGGTGGCAAAATGCATAAAATGGCATTGATGATAAGTCAGGAGTCCATTTAAGTGTGGCTCTAGAAAGAGACAGATTTTGGACATCTATCCACTCTACAGTGTCTTTAAGAGCTTGTTTTTATATCTTCACCAATAAATCTTCACAGCTAAACCTAGAATGATGCGGAGTTTTTTAAGTACTTCCCTCTTCCATACTAAATGAAAGTCTTTAATGCAGTGTGAGAGTTCTTGAGCAGGGTTCATTATTATATATGAGGCAATACAATCTCAGTCTATTTTTGAGTATTCAAAATCCCCTCTGGAGGAAAAAAACACTGAACTAAAATAGCAAACCACAAAATAAATATGTTCTGTCTGATTTAATAAGTGATTTCAGACTATCTGGGCTACAGTTTTTCCTGAACTTATTCATCCTTTTGCCTTGCCTGTATGATTTCAGCCAAACTAGTTCCTTGTTCCATTGCTTTCTCCCCCCACCCCCAGCCACATGAGTCATATTTTCATCTCCCCCAGGTTTCTTAAGCACCCACTGTGCACTCTTCACCTGGCATCTCCAGCTCCCTCCTTTTGCTGTCAATCCAGGAATTTCACAAGCCTCAAAAGTCTTGTGAGCTCCCAGCTTTCCTATTATGGAGTTCCAGTCCTCTCCACTGGGCAAGAATTGTCATGAGGCAGGCTCAGAAGCAACAGGGGTAGAACATCCTTTGGGCAACAGAAGAGGAGGAGCAAAGGACTGGTTTGGGAGCTGGTGCCTTTGCCTGCCTTCACACTGCAGGCACACTTAATGCTGGCATGGACCTGCTTCCAGGAAAGTTAAAGAGAAATCCTTCCTTGATGTATTTCCCTGTTTTCCCAAACTTACTTATGAACCAGTTCTGCCACCTCCCCCAAAAAATGAATGTGGACATAGCAGTGGGAGCCTGAGCAGAGTCAGATGGAAGAGAAAAGTCTGTCTGTATTTTGGCTCCGTAGTCTAAGCAGTGCAGCTTAAAAGAAAAATAACATCTGCTTCCCCTCCCCCTGCTCCACTCTGTATTTCTGGGCACATCTAACCTGAAAAATATTTCCAGCCAAAGGTTATTTGAAGAAACTGGCCCAGATTTGTGAATATTTTTGGACAACTATGACAACGCTTACTATTCACTGAGGAAAAAAAAAGACAAAAATCACACAGCTCTCCTCTTAATTGATTGTAAAATCTCTGTTGTCTAAACACTGTGGCTTATTTGTTTGTTTTTACATTGTGAAATTGAAAATGACAATTTGAATTGTACATTTAATTTTGTCTAAAATTCCCATAAAGAGCTTTGCTATTAAGTAGATGAAGACCATCCTGTGGCAAGGGGTTAGCTCAATAGTTTGATATAAAAACACAGCCGTGAGGATTATGGTTCTATTAGACAGGATTAACACCTTTCACTAACTTGTCAACCCAGCCAAATGTGCCCTGCAGCATAGAGCGGGAGGGAGAAGGGAGCCTGGGATTCACAGCAATACTGGGAAGGGAAAGTATAAAATTGTCTCACCAATCTCTGAACATGCACTGACCTTTCTGTTGCATTCCAACACTTCAATATGTCTAGTAGGAATAAGTGTATATTAAAGTGCAGATGTGCTGGAAATAGTTTAAAAGGAACAAGAGGGAAAACATTGTTTAGTGTTGGTCTTGCCTATAAACAGCTTGAGCACAGGGAAATCACTTATTCTTTTTTGACCCTCGAAACAACCTTATACCCTACATGTGCAGGAGCCTTGGGCTATTTGGTAGTGTGCTTCAGTGTTGCTTCATCCTTATTAAATATTAATAAGGGTTACAAGATGATTTCCACTGTTCTAGATAATGGTCTTGCTGCACTGAAGAGCACTGAATAGGGCTGCTTCAGCAGTTCTCTATACTAACTTTTTCCATTAAGTAATCAATAGGCACCACCTTTTAAAAATGTATCCAACGCCATTATACTGATAACGAAAAGCAGATTTAGGAGCTCCTGGCTGCAAAGGGAATGGGACTATTACTTTCAGTAGTGTCAGTCACTGCATTAGTGTCAGGGAACACCTACTTTGTGAAGATATGGACAGGCCTTATTTCCAGGTGAAGGGAAGCTTTTAAAGTAAATGCAAAGCTACTAAGAGAAAATATGCTATTGACTTTTGATACCAGGACTCAGCATCCTATAAAGTTAAGTGGTTTTTCTGGCTCAGTTCATGCAAGAGCTACCATGGGATATGTTAAGCAAATAGGAATTTGCTCAGTAAAATCTAATGGAGGCATGGGCACAGGGAGAAACAACTGTGTATTCCCACACAAGGAACAATCAAATAATTTCTATAAATCAATGCATTAACTTTCATCTCTTCCCATTCAGTGTTCCAAACTAACATAATAGAAAATAGCAAAGATACTTTTAAGTATTTGAAAACCTTCTTCCATCTTCTCCTATATCATTTATTCCCTGGAATCCAGGAACTTTAAATAATCCTTTTAAAGGGATAAGTGCTATGTAATTGTTGTTCATTTTAATTTGGACAGTCTGCAGTTGATTGTCTGGTTTGTCTTTAAATAGCCTATCATTTTCTCTAGAAAATAATATAGTATGGTATGCAAATAGAAAGACAACAACAGGTTCTGCAATCCACGTTTTTCTGTTATAAAACATCCTTCCCTTGTAGGACATATCATAGGAGAAGTAAGTTCTTGTCTGTGACAAACTAGTCAGAGCTTCCCTGTGTATAAAAACAACCTTTGAGCCAAAAGTGACTGCAGTTATCCTGATAAATAATCATTATGGGAGATATTCATCCCATAGTTTTCTTTGGACAATTCACACTGCTCAGCAATCTGGTTGCCTGCTGTCAGAAATTCTGGCTTATTATATTTTGCTTCAAGTCCTATTCAAAATATCTTTTAAGTCTCACATGTGTCAAAGGCTTTGTACTGACCCTCTCACACAGGTAAATCTCTTCAAATTCTTCCATGCATTTTAATTTTTATCTTCCGTTCATCCTTAGACTGCCCAAACCATGCAAGCATTATAGGGACAAACGTGGACATTGGAAGTAATAAAAAGGGAGCTCAGCATGTTGCTCAATTTCCTTGCCTGCCACAGACACTTGTCTTCTTCCCTCTTTTTTGAAAGCAGACATAGCAGCCCTCAAGAGAACAGCCTTGCTGCTCTGATTGATGGAGATAAGTGGAGATCAGGATTTGATTCATTTGTTCTAATTTCTGATGGTTCTAGTCCCTTCAGCAGGAGGAGACAACTCTGAGAATGAAAAAGTTACCAAGCAGGGATGAATATTTCCACTCTGCTGGCTTATCTTCTTGCATAGATAATCAAAAGAATTGTCTCCTACTTTCCCAGATGGCAAGATAGCAATTTATAGCTTTCTGGATGTTCTGTGGAAAAAAACCCTACAAACCAAACACCACCAAAAAATTCCTCACTTTTGTATAAAAAATGAGAATTTGCATAAAAGATTAAGCAACTCTCCAGAGGGTAAGGAAAGCAAAAAAAGACGTCTCTACCACAGGGAATTTTTCCTATTTACACATTAGTTAAACATACAGAACTTCTGACCGCTAACCAACACATTAATATAACTTTATAGCCTACATGAAACGTGGCCTAAACCTTGCACTTCACCAGTCAAAAGCAATAAAAAAAGATACAGCTTGTTCCTGCTAACTGAAATAGAGCAATCTACTGAAATGGCATTTTTAACTGGCTTAAAAATGACTCTATAAAAGACTGGATATCGTGGCCTGGTGTTCAGCAGCTGCATGGAAGTGGGGGGGGAGAGAGGGGAGCAAAGTGGACTTTGAACAGAACTGCCACCATGAAGCCTCAGATCAAACACCCTAATTTTAACAGTGGAAAAGGACTGGAAAAGCCAAGCTGAATTAAAAAAAAGAAATTAGTTAATCATACCTAACACTCCTCCAGGTGAACAAACTGCGGTCTCCAAAGTAAACACTGAGCAGCTGTTTTATCAGTACTGGTACCAGCTTCGGTCTCTCAAGCCTAAATCCCTGCTGACACAGGGCACGTAGCTCCCAACCACCCAGTTAGAGTCACCACTAGAAACCCAGTCTCCAGTGCTTTCCAGGGGCACCTTGCCCTGGGCAGGTGCTGGGGCAGCTGAGAGCAAGGGCAGAGCTGCTGTTCCTGAAGTTGAAGGAGGGTGGGATTGTTTGCAAGATCTGTAAGTCTTCCTCTGGAAGGGGCAGCCATGTAGGACATCTGAGCAGCTTGGTCTGGCAAAAAATGTGCTGTGTTGATTAAACAACTTTTTGAGGGACTAAATAAGGAAGCAATTTAGGAAACGCCAGCCTTAACATTCGGAAAGTTTTGTGCAAGTGGGTATTGCAAAATGTGCAAGGGGGGAAAGGATCTGAGTCCGCTTTTGTTAAATGCACATTGATCCTGAATTTTGAGCACTGCCATTCCTGCCCAGTTGCTGCAGAGCACTCTCAGTTCCCGGTGAGAAAAGTCACTTCAAGTGCTCTTCTGGCAGTCTGTCCAATTCTGGGAGTGTGCACACAGGTATTTGCAATAATTATGTAATTAAGTCTTTATTATTTATACGACATTTAATTAAAAGTGACTTTCAGTGGCACACAAAACCATGAAAAGAAAATGACTTTAAAGAAGGTTAAGGATGTGTGACAAACTCAGAGGAGCTATGAAAATGACAGTTAAGGATTTGGCATGATGTGCACTTCCACCTCCCTGCTATCCTTTTTTTACCCTTCATTTGCACATGGGCAGAAACACCAAGGGATGAGCCTTGAAACCCACCCTCCACAAAACCATCACTGCAGTGGAGGGGAGCGCTGCCTGAGTAAAGACTGGTTAAACACTACGTAAGCATTGCGGGCTTTCATCTTTAATCCCTTAAATACCAATGTCTTTCCTCTCCTGAAACTTCCTCCTCTTCAAACCGAGTTCACAGATGAATTCTCACATTTTAAAACCAAATCACCTAGCAGCTTCAATTAAAGTTCTTTCCCTGCTTACTTATACAGCATGATTTTAATAATGCTGTGTGTTATATAGGTCCTGACCTTGCAGGGTTTTGCTGGATTTCCTGTGTGAGAGAAATTACTCACAAGCATGTTTGCTTTAAGTGAAAATGAAAATTCGTATGGCCAAAGAGGAGCTGAGAAGAATGCAGCCCCAAAGGTAAGATTTTACAGAGACCCCCACGCCTGGCCAGCACACCCACAAGTGGGGCAGCCAGCATACTCAGACAGAGGAGGTGGGAGTGTGGCTGTTCAGTGGAAGGTGTTCCCTCAAATGATGTTCCAGATGAAAACAAGATTTAAAAAATAACCTCTAAGTCATGGTCAAGTCTGACCGTCCCAAAAGCTTGTTTGTTCTTTTTCTGAAGAGTAAGCAAACTTCAGAAAGCCCTTACTTGAGTTTTACTGCCCTACTGCAGTCTTACCCTTGACAACAGGTAATGACCATAAGCTAATTCTAAGAAACTTGGGGGAGGGGGGCAGAAAGAGAGTTAGTTTTTATTACTTTTAAATGAGTGTTTGATACATCATCTTGGTTCCCCTGATTAATGTTCGCAGCAAACTCAGCCATTGGAGTTGTAATGTTTCTGCGAGCTTCCCTACAGCAAAGCCTAGCCATTAATTCAGTGGCATATGTCAGCTCAGCAGAGCAAGGTCACTCTTCTCTTTCAAGGGGAACCTTTTTAGAAATAATAAAACTGACAGAAAGTTCTTTTTTGCATGCTTTATGTCACCTGAGGTTGAGTGCTGCAGTTAATATCACAGAGCTTATAAACATTCCCATCTTCAGCAGTCTCCAAACCCACCAGGCTCTTAGAACCTCAACATTTTTTTTTAAAGTAATATAGTGACAGCTTTATGTGGGGCAGATATACAGTATGTAATCCTAAATGAGTAAAAAGTAAGTAAAAAATGAACAAATCTTTTCTTGGGCATTTTAGAGGAGAAATTTTGGAAGACACTAAGGACTGCTGATATTGCAGGATGTTAGTGCTTAGAGAAAAATATGTGGGATTAGGGACTTTATCTCCATGGATGCTTGCATCTTTGGATAAAGGGAGGTAATTTTAAAATGCACTGGTCCACCTTGTTTCTGTTTCACTGCTAACTGGTACTCTATAAGCATGTGATGTAAAGAGAACACAAAATTAATTGATCTATTTATGGAATGATTTTGCATTTGTAAGTAAAGATGTCCTAGTCATCTGTTATGATAACTAATTGCAACAGAAGCTTATTTATCGGGGTACAAATATTATGGAACATGATAAACAAAATAACCAGCTGAAGAATAAGATCCAAACAACAGGCCATTTTCCCCCTCATTATCTCCCTTCAGACATCCTGACTACACTTGATTAATGAATCCATAGTGAGATTAGCTAAAATTGCCTTAATGGAGATGCACTACAGTAGAGAAGCAAAATTCAGTGTAGTATCTATCATCAGTCACTGTGAATTTGAGTGCTTCATCAGATCTATATATCCATTCATTTAAATTATTTTTATACTGGAAAACAAAGCAAAAAAAAACAACAAAGAAATAAAATACCATGCCCATTAGAGTGGGTTAACTTTTGACTCCCTTGAAATGTAGACAAGGGTCACCATTTCTTTTCTCTTTCTTGTGTCGTCCCTTGTCAAATGGCTGTGTTCCAACGTTGCCTTATTGTCATCCATAGGCCAGTTATCCTTATTGTCCAGCTGAAGAAAGCACACCTGGAACTTCCTTGCAGCTTCTCAGGCTTCAAAAACTGGACATGCTTGCACAATTTATGCCTGGGAATCCTAAATATGCTCCTTGAAATTTTGAATTCTAAAGTTCAGCAAGCTTTTGGTTTTGTATGGAAGCTGAAAGAAGGTTGCCAGCTTAGGGTTTCCATGTGATTTGGGAGTGTGTAAGAATCCTTCTTAGTGCACAAGTTATAATGTATTACATTCCATGTTTGCTTTGTAGTGTAAGCTCTATAATTGTAATTCAGGGGAAAAAAAAAAGTCTAGGAATCTGAAGATATCATCCTGATTCTTTTCAGATTGCCACAGAAAAGGAATTAATACAATCAACAGCTCACAGGGGTACCAGTAAGGGCACGTCAATTCCCCTCTCTCCATTTGATTATCTGTGTGTCATGGGTTGTTGTGATCACAGTTCAGTGGAAAACTACAGCTTCATTTCATGAAAAACAAGTGTACCAGGTGCCTGAAGTGTATTTTCATTCTGACACACGAGAAGAGTGAGACTGAGCATTTTTACCCTCCCCTGCTCCCGCAGCCTCCACGAGAGCCACACTCAGTGAGGTGCTGCTACTGAGGCAACGACAGCAGCAAGGGCTTTGAGGTGTTCTTTGAGCCCCAGATTTAAGGACATACTCCAAATCCTACTGAAATCAGCCCTGTCACTGCAAAGGGAACTGTGCCAACTACACAATTTTAAGCTGTCACGAAGGGGTAGGAAGATGTAGCCTCTTCTCTTTCCTTCAGATACTGGTTAAAATCGCAAACACAAAGACATTTTCAAACTTTTTACCACAATTACCAAGACATATTAGTCAAGCAAATATAAACTCCACTACAGAGACAGGAAGAAAATAATGTAAACATGCCAACAGCCAACATCAGAAGAGTCCCGCCACGTGCTTGTGCTAGAGCTGAATGCCTGCTCTACCATCAGCAGTCATTTCATGCATCCTCTCCACAGGTTCTGAGCTGCTTTTCCATCAGTGAACCATGTCCCCTTTCCAGCTTTTTGAGGTGGTTTCTGAACTTTACATCTGATCTTAAAGAGGGAGGCAGAGAGATAGATGTGTAATAGCAAAACAGCACATCTGTGGCTAGTGAAACAGTTCAGGCACAGCAGAGCCGAGCACCCCCTTTGCACAGGTGGAGCAGCAGAGAAACTGTGTGAGCTCACTCAGCTGTCTCAGCCACTGTGTTGTCTCCTCTTCACAAATCTGCTTTTGTCTGTGCTGTCACTAAGTGAAGCTGATTTCTTTATCTCATGGCTGCAGCCTGTAAGTGACACGTCTCCATCTCCATCTCAAACATTATGGTAGAGGGAAGACATGAAACTGCACTACGTTTTCTGGTTGAGCAGAACTCTTCTAGTGTTTATCATCTCCCTGAAGAAGCCACGAGAAACACTGCAGAAAAACCTAAAGACAAGTACTCAAGTATTGAGTACTCCTGTACTCATGTCCCACTTGTCCTTCCACATACCTGGAAGAACAGCAAACCCACCACACCTTCTGATTAGGTCAGCATGGACAAGTAGAGGAATTCTCACTTCTTACAGTTCTCAAGGAAGTGACCATTCAGCACCTCATGGAAGTCATCAAGTTCTGCGTTGTTTGGTTACATGGTTGCTCTTGTGAAAATGATAACAGAGATGAAGACATAGAAGGGTAGGAGAAGGACTAAAACTCCACCCAGAAGACATAATGGTGCAAAACAGAAGGTCACTAGAGCTTCTTGCCAGAGAGAACTTGTCAGCTTCAGTGCTGGGTGATGAGATAGAAGATCCTTTGCTCCTGACCTTCAGCTTTCCAGAAAGGGACAAGAAGATGTTATGATTGGCGATTAAGCAGCCTTAAGACTCTGTACTGGTGAAGTCATTATCCAGATTTCTGTGTATCCAGGGAATAAACCAAAGAAAGCAGAGAGGAAAAGTTGCAGAAAGGTATATATTGTGCATAGTCAAAGAAGCTGCTTCCCTGGAGCAGTCTATTTACTTTTCCCCTGGCTGGAATTTTACTCTCAAGTTTAAGAAGAAAAATATTAAGAACATGCTCTTGGGTGCACTGTCAGTGGAATAAAATTTTTAAAAATTGACAAGTGTAAAAGTAAACTGGATTACAGAAGAGATTTCACTTAAGAAAAAGATAAGATGGTAGTTCATCTTCCTGTGGAATAGCAACAAACATTCAATACACCTCTATCTGATTCATGAAACAAAGTTTTCCATTAGGATGGTTTAAAGGATATATAATATGCTAAATATTCAGAGCATATATAATCTGTAGCCAAGCAGCAAAAGTTGAGCAAAACCATTGACACTGCCAGTTTGTGCAACTGAGTGTAACTGTTTCTAACAACTGGAGTAACTCTGCTGTCTTTGTTGCAGCCCTTCAGACAAGAAAGCTTAAGGAATATTGTGATGATGGAGACCCAGAAGACTTTTTTCCCCTTCTCAGGAGCAGGTATTCCCAGCAGGTTCTGCCCACATAGCAAGGGGTTGTTCTTCTGGCTGAAGTGTTTGTAGCCACCCAGAAAGTGCTTGTACAGCTGCCAAGTGATGGCTTTATAACAGCTTTTGGCTGGATTTATGCCGTGACACAGATTACTAGACAAAGACTGAAGCACAGGAAACTGTAGGCCACATCCTCTGCCATCCTGCCCATATATTGTTACTACTTTTTTTCCCAGCAATGACAGATATCTTGACCAATGTTTACATTGGGGTATTCTGGTTTTTCTAGAAACACAGTAAGCTAGCTGCTCTTAAACAACCCTTAAAGAATTAGGAGGCAACTAATGCTGATTTAAGTCACCTTGGTAGTTGTGCTATGTTATTTATCAGGGAGCACAGTTATAAATGCTGTGGCTCATAGTCTGGTTTCTAAAAATGCCTGGATAAGGTGTGTCAGGCAGACTTCTTGAAATGCTCCTACTTGCTTAAGAAAACAAACAAAACCCTGGATTTGTTACTGTAAGCAAAATGAATATTAATGTGTAAATATTCCCTTCAGAAGATTGCTCTCACTTGTTTTAAAATATTCTGCTCTTAAGGATTTAAGCGTGGCTAGTGAAGGAAACCAAATCAGAGACGAAACAAGAAATTAAATGAATATTGTGCAAAGTTGACGAAAATGTAAAAGGTGCTTTAATCAAGGGAACACAAAATACATCACTATTGGAATAGGCCACAGATATAATTTTTCCTTTGTAAAAAAAGCTAGCCAAGAGTTGTGAGAGTCCTCAATGAGACTATGTCTTGATGTGAGCATCAAAATGGAGAGTCTAGTCATCCTAATCAGCCTCCTGCCAAGTGCCAGATGAGAGGTGACTGTTCTTTCCCCACAAACACACTGGATCTTTACTTCCTGCTGAGAAAACAAAATTCCTCGAATTTTAATAGCTTTCTAGAAGAGGTATGTTAACATATATGTTAAAACTTTCTGAAGCTTCTCTTGAAAATAAAGGATAATTAACTGGTGATTAAGAAGCATGATGATAAATATAAAGAAAGAAAAGATAGTAGAAGTAAGAGGAGTAGTAATACGATTGTAGAACCGCCCACTCACACAAGGAAAATAACCCAAGGTTCACTCTAACCTTGTTCCAGTATTTTATGAAGCCTAGGGGAGACAGAAAACACCTTCTGAGGTGTCACCTGCAATCCCTCCTTTCCCCATCTACACGCACATGGTTTTTACAAGTATCATTATTTCTTTCTCTGAATCCCTCCCACTAAAGGCCCACAGGTATTTACACCATAAACCAGGTTCTTAAAAATGCTTCCCAGATGTTGTCATCTGTTCCTGCTTATTTACCAGAGTTCAAATGGATTTTGACAAACAGTCTTTCTTCAGGAAGCAATGCAGTAAAGCCCTTTAATGACAGAACTATGTGTCATCTTTGCCTATAAGCATAAATTTGCACAGCGGGCAGTACGGTGAAAACAGCTTATCATCAACTCATCACCTCTCATCATTGTTAGAATGAAATGCAAATGGAAACGAACATCACTTCAGTCATGGTTGTGAAAATTAGCATCTGTGACATTAGTAGTGGCTCATTTATTATGCACTTGAAATTTCAGGAGGAAAGAAAAGAATATAAAACTTCATAACTCTACCAGTCTTTACCTTTGAAATAAAATTAAAACCTTCAGCTTTCCCCACTCAAGGATAAATCCTAGTTAATATTCATTAACACCGAGCAATCTCTTCACTGCAGATTTTGTCCTACAGAAGATCTAATTATGTCTCGAATTTTTTTTGGTGTTTAGGTGGTTGCTGTACCTATTTTCTATTTTCTTTTCTTTAATAAGTATTCCTCATTGGAGAGGCACAAGCCACCGTCTGAGAAAAATGCAGCACCAAAAACTTACTTATAGCATCAGTCTGCATTACAGGCTCCAAACACTTAGGCAAGCGATAAACTTCACTCAGATAATCCTGTTGAAATCAATGGGATCACAGCTAATTTATTCATTTAAGTCAGAATCAGGATCAGGCCTTCTGGGAAGAATATATAAAAAGGTGAAGTTCTAGCCTCAAGTCTATGGCAAAGATGTGCATTGATTTCTGCAATGTCAGAGTTTCATTTTAAGCTTACAAAAAGTAAAATTACTGGTATGAAATTGTACTAGGGAATAAATTTGCATATTAAAATGTTTCCTCCCATTGGATTTACCACTCTTTTCTCATAACCCTGAAAACAAATAATGGTTTATCACCTAAGTAAGTGAATATTGATTTAATTAGAAGCTTGGACGTCTTTTTGCCTAAACAAAATGTAGAGGCATTGACCCTGAATTGTCTTACACACCAGAAGTATGCTGAGTTTAAAGCACCAAGTGCATTTGGAAGCAGAATAAGGAAACAAAAACGTCTCAAACCTTTAGCATAAACATAGATCAGCTGTCATGTAGAATAATGACACAAGACTTTCTTCAGTCAAGCCAGAAAAAAATGGCACAAAGTCGTCTTCATGTTGAAGTAAAGCCAAGAATCATCAGGCAGTTCTCAAGTTTTCTGTGTCTGGAGGGATGGGGAAGAGAGAGAGAGAGAAAGGAGTAGGTTCTGCCCAGCACATTACATGTGCTGGCAAGTGGGCAAGACAAAGCAGTGATGTTTTACTGATTTATTTGCACCTGGACAAATGTGTAAAACAGTGCAAAGTGGAATGCAGAATAGCTGTGAGGTGCTTTAATAGGGTTTTATGTGTATGGTGCTGCCTGAAGGGTGTACAAAAGAGAAGACTGGAACCTGTATAATTTGTTGGAGTGTTTTTTCTTACCGTCATTCTAAATCTGCTTCATTCCACTCCCCAGATGCACTGACATCTGTAACATCATAAGGCTCAAAGAGGCTGAAATCCAGATGATTTCAGGGCTCTTTCCTTCATCCTCCAAGTCAACCGCTCTCCTCCTCCCCAGATCTCTAAGGGGTGGTGGGGCAGACTGCACAGACCCAGAGCTGAAACAGATCTAGGGCACATGTCCTTTCCCCAGTTGCTTTCCCGCTCTGGGGAAAGCTCTGCAGTGCTCCAGGAATGCAGGAGCCACACAGGAGCTGTCCCTGCAGTGAGCCACTCCAGGCATCAGCGTGACCATGGACCTCAGGGCTTTGTGCAAGACCTACTTTGTCTGACCTCACCTGCCCACAAATAATTCCGCAGCTCTGAGCAGCTACGCCATGTAAACCAAGCCGTGTCTCATCTGGCAGAAGGGAAAGGAGGGCAGGTAAGGACTCCCTAAAGGAAGGGATGGGAGATGTTCAGGTTCTGTTCTGATAGAAAGTCATTTAAGGTCCTGGATAGACAGACAGGTTACATTAGATGTGCTTGTAATAGAGAGCTTAGCCCTTCAATTTCTTGAATTTCTTCAGTATTAACCAGGGTATTTATAACACTTAGGACTTTTCCTTTATAATTTAGCTTCCTCAGCTGTTATACAAGGTATAAATGTACACTACTATGTGCAGCTACAATAACAAACATTTGCAAAGGATCAGAATCCTTCCAGTATCTCTTTTGAATGCATGTCTCTCTCATTTCTCTCCCAGTTCTCCCTAATGTGGTTTAGATGTCTTTTTGCCTAAAAATGAATGCTTATTTATATAAATGCATTCAGTAGTTATATGCATATCCATGAATACACAAAAGCTGCCGGACATTCAAAGAAGTTATTAGCACGGCTGCAGCACTACTGAAATCTTGCTGCATGACAAAAAAACCCTGCAAAACTATTCTTTTTTGGCATAGATCAACATTTTCGTAGTGTACACTGAGAGTGTTAAAATAGATTTTTGTCTATGCAGCATCTAACACATCTGCAGGAGTCCCTTAAGCACCACGATAATAAATAAGGTAAATGCACTGCATGTAGTGAACAGTGAGATACTGCACCTGTATTACTCTTGAACTGGTCATTGAATTGCCCACCACCATGAGGGGTTTTATACAGGGACAGTAAATTGCCTCAAGAAAGGCTTTAACACCAGCCTTCTGTGATATTCATTCATCTTTATCAAAAGTCATCAATTCATGCCAGTATTCTTCACATTAGAAAGTAATAAAACCAAAAGGGTTAAAAAGAAATATTGGTGAAACACTCTAATTAAAGCACAGAAATTTGTACAATTGTGATAAAGACAAGTAGTCACCATGGTTAAGATTCAATTACCTAAAAAGATCTTTTTGGTGTCCCCTTTGAGGGTCTAAGGCAGCAAATCTTTTCATTTAAAATGAAAAACAGTCCTTATGGCTCTCCCACAGGTCTGTATTGACGTCTTAGAGATACTGGGATGTCTAAGTGGCCTAAAGGGAAGGTGAGGTAGCCCAAGACGTGCCCAGTGGCGATTGCATCGTGCCGTGTGAGCATGAGGAGGTACCAAATGTTGCTGGCACAGAGCGTGGCCAGCCAGGACATGGTCTACAGAGGTCATTTGTGAAACCCTGTAACTTCTCCAAGAGGTGAGGACTTGTGTCCCATCTTACCCAACTCAGCAATTAAGCAACTTGAGTATTTACGTTGCTTCCCTTAGACAAGTTTCGAAACTTGCTACAACAAACCAAGATTCCTGTTCTATGCAACATGGGGCTGTCTGCTCCCCTGCCCCGATTGTCAGCAGCACATTCAGCAAAGGCATTCTTCTCATGGAGAGCTTATACAGCCCTGTGAAAAAGTGGGCCTTTAAAAATAAAAAACAGACTATTTAAGGAAAGCCTTATTCAGGAAGAAGAGAGTGGCCAAAACTGGCTTTTGAAAATATTTTACAGACAGGGAAACAAAGCCCATCCCCAGAGTCTTTCATGGTCATTTCTTGTTTAATCAACAATGTAATTAGATATTAATTATAATTCTTCCCTGCCTTTAAAACACAGTATAATGAATGAGGAAAAAAAAAAAAAAAGCATACCAAACCAACCGGTGCAATGATTTTAAAAAAATTAAAATGTGAGGGCAAATGGTATCAAAATCACTTCAAATCCATGGAAAAGCCATTAATTTTAGCTATTAATGAGTCATAGTCTAAAATTGCAAGCACAATCCACAAAAGCCTATGCTGTGTAAAACCAGAAGGCATCCTTGCTGAAAATGTGTGCAGTAATCTCTTAGGATACAAAGTCACTATTCCCAAACAATGAAAAGGTGGATCTGTAAACTGGGAGACACCAGTTGTTGAGAGCAGAGAAATACTAAAAGGCTTTTCTAATCTCTTTTTTAAATTTTCAGCACTGATAAACTGAGGCACAAATGAAGACTGAAGTACTCAGGTCGAGCAGCAGCTGTTGCACTGCAGCCTTACCATACTCTACAATACAATACAGTGCACAGAGGTCATTTTGCACTCAATACAGGGATTGAAAATTAATTTTGAGCATCAGACACATCCTTATGCATCTTGCAAAACTCTCACTTCCTTTCTTACAATTCCAGATTGTGGAAAGTGTCCAGTGTAGCACATAGTCAATTTGTTTAGAGTATTTCTTTCAGGCTGATATTTTAATGATTCCCAAAGAAATTAAGATGACAAACATGGATTGCCAAGTACCCTCTTCTCCTGAGGTTATGGTGATGCAAAAGCAAATTTATTAAAATAAGGAACAAATTTAATAGCTTTTCTAATTCTTCACTGATTCTCATACTCCTTTTTGGGACATCATTGGTTTTTCGTAAATGGAATGGAGAAAGGGGATTTTGTGTGGTCATCAAGACTCATGCAGAGCATAAAACAGCAGACAATATCCAGCACCAATATTCTTTAGCACATCTATAGCAGCTTCACAATAATGATTCCTTGAATTGGATATTTATTGTTATAAAGTGAGTATAGGCAAACAGATTCCTGAGACTGTAGCACTGAGGTGCTTGCAAGCACATAAGAAAATCCTGAAGCTGAGATTTAGGAGGAAACCCTCATATTAAAAATAGTTAAGAATTCCTGTTACTATTATTAATTGATGACAAAGCTGAGACACTCTTACCTTTGGCTTTTGGCTTTTCTCCTTATCAGACGCGTTAGATGGTTTTCTCTTCAGCATGTTTAACTCACGTTAATCCACTGGATGTGCAACTGCTCTGAATTGGTAACCAAACTAAGTGCAAGGGAGGGCACTCCGGACATGTACATTGGTTATGCAGTTCCTTATTCTATCAGGATGTGACTTCACACAGCTGCATGGAAGGGGGGTAAACTGAATTCTTCTTTGGGGAGGGGGTGAGGAAGGAGGGGAGGAAGTGACGGGGACAAGAAAGAGAGAGGTCTACCAAGGAGATGAGTCGAAGATTAGAGCAGGGGTCAAAGTGAGAAATTTTTTAAATCTTATCATCTCCTGTGTCACCATCAGGCCTCAGTAAGGCTTTGGACAACCTCAAGAAAATCATTCTCTTTTCTCTCTCAGTTTTTCCCTCTCAGCATTATGGCACTAAGTGAACCTTTATTTCCACCTGTGCTGGGACCTGTGTGTGAAGAAGGTGTGTTGATATTCTGAGCACAAAGAGATATTATTGATATCAGATGTGAGCTACACTGTGGGTATAATTGGCCCCTAACTCCTCCATTCCTCTCTTGGGTCTCCAGCAATGCAATAAAAGCAATGAGATTAAAGGTGCTGTTGGTAGAGAAGGGAATTATCTAAATACATCTTTTTCTTTTGCATGGTGGTTTTTTTTTTTTTTTTGCCATTCATCACAGAACTAGGACTCCCTGAAACAACACTTTTCAGTCCTCCATTTTCCTTAAATTGTTGAAAAATTCACAAGGAGAAAAGGCAAGTCTTACAGAGGACTTTAAACAAAGAGGCAGAGGGAAATGGCAGAGGTCCTCTACAACCTCTTGAAAACCAGCCCGAAAGCTGAAAGAATAGCACTATTAAAATAGCTTAAATTCCTGCTTCTTTTTTCTTGAAATTTTTTATCTTAAAGAAAAAAAGTCTTGAACATCCTAAGTAAAACTTATTTGTTGTGAATCATAGGCCACAAACCTTGAAACTATTAAATATTCCCAACTTTTTGCTGAGCAATGGAGGGAAATTCTCGGTTTCAAACCCCAAATTTTCAGGCTCCTCACAGACCTTCAATTAAATATTGATTTAAGATTACTACAAATGTAAAAGAAATATCTTATTAAGTTGCAAGAAAAAAGTTTAGGAGTAACTGCCAAGAAAAAGCCTTGGGAGGTTTTGTGGGGGGTTTTTTTGTTTTTCTTTTTTTTTTTTAAATTTTTTTTTTTTTTCTTTTTTTTTTTTTTCCCAAGGAAATATATTCTAACCAGCCTTAACTCACAATCTTGGCATAAAAAAAAGCTCTTTTAAAAATGCACTTCTTTCTCTTCGACCATATGAATATTCCAAGTAAGGATAAGACGTTTATCAGATGAAGTCCCATTTCGGTTTGCTATTTGGACTTCTCTTAAAATGTTTAAGAGAAGTTTTGTAGGGTTTTTTGGGTTCTAGTGGATGGGCGGCTGGATGGACTGAGACTGACTGATGAAGGAATAATTGTTATATACTAATGGTATTATGAGGTTTTCCTTTCCAGGCCTTCTAAGATGGGGCTGGTAAGAAGGGGAGGAGGAACTGCAGTTCAGGTACCAAAATTCTGTCAAATACGGCCCAAAACTCTCTAGGTTTGTGGGTTGCAGTGGACTACATTTGAACCTCAGCCATGATGCTTCACTTCACATTTTTATCAGAACAACACTAATTTAAACCAAAGTTGGATCTGAGGGTTTATTATTGAAAAAAACATAACCACCAAAGTTCCTAATAATTGAGATTATTAATAATAATTAAATAATAATAATGGTTAACTCAGAGATATTTTCTCCCTATATTTGAAAACACCACCTGAAACATCAGTTTAAGTTTCTAAGCAGAAGGAGGTTTTACCATGGATATTTAACCAGCCTCAGGAATTCTGTAGGGCCATATTTTGTTACAAAAGCTTATAAATGTTTAATAGTAATTTAAACTTGATTCTTATCTCCATAGATTTACTTGCAGTATAGGTTTTCTTTTTAATCTGAGGATTGAAACAGACTCTGGTGATCATTAGACTGTGATTTCCTGTCTCAGGCCCTGTTAAAATCTTCATGATTAAAAATGGGAACTCAGCTGAAGAGTAATATATGAGCTTCCTTTCTGTAGAATATTTATTGTTAAACAGGAGGAAAGAGGCTATTTCAAGAGATATAGTACCCACCCATATCTATTTCCTTTCCTCATCCACATATCAGAAAAATTATAGCAGCTTGAAGTCTGACCTGATTATGTTCTTGCCCTTGGAAGGTTGACCCACTAGTTTTAAAAAGTAACAAAGTGAAGAAAATCAGACATATATAACATTAAGTTCATTTAATTTAGTTAACTATAAAGTTTCAAAAGGAGCTCTTTTGAATTAAAAATTAATAATAAGCTTGGTGCTTATATCCTCTGTATTTGAAGGTAATTTTTCAAAGGGGGATGAGTACCTGTGTAAAATTAAAAGAAAAATTCTTATACTTAGTTTTCTGTTGGACATGACTACATGTAACTTATTCCATTTCCTTGCTGGGCTTTGAATCTGATCCAAAACCCAGTGAAATCAATAGAAGTTTTTCAGGTGATTTTTATGGGGCTTGGACTGACTCCTTTACCCTGAAACAACCAAGCAATGTCACTCTTTTATCTGGAAAGTCGTATGGGCAAAAAGGCTATCCACTTAAAAATAATTAAGATGACCCCATGAGAATGATTCCCACCATCATTATATTTATAAAAGGCAACATCCCTTATAGCTTATTATTATCATTACTCACTTTTAATGAATGGACCATGATGAATGGTCCTGGATGTTCAAGTGCTTTATGTGCCTCCCTCCCACACGGTAGCATATTCCCTCAAGGGCCCCATCCAGTTACCTTCCCTGAGAGGAGAGATCACTCCCAGACTAAACTGCAAGAGTAAACTTATCCTTTCAACACTTGATTATTCTGATAAAACTAGAAAGTAGGACGTGAAATAGATAGAAGGGTTTAGCACACTGGCCACCTGTCAAGAAGAAAATGAAATGAGACTTTCTCTGTATTAGCAACTCGTTTTTCATTGTCTGTCAGACAAAATTGGTCCAAGTTTAACTGGAGACTCAATGGTACCTTGGGGCTCTACATTGTTTTCCCTAATACTAAACAAGTCCAGTATTTCTTAGTCTGTTTATTTTAATTAAAAGAAGACATATTTTGAACAAGAAAGGAATCCTGCCTTCAGCCTGTGCTTTTATGGCCATGCCATCTAACTCACTCAGATATTGCAGAAATCTCAGAACAGCAAGTGAAGCTGAGTGAATAATTTGCAGTGAATAATTTACTCAACAAATTTAATCTTTATTTCCTCAAGGAATGTTCGTGAGCAGAACACAATTTCCTCAAATGTATTAATTATGGGCCAGAATTTAGCTAGATACTTCCCTCTCCTGGTCTGATTTGAGCCAGCCACAGCTACAGTCACTCAGCAGAGCTCTCTCTATAAACTACCACAGCAAAGACTCTTCAGAAACTAAAAAGAACAAGTGTAGAAAAGCGTAGCCAAGCCCTCTCTTCCCTGACAAAAACCCATGAAAGAAGACAGAGGCTGAAGGCTGGGCTGTAACTATTTAAACAATACACTCACTTTAATTTTAATGCCAAAGATTGAGGTTGTGATTTTCCACTGGGATGCTGGGGAATGGAACTGGATGCTTCAAGTCCCATCTTAAGGACTCTCACATTCTCTGAAAACTCCTCATCCAGAACTTAGTATTGAAAATTGGTCCAAAATATCTAGAGATTTCACACAACAAGGTGTATGATTTCCTCTTGAATAGGCTCCCATGTGTTTTTCTTATCAGGAATAGAAAATGGAGAAGCCACAGAACCTCAGAGTCTTAGAGAGACAGGACAAGATTAAAGAATATTTTAAGCTTACAGTTTTGATTTGTGGCTCTGTTGACCCTATATCAAGAAGACTCCTATCCTATAAAAAGTATAATACTTATGAAACCTTGTTATGCAACAAAGTGAATAACTAACATCAAAAATTGTGCTTCAAAAACTTAATTTTTGCTAAATCATTTACTTTGGGTGGATTTTTAATGACATACATAAATTGAAAAGGCATAAGACACCACAAAGAGTGGGACTCTAAGCTGTTTTAAGCAACCATCAGGGTGCAGAACAGCAGGAATACCCTTATCATGCCAGGTCCCAGGAAATGTGATTTTGGCCTCTCAGACTACTGGACTTCCTTCTCTTCCTGAAAAATGTTACTGTGATTCTTCCTTCTTTTATGCTAATCCTTTGCCTTTAAGGTCAATGGAGTCATGAAGAATGATGGCAGGGACAGGCTATAGAACACCACTACCAGAGTTTAAAGAAGTGTCTGGTCCAAAAGAGTGGATGATGCTCTATGAGTAAGAAAAAGTGTCTCACTGCCAGGGCCCCAGACTGTGTCCTTGGCATGTTCCCAACACCACCTGCCCTGAAGGGAAATTGAAGTACCAGGAACTTATCTCAAGCTTTGATCCCAACACATTCTCTTGCATTAGCAGTAGATGAACAGATCAGTCATACCTACACTATGTCAGGTTAGCAGTAACACTAATAAAAATCTATACTACTGTGACATAAGGATTCTCAAGGAGATTGGCTTTCACCTGTTGAAAAAATCCCTTTCTTATTAGCTTGAAGAGTAAGAGCCAAAGTTGTGTCTATATAATCCAGGTGTTCCTGTTGAGAAAACTCAAGTCAGCGAGGTTGATATCTTGTAAAGCAGAAGCCACAGCCTTATCCAGCATCTGTGTAATAATTTGGTAGAGAAATGTGCGTCACTTGTGGTTTTCCTGTACAGTTCCTGTACTCTGCAAGCAGAGCACACGTTACAGTCTGTGATGAACAACACAAGGCAACTGGCAGGATGCTGCTGCTGTGAGTCCAGTCGTGCAGGGGAGCAGGCACACTGTTTCTCAGAGTGAATGTTAAAATTGAGGCTACACTGCAGTGTTCATACCTAGAACATCTCAGTGGACTCCGTTAGTGAACGCTGTGGTTACTAATCAGCTACAAGGGCATTTTATCCCACAGAATTTGCAGGTTTGTATGACTTGTTTTATTATCATCCAGCTGAAGCTCAGCCTCCCAGAAATGCATTTACAGATAAATAGTTGCCTTGTACATATATTTAAAAAGCTCAGATATGAGATTTTCAATAAAGGAAACTGATATAAATATAAATTTAGGCTCTCTGTTTTAATCTCATACACAAAACATGACATGCTTCGTTTGGTATTTAAAAGACCAGCTTAACACAGCAGCACTGACAGTGCAGCAGGGGATTTTTTCAAGGTATGTACATGATGTCTGCCAGCCTATCTCTGATTAGAATCAAGATCAGCAGAAGTAAACTCTGATTAACTTTAATGCCAGCCTGCTGTCAGAAAACTCTGCAGTTTGAACCATCTTTTCCCAGTAAACATCTCCTGCTGAATTTCTTCACTGGTGTCAGAGTGTCACATTGCTGTGCCATCACGGTGTTAGGACTGCCATGCAAAGCCTAACAGGAAAAGGAATAACACAGCACACTGCTAATTCATTCACTTGCAAGGCCTGGATTTCATACTGACTGTAGAGGAAAATGTTGTTCTCCCTTTTTCCTTTAACATGGTGAAAATCATAATTTGGAAGGGACAGAGAGGGACAAGATGGCTTTATTTGTAATTGGTTTTTAAAATCTATTTCTAGCCATTTAAATGATGTGATACCTGGCTGATAGCCAGCAGAAACACAAAGAGTCTTCATCATTGAGAAAAGGTGGTTTTTTGCAGCCCTAATCTTCCTTTCCCTCCTCTGCTCCCCACACTCTGTACCAGACCCGTGGGCTTACTGTAGCAAAACTTAATTCATGTGCTAACATTAATGGCAATACCTTCACAATCTAGCAGGATGTGGGTCAAAATAGCTCCATCAGCACACCTGCCAAATCATACACACACTGGGAATGAGGCTTGAGAGGCTGATTTTCTCTTACTTCCAGGTCTGAACCTCAGTGTAGGGTGGCCTGGCTCATGCTCTGTGCTTGTCTGGCAGGTGTAGGAGGTGACCTGGATCCATCAGCTGTTTGCACCAGGAAAGGAGTGAGGGAGGGTGGGCAAGCTATAGCCACACTGAGCTCCCTGACAAGGAAGAGGAGATGCTTTTCCTGCTGGATTTTGGCACCAAGGACTGGCAAGGTGATTCCTGCACCCTGTGCTGGTCATGGCTAGTGCCCCTCTTGCCTCACTCAGGATTTCATGGGATGCTCCAGGCTGTGGCTGAAGGGTCACAACTGACTGAGCTGCCCCAGGTCAGCTGAGCCTCGCTAACAGGGTGGGGACCTGCTCTCAGCCCATCAATGAGATGAAGTGAGGCACAGCTACATAAATTTATTTCATTAAGGGTTTAAGATAACATGCTTTATCTCGGGCTGTAGGCTAAAGGCACTCCCAGGGACAGTCACAGTGCTCGGTATGTTTAAAGTAATTACTTATGTGTCAGTAACTTGTCTTTGGGGAGACAAGGGAATGGAAATAGAAGGCTGTCTCCAAAACTGTGCTTTGTACAGAGTAATGCTTTGCCTCTTCATGAGTATGCCCCTTTTCTTCCACATCCTTTCCACCAATCTTTACCTTTCTTCATTCTATTATCAAACTCCTTCCCCTCTCACTTCCCACAAATTGTATGAGCTTTTGACTCATAGCTTGCATACCTCTTCTCTAGGGAACGTTTTTTTACCATCTATTCTCACCTATGTGATACTTTTTCTTCTATCACATGTATGATTTTGCGTGGTTCCTGTTTCCTTTGCCTTACTGCTGCCACAGAAAGCAGAAACTGATGAAAAGGCAACAAAACCTTTCCTGGAAACAGCTCCGTTATCTGCTAAAAGTTCTACTGAGCTACAGACAGCAAACTGGAGAGGATCCTCACTCTAGCAGGAAACTCTGAAAGCTAAATTTAGGCCTCCTAGTTTACAACAAGTGCTTTTGGTTTTGGTGGAGAGAAACTTTAATATTATGCCCCTCTGGTTTGTGAGGGGAAAGTTCTCAAGAATCTTTGAAATATCTTTGGGTTCAAACACCCCTAGAGCTCGAAAGAATAATACTTAAACCTCTAAAATATCAGAACCCTTATATGCCATACACACCCAAACTCATCAGAGGAGGAAAACAAACTTCTAAAGCCAAGGAAAGGCAGAATTATTGCTATCTGTGATACCTGATTCTCACCCCTACACGTGTGTTTCATGGTGCATTTTTAATAAGACAGCTTTAACATTTACCACATTTTCTCTACTGAATGTCTGTCTAATCTAGTGCAAACTATAAATCTGAATGACACTGTCAGAACTTGCAAATAAACTGTTTGAACTGTTGCCCTTTAGGGGCACAAGTTGGAATGTGTATCCTTGCTCGTGCAGCAACTATCTGATGTGTACAAGAACACACTATCCCCATTTTGCAAATGCAGCCTGAGGCAGACAAGTGAAGTGATTTGTCTAATTTCACACAAGTTGTCTGTAGTAGTGCAGGGAGTTGAATTCGCATTATCTACATCCTTAATCACTGGATCTTGATTCATGGGTTTAAAGAAACTATGCTGCTATAAGGAACTGGAGTAAGGACTTATTTTGTCATTCTAGTTCAGGGGAGCGCTAAGAAGTTGTGTTAAAAGTTATTTACTTTGCAATTTATAATTGACTGCAAGTAATTCTCAGGGTGTGACCCGGTGGTTAGATGTGCAGAAAATTTGAGCAAATATAGCTGCAAGCAAAGTTTGGGGAGTTTGATTTCATGTCTTTCTGAATGGAAAATCTGAATACTGTCCTGCCATAATTTTTAGGGGAATTATGTTGAAGCATAAATGTGAAGAAGGAAATCTAGGTATTAAAACACTTACACAATCTAGAACTAAATATAGAAACCCTCAAGAGATCTGCAAAAGTTTCTGCCTCATGATCTTAAACTATCTGAGCTCTTGATTTTCCTACTTCCCACACACTGTTTGTCATCATTTCTTGTGCTATGCTATCAAAGATAAGTTGTAAGTAGAAGCAAACAAGAAGTTTCACATCATTTAACCTAATTAATTTGGTTCTTCTGCAAAAATTATTCAGCCAGATTTCTTCAGATGGATTGGAGTGTAAGCACTTTCAGCAAAAATTATGTTATTTTCAAGTTTCCAATTTGCTTTCCTTATGTATTAGGAAAGGTGAACTTCTTCAATCAATTAAATGTCTACAGAAAAACAATCCAGAAATTTCATTACCATAGGTGAATTCCTTTCAAAATAACAGTGAATACTCAGATACAAATCACTGTCCATTTTTTTCTGAAAAGCCCTGGTCTTTGTCTTCCAATGATCTGTCCATATATCTGAAAGTATTTAAATAGCAGAATTACAGCTGAGTCCACTCTGTGTTCATCGTTTCATTTCCAGTCTTGTTTTTCAGGCCCTATTCTTGTTCATTTCACCCACAAATATTTTTTCCAAGTTGGATGAGCACACAGTTTTCACATTAAATTTTCAGTTTCTAAAAGCAAGTCTGGAATTATGCAAGACATGCCCTGCTTTTGGAGAATGTCACAACAGAAGTGCTTCTTTTAAAGGGCTTTGAAACACATTCATTATAATATGCTGCAGCCCTCGAAACCTTAGTACCTTTCTGGCACTGAAAATCCTCACTCTTCCATTTGTGTCATTGCTGAGCACTGATATCATGTGACTTTCCCTTCACTTCTGCATGAGGGAGATGAAAACAGAATAAATTTCTTCTGATTTATGAAAGGCTTATTTCACAAATAGGCTTTAGGGAGGACTTTAAAGTATACAAAAGTGACTTAGCAAAGAGAATAACAAGCTTAATCTACACTCACAAAAGAAGCAAGCAAACATAATCAAGTTCTGAGCCGTCTCAGAACTTCCAGAAAATTGATGTCCCCAAAAGAAGACCCATTTGAATCAGCTAGAGAAGACAAGGATCATCAGGCATTGTGGAGTGCACTGCCACCACTTAGCTACTCTTGTAACTTAAGGTCAGTAAGGATCCTTGAGTCATCTTTAGTCGTGGCTTCCTTACCAAAGCCTCAAAATCCTTACCTAATTAGCCTCGTGGGTAGCACTTTATTTATAGTTTCATCAGGGATTCTGAGGAAATCAGAAGCTAAGCTTGCTCGTCCTCCTGCATGAAGATGAGCACGCACGAAGAGTGCACTGAGCTACTGCAAATACAGTGAAGATTCAACATTTTGGCTACAAATGGGAAGCTTGTCACCAACTCAACAAGCACAAGACTCTAGAAAATATTTGGGTTTCAAAAGTGACTCTACTAAGAAATAAAACTGCATTACTCTGTGTGAGGAGATAAATTGCACTGTAACAATTTTAAAAATTGTCTGATGGTTTCATTGGTCAAAATATCCCTGCCAGCACCAGGAGCTAATGGATTAGCACAACACAGAATGAAAACACAGCCTGTATTAGCTGATTCATTCAGCAGGAGCACTGATCAAGCAGAGTAATAGGTATTTTTTTTTTCTTTGTATGGTGTATGGGAAGAAATGATAGCCTTAAATATTTTTTTTTTTAATACAAGAAGAAGAATGTCTTTTATACTGGACTGACAGCAGATCCCCATAAGGGTATATTGCCACAGGACAGGTATATAAAGCAGCAGACAGGCAATGCAATCTATTCCCTACGGTATGCAAAACTGCATCATTTTGGCAATTCTAAAGTAGGCTAGCAGGAAGCCATCCTTTCATCAGACAGTTTGTTACCAACAACTTCACTTAGCTTAATTATATTTTGACTCTCAATCATGCTTCATGAAGCGGGTAGCACTCTTCTTTTTCTATTGAGAATTCATATGCCATTTACAAACAATAAGTCTACAAAACGCAGTTTTTCCTGAAATTTCAGTGATCATATTGCCCTTCATACTACATTCATGACAGTAATCCAAAATCTTTCATTGCTCTCTCTAGCTGTAGCTCTGCAGGACCTAGCAGCTATGTCAGAAGCAAATCCATGAAATCTGCTGAGGTGAATTGCAATATTGTTCTGCAGTTCTCTATAACGATATTAAAAATGTTATGGTATTCTAAAATGTCTTTTAGTGCAAATAAATTCACTTAATTATCGTTCTACCTATATGTACTAGCAATTACTAGCAATCCAACTTCACATAGCAGCCCAGAAGTTTGTGGCAGAAAAAGTTTGGGAAGATTTTTGGTAGATTTAGGTACACATGCCTCTCAGATTAATGGATAATATGATGTCATTCCCTATATAGCTATGAAAATTCTAGTCAGGTATTAAAAATAAAAAAATAGGACAAGAGTTACCATAGTGAAGAGTAACAGCATCAGATTTTTCACATTTTTTAAAACCTTCTTTAAGACTGCATGGTCAAAGTCATCATAGATGAGGACAACAATTTTTCACGTTACTATGCAAGAAATAGCAAAAATCACTGTAAGCAGTGGAATGGTAGTGGCAGATATTTGCTATCAGCACAGTGCAATGGTGCATCTTTAGAGAGGCTGGACACCTTCCCAGTTTCCTGTCTTCCCAGCAAAATGCTTGAGAGAAGAATCCTTGCACTTTAAGAGGTGATTTTCTCTCACTTTTTGTATTTAACTGAAGGAAGCCCTTTAATATTTACCAACTTGTTGCTGTAACTGTTTCTTGAATAAAGGTTCCTGTGACAGTAGAAAAAGTAAAACTCTACAGACTCTGAAGCATCATGAAAATAAGTGTTCTGAAGTTCACTAGTATTTGTGTCTTTTTTTTCTGAGTCCGTATTTTTCTTCGTATTTCCAGGAAAAGTAAACACTGAAAATTTAGTTGTGGCTCTTGGCTTTTCATCTGTTTAAAAAACAAAACCATTCAAATGTCACCAGTACTTTACTACAGTAGATTTGCATAAATCTCAATCCCTACCCACTCACAAATCTTAAAATTCAAAATAAGTTTTTACAAGGTTCTGGAAAGGGTTTGAACAGGGAAAAAATGAGTGCCTTTGTGGCACTGTTCTTTTTTGTCTGTCAATTCCTATATCTCATGTCTGCAGTCTGGGGAGCATGGAGGTGTTTCTAGCTGTCTCTTTACCTTGCAAGAGAGGAGCTGAATACAGAGGGAGAAGGGTTGAGCTTGTGGACCAATAGGGAGAGCAGGGTAACCACTGAAATTATCTAGAATGTTATAAACAGCAACAGGAAACATGTTGAGGGCCTTGTAAATGAAGATATGACAAGATGAGAGGCAGCTGGGGACAGTTTCATATCTTAGGAAACAAATCCTGTTTTCTTGTCTTAGCCACAGCTTGTCACCTGCACATGCATATCATGGTCTTGATTGGGTTTGTTTACTGCCTTTCAGCTGCCCTTTATCTCTTCCCTGGGCAACGACTTTGGGCCTCAGCTTGGCTACAGCTGAGCAGGGCTCTCTAACACCCATAGAAAATAGATTTATACTTGGTGAGGATCTGGCTTCCTACCTTGTCACTGAAATAGGAACAAGAGCTATAGCTTTTAAAAGAACCACTTATTACTGACAGTGAAGCAGCCAGAGTGACCGGAGCAGCTGAAAATTGGTGTCTCAGAAAAGCCATTTGGGGATTTCCAGGCATTCTTTTTAGTGCTGTATTTGTGCCAAATGAGGATTCAAAATGCAGTTGAGAAAGCTCTTCTAAGGCATGTTCAGATGTCTCTCAACAGAAAGATGTTAGCTGAAGAAAGGAAAAACTGCAGAAAACAGTCAAATTGCTTAAGAAAATTGAGCATTCAGAAAGTCCATTAAAGCCCACAGCATTCTGGTATGCAGCAGAAACTGCTGGTTGAAATGGAGCAGAAATCTTCCCACAGCAATTCTCTGGGCAGTGCAAATACCACTTTCAGCTCGGGAGCACATTTAGCTGCAGAAGAACACTCCACCCTGTTTGTTCATTACCGGCTGCCCGTACTCTTCCTCCCCACTCCACTGGTCCAGGGAGCAGTGATCAGTCACTGCTATCACACATACCCAATGCCTGCATAAACCTCCAGGCAACATGCAGCATGGTTTTGAGGACTAAAATGATCAGGAGCAGCAGGGGAGGTGCAGAGGGCAGAGTAAGAGCAACCACAGCAAGGAAGCAAGGCTATCATGGAGCAACCAGCAACCAGAACTTATTATGTACAATGTATCAGGAAAAGTTAGAGTAAGGAAACCAGGGTTGACAATTAGTGTTCCTCCAACAACAACAAAAAATAATTAGTGTCAAACTAGCCATTTCTCCTAGGGGTCAAAGGGAGATGCTGAGAAATGGCTTGCCTGACTAGGAAGCAAGCCAGACCAGGAGGAAAAGAAAAATCCACAGGGTCACTAAAATGGCAGAGAACCATGGCCAGTAACAGCAGGGCAAACATAATCGTGATGAGACCATAACACTTTCCTGAGAGGAATATGGAGAGAATGAACACAGGAACTGGCACAAAGTCTTTTGCAGTTTCCCCAAACTTATTGTTCATTCCACCACAATGTAATACATTCATATCAGATAGAAACTAATCTTTCAAAGTCTTCTAATCTCCTCTTAACCTGAAAATGGGAGAGAAAATATATCTTCCTCTGCAGTAGCTTTAGATTTTTTTCTTTCTCCGTGTCAAAATCCCAGGTCTTTTTAGTCTTGGGAAATGTCCCTCATATTTCATTCTCACTGAATGCCAAATGCAGGTTGCACCAGATAAATATTCTTATGGTATTAATGACTAAATCCTTCTTCTGTAAAACTTAACCATGCTACTAAGGTGTGTGAAGAAGAGAAACCCACTTCTAGTAACTGTGCTGATTTGTCTGCTACAGAGGATGTTGTCTTGCTTTCCTGTAAAGGAGGCCTGTATGATTCTACAAACACATCTTCCATATTTCACAGATATTGGGAGAGTGGATGGGTCAGCCAGTGATGTAGCATGTTAAAGTATTGAGGGAGAGGAGAAAAGGACTCATCTGCTTTTCTTCTCTTTGTCTCAGACTGTTCAGGATAGTCTGGGAACCCTTTTGTGAAGAGGACCTCAGCTGTGACCTCACTGTGCTCCACTGTGCCTTTCAGGTCCATTCAAGCCCAGCAAGCTCCTGTAGTTTACAACCTTCTCACTGCAGATTTTTCCTGCCTTATGAGGTTGCAAAAGTCTTATGCAATTGCACAGATTGAGAAAAAAGCAACAGAAGGCTGAAAGAGCTTGTATAAAAGTCATATGGACATGGCACTTCTAAGTATACTACTTTGTTAGGGTAGTGAGTATCTTAGCATACAAATGACAGAAGGGCAGCTTTTAGTAAACACACACACAAAAAAGAAAAAAAACTAGTCTGAGACAGACAGCTTAACTGTTTTCTGCAGGGCTAAGCCTGAGGAATAAAAATAAGTATAAAAACCCAATAACCTTTCCCATTGGGGTCAAGCGGTTGTTAAAATAGTGTCTGGACAATCTTTTCTTCCATCCTCTGTCTGCTTTTCGTTTGATTCATAACATCACAAACATCAGCCCAGATCTCCTCAATATACCTTGTGATAATAGAAAAATATGCAGCATAGTAGTTACTTTATCCAAGCATGCAAGAATATTTTTCTTTTTTTTTCCCCTCAAGTACTCTGTATTTTTTTAAAGACACTCTTCCACTTACAAAAGAAGAACTATTTATAAATAATATCTCTCTGGAAAGAATACCAGAAACAATAATTTCACATGGCAAGCTTGACACTCCAGGAATAGCAATGCTTTATGTTGCCCTTAGCAAAATTTTGACCAACTACTAATTATATTTTAAAAAGCTGAAATATATACATATATATTTAAAGACCTGTGGTTAAGTAAACTCTGCACAAAGAATCTAATGGTAGCACCATGGCAGGATGGGCGAAATGTGAGTGGTCTGCAATACCCCTGTGCCAGAGGCTATCCACCTAATGCACGTGGTTACTGAGGGCTTCACTGGGGGAGGCTGAAGGAAGAGTAGCTGGATGAGCCTGTTGGAGCTGAAGACGGATCTAGTTTTTGGAGTCTGTTCTCACAGCCCTAGCCTAGATAACCTCTGTCAGCCTTCTTACTGGTTTAGGTGACAAAACTTGGCAATATGAAGCACCATAAGGGAAGCTGTATCAAGTGCTGAGGTGGAAGAAAGGAAGAGGGAACAGAAGAAAGGTGTCAGAAGAAATAGGAGGAAGGGAATTTGGATTGCTCATATTTTGTGTCTTTAAATAGCAATCTGTCATGGAGACATCCATGTCTTTCCTTGTGATTACAGGAGAGCACTACTTAATTTACTATCTGCCATTCAAGCTTTATTAATAAAGCCAAGCCTGATCAGCTTTGTGTGCATTGTTGAGATATGTCTGGATAATTTGTCTGATCCGGATATTTGTCTGTAACCCAAGCCAGATAACAAGCAGTTTGCTGATGGAATAATAGAGTCTTGGATCTTTGTCTTGCATCTACCAGTTTAGTCTCAATTCAGGACATACCAAAAAGAATTTTGATAGTTCATCTCCAGCTATGTCCTCCACAACTTGCTGCAGCAGAGACAACAGAGGGGTTACCAGGTCAAGAAAATGAAACCATAACTTCTTTCTCACAGAATAAGGAAGAGTATTATGGAATATATTGATTTTACTCTAAGAAGAAAATCAACATCAGAAAGAATATCTGCACCACCCTCTATGTCTGATCCTCTCATAGCAAAGCCACCAGTGTCCGCTTTTTGATCCTTAAACAGCAAAACTGAAAATCCAGCCCTTGTAATCTTCAATTGAGCTGGTTGCTAGAATGCAGGTGCAAAGAATGAGATGTCTTGCCATTGGTTGTAGTCTAAATCTAAAGACGCTAAGCCCATAGAGATACATTAAAGTCAGAGAGCCCGTCAGGAAGGCAGATGGCAAAATAAACAATTCAGGAAAAAAAAAGCACTAAACCCCTTGCTGCCATTTAATAGTAACATGGGTAGGACAAATCTCACCAGGGTGGGGAATGTTAACAGCCTGCTTGTGACAAAATGAAATAAAATGATTTGAGTTGACACTTATGTTCTCATAAATCTGACTGACACCTCTATTACTGTTTTTACCTGGGACTTCAGCTTTCACTTGGGATGCTGAAAGCTGTTTGCGTAAAGGAGCCAGGCATATGATGGAGCCCAGCATCTCTGACACAATTCACTTTCTGCAGAGGCTCCTATTTTCTGACATGCAGGGGGACTCTCCTGACAGCCTTTGTTCACAGTTCTCAGCCCATTTCTGCCGACTATGTCCCACAGGTCTGTCTGCAGGTGCTCTCCCTGGGAGTGTGCAGGGCTGAGGCTGTCCAGGGTTTCATTGCTGCATCTCCCTTAGTTTTTTTTTAGGGGTAGTTTCTCTCTTCTTCTAATTATCCATCAGTCAAAGTTTTAGGCTCTGTTTTCTATGTCAAATCCCAGGAAAATCTAGAGCTAGATAAATCCCACATTTCAGGTCCTGCCTGATGTGTCAGCTACTGTGTCATTGAAAAGGAGCTGAATTACCTCCTCCATGAATTCAGAAATATATCTGCTGTAAGGACCCACATCTATTACCTTTCTAATGCTATATGGGCACATGTCACAGATGATGCTGTTCTCAGCAGGACACTCTCTGATCTAAGGCTGTGGTTGCTCAGGATTACATTTGAACACTCAGCTGGCTCAGGTTTCAGCAGGTGTCTCACCTCCTGTGGTTTAGGTGCATTTTCCTGGGAGCTGGTCTTATTTCACAGCGAGAGACAGCTCTGTCCCTGGAGGACTGTAGAGGGAACAGGCATAAGGGGAAAAGTGGCTACTTTTTACTGCTCCCCTGATGTATTTCACTCTACCAGTCACCCTCCATGTGGTCACCACTACATGGAGTGACAGAAGACCTGCTGTGCCTAGTGAGGAGAGGGAGAAAAGCCTTGTCTGTGTTTTGTATATCTCACCAAAAAGAGTTTTTCTTGGTTTTGTTCTTCTAGTTTTGAATATCCCTTTTAAAAAAAGCCAGCAATAAAAATACAAAAACCTCCTCCAGAGATCTATCCAGGAAGATAGTTCAGACCGAGATTAAACTCTGCTTCTTTGTTTCTGTCTCTAGGATATTTTGCTGCCACACAGGTAATTGCAGAAACAGGCTCCACCAGCTAAGCTGACCAGGAAGACCCAAACACAGATACCTCTGCAACCTCTGACATTTGCCTAAATGACTCTAGTGTCCTCTACTAGTTTTTCAGTGACCTCTAGGAGCCTGCTACAAGTCCATTGGCTTCATTGTCCCTTACTGACTTAGCCCAGACTTCCAGAAAGCTTTCTAAGCCTGGAAGGATGAGTATAATACAGATGAAAAAACCAAAAAAACCATGAGTGTGCTGATGAGAAACAGAATAGCCTAGAGCCTTCCATCTCTAAGCTGCTGATGTCTGCATGGTTAAAAATTAACTACCTAGGGCTATATGAACCCCTGGTGTTAGCCTGAACAATGCATTCACATCCATTTACCTGAAATCTAAATTTGGTTTATTGCATTTCATAACCATACGGCAGATGACAGCATCTCTTTAATGCTGAATCAGAGCAAAAAGTTTCCAATTTTTATGCATATCAGCACAAAAGAAACCACTTCCACTTACCCAGGAGTACTGTAGATCCATATCAGTTAGGGAATATGTAAGATGTGGCTGATGAGAAGAGCAAGTACAGTTTTCCCATTCTTCTATTTTTGAAATTAAAAAGTCACAAGGACAGAGCTGGTTGTCAGGAAACGGCTTCCAGTCACTCCACAAGTGAAATTCTGTTTCAGAGTGAATTGAAATTGTTCCTATGTTATTAAGTCTGGAAGTGTATGAGCGGCCCAGAGACGCAGAAATAAAATCCGTCCTGCTCTCAGTCTCTTCTTTTCTCTTTGTGCTATCTTTCCATGTCTTCTTTTCCTGAGGTTTTGTCAGCTTCATGCAAGAAGTTAATGCTTCTTCATCCTCTTCAGAGAGATAAGCATCTTCTAAGGTATCTTTAAAAATGCAAATACTTGTTATAGCATGTTGAAATTCATAGAGAAAGTAGAACTTTTTTTTTAGTTTAATAACTGTCTTTCACTCTGTATAATGAAACAGCCAAGGACTCCGTTAAAAAAATTGACAACAACAAACTCCCACCAAAAAACACCCCACCCAAAAACCAAACAAACCCCCAACAAAACCAAAACTAAATAATTATTATAATTAGGGAGATGGAAAGAATTTCATACTGGGTCAGGAATCTGAGCCAAAAGTGAGATCTATTCTCCATTTGGTATATTTGTCTTCTTCCCTCAAAAGTGTGGAAAATTTTATTAGTTCTGCCCATGAAAATTTGCTAACTAAATGTCATATTGCTGATAGTTTCAGAGAACATGAGTTGAGCTGGAAAATTTCAGGATGCTTTCTGGACTGTTGCTCTCCCACCACTTGTATGTATGTTGTAGCTACAAAGTAGTTGCTAAAATCCCTATTTCCCCATGTGTTTCAGTCCAAGCACTGATTTGGTTGGAGCATAGTTTAAGCAGATAGTTTAAACTTGTTTTGCTAATACTGGATTGTAAATAATCTTATAAACAAGTGCATTGTACAACCAATGCATGCACTGTTAAAATAATGTTGTCGAAACAAGTTCAGAGGAAGAACTGTTGCACAGTCGGATCAGAGATGTATAGGAGACTCCAGAAAATCAGCTGAGGCAAAAATCAGTTCAGAATTCCTGTGTCTTACAGCCCTGGGCACTCAGGTATGATGAGAGACCGACTTGCTTATCATACCCCAGACCTTCCTGCACCTGCAGGTGCTACTGACCCATGGATTAACACTGGAAATTATCTTCCTGTTTGTGAATTTTGCCTTTCTGACCTGAAATGTGACACAAAACTAGGAAATCCAAAGTGTCCTCAGAGCAGAGGCCCCGCAGTTATACAATTCTGTTTATCTAGAATCCCCACTTGCGAGATATACTGTGACAAAACCCCAGCTAGTGTGACAGGAAGCAGGTTTTCACACTATGGGGAAGTCAGCGCTGGAGTGGTATCACACTAACATCACAGTTGGGGGTTAAAAATCGTGGGTGGTGAATGACAGACCAGGACAGGATTGTTTACAGTTATGTTCAATCCAGTGTCATTTGCCAAATGTTAGAAGGAATGCTGATGTGATGCTGTACTTACTGAGGGGAACCAGAACGTGCTTGACATCTTCCAAGCTTTGTGTACTTGTTTTCTTCGTTCGGACCAACTTCTGCAACCTTTTTAATGTTCCCCTGGACTCAGCTTTATTGTCTGGTTCTGTGCCCTGCAAAAAAAAAAAAACCCAAACAAACCAAATCAAATCAAATCAAACCAAATCAAACCAAACCAAACCAAACCAAACCAAACCAAACCAAACCAAACCAAACCAAACCAAACAAAAAACCAATCAAAAAAAAAATTCCAAAACAAAAAACCAAGAAAAAGAAATACATTAAAATCATTCAAACCCTAAAAATAAAAACTAAGGGTAACATGGTGTTTATCTTGAGAATGACAAAGTGTTGAATTCAAAGAACTGATCATTGACACAATGACTTAAAAGTTAGGCTTTTCCTTGTCTTTAAGTAATAGGTAAAAAAAGGGGAAAAGGCAACTCACAAGAAACATCAAGTTTAGGCCAGTTTTGCTGTTGCTGTTTACATATTACTTTTCTTGAGTACCTGAGCATTATAGAATACAAGCAGTATTCTATACCCTCCATAGGACACGGTAGATCACTCTGGACCACATAGGATCACTATGAGTCTATGAGTGATCAGCTTATCAGCACCAACTGTTCTGCTGTGCTTTTTCTGTCCTTCACCTGTGTGTAGATTTGTCCTCCAAATTCAAGATAGCAGGAATGCATTTTTACCTTAGCTAATGAGAGAAACTGAGGTGCAATTTTTCTGTCTCTCATTGTGAGATGTCTTTGCAAAATAAATCACAGTGGTTTAAAATGCTAATATTGCTCTCATATTAGATCTTTTGTAGCAATAATAATTTGTTCACTTATAAGTAACGACACAAAAGCAACATGATGACTTTGATTTATGATCTGGGATTTCCATCACGGAGACATCAAGATAAATGGAAGATAATCTATTCAGATAATTTCATTAATGGCAAACTCTAATCCTCTTTTCCTTAAAAGCACTCATTTTATAGAGTCTATTGTTAGGGAAAAGTCATAAGTGCTTAAATAATAAATGCAGTAACTCTCTTTCATGGAGAAAAAGGCTCATGTAGTATCATCTGGTGGTGAGACAGCTTTTAAATTTACAGTATTTTATTTTGGTTTACCTAAGCAGTCAAATATGGAATTTTATCTGCCTATCCAAGCATTCTTTGATGCAGAAACCAGACAATCAGGTGAACTGTGCTTTTCCCCAATCTATAAGCAAAGGTATCTATAAGGAAAAGATTTCCCGCATGAACAAGAACCAAGAATATTATTGATTTCCCTACTTAATGAGTTTTACTGATGAAAAATCATGTCACATCACAAATCAAAATGAATTGTTTAAAAGAAATAAATCACAAGCTACCCTTTAGCTGCAAATAATTTGCAGGAATACTTAAGCACAAAAAATATACACTTAAAAATGCATTGCACAAAAGAAGGCCTAAATTGTGTCTGATAAACTCTTTCCAGCTTATAGAAAGGTATTTTAAATACTTAGGCATCTTTGCACAGTGAGATGTTATGAGGATTAACCTGGTGACAGAAATACAGCAACTTGGAAGCTAAGTGTAAAACACTGCTGGTCAAATTCCTGCAATCTCAGTCCTGTTGAGCACTCACTTTCCTGGGTGTAACTGCATTAATTTCAATAAAACTACTTGCACAGCATGTCACTTCTCAGCATAAAAAATTTGGTCGTGGCACAGTCTAGTCTCTGTGATTTCTCTTCAACTGCTTTTCCTTTCCCAAAGAAGTGCAATGATTTAATCATGGCTACAAATGCACTTAAATTCAGAATACAGTGTAATACTCCAAAGACAAAACTTAGTGTGTGTTTACTGTGTCCACAGTGCTAATTGCTATGTTACCATAAAAAGGTTTAGAAAGTTTCAATAACAACATGATTGCACATAATTAACATTAAAATAGTATGTGATAACAGACAACTTCTTGCTCTGTTTAAAAGAGTTCTGTAAAAAGCACCAAATTTGGATAAATTTTCCATTTAAAAATGTTGATAAATCCATGGTCAACCAGTGTATAGAGAAGCACTGTGCAGACTTCTTTCATGTGCTCCTGCCCATGTATATCTGACCTCTAAATATTCCCATGATGTTGGTCCGGTACTCCAGCTAGTTTAAAATGAATACAGAGTCAGACTAAGCATCCTAGGATAATAGGCAGATTCTCTCCTGGGAATCACAGCAATACAATATGCTATAAATTATAAAGAAATATAATTATTAATAGCAAAGCAATAATAAGGTATTCTACAGAAGACAAAGAGATATCATGATCAATAACGTGGATATGGATGAAGATCTTTCAGCTTTTGGAGAAGGAACATATAGCACAGGAGAAACTAGCCTGTTCCTCCCAGCTGCTGGTGAAAAAAAATGAATAATTTTCATGGCAACTCACCATTTCACTGTTACCAGGCACACCTGGATTGTGAACTCGTGGTGGAATCCATTGCTCATAGTTTATCACCTAGACAGTAAGAAAAGTAAAATAATAAAAAAATACAACTTACATAAGATGAATAAGCATAATTAACATCACATAATTAGATAAGAGCTCAGCAGTTTTTCAGCCTGGTACTGTGTGAATATGAAAGTAAAAGACTGACATACACAAGCTGCCACCCATTGAAATTATTTTGGTATTGAGCTGTCTTGATTTCCTCAGTTATTTGGGACTCAGTAATGTCTTGGAGACATCACAGTGGAAATGGTACCATGGCAGAACCATGTATGGGATCCTTGGATCTCATCCTAGATCTTGGCTTTCCTTGCTCAATGAACAGGAAAGCCAGAGAAGACTTCCCTCAGCAGCAACCCCCCAGCTGAGGAGCATCACTGATGCAGTTCTAAAAAGGGCCTCGTTTACTTCACCTCATTTTTCCTGTTCAGATGTTGAGCACCGGGGGTGTGAGTTTGAAGTGGATTAACAGTGTGAAGAAAATGGGACGATCCTCAAAACAAAGACAAGACTATTCCCACTTTCCTCATCAGCCCATAAGCCATGTGATGGTCACAGTGTCCTCAGGAGAGGAATACCAGGGGATTACACCTTCCTGGGGGCACTGCTGCAGTCCCTAGGGGGCAAGCCTGACAGTGCCTACAGCTCAGCAGGAAAGTTATGAACACTGGCCTTTTTCCTTCATGAATATGAATGACACGTTGAAGGCTGAATGCAACCTAAGAATTTACGTGAGAAATGAAGCATGAAACATTTTTGAAAATGTATTAGCCCAAAGACTGTGTTACTTGATATTTTATGTCCTTCCCAATATGCTACAAAGGCTTCAAGCCATCAAGGGAGCCCCGTCAGACATGAGTAAATAAGAACAAAGGTATGAAAAATAAATGCAGAATGTAAAGGCACTTTTTATGGTAAGGTACAATTATTGCAGTGGTGCTCTTGCTGTATCCCTCAGCCTGTTTCAAGCCCCATTTTCCAGCACTTACAGAATGAATGGAATGAATGAATGTCAATTTAGGAAATGGAGAAGGATTAAAGCTTTTGTGAAGCACTCAGGGAAACTTATTTGCTTTTTCTTTTTTATTTTTTTTTCCTTCCACAAGAGGAAAAAAATCTAAGGTGCTATTTACTCCTGCTTGTAAATTTGCCTCTTTCATGGCTCACAGAATCACAAACTCCCACAGACCAGCTAAAGTAGAAATGCACTTTTGGAAATTGTCTAGTTTAGCTCCCTGCTCCGAACTGGCCACCAGAGCAAGTTGCATAGGTCCATCTCCTGACAGGAATGTCTCCAAAGATGAACTTCTCATATCCTCTCTAGGAAGCTTTCATCAGTGTCTGACCACCTCTTGTACTAGAAGAGTACTTTCTTTATGTTAAGTGAAATTTCCTGTATCTCAGTTTGTGCCCATTGCTCCATCACATTCCTGGGAGTAGCTGCCTGTAATTCCCTGAGCTTTGTGGGACAGCTCAGTTGTGTGAGCTATCCCACCCAGTTTTGTGATCCTGAGGCTGCAGTTGTGAAATTCCATGCAGACTTCTAATTCCTTCTGTCTGTTCCCCATGCTGTGTGCATCAGCAGACAGGCACTTCATAAGGACATTCATTTGTGCTGATTTTGCAGAAAAAGATCTTCCCCCACAATGCTGTTCTCTCAGCATTTCCTTGTTTATGTGCATAATGTAGTGCAGCAAATGAATACAGATATAAACAGACTATTTTGGAAGCTTAAAAGAGAATGATTTCAATGTTACCATGATGATAATGAACACAAGAGTTAACAATCACCAAAATAAAAAAAAAAAGCCTGAATTAAACCTGAACTTTTTAAAAAGCAAGTGCAATAGGTCTTAAACTGATACGAAAGATTGGAGAGACTCAAGCCCCTATAGTTTATCATTCATGCACCTGAAAAAAGCATTTTCAAATGCTTTGAGAAGTCAAAAAATGACTTTGCTTCTAAAATGGGGCAAATGGTTAATGGGGAAAAGTTTTAAGGGATTTTATGGGAACTTATACTTAAAGCAAACGTAGGTCTTATCTCATTTTTCCCTCCATTGTCTGTCATTTCTGAGGAATGACCTCTGGGATCTTTACCAGCACAAGTCCAAAAGCTGTCATGGCAGGATAGGGGCAGAGACAGAGATCCCCATACTAAGGGAAGAACTATTGTAGGAAATCAAAGAATAATCTTTCTCCAGAATACTTAGAAAATGAGAGAAAGTAATCAGAGAAGGAGAATAAGAGATGCAAAAGAGTTTCCTTTCCTCGTCCTCAGATACTCTTTTGTCAGCTGGGAGAGGAGATAATCATGGGAACAAACTAAGAATGCAGAGGCAGATAAAACCCTGAGGGAAAGCAGGAGAAACCTGGGACACACTGACTTTCCAGGCACCGGTTTCCAATAAGGTTGTCTGTCCCCCGATATGCAGATCATTTGACTCTTTTTTTTTTAAATCCAGATCTCGACTTTGACCTACACGGGAGCTGAGCACTGCCTAAACATTGGGTCTTCACAGTTTTCTGTCTTATCTCAGATGCCTTGAGGGTGATGAATACACATTTTTTTCTTGGTTTTACCTAAACATCTAAAAGGACTCCTGACATTGTATAGAAAGGACAGAGGAAGCTCAGCTCAGAGCTCTTTCTAAAGTTTAATGCTCACCTTGAATTTAAAACTTTTCTGCTAAGGGAAATTTAATAGGTTTTCCACTTCTAAATAATTTTATTGCATTAATTCCTCATTTAGAACACACACATATATACAGGTGTGTGACACATTTTTAGTCCCAAACTGGGTAAACTGCTACGTCCTGTGAAATCAGCAGAGCTAAGCTGGTTTGCCACAGACAGGAACTGAAGTAAAACATTGTCGGAGCAAACATTGGACAGGAAGTGAAATAAAAACCAAACACCAGTCATTCCAATTCCAGAGCTGCAAGTCTTTTTCCTCACCTCAGCTGTTCACCAGCTGATGGGTTGTTATCTACTCTTATGTTGTTGCTGTGATTATGCAAACTCAGGGGTTGGAATTCATTAATTCCTCATGCCAGCGGGATGACTAATAGAGATTTAGGAAGAAGAGATATGGTGTGTGTCTATAGAAAGCATTAGGACACGTATGCCAATATGGATCATGCAAGACAGATGTAAACACTTAGCATAGATCTTTCCAGACACGGTTCTAGCACATCAATGTAGCAGAAATGTATTCACTCAGGGAAGGAAAAGGTTTTCTAGGCAATGAAATCCATATGGCCTGCATAAGAGAAATCATGAACAACTTTGGATGTCACCAGAATCTTCTTTTAAAATCAGCTTCTAAAATACAGAGACATACTGAGTATGAAGTTAAGGCTAGGCAAATGCTGAATGGAAACAAGAAATGAAATTTTATTTGAATGAAAATTTAGATTCTGAAAAAAAAGAGTAATTGTTTCACCTGACATGTTGTTTCTTCTATCTTCTTTCCTTGGAGCAAATGTATTCCATCAGCAATAATATTATCTTCTGTGAATTATGACCAAAAAAGAGAAAACATGCTTTAAAATGTCCTGCTTTATGTTGTTATGAGGAATATCATTTGAATTGCACTTGATGTTTTGAGCTGACATTTTGACTCTCTGAAGTTAATCTTATATCATTTAAGCACACATTTTATCTTAAACTGATAAAAGTGAGACTGCAGAACAAATTCGCAAACTGACTCACAGAAGTAAAACTCATTCGTGCTTATTTCTTCTTTTGTACTCAGCCCTCAGTTTACTAACCCAGAACCCCACTGTGACTTTCCTCTTGCCCTGCTAATTTACAGCAGCAAAGTCTAGAATATTCATATGAAAAATGAGGGGCAAAAATGATCTTTTCAACTGAGATCTGTTTATCTTAGATTAGATTGGAAATTGTTTTCAAAGGATGAATGTCCTCTCATCTCTTGCAATAAATGAATGTTTGGATAGGAAGAGTATTAATCTTCACTACAACAATGAGCAACAATAGGTCAAACAAGTCTGAAAAAATTATTTTAAACAAGCCTACTTTGAAAGATCTCCTTTAACTCCCAATATTAAGGCAAAGCACCCACCACTGTACAAAGCACCTACCACACTGTAGGACAGCCCTAGTGATTAGATTCCATCAGAATAGATATCAGGATCACTCAGATATTTTGCAGGGAGAAAAAAAAAAGAAGAAAAGTATCTGCTAATCACACTACATTTTCTAACGTCACAAAAAACCAGCAGGAATGTGTTGGGGTGTTTTTTTCTCATTAGTTCTAATTTGGCATCTTTATTGCTTCTGTGGAATACCTTACAGCATCAGTAGTTTGCAAAAGGAAAGCTTACTTAAAATATAGATCCCCAAAAACTAACTGTAGGCAGGTGAGACCTATTGCATTGTATTCCCTACAAGTAACGGAAAAAGAAAGAGTAACTCAGGGAATAATTCTGAGTGACTTTGATTCTTAGTTATCACATGGAAAAAGGGTCTGAATTTGATCATTTAAATTTATGTTCAAAGAGGCACATAAGATCCTGATCCAGATTTTGTCTTAAACACCTACAAATCTCTCAGAAGTCACTGAAGGCCTGGTGTCTGACAATCTGGTTGTTTATTTCATTATACAGCTAGCTGGACTTCCAGGAGCACCATAACTCATGTTAAGCAGTGCTCATGCAACACCAGATTAGCATAACTGGATTCTTTCTGGTCCTCAGGATAACTTGTTCTCATCTCCTGCAGGCACCATGACATCTCTATGCTTTTTGAGCTTACTCTGGAAATTAAATCTTGCAGTGTTCAGCTCTTTGCCCCAAAGTCCTCCTACAGTCTAATCCAAAATACTGAGTAGCTGTTTGCAGTTGAATCACAAACAATTTTGGGGCAACATACAATGCCCTTAACCTAAAAGACGATGTACAGTGACACTGCTTTTGACATAATATTGTTCAAGACCAAATTAAAATAGTGAGTTGTTAAAGCAAACCTTAGTGGTCCAGCCCAATCACAATGTCTTATGTTAGCCATAATAACCTGCACCCACAGTGCTCTCATATCCTGCTTAGATCAGCTGTCCAGCCCACTGAATTATGGAATAAGGTATTTGTGTAAAAAAACCCAAGCAAACAACACCAAACAAACAAAACCCCAATTAAAAAAAAAAAAAAAAAAACAAAAAAAAAAACAAAAAAAAAAAAAAAAAAAAAAAAAAAAAAAAAAAAAAAAAAAACCAAACAAACAAAAAAAACCCACACAGAAAAAAAACCCCAAAAACAAAACCAAAAACAAAACCAAAAAAACCAACCAACCAACCAAAGAAACAACAAAAAAGGCAAAATATATAAATTAACTTCAAATAGAGTTGCAGTGTTCTGGTCGTCCTAGTCTGGCAACAGGTACCAGTCACCCCCCTGTGGAATGAATTAGGAGCAGTGGAGAATTGCATCCACTGGGGTGTCAGTTCTTTCCTGTTTGTCTCCATAATCTTTCATGGAAGCACAATGGCTGTGACTTCCACAGCCAACTTTTCAACAATGATGCTTTTAGGCTGGCAGATCTCGTGCTGATGGTTTGGATTTGGCCTTGTGGGCAAAGGCAGGTGTTTCCACTATTGTGTCTGTGGAATCTGTATGTGTTCACTGCGTTTTCATCCCGGAAAACTTGGGTTTGTAGATGTAATAATACACATGCTGTCATCAAGGGCTTCATCCAAAGGCTACCAGGGACTGTGGATGCCTCTACAATTATTTCAGTGAGATTTGAGACAGGTCTGTGGATATGGCTCAGAAGTAAGCAGAGAAGTCTATGGTGACCACCATACATGGCTTTTTAAATCTAACAGAAATTCAGTTTATGCAAAAGACTTGCAGACCTTGAAGGATTATCTCTGCTAAGAGAAAAGTTTGATCAATAGTGACGAATTATCTTGATCGATAGTGATACACTGTAGATCTCCTTGCAAAGGTTTTCACCATTGTGTGAAGGGTACTTCCCTTGAAATAATTTTACTGCAGTAGGGGAAAAGGAGATTTTTATTTAGCTGCCAGCTTTGGTTCCTGCTCCCTCTGGGCCCCTGCCCTTCAATTACAACACTTGTCAGCTTTTAAAATGTGCACTGCTTCTTTTGCATGCTTTGGATATTTAAAAGGGTAAAAAATGCCTGGAGTAGAAAAGACTTTGGAGGAAGGTCAAAAAGTTCTGCTTTCTCATTCAGCCTCTCCCCACCTCCAATTTGGCAACCTCTGGAGTATCATTGGAAGAATCATTCCAAAATGGTTTTGGTTAAAAGTCAGACCTGTCAGGAGAGAAATGACTAAAATTTCTTTCACCTACCATTAGAACCTGTTTCTTGCAACCCAACGACACTTACTGGAAGTACTTTTTCCCCTCACTAGTTCAGTACAAGAATTCCTCTAAATCTTCCTATCATCTCTTATTTCTATTTCTGGTTCAAGAAACCAAATTTGCCCATAGATGGGCAAATGCAATGTGCATTGCAATTTCAGTTCTATTTCTAAACATTTAAGAGTTTAACTTCAAATGGTGAATTGAACAAAATTCAGAGGGAAAGTTGGCACCCTGTCCTTTGCTTTCTTTGACACATCCAGGTAATACTGGAATCTCCTATCAGTGGATGATCTCTTGACCATTTGCGCAGGAGATATTACCACTTTTCTTGTTTAAACTGAGAACAAGACATACTTCCATTTTAATCTCACATATCTTGGTTTCTGCTTCTGCTGAGCTTTGTCTGGTTTGTTCTGATTAAGCAACAGTAAGAGATCTACTTTAACTTTGAGAAGTACAAGTATAAATGCATTCTTGGAAGCAACATCAAGCAGATTATCAAAGCATTTTGATTTTTAAAGTCCAATTTGTGTTTAAATAGGTAAGGTGACTGCTCACTTGTTAATACTCAATGTTATTTTAATGAATTTATGTTGCTACACTCTTAAACAGTGTCAATAATGACTTCTCATGCATTAGCTGTAAGGTTGTTTCAATAAAGTTACTCAGAACAGGCTTAGAAAGAGAATCAGACAAAGTACTCGCATCTAAAATTTTGCCAACTCTCTTTTGCACCTGCTACAAAGTCTCTTCTGAGAAAAGTTGCACCCTTTCCCTGTTGGATATCTGCAGCTGTTTAAAATATCCAGGAAAAACAGATAACTACAGCTGGCAAGCCCTATACAACACAACTATGGCAATTTACTGTAGGGAAAGTCTCCTTTGGCCCATGGACTAGAGAGTGAATTGGTCATGGAGTGTGTTCTTAGCTTCCCAGTTTTAAGATATGCTTTATTTTAACTACTTTTACACACACACCCTCCCGCCCCCCGAGGACAAAATAAATCTCTAAAAGACCTGACAAATTATTTAGCTGGATTATTGGTGAAAAATGAGAAATTTTCCTAGGTGTCCTTTTAAATACTTTGTTGAAAATGCAAAATCAGCTGAAATATGTTTAGCAATTACCTTCAAGCTGGCAGTGCCTTCTGATGTACGAATCATTCTCCGGCTTCCTGGAACCCTGCCAAAGTGTGCCATTCACATTTTTCCTGTCTAAAGTAAAAGCACAGAGAGCAGTCACCTGAATTCATAGCAAACCTGTGAAATAACAGGAAATTCTATAAAAATAGTGTCAGAATGCAAATCAAAAAAGCTTGCAGAACACTGGAATATCTGCTCAGACATGAAAATGAACTGATGATTTTGCAATAGAGGAATTTGTTTGGATGGATAGATGGATGGATGCATGAATGGATGGATGGATGGATGAATAATATTTATTATGGTTAGACTTCAAGTTTTATCATTTTTTGCTGTGGTCTAATACTTCATTTAACACTGTTAACACATGATCAGAATGACTGTTATTTTGACCCTGGATTTAAGACCTAGGATCCCATAGAACATCTGTGCCTTTTTTTTGCTTCCAAGAATTGTATAAATAGTAGTAATAGTAGTAGTAGTAGTAGTAGTAGTAGTAGTAGTAGTAGTAGTAGTAGTAGTAGTAGTAGTAGTGTTTTGTTGGTGGTTTTTTTTTTGTTTTTGGGGTTTTTTTAAGGCTACCCTTACTGAAATAGAGTGTTTTCAAGAAATAGCATCAAAGATGCCCACAGTGATGCCCCATGGACTCCAAGGCTTGGACTGTCTCAGCCTCGATGGCTGAGCTAGGCTGGCTTTCAGAAGGAGAAGGCCATTCTCCTGCTCCCTCAGTGAACTTCAAAGTGCTCATGCTTCACAACCTATAGATAGCCACTCTGGGTTTGTGCTTTTTGGGTTTGTTTGGTTTTGTTTTGTTGAGTTTTGTTTAATGCCAGGTTTCACTCAGAAAATTTTCTTTGTGAAAGCTCTTGTTGATCCTGTCAGGCACGGGGAATTCATTACAGCCTGTTTGCTGTAGACCAAATGACACTCTCCTGCATGAAATTGTTCCCAGCGCAGGGCTGCAGAGTGAAGCCTTAACACCAGGGAGCTTTCATCTATCTGAGACACCTTGTGAAATAGAGCCACATCATTACAGCCACATACAATCCCCTTTTATACTCAGCAAGGACTAGATACAACAACAAAAGCAAAACTCCAAAGAATAAATGAAAGCATGATAACAGGAAGCTCTCACTAAAAAAAAAAAAAAAAAAAAAACCAGGAAATTTTACTTTTAATAAGCTGATGATTATTTCCTACAGAGTATTTACAAGATAGAACCCATTGAAACACAAGTGTAGATAACAACACACAGTGTCAGAATGGGCTTAACAAAACCCCTGAATTTCCTTCTTGGTGAACTTTCTTCTGAAAATTCTCACAAAGCAGTTTAAAATGGGAAAGGGCAGGGACCTGAATTTTCTTAGATCAGGGATGTTTCAGGTTTTATTGAAATGATTAAAAGAAAGACTGGACATGCTGAGTATTTCTTATGTCCCATAACAGGTTCTTCATCTCAATGTGGTTTCTATATTTAACTAGTTTGTTTTCAATATCTACCTACAAATATGTGTGTGGAAAGTAGGGAAGAGGGGAGATTATATTGAAAGCTTAATTCTATTTTTTCCTTTCCTTTTCATTTGCTCCAACAGCTGTAAAACAAATCAGACCCTTAATTAAAGTTGGCTCTCTGAGATTAACAAGTAAACAGTAAATGATTTAAGCAGCTACTAACCAAATGCTTCATTTTCAGACATGGACTTCTGGATGGATCTAAAAGAATTAAAAGAATTTACCATTAGCTGAAAGTCAGAATGAAAAAAATTAAAGCGTGTTTAATCAAATATGGGTATTTTCAAACTAATTCTTCAAAGAAGGGCACAGGGATTTAGCTGTGTTATTTCCACTGGCTTTAATTGGGGTTACTTGTCTCATTCACCCAATCATCTACTCCTACACGCCACACAAAGCTCTGAAAGCATCTGAGGTTTCATGCTGCAAGAATATGTGACTCAAGCTTCTTTTTGAAATGAAGAATTCATGTTGGAATCTGGGGAACCCATCAGGAAGAAAATAAGAGGTACTTTCCTTTAGACATGATCTGAAGTGTCCTACAACTTTTAGAACTATTGCCTTAAGTTTTATGACATGATAACAGATTGAAACAGGGAGCTACACATGAACATACAATCCCCAGGACCCTGAATGACATTTTATTGCCCCACTAAACTTCGAGCTTTTTGCACATTTACATCAAATTTTAGTCCTAATTCATGCTTCCATATGTGGCCAGTAGTTCATAGAGGACAACTTGAAGAATAGACTAACTTAACAGAGGAAAAAAAAAGAAAAACTTTGAATAAAGGTTAATTTGTTTCATGTTATCCATTAAAAACCCAGTGGAGAGTAGTTTATGAGCAGTGGTTATAGTAGGTGAGAGCAGGAACTGCCTAATCTGTGACAATGATCAGCAGAAGGGAAAAAGCACAAAATCTGGGACCCCTTTTCCATCCTCAGTCATGGAGGTGCTGAAGGGTTTCCTGAGCCAGATGATGTTGCTAAACAGTTTTGGGTTTTTTAAGGAACTGCTCTGTACCCACTAGTTCCTTTTAAAATGATTGGATTTTGTGATTCTAGAATTCCACAGCTTAATTCTTATTGCCTAAACAAGGAATACTTATGTTATTTCTGCTACTCCATATAACTTGGTGCTTCCTTGTTGCCCCATTGTAGGGAACAGAGAATGATTAATTCCTCATTCACTTCATCCAATCTACATGAGAGGTCAATAGGAAAATTTCCACATTATCACTGGGAGGGCCACACCAGGATAGTGATGGCTGGACATGATGAAATAATTTTCATTACAAAATCTTTTCATGTTGATTCATACTGTTTCCTTCAAGCTCACTCTTTTTTTTTTTTTTTTTTTTTAATTGATCAGTTAAATGATCTCAGTAATGCTTCTAAATTCTGATAATTTTTTTAAAATAAGATTAGGTTCCAAAGAGAATAGTTTTATTTGCATTGTAAAATTTGTGACATTTTAGCTATAGACTGCTATTATTTTCCTAGGGCAGACTTAGTTCTGATCTAAGCATGACACTTTTCGGCATCCAGGTGATTTCATCATATTTGGTAGAACTCAATAAGGCCTACACAGTAGTATGACTTCCTTTAAATTGTAAAAGGATGATGAAAAATCCATGAGCAATAGAGTTTTGTCCATATTTTAATTATTGAAAATTTGGGAGGAGTTTCACAGAGCCCTGACTGGTGACATATAGTTGAGATCTCATAGGTGAGTGTTCATGTCTCTGTTTGAAGCTGATAAGTTACTAGGGTTTTATCAGATGACAAGAAATAGATTAAAATTCTTATTTAAGACAAAAGAAATCTTCATTTTCTTACAAATCGTTACCCATTTTGAGATTTTTTAGCAACAGACACAGATAACATTGATGTTCTTAATTTAGTGGAGCCCCGCCTACAAATGAAAAAAACAAAAATCAACAAAAACTCCAGGGATTTTCATGTCTGTCACAGCAGACAGATAAGATCTGTCTGTATCATTCCATTAGGCAGGATTTCAGATTTCATTTGAAGGGGTCCACTTCAGTAATGCAATAGCCTTCAACATGAAGCAAAAAAAAAGAAGTTTCAAAATAAATCCCTCTGTCTGCTAATAAATATTGATCATTAGCCCAAACCATAGCATTCTGTCCGTGAATGGATTCAATATATGCTGCTATCACAAAAATTATTCATAAAATTATGCCTTTATCCAAATCATTTTGCAAACGAATTTTTTACTTGGATTAAAAACACAAACAACAACAACAAAAAAAGCCTTTTCAGGAGATTATCAGGTCAATGGTGCAAACATGCTATAAAATAGGTTACCACTTCAATCTCTCAGAAAAGCAGACATATGATTAAACCAAGTTCAGATTAACTGCATTTGATTTTAGCTGTCCTGGTTCTGATATTTTGGAAGAAAGCTGTGTGGATATGAGAAAGTCATGGCAAAAGAGCCTTAGTAATGCATTACAAGCTTGTTATGTGCTCTTCAACTGCAACATTAATACACGTACTCTATCAGAATAAAAGCAACATTGGCAAACATTAATAAAACAACAAGGATGAAAGAAACAGACAAATATAGTGACATTGTGTAGACCTTGAACTGGTCTCAACTTACTTTCTTTTTTTGGTCAATGTGTTCTCAGAGTCAGGAAACTCCTTTTAAAAAGACAGAAAAAAGGTCTATGAAAACCAAAAATGTTTAATCCAAATATATTATTTCTGTCACTGAAAAGACAATAAATTATATACTTATAATGTGTGTTCTTTAATATCCACTAACATTTCCAGTCTTTCTTTTTCTAACAGCTGAAGCTGTGGAGGACACAGTGCAGCAGAGAATATATGTAATTATGTGTCCTGATTTCAGGAGGCTTCAGTTATCCATGGCTCCCAGGAAGCTGACAACCATAATACCCCTGAAAAACCAGAGAAGCATGCTCTTACTGCAGGAATGAATATCATATTTCTTCCATAGTAGGATTGTTTTAAACTTTATGAGGATTAAAATACCTCCACTTTGCAACAGGATGTGTTTTCCTGACAGATACAGGACACAGATTCTGTAAACCCAAACGTGCAGAGGAACGTGGAAGAGGGCAAGAAACTGCAAATTGAAAGCTCTGAAGGGGACAAAATCAGAACCAAATACTGGCCTGGAGGCAAGATCACACAACCCTCAGGGCCCAGACAATAAATGTTTATGCCCTGGCAAGGTTTGAGAAGGAAGAGAAGTGACATAGCTGTTGAAAGAGAGAACAAAAAGGTGCCTTGTTGGGCAGATGATACCAAAATATCACAATGAGTGTTTGCTATGCAGCTAACCATGGACTTGAGGTTAATTTTAATTGTAGGTAAACCTAAGGATGTCATGCTAGGACAGAAGAGATCTCTGTCCCTGTATTATTGTGATATCTCCTGAGACAGGATATCAAAGTACTGTTATCACTTATTTTTTCCAGCCTGAAAAGCTGGAACTCGATTAAAAATGTCTGTGACGACACCACTTCAATCTGTTGTGCAACAAGGGGTACTAAAAAAATAATATAATCATTCACTGTTTATAAATCTGAAAACTTAGTCTAACTGGACCTATTTCTCAAAATATTATGTTTCATTTATTTCCTCCTTGTAGCACTAACTATATCTGCATGACTCTGACCACTGTAATTTAAAAATGTCGTCCAAGTTGCATGATAAAAAACCAAAACCTGTACTACCTGAAACCATGCATGTGCATAATTAAGCATTTTTTACTTCTCCCCTCCTCTCACTAAAACTCATCATAGATTTTTTTCAAGCCTTTTCAGGGAGTGCCTTAAGAAAAGGCTGTTTTCCTGTGCTAAGTTATTTTAGCTGAGTGTAGGAGGTCCTTTTAGCATGGATATTGTGAATGTTAATAATTGTATACAGTTTCCATATCTTTTTTTTTTTTTTGCCTGTGTTGATTTGCTCACGGATGCTGCATGTAGATCAAAAGAATATACAGAATTTATCACTCACTTTGAAATAATGTAAGCAATGTAAGATAAATTTCTTGCTGAAGAAATGTCAGCATTTTAGTCTTGGGACAAGTATTTTCAATAACTCAAGAGAAATTTCTAACTGAGGTGCACAAACACAGAGAAGTTAAAAATAGTTTAAAAAGTGATTTTAAGGCTTCTTTAAAAGGATAGTGTCAAAATTTCATTGAAAAATATCAAATATTTGATTTCAAGCAGGTTTGTTTAAGGAAGCATTGTGCATGGAGGTCAGAAACCAAAGGGTATTGTAATTTAAAATGTGTACATGATCCAGGGAAAAATTGGAGGAAAAAATTGCCATCATGGCAATGTACCTAGAAAGATTTGATTCATATCTTTACACACCAAACACCTGGTGTAAACCATGAAACAGTGTTTCATCTTTTGCTGCACAACTTGAAACCAATTCCTAAACTCCAGCAAAGTTGCATTGATGACAATACATCATATATTGAGGTGATGACTGATGTGAGTTCACAGGATATCATGGGGTGAAGTGCCAAAATGAAGTGGACTTAAATGGCCATTTAAAAATGGGATCTTCCATTCAACACACTCTTTCTGCTATTTCTGAATCAGGTGGCTAAATTGGGGTACAAGAAAAAATTACTCTGGCTTGTACTTTTTAAAAGTATCTTTTCAGTACTGACTATGTTTAAAATTATATCTAACTTTAAAATAAACTAATTTTTTTAAAAACATATTTTATCTTAAGATGTGAATAAAGGTTCACCTAGGCTCTGCTCTCCACATTCTCTAAAGAGCATAATTATCTTGTTTATGGGAGCAATTCTTTCCTTCTTTATCCCAAATGTGAACAATCTGTTTCCTAGAAAAAACTTCATATTTGGAAACCCTGCATGATGAAATTATTGATAAAGTCTTTTTCTCCCTGATTTTATCAAGTAACTTTGAAGTAAGGAATTGAATTAAACCCTCTGGTGTTTCCAAGCTGGCTGAGAAAAACTAGAGCTCCTGTGTGTGTTAAGGCTTGCAAACAGGGAAATTACCATTTCAGATAACCAGCTCTCTTCTTGTCCTCACTGGTCTCAAAGGCCAATTATAACACTGCAGATTAAGGCAGGTATCACAACTGATTTTGATATTCCTGGTAACAGCTTAGAACAACTGATAAATATTTTGGCACTCTTCTGATATACAGGGTAGTCAATCGTATCACAGTCAGCAGTTCAAAAATATGTGGATCTTATGACATTTGGTGATTGCAGTCTGACAGGATATATAAGAAAATAGTTTTAATACAGAAGACGCTTTCCCTGAGAAGCTGGAGATGGCTCATGAGGTAGAAGACTGTAACAACAGGTGACAAGAGGTAGAAATTCAGTTTCCCAGTTAATAGCATAGTTACAGGTGAAGAGTACCCATGTGATTCATTATGTGCTCATGGCTACCAGATGTTTCTGAGGAAGGTCCAATTCAGATTTTCTATGAGTGAAGTACAAAAATAACTCCATAAATCTATTTTTTTTCTTTCTTTTTGGGAATATTACTGAAGCTGAGCAACACGCAAAGTAATCACAAAGTTAACAGGCAAATTCTCCAAGAGGATTAAAACCAAAAGGTAAGTGTTCATAACAGGCTCAGGATAGCACCACAGGAACCCAGAAACATCCCTAGCAAACAATTCTGGATACTAAACAGGTCTCTGGAGTTATGTGAAGGAGAAGAACAGTGTACATGAAAGACAGGCTTTCTTCATATAGGATGTGTCATTGGGTAGATGTTTGGCCAGGAGCACAAAGAGCCATGGTTCAAAAAGGAATGTCCAAAGACTATGTTCAGTGAACGATGTCCTGCACAGCTTCAGTGACCACACTACCCTGTATTTCCCACATCTCCAGAAGAACTTCACGGCCCAGCTATGATCAGGACAAATCACAACAGATGAGTTCACTGCAAGAAAATCCCTACCATGTTACATTACAAGGAAGAATTTTCTCTAGCCCTAGTCACCTTTTTAAATGTGAAGGGAGCTGATCCAGGCTGCCTGCCCTGTTGATTTTGAAGTTATACAGGAAAAAGGAAGGGGCAAAGCCTCCTGAGGAGGAAGTGTGCCATGCCAGGCTGCTCCACCCTTTGGAGATTTAACAGCTCTGTGGAACCTGCCGTGCTTCAGCCAACCACTTAAACATTCACTTGAGTCCATACCTACTTAGCAGTGCACTTATATAGGTGCATTACTGGATAATGATGGATGGCTAAATGGAGCCAATAATGTCCTGAATTTATCATGCTGTGGGGGCTGCCCCGCAGCCTGGAACCGAGTGACGGAATTAAAAATGGGAGAGAAGTACAAATGGGCTCAGTTAATAAGCTTAACGGCTTCATCCAAGGTGTAGCTGTAATAACTCATGGGCCAGAAATAGCAGATAAGATTACACACAGGCCTCTGGCCTCAGCGACATTTTTCCATAGGTCTTACTGCCGACACGTCATCACTAATCTTGTTTTCCATTTCTAGAAAGTATTTTATAAATAATCGTGTTGATTCTACAGCCAGCACAGTGACACAGCATCCAGCCGTTATTTTTGGTTAAGTGCTGAGCTTAACTCTTTTATTTTTCTCTTAAATCAGAAAATAAAACCCAGAGCCAGCCTTGGGAAGCTTCTTGGTAATACCTAGTGAGCCAAGTGTGCCTACTCCATTTAGTGTTGTTTTTATTGAGGATGAACTTTATATTTAATGATGAACAAATGTGCCATCACTATAATATCTCCTTTAAGAAAACAAAAATATATGATAAGAGGTAGCAGAAACCAAAGTGCTGGATTCCTCTATGCAGTGTTATACATGTATCTTCATGGACTATGAAGTGCTATCCCACAGAACACTGAGGAAAGTGAAAGATGTTTTGCTAAAACTTGTTCAGATTAATGTCTGGGATTTTTCTAAACCTACACTAGTAGCAAATCTGCTTCTGCAGGCTGGCTCAAGGGAAACAAAGTTCTTTACTGGATAGGTTGATTATTTTTCTTTAGCCAAATAATTTATGAAGCCTAACTCTAAACCAATACAATGAAAACTCTGAAGATGCTGCCAAATAAAAAGCAGAATAAAATAAGAAAAGGCAAGAAACAGCCTGAAGTAAACAACCACTGCAGTGTTAAGTCTTAGTTTTACACACTGTGAAAACCATAGCAGAGCACGGTGCTACGGGTGTGTCTTTACCATACCCTGAGAACATAAAGGGCAATGAGTTTTCTATTGCAAAGTCCATTAGAATATCGTATGTCCTGTTCTGGGTACAAACCAGAAAACAAATCTGCCTTTTCCATTTTCATTTTACTTTGTCTAAATACTGCTTCTAACAGAGGAACATCTATTGGCCAAGGAAATATTAGTGTAGCAGTCATTGAATATTAAGTTGGTTTGGAGTAATGGCAAAGGGGGAAAGACTGAATGGATGTAGGAGCTGTACTGCAATGTTCTTCCTTGGGCATGTGGAATGCCATGCAGTATACAAATACAAATAACTAGAGCTTCCCACAATGAACTTACTCCTGTCAAGCTAGGATGAGGTTACAGCCATATTTCTCAACAACAACTATCCACTCTTATCTGGAACACTGTAGAGGTAGCTCATTCTTGTAGCAACAAGGCCACAGCCTGGTAATGAGGAAAAACCCTGTCACTCAAGAGAGCATCTCCCACCTATTGCAGGAAAATTAGAATGTAGGGACATTTCAGAGCCCAGGCTCACAGATCTCGCTGATGCTATGAGGAATCATCCTGAGATCTCTGCACTGCTACACTCTCAAAAGAGGGACCATTATTTACAGTCCCGAGGTGATTATGTGGAAGAGAGGGATTCGCACAGAGTGAGCTGGTTACGGCAGACGGGTCTGAGAACAAGTTGTTTTCAGTCTTTTAAGAATTTAACAAGTGCATGCCCCAATTCCCCAGGCATTCTCCCATCCCACCAGCTCCAGCACTTTCTCCAAGCAAATCCTGTATGCAAACCTGCTGTGTGATATTGCAACACCAAAGGCCCAGCAGTATCATAAGTACATGTTACCTAACCCAGAGTGCATGTGGGCAAAACTTGGCACAACATCTGAAGGGAGGACAGTCTCCCCTGAATGATGAACATCTTGTTTTCCCCTTTATTCAATCACCAGACTGCATCATACATTGAAATAGAAACAGTAATTATAAGCAAAGGTGCATTGCAAAGCAGAGAACAGATATTATGGAATGAATAAGATTATGAAATTTAATATATCATGTTAAAGTATTTGTCAAAGGATCATCTACTATACAAATAACATGCAAAAATAAGAAAGGATTAAGTAGGGTAACACCATTTAGGAAGGGGAAAAAAAAACCAAAACCCAGAGAACAACCTTCTTCACATGTTTGCCTAATGAGGTCTACTAAAATGTCAAGTTTATTCCAGAGGCCATCAGTTACAAAGTTTGTGCAACCCATGCTTTAGAGATGCATTTTTTGTATTACTAAAAAGGACAACCAAAGACACAGATAGTATATTCTTTAGAGACAAACCATACCAATATGTACCCAGAGTTTTCATATACTGTTACAAGAGAAATTCCCTTGTCCAGTGCAGCTGCACTAATCTCCCTTTGCTGCTCGCTGCAGAGAAACTCATGACCTGCTTTTCAAGCGTGCTTGTTACAGCTGGACAGAAATCAGGTCATTGGCTACAGAGATGAGATTTGAACAGTGGCTTTAAAGAGTCTAAAGAGTTCAAACTGGCAGACAAACCAGCGGAACACGCACGTGCCCACGTACAGAGCAATAGTTTTTTTGGAAAGTGCATTGCATGCTTTGTAATTAAATGTTACTTACCAAAGACATGGACCTGTCAGGTGGCCCACAGCTTATGTCTGTGCTCACTGGAGTGGTAGCCTGGCTTTCAGGAGTAGTTGTATCCTTGGCTTCCTGATGCTGTGGGACAGGCTCATACAAGCTGTCCATCGAGCCCTCCTAAAATACATTGGAACAGAGATGAACACTTGCAAACATATTAAATTAGCCATAATTTAAAAAGGAAGATGTCTGTGTGATTGGAATAATGGAATGTGTTTTACTTCACTCATCATTTGAAAGCCTTTATTTTGTTTTTTTTTTCTCTAAAAAGGCATATAGATGTTGATTTTAGTATGCTAAATCTACCCAAATGCTAGAGTTCACAGTATTATGACTTAGACACCAGAGATGGCCATGTTAAAGCTGAGGGTTGAGTAAAAATGAATATTATCTGCTAGAAGGAGTAAAACCAGGTGTATATCTCCAACTGAACACTACATGAAATTTCCTATGAAAACTATGAAAAACATACACCATGAAAACTTTTATATGAACCATAGAAGTGTTTTATAGTTACTACTTCTATACAGGAAAAAAAAAAATTAATTTGATGCAGAAAGGTAACCCCATTACTTAGAATTTGAGAGAAACAATGCTGCCAGCTCCCAGAATTTGACAATTATGGTTTAGGCCCCCCAAAATAATGATAATGGCTAGAATTAAAAATTCCATTTGCATTCAAATTTTGAACTCTGCGTTTTAATGCACATGTAAAGTTATTTTTTACCCAACCACCAAGAATATAAACATTTTAATAGAAACTAAGATTTTCACATTTGTCCCACAACTCCAAAAGCTAGGATTACAAATACACACTGCCATTTCATAATTCAAGAGTTAAGTGAAAGCAGATGGCAAAACTAAAGACACTCTAACTGATGATCCTAAATTTTAGATGTTGCCATTTTGATCTGCACTGAATATTTTCCCAATGAATTTTGATTACTAATTTTAACTGCATTAATTAAGGAATAAATCAAATTTATAGCAGTGTGACTTACAGCAGAGCAACACCATTGAAATTAACATAGTATATTATTATTTAAAGGCATTTTTTCCTTTAGTACAGAAGATAAACACAGATGTATATTTGAAGTTATGTTATTAATATATAAAGCTTTACAGGCAATATTTTTGACTGGTGGAGCAGCAGTTCAAAGACATGACTAATTTTTGCAAGCACAGTGTTTATCAATGGATATTTATTTGCCTCAGTCTGCTAGATTCTTGATAAACCAAAATAAATATTTTGGGAGAAATATTTCATGGTAAACTTCTTGCAAATACTTAAATTACATACTTGAGCCTATTCTAGGAACTAATGAGTTAATACTTCCTGGGAAATTGGTGGCTAGTTTATGAAACACATGGAAGTGCTGAACATCCAGCTGAGCCTGGGTTTTGACAGCAACTGCATTTTTTTTTATTACTGCATTTATTTTTTATCGCTGTAAGTATTTTGCCATATAGCAATGATGGTTCAGCCTCCCCATCTGAAGCTGTGGATGGAGCACTTCTAGAAAAAAATGATGAGTTTAAAAACTTGTTACACACTTCCAGGGTTGTGCAATGTGAAATGCGACCATATACTTCTCCCTCAATTGGGAATAAAACACAACTTTGGTGAGGAGAGTATTTAATGAAGAGATGGAAGCATAAAACAGAACTCATGTGAAAGGGAGAGCATAAGACAGCTAAAAAGGGAGAGAAAAGATAGGGCAAGGAACAGTGAAAGGAGAGAGTGGGGGAGGGGGGAGGAAAAGGGTAAGAAAATACACCAAAAGAATACAGAAAAAGAGGAGGGAAGAAGTGGGGGAAAGAGCAAGGATAAGAGAGGGAGGAGAGGGGTAAAGATAAGAGGTGAAACCTGGAGAAAGGGGGAAGGTATAACAGGGAGCATGTGGGAATTACTGCTTGAAAGAGGAAAAATGTGAGAAAGAGCTCGAGCAAGAAAGAGAGAAATCTTGTGTGAGAAAGGGTGAGCAGGTAAGAAAAAACAAGTGTGCAGAAAAATCAGCAGGTACATGTGAACAGGTGAGGGCACAGAGAGTGCATGAAGAATTACGAGGGCATGAGGAAGAGGATGCATGCAAGTGGAGGACACAGGAAAGCTCAGCTGCTGTGAGAAAGAACACAAGAAAAAGTGAGTGCACAAGGAGGAGCCAGCACTCAAAACAGGGAGCAGGTGGGGAAGAGAAAGAAAGAGATGAGGTAGCAAGGGAGAGAGAGGGAACGTGTGAAAGAGAGAGGAAATGTGAATGAGTGAGAGAGGACAAGAAAGAGAGCATGAGACAGAGATATTGGATAAGAAGTAAAGTTTTCCTGAGGAAGAGTGAACATAAGGGAAGGGAAAGGTTGTGAGTGCAGGAGGCAGCACGGGAGTGTGTGAAGTGGAAAGTAAGCACATGGGAAACTGCAAGTGTAGGTGAAGAGCCAGGGAATGAGAAAGAGTAAGCCCATGAGAGAGGGAGGGCACCAAAAAGATCAAGTGCAAGGAAATAAGTAGGGGTGTGGCAAAGGGAGGACATGGACAAGAAAGCAGGAAAAAACACAAAAGTGTGGGAAATGGTGGCCACAAGAAAGGAAAGCAAAAGGGTGGAAAGAAGCCCATGTGGGAGCATGGTTGCAGGAGAAACTGCCAGCATGTGCAAGGAGGGTACTGGAAAGAGGGAGGTCTCGAGATAAACAAGGCCACAAGAAAGGGGGAGCACTCCAGAAAGGGAATGCACAAGAAATAAAGAGGGAGAAAGCACAAGGAGAAGGGCAGAGAAATGGAGTGAGAAAGCAAGCATCAAGGTGTGAAAAGGGTTAAGCACAAGGTCCTGAGAAAGAGTGTGAGGGCACAAGAAAGGGAATGTAAGGGAAATCAAGGTGTGAGAAAAGGAAAGGGCATGAGAAAGTATCCCTGCATGCAAGAAAGAGTGAGATGTGAGAAAGAAGTGTTCACAAGATAGATTAAGAAAGCAAATATGGCTGTAAGACAGAGTAACCCCACATTAGAGGCAATGCTCACATAAAAGGGAACACTCCTGAGAAAGCAGGGCACAAGAAAGAGTGGGTGCAAGAAAGGGCAGGGTTGAAGGCAAGAGAGCAGGAGAGCACACAAAAGAAATCATAAAGGGTAGAGCAAGGGTACAAGAAAAGCACCATCATGAGAAAGGGCAGGGGCTTGAGAAAAGAAGTGTGCAAAGAAACACAGGTATGCACAAGCAAGGGTGCAAGGAAGTGCACATGTGAGAGAAAGACAAAAGAGAGTGAGAAAAAGGAAGAAAGAATGTGAGAAATAGAGTGTGCTGGGAAAATATGGCATGCGAAAAACCCCAGCAAACACAAGGAAGCAAGAGTGGGGGCATGAGAAGAAGGGAGTGTGAGTAACACAGAGAAGAAAAGTAAGGAAGAGATGGTGTGCAGAAGACAGATTGTTCAAGAAAGAGAAGGCATGTGCAAGAAGTGAGTGTGCAGGCAGGAGAGACAGTGTGCAGGCAGGAGAGACAGTGAGAATGAAATGAGAGGGAAGGGGTGAGGCCATGAGAAGGGGCAGACAGTGCAAGGCCACAAGAAAGAGGGGGTGTGAAGAAGGGGATAAGAAAGAGCAGGACAACTTGTGAGAAAGAGTGAATATGTGAGAAATGGTGGACAAGGAATCCTTGTGACAGAGCTCTCAGGAAAGAGGGAGAAAGGGTGCAAGAAAGTGAGCACCAGGGAATGAGATTGAGTGGCCATGAAGTATTAAGCAAGGGAGAAAGGGCATGAGGGTGCAGAAATAAGAGTGAGGTCACACGAAGAGAGAAAATGGGTGAGAGAGAAGAATCACGTGCTCTAGACAAAAAGATTGAGTTTAAAACCTTGTCACATCTTTCCAGGATTCTGCAATGTAAAATGTAACCATATACTTCTCCCTCAATTGTTGAAGTGAGAGGCATAAAGAGAGCTCATGTGAAAGAGAAGCATGAGAAAGATTAAAAGGGAGAGAAAAGAGAATGGTGAAGGGAGAGAGTGGGGAAGAATAAAAATATAAGAAAAGGACACTAAAGAAGACAAAAAGGGAGAAGAGAGGAAGGGAGGCTTTTGTGGGCCCAGGTGAGTGCAGACACAAGAAAGAGTGAGAACACATGACAGAGAGGATGTGAGAGAGGACAATCAGGAAAGCAAGTACAAGAAAAAGAAAAACTCACACAAAAAAGCACAGGAGTGAGAAGGAGAGCACACAAACAAGAGAAAATACATCTTCAGTTTTCAAAATTGTTTTCTTTGCTTGCTCATTTTATACTTTATAAAAGTATATTTTCCTTGTAGTAATTGCCTTTCTTTGAGGGTAACTCAAAGTATTTAACTGAAATTGAAATTTTCTTGCTCCTTTGTATTTTATTTTAAAGTTAAGTCTACTTTTATACCAAAACCTGCCAAGTCAGTAAAGTCTCTTAATTTCATATGTTAATTCTTTTCGTAGTCCTGAGCACAGTAAACATCACAGAGGAAAATGAGAGATAGCAGAAAAAAAAAATGAACTTAATTCTGGAGTAGTTGGCACATTTTCTTCATCCTATGTGGAATAAGAAAGCTTTCTGAATGTCTTTACTTCAGGAATTTTATGGGATATAATATACAAAATATCCTAGTTCAGATCTAGAAGCAAATAATTGCCTGTAGCTCTCTCCTTGGCATGATATTATTATCATCATGGCATGCAGAGACTAGGTTGATCATAAGGTGGAGAAGGAGCTTTTAGTAATGCAGTCAAGTCCTTTTCCATCTCAGGTTTAGGGTTGGAATCCTGTGTATGGTGGGATGATAGCAATCCAGCTTAAAGGAACAAGAACTATATGGAGATGATTACATGGGAAGCACTACAAAGTTCAAACACTTAGAACTTTTCTAATCACACTCCACTTTAGAGGAAGGTCTCTCCACATTCAGCTAATCCTTCTTTGGTAAAACACATTTTTAAGTCCAGTCCATTTCTAAGTACCATCATGTCCCACTAGTCATAGAACCATTAACACCTTTTTATTTACTCTATAGTTTCTTTGACATAGAGGCTCCAGCTAATTCATAATTTACCCACTACATCACTTTTATTAATACTTATTCTCTCTGCATTTTGCACTATAGAAACATTAGCTTTTAGTGCCAAGGGCTTTTTCAGTTTTTAACGTTAGATGTAATACATTATACATTGTGCTGTCAGCACATCTTTAAACCAACAATCAAAATAAAACATAACTAGTCCAATGCTACTGAAAATCACTAAGAGGATTAGACTTTCACTCAGTACTCAACTTTACATTTTACTAGCAGAAGTGGTGGTTGGAAAGGCACCATATGGGAAAGAAATAGACAAATGAAAGGAATCTTGTTTGGCTTAAATCCTAAGACCAGTGCTCAACTTGAATAACTGATCTGAGCAACACTGTGATTAGGAGTGTCACAGCCTTTCTCTACTGGCTTTCTTACATGGGTTTCTGCTTTGCTTTCTCATGAAAACTTTACTGAAGGGGTTGTGAGTATAAGTCAGGATAGGTCTAACAGGTACTGCGTCAGGTGAATTGGTGCTAACCCTGGTGCACGTATCCTTGATATTGGAGAGCCAGTTTAGGAAAATAATGCAGGAAAAATATTCTACCTTAACTAAAGGATTTCACAGTTCAGTAATAAATTTCATTTATCAGATTTGTAGGATTCTGACATTTAGCAGGCAGTGTATCAAAACAGGTGGTTTGGCAGCATAATTTCTTGCAATTCATACAAAAGCAGTGCTTGATTTGGGACTTTCTCTGTATGTTGCCCATAATACAAAGTATATTGTTCTGATTCAATAGTCTGACATGTTAAGCACCATGAGATGGAAAAGATACTGCAAATTTAGGGTCTAAGGTTGACCTTTTAACATAATATATCCAAAAAAAAAAAAAAAAGGATATTTGTCCTGTTGATCATTTTGTAAATGAAAAAGGAACACAAGGTTTTGAAGGCTAATCTAATTTTCCTGCAAAGCTCTTGAGAACAAGGCAATGAGTCTGATGAGAAAAATAATCTCAGTTGAGAAACCAAATCATCTTGAAGTCAACGCAGGACACAAAGTACTGCTGGGAAAACACCCCATGCTGGAGCACTCGTACTAGGAGATCAGAGGACTCCCAAGTGGTGACAAATTGGAGTAATTCCCATTTGCCTCACTGGAAAAGGGAGAAGCAAGTTCAGGCTCCAAAGCCGAATCATAACCATCTTGTGACTATTATGTATCTCCAGCCTCCACATCACCACTAGCTACACTGACCCATAACAGTTCTCATGCTAGAACTGTCTCAGATTTATGGACAAGTATGAAAGCAAACCCAAATTAAAATTCAACAGTACAAACAGATGTTCTGCTATGGATGTTCAATCACTTTGGATCAGCCAGAAGTCTGGCTAAACAGAATATTATTGTCATTACCTCAGGTTGTAGATTACTCCAAACATTATATTCCTCTACAGGGAAGAAAGCTATTTTCTGAGCTATAAACCAGCGTATTTTAACAGTATATGTTAAAATACACATACGTACACATATGCAGACATTATTTGCAGTCTGAAATCCTGTCAGTCAGTCTACATGAGATCAATACTTCCATGAGAATATTATTTATTTTGTACAGCTCTTTTTGTTCTGTCTGTCAATGGTCTGAATTTCTCTTCCATGTTTTCAGGTTTAGCAATCACTCCAGATGTTCATTCGATGTAAATCAACCGTGATTTCTATTCCTTGGCATTCTATTTGCATCTACTAAGGAACTGTCTCTCCTAGAACCTTTAAAAGTTGGCTTTGAATCCTAATTATGTTGTTGCTGTTAATTATTTCTGGCTTGACTCTCTTGAAGGGAAAAATACCCTTATATTGATACTACAGGTACTTTGTAGCCAGCCTCTCCATGGTCACAGGGTGACAGAGTAATAGTGGCCAGTGCGTATACTTGGAACACCAGCTCATTTCCAAGCTAGACAATCTGACTACTGAAAGCAACTGCCCCATGTCACAGGCACAGGGAGGACTGCATAGGGCTCTTCCTTTTATGAAACCCATTAATGACCTATAAATTATCTTTAGATGTTGATAACTTGTGAGGTGTTTTGCTGGGTGAGCAGAAGATTACCAAAGCGGACAGAATGGCTCCCATCTAAAGCTTGTAAAGAACGGAGGTTATCTTCTTAGCAGCAATCTTTAAACAGAACTAATTATTTCATTACAGAAACTATCATGGCACCAGCTTTCACTTGTCTGAACCATCCATTATCACAGCAGTCATTGCCTCTCCCACAGAAACCCTGGGTGCTGCATACTGAGTTTAACAGGGAAACTCGAATTGACCTACTCTCACCCACTCAATCTACCCGACATTTCATCTAAATGTTGGTTCCTCAACCAATACAAGGCTCAACACCTTCTTTAAAAGTGAACTACTTCGAAAAAAAGAAGCTGCTCCAACAGAACAATAAAATACTGATAGAATAGTTCTTTCCCAAAGAACTTCTGAAACGAGTATTTTCAAGCTGTTACAGATTGTACCACAAAGCCTTTCTTAACTTTGAACAATTACATAGGCATTCCCACCAAATTATGATCAAAATTGTCACTGAGTTCCCAGGGAATTATTTTTTGAGTGACTCTTGTCACAGAATCCTGAAATACCACTGCATTTTACTTCAATTACAAACCCAGGACTCTGCACTAAGATAGTATTAGCAATCAGGAGTAACAATTTACACAAAGCAATTGCCCTATTTGAGTTTGCATTAGTGTACCTTGAATATTGACTTCTATTGTTCTTTCTAAATGTATGGGAAAGATATACTAAACATCAGGACAAAAGATGAAAAATGGGCAAACAGATCTACTGTGCTGCATAAACACAGCAAATATACTCAGCTAATTACAATTACTAATACTGGGCATTGGTATTGGCAGATGGTTAAGCTCTTCAAACAGAAACAGTTTCCGTAGATTTCCTATCCTGATTTATCTGTTCATTTTGAGCAGTTGCCTTGGGGCAAGGAAAGAGAAGAGGGAGAAAAAGAAACCCAAAACACCAAACCACAAACAAAAACCAAAACAAACAAACAAAAAGAAAGAGAAAGTGCAAAAAAGCAACACCAACTAAAGAGGGTCTTAAATCAAGCCCTCTGTGTGCAAATATTCCCATGACTAAATTATCCCTGATAACTATGTTTTCATGTTTGGCTCATAGAAAACTGCTGCTTGAAAAGTTCTAGCAGTTCTCCCAAACTACTGAAGAAGGAAAACAGATTTTATTATCTAAAAAAAAAAAAACAAAAAAACCCCCACAACTACTTGTTGTAAAACAAGTTATAACATACATATATTTAGTAATTTTATCTTACTTATGAGGTGTTTTGCTGTATTTGGATTAAATGCCTCATGACTAAATCTTCATGGTTTTACAATAGTCACAGATAGTGCATGGCACATTTATTATACATTCTCTGCCTTATATTTTTACTGAATCATATATTGCTACATACAACTTCTTATACAAAAATTCCTTCATCTAGGCTAGAGAGATTCACTGTTATACAACCCTTGCACTGTTTGTGATATAGAGTTCATTATGTTTCCATAAAAGCTCACCCACCAGTTCAATTTATAAACTCAGTAACCCACTAAAAAAAAAGGTGTGTGTACACTTACCAGAGAAAAACAGAAAAGATTCATGTTGGTATTGAGATCCACTCCAGCACCCTAAAATTCTGCTCCACAAACTCCTGCCGCACAATGCAGTTCCTTCTTGCTCTCCCAGCTGTTTGTACATTTCTCCCTGGAGATTACTGCAAGATAAAATCCCTGCAATAATCCACTGGATTCAGAGCCCATTATCAAATGAGACAGGCTTCCCCAGGCCAGTACAAACTGTTTTCTGAATTAAAGAGCAATGTTTACTAGCAAAACAAAAGCACGGTCTGAATGACTTTCATGAACTCAGAAAATGCTCTCTTGCAGGCTGTTGTTTCCATTAATCATCTAAGAGAAGTAAAACTCTTTCTGTCTGAGACTACTGGCACATATACCTAACTCTGAGGCAAATCTTCTCAGCTTACTGAGATTATCAAAAGACAGAAATTCTCATGAAATGCTGGCTTCCTATACACAGGAATTAAAATACAAAAATCAGTAATTATTATTGACTACAGTTTGAATGGAAGCTTTTTACTTACAGACCTTGGGAAAAAGCTTGGGATCCACAAACAAATTATTAAAAATATCCATAACCAACCAACTAAAAACCAAGCAAAACTCTCAAATTGTACACCTGAACTCTAAATAGTTACCAAACTGCTGCTTAACATGTTGATTCCTTGATGATGAAGATTAGGATTAAACCAATTTTGCCATTTGAAAACTTGGCAAATTTGGAAAATAAAAAAAAGGGAGTGGTCAAAGCTGATCCATGGATTATAGTGAGTGGTATTATAGTGTATACAGACAAGCAAACAGAGGAGAAGCAATTGTAGAGAAAAAGAGTAGTCTATGTCACAAGATGGTATAAATCAGGAAAATTCCATCACCTATAGAGGAGTAGAACTATCTAACAAAGAATTAATGCTGTAAAAGTACTGTCAGTCTCAATTTTTACAGATTATGAAATACTTGAAATTAGACTGTGTTTGTAATAATATTGTTTACCAACCCACAAGTAATTTCCCATAAATTAATTTCCTACAGCTTTTATGTGAATGCTATGAAATTCGATTACATGAACAAGCAGCAATTAGTACTGAAGAAAGAAGCTGAAATTTACTGTGAATGGAGAGGCAGTGTCATTTTGTGACCATGATCTTGATTTCCTTTCTTTGGGACCACTTTCATATTTGTAAAGGACAGGCATCTCTTTCACTAGTCCTACTTCTGAGTGTTTCAGCTTATTCTAGTAATTTTGTAGTCTGAATCTGCATCCCAGAAAATTTGAAATGTCTGTACCTTGGCGGGATAAATGCATTTTAACCTAAGTTGGTTTCTACCCTGAGCAAAACCCAAACAAGGCTCACACAAACAAACACAGATAAAATTCAGAGTTTTAAAAGGAAAAGGCCTTAGCTTACACTTTTCCAATTTGCTGTGAAGTATGTAAAACTTTTTTTGAAGGCTTTTCCCAGACCTCCTTTTAGTTACAGTTTAAAGTTGGTTTCACATATTAGCAGAGTAGGGTTGCCTGTGAAGAGCTTTATGACAAATATTATCGTTTAGAAGCAAATTAATGAGAGACTTCTCATTTATTCCTCCTATAAACTTGAGGAACAGTAACAGATTTTGTCAATTACCACCTAGTGACACAAAAATAGACATTTCAGAGACCAAGCTTGCCACAGATGGGCTTGCATTTGCTTTATGGCTCACTTGCTAGTTTTCTTGTGAGGGAGAAAGTGCTCATCCTTCCTGTGCCTCAGGTTCTCCAGCTGGAAAAACTAAACTAAGATCACAAACCTCATGTGCAGAGCACTATGAAAGTAATGACCAAAAGCACCCTTCCCCAGCTACAGAGAATTTTTTTTTAATGCCTATTCACAGTAAAAGCTCTCTAGAAAACTCCAGCAAGACTGAAGAGATAGTAAAATGAAAATAAGTAACTCAGGGGAATGTCTCTTTCATTCAGACTGATTTAACTCCTTGATTTTGGGTTGTAGCTTCAGAGGCATTTTGGCTATTAACACTAAAACATTTATGAGGAAGTTTCTTAGTTTTATACCACAGATCCTTGAGGGAAGAGTAATAAAAGGGCAGACCTTAAACTAAGTTATTAAGTTTTCATTTTGCCTATATTTGTAGATGTGCAGAAAATATATTAATTTAAGAATAAACATTAAAATAGAAACAGCAGCCTCAACCTACAGTTACAGATACATATATATGGCAAGAAACTGTGTAGGAAGGCAAAAATGCATGTTATTACATGGTTTGGGGTACTGTCAGTGTTAAAAATCTTCTTATGAAAAAGTAACACTTTAGATGTTTATTATTAACTGATACAGCCTTCAGTAAGAGTCAAGTTTGTTGATAGGCCTAAACTAGAGATGACATTAGACTACCAGATAAACCACAAACTGCAAGGAAACCGCTACTAGAACAATTAAAATAAGAATCAACAGCTTATTATCAGGATGAATAATATAAATAAAATAATCAGAAAGAGTTCATAATGCCATCTGATATCACAGCTGTCTGTGGAAAGAATTTGAACTTTGAAAATAATTAAAAAACAGTAATTAAATAGATCAAATTTGAAGGTAGCATCAGTGTTGTGACTTCTATGTATATTTTATCTGGTATAAATAGAGCACTTTGCAGCAGCAGTAGCATAACAGAACAGTAAACCCACGCTATAATAAGGGGACAGGAAAAAGTTTTCTATCAAATACTTGAACCTTCACTTTCCAGCTTTTATCTTGCATTAGTGTTAGCTTTTAATTCTCTTTCTTCACTGCTGCATCATTTCTACATGCTTGGGCTCTACATCCTCAAAAAAAAAAAAAAAAGAAGAAGTTGCACAAATTGAGACTTTTGTATATTGAGTTTCTATTCTTGCACAATGAATAGACTTCATAACTAAGATCTTGATGCATCCTTGGCCATTTCAGGAGACAGGATTTAAGCTGTGCATTCACAGTAAGTGATAATCCATAACCTAACATGGCATACAAGCAGTAAAGGTCGAGCCGTGGTGCAGGTACTCTAGTTCCATGCTCCCCTACTAATGCCAGCCACTCCATTGGTGCAGCTTCATCTGCCACTGGGAGAGCTCACCAGCAGGGTTGTGTAGTTCACAGATTTCATTGTGTGATGGACAAAGATAAAATAATGTATTAGTAGTTGTTAACTTGGACACATATCAGTAAATCTGGAAGTAATATTTACTCCTATTCTCTTCTTCCTCTTTTTTTTCGGCTTACAGCATATCAATCCTTAATTAAAATGCACATCTACTTCTATTCTGACCATCATTTATTTATCATCTGAAAGTTTTCATACAGTTTTAAAATTAAAAGCAACAATGCTACTGCCTGATATAGTCTGAGTGTTAAACATGTAACTACTTATAGGCTGAGTGGCCACATTTCTTTATTCACTCCATGTAAAAGGCTGAATTATTACTTTATCATCGTTGCAAGGTAAACATTGTGCATTTCTACTATCTTGGTGGAAACTGGGAAATTCTGCTCTAAGTTTAACATTTTCTGCCATGCACATCCCCTGAAGACACTCTAAGTGGTAGAAAGCTCCATTTCAGACCACATGATAGTGGTCTAACACAATGGTGTCTCTAAGACAGAGCTACTAACATTTGATATTCCTGAATCAGATGTTCCAATCAGTGGCTCTAAATTACATCTACTTAATAGTTTGGAAAGGACCCATGAAGTGCCAACTAAAAATCTGATTCCTTAAACGGTATTGATTTTTTTTTTCTTTTATAATCTCCTTCAATTTAGAGGGAGCTTCTTCATTTCCTCCTTTTACCTTCAGCAGCTAATTAAAAACTGGTAAGGAAAAAGCCTCACAATTCTCCTCACCTCTGCCAGATTGCAATAGTCTGTTCCTCCTCTGAAAAGACAATCTTGCAGATGCAGGGGTAAATTCAATACAGCAGTTTTTACACCTTTGCAACAAGGATTTTCAACAGAGTTTAGCCCAGTTAGAGATTATTTTAAGCTTACTCAACATAAAATGCTATAACATTTACTTCAGCCCAGAAAATCAAGCAAATAAAGACAAGAAGAGCCAATATTCCCTAACTCAAAATCAAATAGGCAAATAAAATGCTTTCACAGTTTCCAGGATCCTCCAAGGGAAGGTCTGTGCCTATTAAAGTCACTGGCAAAATTCCCATCAAATTCTCTGCAATCAGAATTTCACGCACCTTCTCCTGCTAACTGATCACATTTAATCACAGCATCATAAAAGCCCATGGTGTTTTCCATATGATTCATTGTAACATTCAGCTGTTCCTTGAGGCTAAACTTCTTTTCAGGATAAATAACCATATTGTTATTTCCCTTGTTCCAGAAGATTTAATTTTGTTTTTCAGAGTATTTATATTTTAATGTAAGGAAAAACTGCATCTCTGTTTTAGAGAGGAAATGTATATTTCCTAAACAGGAGGGCCAAATCCTTTGCTTTGTAATTTACGGAAACTCAATGAATCAGGCCCACACATTCTTTATTGCTATCTAGCACTATACTGCAATTTAGAGTGAAAACTGCTAACTTCTATCATCAGGTCAATTTATGTATTATCAGACAAAACTGATGTCTACAGTGAATTATGGGTATAAGAGTCATTATCTTCCCGGAGCACCTTGAAAACGAGATGTCTAATCTCAGTAATGTAAGTTTCCTGGTTAAATAAATCCCTTGTGCTTAGTAATTCTATGCATTTATAGAAAAGATGTCACACACACACCCCCCTCTAGCCCCCACACCTCCTTAGACTTCAAAAAACATTTTAAATCCTCAAGGGGATTTGAATCCTCACTAAACAGAATTGATTTCTGTACTTACTAGTTAGTGTTCTTAATCACACAGTTCATGCATTTTTGTTATGTAATAGATTGGGAAATTCGAAGAACTGACATGTTTTGCAAACATTTAGTTTTCCATCACCCCCCTTCCCTTTTACTTTGATGGCGTTTTTTTTTCTTTTTTTAAATATCAAATGACAGCACCTCGCTGGAAGGAGCTCCAAACAATCAGTTTGGAGCCTTCTAAGTTTGCAGCCACCCAGGCCTGGTGGGAGCAGTTAGAACAGAATTTGGAAAGGCTAGCAGGGTTTTGCCAATCCATTCTGTAAGAAAGATTACCTCTCCACTCTTGCCTATGAGAATTCAGGTTAAGACCTGTAGTCATCTATTTCTTCCTTGAGAGCATGATCCAAAGCTAAATGAAGCCAAAAAGAATCCATCTATCAATCTGAGCATTTCTGGCAATTTAATTCAGAGTTCCTCTACCAATTTATATGTTATGCAGGATATAGCCTGAGGACACATCTTTGTCAGTGACAGGACAGTGGGACTGAGTTCTCCCTCAGCAGATTTGCTGAGAACATCAAGCTGAGTGGAGCTGTGAACACACTGCAGGGAAGGGATGCCATCCAGATCAGCCTTGACAAGCTCAAGAGGTGGATCTGTGTGAACCTCATGAAGTTCAACAAAGCCAAGTGCAAGGTCCTACACCTGGATCAAGGTAAACCCAAGCGCAAAGACAGGCTGGGAATGAACATACCCAGAGCAGCCCTGGGAGAAGGACCTGGGGGTGCTGGTGGGTGAGAGGCTGGACATGCCCCGGCCGTGTGCGCTGGGAGCCCAGAACCCCCCGTGTGCTGGGCTGCATCCAAAGCCCGTGGGCAGCAGGGCAGGGAGGGGATTCTGCCCCTCTGCCCCGCTCTGCTGAGACCCCACCTGCAGGGCTGCATCCAGCTCTGGGCTCCCAGCACAGCAAGGACAGGGAGCTGCTGGAGCCAGGCCAGAGGAGGCACCAAGGTGATCAGAGGGCTGGAGCAGCTCTGCTGTGAGGAAAGGCTGAGAGAATTGGGATTGTTCTGCCCAGAGAAGAAAAAGTTCTGAGGAGACCTTAGAGCACCTTCCAGTACCTGAAGGGAGCCTACAAGGCAGAGAGTTTACAAGAGCATGTGGTGACAAGACAAGGGGAAATGGCTTCAAACTAACAGAGAGTAGGTTTAGATTCACTGTTAGGAAGAAATTCTACCCTGTGAGGGTGCAGAGGGCTTGGCACAGGTTCCCAGAGAAGCTGGGGCTGCCCCACTCCTGGAAGTGTTCAAGGCCAGGTTGGATGGGGCTCTGAGCAACCTCGTCTAGGGGAAAGTGTCCCTGCCCATGGCAGTGGGGTTGGTATGAGATGGTTGATCCCTTCCAACCCAACCCACTTGATAATTCTATGATTCTAGGACAGTTTGCCCTAACTTGCCCCCAGTTCCTGTGGCCATAGACACCTATTCCTGTTCCCAAGCACTGCCTTATCTTCAGGACATGCCCACAGATGGCTGCTGACAGCACCACTCTCTGAGTTAAACAGGAGCCAGCTGCTTCTCACAGCCCACCCTCCACGCCCACACCTCCATGAGTAGGCTCTCAGCAGAATGTACAATTTCATCCATGCCACCATATTTTCTGCTGTTTTGGGGGCTGGACCTGGCTCTTAGCCAGCCAGTTCAGACTTACATCTGCCTAAATTTGTAGATGCAACACTTAATTAAAAATATTCTTCTGTCCTCAGGAATCTTCCCCAACACTCTCCTCAAATCAGGAGGAACTCACTGGCAGACAGTGAGGCTGCAGCAGCATCTAGGGAAAAAAAAAAAAGGAAGCCTAACAATTACACTGGTGAAATCCTGGCTCATGTTCTCATTTTCTTATCAGACTTGTGTGAGACTCCCCATCTTGGAAATCAAAATTTGGAGCTCAGAAATTTCCCACTTAGTTTTCATTTACCTAACCCATGGATTCTTAGCTGATTTAGATATGTACCTGCTGCCTGCAACCTGTTCTTTTATACATCATTCCCAACAAATTCTGCTGTACAACACATTTTGATTATATTAATTCTAACTTAGATTCCGGGTCTGTACAAAACCATTTTTCTGATTAAAATAAAGCAAATCTTTTATAAAGCCTGAGAAGACCAGCAATCCATAGCAGTTACACGTTAAGGAGTACAACAGTGGAACAGTTGCTGTTGTGTCAAATAAAGCTTTTCTCTAACACTCTGCCACTTGGGTTTCAACCTCTACTTAGAAAAATCCAATGAGATTTTCATATTCTAGACCACTTCTGAAATGTGCAGCCAATGCACCCAAGAAGTACTAAACTTGCTTGAAAGACATTGGTCTAAACACTTAAGGGCTGCAAATATAGTCATGAGCAGGAATAGACCACAAAAAATAGTTAATGCTTCAGCAAGTAATAGATGCTGCCCACAGAGCACTTCTTCCCACCTTGCTGTTTCACACAGCTTAACAGCTCCACACTATTTGGATGGAACATTTATATTCTTTGAAGTTGCTCTAAATCCCAAGCTGGTGGATATTAGCAAAGCTTTGTATTTCTCATCTGGGCTGTGCCAGCTGATCCAGTGTCCCCAAGCAGGCACACCCGAGTAGTTAATCCCTAGGACAGTGTTATTTTTTAGAGGCAAGGAGACATCAACTGACGCAGTGGCAATTTGAGCTGTTTACATCCCTGTGCGTGTGACTGCAGAGCCTCCAGCTTGGAGTGTCCTCATTTTTGACTATCCACGACCCCGCTACTCTGTCTTACTGCCTCTCCATGTGTTATAGCACTTTCCATCACTTCTACAAACATACTATGCCATGTGAGAGACAAACTGTATTTGCCTTTTATGGCCCCTTTGAAAAAATGGCAGTTCTCATGCCCGATGGCAACTCATGACTTTATGTTCCTCCAAAATATGACCCGTCTGTACCAGCTATTACAGGCTTTTATTAAGGTAATCAAATATGCAGAAGAAGCCAACATTAAGGGGAAGAAGTTTGTACACTACTGTCAGGACACGTTGTAAGAACAACACATGGCTGGTGTGTCCTAAAATATTTAGGGAAAACAAAATTTAAATTTGATTATCACATCCCATCAGTAAAAAATTGCATTGGCTACACACTGTCTGCACCAGTCGCATTAAACCAGGCTTATACAGTGGGAACAGTAGATGCCATCTGCAGCCCTAGAATAATCTTGGCAGCACACCAAGACATATTCATTTCTGTGGAGAACAGCCTTGCTTGCTGTAGCTGAGTCCTCATGGTACCTCAGATGGCCAAATTGTCTCAGAGCTGGTAACTGGATATTATCACTCATTTAAATCATCCTGGTTAAACAAGATGCTTGGAGTTGGCAGTTCCAGAAACTTTATAAAGGTTGAGCAGGGTAACCTTTCTTGCCCCTATGCCCTGATTTAGCAGAACATGATTACCTTAGGCAACTGACCAAAAGCCTGTGATGGATAACTTGAAAACTGGAGCAAACATTAAAAAAAAAAAAAAAAAGTAGACAAAAATGCCCTGAAACAACACAACAAAAAACCTGCCACTGAGGAAATTTCAGTGTTGTTCTACTTCAAGTAGAACAGAGTCTTTCAGCAGGACAATTAACATCATCCTAATGAATTACAGACAGATTGAGAGGGGAGACAAGGGAAAACTCAAAGCAGTATTTCTGTGTTTGAATAGGAATTTCTATCTGGATAGGCTAACTTCTTTAAATTTATGAGAGCAAGGAACAATCAGGACAGTTCTTGAGGAAGACTGGCATTCAGCAATCTGTAAAAAGGGTATGGACAACAGACACAGTTACAGTTCAAAGGCTTGTACATCAAAGAGTGACCCATTCCCCTGTGACTCTCCCTGCTCTTATTTCACTCAAATTCTTCAAAGTGGGATTCAGTGGAACAGATGACTGGTTTTTTATCCTGGATAACCATGGAACAGCCAAGATTTACTCTAACTATTGAATCCACATGTAGTTCAAAACCCTGTTACCCTAATAACACCAAAAGGAAAACACTGCTTTCTGTATGCAGAAAGAAATATTCACAAATAAACTCCAAATATCCATCAAGAATAGCTTAGTGAACCACACACATATTGGTTTAGGGCTACAAACGTCTAGAAGCAGTTTTACCCAGGATAGTGGGTAGGTGGGACCTCAGAGGTGGCACTGTTGGCCATCCCTTCCCACCTTCATCACAAGCACTCACATGGCACCAGTGGTATCAGATTTAATACTTCACAATCTTTAGCACAGTTATCATTTCAGCATCCCCATGGCAGGGAATGTGCATTTGAGTTTATTCTCTGTATCACTAAAATCCAAAATCACATACATGTCACCTAGCAGTCACTGAGGAGGGAACGTCTGAAGACAAAATGCCGATTTCCAAAACTCTGGTTTCAAGAAGTTTTTTCCTCACTCTTAAGATGCTTAAAGATACTTAGAAATGTAAAGTCTGTCTGTGCAAAAAATTCAGACACTATAGATATCTTGACAATATTTAGCAGCTAGACAGCTACCCTACATTTAAGCTAAATCAGGATCCATAATTTATGCATTCTTGTTCCTATGATACCTCTGCAATTAGTCTGACTGCTTTCTTCAGAGCAACCTTACCCAAGGAAGCTTTGTAGAGAATAAGGGTAGAGGAGTGGACAGGACTTGCCCTTCCTGCTGCAACCCACCAGTCACAGCATCCTTTCTCCCTAGGGTTCAAATTCTCTTCTTGTTTTCTGTCCTCTCCTATGTGATCTCACCATACCAGGTGACTTTCTCCTTCAGAACCTTCAATCAGCTGTTCTGCTTTATGCAGATTTAGACAGCAGTGGAGCTAAGGAGAGGCATGTATAAATGTGTGTATGTGCATGACTCTTTGGCCTGGCTGCCAGAGCAGTTACTTGACAGAGGATACTAGTGGATTCCCTAGTCAGAGCTCTAATAAACATTAAATATTGATTTCACTGGAGTAGAAATGAAAATTGTTGCAGCAAGTAAAATAGAACATTTTGGAGGGCTGGAAATGTGTGTACAGTGAAGGTCTGCAGCAAACCAAAATCTGAACCACAAACCAGAGTTGTAGGTTTGTGTACTGAGCATCCAGCAAAGATACTTATTCATCCTCAAAATGAAACTGGGAACAGTCTAATTCCGCAGTTAGTTTATAAACTGTGCAGTATATCTAGTACAATTGCCAATCTTATTTTCTTTATTACTTCTGCGTGACCTCTTGAGGAACAAAGGCTGGCATGCATCTTACTCTGTCATTTCCCTCTGCTCACCACTGCATTCCTTCCTCCAGTCTCTGGGAATTTCCAGGAGAGAAATGGTGAGGGTGAGGAAGGAGCCATTTCAAAAAGACAGCAGCAAAGCCAAATGCAGTGGGCTGATTTTTTTGTAGCTTGCTGCTGTACGTAGCACTAACCACAGGGAACTAAGTCCATTTTGTCACCAGTGCCTTGCTGGAAAACCTAGCTGAATTGAGTGGATGCAGGGAATCTTATTTGAAGAAAATGATGGCACTATGTGAAAACTGAATAGGAGAGGATAAATGTGTGTGCACATATCCTAGGCTGGAACTGGAAACTTTCACTGCTCCTGCAAGTGGTGTCCATAGCCACAGTTTTGCTGGGTGTCAGTTTACACTTCCTTAAAGAAAGCATATTATTTATCTCACAGACACTAAGAAAGGCATAATATATTATTAAGGAATTAGGTAGTCAAAAAGAAAAACCACAATGTGAGGGCTGGAATTACATTATTGAATATGACTAATAAAAATTTCAGTCACTGCTGGAGATGGGATACTCATCTGTTCTTGACTAAACACCTCAGTACAATGTGTCTGCTTATGTGGTCTTAAGTAGTCCAGAGATGTTTTCCCATTTTCATATGGTATCCTAAATCTCCATGTTACCTGTAGATTTTGTACTAATTTGTAGTAGCAGAAGATAAAACAAAGAAACAGCCTACAAAAAGAAACTGGCAGCAGAGGTTAATAGAACAAAAGTTATGAGAAGAGAAATAGATCTGTAGCAAGAGTTTTCAGTGGAAACTGAGACAAAAATACCATATAAAAGAGATTCAAGGCAGCTGTCTGAGTCAGGCTTTCATGCAGAAATCCTACTGAATTTGACAGAAAGATGTAAAGGAAAAATTTTTAATCAACTTACCCCTTTCAGGATTAAAAGCCTACTCTTGAGGCAGAGAAATTTTTGTGCATATATACATATATACAGACACACTGGGTTCCATAAACTGGTTTGTGACATCTAGAAAACCTGCAAGTACAGACCTTTTCTCTCTTTTTTTTTTTTTAATTAAAATACATGTTATATTAATGGGCTTCTATTTACAAAATGAAGAACTATTCTGCAATGGCATCTTTAAAGGAAAACCACAGTACACTTGCCACTTGAGCATCACAACTTTGGATTTGTAGAAACTCAAAAATCATTAAAAAACTACTGCAGTCATGAAATTTTGCTAAATCCAAGCGCACAGATTAAACAGAAGTGTCTAGAAAAATTGCCAAAGCATCCAAGTGAAAACAAACAGGAGGGAGATATAATTACAAGGGATAACAAGACTTTGGTTGTAATCTCTTGCATGTATTGGTATTATCAGCTGAATCTTTGGGTAGGTCTGATCCAAAGGTTGCTAAATGTTAATGAGAGTGTTCCTTCTGATTTTAATAGATTCTGAACTAAATCCTAAACCATTTCAGTTGTGTGATGTAAAGCACAGTGTATGAACATAAACCTTGCATGGCATTAAGTATCAAAACCAGTGCCTTATTATTCTTTATTTTTAATGTAGCAAAAATAGCCTTTTCAGAAATAAGGTCTCCAGATAACAAATTTTCAGCAGTGCTTTTCTTGAGCCCATGCACTTAGACTTTGGCTTAGATGTAAGGTGAAGCAATTAATTTCCTCTGTTTGGCAGGTGAACAAAACTCTTGCAATGCAACTTTGACTTTCATTTTAGTTGCAGTCTGTTATTGCTAATGAAAAAAAAAATACTTCCTAGCTTTTCTACTGTATCAGCTGGATAAATTGTTAACACTTAAGAACTCCCTAGGCAGTAATGAATGACACAGTTTTCTGTGTTATCCCTGATAAAGTTTAGGATATGGAAAGCAGCTTAATCCTCTTTCTATACTCTCCCATCTGTGCTTTAGAGCTACCACAGTAAATTACTACATACTGAAGCACTGCTTCAAATGCAATTTCATATTTTCAAAGCTGAGATAATTTTACTCCACAGTGTATTTTTTAATCTTTGTATGAAAAAGTAAAATGTTTAAGGAAGCCAGGTCAGATAAAATTGTTGAATTTAAGAGATGGGTGGTAGTTCCAGTGAAGTAAACCTTTTATAAATGTTACTTGGAATACAGAATTAAGCCAAACAAATTACTTTGTTTACAGAAAATCTGCCATGTGAAGTGTTAAGATTTAACTCAATTGTAATCTGCTCTTAATTATAAGACAGGAATAGTAGCTGAAAAATATGGCTTGAGGCACTCTTTATTGTACCTTAAACATGCTATTGCCTGTGTCTAATGTCTTTGATCCTCCTTTCATTTTGCAGAATGATTTTACTTGGTACAGTTTTGCCATTAACCTGCTCAGTCACAGTTAGGGTTCATTTCTTTCTCTGTGAGGAAAGTTTAAGTTTTGTGTTGGATTCCTCCATGTTTTATCAGATGTGCCTTTTGCTGCTGTCTAATCATTAAGGATAAAGGGACTGATTTAGTATCTATTGGAGTAAATTGACTGACTCTGTTCAGAGGCTCTGCATAAGCAGCTGCTCCAACAGTAGAAGTGAATGCAGCGAGATATTTTATAAACTTCTCTATCTTGCATTTTTCTGTATCCACATAAAACCCCACATTCAGTAAAACTGAAAAAAATCCAGTCAGTACAGTGTCTTGCTCAGGTCACCATATGGTTGTAGAACAGCTGGTTTGTGTTAAACCTTAAAAAAATTGAGATTATACTTAGAGGAAGCACAAATAGTTTGAAGAATCTTCAGCCACAGTGCAGCATTTAAAGCAGCCAGCCACAAATCATCAAAACACTCTGACAGGGAAAGAGTTCCTCTGTAACCTTTCGTTACTTTGAATTTCAAAACATCATCTTACTACCTATCCCATGTCCTGGGACTAACCTGAAGAATAGAGGCCATCCCACCTGGTGGCCTAAGATCAGCTAAACAAACATCTGTCACCTTACAACCGGATTATGGCAATCCAGCACTTTCTCTAAAACCTGTCAATTGCTTCTAAGACTAAAAGTTGTCAAACCCGAGTTTAATCTCCTAATTCTGGGTGGAGAAAAGGGACTGTGGATTTTTCTGTGGGGGCAGGTAATCCAGCTCTGCAGAGAGTATCCTGCTGACATTGAAACAGAGCCGCTTCCCCCTGCGTATGCCCAGAAGAAACTCCTCTTTTTGTTCTATTTCCTTTAGAAAACATGCTGGCTGCTGGGATTCCAGAGGAACAGGGCCCCATCTCCATCAACCGACCCACACACATCTGCTCCTTCAGTGGTGGGTGGGGTGGGTTGTGAGCAAAGAGCACCTGAGTGGGCAAACCTGGATTTGTGCTCACCAGTGGGAGAAGTGACACACGGAGTCGAAAACAGCTTGGTAATGCTGAAAAACTACCCATTGTGCCTAAACTGTAATTGCATATTGTTGAAAAAATAGTGAAGTGGCACAGCTATGCGACTGAAAAGATGGAAGTTTCAGAAAGCCCTCGAAAAAATAATAATACCTGAATATAAGGCATTCATGTGGTCTTAACTTTGCCCCTTTCGGTACCTGGTGTGATGTTATCAATAAAGACAGTAATCCAAGGGATCATGTAGGAGAAGCAGGGACAGGGTCTAAACCCTGCCTCCAGGAGGGAAGGAAAGCTCACTTCAAAGCTGGTGCCTCAAGAGGCAAGAGAGTAGGTTACCCTGAGCCTAAGAAGGTCGAGGAATAGAGGGACCTGCTGGCAACATCCTCCCCCCTGCTTGTCTCCACTCCTCGCTCCCTACACTTTCCTTGGAGCCCTGAGAGCAGCCCCCAGGCTCTGCCTCCTGCACAGTCCTGATCCCCAGGGTCTAATCCCCAGGATCTGTCTCCTGCACAGTCCTGATCCCCAGGGTCTGATCCCCAGGGTCTGTCTCCTGCACAGTCCTGATCCCCAGGGTCTGCCTCCCACACAGTCTTGATCCCCAGGGACAGCATTGGGCCCCCTCCGTGCCCCAGGGGCTCTGGGGAACAGCAGGTGCAACAAAAAAGGAGGAGGACCTGGCTAATCTTCTGCAGTTTAACCTGAACATCGGTTCACAAAATTAAACAACAGATGCTTCCCAAGGGCATGACACGTAGAGGCCTCCTTGAAGTAGGGGAACAGCTTAAGCCTTCCAGCTAAGGCTGACAGATTTTCTGATAACAGAAAATGAAGCAATCTAAAAATATGCTCTTCCAGCTACCCCTACAATCAGTTACAGGTAGATCATAGCATATTTCATAAATGTCAAAGGAAGCTGTCCTGACATCATTAGTCCTTTATTTTAGATGCTGATAGAAGGAGATAAGCTAATTATTTATGACTATTCAAAGGACAAACAAAGCACAGAAGCAGATTGATAGGAACACCTTTAATAACCTGATCCAAAGATAATTCATGATTTCCAGTTGTTTGGGTTTTTTTAAATTTTTGTGGCTATGATACTTCTTGATTATGTGTTGTTTATTGTACTGCCGCTGGCAGTAATTATTTAGAGGTATACAAACAGAAAGCAAGCATGCTAAAAAGTAACTAGTTTTTATGGTTTGCTGACAGAAAAATAGAAATACATACTTGGTATAGTAGACATTAAGTTTAGGTCTGAGGTGCAAATATAGAGCAAGACATATGGCTTTCTTAATGGAACAGTGACATGAGTTCTCCTTTTAGTGAATTTGTGTGTGAGCTTGAAAATCATTGCAAACAAGGCAACTGAGATATTTTGGAACAGAGCATTCATATAGACTGCTAATAAAGTAATTCTGGAACTTATGAAACGTGTGAAGTTACTGCTTAAATAATACTGTGACTGCAAACATCACAATATAGAAGAAATATAAATGACATACTCAGTTCTCCAAAATAAGAAGTATTCACAGTAAGTTGTGGAGCAAATGGATGGAACACAAGTAAGCTGCATGATTTAGGCATAAAGGCAGCAGACATTTCAGTTACAGAGGGATACATATCTTTGTCAAGTCTTGGAAAGATATTAATATCTTACCCGGATTGCACAGGTCTTCTTAATTATAAAGAATACGAATAATAAACAGTGTTTAACTTACATGTTGCTGTGTCAACCATCCAAGTGTACCATATTTCCTAACTTTATAGTAATGTTCATGGAGCTGTTTAGAAGGCAGAGCTGTACCAGCAGCCATCAGATTCACCTGGTCTGCCATTATCTGACAATCAACACCTCTTCACTGGGGCTTGAAATACAGACAACCAGAACCTCACTGTGAAACCAGGATCTCTGCCATGAAAAGCTGAGAGAATGTTTAACAATTGAGTAAAAAGACAAGTAAGAAGGTTGTGATAAACCTGTGAAGGGAATTTGTGCTTTTTAAAAGGAATATTTTTTGCCTCCTCTCAAAATCCTTTCAAGGAAACACTTATTTCCTAATCAACTTAGTTGTAAGTTATTATTAAGAGCACTAGTCTTTTTTTTTTCCCCTTCTGAAAAGAAAAAAAAAAACAACAACTATATGAAACAGACATCATTTTTTCTCATGAGTGTGTCTAACTGTGCCAAAGTAGTATTACCCATAAAAGACCATAAGCAGCATTTGAAAATATTAATGTAACCAGCCAGGGACAGATTAAATTCACTCTCACAAAGAAGAGCAACAAGAAGGAAGGGGAGGGTGGGGCTGTTGGAAGAAAAAGGAGCAAAGGAGAACACAAGAGAGCTCAATTCATTTCCTGCCCTGAGTTTCCTTGCAGACACAAGGCCCTGTCTGGTTTTGCAGCTTTGTAGAAATGTCAGGAGTGTTGAGAGCAGCATCCATCATTTCACCGGGGAGGGCAGGGCTCTGACCCTATTCCCCGGTGCACAGAGCTGGCTGTGCAGGGACACTGCCTGTGTCTGTGCACCCCATTAGGGAGATTCTGCCAGGGGCTACCCAGGGCCTTTCAGGAGAGCTGTGGAATGTTGTCTGATTCCCTCTGCTCCTTGGAGGTGAGGTAGCTAGCACAGACAGTCCCAAGAACCCCTGAACACCTTCCTATCATTACTGCTGTGCTCTCCACACAGTGTGAGTAGCCAGCCTATACACCAGGTTAAATAATTGCCGTTAATCAGTGGCAGCCTTAATTAAACTTTTGCCAAGCAAATTTAGTTAATCGTTCAAAACACATTTGTGAGATTCTGCAAAATGAACAGCTTACCCTCCACCTTTGTGAAATTATGGTTAATCATTTACTAATGTCTGCATCATCCTATTTAAACCTTCCCCCTGTGGTTTTAGACTTCTTTCTGCTCGCTAATCCACCACAGGGGAGTGATATGTAAACATGCAAATACATTATTGTAGGCTTTTCCTATTTGTGGTGCTGGGTTCTATCAAGCCATATTTATAGCCTCACCAAGAATGATCTATAATTCATTCGTCTCACATTCAATTGAATTAATTTAAAGGTATAATTCAATTTAACAAACATGCAGCTCGGTGTACTGAGCAGTGAGACACTGCAGCTGTTTCAGGCACACTGCACTTCACCACATCTTTCTGTTCTCAGCCAGTCTCCTGGCTCCTGGTGTTCTTATATACCAAACCAAATACCACACCAGAGCCAAAATGGACCATAACAAGTCAACAACAGCTTTTGAACTTCCATGTTGTGTAACTATTACCTGTCCCAAATTTCTTTAAATTCTCCTTCTCCAGGAAGATTATGCCCTTTTCTGTGCAGCTGTTTTAAAGTCCTCTTGATATGAACTCTTGCTCCTAACTCTACTAAGTCCATTATAGACAACCCTTTCCTGTGATTTACGCTTCATTATAAAAATCAAATTTCTTGGTTGTCAAAAGTAAATTGACTGCAGCAAGCTGAAGGCACCAAATCCCTGGCACACAAAGCCATCACACCATTCTAAGGGTGCAACTCCAAGTGTGATGGAAGGATATCCTATAAATACAGAGCTCCCACAGAGAGGAAAATGAAAAACCCATTGTCAGGTTGAGTGAAGAAAGTGCAAACCATCTCTCTCCTAACCTTAACCCCAGCCACCAGCATGGGCTGAAACTTGGCCCACACTCAAAAGCCATCACCCAGGTGAAAAAACTTTCAGCAGAGAAAATGTTGTGCAGGATATTGCTCCTTGTGCCAACCCTTTTGCAACCCCACTGCTGCTGGAGATTTAGGCATTGTGTCTCTCTTAATACTAGAACTTATCTTTACTGTACTCTTAACCATAACCTAAATGAGTTGTGCTCTCAGCCATAGCCTGCATCCCCAATATATGTTTGAGATTAAAAAGTTATTACAAAAGAAATAATTACACAATACCATCTAAAAGGTCTCAGTGAAAATTAAGAAAATTATGTGCAGCTATTGTAATTTCTGAGATGGCATTTTAGTTTTACATGTAAATAATTGATTTTTATAGCTTGTTATTTGCTGAATTAAAATCAGAAGCACAGTACATGTTCAACAGACCCTTCATTATATCTTTCTTCATTGATCTAATCAACCATTCCTCATCAGTGCTGAAATGCTACTTATATTCCAAACTTCCTTCCAACAATTGGCAATTCTAGCAAAAGAACAATTTTTAAATTGACTAAGGTATACTGTATTTGTCAAACACTTAAAAGAATGATCCAGATCATGTTTTTCCTTTAAAAAACAGTGATGTTACCATAAATTTTTTCTTGGCAATTTTTTCCCATTAATGTTACTGATATTACTTAATTGAATAAAGATATGTAGTCTTTCTCACACACATAAATATTACAGACTCTATCCCCCCCTCCAGCACATTCCTCAGAATTTCTGAGTTTTCCTCAGCTATTTTGCAAAATTTTTTCCTGTCTATTGTCAGCTTTAAACCACTATTTTCTTCTATTTACTTTGAGGTTATGCAAGTTGGCTGTTTGAGTGCACCAGCACTGTCAGAGGTCCACAGGCTACCCCATATATCCTAAGAAGTTCCATCAGCTCCTGCAGCTAATACCAATGAAGGTGTCACACACAGCCAGGTGCATTTTGGACTGTCTTTGCCTTCCACACACACAGGGCTAAGAAGCTTTTGTCAGCAAAATCACCAACAGACAGCTGTGGGGCTGGATCTGGACAGAGGTATGAACACACACCCTGTAGTTCTTGCAGAGTAACAACTTAGCTAAGTCATTAATTAACTTTGATTAATATTTTTAAAAGCCTCTCCTTATGCTGCATGTATTAAATGGTAGTAGGTGACATGTAGAAATTTAGAAATTGATTTTTTTTCTACTTTTTTTCTATATGTAGGAGATCTTAGTATATTTACACTATCTACACCATTCTCCTTTTCCCCATAAATCCTCTTCTCTCTGTTCATGCCTGTGTGCATGAAAACCCCTTCTAGTTTTACCTTCCTTCTTTTCTGCTAAGCTTGGCCATTACCAATCTACCTCAGAGCCTGGGAAAAGGAACATATTCCAGTTACTGCTCTGTGCATCCCATACCAACAGAGCAGCCTATGTTAACAAACAAAACAAGCAATACCACAAACAAGCAAACACTCCAAAAAACAAGCAGCATCCCAAAATCCTGAATATGCCAAATGCTTTGCATGAACAAACTGAAGAAGAAGAAGAAAGCATTTCTCCCAGAATTTTTCTGGTTTGATATTTCTAGACTTGTCTCAGATAGAGGGGACCGTATTTATATCCTGATATGAGGTCCTTGTGTTGATGTGCCCCTTCAAACTTGGCCCTCCTAGCACAGATTCTGACTTTAGCAGAACCTGAAACTAGCAACTATACCAGGCTTTGGACAAAAATGGTTTATGAGTGGTCCATCCCCCACCCCCATCACATCCGAGGAATGTCATGGCCTTACAATGGCACACTTTTTGAACCCTTTCCAATTTCAGATATTTCCTTTCTCTTTTAATACCTCATTGCTTTTGCATCAATTACAGCCTGACCTAAAGCCACACTGGCAGTGAATGTGATATATAGTAGAATCCATTTAAATGAATTTCTGATGAAAGAATAAAACTGTTAAAAGAATAAATTTACTCCACAGATTTATACAAATCCTGTATATGCACTGAAATCCTCTTAAAGGAAAAACTGATGGAAGATTAAAATGTTAAATGAATTAAACCCCAGCATCTTAGTGAAATATAACGATTATTTGACCTATTAAATTAATAGCTCCACCATATAATGGTAAGTATTCAGATATATGTCAATTTTAAATACGAAGTGAAAAAATGTAAAGCAAACAGTGATCAATGAGACTATCTATTAAGAAAATAAACCTACAGAACAGCAGGAAAATGTTCTTGAAAGATCTTTGTTCACCCAGCCTTAAACCTAGAAAGTCCTTAATTTCTGTTAAGAAAGAGAGAAATTTAATGATTATTAAAAGTTATTAACCGTACAGCATAAATGTAAGTTTTGCTTTGCTTAATTTCAGCATATTTAAATGTCTGAGAAAGCCATTCTCTTTCCTTCTAGATATGGTAAATTTTTAGGGATTTATTTTTAAAAAAAGGTGTTGACCAGCATCTGCCATTAGAGTAGTCTGCATTCCATTTTATGGAAGGTATCTTTTAAAACTGTTTTATACCTATCATCACTAGCAAAAACATACAAAAAACCACATGTTGTGAACACTGGAATATTTATTTTAGCTTTTGTACTTTTAGCTTATAGTTAAGAACATAACATATAGACATATTTCTGAGAAGTATTACATGCGTGTATTTCAATGCTAAATTAAAAACTAGGGATTTTGTCTTTCCCACCAAAGCACTATTCTGGTAACACTAACATTCTGTGAGGTGATCCTACTTTGGAAAAAAAATATGCTTTATCTATCTTGGTTTTGGCCATCTCTTCTAACTGGTTTCAGGTTTAAATCCCAGATTAAACCACTAAAAACGTGCACTCTAAATCCCCTGGCAATGAGTTAAAAACAATTTTACACATCAGCTTCCTACCTGAGAAGAGTTTAGTTCATACTCAGTTTAGGTCATAGGTGAAATGAGTTTTTCAGTCACAATCCAGTCTGTAATAAATTTATATCTTGATCACAAAATTACTGTACTACTCAATTAAATACTGCCTGAAGGAACTGATCATTAGAGATGGAGACCCAACGATGGATATTAGGGACTGAAATCCATTCTCAGTGTATAAAGAAGTGTAAAATTCCAAGACAGTCCATTCTCAGTGGCAAGATGCTATGCATAGAAATGGCTTCCTTCCTCCTGTCAAGTCTTCCCATTTACACCACCTTGTGATTATATATGACCTTACAGATTTCAAAAATTCCACACCAAGAAATACTATAACCCTTGATACACAGCCTTCTCTGCAGAAAAGGAAGGCTTTATAGAAATTCAAGGGGGCTTTTAGTGACTCCTTAGCAATTGCCATTTAGCCCAAATCCTGTATTTTTGAAGGATGCATGGATAAAGGCAAGTCTTTACCAGAGGGGTCCGGCTGACAGTGAGGCACCCTGAAAGCTACAACTTCCTTAAACTGAGAGAACAAAGAGTGTGTGCCAACTGCAGGCCACCAGAGGAATGCACCTGGAAGGGAAAAAATGTGTCAGTCCTTTCCTACAAAATAAGATGTCTTCTGCCTGCTCCTCACCTAAAAGCAAAACCAGATGGATGTGAAAGGTTAGGAAGGGTACTTCAGCCCCCTAGGTGAGGTTAACTTCAAGTCCTTTGAATTTCCCCCTGATTCTCCCATAAAATAAAAAAATAAAAAAAAAAAATTGAGGAAGGGAAAATTTGTTTACTTGACTGGAAAAATACAAGGAAAATAAGTCTTGGGAGATTGGACAGTGGAAATTTTTCAAGGTAGAATTTCTCTTTGATTTTCCCTTGTTGCATGAACAATATCCCCCTAAACTTACAGTAGCATTGATATCAGAGACTACAAAGAAATTTTTAGTTTCCCAAAACTCCATCCACCATTATATCCTAATAATCAATACACTGTAATAGCCATAAAGAAGAAAGCTGGAAATAACCATGCAAACACTTCAGTCATCCCTTAAATTGTGTTCTACTGTACCTTAGAAAGCAAAAATGTACACTGAAAATACAAAGAGATGGTAATAGGGAGACACAGATTAAATTCCTGAATAAAAAAATAACTGGGTGGCTGGGCCCAGAGAATGGTGATGAGTGGAGTTTAATCAGCTGGTGGTCAGTCACTAGAGGTGTTCCTCAGAGCTCAATATTTGGGCCAATCCTATTTAATATCTTTAGTGATGATCTGAATGGTGGGATCAAGTGCACCCTTAGTCTGTTTGCAGGTGACACGAATTTGGGCTGGAGCGTTGACCTGCTGGAAGGCAGCAAGGCACTACAGAGGCATCTGGACAGGCTGGATCCATGGGCTGAGGCCAATGGCCTGAGGTTCAATAAGGCTGAGTGCCTGGTCTTGCATTTGGGTCACAACAGCCCCTGGCAGTGCTACATGCTGGGAAATAGTGTGGCTGGAAAGATTCTTGGTCAAAAAGGACCTGGGGGTGCTGGTTAGAGCTGAACATGAGCCAGCTGTGCCCAGGTGTCCAAGAAGGCCAATGGCACCTGGCCTGGATCAGCAGTGGTGTGGCAGCAGGACCAGGGCAGTGATTATCCCCTGTGCTGGGCACTGGTGAGGTCACACCTCAAATCCTGTGCTCAGTTTTGGGCTCCTCATTGCAAGAAGGACATTGAAGGGCTGGAACATCTCCAGAGAAAGGCAATGCTGGGCCAGGAGCACAAGTCCTGTGAGGAGCAGCTGAGGGAGCTGGGGGTGTTTATCCTGGAGAAAAGGAGTCTCAGGGGGAATATTATCACTCCTTACAACTGCCTCACAGGAGGGTGCGGCCAGGTGGGGATTGGTCCCTTCTCCCATGTAACAAGAACTGGACAAAAGGAAATGGTCTGAAGTTCTAGCAGGGATTTAGATCAGGTATTAGAAAATATTTCTTCATGGAAACATTGTCAAGCACTGGAACAGGCTGCCCAGGGAAGTGGGGGAGTCACCAACACTGGAAGTATTTAGAAGACATGCAGATGTGGCACTTAAGGGCACAGCTTAGTGGTGGACTTGACAGTGTTAATACCTGGATTCAATGATCTTAAAGGTCTTTGAAAATACTTATATTGGGTCAGGGTTTTGCAAATTAGAAGTTTGATAAAGATATGATTATTTCAAGTTTGACACTCATGTTAAGATATTCTGTAAGACTGCCTAGTTGAGAAGTGAGAACTGAAAATATTTGAGAGCTAGGAAATTAAGAGTTTTTGTTGACAAGACAACCACTGAACAGAACTGGAGATCACTGCATAAGAAACAGAGAGTATCCAAGGCCAATTTGTAGTCAGCAAGGCTAAGATGAGAAGCTGAATGTGACATATAGTCAGAGAACACTGTTCTGGTAAAGGTTTTACAGGGCCTGGCAGAAAGAGTCCTTTTTCTTAATGATATGATGATGACCTAGTTGAATAATTAAGCCCTTCAAAGCAAGGCAGGAAAGAATGCTGCAAATACATGCAAGGCATGCATGTATCTTTTGAGAGATATACAGATGTCATTGCCTTTACAGGACAGCAGAAAAATGTAAGCATAAGGAAGGTCTTGATTGTTCCTTTGCCATACATAAATAACAGCTTGTAATAATCCAATATTCACACTAAAATCTTTGGCCACACACCAGAGGAAAAACACATTTCCATCCTTGTCTCTTGGGAATCCTCTTCTTAAAGATTTCTCCTTTTTTAACATTTCAGCCCACATCTCCATTAGTCAGCTCACCACATCTGATAATCCTTCTCAGTGAACACTCAGAACAGGTGGCTGCAACCTGTCCTATAACCCTTTCTTTGTCAAATTTTTCACTTGTATCCTTGGTTTTGGTTTTTTTGGTTTGGTTGTTGTTGTTGTCATTGTTGTTGTGGGTTTTTGTTGGTTTTGTTTAGGGTTTTTTTGTTGGTTTGGTTTTTTTTAATCCAAAGACAAAAGAAAAAAAAAAAAGAAAAAGACTGAATCAATAGAAGAAGAACTTAAAGTCTTTTAGCTTTGGGAAAAGAAAAAACTGAATCAGGATCTGAAGCTATGTTTAGTGGGTTAATCTGTTTTAATCCATGAAAATCAGTCTCAAGCCATGCTCATTAAGAGGAATTTAATTTTGTTTTCTGTTATTTAAGCAACCTAGGAATCATCTGACCTTCCTGCCAATAATTTCTCTGTACTATTTATAAGCATTTTTGAAGGTGCTGATTACAGTGCTGAATGTCAATAGGATTCTGTCTACTATTAATACTATTACTATTGCCGTAGGATTTAAAGCAGCAATTATGGAGCAAGACCTGACTGAGCTACAGCATACACAGATCCAGAGTAAAAGACAGGTACTCTCACAGGAGCAATATGAGTAACATTAAGAGTTAACACATGTGGAAAACTGAAACAGTGTTGGTCAGAATGGCAGAGAGGAGTTGGATCACTGATGCCCTCATTGACAAGAATTTCAAAGAATATTTGAAGCATGAGAAGATAACAAACGTGACAATTTGCAGGTATTTATTGGGATCATTGCCCAAGAACAAGGGACATCTTCAGAAAGGTTTGATATGTTTGATAGTTGATATGAATGTTATTGATAGGTCAAGAAGGATAAGCCCTGAATAACAGTTCTGGCCATTTCTGAGAGAAAAGGTTTTAGTGACCTCAGTGGGAAATGCCTGATGAAGAAAAAGGGAAGAAAAGTAAGGATATAACTGAAAAGTAGACCTTTAAAGTTCTAAACTGCATCTTCAGTTACACATAAATGAAAAGGAGAAAGACAAAGGGGAACACATAAAGGCACATTGAAGCTAAGGGTGCATATGAAATCTGTATTAGGAATGACTGAAGCATGACTGTACTGTGAAGGGAAAAGCTGGAGCATCACAGGAGAAAGGAAGGAAAGGAGGGAGAACTTAGATACAAACTGAAGACAAAAAAAGATGATGCTTAGGCAGATGGAGATGATTAGAAAAGGAGCATGACCCAGAATCTTCCACTTGAATCAGGAGAGAAGATAACACAGAATCCTTACAAAGACTGCAATGCAATCTGGGAGGGGATGGGAAGATCAAATGGTCTTTTCAGGGGGGAATGTATGTACAGCCTTCACTGGAATAAATTGCTGAAACTTGTACAGAGAAGTCAAGAATAAAGATGTGGAAGGTTTTAAAACAGGATGCAAGACTGGTACTGTAAGCACAGAATTTCAGCTGGAAGAGGAAAACTGTTTGGTCAGGAAGAATGGAAATAAGAGAGAAAGTATTTTTCAACAGGAGGAGACAAGCATGGAGAAGCAGAATTCATTGTAACTCTGCGGTGTATGACACAAGTGCTGCAAGGTGAGCACCAAAATTGGTTCTAAGCTGCAGCTTAGTTGGACAGACCATGCAATTAGAAAACACATTGAAGGAAATAATGGCAAAAAGTAGTGAAATGAAAATAATGCATCAACGTACAAGTTAAAAAGAACAAGCAGCAAACCAGAGCAACACACAGCCTCAAAAAGAAAAAAAAAGTCTATCCCAAACCAGAAGAAAGGCCCAAGAGTGGATGAAAGATTGTCTGCAATTGCCTGTAAGAAATGATGGGGGAAAAGATCAAGCAAGAAGGCCAGTGGGTGGCTAATCTCAGTATCTTGAGAATAAACACTTTCTTACCATCTGTCCTTCAGGGTGGATAAATTCCACAGTGCAGATGAATTCTATTAATGCAGAACAGGCATCTGCAATGATTAAATGATTTGTGTGAGGTGACACAGAAATCAGAGCCAAACACTGACCCCAAGACCCCAGGTCAGACAGTTTGTGAGCTAAGAACTGTCTCTGAGGTACAGATTGAAGTCTGATACCCCCCTGCTCTCTGCAGAGCCTCTCTTTATAGGTCTACTGATAGAAGAGCATCTTGTGAGGTGCATATTATGCCTCCAAATATTTTAACTTTATCAGTGTTCTGTAAGCAGTATGAACTCTGAAACTGATATTTTCATGTAGGAACAAAGGCATACCGAGAAATGGCTCACTTTTTTATCTGCTGACAGTTGGGCAGAGGGGGAAAACACAGTACACCCCATCACATCCTAGAGTTTAATGCTCCCTATAACACAGAGAAGCAAAAAGTAAAAATTCACTACTCATGAAGCTTCTACCTGTGCTGACAGCTAATTTAGGCCCAATATACAGGCTATGTAGAGAAAATAAATTCTTATGACATGTCAAGTCTGGAATCCAAGGAAGCCTGGCAATGATATTGAAGCAACATACTGTTTGCATACTGATTTCTGTGGTACTACTCTTTGTTTTGAAAAAAAACATATTTATGCAGTTTTACTGGGAACAGAGGTACCATATTCAAATAAATGAAAAAATCCAACTACAACCACTAGTTTGTTTACAGTTCATCCTATCACTGTACAGAAATTCCTTCTAGGGTTTGGGGGTTTGGATTCTGGTTTGCAAAATTAAAATTACAGAGAACCTCTTGGTCTCCTTGCAGATTTTTGAGATATAAAATAACTCCCCATCTAATTTTAGAGAATCTGTGTATCCTGCAGACTCATTTCACATATAATTTTCACACACTGCTAATAGCCCACTGAACATTTAGAAACAACATAATTCACTAGCTTCTAATTTTTTATCTGCATGATTTCTGAAACTTTTTATCTGCTTCTTAGCTACGTGCTTCTTTAGCCCCATGTGTTCAGTATTTTGAGAGCTGCTTTTAATAGACCTGCTCTTGCATGCACTTCATCTACAGAACTCCTCCTCAAGAAACCTACAGCACAATAAATAAATAAAAGAACTTCACCTCAGTGTATCTCCTCAGTGGTTTTGCTTGACTTTTACTTCACCTCTCGAACCTCCTCAACACACTGTCAAACTGACTGTGCTCTCTGCTTATCTGAGATTACTTTCTCTCCACCGAAATGCAGTTCATTACTTTCTTCAATGGAATTCCAAATCTGCTCTCTAATAGATTTCTAATCCTCAGCAAACCCACGCATTACGAAGCAAGCACTGGGCTCGCCATATGGTTAACCTGATTTTCAGTGACCCTGCCACATAATTTTCATTAAGAGTATGTGATTAGGAAAATACCACACCAATAAAAATGTGATTCCCATTTCGGCCTTTCCCTCATTGTTCTTGGGGGGATTCTAATTGTCACACACCCTTCAGTCTCTACAGAGAACTGCAGTTGCTTCCCCTCAGAAATCTGTTATTACTTTTAGGTATATTCAATAGCATCATAGACAGCTTCTCAACCTCAGAGCCACGGATGCACAGTGCCCTGGACATTGCACTTCTTTTGCTTGTAGAAGAATCAATAGATCAATAGATTTGTGATCTATTACAGCAAGGATGGTACTATAACATGAAGCGTGTTTCCATACCAGCATGCTGTTAAAATAAAGATGGTGTGTTATTTTTATCCCATTTCTGACCATGCAAAACATTCTGACCACTTGTGATCATTAATAATCTTGTGTGGCTTTTCACAGCAATAAAGGACTTCATCAAAATGTCCTTGGAGAATTCCTGCTTATGTAACTCTATATCACCCAACTATATCCTTATTTCACCAACTGGGGGTTTCTAGATCACATCCTGTGACAAGCTGTTCCAAGATCATACTGAATATTTTTCAGTAGCAGCAACCATTAACCTTCAAAGTACAGGAATTTTGGTGTTGGAAGGAGAATAAAAATACATACACAACAGAGGATGTGTAAAAATCAGGGATTTTTAAGATCTGTTGCTATACGTAGAAAAAATCCTTTAGTATTTATAGCAACTAAAAACACAAACAAAGGATGTTTAGACAGAACAAGTTTGAGACTTTGGGGTGGAAGATTTTATATAAATGTTGAAGTTTTCATGTTTTGCATTATGGGGGTTTTGATGATTTTTTATGATATGGAGATTTTTTTTTCCCTATATGAATTACTTAGTATTAATTTTAGAGACACTCCCCAATGCTAGGCTGTATCAGGCACCTTGGGAATAAGGCCTGCTGAAGACAGACATTTAGAAAGTAGCAACCACTCAGGTGGGTGAACATGTTCTTTTCACACTTAAATATACACAACTTGGTGTTTTCAATTAATATCCTCTCACCACGGCAGAACAGCTGCCTTTGATGTTCTAAATACACTGGAGTTGGGACTATAACAGTGGTACCCAGTGTGACACAGCCCCAAAAAATGATGCAAACACACAATGTTGCTGTGCTTGAGTAAACTCTTCTCTCAGCACTTTTTGAATCATCAGCTATTTATTTCAATATTCTGCATGTCATCGGTACTTTGGCAGCCCATTTTTTTTTTCTTTTTAATACTCCTTGTGTATAAACAGCCTGTATAAAAGTTCCATTTTAGAACAGTTCATTAATCTTAACCTTTTAAAGTCTGGTCTGGTAAATGCATCATTTGTGTCATGACATCACCCCAACTTGTGACAGTAAATGCTGTAAGAATTCATATCAAGGTGTTACAAGTCTTGCATTTATACGTTTGACTGATAATTTCACAGTGGAAAAATATCTGGGTCATCACTTTCCAGAGGCACCAGTGTCTGTGTTTCTATTCCTGTTCAACATCAGAACGTGTTCCAGTGCCTGCTCGAGTGGTGTTTTCCCTGCTGACACAACCAGACAGACAGAACTGTAAATGTTACTGTGAGACACAGCATTTTCCATGTGGGAGAAGGGCTGGTAAGTTTTAAACTATCCTCTTTTGGCTTAAAGAAGCCTTCAGTGCTTTTATTATACCCTCTTGATTTAGCTGTTTCTGTTGAGAGGGCAGGCTCTGACCTCCTACAAGTGCTGTAAACAAGCTGCATGCAGGTTTTTAAAGATTCTCCTAGTTTGGGAGCATGTATGAAATCCCTGTCGGCTGCTTGGTTTACCTGTAACTTCAGTGGGGGAAAACCAGCCCCAGACTGTCTGAAGTGGCTCAGTTTAAGATGTTAAAGTGAGATTGAAAACTAGCAATGACACTTTTTTTTTTCTGCACCTTTGAATTGACTATTGATCTCGCTGACTGCAGCGAAGGAGGTTCTAGCATTGAAAGCTGGTTATGGAGAAACACCTTCTTAGAGAGACAAGAATATTTCTGTCTCCCTCCTTGCTTTTTTAACATTTCACTGAACTCAGCTGGGACACGAGCCTCAAGAGCCCACTTCTCTTGGAAAAAATGTTGCCTTTCAGAACCTGACATTTCCCAGCTGGAACTGGATCTGTTTCTATGAAATCAAAAAAGCAAATGTACCTCATGGCTATTAAAGTGTAATTTTTCTGATGTGCATCTATCATTCATGCTGGTGACCTAATCCCTGTAAAGTCAATGGGAGAGAAGAAAAGAAGACAACTCACAGACCCTAAAACACCCACACATCTGCTCTGAATTCTTCCACAATGCCCCTTGCACATGAGTTAAATGTGAAGTATTTGCAGGAAGAATTTGACAAATAATTTAAAGTAAGAGTGGAGAAAACTGTAACCTCCTCCACAGAAAATTCATGAAGGAATTAACAGAAAAATAAACATCTACCATTTACATAATTCATAAATAATTACTTTTTCAGTTCTCTTTTCTGTCCATACACTGCCAGGGAAGGACATGCCAGAACCCAACCATGATTTTTTTTTCTCTTGTTTAACGTTTTTATCTCTTGTGTTCTTCAGAATTGTCAGTTTTGCAACCAGTGCAACTAGGTGCAGTGTGCACTGATTTCAGCTATGTGATTTACACCAGAAAGGACCTCCAGCTCTACTTCCCTGTCCTTTTAATTCATCAACTTGCATAAAGCATTAATTGACTCAAATGCACAATTTCCCTGAATTATTCACCAAGGTAAGTAAAAGTTACCTGTTTAGGCTCTCTGAGTCAGATTCTTGATATGACTTTAATTACAGACTTTCTTTTCATTTCCAAAGTGTCATCCAGACCCACTGATTGCTACCTGGCCACAGAGAAGAATACAGTAGCCTGGGTTTTAACCTATACAATGCAGACAGCTGCTTTCAGCTGAGCTCCAGATATAATTCACCTGCAACCTTTGGTTCCCTTCCTCCTCACTGAGGTGTTTGAAACCTCCTCATAAGCACCACTATGAGAAATTGGTCTTTTATCTGACTCTCTTAAGGGAATTACACACTTCTGGGAGCTTCTGAACACAGCCTGTCCTATCAGCCTGCAGTAACAAGGAAGCCACAGATAGCAGAGGACTAGAGATTTGTGTTCATAAACTGTCAGGCCAGAAGGAGAAACTATGCTAAGGAGGCAAAGCCCTGCTTAGGTCAGATAACCATCCCTGTCACTAAGCTATCCATGTAATGAGCCCTCTCATCAACACATTTGCCAAAAAAGCACTAAATCACCCCCATCTGTCCCCATCCATCCAGCATTACCTTCAGTGATATTGCTTAGTGAAGAGGATCACTGGATTAGCAGGTTATAAAACCAGGAGCTGCTTGGAGAAACTGAAATACAAAGCTGAGCTCCAGACCCTGAGTTGCAAGTGAAGACTCCTCATTGAGCTAGGGCTGTTTTAAGATCCCTTGAAGCTAAACTGCCTTTTTTTTAATGTCAGTGTATCTCAGAGCTATTTTAAATTGGAGTCTGCCAAAACCTTTAAGGGGCCATTATGACAGAGATCACCAATGAATAAAGATTTCTGGTATGTCCCCTTTTTAATACTTGCTGCAGGGTTGTAGGATGAAAATTAAGGACACTATCTCCTTAAAGCTCTCCCACATTTTCTGGCTTTTCAGATAATATTTCTCTTCTCCAAATCCCTTTATCATTTTATCTCATTTCCCCTGGCTCCTTCCATTGGCCTAACCCCTGGTTTGTTCTACAATTTGCTTCCTTCCCCTCCCATGCTGCCCTCAGCAGCTCCATTTCTCTCTGAAAGCCCTCTCCAGTACTAGATTTCAGCTTTGCCTGGTATGCTTTAGGCCACTGTCAGCTTTCCTCACACTCAAGACTCATCTTTCTTCCTGCTCCCCTTGTCTTTCCCCCTCCCCCAGCAAGTGCCATGAGCCTCTGAGTGTTCACAGGGATTTGCTTCCTTCATGAGCTTCTTCAACATATGACCTGCAGTTCCCTTTACTTTATCCCTAATTAATTCCAACAACTTATATTTTCTCTTCCCAGACTGTGTGCACCATCAGATGCTCACTTTATCCATCAGAACTATTTGTCCTCCAAACTTTTTTTTTCTGTAATGATCTTCAAAATTATCAGTCTTACTGAAACACTCCTTAAAGTCTTGCTGTCTCCTTTAATTTCAGTTTTCTTTGATGAATAGGTTGGTGTTGGTATAAACCTTTAATTTACCTGTACTATTCATATTTCAGTGGCCTCAGTTCGATTCAACCATGTTTCCAATGAGAAGTGATATTCTGAAGCATGCACAGTGTTTACTTTTTTATTTAAATGTAATATCTCAGCTGTAAAGCTAAGCATGTTTTCCTCTTCCCTTTCACATCAGAGAAACTTTCACTTTCATTCCCTGTCCTAGGATCTGAAAATACTCGCTCTCTTTTTCTCACTTTTCTCATCATGGTTAGTCTGGATATAGATGTCCTAGTAGAAAGTTGCCCCAACAGACACCAAATGAGACAGAAGTCACACCACCAAAGAACAGAAAGCAGACAAACCCCTGCTTAGTTAGAAACATTAAAATAAAAACCAAAACCACAATAACTCAAGCAAGCAAACAAACTAATAAAACAAAAAACAAAAAACAACCCCAACAAACCATGAAATGACAAAAAAACCCAAGGACCTCTACTTGCCCCATGTATCTTAGCTCTTCCTGAGGCCCCCTCCCAGCTGAGTGGCAAAGTACCTTAGAGTAGTTTCCCAAAGGTCAACACAGTGCTGCAGTAATATTTCCTTTCCTTCCTTCACTGGATTTATTTTGTCAATGATTGTTCTCTGCCTCAGCAAAACAGCTTCATCTCTTTTCTCTATTTAGCTCTTGTGGGGCTGAACCCTGCAGCAGCAGTCCCGGTGAAGTCGGTGGGAGTGCTGACTCTGTAAGAACCAGATGTGTCCCATTGAATAATTATCCAGGGCTGAATGAGCTCCCAGAAGTTGTGTGCAAAAACAAGCATCCACATTGAGAGGTTGTTAACCAAAGCAGAAGTCCCACTAAAACAACCTTCCCCACTGCCTCCCAACAATGCCTTTACTGACCTCTTCAAATAAATATTTCCACTAAAAAAACCCCAAACAGATAGAGATAAGATTTCAACAAAGAGAAATGGTGTTATTAAAAAAGAGATTGGAGCACTAAACCTTTCCCAACTGTAAGTTAATTTGATCTTTAAACAGAGGTCAGCTGGGTTTTTTCTGCTGTAGAAACACATGCAAACCTTCCTAGAAATGCATTTCTGAAGTTTTAATAAAAGTATGCCAGAGCCATAGGAAGGTGGAGGTCTTATTAATATTGAGGAGTATTCATAAACCACAGGATTTAACAATTTAACTACCAGAATAGTACCTTATTTACACCTAGTTGCTGCCTTATTGCTGCCAATTTTCTAGCTTATCTTCCACATTTTTCTCTCCAGCCACTACAAATATATTCTATGTGAGAAATAGGGGAAGAAATTGTTCTCCTGGTGAAATCAGTGAAGACTTAGTTTCTCATTTAAATAAGTATTTAAAATTTACAATCGTTAAAGGCAGTCTTCAAATTTTAAAATATTCTTTCTAGTAAAAAAGAGCATGAGCTATGCAAAACCCTGAAACAGTCAGGAAATGTTTCAAAGATACTCTGCCTAACATCTTAGTGATGATGATGAATTCACAGGTAGATAGGGGTACCATTCACCTCTATTTTCCCCCCTATTTCTTTTAGGAGACGAAGTCCAACAACCCAGAAGAACAACCCTGTGCCACTGGTGGGATAGTGGAGAATACAGAGAGACATCTAAAATTCTGGAGATTCATTCAAGGAACAAAATCCCTTTTGTAGCCTTTCTGGCCAAGACCCACTGTTTCTCTGGGATTGAACATTGGTGCACTACGCTTTTGCTCAGGGAAGAGGAACTTCATACCTTTTTCCAAGTGAGGAAGAGAAACAGGGCAAAAAATACAGTGTTGATTAAAAGACTCCCTCTGGAGCTGTTTCCTGAAGGAGTCTGCTTGCAAATTAACGTCTTTGGGTCTCTGACTTGCCACCCTGAACCCAACTGGATCTTGTACTGCAAACCAGAGATTCTTCCAACTTCCACAGCTTTAGTTAGGCTGATGCAACAAGTCCATGTTGTCAGAAGATCCACATCGCAAAGAAATAAAGAAATTTTTGTCTTTCCACTCAACTGGGGTTTTTTTGATTACCGTTTTTCCTGCTGAGCCCATAATGTATATGGGTCTGAGCCTGTCATGAGTTTTGGCTCAGCTTCAGCCAAGTACATTGGATTCATTAAAAACAAATATTTAACTCCACAGAAAATATCTCCAGAAAGCCAATGGGACATTTTGCATCATCAATTACCCTGCCATTGTCAGCTGACTGGCAATCTGTAATTGGACTTGGATTAAGATTTACCAGAGCTCTTCCATCTTGGTTCTTTGTTGTTTTTTGTTTGTTTGTGGTTTTGTTTTTGGTTTCCTTTTTTGTTGTTTTTAAGTTTTTTGTTTGTTTGCTTTCCAAAAATCTCCATAAAGAAGATAAAAAGGGAAAAAACAACCAGAACAAATTGTGTAGGGAGACTCAGATTAGTTCTACTGACAAAGCCAGGAGTGTATTACTCCCAGCACTGTCAGGTACTGCAGTGGAACAGGAGGTGGTCTTTCTCCATCACTAACAAAGTGCCTCAGTGAAACTCGTGGTGGGACAGGTGAGTTAAAATGGGAGCTTGGATTTCAGATGAGCCATTATCAATCCTTCTCTGGCTTACCTAGAAAGCAGGGGCTGGGAGTCACACCACCACGGAGATATAGCTCAGCATGGAAGAACAAGGCTTTGATGTTATCCTGATCAAAGTGGCATCCCAGCCACGGGAAGCAGGGGAAAAGGTTGGACTCAATGACCTTGGAGGTCTTTTCCAACCTAAATGGTTTTGTGTGGTTCTGTGCAGGGTGGCCCTCGGGAGTGGTTGTGACTCAGGTTCATTCTCCGACCTCTTTCTGGGGCGGGCTGGTATAATCCAGTCCTTTATATGCAAGTGACTGGGGGAGAGCACTATAAATACGGAACATCAAAACGTCATTTGCACAGTCCCTTTAAACAGATATGTCCTAGCACTCTCTTCCTTCTGTGCAGCAAAGATAATAATCGCTTAAACTTTCTCCCAGAACCATATTTTAGCATTTTAATTACGGACCCAACACATGCACCAAACATACTCTCACTAAAGGGCACGCCTTAATAAAGCCAGTGCATTGCGCCGCTGTGACCCAGCAAGGTCAGTGCCTGCCGGGAATGGCCAAGGAGCGCTCTGGCTCCGTGCCAGGACAGCGGGACAGGGCGGGACCCGCTCGGTAGGGCAGGGCAGGAAGCTGCTGCCACCGAGGCGAACGAGCGCTGCTCCGCAGGACAGCACAGCCACCGGAACGCAGCGATTGCTTCTGGCTGCTCCCGGGCTGTTCTGTCCGTGGCTGTCCCGGGAAAGGCCGAGCCTGTCCCCTCCTTTGAGCGCTATCTCCCTCTGCTGTCCTGCCGCAGCTCTGCGCTGGGGACGCAGGTGACCAGTCACGCAAGGTCACCTCTGAGGAGCAACCCAAGCACAAGACTTGGACAAACTCCTCGAAAACAAATTTTTGCTCGACGCTATTTAGTTTCACGAGGAGCACTTTAATGTCTGGAAGTGTCAGCCCCAAGCGCTGGAGGCTTCACAGCGGAAAATACATAAATGAAGAACAGCTGGGAAATGCATTTTCTCCTTACGGAGCTGCCCAATCAGGTTCCCATTACTAGTAAGAAGTAATAGTCAGTAACAGCTTCTTCCCTGAGAGAGAATAACGCGAATTTCTAAGCAGCAGAGGTTCTCTGGAGGGAGTGGAGTATGAAAAATGTTCCCAGCTTTTACTTTTTAATGGGAGGAAAACATGGAGCTAACATCTGACTGAGGCAGAGAAAGTCCTTGAATGTCCCTGTATCCATGTACAAGATACCAGGATTCAGAAGGCCATTTTGAAGATTTGGGTTCTGAATATAGCCCATGAGGTGTGTGGGAGTGGATAGCACCTCTGAGGAACCTGAAAGTCTGAATAAAAGCACCCATTTCCATTGGCACAGACGATTAGAGCTTGGTGATTTTTATCCCTTTCAGGCAGCATATGATCAGCCTCTCCAACAGCCTCTGGGATCTTCTTTGTTTGCAGATCAGCAGAACTTCTAAGCCAGTCTCAGTTCTGAAAGGAAAAGTACCAATGCGCTTAGGATTTCAGTTTAATTGGTATTTTTCCAATGTTTTCATAGGCAAATCCAAAAGTTCAGTAAACCCATAATGAGTATAATATTCTTGAAGCAGTAAGGTGAGCTCACAGTATGTTTGCAGTGTCAATAGCTATTTTTATGTTCTCCATGAATGAGCCATGACAATACTGTCCTGTGTGATAAAACACATATTAAATTGTAGGATTGCAAGCGTGATCCTACAGTCTCGATGGTTTGCTTTTCCAAACACAAGATAACAATTTGCTGAGTGAGCTGCTTTGAATTCTTGCAGGCACTGTATTAAGTTCTATTGTGATTTAACAGGGACCAAAATTTGCTCTTATTTGGTTGTGAGTCTTTCAGCAGTCAGTGTATGCACATGAGGGCACATTCTGCCTCTTTCTATTTAATATGCACATTACAGTTCAAATCCTTCTCTTAAATGTACTTAGTGTGAGACACACTGAATATTTTATTTACACTAGTAGTGGGAGAGGTGTTGAAATTTTCATTATTCCAGTCTTTAATAGTCTTGGAAAAGGAATGTCATGTTTCTCAGTCAGCACCGTTTGTTTTTTTTTTCTGTGACCTCTAAGTAAAAGTAATTTGCTCCATACAAATTAGGACAGAGACTGGAAGAGAAGTTCAGCATCATTCTGTAGTTCTGTGCAGTACCTTGTGCATCCAATTAACTAATGAAATCTGAATGAAGTGGAGGGGGGGGGGAATAAAAATCTTTGCTTTCTTCAAAACAATCTCGGTTTGCAATAGACAAGAGCGTGGCACTGCCCTGTTGGAATTGCAATGTGAAATAATAAACCAGGGTGCAGTGTCAGACTAGGGAGAAACCTGACCCACACACATTAATCTGGGTGTATGGGTCCAGGAGAACAAGAAGTTTTCAAAATCCTTTGCCTTGTTATGGATCCCCATGGCTCCTTGGCAGAAGTCCAGAGCCATGCATTAGCCATCTCAGAACAGCTTCCTCAGGTTTCTAGTGCCCAAATAACCTGATAATATTGTGCTCTTTCTGGCACTAAAAAGCCTTCCCTAAAATTATATGTCTTTTAATTCAGGTATTGGTTGACTGGTTTAGCAATTCTACTTTTACCTCAGCTGGCATGTAATTCCAGAAAACTATAAACCAAGAAGAGAAGGGCAACAATTACACTGTGTCCCTGATATACACAGACCCAACATCCACACACTCCCAAATTAGTATACTAATGATGTTACTGCTTTAATTAACCATGCTACTCTGCCTGCACTGGACTCTTTCCCAAGAACTGTTCAGGTTACTGCATAAGGCAAGGACACTGATTTTCCTTTAATGCTTTTTTTTTTTTTTTTCCTCTTTATTGACAGGACTGCCAAGTTCACAGAAGAATCAATAGGCAAGGATATTCACATAGGATAAGATTTACAAAGCATGTTTCACAGGCAGTAACAACTGGGACCTCGGAGCACTTACTGGAACCAACAAAATGACAACTGATATGTCCTCCAGTGAATCTATGTTAAGACGTTCTGTCTGCAGTAATTAAAAACTAGGTAATGTCACCTGTGTGAAAAGCCCACCATAAAATCAGCTCCACTTAGGAGTGTAACTTGACATGTTGACTTTTTCCATCAGCAGCTCTGTCCTCTAAGCCAGCCTCTGGCCCTGCTATGCTGAGTAGCACCTTCCTTAATTCATATCAACCAAAGTAATACACTCTTATGATCCCTCTTATTTTTCCTACCATCTCTTTCCTTCAGTATTATGTGTGGGATGGTCTGGTAACTCATTAATTACACCTGACCAAATTACCCCTCAGAGAACACACAAAATATTTTTTTCACACAGTTCTTTTTGTTGTACAGAGATTTTGGAGTAATTACACCTCTCTTTCAATTCTTTGAGCTTATTTAAGCAAAGTGATCTCGTGCCAATAAAATAGCCAAGTTTTCTGTTGTGTACTTTAAGCTTTGCAAGACCTAGATATCACTAAGCACAAGGATTCCCTGGATATTCATAGTGTACAGTATAAATTAGATTGATTTTACTTCTTCCTATGCTCCAGAAACACCTAAACTTCTACCAAAATCAGAACACACACGCACACACACACGTACACAGCCTGAAACATGCACTTTTCATGCTTTTTCTTACACATATTGGTACTGACTTCATGCAGCAACTTTTATGCAGAGAAATAATGAAGGGAAAAAAAAACGGAACTAACCTTATCATAGGTTATTGCATGTAGGAAGTATTATAAATATTATTAATTGCTTGGCTCTCTTCCTTCTCTGTCATATTTCCCTCAGGTCTCTGTTCCATGCTCAAGGCCATTATTTGATGGGGGAGGTATAAAGTCATAACAGGCTGATGTAAATTTCCTTTGAGGTGCCTTATATATCACAGATTGCACAAGGGAGATGAAACAGCAATTTTGTTCCTGCTCATAAGTAAGGGGAGGAAGAAATGATTCTTGTGAAGAAAACTAAACTCATGCCTGTTCTCTTATTGAGGCCAGTATAGTATATTATTCTTCAGGTAAATCTTTGATAACACTTATTGCCTTGTGCAGGTAGACCTTTGATAACACTTATTGCCTTTCCCAAGACCCCTTCTGCAAGGAGGGCTTGTAATTCTGGGGAGGAAATGAACAGTTCCAAAACTGAGGGAGATGAAGATGTCTGTGTCAAGGGTCTTAGACATGGCCCATCAGCTGAATTTTATGTTTCTGCTAAATTAAAATCAGAAACTCATTACAGATAATTAAACAAGAAGGTAGTTCAGGCAATCACTTTTTAAGATCACCATCAGCCTCTGAACAGTTGAGAAGCCTTTTTTCTATCTACTGTAGATACCTGGGTTGCTGGCTTGAAAAGATGCAGATCCACTACCCTGACAGGGCTGGTATCAGGGCTTCCCTGACCATGCCAAGAAAGCCACTTATTGACCTTAAAACAAGCTTAATTAAGCTGGGAAAATGATGATAAAAACCTAGGGAGAATACTCATTTCACAAATATTTTAATGGGTCCGCCCGGGGAAATAAGATAACACTTAGGTGTGCACGTTCCATGTCCAGTATCCGTTTCATTTCCACATACTGCCTTTAGAAATCACCTGTTATTTAAGATGCCAGATGACCTTTTAATAAAACACCAATGAAGTGACATCTTAAAATATTTCCAATTTAACCACAGTCCCTAGCTCTTGCCCAGCAGCACATTTGTGCAGTTCAAACGGTAACATGATTTTTTTGCTCCCAAGGAGTTTCACCATCCACATGAGCAACAAAACAGGACATGTGCAGATGCCAGTTTTTGCAAGTCTATAGTAGACAAAGGAGGCACAGTGTTTCTTTACATCACTTGAGGTTCTATTCCAGAAAGATTTAGGCTTTGGTTCCCTTACAATTGTCACAATTATGTTCTCAGATGAACCAGTTCAGTTAAATAAACTGGAAGGTTTAAATGACACTGGTTTTCCTACAGCTGTCTTCAAAATTGGGTGATGAATGGCACTTTTTTTACATCAATAAATGACATTAAAATCATAAAGCACAGCTCAAGAGGAAGAGAATTTGTTGAAATCGAACTCTTTTTCACTTGTGGACAGGAAGCTGCTTTTACACACAGGTTTTGATCATAGCAGTTTAATCAGTAAGGCAACAATGTCTTTGCTGAACTAAAGCTATCTTACTTCTGATGGGAAGGATTGTTACCTATTCAACACATAGAAATCACAGTATTTTCCCATCAAAGTCAGTGGCAACACTTTATAAGCAGAGTAAAACTAAGGATGAGAATGGGTGTCAAAATTTAAGTGGGTAGTATCAGCTGAAAAGTAGGAGGGAAAGGAACTACACACTCATTTAAAATAGAGAGAACATCAGGGATTGATGAGGAATGAGGTGAAGAGCCAGAAAAGTGTCTCTAGGAGAAATTGGCAAAGCTGATAATTGAAGTCAAGAAGATAAAATATAGATGTATGTTTCCTGGAGAATGGGTTTCCCAGAATTTTGTGTGCTATTGATTTTTTGTTCAATTAAGTGACATATTTGGTTTTTAAAACCACTTTCACTGAGACTCTGCCGTGGTAAAACCAGAACAGGGTTAAAAAAAAAAAAAAAAAAAAAAAGAAATGCACTCAAATATGATTGTGAAATGGACATGCACAGTCAGAAACTGGTAATGTTGTAAATATTCTTAAAATTTCAAGGGTCAGGTTATGGCAACACATTTAATCCTATTAATTTCAGTGGAAGCCTTCACTGATAAAGATACTAATCAGTAAAACTATGGAGAACAGCAACCAGCCCTTAAAGGGAATGGCATCACTGTAAGAGTTCTGTCCTATCCTTCTGGGTCTATTGCAGGGTCATTGTAACAGTTCTAACACATTTATCTTTCTCCGAATACAACATTTTTTAAATTACTTTACCTTCCATTATCGAGGTCTTAACCCTATATATTTGGAATCTCAAATTTTATCTTTCATGCTAAACATGTTTTGCTGTCTGGTGCTGAACTGTAGAGGACTATTGTATCTCTGTCTTCGAGACATACTTTCAAAATGCTGATAATACTGTATGATAAGACTGTCATATTTAATTACCAGGCTAGCAGTTATGAGGACATTGGTATCTGATTCCCTTAGGTCTACAAATATATGACCATAACGTTGCAAACAGCTGTCCATCAACAGCTCTGCTTATCAACATCGATGTGGAAGGGTTTAAATGTCTTCTCCCAGTGCTTCTGAGCTAATATTCTCTGCTGCATTTTCTGCAGCACACGAGGCTGGTCTATCTGCCAATCCATGCTCTAATCTCAGTGAGACCAGAGGAGAAAAAAAGCCAGCAAAACTTACTGCACTGTCTTTAGAAAGATAGTGAAGGTCAGACTAATCAATCTCAAATAAAAATGACACTTCGTGAAAATTCCCATTTTACCTGAGTCCATATTAATTCCTCCCTATCAGAACACTGATGTCCTGCTTCACAAAGCAAGTTTCATCATTGTTTGTAGGACAGTACTTGAAGCTCTTCTATAATCAGCTTCTGAAATTTCCCCCTAGTTTATTCAGTGCCTGTACTCATTCATCCCGTTCCATACAAAATGCTGCATTCCTTGCAGTGTCACGCAGCATCATCTATTTCAGTCGCATCGCTAACAACATTTTCTCCTGTTTTGGAATCCATGTAAGTACAAAGTCATGCAGGAATATGATCCTGTTGGTGTATAGCAGCCAGACAGCCCACAGCTCCTCATACTTTTAGTAAAATAGTTACTCAGAACAGTAACAAGATCAATTCATTTAAACATGCATTTAAAAAACTGTTACATTTTTTACAGCTAACTCTTAACTGGTGTGAATTAGCAAGGATTGATTGACTCTGTGTTAATTCAACCCTCACTGACCTTAATAGAATGATGCTAACTGGAGACTGACCCTGAGCAGCTGATCCTCTGGAAGCTACAGAACCACACTGGAGAAAGGACGGCACTTGGAAAGACTTAAAGTTTAAGAAAAAACAGAGGCACGCAGCAGGATGGGGAGAGGACTGCTCAGTGGGATGGCCATAACAGAATTTACCTATTAGGTTGCAGCAGAGTTCCCTTCAGAAACACTGCAAGATGCACCCCAGAGCAAGGCTTTCATGAAAGACCTCCTTAGGTTCAAGTGAATCCAAACACCAAGAGCCAAGCCCGTGAGAATCAGGTTCTGTGAGTTTTACCACCTGCAGATTTGCCTCTTATGTTACCTTTTCATTATTTGTTTTGATCAATAAAATTTAGCTGGTTTTAGTTACCATGAGAAACAGCCTTCTATTTGGGTTCTTCCTCTGGGTTCTTTGAAACATTGTCCCCTGTGGGTGTAACACAATTTACACCCCTGTTAGAGTTGCTTACAAAACTCTTTCCCATTTTCAGCATTTTTAGTGAATTTTGAAATCTATTTATGTAATAACACTGAAGACCTGGCTTGGCAATTTATGAAGAGCTTCCTTGAAATTCAGATAAATTATGAGCTGTCAGTGTCAATCTTGAGTGTAATCTTATCAAAAAACTTGAGGTTAATTAGGAAGGATCTCATCCTTCTAAATCCATATAAGCTTAACATAATAATTGAGAGTTGAGATCAATTACTCACGGTATGTCAAGGGTATGAACTTATATGGTAATGATTGAGTGCTTGGCCTGAATGCTCAAAAGTCAAAGTCAGAAAGCACAGTAAATGCACATTTAAAATTTCTTGAAATCACAAGTGGTGGGGAAAGGAAAGGATTGAAAATCTTATGTGTACATAGCTAGGGTGCATGCTGATGTGAAACCCTGAGGCCAAAAAACATTGAAATAGTAATACAGGGAGAGGCTGGGAATGACTACATCTGAAAATGGATTGGCAATAGTTTTGGGGGCATTTTCATGGAGCAATTCAGGAGCTCCATTTCACAAACTCACGTCTAGTTTTCTCAGTGTAACTAAAGTAAAAGTAAGGCCCTCTGTCCCATGCAGTGCATGAGACATTCATTGTGTCACAGACTCACTTTAATGTGACACTGACAGTCCCTTGCAAGCACAATCTTCATAACGTTCTCCAGTCCTCTGGAAACACACTGCCACTCCACTTTAAACCCTTCAAGACAAGGAGGAAACAAGAGTCCTGGAGCTGTCCTGTTCACCCTGGGAGGTGACAATGGAAAATCTTGAAAAAAGATTGGCCTTGCTTCTCTTTTTCTTTTATTTCTTTGTTCTTTAAGAAAAACCCACAGCTGAAAAAATATTGTTGCCAGTACTCTTGAAGGAGCTGCATTCCATATGAACCACTAAAACAGGGGGTAGACTGGATGTGCATGAGTTTCTCTCTCTCGTTGCACTAGAAGCCCAGAATAAAATCTTCAAGAAGAGGATGCAAAATTACAGCAAATTACTTACAGCCTTAGATGTGGCACTAGACTGCAGCTGCGTAAAGTAGGCTCTGTAGGCTTACTCTGTATGTCAGAGGAGGTATGGATTTGCAGAGAGCTCATCCCAAACCTATCATACACTGTGACATTCATAGTTTGTGAATAAATACCCCTCGTGCTGAAAATGGGAGGGTCTCACAGTGAGACTGAGAGACTAAACACACTAAGAGGATCTTCCCACTGGTACAAGGAAGTGCACTGTGAAAGATTAAAATCAGACCTGAGCAAGCCAGCTCGGCTACCAGGAGCAATATAAATGTGTTAACACAGCATTACACCGCGCCCGTTTGCACAGTTGGCAAATCCCCATTCTGCAGAGCACTGCCAGGCAGGGCTGAGCATCCCAGGGACCAGGCTGGCCCAGTGAGGTGCCCCATCCCTCCAAAGTGGCTGTGCAATGCTGGCATAGGCTTTACAGAGTGTGGAGCTCCAGTTCTGCAGCATATGGGTACTGTATGGCAACACGAGTGAACATTTCAAACATTGCTGCAATCATACCCAACACTTCTGCACAAGGAGCATTGCCTGGGAGGTGGGGCTTCTCCCCCAGTATGCTTACAAAACCTGTGCCACCTGAGGCCACCACCTTAGAGAGTGTTATATCTACAGCTAGTTCAGCAGCTCCTGTTATGTGTAGGCTACTACAGGTACAGCTTTTTGTTGGCTAAGTTGACTTCCACAGTGCACTCTGTGAGCTGAGGTTGCTGCACAGCAACCCAGGACTCCAGACTCCTGACTTCATCCCAGCTGTGCTGAGGCAGCTCCTGGTTCTGTGTTCCCACCTGTGGCAGAGGTTTACCTGTGTATTTGCCGTCAGCCAGGAGTGCACAGTGGTGGCACAGCTGGTGCCACGTAATTTGTCAAGCGCAGTAACTCCGTCATGTGTTTGCACTGTGGGGAGCATGGAGAACAAAGGAAAACTGCAGTGGAAGGAAAGTGGTACAAGCTCAAGAACAGGAATCAGGGGTGAATGAGGAAAGGTAAGAAATGAAGAACACCTTGTTAGAAGAGTGATGTAGGTAAGAGATGAAAACTTCCTGGAAAGTGCATATGAGCTTACTCTGAAGCAGTATCCAAGGAATTCTCCACCACTAGAGGTATGCTTTCTGTTCCTTCTTGCCCTACAAATTTAATCACAGCATTCAATTCCTGTCTTCATTTCCAAATCCATTACTTCAAACCATATGAACACTTAAATTCTTACAACAATGCGAACTCAGATGAGGCAAAGCTCTAAAATCCTTTTTGGAAATTCAGATAATAAATTTAGCAGGCTGCTGTGTGAAGGCCCTTTAGAGAGTCTGTATCCTGCTGGTATCATTACAAATCCTTAGTCTCTAGCTTGGCTGGCTGAAGATCTCAAGCAGGTATTTATTGATACACTACCCAGAGACCCAGATTACTCTGCAGAGTAACTGAATTTCCTGAGCAGTCAGCTATGGCATATAACATTGTTATGCATATCCTTTGCAATTAGGCTGAATCTTTCGTGATCATCTGTGGCTCAGTGTCCTTTTTGTCAGTTCCTCAAAGTCAGACAGTGTATTTTTTGTCATATACTAGCTCCACAGTTGCCAGCCTGCAGCTTGATAAGTTATTTAAAGCCTGCAGTATGGTTTTTGAATGCTGTCCCATGCGAATGTTTGATAACTACAGTTGTCATGACTACTCAGCCCCTATGAGGTGGTTGTGTTGGGCAGCTATTGCGATGATTCCCCGGCATTTTCCCTAAACATTAGTGTCCCTTTCTCAAAGGCACAACACAAAGTCCCTGGCCCCACAGAGAGCAAAATGCCGCCACCAACTGCTGTGGCCAGTCCCACCCACCAGGTGTAGCACACAGAGCAGAGGAACCAGAGGGGGGTCATGGCACTTCTCCGCAAATTTGCCGTTCACTCTGGAGGAATGTGCCAGAATGTGCAAGTGAGTCAAGTTAGAAGCCTACAGTGTGAGGCTTGCCTCGCAAAGACAGAGCCCCTCTTATTTCCTTAAATAAGGTCGGTAACAAAAAGGTCACAACTTTTCCTCATGTTCATCCCCCAGATTTTATTCCCATCATTTCAGAAACTAAGTCACCCCACAAATCCTTTCTGTCTTCCAGAGACAGAGCACAGTTAAAATAACCTAGAGCCTTAAGTTCAAGATGAATATTTTGATGCTAGAAGTAACAGCAGAACTGTGCTCCATTTTGTTGCCCCCAGAGAGGGTTTTGACACTAACTTAATAGTGGTTGACTCACAAATCAAAGACTGTCTTTGAGAAAACTTTCTGCGAGGTTGATAGACAGCTAGCATACTCTAAGGCATTTTCTTCTGCATTACTTGGCAGGAAGCCTGAGACAATTTGAACAACACTGTGCAGAACGTGCCCAGCTCAGCCAAAACTCATTAAGGGCCTTGTCTTCTCTTGTGCACTTTGTGAAGCACATTACTGCACCCCTGATGGGCAGCAGTTATGCTAAGATTAAAGATCACCAAATACCTTTAATGTACCAGTCAAATTGCATTTCTCAGATGTGTATACACTGGTAAATGTTCTGCTGCTTTACCAGATGAAGGATGAAGATGTAATGGCTGCTCTCCAGCTACTGAGCTTGGTGAAGGAATTGCTCGGAAAGAGGTTCCATGGGATGATAATCTCAGCAAAATGTGAGACATTTGCTGAAAGATGCTCAAGTTCATGACTGCATTAACTCTGGTTGCTATTGAAAGGCTCCTCCCTGGTGAACAATGTGAGACACATGCATCTTTGATCACTTTGAAATATATTTTTAAAGAGTTGCTCTGGATTTTGCCCTGGGAGTCTCGCTGATTTGTGAGGCAACCACTTTATTTAAAACTCCATTGACAGTGACTGTGAGGGCACAGCTGGCTCACGGCATTACAGACTGAAGGGAGAATGCACTGCTGCCTCTCTGCTAAACTGGGTATTATAAATACCCTCTTTCCTCCTTTCATGTACTTTCCTTCCTCTCTTTTTCAGTTGGTGGGAGCATTCAGCCAGCATGATGTTTGCTATCTGGTTTCCTTGCTTTAACATTGCCAGACAACTGCCACCACCACCCTCCTTTGAGATGTTTACAGAAGTAAACTTCCCTATGGCAGCCAGTTCATGACAGAGGCCTTTAGCAGAAACAGCCTTCTTGATAAAGGGTAGATGCCAGATCTTGGCATGATAACTTTTATCTCTTTCTAACTACAAGACATGAAGGAAGAAAACACTTCCTGAACTGAAAGTTTGTGATATCTTCTCCTGCTTGACTTACATTAACATAAAACCTAGTTAAAGGTGGTGAACACTCAGCTCAGCACATCTCAGTAGGGATAATAGGTCACAATATGAACTAGATGAATTTCAGAAACAGAAGTGGCTGGATTTGCCTCTTATAAACTCTGTGTCTGCTAATACACAGGACAAAAGAGAAGATGAACTGGAGGAGTGCAGTGGAGGGAGCACATTCTGCCAAGGGAATTTGCTTTACCATCCTTACTTTTCCCATTTTCACTACTGCAAATTCCCTTTTACCCTGCCCTCCCATTTACAGCTCAGCTGAGGTAAGAAGCAACTACAGGAACTGTCACCTTGATAACTCCAAATTCCCACTTTTTGTTAGGAGAATACCATAGGTCTGGTCCTTCACTCAGTGAATCTATACTGATTAACATTGATCATAACATTCCATAAGCATTATTCACACACAATGAAGCTACTAGTGGTAAATAAGGAGAATAATTCAATGAGTGCTCAAATGCTATGAAAATGACAGACAAAAGCAGTCTCTGCTTGAGGTAGCAGAGGAAATATTTTTGCCTTGACTGGCTAAATCATGAAAGAGAGATATGAAAAACAACTACAAGACATCTAAAGCAAAACTTGCCAAGAGGTGGACAAGATTCAAGGTAAGTTAAGGGTACGTACAACATGAAAAGGATTTTTGCCAAATATGGGTAGCTCCAGAAGAGACAGAAATTATGACAAAGATTTTTAAGAACAGATTGGACAAGGATCTTCAATGCACACCACCTTCATCTGTAGCTGATAAGAGTCCTGCCAAAGCCAAATAGCGACAGGCTTTTCTTCACCATGCAACCCAAAGGCACCTCTCTCTCAGCAGAAGTAGGCTGAGACAAAGTGCCTATAGAGCTTATCAGGTTAATCAACCAGTCCCAAAATGAATCAGGTTTGAAGGAAAATCAGCTGGAGAAGATTCTGTTCTAAAATTGTTCTAAATTAACCAGACTAGGGAAGGAAGGGAGGAAAGGAAAGCATCATTGTTTAAAATATACAAGCATTTAGCAGGGCTTTAGACTTAAGAGACTTTCCCTGCATTACAACAATCAATTAACAACAGAAGGTAAAAAGAATTAGTTGAGATTAGTAGCTGTGCTCACCAGTCATTTGGAGCTGTGCATGAAAGGAACAACAGAGATGCAGTTTAAAAATTGCACACAAGATGGCATGAGGATGCTCCACCAGAATTAACTGAGCATTTGGTCCACCAACCCCAATGCCCTCACATGACTCTTCTCTGGGAAGCACACGAGAACAGGAGCTTAAAGAATAAGCTGTTTACTCAGAGCTGTGCCCTGGTTAACAAACATACATACAGTAACTTCTTGAAACTACCTTGACCTTTAACCAAGATGCTCTGTTGTGTTTGAAAGATCCAAGCTCATCTTTTGCAAGAACAGCTAACCCTAGCTTGTATTTTGTCTACAGATTATAAGAATGTTCTGCTGAACCCAGAACAATGGGATACATAAGGCAAAGTCTTGGATGTGAAAACCCTTAATTTTCATATTGCACAATTTTTAATGGTCTCATGAAATCATTTTGCAAATTAAGTAGAGCAAAGAGGACATAAAAATAATTGACTCCTAAAATAGGATTAGACTTGGAAAATAAAACAATGAGCATCTGGAAACACAAGTTTGCTGGAACAAGGAAAAACGGGTTAATAGAGTCAGCTTTGAATACAGATAGAGCTTCTTCTCCATGAATCCAGGTAATTTTGAAGGTGTTAAATGGTATTGGGCCCAGGACTGACCCTTGGAATGCACCACTAAGGACTGGCCTCCAGCTGGACTTTGCATCACATGAAAGAAGAATGCACCAGTAAACAAGGATGGGTATCACAGTGAGTATTGGAAAGCTGCTGATACTTAGGAAGCTATTCTGAAAGACACTTGTTTTTTCCAGTCATTATTTCTGCAAAAGACCTGAATGAAATGTCCTCAAATATCACTTAAATCTGATGTCTTAAAGGTAAACAACATCAGAATTTGTTGAAAGAAAAAAAAAAAGGGGAAGATACATATGGATTGTATGAAAAATACTGAGCATGTGGGCATGTCTCTTTTATCTCAGAAAATGCTAAGCTTTCAACAGTAACCAGTATGTCCTCTATAGTTTTAGGCAGTAATAAATTTCTTGGTTATACACCAGGTAGTTGTTTTACCCAAAAACAATTATCACTCTAGTCAGATTAAACGGCAAGACTTGGAGACCTCAGGAAACATATGGATTTTATAATCAGAGCAAAAACATCAAGTGGCTTATTCACATTTAATTCCCGGTAAGGGTTATAAATTTAATAGTAAAAAATAAGGTTATTAACTACAGCAACATAATTTTCCATGTGCATCAGTGAACTGTGTAAAACATCTGAAGGGAAACTTGCTACAGAGGAGATTGCAGGATAGATACATAGAGAAATTTTGTGCTGTCCTTGCCTACCTATCCTTTAATCAGCTCTGCCTCACATCACTAAATAGAAGTGTGGTGATTTAATTAGTTTGGAAATACTTTCAATTGGAGATGAAGGAAAGGAAAATTTGTGGAAAGATATGTGCACCAGAAGAATCAAGAAAGGAGGTATGAAAATGAAACCATGAAGTAAAAGGACCTTAATCTACACCATTTTTTTTCACTGCCCATAGCAACATAAAAACACCTTGCACTTAAAAGAGTGGTTTTGTGAAATTTGGACATCCATGACATTTGGACATGAGTGACAAGGAGAGTTTATAGACCTGCCACCCCCTCCACCCTTTCCACCAGCTCTGTTCTCATCTCCAGTCTCTATCCATTCCTTGGTTATCTAAATGTGCTGATATATGGGCAGGTTTTGATCAATCACCCTTCTGAGCCAGGACAGAACAGGGCATTTCACTTGGTCCTGAGGAAATTCAGCATCACTCCCAGCTGTACTGAGGGGTCAGTAATAAGGCAGAGCCAGGGAAAGGCAGGGACTTGCTGAGCTCAGACCACACCTGTGGAGTAACACCATAAGCATCAACAGGCCAAAGTTGGTCACAGAAGTCTGGACAACAAAGAACTTCCAGCCAACAGGAGTCAGCTCAGATTTAAGAGGCAACTAAAATAAGATTTAACCTAAAACCTGAACCTTGCAGGTGTTGGCAATAGGTTCTTAGGCACATTAAAGCAGAAAATATTCCTGAAAACATGCGGGGACATAGGCATCCTGCCCTGCTTCTTTTCAGGGATGTTCCACACTCCTACTTGTTCTGCCAGGAAGAGTAGGAATTAGTCTTTATTTCTCTTTGCCTTGGTCCATTTGACTGGAATACATCCTGAAAAGTGGGAAAGCCCTGCTCAAATCCTGTCTTTGACTGGAGCAAGGATTGTAACCTCAATGATCTCGATGACATCACCACCGACCTTCGCTTATTTTTAGACAGATTGTTGTCAGTCTCACTTGTCTATTTTGTACAGAATACTCAGAGATTTCCTGAGCCAAGGACAGGGTTAGGTTAACACAGTACTGGGTAACTCTGGATACTGATTTCTGCCCAGTGTTTGACTCAGATAGGAAAGTCCCTCTGTAAGTCAATCCTGACATGACGCAGGCTATTAATTAACTGCTTCTGTAGCTTGAAGCAGGTTTTGGTATCAACCACAAACTCCTACTCAGTGAAGATTTCCTGGATTGAGATTATTGTTGATGAATCTGTTAATCTGTACTTTGATTTCATACCTAGATGCAGATTAGACATTATTACCCAATTAGGTTGAGAAAGGTAGCAATCCAAAAGTTAGAGAAATTTCTGTATTATCCCCTTACCAATGAAAACAGAATGACAAGACAGAACTGGAACAGATTTTCTTCAGAGCCACACATAAGATTTGAATAAAGCTGTACTTTAGTACTAACCAAAAAGTGGTGTAGATAAGTGGGACCTACTCCATTTTTGTTGGGAAAAAATTTATCAGCTGTAGTTCATAGGAGTTCAAGAACACTTGTCTTGAGTCAGAATTACCTACCTAGATGCAGGATTGCTCTTGAACTTGCTGTATCTCCAGGGAATATCAGCAAAAAGGAATGGGCAGGGCCCTGACTTTAGTTCATACTGTCTGACCACATATTTGAGCCCAGAAAAAGTACAATGCAAGTGGCTAAAGGTACAGATAATCAGCAGCACAGAAACAGGAGGGGCAAAAAGTAACATGGAAAGAGTCATACCTAGGAGCCAGCTGCCAGCAACCACTACTCTCCAAGGCTGCTCCTGAGGGAAGATGATTTATGGAACTCAGGCTTTAGGACAAAGGTATTATTGTAGGCTGTTGCCCCTTTTGTGGCATAATTCCTTCTAGCTATTCAGCTGAACTTTAATCAATAAGTCCTTAATCAATCAATCTTTAGCACAGAAATCCTATCTCTTCTCACACACTTTGCAGTCAACTTAAGTACAAACTCAAGAGTCTTCCATTCCTCCCTAACAAGAACGAAGAGCACTGTGTGTATACCTCATTTGTAATCCCCGTTCCAGTTCTTCCTCTCCAGCAGATGTCAATACTCCTGAAGTCTAAAGGGTCAGATCTTCTGCTAATACTCAGCAGTTCAGAGTAAATTCCTGCCTATTATTCTTTATTCCTGCATACTCCTCTTTATGACTTCTCTGCCCGAGGAACTTGGTAAAATAGGAGCAGTTTTCTGATTGTCCTCCCAGTGATCTTTCCTAAACATCTGGCTTCTCTCCTGCTGTCCTCCACCAAAGCTGTTTCTTAAGTCCTCCTTTATTTTGCTGTCCTTCTCTGAAGAGCCTTTGAAGGTCTCCCTTATTCATCTTTACTTCTGGCTCTTGCTCCCTTTGTCTTTGGGAAAAAAATAGTACAATTCCCCTGTCTGGAACTATGTTTTACCCATGGCAGACTTCCCCTTGGAGTCATGCCAGTGTCAGATCTCCCACCTGCTGAGCACTGGAGCCACACAACTAAATTCCCAGTGACTGCTCATCATCTTTTCAGTGCTTCCTTTTAAAGAGGCCACGACATGGAGTTTCTGCCCTAGATCCTAGAGGACCTAAAGAAAATCCCATTAAGAGACATGGTTGGCAACTTAGGCAGAGTCTACTCATTTGAATTAGTCACCTAGACTCAGTTAAATTTAATGGAGCGGAAAAAAGTGGTTCAGCAGCAGTTCATTTCATCCAGAAATAGATATCTAAATATGATTAGGTGATTTGAACTCTAAAAGCTCTTATTTACTACTCAAAAAGGCACTGCACAGTGGCTGGCTTCAATGAATACCTCAATACTGCAGAGGAACGAAAGGAATGGCAAAATAACCCAGGGAGAAGTTCCACCACTGTCATCAGTGTTTTGGCTTCTAGATGCGTGAGCTTATTTCACACTCTTTCCTCATTCAGCTCTGCATATCCTAGCAGAAATGAAACATTTAAATTCTCTTAGTTGCACAAGGAGAATAGGGACACTGCTTTGTGTAATTATTTTTGGCCTTATTTTCACGTAACTCTGTGCACTACCATATATGCAACACTGGTTGAGTACTTGCAAACACATTCCCAGCTTTATTTTCAGTCTTTATAACAATCTTTATTCGCCAGCAGATGCTATGTCACGTGTGTATTCCAGATATCCATCTGTCCCAGGTACATTTCTAAAGCACACAAGTCAAAGGCTGAGTGCCCCCATCAGTGTGGATACACAAGATCGTGGCTAAGATGTACCACTGTTACTTTTAAGTAAACACGTTTAGACATGAACATGGGTTACAAGGCATTTATGTAAAAATGGCTGGTTTCGTCTAGATGCTTTGCAAATATAAGGTTTTTAATGTGCAGACGTAACTCAGTTCCCAAAGCCAGTGGAATTTCACCAAACACTTCTTGAATAATCAGAATTCTGGCAAACATGACCCTTGGGAGAGTCCAGAAAGAAGCAAGTTTGTTTAGCCTAGAGATCTGAGGACTAAAAGGTGACATAATAACAGCTTTCTATTATGTCAAAAGTTGCTATGAAAAAAGAGAGAAATAAACAGTTCTTCTTATGCATTTTGAAAAGGACAAAAATAATGAGCTTAAATTGCACCAAGTAAATTTCAGCTCCCAGGGAAAGCTTTTTTTTTCCAAGTGTAAAGACACATTGTCTGGGTGGGCCACTAAGTCCTCATGCTGGCAGTTTTTAAGGACAGACCTGACAAAGCATCTCTCAGAGTGCTTTAAGTAGGACTGACCCAGGCTCAGGACAGAGGGAATGACCCTTCAAGATCCTTTCCAGCTCTATTTTTTATCAACTTATAAATCGTTGAGAACCAACATTAAGTAAAATCTTCTTGGGAAATCTTACTATACTATTTATTCATATACCAACACTCTTGTGTTTCATTAGTTAGCATATTTCATTGAACAAGTATAAACTTGACTGCAATACAAAACAAAAACAGTTGCTACACAGGTGTGACCTGTTTGATGAACATGCAGCAATCCATGTCCATGGAGTTCAGCAACTCTCAGCCCACTTTTCTCCCTGCTGGGAGAGCACAAAGCTGTTAGATAAGAGATGCTGTCCCCAAGAAGATATATAATTCTCAAATACTATTATGACATCCGCTCCTATAAAATCCTCATGATGCTTCTCCTGCTTCTTTATGATCTCTAAATATCCATTTTAATTTCCATAGCAAATTTCCCTCAAATGGAAGGCAAACACATCACAAAAACCAGATCATTTACATTCATACGACTATTAGTTTCTCGTGTTCTTTGTTTCTCAGGCATCTTTGGGTTTGCAATGAGGAATTTGAAGGACAAAATAAAAACTCTTAATGCCAGGCACAGCAAAGTGCTCTGAATTTAGAGTTAAATTACTCTACTGTGCTTTTTCTTAAGAAATGAATCACATACAATTCAGTGACAGAAATACTGTCTCAACCTAATTTTATAATGCAATCAGACTGACCTGTCCTACACACAGTAATTGGGGAAAAAAAGGAAGAGACTCCAACAGACTAAACAGAAGCTACCCTAGTTTTTAATCAATAGGCCTATTCCCACTGGCTATGTATTTCAGTCCAGAACATTGTAATTAAATATAGTGATGAGCTGCATTTCTTTATGAATGAAATCATTTGCTCTCATTTATTTTTATATATGTAGATATATAGAAAATAAAGTATTTACAGATAAAATCCAATAATGTTGATTCTAAACAAAATGAAAAATGTAGGAAGTGTTAATTTTGAAGGAGAAATTCCCTTTAATTGACCCATGTCATGGGGTCATCAGAATACTGGAAGGATATTAGTAGTTTTGTTCAGACATAACATTACATATTATAAAAATAATAATATAAAATGCCACTTAAAATTAGATTCAGGACCCTGAGGATAATTGATGTCATCATATTCCACCAAGTGCTCCCACTGACTCCCTGTCATCTGTTTACAAGACTAAGGTGAATGGGATCCAGTCCTACAAAGATATTTTGAACTTATTTTACTTTGAAATATAAATGTTTAAAAGACTTTCCAAGCCCAAACAGTAATAATGAAAATTTTGCCCACAGGCAGTTTATGATACTGTAATTGGAACTACCATTGCTTAGCAATCACACACGCAGAAGCATTAAAAGACTTAGGAAACAACTGCATTTCTAATGAAGTTTCACCACTTCATGTTAATAGATTAAACTATGATTTCTCCTTAGAAATAGGAGAATGAAATCCTTGTAATTTTGCTATTTAAAAAAAATAAAGCCATATGAAGGTTCTCTTAAGGCAGGAATATCTTCATCCTAATCCTCAGTGATTAGTAGCACACCTACAGTGATTCTGCTTTGCATAAGAATATCCTTTTGTCCTTGACTTTATGGCAGGCTAAAGTTAATGGGCCAAATGCATCCATTGACTAAAATGGTCTTACTCCAAGAATAAGTTTGGCTTACCACACAGAAACACGGCTGAGAGCAGCCTAGAGAATGTCATCATAAGAAATAAACCTACATCCTGCCACCACCTCTTAAGGATGTTGCTTGACCTAGAGTCATATTCAAGGTCAAATGTGCAGATTGGAAGGAACAAATGCTGTTTTCAAACTATTACTTCTTGTTTTAGCAAGATATTTACTTGGTTTTTCAGCTTTAAGACACTTGAAGCCAAATATTTCATGCCAAGAGATCAATTCTGTAAGGACGACCTGCACAGAAGTGTCCTGTGCACCTGCACAGACCAATTGCATTAAAGCAATTAAAGGGACAGCTTTCCCCCAAATTAGATATATTGTGTGCTGTTTTCTGACACACCTAATATCAGTTTAATAATACTGCAAATTAGGTAGCACCTTCTACCAGATGTGCATCCCATTTATTCAGACAATTTATTCAGCCAAATCTGCTTCAATCTATGCTGCGGGTACCTCTACTGAAAAGCCTCAGTAGTCTGTCACAATGGAAAGTTCAAAATATTCAAAGTGATGCCAGCAACAGCTACTTTATAAAAGAGAACAGAAGACCAAAGAATATATTTTTCTCCAGTCTAACAAAGGAGCCAATGGATATTGGACTATTTATTAAAGGATATAGCAGCACTTAAATGGATACCTATGTTAGGACATGAAGCCTCTCTGTGTTACTTGTGAGACAGCTTAAGATTTTGTGTGAAAGATAGGATGCTCAGAAGGAGATATTTTGCTATTTAAAAGGAAGAGAAGAAGCTTCTGTAAAGAGTTTGCAGAACAACACATTCCAGGGTAAAAGCACTATCATGCAAAACTTTTAGTGCCATGGCTGAGGGCATTCCTTTGCTCAAAACACAAAGCCTTGCTGGTTCAGCTGTAAAACAAAATGTGCTTCACATCTCAGAGGGCAAGCTGACACAGAGGATCACCTCATGGAAGAATCCACTTAGATGAGTGAGACACTTCTAGGGCTGTCTGAGATCTGGCAAATCAAACCAGCAGAGTCTGTGCTGTGTGATAATAATAATGAAAATTACATCTATAACTCTTTGAAAAAAAACAGGTTTACATCAGGCAACAGCAACAAACCAAAGCTCTTGGCAAAACATACCACATGGTCATTGCTTTTGATAAATATATATTTATAGTAGTTTTACTATATAAAATAGGTTTCTTAAACCACTAAGTCTTTTTATAGCAATTATTTAATTTCTTGAGTAAGAGGATCAAGAACTAAAGTCACATATGGCTCCTAGAATTGCTACAACAGGGTTGTATCTCTGTTAAATATTTTCTATTGCAGTGAACAGCAGTTCAGGCTGGTCTCCTTGGAAAAAAAATCCCCCACTTATAACATCTTTGGATGCACCTAAGGTCAGTCAGCAGGAGCAGGGCTAATGAATATACTCTGGTGATCAGATGGAGGAGATATATTCCAGGATGCTGTGTACAGATCTGATATTTGCATTCTAAAGCCAGAACACACACGCACAAAAAAAATTATATGAAGGAAAGAGAAAATGCCTTATACTAAAAGACAATTTCATCTCTCTTTTGGACAAGATAAGGAGCAGATCTGAATGCACTTTAAACCACTTTACAGGGAAGAAGGTACTTGTTGCATAGGGGCTCAACAATTTATCAAAGAAAGTAATAAAAAAATAAAAATAATAATAATAAAAAAGGCTAATACCTTCATACTGTCTAATTCCAGTTAAGAATAAAGAACATAGTGTTGAAAGTGAAACCAGTCAGTACTCTGTGCAGGTCTGTGGTAAAGTCTCCTCCTTCTGATGCCTTTCAGAACACGTTCAATGCCCACATGAAAGTTATTCTTCATTTAATACAAACTATTGGGCTTGTATCAAAAAGTATTGTGCAGCCCAAGCTGGACAACACCATTGAAGTGAATGTCTAGACCTATTCAAGTACCTTAAAACGTAAAAATGCTCATGTCCTCCAGGTGTTATTAAAATAGAACCATTAATGTTTTAGATAGAAAATAATCTCAGCCATTAAGAAGGGTTTACCAAGTGCTCCCTCTTCTACCTGTGCCATCCTTAGGGGAAGATCCTGCTTTCAGTCTTGATTTCAGGTACTCAGCGATTTTTTGAGCACTGCAAATTCCTGCTGTTGCATGGAATAATGATTTTATTCCTCTGAGGAGAGCTTTGTGCATACTTACTCTCCAGCCTGTCCCTGCGACTGTGCACCCCTGGGCAGGTTCAGCTGCTCATACCACAAATAACATACTCCTTCTCCCAGGATTTCAGTTCAGACAATTAAAGAACCATAACTCACCTTTGAACAAAGTAAAATAAATACAGATATGCTTGCACTCACACACAGACACACACATATATGATATGGGACTACTTGTAGAGCTCATACACTACTTTGCATATGTGAGTGTGTGTATGCATGTCAACACACAGAGCTGTGATCACCAACAGACAAGCCATCTCAAACATGTTATTCAAGCCCTCAAAACCTTGTGGAAATTGTTGCAGCTTGAGTGAGGAAAGAAATATTTTTCTAATAAAAAGCTTAAAATTTAGAAAAGCCACTTTTGCAAACCTCTTTTCCTTAAACCAAGGACTGCAGTTGCGATAGCATATTGTTACCTGAGACTGCTGTGGCAGAACTACCAGTATTTGAGTATATAAATCTGAATAGCTCCGAGTGCTCAAGGCATGAACAGGCTCCACCATGCCTTCTTACGATGGATTTTAAATACCAAAATAAACACAGAGCTTCCCTAGATCATAAGGACCAACTTCCAGAGGCAGATCATCTGAACACTGCTGCTTGTGGAGGGCATTAGGACCTCTCCATGAGCAAGCAGCAGTAGTGTGCAGTCATTCCCCAGTGGAACAATCACCGAAGGAAAGTGCTATGCACGCTTAGCAGGGCTTTAATCATAACAATATATCTGAACCTGTATACATCTATCTGCTGTGGAACCCTGAACTATTTTTGTTCCTTTGACTGATCAGAGCACGCTGCCTCTTCTGCTTACTTCCCCATCAGAAGATGGCATTTCCACTGAACCATGAACCCGCTTTGGCATAACAAATTTTCCTGGATGTTTCTCAAAACGTGTCACAAAGTGAACATCCTTTGTCTGCTCCAATTATATCAGCATTGTCCCCTTCTTCCAGCTGTCATTTGAATATCTTGTGTTTGCAACCTTTCTTCTAAGCATTCCGGCCTTTTTTCCTGAATCTCCATGTCTGTGTCTGATCACAGAAGAGTCTGATCACTCTCTGTGATGAAATAAGGGGAGGTTGCCATTTCATCACTCTTTGTTATATCCTTTCCATGGAGAAGGATCTGATCCTGCATTAATAATGGATCAAAAGTCTCCCAGTGGCTTCAGTCAGAGTTTCTAGGTCTAAGAATGAATCCAGATGGAGACCATAAATCTGCCTATTCATTTTGAATCAGCCAAGCAGAGTTAGATATTCAAGATATTTGTTGGAAGAATAGTTTCCCCTCAGAGAAGAACTTGTACAAACAAGAGTGGACTTGAAATAATGCAATATTTCTATGCAACAATGAAGTCATATTTACACATCCATTTCAGTCTCATTTACACTGAATTAGTTCACTTAGCTCTGTTACAAGAAAAAAAAATGTTTAAATCAAAGTTCAGGCTTTATTGTCACAGTTCTGCTTGGGAAAGGCTTTGCAACTGCAGTGCCATAACTACTTCATACTATTGTGGACCCACCAAAATCATTGACCAAGGGCTGGGGAGCAGAGAGAAGAGGTGATCTGGACAACACAGCAATCATTTTCCTGTGGAGGGGATATGGAGGCTAATAGCAATTTTCCTTTTCTCCCCCTCTACAAACATTCATTTATGCAACAGCTCTGAGAAAACTCAGGACTACTATTATGTTTTTCATTGTAGCATTCTGCCAGCACACACCACTTCAGTGAACTGACCCCAGCCCCCGGAATTCCCTGCTGTGGGGATAACCACAATCCTCCTGGCAGAAGGGCTACTGGAGCTTGCAGGCTCACAAAGCTCTGCAGAGCTATATGACAAAGGACAGGAGAGAGCAGGAATAACTCTTCCACTCATTGCCATAATCCACATCCCTAAGACAAGGCAGGCTGAAGGGCACGCAGAGTTCTGGGGTCATCCTGCTCAGCTGAGTCCAGCAGCCCAGAACCTGCTCTTCCACACATTCCACTGTCCCCTGTACCCTCACACTGCAGTGCAGGAGCTTTTCCTGACCAGCCATGAGGAACGCCTCAGACCACAGCATGTGACAGTGCAAGCTCCAGAGGATCTGCACAAACCTTGCAGAGTCCCTCAGTACACACAGAACAGGCTCCCCACCTCTCCTCTGCCCCTCTGAACCCTGAGCCCCCCCAGCTGCAGGCTCAAGCCCTCGGTTTACTCCCGGTGCACCTTGACACAAGACAGACCTGTAGCAAAACAATAGGAAGGCTTATTTAACCTGGTTTGAAGCCAAAGGTTCAGAGGTATTCATCAAAGGGCTGGAGAAAAAAGGGCTACAAGAAGACCATAATAAAACTTTGCTTGCAATACTTCCTACTGATTAAGGATATTCGCCCAAAACGTATTCTCTAGACTGCTGATCACTGATTTCTATATGTTTCCCACATTCTCATCTCAATGTCTAGATTATTTCCTCCAGTGCCTTTTTCAAGGGCTTTTCCTGGAGACTTACACTTCAGAGACCCCTTCACATTCTTTCCCTTTTTGCTTTTTTTCAGATTAAGTGCCCTCCCACAGGATCTCGTGACTAACACACATCCATAAGAACCTTTGAGCTCAAAAGCATCACATACTACAAACTGTATGTGTTGTCCCTGTATTTTGTCAAAGAATTCCAGACATAAAAATGAGAGCCTTGATGAGACATACCTCAAGCGTTCCCTATGGCTCTAATTTCCTGTTAGATTTTACAGATTTCTAGAGAAACCAGTTAGGCAGTAGATGTTGCAAAAAATCAGTTATTTCTTTTTGAAATAAAACTATCTGATTTATACCTGTTTTTAATAATATTTCAAGCTTTAGATGCTTCAATTGTTAATTTATCTCATTTGAAATTCTTATATTCAGACAGCTTCCCTTCGTAGCTATGAGTTTATTTCCTTGTTTTCTAGAACACCTGAAGCATATGTTATAATTAATTAAAATAGAATGAATATGTTAACAGCTCCTCTGTGTGACATATTTCTCCAACATCCTGCTTTAAAACTAAAGAGGAATGGCACATACATAATGAAAGATCCTTCATTACTCAGTTTTGCACTGTAAACTCTATCAAACATTTTTGCAAGAAAACAGGAGAAAGTGAATTCTCCAGAACGTCAAAGGTTTCAGGCTTTCTAGAAAATGAGTTATTTCCTGAAGCTGCAGGCTTGTAAAGAGGTCCTTTTCACCGAAAGGTTTAGACGTCAGCACAGGCAGCCCTGCGTCACACTTCCTGTGCTGCAAAGGTTATGATACGGTGGCAGCTAGAATCAACACAGAGTCAAACTGCAAATTAGATTACAGAGCTGAAAATAATTAAGCAATAACGATAGAGGAACAGGGTATTTCCTGGGGCTAAATGACCTGCTGGGAGGAGCTGAGGTCTTTAATGTTACTTCCAGCTAAATATCAGGAAGAAAAGTGCTATAGTATACTTTTTACTGGTCCCTGTGTGTGCAAAGGGTAATGCCACACTGTTGCTACTCCCAGAGAATTAATGTGCACAGCACTAGTCAATCAGATTTATTTATTTGCCCCCAGACACAGTCTGGGGCACTGCAGGTCCCTATCTATGGCAAAGTAATTGGAGAAAAGACAATGGGAAGACAACTCTCTTGGCCAGTTTCTCTCGTGCTGAGGCAGAGGGATCAAATCAATTGTCTACTGAAAGTGTTCCTGTAGCCCTGGATAGGTGGCTCCAGCCATCTCTCCTAATCTCTGTACAAAAGAAGTTCCATGGTCTCATCCTCAGGCAGCTCAGACCTTTCTCTCAATCTCTTAATCTCTAAAAAGTCTCTAATTCATCCTATTTGTGTTCCACATCAGCTCTATCCCTCTCCTTCATGCCTTTCTCTACTACCCTCCCTCACTGAAAGTCAGCAGTTCCCTGCCTGGTGTCCCACTGTGCAAGCAGAAAAGGCTTTCTGGTGCCCTCAGCCTCTCCCAGCAGCTCCTGTGGGTGCTCAAACCCACACCAGGCTCTCTTCGTGCCTGCTCTCTGGGGTGCTCAAGTGAGCATGTCCCCTCCCATTGCTGATCCCTACCCAGTGCTCCCAGCTCAGACAGGCAGTAAGCCAAAGGGACCCAATGCCTTTCTTGTGTTTGTGGCAGAATTGCGTTGGTGTTTTCAGCAGGAAATTATATCACAGAGGAAAGCATAGCTAACACAGTATATTTACTTTATCTTCTGATTTTGCTGTCATTTACAGTCTTATGCTTACTGTACAATGGCTAGAAAGCAGATGAAATACACTTTTCTTCCTTTTTTTCAACTAAACTATGTCTATTCCAGCTCCAGTTAATGTCAATAGGGAAAAAAAAGGAAAAGAAAATAAGTAAAAGAAGAAAAAAGAAAAAGAAAATAAGAAAAATAAGAAAAATGAGAAAAAGAAGAAGAAGAAGAAGAAGAAGAAGAAGAAGAAGAAGAAAAAGGAAAAGGAAAAGAAAAAAAGAAAAAGAAAAAGAAAAAGAAAAAGAAAAAGAAAAAGAAAAAGAAAAAGAAAAAGAAAAAGAAAAAGAAAAAGAAAAAGAAAAAGAAAAAGAAAAAGAAAAAGAAAAAGAAAAAGGAAGACTCCACCCAAATACTAACTTTTTTATCCCTAATCAAAATACAGTTATTCTGCAGAATTATGAACTACAGTCATCTCTTTTGCTGGAGTCAAAGGAGTCACCCTGGGAACAGATTTGGCCCATTCTGTGGAAAACAGAACTCAAAGGGCAGGGTGACCTGCTTTGCAGCAAGAATGTAAATACAAGTGATAGAGTATTGTGGTTTTTGTTATTATTTTAATGACTAAGCTGCAGAATAGGAGTTTAATTTCTAGACCTGGAGTTTTGTTCAATGAGGCTCACCAACATGAGCCTGAAATTTTCAAGAATTATATAAGAAATCAGTAGTAAAATGCACATCAAAACATACATCATAATCTTTTTTTAATCAAACTATTATTACTGTTATTGTGAGATAAATATTATTAAGTACTATTTTACACACCTGGATCTACAAAGTGCTTCACAAACTGGCTGAACAAACTGTACAGCAGACATCTCACTGCCTATTCCTAAAATACAGCCACTTCTATAACAAAAACCAGCAGCTGTTAACACTACACAGCTGTACCAGACAAAACCTTGGGGCATAAAATGAACATGATGACTCTACTTATCCAAAATTGCAAGTGAAGTGTAAGTAGGTAGAAAGCATGGTAATAATCCAAATAGAGAGAGTGATACACTGCCACTCTCTTGCCAGAAGCAGGAGATTGTACTTACAAGGACATCAGTCTTATCCAAAACCCCTGCAGATCTTCGCCCACTACTGTCAAAGGCAGTCTCAGACTACAGTCTCCAGCTATAAAGAGAAGGTCACAGAATCCAGCCTTCCAACTGCATCTTCTTTTCAGAGCATCTCGAGCTTTCCCCAAGAGGGCTGCCTAAAACTGGTCCCTTTAAACAAGGGGTTCTCACAGGTGCTGCAGCAGGTCACAAAAATACACCTTTCTCATGAACAAAATGTTTCCCTCTTAAAACAAACCTTTTGTTTGTTAATTTGGATTTTTAAAGTAGATGGGAATGATGATGACTCCTTTTTATATTTTCCAAGCTCTTTCCCTCTGGAGGAAAAATTATTTGCTCAGAAAGAGTGACAGCATAAGGGACAGAATCTGCTATCTTTCTTCATCATTAAATCACTTAGCTCATAGTAATACAGCAAGAGACTGTGTTAAACATTGCCATGCATATTAGCATGTATGTGCTTGAAATGCCCCATAAATACAGAATATTTCGTCTTCCAGCCAGGACTGCAGGCCCTGCTTTTGATATCTGTTGTGTCACAACAGAAAAGAAGATTCTCCAGTAATTTCAATGCCTTTAGACTATTTTTTTTTACTGAAAAAGTATTTTTCAGCCTCATTTGTAATAGCAGACTGTTCTATGATCAACCAAAGTTCACATTAGCATGTGCCATCTCCAGATGCAAATTACATAACATGATATTTTTTTCTGGCTCTATTCAGATTGTGGTTGTCATGAATAACTGTCAACCGGCTTACAAGAGGAGAAAAATACAAAAGCCCAGTAATGTTTTCATCATCAGAGACACAAGCTTTCTAGATGTTTCTGTAACATACAATATTCCCTCAAATTCCCTCTTCTTCCCTCCCCAGTGGCCTTGCAGCCTCTGGAGAGACCCTGTCCTCTCTCTGTCTCACTGATGGATATCCCCACAGGGCGGGGTATATAACCATTAAGCAGACTATTAAAAAAATCTGCCTGCCATGATAACAGCAAGAAGAAAGGGAAGATTTGCTTAAGATCCAAGCAATGGATGAAAATGTCCTTGGATTGTCAGGTTGCAGTGATGAAAATGCCTTACAGCCAGAAAGAGTAAAGGGAGAAGCAAGGATGCCAAGCCAGCAGGTGAGAGCAAAGGCTTTTTATTCATGTCTCCCAGGAACAGGATAGAAAGATATACATTTCTCAATGGGTTTTGTTCCCTTCTCCCTTGTTTATGCACCTCCAGCTGACCTGATTATGTCAATGCCTCCTGAAACTCGTTATAACAAGTTCTCCCCGTTGCGGTGACACGTCTGATGAAAGAAACATTGAGCTGACCCAGGGAGCAGCAGCAGGTTCCTGGAACTGGCACTGGCTCCTGTGCTATCCTGAACTTTACAGATCAGGGTTTGCTACCCTAAAAGGAGAAAATGGCAGCACACTCAGGGAGGGTGCAGGGCTGGGCCCATCCCCTCTGGGAGAAAAGGCAAACGTGGGGTGATCCTAACAAAGTTTTCATGCAGTGCTTTCTGTATTCTTCCTTTTCCCCTTTCTTCCTTGGGGAAGGCTGTTTACATTAGGTGTATCAGTGCTTAGAAACAAAATGTGAAGTCCCTTATAATACTAAAATTACTATCCTTCAGGGGACAGGGTGCTTGTTTACAAAAACATCTTATGGCCCAACATGAATGCACTTTGTTAAATGTTAAATGTGGTATGTATCTGCCAGGAAAGCAAGCATGTCAAATTTACAACTGTGACTAGCAGAGATGGGAGGATTCTTTTGCTTAGGTGGTAATGTGCTTTAAAAGGAGAGTGAATCTGCATTTCTTGGGAGGGAAAGCTGGGATACAGCCAGAATTCCAACCAAATGATGACTCCTGATGTTCTTTCATTGGCTCAGACTCTCAGCTCCTCTTTTTGATTTTGTTGAACTTTCCCTTTTACTACCATTTACCTCAATTTCCTTAAATAGTGAGAACTTAGGAAACATTGATTGTTTCATTTGCTTCTTCCCTGACTTTGACATCATGTGATGCTGGATAAATATTAATTCATTATAATTATGTATTTCCAGAACATAATAAGGATTCTTTACAAGAGGAAGTAAAGCATGTTTTTCTGAGCTACTAGCAGCAATTTTTCAGTAGCATAGAATTCATATAATTTTTTCTGTACTACTTGTGCCCATTGATTTTGTGGTATCTTCACCATGGTCACAGACAACTGTTTTGTGCTTTGATTTGACTTTTGTGGCAGGTCAAAAAATGAAGCCTTGGAACAGTAATAAACATCAGAAATCCTCACACATACAAACAAGTATTCCTTTAGTACAACATCCAGCAGTCTTCATGATCCTATGGCCAGGAAGATAGGATTTTAGGCTCAGATGTTAGCATTTTATCATATTAATTAAGCTATGCACTTATGCCTTAATAAGCTTTTAAAAAAACTGATGAGACTGTGAAACAAATAAATTTTTATAAGAACAAAAATCTGATCAGTGTGATTTATTCATTTTCTATTGAATATGTCTTCCTTTGAAGCCTGAACACTTTTTTTTTTTTTTGCTATTTGTTTTCCTGTTCACTAGCACATATGATTTAAACCCTATATTCTTCTAAAATAAAGTCACCTGTCTTTTGGCCCCACCCAAGGAACTTCAGCAATGAACACAAGAGGTAATTAATACATTTCATTATCTGGCTTTGGTTAGGCACAAGGCATGATGCAAAAGCATGCTTTGATCTTTACTCTGTGTAAGAAGTCCCACTGCTGTGAGAAAAAAGAATAGGCAAATTATAAAAAATATGGACATGGAGATAAAAAAGACCATTAATGGGTCCCTCCTCTGCATGTTCAATAGTTTATCCAGTACAGTGTAATATGCTCTCCTTTCCTGGCAAGAAAATGCCATTCAAAGGAGGAAGATTCCTCTGCCAGAAGGCAGCTTCGCCAACAAGGTCTGAAATGTAATTGGGAATACAACCATGGCACAGAAGATAAGGGGAAACAGGAGAGAACTTTTTTACCTTGGTGTTGGCTTACGAGTTCAGCTTTGTAGAACCATTTTCAATCTTAAATTTAAAGTTGCCTTTGATTTGTACACCAGTATCTGCTTGGCTGCTTCACAAGCTTTAGGCACATCATTCTTAACACCTGTAGTAATAGACCAACCCCACAGACCTACTCACATGGAAAAAAACCCAACCAAACTGAAATATTTTTCCAATGCACCATAAAGAAAGAAGGCTTTATTAATAAGCATGCAGTCTGTTTTGCTAATAAAACTCCTGCTCAGCCTACATCTATTCACCGTTGTGTCCTGTCATCCTTCATGATCAATTCCTAAATTTGATTGCAAGCAGTTTTCATCAGGGATCATGTCTTCTTCATCCCCGTGGACATTCAGATGTCTTCTCTGCAGAGTCATAAACTAATAAAAACAGATACACACATCCATCAGCTAACCTGGCATAAGGAGTAGCCACTACAGACAAATCTTTGCATGTTTTTGGACTTACACATAATCTGAGTGAGCAACAACTGAGGAATGAAAATGAGCCAAGGTGAGATTTTCCAACCTCGCCTTTGAGAAACACAATGAGGAGAAGAAATCAACACATTCCAAAGAGCTGGATTTCTGGGTGCCAAGGAATCACTTTCTCAATTTCCTATATGGCTACTTTTTATTGCCAAACTTTTCTCCTTGCACTCCTCCTTGAAACCACTCCTCCTGCTGGGCACTGTAAATCAGGGGTTTTCCAAGGCCACACGATCATTTGGTGTGAGGGGTAAAATGGTTACCATGGGCTATCAGTGAAAAAATCTAGCAGGAGAAAGTTTTAATAGGACCAAGTTCTACTACAGACTTGGTGTTTGGCTTTTAACTCATCAGTCAGCCTCTCTGAGCTGTGCTGGAAGTGGCCAAGGGAAGCTGCAGGCAGGGGAGAACTTGCCCAGGAAAGGACAGAAGTGGCCACTGCCAGTTGTCACTGCTGTTATCTCGTCCTGACTAACACACCTAGAACCAGGGGTGGCCTTCCCATTTGGCTCTACTAAGTAGTGTGCTACCCGCCCCCAAATGCCTAAGCAGGGCTTATAATTCAGTAATAGCTCCTTTCTGTCCCTCACCTTGACCAGAATTAGACTGTAAGAATCCCTTTGCAAGCTGGAACAGGTTTTTTAATTCCTCTTCCTTCCTTCCATGCAATATATTTGAGCCTTGGACATTTGGCTTTGAAAGACTCAAGGGCAGAGTGTGTGGGATGTGACATTTACCAGGATTCCTCTTTCATTCTTGTTTCAATGTGCAGGGCCAGGTGAGAATTTTGCTTTCCAGTTTTTATAAACTCTGTCCATCACACACCCATGCAGAAAGCAGTGAAAAGAAAAGCTACATTCAGCAGGGGATAAAGGTACTGACCTGTGGGTTGAGTGCAGGACTGACAACAACAGTTTGGCTTCAAAAATTTTATCCTGACATAGCTTCACACTGAAATAATTTAACTTGTGCTCTTCACTTAAATAAAGATAATAATAATTATTTGGCTTATATTTTATCTCTTTCCATAATACCTGTATTCTCCATCCAGAAAAAAAGAAAAGTGTAATTTTTGTACCAATGATATCTTCCCGTATCATATAACTACCTCCTAAAGAGCTCTCTGTGCACAGTACACACAAACTCATGTGCATGTGGGTGTTTCCATCCTTCCCCATGCTCACATGCAAACACACTCCCGCTGATTTTACATGTTCTGTCTCCATGTGGGAACTGTGAGATTTCAGGAGAGGCTGCTAGCAAGGTTTCCCAATGCTTGTTATGATAAACACCCTGCTATCAGTTGCCTGTAACTTTGCCAAACTTCTCCTGTCTAGCTGCAGATGAAATTTTCTGTGCCAACCACATACCACAAGCTGAATGCCTTTTGGAAAATCTCTGCACTAAAGCAGTTCAGTGATCTGGATCAGGGAAAAACACACTGTTGTGTCTGTGCTGAAAAACAAATAAAACCTGGGTAACCTGCTAGGATACATGCTCTTACTAACCTCATACTTTTTTTAGAATGGATTTAAGCTTGTCTGGAGGACTTGAGCCTTTGTTCTAAGAGTGATTTTTGCAATCCACATGAAAAAATGACCACTTCAGCCTGTTGACCAGACTTAAAAGCCTCCTACCTTGCAGCTGAAAATCTGGAAAACCTTCAGAGCTAAAAGTTGCAAAGGGAGCAGGGAAATCCTGCACAGCCTGTGGACTGCTCACTGCTCCTGGTGCAGGAGCAGGGGATGGACCAGCTTAGCCAAGCATGGCTATGATCTGAGGCCATGAGCACAAGGAGAGGATTCACTCCACTCTGCCAGTGGAACAGAAGAAAGCTGGCTTTTATAAGCAGATCCCTATCTCCCTTTCACTGTGCCCTAAAGACGTGGCCATGTCCCCATCCAGGACATGAGAAAATTCATGTTGAAATCTATGTTTGAGAAAAAGAAATGTTGTTCATTTTCTTGTATGTAGTAACTCAAGTACTTTTCCCCTCACTGTGGTTTTTGACTAATACAGCACAAACACCATGTTCTAGCCCACTCACAGTTTCACTTCACAGATCTATTTGAACTGTGTCACACTACCTGGTAACGTAGACAATATTTTTTAAACTGTAGAAAAGAAATGCAAAACAATAGGAAACCAGGCTAATTAGTGCCTTTGCAAGTTGAGGCACGTTTTTGCCAAAATTTTTAAGAGACCTTTTTCACTTGGGACAATGCAGGATGATCCCCTAAAAAACAATTTGATTTTTTTTTTCAGTGTTTGGCTGATTTTAGTCAAGAAGTTTAAAAAGTCTTCCAAATTCAACACTTTCAATGTGCATGCATCCATACTTGCCACAACATCTAGCCAGCCTCAAGATTTTTCTGCTAATCTAATAATCTTAATAAAGCAATTTCATGCTCTGGCACATCTGCCTCCAAAAGACATTTTGCATTATTTTTCTGATTGTGTTTCTGCAGCTAAAGAAAACTGAAATGAATGCTACAATTTACACTGAACACTGTTGAGTTCCTATTGGAGATGACAAAAAAATGGTTATGACTGGACACACCATAATATGCAATAAATGTTTAGGGAACCATAAGACATAAACTCACTTGTGTTCTTCCTTTCTTATGGTTAAAAAATTGAGAGGATATTGACATTTTGTCCCAGCAGCTTACAGATTTCTCTTTCAGGATATATTTTCATCCAACATTCTTTGTAGTTTTTTCAGCTAAGTTCTTTTCCCTCTGACAACATGGATTCACAATAATTCTATTTTACACCCCAATAACACTAATACTAGGAAGTTTAAGTGAAAATTTTACAACTTCCCACACCGTTCCCCAGACTAGTTCTTAATAAATAGTATCCCTGATAAAAAACTGATCACAGATAATTTCCATCTTGCTAAGACAAGAAGCAAAGTTTTTTTTCTTTTATTTATATTGTAGCCATGAGGAAGTAAAATCTATGTTCTTAAATACAAGAGTCACAATGCTACTTGTTTGATTATTTCCTAGTCAATAAATCCATAATCTCCTGGGCTGCTGAGTATCACTATTTTTAATGCTTGAGGAAGCAAAGCCCAGTTGGTGGAAGAGATGAAACACCTTATAGAATGTAAGGAAAATTTTGCTGAAGGGCAACACTAAAACACTGGTGTATGTCCTAAAGGTAAAACCCAGCACAGTCTGAATTACAAATCCTGCTGTAGTGCCTGACAAATTCATGGCTCCTTCTCCCTCTGCTTGTCTACTATACTTGCCAGTTCCTGGAAAAGAGTTGTCTCTGTCACTTTTTGTATCCAAACAATATCCCCCTAGAGTTTTAACTGCTACACAAAAATAGAAATATGACATAAAGGACAAAGGATAATTTTGGCCTGCTGACAGTTTTCGTGTCCGTGGGTTAAAGAAATTTAATAAGAGAGTTTACTGTGTGTACCACTTGAACACTAAAAACGTTCCTCAAGAGGTTAAAAGTTCAAAGTTGAGTCAAAGTCTGCACTGCCTCCACTCTTCCCTTTTAATTATCTGAGGTCAGGAAGTTAATAATACCAGAAATCCCCAGTAGAGACCTCTTGCTCAGTGTATGAACTTTAAACTTGTTCAGCTTTTTTCAAAGGGTAAAAAGTTCAGTGAAAACACAGTGGATTTTCCCTCTGGTCTCCACCAATTCAACCTCAAGGGTTAAAAGTTTAACTGTAAAAGAGGAACCTTTGTTCTCTGAGCTACATTTACAGAGTTCACTTATTAAAAGGTAAAGATTTCAAACAGCAGCTAAAGTCCAAAGTGATTCTTTTCCATAATGATGAAAATATCGCAATAAAAGCAAGTCCTTTGATCTGTTATCACTTCCCTCAGAAGTGACTGTCAAAACTTATTTTTCTCTTTATTTTGAACTTTGGACGAGTAATGGAGGCACACGGGTCCCTAAGGCCACGTATATCTGTTAAACAGCAACATGCTGCATTTGTGAATTTGCTCTACATTTTTCAGCCAGGCAGTATCTTTTCCCTACTGAAACATTTGCGGCAGATGTTTCTCCACCAGGACTTTTCGCACAGTTTATTTCACACAAACGCAGGTTCACAGTTCTGACAATGGTGAATGTGTCAAGTATAGGTGTTCTCACTGTCTTCACTCTCTAAAGACAAAGATTCCCCCTGCTGATCCTTCGGAAACTATGCTGCTAGAAAATCTAAAAAACAGCTAATCTAAAATATATCTAGTTTTATATAACACAGCTGAGATTTGAGCTATGGGAGTTCCCTGGGGGGTATTCAGTAGGTGCAAAGCATGTGATAATAATTGGTGTGGGTCTAAGGTTTCCAAAAAGAGGAAAAGCCAACAAAAAGGTTACTTTTGTTTTTAGTATTTGCCCCGTGTCTAATGGCCAGGATAAGTATTTATGCATCTGAAATGGGAAATGCCCTTGGCTTGGAAGATAATAGATTGGCATGCACAAATTTGAAAATCTTGAAAAACAACAAATTCTAATTTGGGCCTTCCTTAGGGATTCTCTTATAACATGAGTGTTGGATTGCAATCATGTGAGTGTCCGTTTTATTAAAGATCACCTTAGTAAAGTTCAAATGTTCCCAGAACAGCTCATTTCCCAGTCCTGCTTCATTTATGAAGAAGTTGAAGCTCAGCACTTCAGGGTTGCTGCACCCACAAGCAAAAAGCCTTCACTGTGTACCTGAAAGTGTTGCTCTGACCAATACCTGTGACTCTGTTCTTTGATACAAACCTCAGCAAAATCAACACAGGTTTTCACTTTGGAAAGCTTTAGGTCTGCCCATCTCACTCTCAGAACAGAACTCAAGATTATTCTACTCCACTTGACCCATGCTTGGGAGGACTACTCAGTTTTGAAAAATTAGGTTTTAAATTTAAGTCCACTCTAAAATTTCTTTAACTGAGATGTAACCCACACTTTGCATTTCCAGACCTTTCTTAGAGAACAATATTCACCACTGTGTCTATAAAATGCACTTTGCAATGAACCTGAAGGTTTCTAAATTACTCTTTCAGTTTTAATTTTCCTACAGAATTTGCATGACCTGATATTCTATTTAACCTATCATTCATCAAGCATTAATACAAGCATCTCTTCTTTATCATTTTGGCCCCTTGTTTACACTGTTAGATGAAGACCAGAGCAAAGATAAGCTAACTCTGAGAAATGTTTTCCCTCTCCTTTGCGTGAGCACCTCTTGAGCTCTTTCAAGTTCATTTCAGCAGGAAATATTTGCTATTCTGGCAGAACTACTTTACTAGGTCCAACAGTTCCAAAGTTCAGCTAAAGATGCTGACCTTAGGCAAGGGTCTAGTTGGGCCAGCCCTGCTGTGTTTTCCCCAGACTCTCTGAAGAGGGTGCTTGGCATTAACTCTGTATGACCCTCTCAGCAAGCTCCATTCAGACCACAAACTCACAAATTAACAACAGATTCTGTAGGTTACAGGCCATCGAGATAGGGGAAAGGATGACTAAATCTGATTATGGAGCGACTTATGAGACTTGCAATAGGTAGCATTGCATAATTTTTTATTGGAAGAGGTCCCTTTTGGACATAATTGCCATTTTACTCAACTAATTATAATTATGCTTAATACAAAAAAAAAAAAAGGCACAGACTGTTCAATACAGCTGACACTGACAATATTTGTGCAAACCATGACTGTTTCACAAATATAATCTGAGTTCAAGTGATTCCAGGACCAAATTGAATACCTGGCAATCAGACCTTCATAAATTATCATTTTAAATGGAGTGTACACTTTCAGACTCAGTGAGATATGATCTATTCCGGTTCACTTTTGCTTCTCTATCACTCTCCACATATGCCCTTTTGTTTTAACTGTAGCTAATTCATGTTTCTATGGACTAACTTAAATAGGCTTTTGCTGTGTCTTAACCTTCAGGCTAAAACATTGTTTTTCTTTGCAGCAAAAGAAACTTCCAATGCAAAACTGCTAACATATACTGTACTCTTTTGAAACTAGGTTGTCAGGGGTTTTTTGATAGTGCATTTGTAGCCACAGAGTCCAAAACCAGTACTTCAGAGTATTTCTTTACTCATTCCTGCCATCATGTCACCTCCTTCACAGGCATGCATATATACAAAAGCACTTCTGAATGCAAAATTCACCCTCTGACAACCAGGGTAGGAGTAGTAATCTCTAGAACAAGAGCTCTGACCCAAGAGCACCATCAAATTGCACCAGGCAGATTAGAGGATTACACTTCCCACCTGCCCTCCTGGCTGGCAATAGAGCCAGGTGTTTCCACCCTCCTGGTGTCTCATTCTCCTGCTCTGTCTATTAATGTACTATGCAGACGTTTAAATTAAAACAAATCAGCCACAATCTGTGGTAGCTTATATGCAATCACACATTCAGATCTGTTGTCTTTGCATCTAGGGTAGTGACCTCCCACTGAGGAACAAAGAAAGTTGCAAACTTCTGAAATTTCTCCAAAATGAGTCACTGGCACTGGTGAGAAGAGCCCTGAACACACACTGTACTGGAGGGTGGGGCAAGGGGCAGGTACTGGATGTGTTCATCATCTCTACACTTTGTCGTGACTCTACAATGGTTTGTTTCATTTGCTTTTCCTCCTTTTCATTCTTTGCTAAGTCATTCTGCACCATTTGTGCCCTTTTACTGTAGGCCCAGCTGACAAAGCTCTGTCCCTTGCCCTGCAGGAACATACTGCCATGATAGATATTAGGAAAAATCAAAGTAATTTGAACGTCTTTCCTACAGAGAAAGCTCTTCTGGATTTGCTGCTCCTCATGACATATTCAGTATGAGGAGAGAAGGAGAGAACATAGATTCAATCACCATATGCCACAAGAAAGCCACCCACAGATCGCACATAATCTGATGCTATAGCCCCTAAGTTTAGACCTAATGGGTCCTTCTGAACAAATGGATCTTGCCTCATAATGTCGCTCCTGCTCATCTAAAATGGAAAGAGCCAAGAAAAATAGCTGGAAACGAGCTGCCCACGGTACATTTCACACGAAACTTGTGAAAAAACCTCAGTCACAGTGAAGAGCAAACTATCTGTGGACAGCTCTAACAAGCACTTTGGGCTCTTATTATTCTTTTATTGTAGCATTTTCATGTCTATTATTTTACTGGGATGGACCCACTTAATAAAAGGATAATGTATCTTCTAAGGAGATGATCAGATTATCTCTCTAATAGCTGCATTCAAAGGTGATGTGAAAAGGGAAGAAGCCTCCCCTTCTGCACCCAAATCCTTCTGCAGGTGATTCATTTGCAATCTCTGCAGCCACAAACAACAAATCTTACGTGAATGATAGGATTAATTTATGATTTACTAATTCAGAGGAGAGAAAATCCTTTCTCCCCTTATGAGTACGGAATCTCCTGAGCTCAGAATCTGCTGACCACCATTAGGCCCACAGTTACATGTTAAAATTATGTCCTGTGACACCAAGAGAAATGAAAGGTCATAAAACTCACAGTTTTCAAATAATCCCTCAAGACCCAGGCCCCTGAAGTACTAAGCCTTTTGTCCTTTCAAGAACAGCAACAAACGGAAATTCTTCAGTGTGTGAAAAAAGTCTGGAGCAAGTTGAAATTGTTGCAAATGAAAACACATGGCACCACTCTCATCCCCCACGCAGGGAGCACACATGGAGGGAACAACTTGGTCCAGCTTGGAATGTGCTGGCCATTGAAACAGTTTCTTCTAAAGACACATCTGACTTAGAAGAATGAACACAGAACAAGAAAAGGATGAGGACAGAACAATATAAAAATGGCTACATACTCTCATCAGAACCAACTGTGGGATGAGTAGTCCTAAAACAATGGGGTCTTTCAAAACCCCCCACAAATAAACTTAAACACAGTTCTTTTGTAACCAGTTTGTGTGTTAGCCCTCTCTTTCCTTTTACAAAGAATATTGAAGGTCATTACAGCAAAGAGCTCCAGGCAAATTTCTCAAAGTTCACAGCACCTCGTGAAGACAATTCACTTCAATAAATTACAGAGTGATAACTAATATGAATTCTGAAAAGATTTGGGCAGTGCCCAGTGGAAAAAAAAAATCTGCTTTGAACTATCCAAAAATATGAGTAAGCCATGTAGAAATAATTAATCATATACAAACCATTATAATTAAAAGTGTATTCTTAAATAGCTTCTTGATTGAGAACAAATGCCTCATTAATCTGGGGCATACTGAGTTAGGAACATAAGAAATGTCAAGCAGAGAATGATGACCAAAATGACACAGGACTCCACATACTGCATGTGCCCCATCTCAGAGGCTCACAGAGAACACTCAGTGCAAAAGTCAGTGAATGTGGTGACTTGGGAAAAACTCCACCGACATCTGATCTTTTTTAAAGTCAAATTATTTCATTGTAGACCATTAAACATTATGAGAATTCAAAGTGGCTGTGTTATCATCCCATCTGTCATTGTTTGCAGTAATACCTTCTACTCCAGAATTTCTTTGGGAACATTTCTACTGCTACTACTTTTACTTAAACAAAAGTATATTGTTGCAGCTGCATCTCACTCTATGTTCACATGCCACTTTTTAGACAGAGGTGAATTTGTCCATGATACAGGTGAATTAGGAAAGGGCACAAACCACAGGGGGATAACTCCAAGCTTGATCCAATACATCTTCCCTCACAGCAGGGTGTAGTGTCCTGGGCTTGTTACCCTATTATTCAGCTATCCCAACCCAAAGCAAGCTCCTTGAAAGCTCCTTTCTGAACTGAAATTTGCTTTTAAAAGGCTTCACCCTTCAATTTTATAAAACTTCATTGATGATTTTCAAAGAACATTGTTTAAAAAAATCTATCATTGTTACTACACTGTAACTTTGAGAAGAAATTTCATTACATAAATATTTTGCAGTAGAATCTCTGGTGCAAATAACATAAATTATTCTTTTTCCTTAGACATTTAATTTTGTTGGTAGATTTCACCCAGGGAGTCAGAACTGGCTCAAGTGGCAAAGCCAAAATTTTTAGGTCTTTACACCATCAGCAGGCAGCAGAGTTGCACCAGACCACTCTCAGCTGCCAATTTTCTGAGACAATTAGGCCATTTGGGTTCAACACCAGTTTGAAATGAAGAAGGATTTTATTGAGCAGCTTTGGAACTCTGAAAATGCAGTTAATACCTCTTTTTTTTCCTGTAGTCTATGTAGGGAAGGCCCTGTCACCAAGACCATGAAGCCAATTTCCTTCCATGGAAAGACATCACCTTTCATAAAAATGCAAACACAAGCCATGTTTCTATTTTCTCAAAAGAAAGGAAACTTCTTGAAAAAAGCCAAAATCATACGTAGAGAAAATTTGGATTTTGCTAAAAAGTTGTTTGCTGGTTCAGAATAGCTCCACTGCACTAACATTGTCCATCTGGGTGAGCTGCAGCAATGGGTCACAGTTATCTTGTGAGCTGTTTATGGGAGCTCATGATTATCTGTCTCATATCTTGCCTCAGATTGTATTTCCTGTTATACAGAGTGAAGTTTGGGAGATTTGTTGGACAGGGGTTAAACCTACTACTCTTTCAAAATGTTTTAAAATTTATTCCAATTCAATTTCTGTGCAGTGTAAACTGTACAGATACATATGAAGTTGTGTTTAAATAGCCTGAAAAGCTGTTTAACAGACAAAAAGGAAAAAAAAATTAGAAGCATGGGGGAGTGTCTTGCCTGCACCAGCTGTCTGATCAGAGGATAATTCAATATCCAGTAGGACTTCAGAAAAAAGTACTGAAAAATCTCACTGAAAGCCTAATTTAAATGAGAAACATCGAAGTTATGCTTTGTCAAATAATTCTGAACAATGAATGATTTAAAGGGCATCACAGATTTCATAGATCTATTCCAGGGACAGAAAAGATTTACATCCATTAGATAAAGTACTCATTGCATGTTAAGTTCTACTGTCTCTGGATATTCACCTTCATTTTTCAGTAACACAGTTAAAAATGTTGAAGTACATATTCCTAGAATTGTACTATAATTGGATCATGGTGTTTATTTTACTGCAGTTCATCCAGTTGTCCCTTATGCTTCCCTAGGCTGGCAGCTCCCTTTGGGGAGAGGCTTAGCTCCCAACACTCATCATAGTAGAGGCTGTTAAGTTTTCACAGCTGATCAGAAAAATGGGAAAAAAATTGTCAGGAATACTGTAGTCTGAGAATGCTGGGTGTAAATGAAGAGATTCCCAGAAAAGGTCGTGCAGTTCCACACTGTCACATAAAATGTGGTACCACAGTAGGGTAGCTTTGAGTTCATTGATCACAGACACATGCTCTGATTGCTGTGAGGAGCCCAAATAACCATGCAGAGGATGGCAGGGAAAACGTGGACAGTTGGGTCAATGTCCAGGCAGGACACAACAGGGCTCAACTCAGACAATCTTTCCTTTTAGCAGTAGGTCACATACCCCATACCCACGTGGTCCCAGAGCAGACAAACCAGCGTGGCAATAAATAGAGGCAGGGGTCAGTGTGACCTGGCGCTCAGCAGTGGCAGGATGTTCACTCTGGGAACTGGGATGAGATAGCACAGGCTGAGCCAAGCCCTTGGGTCCGAGCCAGCCTCCCCAGCATCCCCTCCCCTTTGTGCTGGGTGCCACTGCACAGGACATTTTCAGATGCAGGGCAGGAAATGTGACTGAAATTCTGTGACCTGTTCCATATCTCTTCACCTTTAACAATCCCCTCAGTGTACTGGATCAAACTTTCCTGTATCCTTGCACTTCTCTACTTGCAACTAACAAACATCCAAACATTGTCTTTCCTCTTACAGCACCATAAGATGCTCAGTGGGTATGTCCGGTTTGTGGTAGCTCCACCAGTTCATTGTCATAATTGATCAACTGACCAATTATCTGCCACGTGACTCTACTAAATTCTAATAACATTTGTGAGTAATTTAAATATGTGATCATATTTTCAAAACACACTTCATTTTCACACAAACAAACTTTCCTAGGTTATAGTTTAAAACAAATCCTCAGATAATCTGTTATTCCAATTAAATTTAATCCTTTAAATAAACAGCAGCAAATTAGAGACAAAGGTGAGAAGGCTACTGAGGTAAAAGAAAATCTAGAAAGAAGATTCACAAGATACACAAAGAAACTGGTAAGGAAAGAATACACAAAGAAACTGGTAAGAAAAACTTTCTCATGTACTACCCACACGTGCCATCTGCACAGTTATTGATTCAAGTCTGGGTGGTGGTGTTGTTTTCTGTTATTTGAGTTATAAGGAAACCATATTTGGCAGAATGTAGAAATGCATTCCTTATACATAATGATGCTGCCAGTGGTCCCTGGGTGGATCCAAATTTGGTCCTGCTGAATAGAGTGTACAGCTCCCACCTCTGTCCATGCAGACTGCCCCTTGAACAACACAAACATGTATGTCCCCCGCACCAGAAAGGATCAGGCTGCAGCATCTTAAAGGGAGCAGTCTGGGCTTTTCAGTTTTAGTCATATCCTTCTATTTTTCTAATAAAATTTTTAAGGGGTGACACAGATTTTTTTCATATTGAAAATCATCTTTTTGTACTGAACTGTCTTCTTTTTCCTGGCACTGTCTTGGAGTTGGCTTAAACTTTATTAATAACTTTGGTGTTCATCATGGCAACATTAATAACAAAGGACTCATTTGGTATTAATCTACAGGCCATATACATGTTTGTAGAAATTCCATTGCAATCCAGCAATACTTTACTGTTCCTGCCAATCCTGATTGAATATTTCAGCACTACAGCACAAAAATAATTCTGAGAACTTTTTAAGTCTTTGGTACACTCTGCATACTTGGTAACAAGTTTAATGACTATTGTTATTGATTTTATTAATTTTCTTAAAATATATTTCAGCTTCTCATAAACATTAAACTGTCTCCCATGACTTGCATCACAGTAACATAAGCATGATTATCTAGTGCCTTAGCTGCTTTTAACAGCAGTTTAAGCCAATTCAGCTGGCTTTATACCCAGGCAATTTAGGAGAATTCACATCCCTTCTGAGGTAGCTCTGCTCTCTGATTCAGCTTGGGTGCAGTGGGCAGCAGCATCTTAAACACCCATGGTGCTGTTTGCAGCCCCTGGCTAAGCACAGCCTCAGTCTAATTTTAAATCTAAAATCTAAAAAATCTAGTTTAAAAACTGAGACTTCAAGTAACATTATAGATGTCTTTCAGCAAATCAAGGTCTTAAGAACTGACTGGCCTAAAATGATATCAATAACTCCTTACCTTTTCTCTTGTTCATCTCAAATCTACTTAACAGCATTTCTGAATAAATCCAGGAATAAAATGCATTTAAAAAAACCTTATGGTATAGGTGTTACAGGTGACCCTCACTACCTTTCACATTAATTTCTAGCAGGGTTAAAGGGGAGGATTTCCATTTTCTAATTGGATTTTTTTCATAACAGCATTGTCTCAATGACAAAGCCTACATGGCACATTATGAAAGCATGACAGTGGAGTAAGGGAAGACATGGCCATGGAGAGGAGTCAGGAAAAATAGATCTCAGTTAGAGACTTCTTATGGTTATGATTCATTCAACCATGCAGCCCTTTCCTGTGCCACATATTTTGCCATCTAAAATGAAGAAGAAATTATGTTGGACTTGTCGAGTTTTCATACAGCTGTCAGAGTGGATGATCAAGCTTCTGCACCTAACAGTCCATAAAATTCAAGTGCAAGCTCATGTGGCACCCTGAAAGAAGCATGGTTGGTGTTTCACTAATGCTTCAAGGGAATCAGCCAGGCTTTAAAAAGCCATGGTATTTCACATATAGTCCCACTCAGGGTAATAGAACCCAGCACTGCATAGAGATCCCAGTCCAGCTTCTGCCTTGTGACATTACAACTTAACCCTGGCCCTGAATTATACCATGTTCTAGTCTAGAGACACCAACCGACAGAACAGATCTCACTTTTTGACCTTTTGCTAGCTCATGCCCCTAAAATTAACTCACCACATCTCAAATTTAGAGCAAAATACAGCTAAAAGCTTTTTCATCTCAGAAAATTCATCCAAACAAAACTACCTAGTATTCTCTCCAGGTCTGTGAATAAATGCCACTGAATTTTCAGTTATTTGTAGCTATGAAATGGGGCAGGAATAATTGTCTTTTGGCTAGCTCTTGGTACCAACAAATTGAACTCACAAGAAGAATTCTATGCTCTAGCCCTCCCTTACATTACTACTTGTGATGAATTATTTCTACTACCTCTAAAACCGCTTATGCTTTTTAAATACAGAAACTGGTACACCCAGGTTAAAAAAAAAATCACAACCCTGCAATAGAAAGCTCATTCTTTTCATATGTGAAAAACACACATTATGTTGGATTACTGAAACTGTTCGAGTAACAGACTCAAAAAGCATGACCAGCCTATGAGGAAGACTGACAGCTGACTTCAGTACTCACTAGAAAATATTTAGCTGTATAATTAACTTTGATTGGACAAAAAAATTTTAGATAGCCAAATACAAAGAAAATTAATTCCACCCTAAGACTCTTCTCTGTAGTTCCAGATTGTATTCACCTGAGCCTGCCAAGAAAAGTATGCTCAAAAAGAAATTTACTCTCTCCCCTTTCTGTTCAGCAGTGGTGGAAAGTCCCCACCAAAAAGACAGTTATGTCAGTAAAATCATACTTTCTTGCAAAAAAAAGTGAAAAACTCCCATATTTTAACAGGGAAAAGGCCAATGAATGATTCAGTGAAATAAAAATAAGATTTTTAGGAAGTCTTACATGAAAACATACATTAAAAAGAACAGTGCAAATATCATAGTAATAATGTATAATTATCCCTTCACATTTATCTTGTCTCAACTAGACTTACTAAAGAAGGCAAGAACTAAAAGTCTCATTTTGCAGCTAGCATATCACAGAGCAAAATATCCCTCTCAAAGTTGTGTAGGAGAGACATAGTGGATCCAGGCATCCTGCATAATTTTGCTTTTAATAGTTTAAAAAAACCAAACCAACCAATCAATCAAAACAAAACAACAACAACAAAAAAAACCCCTCAAACTAACAAACAAAAAACCATATGAGATTCTTTGCAGAAGAAGAAAATAGTGCTTTAAGGATCTCTGACTGTATGATGAATCAAAGCCTTACTACACAATCCTGCAGCCTAAAGTATTTTCTTGCCAGGCTTTGGAGTCCAAGGAAAAGTAAGTTTAAAATTGGTAAGAGATGAAAACAATCATTTTGTCTGATTTCTGAAGTTGTTTCAGTACTAAAAGAATTTATAAGACAGCACCTATCTACCCCAGTACTTGCACACATAAATTTAGAGTTTATGTGACACAGCTATTTCAAGGACCCCATTCTCAGTGTATACTAAGATATTCACATATACCAATCTGCTTGCTGTATTCCCAGAAACATTGTGCAAAGATTTATACTTCCCATATTTACTGAAAACGCTGTGAGTTTCCCACCTAGACAAACATGAACACATAGATGCACACACACAACTTCTCAGAAGTAAAGAAGGTGAGTAACCAGCTGCATTTTAGACTGGAGGACTGCAAAATGCAACTTGTTTTGCTTTTTTTTGCAATTTTGGGGTGCTCTAAGAGCTATACAAAGGCACAGCCTTATTTTGAAGGCTGTATCTTAGCTAAGGGACGTGGTAACACCCTGTCTTGGGTTCTGTAACCAAAAAATATGTATTCTATTTCATGTGTTGAAAGCAGCTGAGATGCTTTTTTTTATGTCTTGTAACTCCAGGGGGGAGAGGGGTGGATGTCTTGTGATAATGGGCCAGCCATTAAAGCCAGGTGGGGCAGTGTTTCTTATCTCTTTCATCACCTGTCCATCATGCAGGGAGATATCTTCTGCTAATGGTCCATTAAGGCTCACCAATGACATGACACATTACATCATCCCATTGTGAGATGCTCCACCCAGTGTGGGGGGGCCAACCGTTCCTACAAAACTGAGACTCAGGAAACACCAAATATCCAGGAATCCGTCTTTCCACTGGGCTCCAGGAGGAAGACTGGACCTATCTCGCCACCACTGGACTTTTCCACAGGATCATCTCTACTCCACAGAACCACATCTGTTACTCCAGGAGGATTTATTTGGACTGCTTCCAACACTCTGACCAACAGGATGTCACGTCGTATCCCTGATTCTGTCAGGGTTTCTTTCAGGACTTTTGTTTGCTTGCTCGCTTGTTTTTTTTTTTTTTTTTTTTTGTACTACTGCATTTGTATTTTCTTTTTTTTTCTAATATTCCTAGTAAAGAACTGTTACTCTTATTCCCATATCTTTGTCTGAAAGCCCTTAATTGCAAAATTATAATAATTTGGCTGCGAGGGGGGTTACATTCTCCGCTCCAAGGGAGGCTCTAGCTTTCCCTGGCAGACAACGGTCTTTCCAAACCGAGACACACCCCATCCATGGCAGCTGAGGGCACATGAGGAGGCATGCCACCCAGCAACCTGGAGACTTGTGGGAAGTTCAGTATGGACTTAGATCATCCTAAAAAACAGGCCAAGGGGTTATAGGCATGAGGTGGGGATTTGGGAAGTGTCATAACTCACAAGGAAGGGCTTGAATTACAACGAGCAAGAAAATGCTAAGACTGAACTATATTTTAAGCATGTAATCTCCCATCATGTGGTATTATTCAGAAAGCTGCTTGAGATTGGGGGTGGCAGGGCTTATTCTCTTAGTGAGAGCTGGTGCGTTAGCAGGAGATTATTGCTGGGCATGGAACAGAAAAGGAAAAGGATTGCAGTGCCTGTGACGTAGGAGGGAAAGGAGGTTACGCAGCATGAGCCAGAGCAGGGAAAAGATCCACAGACTCAATGGGAGGAGGCATGTGACTGATAATGAAAGGGCTGACAGCCTCTCTGGCAATAAAATTCAGTTGTTTAAAGCTGAAACCTGAATCCCAAAGCAAGAAGTCACTGAACATCCATTTTGAAGGAGGAAAAAAAAAAGTGTTAACTGTGAAATATATATTAGATTAGCAGCTATGGGATTAAGCTAAGCATTGCTGTACAGTTTGCTGTACAGGAATTATTCATCCAGATATGCAAAACCTGCTCACTTGATAGATGGCTGAAGTCCTCAAAAGCAAGCTGGATAAGCTGACTCTGTTGCTTTCACTGGGGCTGAAGCTGTGCCAGCCTTTTGCAGAATCAATACCTAGAAATGCTTCCAAGGCATCACAATAAAGCGTTGGCATTGTTACAAATGAGAAAGCACCCTCTCCAGATCTGCATGTGCCTGCTGCCTTTTGGACAGGTTTGAGCTTCTAAATCTTTCATCCCTCTTGCAGCAACACAAAAGAGTACTGTGCACTTAAGGCAATCAGTGGGAATAGGGGAGATATTTAATAAGGTTCACTGCAGTTTCAACACCCAATTTAAACTTTTCCAAAAGAGATAAAAAGTAATAAGGCTGCAAATCCCTCTAGTTAAGACTATCACATCTCTGTGTGCATGTAAGAGTAAGCAGCTGCTAATTCAAGTCACTGATTTACATTTACCAGACATATGAAAGGCTAGATTTTTTTTTCTAAAAAATCAATACATGAATTAGTAAGGCTTTGGGGCACATAGACTCTTGTCATGGTCGTTCCAAGTGCTCTTTTGTCATCTTGTCAGGTGTAAATCAAGTAAAAAATGCTTATTATTCTTTCTTATTGGAAAAGGCAGCAACAGAACCAGTATGCTTTCTCTGGGGATTTTTTCCACATATTTTCTATCTTTGATTTTCAGTATTTCACTTTTGCACTGATCTTCCCTTGTAAGTCTTCTACATTCTCTGCTTTATGTTCTTCTGGGCTCAGTAAGTGTTATGACACCCAATCCCATGTTTTTAAGGACCTGCAGAGTTTTTAGTTCTGTAGGTGGGTCCCAAAACTTTATTAGTGCTTCCTGACCACATAAAGCTTAAAAACCCATATCCCATAAGCTACATGTGAATCTATTACCAAAAGCTGATTGAAAGAACAGTTTAAAAAAACCTTTGCAAAAACTGAGGCTGCTCTTTATAGTTTCTCCATACACATCAGCTGTTATTGTTCTAGATATTAAATATGACCATAATGCCCTTTATTGGGCTTTCTTGGGTACTATGTCTATCCAGTCAACTCAGGTGTTGTTTTGGAGGGTGGAAAGATAAAGGTAGAAGGGCAGGAGAGCAGGGCAGCACAAGCAAAAACAGCAGAAATCATGGAAGAGAGCCCTAACAAAGGGAACTTCAGCCACTATAATTACCAGAGCCCCAATTTAACTGTGTTACACTGATTTTTGCAAAACGAGCTTCTTATCTATTAAAGATGAAGCTGAGAGCTTCAGTTTGATGGCCTAGTTCCTTTCTAAGGCTATCTCCAGAGATGCAGCCTTCTTGGTGACTTTAACAGCACCATTCCATCAGTCTCTTTAAATCTTGGATATTTCACTTCATATTACCTCCATTATCAAGTTGCTTTGTTCAGCAGCTTTGAAATATTATATAACACCCATCTCCCTTGTCCCCTTGAATACAGAATATTACTATTAATCCTTTTGTAACTGTGAATCTAGGTTATATAATTTCTTATATAGGCTTTTTCTAAAGTTGTCAGAAAATGCAGAAGAGATCTTTTCCTGATTTAAATTTTAGAACTTGTTCCAAATGAAAAACTACTCTATTGGCCTTTAGGCAGAGTATCAACTGAGGCAGACATACATGAGCAAAACATAGGATGTACAGAAACAGATAAGGTGCTGATAAGCTCTTCTAGGCATTTTCAAATGTAGACTGAAAGCATTATAGAACTTAGACATGTATCAAAAATATATGGCTGAACTTCTTCATAAGCAGGAGCTTGGCAGTTTTATGTCATGGTATTTTACAGATTCTAACCTCAGTGTTTATTGCTCCTTACAAATTACTCAGAAGTTACTCAGGTAAAAAAAAATAAACATTCAGTCTAGGTGTCTCTCACACATGGAATACATGTTAAATTTTTTTTAAATACTGTGAGAAAGTTAACAACTAGACTCTCTACATTCATATTCAGAAGCATCATAAGCTAAGTAATTTAACCAGTGATGATAAAATAAATCGTATTATTTTTAAGGCTATGCACCTAAAATCTGCTGAATGAAAACTGACTTTTACTCAGTGGGCAAAGCTGTTAGATGAATTTCAAGTCCTGTAGATTAAAAAAAAATTTCTTTCTCTGTGTATTGAATTTAATTCAGATTCCCATTCAGGTCTGAATAAACTCAGTAGGCATTCTCCATTTATCTTTAGCGAGCTACAGATCAAGCTCAGGAATCATGTTCAAGCCTGAGAGGAGATAGTATTGTACTGCTATTGTCTCTGCTGATATAACAGACCTACAGCTGAATGAGCTTCATTTCTAAAGCTTCATAGACTGAGAGATAGATAACTATAATAGTTTCAATTTAATAACTAAGAAAAATTAAAATCAGAAAAGTCCATTCTAGAAATGCAAAAATAAGAAAAAGCAATATTTATTTTATTTTATGGGACGTGTTATGGGAAAACAACACCAAACTTCCAAATTTTAACAATAAAAGGGCTGTAAACAGTAAGTCTATCTAGAGCAGACTCCCCAGCACTGTGCCCAGAAGAATGAATATCTCCAAAAATGGGAATTCCACAATTCCAATGGGCAACCTGTGCCCTTGCTATGTCACCCTCACAATAAAAAAGCTTCTACTCTGTTGAATGGGAACCTCCTGTTCTTCAGTTTGTGCTCACTGCCTCTTGGCCTGCCACCGGGCATCACATGAAAGAACCTGATGCTGTTGTCTTTGTACCTTGTTCCAGATATTTAAACACATTGACAAGATCCCCCTGAACCTTCTCTTCAGCTGGGCTGCACACTCCCAACCCTCTCAGCATCTGGAGCCTCTCTCCTGCGAGGAAAGGCTGAGAGAGTCCAGGGTGTTCAGCCTGACAAAGAAAAGACAAGGCTTTAGGGAGACCTTAAAGCACCTCCCAGTGCCTGAAGGGAGCCCACAGGAGAGATGGAGATGGGCTTTTCACAGAACTTGTGGTGACAGCACAGGGAAAAATGGTTTCAAACTGAAGCAGGATGGATTTAGATTTGATATTGTGAAGAAATTTTTCCCTGTGAGGGTGATGAGGCCCTGGCAAATGTTGCCCAGAGAAGCTGTGGCTGTCCCATCCCTGGGAGTGTTCAAGGCCAGGTCGGATGGGGCTCTGAGCAACCTGAATGGTTCACACCACTGAATGGTGTCCCTGCCCATGGCAGGGGCTTGGAACCAGGTGATCTTTAAAGTCCTTTCCAACAGACCAAGAAACAATCAAAGTGTTCACTCATGATTGTGCAAATTAGCTGCTATGGCTCCACTGCCTCTTCAAATTAATCTGCTACTTGACATGGGCTTTTCCCTGGGATAAAGGAACACCCTTATAGGAAAAGCTTCATAATTTACTTTCTCTCATGCTGAAAAGCCTTGAAAGCCCACAAAAACCATGAGAAAATATCAGCCACAGCTAAACTACATATTCTGATGAAACAGAAAAGCCTGAAGCTGTGGGTTTAGGAGCAGGTTCGAGTGTGTTCACACTGCACAGCAAACAGAGAAGAGATATTTGCCCCTCTCACCTGTACAGCCCACTATCCCACTGCCTGGGGAGCATGGAGACACCTCTGGCCTGTTGCTGCTGGCTTTATTAAAATCCTCCATTTTTTAAGCTTTCACCTATAATCTTGATAAATGAGATCTTACTGGGTATGTTCAATGAGTTCACTAAGACATATGGCTAATCAGGGCAAGAGTAACCTGTAAATGCTAAAAATGTCATTTTTTAAGGAAAAAAAAAAAAAAAGAGAGAGAGAAAGAGAATGCTTGTTCCCCTAGTATACACCAAGCTATTTTATGTTGTTGTAATGGTTTTGCTTCTGACAGAATTTTTTTTAAAAAAGGATTTTTTTTTCCCCACAAACCTCTCCTTTTTTTTTTCTGGCTGGGTTTTTTGGTTGCTTGGTTGTTTTTTTGGGGTTTTTTTTTGGGGGGGTAGGGGGTTGGGGGTTTTTTTGTTTCTTTGTGAGTTTTTTGTTTGTTTGTTTGTTTGTTTTTTCTAAAGAATTGGGAAGAACAACAGCAAATGCCAATGCTTGTGGAGATGTAGAAAAAGTATATTCGTGATTAAATTATTAACCAGGGCTTTTTATACTGGGAAGGTGTGACTGGAAGTATCTAGGTTGAGAGACATTCCTCTGCTTAAAATTCAGAGTGAAACATATGGAAAGTGATACACCAGGATGAGTTTTGAAATCCTTATACAGAATAACGTGGGAGCCAACCAGCTGCTGTTTGATTTAGATTGTGCAGTGAATAACCAATGTCACCTGGCTACAACAGGGAAATAAAAGATTAATAAAAGTCACTACAGACAAGTATTACAAGAAGGAAACTTTCCTGCATTCCTCTGTCAATGTAAATATTGTTATTTCAGCCCCTTTGCTTTACTGGAGATTTCACTATTAGATACATCAAAATATGTAGGTTTGAACCAGTTCTAGAGATTAAATACTAACAAAATGTGAACTGAAATAAAGGGCAACCTGGTTCAATAGCAGTTACAAGTTACAGAAACTTGCCCATAATGACAATGCAATTCAGGAGACTGCCTGAATACATAAAAGTAATTTAAACTACGGTATTTTTTCTGTTAAGTGAAGAATTAACAAATTTTAGAGAAATTTGTGAACACATGTTAGAATTCCTCACTCTTAATTGACTCACTTGGCTGCAATTAAAAGCCTGGACCCTGAGAAATAGGTATAAAACATAGCATGCAATGTTTTTTACATCTATTTTTGGAAAAAGTAATGTTTTTTAGAAACCCCAGAGAAAGTAATTTTCTGGCATGCACAACCATCAGACATCATATCTCTTTGCTTATGGGGGCATTTTCATACCAAACTTTCACATTTGTTGTAGTTGATAGCATTCAATCCAGAAATTCCCATTGAATTCTAAGGGCTCTGGAGAATATCATCAGTGTCCTAATGTTTTCTACCTCTTCTGTTTTAAGTTTCTACTTTTAAGTTTCTTTGAAGTTAAAATAGATTTTTCAGTAGAACATCTTTCCTCCTTATACTTCAATTGTATTATTCTAAGCCAATAATACTTTACACTGAAAATATGCACAGCTGTGGTACTTCCAGAAGCTGTGACATTCTGTTAATACACACCTTCAGTTTTACTAAAGACCCTACTAAAACTTATCCCGATTTCTCAATGTTAGTTGCTGAGCTGTGGTTACAAGGCTGAGTTCTCAGTTTTATCCTAGAAAATGTCCTTCTGTAAATAGAATATGACTGGTTCTTTTCCAGTTCTTCTGTAACTTAAAACACTGCACTACTAATTTCTGCAAAACAACGAACTCAACAAAGTGGAGTACTTTTTGTTTCTGCCAGTAAGGAGCCTATGTGATCCACAGCAGGATAACTGAGAAAAAGGTTTGATGATCTCTGGTTTAGATATGTATTGAATGTCAACAAAGATCATGGTCTTATACTTGCAAACTACTGATAATCTGAACTAAAGCAGACCAGCATTAGATAGCATTTGACCAGTGAATTCATATGACACATGCCATGATGCTCCCTACATAAACTGAACTGATATGCTCTGAGGATACAATTACACTTCTGATCCTAAAATACATAACCTTGGAGAGAGTTCCTAGGAAGGAAAACAAGAAAAAAGAGTAATCAACATTTCCACTGGGAAAACTATCTCACTTTAGTCTGCAGTCTTCACCAAATATTCCCACAACCAACTTTAACCTGCTTTGGAGGTTCACAAACAAGTCTAAAAAGTACTCTTAAAAAACCCAAGCAAATAAATGAACCATAACCAAATCAAAACCAAACAAAAACAGATCCCATATTTATTTTACCACCTAATGACAAGCACTAGTACTATATTACTTGGCAAAACTAGAATATATTTATGAATCTGTGAAGCACAAGTTTCTTTCTGAGATTGCAGGACTTGGATTTTACTTTTAACTGCTTATGACTCAGTCTCAAGTTTGTATTCAGGCATATGGAACTGGAGAATTCATTTTTGTCTGGTCTTCAGTATGCAGAGTTGTACTTTGAACCAGCCACAAGAAAAGAGACCATATGAGTGGCTAAGACAAGTGATATTATATTATACCAAAATTACTGGTCCACACAGAATTATCATACAGGCAACAATTAATGGAGAACACCACTGAAGTCCAGTATATGCTTCACTAAGTATCAGAGTTTAGAAAGTTTCCATCTTAGTTTCCAGCACATTTCTCTCTCAATATTTGCACAACAGTATTTTATTTTTCATCCGTGACCTGTCTCAAATTTTTTCTGCTTGTTCACACTTTTCTATTGAGAAGTACATCTAAAATACTTAATCCAGATTTGACCCTTCTCAAATTTAAATCTCAGCTTCCAACTGGTGACAAATTTTAAAATGCTGATTTTTTTTCTCACGTACTAAGACCAAATAAATCACTCCTTTAGCATGGCTGCTCAGACCCAAAGTGCTTCGCAAAAACCTGAGGCAGTCTTTAGAAGGATTAAAAAACTATAATAGGATAACCCCTCAGAAATCAATAAACAAACATCTAATAATGTAATGCACACCACTCAACTTTTCTATATCAGGTGAAACATTTCTCAGTAATTGAATTTACCTCAGATCCTTTAGGAATGTTGATGATCCACATAGCTGCCTGAAATTAAAAATTGGAATATGATTCTAAGTAATTTTATTTAATACATAATAGAAATTTATCACTGAAAGACTTGTGTCAAGGGTCCTACAGCATCTTATCTAAAAGGATTGTGATGAATTTGCACTTGATTCAGCAGTTGCCTATGTTATTATTACTAAAGCCTCCAAAACACCTGGTGAAAGCACCACTGACATGATGGAATATCACAGAGTGTGAGTGGTGCTGCATACTGAAGGAAACTCAGTCTGGGGTATGTCCCCAGTGCAGAATTCTGGGGCTGATTCTCTGCTGACCTACCACTGCTTCTCTGCACTTTAACATGGCACTGAAGACCCTGCCCTCTCATTCCTGGACTTACAGCTGAATTGGAGGTGAAAAGACATTAAAATGTTGTATTTTGGTTTTTTGTACCTCAAAGAAATTTTTTTTTCCTGTGGAGCTACTACTTGGGGATAGGACAGCAAGGAATGACCCAGTAGGATTGTACTATTAGCTATTGTCCATTGAAATAAGTCTATGCCTTTTTTCCGCAGAAAATGCAGTTTAACAAAAGCTGTTGTTTTCCACAGCATCAGTTTTTCCTTGCTGCTGTACACAATGTATTTTCAGAAACTCTATTTTTGCAAAAATGTATGTTACTGTAATTACCCTGCTAACTGAAAAGAGAGACAGCAGAGGTATCAATCAGCTGATGTGAACCAAAGGAAAGATCCTGATGCCAGTCTATTAGCCAAGACTTTTATCCCAGTGACTGTGTTTCATGACTCTGTGTACCTTTGGCACACATAGAACGAGCTGTTTGAGAGAGCTGCTCTGTGAAATTCCTAATGATTTTTGCTCAAGGCAAGAGGGATAACAAAGAACCACCCTTTCAGTAGCCAGAAAAGGCAGGGGTGGACACTGCCCAGTGAGGAGCAGCAGCAAACCTGTGCAGTGGATTCCTACAAAGACATAGCCTCAGGTGCAGCTACTTCCCCAGGACAGATGTGACCACTGCACTGCAACACAGGAGCTGAGCAAAACTAACAAGGAACAAAACCGAATCTGATGCTTTTAGAAATGAAGTCATGGCCTACTTTTACTTCCTGACCCCAGGCAAATGATTGACATTGGAGCAGACTGTGACCTGTTTAGACTGGTTTAGTGTGTCAACTGCCACCTGGTTTTATGTCATTGAACATGTAATGAGGCTCACTAAATAAGGCAGACCTAACCTAGAAAACTGCATCAGTCTTCACTTATATTTTTAGGGTGATTTCTTCTCAAATAAATTTAAATACCAACCTGAGTCATTCACTGTGAAAGTCTGTACAAGCTTTCCTGTGCTATCAAGAGAGATTAAGGATTCTAGCCAGTTACTTGGTGTCACTTTATTCTGGCTTGGGAGATTTTATTTTTTTTTTTTAGATTTTTTAAATGAACTTTCATATTATATGTTGAAAACCTGCAGAGGAATGGCATGCCAGAATCAGAAGCTTCCATGTTTTCAGGAGAGGAAACATCAACACAAAAAGTGAGAGGCCACATGCCAGCTCCTATAACTGGCCAATGCTGCTGCTCTTCCCCAGTAACAAATTGACATTAAATATTTTTTATCACTAGCATTGGACCCAGGTGAGGAAGCAGGAATCCTGCTGCAGATTTTCCTAAAGGTGACCAGTGCAGTTGTTTCTGATGGGATTGTCCCAGCCTGCTGCATTTCTAGGTGCCCTCCTGAGAGAGCCATTATCACCCTGGAGCTAAGCTACACTGCCCAGGGGAAACTGAACACTTGCTGCCTTTTCTTCTCCACACTCTTAACAGTGAACCAGCCTTGTCAAAGGGCAGGTTTGTGGTAGCCCTAGCTGTGGTCAGGTTCTGCCTTTGAAGGAAGCAGCTAGTGCTGGTGGGCAGGACTGAGCTGGGAGAAGTATTGTGGCCCCACACAAGCGCCAAGATGGGCCATAATAGTGTGACTCCAAGGCCAAAACCAAGCCTCATGCTTGGCTTGCTCTCACAGGGATGTATTCCTGCTGCTGCTCCTAGTAAGCTCATATGAGAAGTAGGGCATGTGTCAGCTGAAGCTTAACCCTTTTAAATTTTTTCCCCTGACTGAACACTTCTTAAAAAAGGATGATGATTTAGTCTCATTTTCAATGTTATTGCAGCATTGGAAGGTCTTGGATTAGGCTTTTGGATGTTCAGTCGATTTCTGGATCTGCTGCAAAGCAGTGGCTTTAGGCAGTGCCTATGTTTTGAAAAATATGCAGATACTTTCTGTGAGTTGTTCAAACTGCAGTGCTGGGTCTAAACTCACTGACCTACTTAAACTTGTTTTTTGAGTGGCTGAGTTTCAGACTTATCTTCATTTTATCTGGATGTCAAATATTGCTCAGTTTTCAGAATTATTGTGTGTCGCTCTGTCTGTTGATCTCTTCTCTGGGTAGGTGGTTTCCTGCCCTAAATTTTCATTGCTAACTGTAGTCATTCCTAATGCACACAAAAAACACTGTTCCAGGCTACGATATCACCAGTGCGTGCTCTCGCCCCCGAGAGGCCTTCAGACATCTGGGGAATTATGCAGTTAAGTACTTTCACATCTGAACATATTGAAATGAGCACATGTGAAAAAGTAATACTTCCAATGTGTTTGTTGCCTTAAAACTGAACAGCTGGCAGGCTATCAGAGCACCAAGTCCATTTGCAGGGATGGAAACCAAGCGTTTGAGGAAAGATCAGCCACCAGGAGTCACACATGATTGGGCTATCAAACTGCAGGAGAGAGATTAACATCTTTTAAGGCTCCCCATTTCACAGAGGAAGCTGCCCAAACTGTGTCAGTTCGTGTCATTTGTTGGAAAACATGTCCCCAGATCTCGGTTCCTGGTGGGCAGATGTTGCTATTCCCGTGTGGCACTCCCATTTCCCTTCCTGGGAGCTGTCTGTCGGCGTCTCCGCTCTGCGACACATGCCAACTGTTACCACAGGTTTTCCTTGCGAGGAATTTTCATGCCTCTCTGCAGACACAGTTGTGCAGACTTAGGTTTCACCAACGTGAAAAAAGAACAGCACTTTCAGACAGTCAGAAACTTCTGCTCCCTTCGCTGGGTGCGTTTCAGTCTCTGTCACGAGCTTGGTGTGTGGAGTGGCTGAGATTCCCCCCACTGAGGATGGCACTGATGACTGGCTGTGCTGCCATTTCTCCACACATGGCATACCCTGCTGAAAGGGCTGTGGAACCCTTAGCTGGAAGCCAGCACCAGCTTATGCACTGTCTCCTGTACTGTGCTAGTGTCTTACTCCAAATTTCTCCATGACAGCTCCAGCAGGTTCACATTTCCTTAGACTACCTTGACCCTGAGTAGCTGGTAGATGTGGCACAGTGTAGATACCACACCAGTCACAGTATTTTTACCTTGTCCTAGCAACACCTCAAGGCACTGTGTTGGTGGTGATCCAGCTGGCTGCCAGGTTTTATTGAGTCATTGGCAGAGGAGAACTGCCATCAGCAGAAGCGCTCTCCTCACACCCCATCTCTTCCTTTCTGAGCAATGCCCAAGTGCCCCTGAGAGTCCTCCCTCCTCGAGTCCTCTCCTGTGACATGGCACAGCTCATCTGTTCTCCCAGGAGAGGAGGAAGTGCCCATCCCCAGCACCTGTTTGGTTTTAGTGTGTGCATCATACCTGACCGGGTCAGGGCAGCGGCGTGACCCAGCCAGAGCAGCACATCAGGACACTTGGTGCCAGGATAAGAGGGTGCAAATGGCTTTGACATGATCCAGGCAAGCCTAAAATAATCTCAGCTCTTGGCAGAGCTGACACAATTTGTATGAGGAGACTTCAGGCCAGTCAGAACTTGTCAGGAGACACAGTAGATCTGGTTTTTAAAAATGCGTTTGAAACATTTGAAAACTTCCTCTTCTTCAACTTGGGGTTGTTCCCCCCAATCCCCTCCATTTTTGGATTTACAAAGGTATGCCAGTGGATAGTGCACACCTTGCATGCAAATTCCATATATTTTCCAGATATTTGGAATATATATGGCTCTCAGATGCCACCATCAAATGCCCTGCTACCCTTTGCCCCTCTTGAACAAGGAGAATTGCCTCATTTGAGTGCACAACAGACATTATTTTTCCTACTCCCATTGTGGCACAGGGCAGGGCAGGGCATGGCGGGGCCTCATGGCCAGGCCTGTCCCACCATCTCCACGGGGAGCAGAGGTGGCTCGGGAGCAGCACCAGCTCTGCCATGAGGGAGGCAAGGGACAGTGACAGCCTGTCATGGTACCAGGCCCTGCCATACACACCAACACACCAAAGCCCTGGTTATATGTATTTTTAAACAAACAACTTTGCAGAAGAAAATACTGGAAATTTAGCAGCAGCAAGGACTCATCCATGCCCATAACCTGATGGTTAACACACATATGGAATAGCAACAGAGCCTGCTCCTCTGCTCCAAGCTAGACCCATGTGCTTGCAGTAGGAATTAATGAGTTTACTTAAAATCCCCCTCCTGGTAAAATCCTCGCTCCCTACAATGTAGCTGCTGCAACATGCCAGATGCAAACCCTTGCTGCACAGAAGTCCTTTTTTTTATTTTTTTGTTTTTTAATAGGAGCATAAACAGAAGCTTCTTCAGCAAACCATAAAGTTTTAAAAATACCCATGCTTGCTCATGGGTATGCTTGCTCATACGAATGCTTGCTCACTGCTCCTGCAGACACCTGGTTTCCCAGAAGAGCTACATGGGGCACAGGACTGGACAGCTACAGGCTCTGGAGACAGACCTTGGTGCTGTGCCTTCCAGTGGATCATTGTCTTCTGTCCTGGAACCAATTGCTTGTCTACAAAACCAGATGATTGTCTGATTAAAACAAAACATAAAAAGATATATTACCCCTCCTTTGCAAAGCTTGCATGCTCCCTACATTCCCCAGTGCAGGTGCTCCTAACTTGGCTTTAAAAAAGATCTTCTCTCAAGAGGTAAATGATGCATTCATTTGCATCAAATGCAGATTCATTGGGAACACACTGAATTTAGATACGCAGATTCAAAAGCCCACAGTTGTTTTTGCAAGAGACCTCTGGTTTCCCTGGCACAGAGACACAGGCTCAGGCCCTGCCCTGGCAAAGCCACATGCAAGAACCAGGAGCTAATCACAAGAATGCCTGAAATCAAAATTTCATGGACTCCATACCGGCAGCATGGCCGCACGCTGGACTTCTTTTAAGTAAATAACGATCAATCACAACAGAGTTTATCAAATCTTTTCTTGTTTATAGAGCCATAATTTACTTTGATATAAAAACGCAAGCCCCAGAAGTGCTCACAAATTTAATTTTGTGTTCTTTTCTTTGTTTAAGCTGAGACAATAACAACTTGCATTAAAACCTTAGGAACAGTTCAGAGTGACACTGTACCATTAAAAAAACCCAACAAACCACCAAGAAAGCCAGCATGGGAATTACAAAAGATTGGGCCGGCACTGGAGATGAAATTCACAGGCACGGCTGAGTTTGAAGTTGTCATGGTACCACTGCTACTACGTGTGAATCACAGCACCATCAGACCACCCTCTGAAAAGCAGCAGTTTCGCCTGCATACAAAGCAAGCAAAACCTCGGAACAAACTGTTCCGTACCTCCCAGGAACTCAGTGTTCACTGTGATCTAGTTGTCTGGATCCAAAGTTCAAAAAGTGGTGAGATTTTGAAAAATTAGTAATTTTCTGCAAGCTAGGCTGGACTCCATCTTGCCGTGACATTATGGAGTTGTAATTCCACAACCTGTGGATTAAGTCAGAAGCACCAGAAACAAGTACCTTGTCGATGGCAATAACAAAAATGAGCAGGAACCCCGTCAGTAATCAATGCTTTTATTGCTATTAGCCCTTTTGTGCTCTGCTACACATTGTAGCGTGGATAATTCATCACTATCTTGTTAAACTTATTTTGCAAATTTTTACTTGAATATGTGGGCTAAGGTTTGTTCCCTTTATTGCTATGCTCCTAATAATAGTGTGCAGCCAAGTGTAAAAGATCTTCTGTCTTCTCAATTAACAGACTATTAAGCTTTCCCCTAAGAGTAATAAACTCCTGAAAACTGGCAGGGGCAGCATTCCACAGATACATAATTTTCCCCAAACTGCAGGTTTCTCTTTCCAGATCTGTGAGGAATGCTCTAAACCAGATTTTGCTGAGGAGACACACAGAAAGTATATTCACACTAACTAACATGCTAAACAGGTGAGAAGTCATCTGCTACACAAATAAATATTTCAAAACATTTCTTTCATCAAGTATTTGCTCATGGTACATGAATAATCTTTAGAGATTCTTTCTCAACAACAGATATTTTTCAAGTAAGCCCACAGGGTCTCTGAGCATCCCCAGAAGAGACAGCTGGAAAAAGCAAGTATGTTGTCAGAATGGTTGAATTCACTGACTTAGAAGCATCTGCACTGTTATGAAATAAATGTAGGAGGCTATAAATTCCAGAACCCTTGCTCTGAATTGAGGAGCTGGGGAACACAGAAACTGAAGATAATGGCAAATTCTCCCTCCCTGCTCCCAAGTGCAGTCAGATATCTGGGAAGCAGCACGCAGTTTACCTGTATTTGCAACTAAATGCACTGTTCTTCAGTCCAAGCCTCAGCGTTCCCCACACAAAAGGTAAGCAAGGTCAGGCTGCAGAGGTGAGGTGTTACCACACTCATTAAGTTACGCCACAGGGAAGCCAAAGATCACACCCAAAAGCAACAGGGCTGCTCTGTTTTCACAGCGCAAAAGTTGGGGCTGGGCATTCACAGCTTAACAGGTCCAGGGTCAGAAGATGTTCTTGCATAATTTTTGAAAAAGATGAAGAATTCCTCCCTGAAATTCACAATCTTGGAAGAAAGATGGTCTGCCCCTTCTCTCCCTAGTTTGCTTAGAGAGCAGCCAGGATCAGCCAGAATCATCTGCTACCTGTAACTTATCTCCTCTGTCAGTGTGCAGCCCCAGTGAGTGCATAGTAATAATATGGAAAAAGAGAAGGTGCAAGGAGGTTCTTTTGAAACTTACAAAGTGGGTAAGGTCTTCTACTTCATCAGACTCTGTTTAAAACCATGGCTATTTTGAAACCTGCCCAAGAGCCATGCTATACAAGCCACAATTTGTTATTTTTCTTGTCCCTTGCAATGAGAAACCAGGAAGATTCCCTAAAATTCACTTCTAGGAAGTCCCATTGCATTGTTTTTCAGCTTGCTGTGATAAGATGGTATTGTCAGCACTAACCTTTAACTAAGCAAAGCCTAGCCTTGGGTTCTGTGAGGGGACCACCCCCACACCAGGACATACTTCTCTATTAGTTAAAACCAACTAATTATAAACAAAGGGAGGCACCTGGGCACTCGGAGTCAGCTCCCTCCACATAGTTTTTCCTGCTTTTACCTCACTACTACTCATTTTTCAGATCCAGATGACACTTTTTTGGTTTTGTTGGTGGGTTGTTTTTTTTTTTTTTCCCCTTCTCTGGGCAATTTAATAAGCAACTTCCTTTTCACCCTACCTTTGATCTTCCCTTTTTTTCCTTCATACTTACTGGGTTCACGGATTTATTTTCTTAAGGTATCACTGGACAACTCCACAGCAATAGGTCCCCTTCTGTCTTCTTATCACCTCCACGAGACAGGCCATAGATAATATTTCTTACTTTAAATTAAGAAACACACTCCTGAAATAAGGATAACCAATACTCAGGTAAGGAATTAATTAAATAAAGCTTTCCCCTCATCTACTCTTCTTTTATTTACAATTTTTCTACATTTTCTATGGTATTGAATGCTCTGGATTGACTCAGCTCTCAAAAACCATCTCAGTACCATCTGCAACAGTGTTCCTTGACCATCTCCAAATCAAGCTCAGCTGTCATTTTGTAGTTCCATACATCCAAATTATTTCCCCTGTCCTTCTTATCTTCACCTCAGCTTGATCTTCAAAAGCTCCTTCAATTCCAAACACCGTAGAACCTTTCCTTGCAGTCCAACCTGCCTCACTTTCCTCCTCCTTCTCCCAGCTGCCTCTTCAAGTGGAAAGTCATCTTTCTCCAGCATCAAGGATAAAATTCACCCCACGCAGAGGAGCTGGTGTCAGGTCCACTTAAGTCTTCCAAAGAATTTCACCTCAGATGACTTTCTCCTCTCCTCCTCCTCCAGACTCATTCCTCTCACAATGCTTTTCAACAATGACCTCAGCCAGATTCCTTCACTACTGCTAACTTGTACCAGCACTTAATGTACTTTATGTGCCTGCAGTGGTTTTTTCTGAGTTTGTAATAGGCTGCAAATTCTTTGAAGCATGTCTCATTATATTTTTGTATAGATCGACTCACTCTGCCTCTACTTAATAATAATGGCTACTCTACAAGAATGCTCACTACACACCCCTCCTGCCTGAAATACCAGCCCTTGCATTGTCAGCTTTCTTAATTTTTCTTTTGTCTGCATGAGTCATTGTACCCATCTTCTGTGTGTGTTTACGAACACATTCATGCTCATTGACATTTCTCTCCACAGAAAGAAATGCTAAAGTAACCCTCTGCACCAAAATTCCTTACTTTGCAAATACATCTAAACAGTTTGATTTAGCTGTAGAGTGTCAGCTTCAAAGATTTTCCACTTTTTTATTATTTTCTTTTATTTTACTTATTTTTTATAAAAGTTCCTCTTCCCTACCCCCAAAAAACCAAACCAGTGAGCATGAAAGCACTGTTTGTGTACTCCAAGAAAAGCTATTTTAAACACAAGATCCCATGTTTAACTTGCCCTGCTGTTGCTATAAGAAATATATGGAAGATGATAAACAAACAACATGCTAAAAATACACAGAAATCTTGAGTACTGGAACTAAGCCTAAGTGAAAGAGTTTTATGTTGAGGAGAACACAGTGAGGTGGAGCCTGGCTGAGAAAAACACTGGCTCCCACAAGCACAGTCACAATAAGGCACTTTCAGTGCTGCAAGGTCTTATTTACTTGTCCAAGCCTATTAGGGGTTAGACCTGCTCTACAATTGCAAGCCTGGGGTCAGCTTTCGCAGGTTTCAGCTACAAATTACAGCCAGTGTCCTGTTTCTGCTTTGGTTATTCACTGGCTTCAGAAACCTTTCTTTCATTTTCTTCACTCACGCTGCCTTTTAAATTTGCTCATTTAATGCACTGCAAGTGAGTTACATTTTCAAAATGTTTCTCTTGCAAGTACATTTTAACCTAGTTTTAGTCAAAGGTCTCAGGTGAGATAACCCAAGCAAGGGCAGGGTTAGAGGGTGTGATTTAAATAACTGCTGCAGACAGGAAGCTGCATCAGTTGTGGAGTTCACTGTCTACTCTGTGATCTGTCACTTGCCAAGATGCTTCTGACCACATCACAGCAGTCCCATCATTGCCAGGGATGTTGCCATCTGATGGGAATCCTCACATTCAGGTGCTCTAAATTCAAAGGCCAACCCACATTCTACGCATTTTAACACACATAAACTTGAGATACTGCAAATTATACTCTCTTGTCTATGCCACATATATGTGCAGCTGATACTCCATTAGCATTGAAGTCTCTCTAAAACAAGAACTCTTTTTTTCACCTAGATAGATCCTGACATATTGTATGACCATAAGCCCTACCTGAAATTTCATCAAACTCCAGAGTCAACTGCAATACAAATCTGGGGTTCCTCAGTAATAATTTGTGGACCATGCCTGTTCTCTCTGTACGGATTGTGATAGGAAGTACCACCAGTCCTGACAGGTTACAGACAACCCCTGAAAGCAATACAGATCTCTTTTACATAGATGTTGTGGAAAGAGCCACCCTTGCTCATGTAGGAAAACTGCTGCAATTTCTGCAGCGCCCAAGTAAGCAAAGATGAGATTCCAGCTGTAACTTCTGCTGTGGAAAAAGAAAATACGGCAAACAGAATTCCAACATTCACTGGAGTCTTACCATTTTGGTTTTATAACCTGACTTTGTTTGCTCAGATGCTGAAGCAAGGCATCCTAGTACCACAACACTCCTCCTGAGGTCCTTTTCTGCATCTCCCTCTCATGCTGGATTCTCAGCAAGCCCAAACCAGCCATCCTTCCCTCCAGACTGAGGATGGACCGTCTGCCCTGTCCAGCTGGCCACTGTGTATCCCCCAAACGCACTGGGCAGCAGCAGCCCCTGTGGCCAGCAGGGCTCCATTACATTGCCCCTTTTATAGCACCTCTTTTAATCCCTGCCAGGTCTCAGGAATTCCAATATCAGATTAAAAAGTGTATCTCTCTAAGCGCTCCTTTGACAAATATACTGCTGCAGCTGTGTCCTGGCCTTAATGCATTTCTGGACAGAGGTTTCTGTGCTTCATCACCCTCTGATTTGATCCTCACTCCAGGGACTCAGTTTTGACCCAAAAATGCTGCTCTCATCCCTTCCTCTCTTGGTTCCCACTCCAGAATAATACTTGGATTGAACAGAGGAGGAGAGTGAACTCTGAGCATCCGGAGTGAAACTGCAAAAAAACAAGAAGCTGTGCCCTGCTCTACAGATGTTTCCACAGTTGCCAAGAACTTGATCTCCTATGCTGAACCCTCTACTTCCCTGCAAGGCATAGCATTCCATGCCACAGGCAGCCACATTCCACATCAAAAGGGACAGCACCTCTCGGCTCCTGTGGAATCGTGTTTGCTTTAGGCCAACTGGGCACAGGCTCAAAGGGTGACACTGGCACAGCTGCACCATTAATGTAGGCTAACAGGAACACAGAAGATGACTGGAAACCAGCTGCTACTTCTGCAGCCCATAATGTACTGCCAAAAATCTCCGTATCCCCTTGATCCGAACTGGGAGATAGAAAAACTGAACTAGGCAGAAATTTATACAGTGCTCAGAAAGGACCAACATTACCATTTGCAGGCGCCCTAGCAGCAAGGTATAGCAGTTAGCCTGGGTCAGAGGAGACTTCTATTCCTTGCAGGAGGTTCCTGGGACTGCCAGGAGACATTTTGCAGCAGCATTGTACAGTGTTACAGGCATAATTTGAAATCAAACAAGTGATAACAAGCCATACTGTTCTAGGCGAAGCACAACAAAAATGTTTATGTAAAAAAAAGAGATAAAGATGGCAGGAAAACTGGAATGGTACCTTTCTGACTAAAGAGAACTAGGTTTTCAAGTGCTAAGCAGATGTTAGAAGACTATGAAAAAATCTGTTGAAAACACTGAATATATAAAAAGTTGGGGGGTTTTTTTATGTAACTAGCTTTATCCCCAGACCTTTTGAGTTTTAAAGAGTGAGATGTATTCAACACAATAGCTGCTGTCAGTTTCTAGACAATTATTCCTTCCACTTCTAAATTAATAACTGCAAATCTATGCCATGCAAAAATACAGGAGACGATTCTTTGGGCTGTGAATATTTTCAGCAAGGGATTTCATTGCCTTTTCTTCCTCTATCAGGAGCTGCCACGGTTTTGTCTGTGTTGGGAGCAGCTGCCACCAGCTCTCTGAGTCAGATCTCCTGCAAATAGCAAAATTTGGCCCCCTGGGAAACAACCACTGCCTGCACCACCATAGTGCCTTCCCTCTGGGAAACAGGTGGTGGGACAGAAAGGGAGCAGGCAACAGGCTGCCAGTTAGACCATGCTGAGGACACTCAAAAAAAAAATTAAAAATTCTGCTCTCATTTTCCTTTTCTGACCTTGAACCTACTGTTTTCATTCTGTGCCGTTTTCAAAAGCAAAATTTTTTTTTGGGAAAAAGGCTTTGTGTCATACACTTTGCTTCTTTCTGCCACAGTAAGCAGCATTCTAAAATAAAGGGGGCGCTGGGGGTAGTTGCTGTTAGATGTCATCACCTCTCTTCTCAGTGTGCAGGCACTATGCAATGCCTTGGGTGAATACTTTCAGAGGAGAGACCAAGACACAGCATTCAATACAGCCAATGCATAACGCAGTACCTTAGGCAAACACTTATTTCAAAGGAGCTGTCTAAAAATATATACTTCTTTTGTCTCCTCTGCCCTTCATGGATGGTGACTGGGCTCTCACATAGTTTAAAGATGAGATGAAAGGACTCAAAATAATAGGTAAGAGGAAGGGGGGAAATGGCATGAGAGTTAACAGTTCCTTACACAAAGACAGACATCACTGTATGCAAGGATTACCTAAACCGTTCTTTCCAGATTTTTAAAGATATTTACATGCTGACCACCCAGCTCCTGGTACTTGTTCATAATGAAATGTAAAGCTTCTTTAGATTTTGAACTAGGAAGTAAGCAAACCTGCATCAGTAATAATCCATGATTTAAGTGCTGGTACTGACCTCTGTACACTGAGCCAAACGTGTCCTGGGCTGCATCCAAAGCCCGTGGGCAGCAGGGCAGGGAGGGGATTCTGCCCCTCTGCCCCGCTCTGCTGAGACCCCACCTGCAGGGCTGCATCCAGCTCTGGGCTCCCAGCACAGCAAGGACAGGGAGCTGCTGGAGCCAGGCCAGAGGAGGCACCAAGGTGATCAGAGGGATGGAGGAGTTCTGCTGTGAGGAAGCTGGGGTTGTTCAGTCCAGAGACAGCTATGGGAAGATCTTAGAGGATCTTCCAGTGCCTTAAGGGGCTACAAGAGAGCTGAAGAGGGGCTTTTTACAAGGTCATACAGTGATAGGACAAAGAGGATGGCTTTAAACTCAAGGAAGGTAGATTTGGGTTTGAAATTTGGGAAAATTTTTTTGCAGTGAGGGTACTGAGGCACTGGAACAGGTTGCCCAGGGAAGTTATGGCTGTGTCATCCTTGGAAGTGTTCCAGGCCTGACTGGATGGTGTTCTGAACAACCTGATTGAGTGGAAGGTGTCTGTGACCATGGCAGGGTGGCTGGAATGAAATTATCTTTAAGCTCCTCCCCAAGCCAAGCCATCCTGTGAGTCTACTACCTATGACATGAATAGCTACACAAGATTTTTCTTTCCTAGATTTATCTAATTCTTGCTGCAAATGCTAGTGAGGATTTTTTCAGTATGATCATGTTAAATAGCAGAAAATGAAGTGGGATTACAAAGTAAAAGGCACTCAAGAATGACATCTTGTAGCTTGCTATCTTTAAGATTCCCCTTCACTCTCTTCCTTCCTTCTCCACTTAAAGTAATAGTGGCCCAAAAGCCAAGGCCCCCAAGTCACTGATTCACTACTGCACGTACAGAGGACAGGCACACAGATACACTCGTGGGGACAGCAGGCATCACCTGGAGGACCACAGGCTCCGTGGCTGCCCAAAGGTGAGCCACTTGTGAGGTCTGTGAGAGTCAAGGAGGCTTCTTGAAAAAAACCCAACACCAAACCAAGGATTCTTTCAGAGTAAAATACGAACCCAGGGGAAAAAAGGAATGTGCAATTATATCAGCTACTGGAGGAACTTCCATCTCCCACAGAAAGTCTAGCAAAGCATTTCCCAAGTCACAGCATACAAGAGACTGAGCATCAGGGCATCCAACTCCAAACCATCCGTGATTTTCATCACTTATTCTCTCTCAGTACCTGTGATGAGATCTGGGCATGGAATCTAAGTCAGACAGAACTTGAAAAACTGTAACATTTTGCTTGAGTTACAGAGTTGCAGTTAGGCAAACGTAGAGAGGTAACAACAGACTCAATGTATGTGTCTCAGTGGCTACCCACAACTCATCTGCAGAAGTAACCTGTGAGCTCTGTACTGAAATTTTCAAAGGAATTTGAGCACGTAAAAGGGTGTGACTCAAAAAGTCAGCAGCAGCTTCAGTAAAGAATGGGGCCAGAAAACCCCCACTTAGAGAGTAGGCCACTCTGCCTCCTGTTTAGTGAGAAATTTTCACCACCTTCCCAAACTCGACTGGATGAGAGAACCCAGATCATCTGTACTGTGGATGAGGACAGTTATTTCTCCATCTCTCCCCAACACACCACGATGCACTGAAGGCACACACTGACTTATTTAACTGTGGAAGCAGGGACCGGGTTTATCTAACTGGCATATTCACAAGTCAATTATGTTTGTTTTACATTCAGCTAAGTTCTGAATAATTTAACCAGAAAAGTAATCTGGAAATAGTGACAAATTTCTTTATTCATTAAGAGCAAGCATTCCTTAGAAAGCCAAATCAAAGTGGGCTGCCATGAGCTTGGATCAGCATATGCTCCCTCATTAGCAGCATTGATAGCTACCAGCAGAGAGGATTTTTATGCCCCAAGTTTGTGCCATGCTCCCTTTGAGTCACTCTGACAATCAAAAGGAAATAAAAAATATTATCAGCAATTATTGCCTGCATATCCCAGCCTCTGCTCTAGGCTCATATCAAGTCCCTACAGACATTCCCATGGGTGTATTCCACAGCCCTAATGTGCCAAGCTGTGCCATACAGCAAAACATTGTCATTGTATTCTTTAGTTTCAAACCCACACTTTTCTTGGCAAGTTTACAGTCAATGAAGAATAATTTGCTTTACTTTCCTTATTTAAAGACATGTTTGTACTACTGCAGTGTCTTTACTCTTATAAAGTCTTCCACACTGCACATCCCTGCAAATGAATCTATCAGAGTCCACATCTGTCCTTGACACCTACAATGATACAGCTCATTTCACTCAGGAGCAGAGAAGACTGGGGTGCCAAGTTCCATGAACACAATTGCTATTCCCCCCCATCCCCCATTTGGAAATCTCTGAAGCAGAAATGAAAATTCCTTCATCCAGCAGCTGTTTTGTGGGGGGGGGGGGGGGGGGGGGGAAATCAACAGCACATGCAATATTCATTCTGTGAGGAACAAGCTGGGGACCAAGAACATTCCATGTGACCACAGGTCTGTCTGTGGAGAGATCACTGGCAGTGTGAAGCACTTTTGAGTGAGTTCATTCTGAATCACCAAGCAAATGCTGTTAACATTCACTCAGAGGGGAATGTTTCTTGGGATATCACACTCGTTCCACATCCTCGTCACCCCACAGGCTGTTCAGCACACCATACGCTCAGCTCCACAGCCCTGCTCGCTCTGGCCGACACTGTGCAAGTTTTACTTGGTGTTACAGCACAAGTGAATAATTACAGTGAATTTACAGGAGCCTGAAACCTCCACCAAGTAATAACAGAGAAGTCAGAGAGATTCAGGTGCTTCATGGAACTGTCCTAGGGCATCACCACTGAAGAAACAGAGGCAGAGTGTTGGCTCTGCCTGGTGGGCAGACTCAAAACCGAAAGAAACACAGCACTGATGAGACCACGTATTTCAAGAAATTATTTCCACGCTGCACTGCCATTAGAAGATTAGATTGGCTCCTTAGGGATATTGCTTTTTCAGGTGGCTGCAATTTGGTTCAGCCATTGATCCCTCACATCAAGCTTACTTTCAGAGAGAAGAGTCTGTGCAGAAGCTGGTCAGGGTCCTTTCCCTCTGAAGCACAGTTGAGCATCACTGGTGGCATTACATCCATACTGCAAGGTGATGTATCCCAAGTGGGACAGTGTCCCATCTCGTTCCATTTTGGATACTGAACAGTTAAAATGCTCAGTTACATAGTTCAGGAAGCCCTAGCTGAGATCTATGGACTCAGAATTACTGTTTTAAAATTACATAAATTTTAATTTATGTATTATATTTTCTGCTTTCCAGAATGCTTCCAAAGAACCTCAGGCACACAATTAATTGCTGAGACCAGAAGCGTAGGATGATTCATGAAAATTCACTAGCTGTTAGTGTTACCCAAGACAGTCATGACCTATCCTCTGTGCTTGCTTGCAACTGTACAGCTCCAGACACTGTCTGGACACCCTGGAACAAAATTTTTCTGGAGAAACAGCACTTGCACTAATGCTGCAATCCATCATTTGCACTGATGTCATAAGGTGAATTAAAAAGTCCAAAATATGATGGAAGTGCACTGTTAAACCTTTGTGTGGGCTTCATGGGCAAACTGTGTTCACTTATTCTACAAGTTTGCTTAAGAACATAAATAGAATGAACTGAGAAGCCTTCTTTGTGCTATGAACCAAAGTAGATTTTAGTGGGAAAACAGATCTTTCTGCCCTGCACAAGGGACCTGAACAATGTTTTAACATTCAAAATTATTTTCACATGAGAATTCCCATTTAGAGGTTTCCAGTTTATGGTCATTGATTTCAAGTTAATAAGGAGAAGGGTATTTAAATAAAACATAATACAGAGCTTTGTGAAGTAAAGCTGCTAATCTGATTTAGATTGTTTCACTTCCACCTCCACAACTCTCAGCTTCCAGTCAGTAGGCTTGCTGAAGGCTGTGTGTGCCTAAGTTCCTTGAAGTACTTTTGTTGTCAGGAATTTGTATCGACAGCACTGATGCAAAGAGCCCACTACTACTCCAATAATGCAAAGTACACATGAAATAAAGCAGATTTAAAAACCATCAAGACAATGCATTTTTCTCATTTATTCAAATCTTCTGCAGGAAGTAAACACTGAAAGATTTAAAAAAACTTCACACTGCAGTATGTACAGTTTTGTGACATCACATGAGGAAATTAATTTCTAATAAAAAAAATGAGACCAGTTAATTTACTGAAGACACATCACAATAAAACTGGTTGTGGTAAAATCCCGAATTCTTATGTATGGCAATGAAACTCAGTACTCCTTTGTTTTACAGGGATGGAATAGTCCTGGTACAATATTTCAATTATGCAAAATGGAGTCCTGAACTTACATGACTTATTATACTTGCATGAGCACTTCATGTTTTAAAAGTAGGTTTGCATTTTTTTTTCCAGACCCTTTTGAATTGAAGCACATTCTTTCACAAAGCTAAAATACCACAGCAGAAGTCATGTCCAGAAGTGGAATACTGTTATGTTTTGAACTGACCTGACTTGTTAAGACATTTTTACTTTTTTTTTTTTTGCCAACGCACAGATGCACAGGGTCCCCCATGCACTTTTCATGCAGCAGGTAATCACAACTTTAAATAAAAGAATTTTTCTATACATTCTTCCAGACTTGCAACTGTATACATACATGCAAAAGTTTTTAAACCTATGTGATCATATTTACACTTATACATGGAATATACATAACAAAAAAGATTAAAAGGTTTTTTTCCTTTGCATTAGAACAATACAAAATATGTATTTTTCATTAAGGAAACCACTATTTACATCACCTTTTAAAAACCAATTTCAACATATTATAGGCGTAACAAGTCAACATATTTACATTATATATAAATATATATATATAATATATACTTACCAGTTTACTCCTCTGTAAGATGTGGCAGAGAACAAACTGGTAATATCATGTCACTGACGTCAATGAGAGCTGTAATACTTTCACCAACATTTAACAGGGAAAATTTAAACCAATCATTTCTTTCTTTTAAAAACATTTGTAAATTAAAAATTTAAAAACATCACTAAGAGTAAATGGCTACAAAAAGTAAAAGTTATGGCTGAATTCCCTTTTTCTCAAACTGAGCTGCCCAGCTATGTGGTATCAGTAGAGAAGCCCTCCAGCTCTCCACCTTTGATCCTGTGGTCATGCATTACCCACCACCATTTCCTCAAGCTCTGGCAGAGGAGACACTAGAAACCTGGATATCTGAGTCCCAGACACTTCCCTCTGGAAAGAAAAGGCATATCTGCATGGCAATTCCAAGTCAATCCCCAAATCCAGAGGGTTTGGACACTCCACAACCCAACTGCTGCAACCCCAGCCCTTCCCAGCTAAGTGGGGCCAAAGTTAATTCAGGTTGAAGTTCCAAGGAGCTGCAATTGCAGCTCTAAGCGTGGTACAGAGACAATTCCCTAACTCACTTCCTCACTGCTCTGAGAGCTGGAGGCAGCTTTCCCCCAGCAGGCTCAGCTGGCTATAACTGGGATGTGCTCTCCCCTCCCTCCCTGCTCCTTTGAGGGTGAGATCACACACCAGCACCCACTGATCCTGCACCACTCTGCCCGTACAGCTGCTGCTGCCCAGATCTGCCAAGACCCCATTTTGCTTCCAATCTACAGTCTAAAGGCCTAGAGGAGACAGGAGCTGCTGAGAGTGCTACTCAAGAGATGACCTTGGTTTGCAATCCATCTACAGGGACTGGTGGAAATCAGGGATCTTAGAGCTGCTTGGAAAAATGTGGCCAGGCCTACCAGTCTCTCCTGAGGCAAAAACCCAGATCCCACACCCCTCTTTTCTGATGGAAAAGTCCCCAAGGAAAAAAATAGCAACTCCTTTTTACTCACCCATCCCACAGGACAAAATATAATTAAAGAGCCTTTCGTCCTAAGGTGTCAATGCAGTAAATGTGGGTGGGGTAGGTTCAAAAAAGACCTCTCTTCCCTAGGGAGGGGGTAACACCAGCAGTACTGGAGAATTCCATATAGGAGGAGACAGCTGCTCTCTTAGCAGCTGACTGAGCATTCCCTTGGCATGTCCTGCCCTCTCTCAAGGGCCTCAGCCTTGTTACCTGCTGTTTGAGATTGCAATGTTTACGAGAGATAAGATTCTTCTATGAACGTCAAGTCCCAATATTAAATTCTTGTATATTAGAGTTTACTGACGTCTGTGAGAATGGCAATACCCTTTCCTTGACATGAGCTAAAAAGAAAGCTAAATCCTTAACTGGTCAAACTGTTAACATTTTAACTTAACGGTTTTATAAAACTTTCAAAACTAAATGTTCAAAAGTATATAACAAAAGCCTACCCTAGAATAAATACAAAGATCAGCACATTGCTTGATTCCAATATTATTTTTTGTTAGGGTCAGAATCTCTTCCCCACTCTTCATCTCAATTTTGGAGAAGTTTTTTCAACCAGGTAATTCCACATCCTCTCATGCTGCATTTTTCTGTGGAGCTCTTCAAGCAAATTATAGCCCTGTATTTAGTCTGGGGACCATCTATTATTCTATATTGTATATATTTCCTACCTATATACACATTGTTTCAAGAAAAATAATCAATTAAGACTTTAAAAGACATTTAATGGATGGAACAAATACCATCTTTTTAATATTTCTGCTGGGTTGACTCATATAAAAAGAACTCAGTTCCACTGTCGATCCAAAATATACTTTATCTCATTAATGATTATTCTATGAGACATCTGAATTGTCATTGGGCCACTTATAAATGCAATATTAAAGACAAACAAAATTTTATTTTTATATTATACTTCAGACAATTACATTTAAAATGATATTAGATTTGTGTGAAGGTTTTAAAATATAAATCTTTTTTGTACAGCCCATTAATATATTATGCTTCACCGAAATAACATAAAAATATATCTTTAAATTGCTCTGTTATTTCTCATAAAAACCAGGGGGAATGTTTTACACCAGATACTGTCAAATATTTGTGTTCCCTAAAAGAAGGTATCCCCTGGAGGGCAGCAAAACAGAATAGTGGTGCATTTTCCAGTTGTCAGACAGGAGAAGTCCCTTTCAGTAGGAACTGCACTGGAAGGAGAACCGGTCTTGTCCCTGGGGACAGGGACAAGAGGGGGACAACAGCTTGCTCTATCTCAGCAAGCCAGGAGTCTGGGAACAAGATCGCTGAAACCAAACCAGACAGAAAAGAGCAAAATGCCCCGTCACTCATGTCTGCTATGCAGACGTGAGATGGACAGAAACAGGAGTTTTGTCATGTCGTCAGCTCACAATGGTGAAAACAGACAAAATTAAACCAGAGTGTAGCTTTCATTAACTGTGCAAGACAACTGCTTAGCTGCTTGCTGATGGCAAAGAGGATTATCAGTGAAATCAAGAAGCCATAGAGAATTTTTTTTTTTTAGGGGAGTAAAAAGTTCAGCACACAACTTCTGCTTGCCAATAATTCATATAATTTAGATGAGCTGGATTTTTTCCTCTTCCTCCCCCCAGAGAAATAAGGGCTGCAAATGGAGTTAACACTGACAGTGCTAATGGGAAAGCAGAGCCATGCAACTCTTCCCCAGCCAGCAATTCTTTTAAGGTGTCTCAGCTCTGACTGCAATTTTCAGTTCCTCCCATCTCAGGCTGATATTACCAGATGTTACAAATCACAGCACAGGTGGGGATTGAGGAAAAGGGCAGGGAAGGATTTCTCAGATATATCCCACTATCCATTACGGAACATGACAAAACCACAGTTTTATCCTCAGTGCTACCTGGAAAATTATTCTAAAGCCAGATTTTCTGCAGTGAAAGGGTAGTGCATTAAACCATGGATCAGCTGTTCAGAGGGTAATAAATATTGGCAGATCATAGATTCTTTTCCCTGGTTGTAGGAAGAGGCCAACACATTTTTCATTAAAATCGTATTCCATCTTTGAGTGAAAGTCTGATGTGGTGCTTTAGTGCAGTTGGTATTCTTCCACAGGGAAGCAGGATGGTGCTGAACAGATAATTCCGCTCATCTCCTTCACAAGCTTTCCAGCATTTTCCTCACTGAATACATGTACTAAGCCTTCTCAATCACACTACTCCAAGAGGCATTTTGGCTTTCCCCTTTTAGGCAGGGAAGTGACAGGAATGTGCTGACAAAAGGACTCATGCAGTACTTGCATGGCCTATGAAAATCTGCCTTTTTTATAAAAACCTAGAAAAAACCCTTAATTCTAACTAGTAACTCATAGCTATGGCTAAGAATTCTAAGGAAGGCATTTGTTGAGAGCAGGGCAAGGAAGAAAAATAGATTTTACACCACTATTCTGGCAGGACCACAAACAAGATTTAAAAATAACAATACAAATTTTGGAAGCACTAAAAAATACATTTCAGTGCACTTCAATTATTAACACTGACGGAGGTTTTCCAATATGACGAGCTAATACCTTGGACGGACTGCTCCATTTCTTAAAAGTTATTCTTAAAATTTCACAAAACATATTAAAACATTAAAAAAAAAAAAAAAAGTACACCATCTCTATGCTCAGACTTCAAAAAAATAAGGATTATTTTACAGGGAGGAAGGAAACGCAGCATTACCACCACCTAGGCTGTACGCTTACACTTTATGTTATACCAAAAGCTTGCAGATCCAAATAAGACTCTGATCAAAGAGTACTCATAACTTAAACTGATACATACAGAAATGTCTTGTACAAATTACAACCCTTCTAGTTTCCTTGTGACAATCTACTGTAAAGCAAATTTTATCTACATGTATTTTAAATAACATCACCAGAAAAATAAAAAGTTTGTCAAATGAAAACATGTTTCAATTAGACCATGCTTTTTTTTAAAATCATGCTCAATTTATACAGTAGTCAAGTTCATACTCATTTTTCTTTTTTTTTTCTTTTTTTTTTTTAAACAAAGATTCAAAACCACTGATTGTAAACTCACTGAGGAGGCTGCAGTTTATTCTGGCTCTTTTTTGATTGTTCTCACTTTTTCCAGAAGTCCATGCATTTCTCCATTCACACCACCATGCTGATGAGAGGTGTTACTCCCCATATGGCTGTTGTAAGGGCTTCTTAAGTTACTAAAAGGAGTTTTAAGCTCTGTGTCAGATGTCAACTCCTCTTTGATTGTAACACGAGTTGAACTCTCGGTAAATGAAGGTTCATTCCAAATTTCTTTGTCATGTGCTTCTTGGCTGCTGACAGAGCTACCGCCCTTCTGTAACATGTAGTACAATATTGGATTGGTTTTGGTCAGTCTCGGAGAGTCCTTCTCATAATCATTCTTGTCCATGCCCGTGATCACCCATCTGATGGGCCCCTTCTCACTGGGTATGGAACACATGCTAAGCTGGTCGGACTCCAGTCTGGACACTGTACTCCCCCCCAAATGTTCAGGGAAGGGGGAGCTGGATGGACTCTTTACTGCTACAGGATATTGAAATGTTCTGTGATCTACACAATTGTTCTGTTGCACAGGGCTTCCCACCAATGATCTTACTGAAGAAATGGTGAATTCAGGTTTATTGACTGTTGCACTGGTTTTGCTTCCTTTTTTCTTGCCCTCTGTTAGTATGTTATTCCTATGTTGTGACAGATCTCTCTCACAGTTTTCTGAGAGAAGCAGCTGTTTCAACACATTAAAGCCTTTACTATCTCTAGACCAACTCCTATTTTCAGTTTCACTATTTGAACCATGACTTACAGCATATTTAAATTCAGCATCACTTCTGCTGAATTTCAGTTCTTGCTGGTTAAGCAAAGGTCCATACAGTGCCTCAGTAGGAGAAGCGTGATTGTTTCCAGCATCAGACACATTACTTTTCATCTTTTTTAATGGGCTTTCCAAAGGCTCAGCATGAAGTTTCCTCTTCTTTGGTACTGTGCAAAGACTCTTAGATTCAAGGTGTGTCAGCTCATTGTTTCGGTGACTCCTGTCCAGATCATCTGCAGGGTAATTGTCTTGATTCTGTCTCAGCAACCTACTTAGCAGGCCATTTTTGGAAAAAGAGAAATCTTGAGGTGAAAGAGGCTCAGATTTCACCTCCTCGGATGCTGGAGAAGCAGCTGTGTTTCTCTGCAGTGAATGAACAAACCCTTGGAATTTGTTACCCTTGCATTCTCTTACTTGTTGTGCATTTGAATTATAAGGAACATTTGATTCGTCAGATGGTTCAGTTTTTATTTTCACCGTCAATATTTGCTCATTCAAAGCCTTGTCTGTCTGTTCTTGAGAACTTTCATCTCTTAAAAGCATCCTCTCTTTCTTTTCACTTTTACCTTTATTGGGAGTTCCCAGAAGCAGCTGAAGGACAGTGCGCCTTTCAAGGAGATTTTCTATTTCCGAGCCTGGAAGTCCTTGCTCAGCGGGTGTGGGCTGGCAACTGAATATTTTGTTATTTTCTTCATGCATACTCAATTTATTCGTAAGCAGAGGGCTGTTCAATCTATCAATCAAGCCCACAGGTTTATCCATGTTCCCTGCCAGCAGCTGTTTGCTAGCTCTTTGTTCCTCACTCGACATGGAACTCTGCATGCCGCACTGAGCCAGGTTCTGCAGCAGCTTGCTGGCACTGAATGCTGAGGAGTTCTGGGGACTATCAGTCCTGCTCAGCTTAGCTCCTTGAATTTCTTTGCTTTTGGACAGGTCTATCAAGTGTTTAGATGCGGAATTCATCAGTCTATCCGGCTGGATGCTGCAGGCGTAGGGTGGCGAGCTCCGCTTGACAGCCAGTGACTGGTGCGAGAGATTTATAGGAGAGTCTGCTTTTGCAGAAGCCAGCAAGGGTGGAGTGCTTAACGGAGTCATTCGGTTGGCACTGGGACTGTCGGTAACAGGAGTCCTTTTCCCAGTCTGTACAGTGAATTTTGCCACATCAGCTGTACTGTGTGGTCCCTGAGGATCATTACTCTTGTCTACCTGTTCTTCACTCTTATGCCCAAGTAACAGCTGAAGTAGTGTTACCTTCTGGTGGGGATTCAGCTTAGAAGCTTTTGGAGTGTCTTTCTCTTCCTTGACCTCTGGACTGGAAACTTTTGGATCCCAGTTACGAAGCAAGGACTGAGTCAGGTTATCCAGCGATGCAGGTGGACCTGCATCTGGTTTATCTGTTCTCTGTTTAAAGGATAGGTCTATAGGAAGACAGTTAGAATGGGAGCTTTCATCATCACTGCTGTCTTCTGTAAAACTGGGATTGTTGTCTGAATACTCATCAACAGTTGTTGGTGTGCTGCTGTCTTCAAAAATGCTGGCTCTCTCACTCTGCTCACGCCCTTTCACATGCTTGGGGGTATTCTGGCTTTTCAGCAGATGTAAGAGCAAACTGTTGCTGGGAGAAGTTTTCAGATTACTCCTTTCCACAGTACTTTTGTATCCCACAGTTTTGGGAGGTGAGTGCATGATTCCAACTGAACTCTGAAATGGTGCCATACTGCCTTTGCTAGCGACTGTTTTGGGGGATGATCCTGCTTGACCATTGAGATGGCTTGTCATTCCTTTGGCCAAACCAAACTGGCCTATGTCCTTCTGAGCACTTTCCTGTAATCTGGCCATCGCTGCAAGTCTCTCGCTCGCAATCTGATTGGCATTTTGTGCTTTTAAAGCATGTTCCCTGGAGTACTGCTGCAAGTGGGCTTCACTGGAAAGGAGCAAAGCCAGCTGGCTGCACGCTACGCTGGGCTTGGGCGAAGCAGCAGGACTGGATCGTTTCTCTACCATGCTTGCAACAGCTTGTAACCTTGCAGCACACGACAGGGGCTCATTCATCACCTTAGGGCCGCTCTGCACTGCATGAGGAGATTCGATAAACCTCTCTTTGGGTAGGTTCTTAGTGATGTCAGGCAGGCTGTTGTCCAGCTTCTGATCTTTTGCTTTGCTCTTCTTCAGCAGAGTCTTCAAGTGGCTGGATGCAACACCATAGCACCTTAAATCTTTCTCCATTTGTAAAGAATCATGGCTAAGAGAATACCCCTGCTCCTTAAGACTCTGTCTAATCTGCTGTGACAGAGCAACACTCTGCAGCCTAGAGCTGAATGACTGAAGCAAAGAGGCAAGTAATGTGCTATCCTGTTTGCCTTTAGGCACATTTTCAACCATGCCAGCCAACAAAGCTTCCTTTTTTCCATCTAAATCCACAATGGAATCAGACAACCGCCTTCTTTTTGCTGCATTCCAGTCTTCTGAAGACTGCAACAGTCTTGCTTTTTTGAGGTGCAGCATGCCAGATCCCCGATATGTACTTGTGTTAAGAACTGGACCATTACTCTGACAGCTGGGAAATATATTTCCTGAAATCTTAAAGTTTTGATCCTCCCCACTATGCCCAGTGGACTTTTTGTCAACTGCAGTACCTGAGCCTCCTGCTGCTTGATGCATTAGTAATCCCTCTAGGTAAGTTAGAACAACAGAATCCTGGTGCATCTCAGAGCCAAGCTCTTCTCCATGAGTCATGTTCAATAAAAGTTTCCAAAAAGGCTCTGTTTCTGTTCACTTCAAAGGCTAGTTTTGCTCAATCAAGATGCAGAGTTAATAACAGGTAGATGCCTACAGTGTTTTCTTAGACACTTTCAGAAACAATAAAAAATGTATTATCCTAGGCAGGCTTCTCCCAGTGTACACTGTTTGATGAGCCACGTTTCCAATCATAGCAATCAGCTGATATTGAGGATATTTATGGACGATGTCTAGGAGGATTATTCAAAACATGGTTTCACAGAAAACAGGTTCCATGAAGTATTTGCTGCCTTTTTTTTTCAGGAGACCAGCTTGCTTTTCTTCCTTTTCCATTTCCACCAAGCACATAAAATTCCTAAGTCAGAAACACAAAATAAAAAACAGAAAGAAAATATTTAGGATTAAGATATAATAGCATAAGACATTTTTTCCTTAAAAAATAAAATAAATCCAAACCCAACCCCCCCATGCATTGTCTTAGGTAGAGATTCAGGATACATAAACAACATACATATTCCAAAAGAAACCAAAAATCAAATAAAGGACAAAATACATGGTATCTAGTTAAAAGAACTTCACAAAAACAATTCTGAGACAAAGTTAAGTTCTTCTTCAAAGTTCTGAGAAAAATTAAGCTTACTTATCATAAGCACAGCTACTACAAGCCTTCACTGAATTTCACTACTCTGCAGCTAAAAATAAGGAATAGCAAGCCTGAAAGGAAAATCTTGGATCACTCTAAACATAGTTTTAGAAAAACTCCATTGAATTTTACTTTACTGTTGCACCAACTTGTCTTCTGTAAATGTAAATACACAGGACACGCAGCCTATCACTCTCAAACTGAACTAATAGGAAAAGACAGGCCTAAAGTCAATGTTTAGTTTCATGTTGCATATGTTTTCAAGTAACAGAAAAGACGGTATCATATATATGAAAGTAGAAACAAAGTTGTTAGTGCTGCCCAGGACTATGCACCAAGGCAAAATCCGGTATGGTAACACAACAGGAGTGAAATCTGTTGTTCTTACAACACCCAAAAACCACAAGTTATTAGAACAATCATGTGATAAGAGTGGGGAAAAGGTTGCTTATGCTCTTGATGCAACATAAATCCTGGCATCGAAATCCTCCCTTCCCTGGAGGATTTTCACCTTTGCATTCTTTCTGTACGTGAAACAAATGATGGCAAAACCAAACCAAACCAGTTCTTCCCTGAAGTCCTGTTATTGTTCAAGAGTGTGGAATATTTCTAATAAATACTTCCTGGATAGGGCAGTGTGGAATAAAAAGCTGTTTCAAAATGCACAGCAATGGTGCTTCTGCTGGATGCATCTCTTCAGTTTCACTTATAGGGGTGGTCAATGGCAGCACAAACATTTCAGTCACCACAGCTCACTAATGAGATCCTTACAACACACATGCATCCTCCTTCACTCATTCAGTACTAAACTGGCATAAATATTCAACATGAGCAAAGGTAAGTGTCCTTCTGCATACTGAACTCTACATTTTGCTTTCATGGGCTAGAACGCCATTGAAAACTTGTATTTACAAGCTTAAAAGGGATGTACACAGATGAAATCCTTGCCTCCTTAAAGTGAATGAATATTTTATGATTGATTTCCCAGAGGCAAGTTTTTAATTCAAAACCTACAGGCAACTAGAAGTCAGAAAATAATCAGATATTAAAAATGTAAAGAATAAGAACTACTAAAACAGCTGTAATGTTAACCGTCCTTAATCTCCCAGGGCAAATATTCCCTTATTTGGTTTTAAGTCATCTAGAAGATCTTTAAAAATGGAGCTATCTTTAAAAAAAAAAAAAAGCCCCAAAAAATCCCAAACAAAAGAATCTAACCAGCAATGCATTGTAGTGTAAATGTGTATACCCATGCACTTAAGTATCAAATGCAAAGCTGTTAGCTATTATTGAGGTCTCAGTACTTCTCTCAGAAATACATGTCCACATTAGCCAGCATTTACATAATTACCTGTAGAAGACAGTGTTCCTTCAAACGTGAAACAACTTAAATGTGGATTCAGCTAACTGAAAATTACTGATCATCTTACTGTTCCCTTCAAAAACCTCTGTACCTCGGGGGCGGGGAGGGGGTTTGCAGAGTTTCAACCCAAAACCAGAATAAAAATCACAAATAACAAATCCCTAAAAAAAAAATTCCAAGATTTCCAATGAAAACATCAAATATCCAGCAACAGTAACAGCAATACAATTAGACTAATTTCCTCAAACACTTGGGAATGTACTTTATCTAGGGAATTTATTTCTCCTGCTTCCAAAAGGAAACTTTATCTGCAACCAAATTTTCATGTTTCAAATAGTAATGAAGCTGATAGTGTGCTGTTATTAAAATGGAACAAGTAGCACTGATACGCTCTGTATTGCATTTAAGACAACAAAATTGAAATTCTGTCAGGATTTCTGACTGTCTGGTAAAAGTAAGGCTTGCAAGTCACCTTTAAGGTAGAGTCTCAAACAAATACACCATTAAGCCAATATCTAGTACAACTTTACTCACTACACCTTTAGGTAATTCAAAAAAGACAATGCATTTATGCAAATCCCTCAGGTACTCCAAAAGCCTCTTGCAGGAGAGGACACTTGTAGCCAGTACAGTTTATAAACAACAACTATTCTAAGAAGTGTTTTGCCACATTTTTCATTTTTTATTTTATTTTAATTACCCAGTGCTAGGGAAATACTGATAAATGTAACGAAATTGGGTTGCTGCATAGAAGCTTCTTTAAAGAGAATGAAATCTGGAAAGCACTTAACACATCCGAACAGGACATCAGCAAGCCTTTTAAAAAGCCGATTTTGATCTAGTGCTGTAACAGTGTTAAAATCTCACATCACAATGTGCATCTGAGGTGCAGTCATGCCAAATCCAAACCAGCTTTGGAAATTATTGTTCAGCAGGACACTAAGGCAACCATTCGGCTACCTTCTAAATACATACAGATTATACAAGAGCTTCCCAGGACTCACTGAAATGTTAATATTTTTTCTTCAAATTAAATATTTAGGAAATTACCAGAGCAATGGTAAGGAAAAAGAAAAAAAAAACCACCACAAAGTCAAAAGAAAAGGTAGAAGAAAGAGAAAGGAGAAGTCATACAGCAACAGATTTCTTATTTCCCAGTAAGGGCAGAAGCAACTACTACGATCTACAAATCTCTAGACCTAAATATCATATTTAATTACTATGACAAAATAAATTGATAAGTTAATGTGCTTTCCCCGACCACAACTACTCTAAATGCACTCTTTTTTTTGTCACTTCTATCTTCTCCTGACTTCTGTACCATGAGTTACAAACAATCCAATTGTTGTGCAGAACCTCCAGGAGCACCCATTGATTACAGCTCATTAAGCCATGTTTACCTAGACAAAACTAAAGCAGCAGCAGAATCCACAGCACAAATGCTGTAACCTGGTGAGACACTCCCCAAGTGAAGCATACCATGAGAAATCAGTTCCATAGCCCTTTAAATCGTGCCTAAGTAGAAATTGTAGGGAAACTGTATAGGGAAAATAAGGGAATATTAAAATGTTCACTGAACTGCATATGTCCAGAATATTAATTCCACTTTTGCAGTTGTTAAAGTTTTTTTTGTTTGCAAACTACAAATATATTTATCTACCACAAAGATTTTAAAGGAATAGCAACAAACTTTAAGATCCTTTGCTTATCATAAAATACTACTGCTGCAAAAGATAATGAAATCTGAGAACACAGCTTCCAATATGTTAAAGCACAACAGAACCAACTGGTTTCGGCTCCTGATTATTTGTTTTTGATTTTTAAGGAATTCTTTGAATGAATGAAAATCTCAACTGCAAAACCTACATGGAGACTCTAAACAAACAGCAGACTTTTAGTTCACCCAATAGATGTGCAGTCCCTGCTATTTAAGAAATTATAGACAGTTCACAATTTAACTAGCAAAATCACATTCCTAAGACATTTTTCCAATAGCCCAGATTGGCATTTCCAGTTTAATCCTTTTGCTAAATGGAACAGAGAGCTACAGTAAATTAACAACACTAGACTAGCGTTATTTGAGTATGAGGGTTACATAATCTATTGGCTAATGCAAAAAACTTGATATTATCAAGGGTCTTCTTCTGCAGTATCAATTCAAGATCATTGGAAAAAAATCTTACAGAAATCATTAAGGTATTCATTTAGGAAACTGGCAATGGCTAGCAGATTGCCCTCATGAACATTTATTAGAAGACACATTACCCAAACTCATGCACATTGTTAGAATGATTAACAGAGGCTGAGACTAGTATATGTTCGCAAAGATAAAACATTTTTATTAACTACATTTCAGAGTTCTCTCATGACAATTAAACTCCTGTAGCAATTTTATGTTCCATTTTTGAGATGAATCAAAACATGCATTTGTAAAGCTAAAATAAAACTGGTCTGTGAAATAAAAATCTTCAGTTATTTAATAAATTTGGTGTTCTAATGCTTAGCTACTACTGGAAGAGCCAGAAAAAGTCTCTTACTAGCTTCACTGACTTCCCATTCTCATATTCCCAAGTGTAAAGGCTCCAGCCCACCACATCAGCCAATGGCTCAGACTGTCATTTTAATTATTACAGATTTGAGGAATGCAGTACAGTGATTACAATGGCAGCTTGGGATCCAGGGGTCCAATTACTCACTGTGCTGCAGACAGGCTGTCTGACTTCTGGTTTTACTTCTGTGTACCCTGTTTTCCCAGATGGAGTAATAATAGATGGAAACTTCAGAAAGATAATTGTGGATAAATATATTAAAGGCTGTGTGTTACTCCGCAGCTCCAGGACCAGCGCTGAGTAACTAAACCACAGGATTTTAAGTGATTCCCCATCCTTATGGCTGCCTGCAGTGAAATGCTGAAGAGCACAATGAAATTAGGACCTCAGAATTCCTAGATGCACGGAAATTGCAGCAGAATCTTGCAGTGAACTAAGAATGAGTGGGGGAAATGAGACTTGCTGTCCCAGAATTATTTTGTTATTAAGCTCAACTTGCACACCTTTGATTTCAGCAGGAAGGATGTTTTCAGAGTGCTGGTAAAAGCACTTCAGTCTTTAGTTGGCTCTTTTTGCAAAGGTTCTGGGCAGGGAAACAGCCCTGATCAACAACCCCGGCACCAAATGCACAGAGCTGCACAAACGAGCAGGTACTTCAATGGTACTTAAGCACGTGCTTTAAGAGAGTCAAGTATTTAAGTGCTTTGCTTTCCGAAATCCACGCTTTATTTGTGTCAGAAATCTGTTCAGATGAATGGAGCAGCTGAGACCTCTTCACAGTTTTGATTCACGCATCCAAGACATTTTGAAGGTTCCTTTTGCAAATGTAATTTAGGAAAAAAAAAGAAGGAAAAAAAGGCAGAAATGATCGGATGGGGGGGCAAAACTCGGCAATAAGTGGGTGAATTCTCCCACAGCTGCACTCAAAAGAACTTGGGAATCTAGAAGGCTTCCTTTACAACTAATTCATTTAAATAAAATAAATCAGGCTCCTCTCCTACAACTGTAGGGTATCAGTTTGAGAAAGCAAAAAAGAGCTTCTTCCCAGGAGCGTGGCACATTACTCACCCCTCCTAGGCCTGCTGACTGACTCCAAAAGACATTTTAAACGTGGGAAGGATAGCCTGTCCCTCTCAGCTCAGTCAGGAGAGGGCACATGAGGAATCGTGTTGCAGCGGCAGCAGGAGCTCCTGCTGCTGCTGCCAGGAATTCTGAAGAGGCTCCCGAGACTCCGACCCCACCAGAGCTGGCATTCCCCATCCTGAGCCCGGGCTGTTCCCTCCCGGCTGGCACGGAGCACACGGCAGCATCGCTCCCTCTGTGAAACACCCCCTCGGATAATGCAGGATTAGCAACAGCCACGGCTTCACGGCCAAATTCTGCACGAGCATAGGAATGGAAAAGCGTTTTCCCCTGTGTTTTGTTAAGCTGTGTGCTGCCAAACCCAGCCTCGTCCTGACTCTAAGTTTTAGACAGCACAAAGAGGTGCTTTCTTCACTGTGGGGATGGGGCAGCAGTGGGAGGAGGTGTATAGAAGCGATCAGACCTAAACCAGCCTTATCAAAACCTTCTGATTATTTTAGCAGTTTCAGTAACAGGATTTTCAAAAATACTAGAGCAAAGCAATTCCATAACAGATGATGAAACAGCTCAAAATGATGCAAACTACCATTTTACAAAAGTGCACAAACCCTGAGTAACTGAGAAGTCTTCAAGTCACACAAAATCGACAGAAACACAGAACCAAGAGCACAGCAGGCACAAAACACAGTTTTTCCTCTGAGAATAAGACCTGACAGACCACTGGACTGAAATGTTAGTGAACCAACAACCGAGTGGGGAAGAAAAAACCCCAGCTGTTCTCGTGGTAGAGACTACTTAGATTTACTTCAGTTTTTAAGAGAGCACTAAAATGTAAATGCTCGTTACTGTTGTTGTTAATAGTGGCGCCAGGGGCACATAAGGAAGGGGAGGCTATTCCTACACATTCCATTTGGAGTGTGGAAAGGGGGATTCAGTCACCGCATCTCAAGTGTCCCTCCACTCCTCAGATTTCACATGGGATTCTCCAGTCCGGGAATCTGTGACTCACTCAGACCATGGAATGGAATACCACCCCATGACGACAACGAGGAGCTTTGTGATGGTACGTAATATATATCAAGGGGGAACACAACATTTCCAGCGTGTGCTGAAATGAGGTGTGGAAATGTCAGGGAGATTTCCATACCCACGCAGAGGGCTGCTTGGGGAGGCGGCGAGGCAAGGCTGTGCAGCCTGCCAGGAGAGACACACAAGTCGAAATGCCTCAAACTCCGTGGCAAAGCATTGCCACATGGAAAACCCAAATTCTGAGTACACTGAGACTCATCTGATGCTGGTGCTCAAGTCATCCCAGCCACATCTTCCAGATCATGGTGCACAGTTTACAGAAGGCCACAGGCAGGTATTTCTCCCTCCTCTCTACACATGACTTGTGTTTTTGTATCTTACTTCATAAAGCTACCACTAAGGTGTGGGAAAGAAATTGAAAGAAAGAAAGAAAAAAATTTGTAACAAAAAGCCATAAATAAATTTAAAAAAAAAAAAAAAAAAAAAAAAAATCCCGCATCCAACATCACCCCAAACCCAATGAAACCTCCAAAAGAGATGAAGAACATGGGGAGCAGACAATTGCCATGAAAGCCGAGTTTGTGAAAGGTTTACAAGTACACTTAAGCACCATACACAGCTTAATCCAAATTTGGCTTCCATGTCAAAACCTCCTGCTGGAAAGTTCTGCTAAGTTCAGAGATGAAACACGTGTGGCCATTTTTCATGCTGTGACACTCTTCAAACATTAGCTCAGCCTACCTTAAGTAAGTGTTTCTTATTCTAACGAGTACAGGAACAGAGCATCACAGAAACAATCACTCCTAGATGCAGAATACCCCATGCTGTTTGTATAACTTACGATTCACCTGGTATTTCGCAGACATTTCAGTCAATTCCTTACTCAGGCACATATATTTGTTCTTACTACTGGAGGAATATTTATATTTTGTTCTCTAATGGTACTGTAAAGGACATGTTCGAGTTCACTTGGTGATTATGGTCTGCTAACACTCTAGGCATGAACTTAGAATCACACTCTCTGCCAAGTCTTTGCTAATCGTAAGGAATGAGGGAGACATTCAACTTACTACCACCACCTGTGAAGGAAGCAAGTATTTGACACCTAAACCTGTCCCATCAGTCACTGCTCAATGGTCTTCTGCTGCTGAAGACAAAAAGGGCAGAAACGAAAAGAATGCAGAGAAATTACACCCCCATCGCACATCCATTAAGGACAAGGATCCAGAAATACCATGTATCACGGAATCTCAACTAACGTGGGAAAGGGTGATCTAAGCTCAGAAATACAGTGATCAGAAAGGCTTTTGGTTAATTGACTCTTCTTATTCAAGAGACCAAGAGGAAAAAACATACAAAAAAATCTATACAAAGACTTGTTTTCAGAACAGAGGAGGACAATATACAACAGAATAGACAGAGGATGCATCTTTCCAATGTTTGGTAAACCACTTGCCTTATAAACAAGCAATTAAAAGGAAACTCAACCAGATTTTCATATCCTCTGACACCTACAAAACCAAATCACTGATTATGCATTTAACTCTCCATCAACTCCCCAAGAATGAAATGTGATTAATATACAGTGAAGAAATCAATGTCCTCTCCTGGGTAATCATGCTTCTGAGTTATGATCAATGCATGCAGATAATGCATTTCCACACAACTCTGACCTTCTGCTTGTTGGAGGGATCTCAAGATACAGGCATTTATTGATAGCAGTGCACTAAAATGGTGTGTTTCTTGGAATAACTGTATTAGGTGGTTTGGCATATGTTAGTCACTTTGTGTTATTTTAACCAAGAACTAGTTTCAGGTATCAAAGTGCAACAAAGGACTAAAAAATAACGCACAGTATTTTATTGACAGTAATAGCTACGTTTCACTTGGGACCATGTATCTCATGGTTATGAATGAAAGCCACTTTTGTAGGCTTCTCAACAGAATAGGGTTTAGCTAATTGAACACAAATACACAGGAATTCCAGGCAATGTGAAATACAGGATCACAGTCACATGGCATTCAACTATATGTAAAACCCCCATAAATCCATGTTAGAGACCCAGATGATTAGTAGTTTGGGTTTGGTTTTTTTAGTGAGTGGAGAGGACACTACAGCTTCTGTTGTAACAGGAGATTTCAGCTCATTGTGTGATATTTACAAAGGTTCTTGTGGACATAGAAAAGGCTCATATACCTACATTTAAGTGGGAAAGGAAAAATCTGCAATAGCAAGATGGTCTCTACTAGCTCAATTCAAATAAAAAATTATTATTTTTTTTCTCTCCAAAACAGCAATAAAGCTAAGCAAATTTCAAGATAAAACGTAAGAAGCAGCTTTAGTGAAACCTCAGGAGAAGAGGCTCGTAACATCCTATAAAGACAAAAGGACAAGGAGTCCTTATCACGATGCCAGAGTTAATCTAAAAACATTCACAACATAAATCCCTAAGTAAAATACTGAAAGGACTTGAAGTCATATAGATGTATACAGAGATGATCATCTGACCCTCACACGTAAAGAACAGGACTGCACCTCACCCCTAGCCATGAGTTAAATCAGAGCAACTAAAATACCAACTTAACTCAAAACCAGTGAAAATAGTATTTACTGCCAGGCATAGCAAAAACAATGGAGAACTGGTAAAGGGAAGTGTCTAAGTATCCCTCACTGTAAGGACCTTGAAATAATTTCTCAAAATTTATGCTGATAATGGTGCCATACATTTTAAGAACATAATATGCCATCACAAATTTGTGGAAACATTTTATATCTGTTTTTAATGAGTTCTTCATGGAGAAAACAACTGCAATAGCAAAAAAAAAATAAAGCTAGTTGTTATTATTGCTTGTTCCATTACTGTCAAGAGAGTTAAAATAGGTGCTTATGCCAAATTAAAAAGTATAAAACAAAGCAACATAGATGTGTGACTGATTTTTGAAGAAAGCATGTGATTTTCTACCATAAAACAATATTACTCAAGAAATAAAAGACCTGTTAAAAATAAATCTATTACTCCATACTTGCACATAAGTATTAGCTAATTTGGGACCCTATTTCACAATGCCTGTCAAACCAACAACCTCACTAAGGCTTTATGAACCCATATGCCCACAGTTGCCAGTGTTACACCAACCAACTCTGCTGCCCTGCTTGCACTTGTTTAAAGTAAGGGCTGTGCTCAAGAACCTATCTATCTACCTAAGTCTATCACTCAGTTCTCCCTGTGGGACCACGGGATTATGAGTGGCATGAAGAAGGACAAAGAGCAGGGACTACTTTTACTGCTGAACCTCATTCAATGCCAAAAAAAAGCACAGCCAATGGTGAGCAGCTTGAAGAGCCACCTCCAGGCAGAAGGCCTATGCTGAATTTAGAAGAGTTTACTGGTGAGATAAAGATGTCTTTGTAAGAACCATCTCCTAAACAGAACTAAAAGAACAATAACAACAACAAAGGCAATGTCTTCAAACCCACTGAAATCTTAAAAGATGACTGAAAATTTAACTGACCCAAATATCTCAATTTTTAAATTCTACTAAGGTATCCTGTGAAGCTGGAGTATAAATCCTATTAGACTGAACTTATTTTGTCCATCCCTAAAATAGGTTTGACATACAAACACAAACACAAGGTCAAGGTCACAGATCAGCAAGAAAGATTACAAAGAGGACTGATGTAAGAGCTGGCATTTGATCAAAGCTCCTGGATGTATCTTTTTTTTAGTACACTTACCAGAAATACCACTACACTTCATTTTCTTCACATTGGTACATTATATGTTTTAAGTATTGCCTACATTTAAGAGCAGCTGCTTTGTCCTTATTTATTTTGATAAGAGCTATTAGGCAGCATAGCAAATAAACTAAGGAAAAGCTCTTATGTTAAATGAAAAGGAAGTGAAAGACACTTTTTGCCATCCTTTTCACTCTATTCAGCCATTGCTAATATACATTAAATTACAAATCTAAAAGGAAAACCCACTCAAACACACAGCAAGACCAGTGCTAAGGAGTCAGGAACACATGTTTTAATTTGGATCAGTCCAAGACACTTATCACAATATAACAATGTGTGTTTGGATGTGCACTTCCAAGCACAACACTTGCTTATTTATCCTAATTATCTGTATGCACAGCATATATTTCTCAATTAATAAAAAAAAAATCTCAAGGTCTCTGCAGAACACAATCAAACTAACCTCTTCTGTAATCAGGACAACATTTACCTCCTAGAAAGCCTCTCTAATGCTGAAGGCTGAGTAAGTGAGCGGATTAAACACAGTAGCAACAGTTGAAAGACTCATTAAAACCCAGCTTCTGAAAATAGTCAGCAATGAAAGTCATTTACTGATCTATCCATCCATCCACGCACCGATATATTCTCAAAGCTTTAAACACATGCAGGAGACTATTTAGCTCACAGGTCACATCTACCACATGTACCCCTCTGATGCCCAAACATGAGGAAGAAGTGTCTTGGGTGACCCAAGGGCATTCAAAGCTGCACTGCTGCCACAAAGTTTGAATGCTCATCGTAACAGGTAGTAATTGAAAGAAGAGTCTGGCTTGTACGCTTAATTCTTAACTCCCACTTTCAACACCAGCACTGCTCTGATGTTAGTCTAGACATGACTGGGAGCAATTTATATTTTAACAGAGCGATGTGTCTATAAATAGGACTGCTTGTTTTAGTATTAAAGCTTTTATTGGAACTCATTTGAGGTGACCTGCACAGCTCACTAGTATGTAGGCATCTTGGACATTGTCAGTAAAACCTTCATGCCATCACATATGCTCCTGCACCTTGTTTCAGCTATTTAACATTTGTTTACTGATTTTCCTCCATTTTTGTAGAGGTAGTATATTTGCAGCTCTCTACCTGTATGACTGTGTTGTCTCACCTATTAATGAAAAGATCTCAAATGAAAAAAAAAAGATGGGGAAAAAAGGGTTTTAAAACTTGTCTCCTTTTTGAAAATATCCTTTGCAAGAATTACGCTGTCACCCTTTTAAGCTATAGTATTGCCTGAGCTACTAGGGCCAGATACAAATCACTCCTGAAGCCTGTGTTGCCAGCTTCTCAGCACTGTGGTACAGGTGCTTTTAACTCTGATAGTGATTCATCAGATCTTAAAACAGTCACTGGTTTAAGATCAAATTGATTTAGGTTGTAGACCTCAGGGCAATACAGTTCTGCTCTTCCTCAGTCCCCCTTTTGTAAGCCCTTCCAGCAAAATGAGAGGAAAGAGGAGGTTGGTTAATTTTTATATTTTTTTTCCAAGTGGAATATCTATACTTCCTGTTTTGTGAAAAGGTGATAAAGCTTCTCACTGCACTGAAGAGTTAGAAAGGGAAAAATAAAAAAAAAATGTAAATCAGGCAATGATTACAACAAACCAGCAGAAGTTCCTTCCACATCCACAAATCAGCAGCTTACTCTGAGAACCAAACACACGTGAAAATGTGTATATAGGACATTTTGCAACTAAAAATGTTCTAAGAAACACATCAGCTTATTAGCAGTACAGCTGCCCAACATGTGAAACCCTAGAACAAGTATGTTTGGAGTCATACAGCTTTTTTAAGTTTATAAATGCGTGAAAAAGCTTTTGCTTTAACTGAGCTGTATTACAATCAGTAACTGTTGATTCAGTGTCATGACAGGTTTTCTCTCAAGCTTATACTATAAAACCCCTCTTTAATCCTCACAACCAAACCTTTGATAAAACAAGTCAGCAGCAGTTGTGGGTTTGGGTTTCTTCCTGTTAAATACAAGCTCACCCTCGTTACACACAACCTGCAGAAGCAAGAGGTTTCTGCTTGTTTTGAACTTTGGATCAAATCCCCCACTTTTCAAGCAGCAGGGATGTGCAGGCTGCTATCAGCAGTCAGTGGGGGTTTTGGCTGTGACACCATGTAGAAAATATCTGAAATCCAGTTCTTATCCATTCCTGCTTGGAGAGCTGGAACAGGCATCTTTCCACACAGTGATCCAAATGTAAAGCACTTCAAGGCTGCTGTCTTTCAAAAGGGGGTAATGACAAACAGGAGTACACAACTAGCCAGTACAGCAATGGCAATAAATATGACAGCTAGCATAAAGTACATCGGATCAATTTAGTCGTCAACAACAGTCCACAACAATGGGGTATGTTGAAGGACTGGATGGTTATTCAATGCCCAATTCTTTAAAGGTACAACTTTTACTTATTTTTTAGAAAAAATACTGTTCATGGTTATATTTACATGTGTGAAATGTCAAAATAAGCTTCTTAAAATCTTAAAATATGGTATTGATGAGTGTAGTAGTAAGTTCTTGAACTTTGTACTTCATTTCTACTTACTTATTTTCCCTGACGTAAGTACACCTATGAATTTTAATGGGACAATAAAATAATGGCAAGGTTATGCACACATGCAGATCTGTGCATGAGAGAGGAATCTAAATGATGCAACACATAGTAAAGTTACAGACATATGCATAGGACAGAAGGGTATCTACCACGCTAAAACCCAGTAGCACATGACCAGGTTAAGCATCATGACTACTAAAAGCAAACTTGCTTATATTTAAATTTCAATATTCTTCTACCATTCAGGATGCAGCATAGGATTTCCAAGATGTGCAACATCAGTTATTCCAGTGCTCCCATTCCTCAGGTTGGAGGAATTGCTGGTGATTTGGTTTCCCACATGCTGGAAGTCTGATATCAATTCATCATGGAATAAAATTGATAACAATGAAAGGCAGTGGGAGGTAGGTGGTGAACTTCTCTCTGCAAATCTTGTCTCAGTTTTGGGGGAAATATCTCAGAATTACAGTTTTATCTATTCACTTAATGATTACTGAAAGAATGTGTTAAGAGTGGGGGAAATTGTCATAACAAAAGACCTAAAAGTCAAGAATCTAGCAAATAAACAGGTGAAACTGCACCAAAGTAGCTCAAGCTATGTATGATGTAGTATAAAGTCATTATCTGATAGTTATTATCTATAACCACAACTCTATTGATTCAGCTGATCAGGCTATGTACCCTGCCATAACAGAGATTTGGACATGGCTGACAGGTCACATTCCATGTTCTTTGTGTTATATAAAGCCATCTTTCCTTGATGTGACTGGAAGAGTCATTTCCCAGTTCAATGTAACATCAATAAGTAACTCCAGTGTTTTCTAAATCAATATATAGTAAGGCTTGTCAATAACCTGAAGGTAAGGTTCACTGTCTGCATTATTACTAAACCACTTTTTTTTGGTTTCTTTCCTTTTTCAGTTTATACATAATCTTTCTAAAGGATGGTTTTGTTCAAATTCTGTTGCTCAATTTCATCAGTGAGTGAGAACAAAAGAACTCAAATGAACATGTTAATGTGTTCAACAGCAGTTAAGACTTGTGAGTACCTGCAGAATCTTACAGAATCACAAACAACTCCCAAATACCAAATAAACGCTGAAGCAAATCATATTGGAAAGGGAGGTACAAGCCCAAGAGAGCAACAAAGGAATACCAGAGGGAAAAAAGCCCATAAAAAACCCACAACTCAAAACATCTTCTCAAAGGGACTTAATGCTCTTAAAAGCATTCAATTTAAAATCCATTTGTTGAGAAAAACCAGAAGTTCTGGTGGGCAGGTGAGCATGTCTTCAGCCTCTCAGGAAATAGAGCAGATTGCTACTTCAGCACCCTAGTTAGCAATCTCAGGAGAATGATATCAAGACTTCAAAGGGATGTAAAATGAACCATCTTCTGACTGGGAATTCCTAAGAGGGATAAGGACCAAAGCTAGTGTGAATGAGACATAGTTACCACTCCATGTCCAGGGTGAGAAAAAATACAGGTTCATAAACTTTTCAAGTTCAAGGCAGAAACTCATACCTTTCAAAAGTCAATGCAGGATCTTTGTGAATCTGGTTTTCACTCCTCCCTGCCAAAAATAAATACAGTATAATCAGGATGCAGAAACTTATGGTAGAAAATAATTATAGTTCTACAGTAACAAGAAAGTCATTCTGTTAATTCAGTATCAGCTCACAAAAGGGAGCCTTGCCTTACTCCTTAACAAGGTATCAACAGATTAATAAGTTTTTGCCCAAAGCTGGTTATACTTGTGGTTGATTTGTGAGAGTATCAGCGCTTGATAGATGAAACTGAGCTGAGCAAGCTGGTAAAGGTAACCTGCCAGGAGAGAGGGGATAGCTCTTCCTTGCCTGGTTAATACTATCCACTTTGTGAAAAAAAGCTGTCATCAGGAGATTATCTTTATTCTAACACTCACACTATCCATTTACCCACCATGGCTAAAAAAAGCTAAGAACACACAACACATCCATGGCACTGCATTCTGCTTCTCTAAAATCTTACTCATTTTCTCCTGCTATTATCATCATTCCTCTCATTCAATCTTCCCTCAGCTCCCCACTTCCACAACCCACAATTGTGTAACATTAACAACATCCAAAGACCATTCCACACTACACAAAACACAGCTGTTATTGTAATCTTTCCCCTGAAGACACTCTGTTCATATAGCCCTTTACTTCAACTTTTCAATTGATTTTCTCTTGCTCTAGATTAAGTTTAGAATTTCTTATCTGAGTTCTATGGACATTAGTAACTTTCAATTCTATCCAGATAACCTAACCATTTATTGTGCTCTCTTTCCTTACCCTTTTGTTTCCACAAACACTCATTTTTGCTGTAATACTCAGCCACCTCTCACACAGGAAATTCCATTACACTTCTGCACTGCTCCCCAGGCAAATATCATCTACACTCTGGAGGCTCTTTATTCCTCTCCTCCAGCAGTAAATTACCAGAGCAAAAATTAATCCAAATCCACCAAAATACCTCCTGCAAGACCACAAGCCAAAACACAAATGATATATGTTGCTTGCCTTTCCTCACAGACTTGCTTGTTCCCTTTTCCTCATAGTCTATATGAAATTTAAAATAAATACAGCTGCACCTGTGAGATGCTGACAAGTTCAGCTGGACAGCAATTAAATGAAGCCCTAGAGCAACACTGGCCTCCAAAATAAGTATGTTTTCTCTTCCTCTTAGAGAAGAAAAAATGCATTTATTGGTTTTGCAGTACAACAACACGTGCTGCTGTAATAACAGTTCTCACCCCATACCTTTCTTGTACTACACAGGACTGGAAGGGAAAGAAAGAATGACATACCCTAAAAGATCAACGGAACATAAAGACTAATGATAGGTAGAAAAGGGTACAAAAGGCCTACAATATAATGTAGAAGGGTTAAAATATAGCATCAAAGGGCTTCCCTTCTCTTGAGCTGCTACTTTTAAAAGTCTAGTGAAAGCTCTTTCACTTCTCCAGCTGGTACAATGACAATATGCCCACCCTGATGCAATTTGCTTTCACTTCAGAGGGCACAGAGGCAAGAAAGACCAGAGAGTGAAAAAATACTGCTCCTGGGAAGGAAAGGAGCTACTTCTTTTCAGAGAGACCATAATTATTTACTTACTTTTAATCATGACAACAAACAATGACATGGATGAGGAAAATTTTGAGGAGCAAGGTGAAAGCTGAGGGAGCGCCTGTCCCAGGGTCTGGCTAAGCATAATCCCAGACCTCCTCCAGTGAAACAAAGGAAGCTTTCTGTGTCCCAAGTGCCCTTCTGAGCCCAAACAGAAGACTTAATAGTGCAAGTTTCCATTTTTTTTAACATAATATCTCCACCTCAAACCAGAGTGGTTTGATTTAGTGGGTCTACATCTGAGTTCTGTTTTATTGCAAAGAAAACTTAACCCTTGCCTCTAAAGTCACCTCGGTATCTCTCTACTAAATCTTGTAAACCAGAGCTTGCACCGGTTTTGGAAAGCACTTTGGAAGGTGAACAGTTTGGCTGACCAAGAATAACCTACCAGGATGCAAATTCCACTTGCCTTCTTTATATGCTGCCATGTTTATGAGAGCAAGTCTGTCTGTGCTTGACATTTGGCATGATTACTACTGTAAAACATTTTATGTTCCTGTAAACTCAGACTACAACCCCAAAGTGCTTACAAACTGAGAAGAGATGCAGAGATAACAAAGCAGGAAGGAAAGATGTAAGGAAAAAGTAGGTATAAAGAGGAAGTAAACATCAATGCCATGGAAAGACTCCATCCTGACCAGCATGGAGTCCTGAACTGTAAAAAAAGACATGCAGAAACAGGATAATGCACACTGTAAAACATTATAATCTATTTGCTTCACTAAAATATAAAGCCAGAGGTGAAATTCTAGGTAGCATGGTCCCTAAAACACCAGCTGTATTTCTCTACCATATTGTGGAAAGCATTTCCATTGAACTGCAATAAATTTTGTCACAATACAGATGAATGGAAAGTCCAAAACGTTCAGGAGTTTACACTATTTTTACTGTGATTTTGACCAAAGGAACAAGAGGAAGGATTGGAAGCGCTAAAGCATCTTGACTCTAGCCAGTTGCTGAAAACCAGGTGGGAGGGAAAGAAGGAGAAAACGCAGTAAATTACTGCATATCCACCATCACTCAAGACCAAAAACTTCACTTATATGGGGGCATGGGGTGTAGGATTCCAAAGTGAATAATTAACAGACTTTAAACCATTCTTGCAATTCACTTCCACATGTAAGATATAAAGCATGCACCGAATGCAACTTATTTTTGCCAGCTGCTTGGTAAGACATGAACGATTCAAGAACACGGAGTAACAAGCTCCTTTTTGCTAATATAACTAAAAACATCTTTCTTGTGTGTTCCATGAATTCTTGTATTTCACTTCAGTTACTTTACTTAAAGCAAGTGCATATTTTTCAAGAGCAAGCATAATCCATGCTCCTCACAAAAAAAAAAAAAAAAAATCACAATAAAGCTAATAGTATTTATGAAGTCTTTCTAATGCACATCCAGAAAACCCAGACTACTTGATAGGGATATGTATGCACAATCTTTGCCACTTTAGGTACTAAATCCTCTCTTGTTTAATGTTTCTTTTTGTATAATTAGCAAATTTGATTATGAGCTTAATTTTTGCATAGTAAGGCTCATCCAGCCATTTTTAATTTCAAACTGGCTTGAACTCCATCATGACTAGCTGAATGCTACAAAAACCTTTGACATCGTGACCTCATAAATCTTGGAGAACAGAAGAAATTCTCATAGGAGCAGGGAACTGTTGGTAAGGTACTTCTTCCACCACTGACTGTACTCTGTCAGCTGTAACTATGTGCAAGTGTCCACACTTGCAAATTACACAAAACATGCATCTGAACTACCCTTCCATGAAATTATTTTCTCTGGTAAAATGACAGTCACAGGTAAAAAAGCTGAGAAGAAAATGTTTGAAGTTGACCAAGCATCAGGGGCTTTTCTGATGAAACATACAACCATAATTTAAAAACTTAATAATAATACCAATAAAAAAATAATCTTGATGTACTCCACCACCAAGCTACAGAGTACAAGCAACATCCTAAGTACAGAAAGGACTTTCATGGACTTATCCATTCACTACATGAATCCGGAAATAAAATCCTGAACTGTTTTGGATTTGCGTGAACTACAGAATTAAATTACATACTGCTTGTACATAAACTGAGGTCATTAAAAAACCCCACTCAGAAGCAAACAAGAGGCATTTCAGTTACCAAAGACCTGTTTCAATCTGACATCTAAATATCTGATGTTAGATGGCTGCTGCTATTTCCAGACTGATCATAGTAATTTCGCTCCTCTACTGTTCACCAGGACCTCTCATTACACGCACTGTGTGGGTCTAAACCATGTTGGAGGCTACCAGATACTGTCAAAATTGCAAGAAAAGAGAGATTCCATCTAGAATCCAAACAGAACATTTTAGGAACATCCATGAACATATCACAGCAAGTGCTTTGGAATATTCCTACTCTACACATGAGGCAGTGACAATAGGAGAAGATTAAGCAGCTTGCTCAGTAACACATTAACTCCATATCCATAGCAAATAAAGAAAGATTTTCTGAATTACAGCTGAATTGCAAGATATTCTCTTTAAAGTTTGTGGGTGTTTTGGTTTTTGGGGGGTTTTTCCCCTACTAGTGAAACCAAACAACAATTGGATACCTTAAACTTGAGGAAACAACAGTGCTTACTACTAAAGGAGTAGGAATTGCACACTACGGTAAATGCCCTTCTCTTCCAAAACAAGACAAATTACTGACACTCTTATCACCCTCAGGTGGGGATGTGTGTCAGTCAAACCCAGTAAATATGTGTGTTCCACTATACCTGCTGAAACAATGTTCTGTCCAACAAAACACCACGGCAGTACTGAACTAAACACAAATGATGGCATTATGATCAAAAATATAATTCCACCAACTTTCCCTATTTCTCAGGGATCTAACATGATGAAGCATGTTAATGAGCCGGGCAAGAACTATGATATGGACTGGAGCTGCAAAGACAGGAGCAGCAGCACTTCTGAACCACTGACCACTTTCAGTTTCTTGCCTAACCAAGTACAATAAAGTCCATTCTATCCTGAAGCAAGGGTCTCTCATAGCCAAGTATGTCTGTACACATATCTAAGCACTTCCTACCCAAACAAGTCAATTTTTAATTCCTTGCTTTAGAAAGCTGTTAAAACCTGGCTTTTACCAGTCTAATCCAGCTGTAATACACTCACAGCTCAGACTGACCAGAACACAGAGTGTGCATTCATCCCTGGTTCCACCAGTGAAATGGCAGAACTGCAGCAGCCCGTGCCAGTAGCAGGGCAGTGAAGGAACTGACGCTGCAGCAGCAACTGAATCCAGACAGACAGCTTTTATTGCATGTCCTGAACTGCTCAGTGGTGCCCTGCCTCTGGAATCCTGAATTACTCCAAGCCCCACTGAGTAACTAGAACTAGGCCTGAAGAAAGGAGTTTGCTCCCCCTCAGTAATCAATATTAGCATTTTTCCCAATGATTTGTACAAACTCAAATTCTAGCTTCAAAAGCTAGAAGTTTCCAAACTGACCAAACCCAGTCAATAACTTGGCTCCTATACCTATTCATTTGTAGAACTCACAGATACCTGCCACACTCTGTTCTCTTTGGCAGAGTGAGAGAAAATGGATCAAGCAGTTGCCAGTGGCTTCAGCATCCAAGTTTGAGAGGAGGGGAGGCATCCCAAATCTTTTAATTGCTAATAGTCAGTGCCACCTCTGGTTGATGTTGCAGAAACAAAGATCCAAACAAACAAAAACCAAAAGCAAAACAAAACAAAAAAAAAGGGTGTTTGGAACTTTTAACAAGGTTTTATAAATGGCCTCAGGAAAACAGATTAGGCAAAAAATTACTAATAAGTTTCATCTATTCTAGGTCATTTACCACTGTTGCACTAGGGAAGGTGCTAGTATAAGAACTAGGTCCAAACACGTCACACAATTTTACAACAAAAATATCCTAAAAACACACTGAAAGTTTGAAATGCAGCTTTCTACTTTCTTATCTTACCACACTTGTCTTGTCAAGTAAAATTCATCTCATTTTTATTAACAGCTCCATTTCAACCATTCAGCCTGGCTCTGTTGCTGCAGATGCTTTGTCCAGTGGTCAGGAAAAAGATGCCAGAGAGTATTTCATCAGGCCTTACAAAATCCTCCCCCATCACCCCAACAAACTATCAGCAATAGACTACATTTTCAGGGAAAGTTAACCAACACAATAGACACAATAATTCCCTCCAGAGGTTTCGCAGCAGTCTCAGTTCAGTACACAAGGCCATTAATTACACAACTGCCTTTAGCATTTGCAGGATTCTGGTAGTGACAGCACTGGTTGAGTTAAGGCTGCCTTCAGTATCTGCACTGAAAATCTATTTACTTGAAGTTATGCAACACCTCCACTTCCTCTCTTCTTTATTACAGTAGAGCACAGTAACAGAGAGAAAAAGGGTGGAGATGGGGAACAAGCATTTCACAATCTCAAGCAGGGCACAGCTACCTTTCAAAAACAGATCTAATCTGGAATTCACCTCTACAATCTGCCCCAATTGATAATAACACTCAAGCACCAATTCTTACTTAAAACTTATTTCCAGAGGAAAAGCTGTGTAATAGAGATAGCCAATGCTGGAATCAACTGCATACTTCTGATATAAGCAAGAATTGCATTTAAAATCTGATTTCTTTTGTTGGGGTTGTGTTTAATTTGGGGTTTTTTTCCTCATTTAGTGTCTTCTCCATCACCCTCCCCCACAACACAGCAGTATATGCCAGGCCAAACTGTATTCCAAAATTTTCATCAAGATTCTTATGCTATCAGTCACACTCAATCAGTAAAGTTGGCAATAAAAGTTTTAATTTGGCAAACATCCTTCTACTTTTCATTTGAAAAAAAAAAAAAAAAAAAAAACCCCACAACAAATAAACCACATAAAACCACAAAAACAAACAAACAAAAAGCAAACAAAAAACCCCAACAAAACCAAAACACCTCAGAAACTCACATGCTATCCAAGCCGATATATTCCATGGCACTAAGAAAACCAAGACAAAATGAAAAATAGCACATCATCAGTCCTCTTTTAACTATGATCTGAAGAGTCTACCTCATATCTCTAATGATACATTGAGAACTGACAAAAAACAAAACTAAACGAACCCCCCACAACTCTCAGAACTAGCTCTTCTAAACAGGAATTATAAGAAGTCCCAAAGCAGTCACAGCAATCTTGACTGGTAAAAGGTTTTCAAGGACTTGGATTTAACCACATGTCATTTTCTTTTCCTCTGATCATTTATTTAAAGTCATAGGTTGAATTATTTATGAACAGAAGTTAATTGCATTGAAATGCAGTATTGCCCTGTATTTACTGAACACCTTCTTCAGAACTCAACCTCTTGTCACCAACTGGTTAAAATCTACAAAAAAATGAATACAGAATTTGAGATAAGAATTAACCATTTCTATAGCATTACTGAAGTTCTCTTCCAAAACCTGGTTAAATATGGTGAAGTTGCTGGATCTTCCCATCTGCTGTGTAAATTGCGCAACTGTTTTCACCAACTTTTGTTTCTGTTACAACGTGTATTTGTGTTAAAAAAAGTAATTTGCAGAATAGCTTATTTACAAACTATTTGATTTGAATATATAAGTTTTGACTTATTAGTTGCAACTAAAGTCATTATATTTGAGTCCAAACAGTCATATCACAGAGCCTCCCAAATTGGGGTTCTTAAAAAATTTTCTTAGCTGTCAAGGGATCTTGAAGATAAACAACTTGCATGTGTAAGGCTGTATTCACACTCTTTGCGAGGTGTAAAATTGAAGCTCAAGGGTACACTCATATAAATATACCCCACATCCATAAAGTGTTAATCTTAAGTCAGCAAGGCCATATGACAAGTAACTATTACAGTGCATGACTGCTGCTCAGCACACAGCGTTTTCCAAGTCCCTCATTTCCTTAAAGCAACTCATTTACATGTCACCTGCCAGGACAAAGAGTAGAGAGAGGATTCCACAAATACCTCTGTGGCTTGCACGTGGTGATAACACACCAGGAAAGATGGATTTTCATTTTCTCATCAAGTTATTAGATTAGGTTTACACGCAGATTTAAATGCCCAGGAGGAGTCTGCCACCTGTCCTAAACTTAATTAGTCAGGAATGTCTGCATGACAAGAGCAGATACTTCAGATATTCTGGAGTGACCACAAACAAACATCCAAATAATCAGCAACACAATTTCAGTGATGCCAAGAACGAAGCACTAAGCACAGCCCTCTGTGAAACAGCCTGAATTTTATTAATGGAGTGCTTCATACTTCCCACACAACTGACATCAGCTGAGCATCTGTAAAACCAGAGAATCAACTATGTAAAGTCTACAACTGGGTTAAGGAAACTAAGAGCCCTAGACTTCCCATTAAAACAGGGGCGCATATTTACACATTACTAAAGGGGGAGTGGTAGGTGTGGGTGTGTGTGTGAGATATGAAGACTCAAATCCTGTAAGACATTTCCTCAGCTTTGTTCTTGTGCTGTTTATCATAGCAGCACATCTAAGATTTGCAGGTTTTTGTACGTCCCTTAACCCCTCTCGTCACACATACACATAGGACCATCACAGCACATTATAAACTAGGAAAAAACAACTCATTTTCATTTAAAGAGGCAAACACATCCATGTTCAAGTATATTTCACATTAATCATCTTGCAAAAAGCTAAACCCAATCCCCCTTAAAACATTAATTAGAATTTTATCGGAGTAGGTACACAGCAACTTCTGACACTGATGTGAGTAACTGAATAGAATACAGAGAATTCAGTTAATCATCTCCTTACGTTGCCATTGGCACATAAATTTGTCTCATTAGCAGGGGCTACTTAGTTCGCTGTAGTAAACAAAGCTGCCGATACGACAGCCTCGCACACTTTTCATTCATTCACATATTTTTCTCTCCTTAGACTTCTAGTATGTGCCATAGGAGAGTCGAATGTTAAACATTCCTGGAGTGTCACAATATGTAATACAATAAAACAGATTACAACCATACCTTTCTTTCACAGCAGTGGTGCCAAGCACAGGTACACTGTAGCAATCAATTTGTTCTGCAGACAGTAAGGCTTTCATAGAATACTAATGCAAAATCTCTTTTCTTTCTCCTTCGACTTGACTCCCCAATGCCTGGGTCCCGACCAATACAAGGAGGAGGGCAGAATGTCTTCTGCTGAGATAACCACAACTACTAATCAAGTATACGTGTACAAGGGCACAGGATTAAACCTCCACCGGGCTTGACTCGGGCACGGAGAGCAGCTCAACACATGCACAGCAAGGTCAGAATTAAACACACACACGCACGCACGCGCATCTACTTGAGTGAACTAATTTATCACACTTTACCACTGACGGCTTTTTACCTCAGGGGGGTAAAATTACATCCTGGTGAGCTGATGAGGTTCAGACACAACAGTTTCCCACAACAAATCAGATCTCTTGGAGAAGGGAACCGGGCTCAGAGGTGAATGCTCCTCTCCCAGCTTCTCAGAAACTCCATGCACACCACGCTGTCCGTGTGTTTGTGCATGTGTCAGTGTGTGTGCAGGTGACTGCACAAGTGTGTGACACACACCACCAGGCATTGGCTAAACCAAAACCACAATGGCAAAGTTCAAAAACAGGCATTAACTCCCTTTGAGAGAGTTCTCTTTCTGATTATATTTATCTTTACCTCTTAACATAATCAATCAAGTCTAATTACTGCAGAAGAAAGCATTTTATTATTGTCTAACATAGCAAATGTCAAACAAGCTGTTCATTTACCTTGAAGTTTATTAGCATAGAAATGCAACATGAAGATGCTCTCAAAACATTGTCACTTGTATTCACAACATTTTCGAAAACACACTTAGCAGGTTTTTATTGCCTGGCATAGTTGGATACTGTTTTAGTTCTTAAAATAGGCAGGGCATTATCTTAACTCTATCGCCCTTGAGCTGATATAAATAATACTTTTCCTTTAAACATCCAATTTATATTTAACTTTTCTCTTTGGCTCTCTTTAGATAAAGACTTTTCTCACATTCCAGTCAGCTGTACATATGTGAATACATGTGTTTTCATAGAGGTTCATATATGTGCCTTTCAAGGAGTTAAAAGCGAAACCCTGACATTTCAAAGCACGGATTTTTTTTTTCCCCCCTCCTTAAGTTCTGCCCTATCAGGCATCCTTCTTGGCATTTTCCTTCCAGTACAGCCAGATATAAAATTTACCAAAACCATCAAGATAAACCCTACAAATTATCATCAGCGGGATTTAAACAACACTGCTTTTGTACATTATCGGAACTGAGAAGAAAACAGTGCACAAATGCTCCCCAAAACAACCCCCAAAATAATGCCTGGCACTTTACCTAGGACAAATTAGCAAAATATTTTTGAAATATCAGTGGCTTTGCAGAGACACCAGCTAAAAAGCAGCGTTAATCAATACTGATGAGTTTGTCCTTGACATACTGACCGTGTCATCGGGCTATTGTCATGTGATATCATGTCATTTCCCCACCTGGCTCATGACCTTGTCCTTTAAATGACCCAAAGCTTCCCTCAAGTAGCAGGAGGCCCCTCCCCGCTGCCTCAGCAAGGTCGAACGGGTCAGCGTGTCCTCATCTATAATCCACCACCATTTGTCAGCAGGGAGGCTGGAGGAGGCAGGCTTGCTACAAGGGGAGAATGCCCAATTAGGCAGCTGTCACACAAAGCATAGGCTGCAAAATTATCCCCTGTCAAAAGAAAGAGCAGCTGCGGGTGCCAATTACAGCAACCTTTCAACCCTTTAGGTACTGGAAACTACACAGAAGTAAATGAAGTACAATTAGTGATAACAAATCGATGAATTAGGACAGTAAATTAGAAATTACTAGCAGGTGAGCTTAGGTCTCCCATAATATTAAGGGCACAGCACACCCCAGGCAAGGGCAGGAATATACAGATTTCACAGAGCACATCAGTTTTGTCTTATCCGTGCCTTCCTTGTGTGGAGCCTGTTTCCCTCTGTCGTTTTCTTCTTACAAGCCTCGCCTGAGCCAGATGGTGTAGGGAAAGGAAAAAAAAAGCAACCCAAAGAAGAAAGAAGTTGTAGAACCCGATCTTCCCTCTTTATCCTGGCAGTTTCCTCCTTTCTCAGGAGATCCTCAGAGCCAGCACAATCTCTTTCTAGTAAGCACACTCCATCTGACATTTACTGCACTGCAAGTTCCAGCTGAACAAGGTTTATTCCGGAAAATACAAAAAACAAAAACCAAAAAAACCCAAAACAAACAACACCTCCCCCCCCCAAGAATAAAAACAACCAGAAAAAATAAATCCTCCAGCAAATTTTATGTCAGTTACTCTTGAAACACTTAAATCTGAGTTAAGTGCTAGACTTTTGATGACAGTGGAAGACTAATTTCTCCACATTTTAGTTCTTGGACAAATCATGCAGTGACATCTCTGAGCATATACAGAGCCTAAACTTTGCAGGCAAAGTTTCTACTCCATGATTTTTTGCCTTTTTCCCCTTAGTGAAAAACTTACAAGTGTTTTTCTGCCCTCACTATTTTATTAAGCAGACAAGCTGGAAAGTTACTGTGTGCTGGCACCAAAAGGCAGGTCCTACAGACCACAGTAAATCCAGCTTCTCCTCTGGTGCATCAGGTCAATCCTTTTAACAGGAGAGTGCTACCCATGGATACCTGGGGCTTTGCATGCCCAAGGAAAGCAAGAAAACGGCAGGGTGGTCACCTTACCAGCCCCTGGCATTTAGAGAGCAAGTAGCTTAGAAAACAGAGTAAGGAAAAGAAAAACAAGAGAATAGGATTAAAAGTATGAATAATTGACATACAACCACATCAAACCATGGTTGAGACAGTAGTACCAACACCTTTGTATTTAGGTGCTTTGACGCAAAGTGACAAGCAAATTTGAAGAACAACATTCAAATTCCAAGATGCCATCTCCTTTTCCCAGCCAGCCCACAGTCATTTCAAACTAAGTGAAATTGCCATTTCTTGTCAATTCTCTCATTTCTCATTCCCTAATCCCAAATCCACTTTTAATATGTTCTTATGCCTTGAAACCACACTGAGCACTGAGGACAGGAGTCCAGATTCCTCCCAGAGGCAGCTCTGAATAATACCTGTATACTTGCACTTTATTTCATACATGTATTCACACATGCATACATATATTTATGCTAATACATCCATCAAAATAGGAGACAGAGCAGAAATTAAGCCACTGATCTCCAAAAAAGTTTCCTATAGCTATCTCTTGATCTCTAGCCTGTGAGTATTCCACTGTTTAATTATAAAAAAAAAATCTTGCTGTCATAACTCTGATAACAGACAGGATAATAAAACACTAACCATAAATAGATGTAAAAAATGCTCATTTAACAGCAGTTGCAATAATGCTCATCAAGTTTGACATTTCCTTTTGAGTACCATATGGAAACCATAGAGTACTGAAAGAGTTAATGTGTTTAGAATTCAGTTTCCATCATACTTGGGTGACTATCTCTTTAAATAATTTAAATCCTCTCCATCAACTACAAAGCTGTTTTGAAGCCATTTAGCTTTGTTCTTTACATGTGTTCTAATTAAGAAATGACCTTGTCATCACACACACCAGAAATCCTGGATTATTTCCTGCAGCAAAAATCTACGAAGCCAAAAAAAAAAAAAAAAAAAGAAAAAAAGAAAAAAAAAGACAAAACGAGGAAAAAAAAATACTTCTTCCTTTAGTGAGGAACTGAGGAAGTTGTTGGTTGGCTGAATGCTGAAACAGTTTCACCGCATAATTTTTGTGTGTGTGTGTGTTGTTGAATGTCACAGGGCGGGTTAGTGTGACCTTGAGCTGCATCAGCAGCACAGCAAGGGTCGAGATGCCTGCAGGCGCCCTTGTACTGGATTTGCAAGACAAAAACCTTCAAACTGGCTGAAGGACATCTTAAATCTCTTCAAAGGTTTTCCCGAACTAATCTGGGCTGCTCTTAGCCGGATCTGTGCCAGTGTGAGAGGCAAAATTAAAAACAAGGTCTTTGACAGGATGCTGTCTCTTCTTAACCCTTCCCGTGCAGGCGGCAGCATCGCCGTCGTGCTGGAGGGACGCTCTGAACGCACCGAGGGAGGCTCAACCCGCAGCAATTCTTTCATAACCAAATTATGTAAGGCACCATTCACTGGGAGCGGGGCTCTTCCTCCCGCCGAGCACCCCAGCGGCTCTCCCGCTCCGCCAGCCCATCCCTCGCCTCCCCCGCTGCTGGAAATGCCATTTTTCCAGCACTCTGCGGGGACAGACCCAGCTCGCCGGGTGCAGGGAGGTGCTCGGTGCTCCCTCCACAAATATCCCGGGTGAAGATGCTTTTTCCAGGTGGAAGCAGTAGCACCCATCACGGCATGCTGTGCATGTTAGGGCCAGGCAGGTAAGGAGGAGGAGGGTCAGGAGCACACAGAGGGTTGCTGCGGCAGGCATCAGACATGTTTTATGAGAAGAAATTAAAAAGTGACCACTTCTCATCCTAACCTGCGATTTCTTTCTCAGTCATCCAAGCAGGAAGCAGAGCAGAGGGCATTAACATGCGACGGGCCTACCAAGGGTTGGAGAGCCTGACTGTACACACAGGGGAAACAAAAACAAACAAACAATCTGCCCGGCCTGCCTGTGACTGCTCATCATCCCACGAGTGACACGGGGCAGAGATAACCTCTAGGAAAGGCCCTAAAAACGAATGATACTCTATGAAACCACAAGTTTACCCAATGGATTTAGCAGCTTTATTCAAATACAGCTATGGGCACATCGAAGGGATGGGTGCTTCCTTCAGAAGTGTATTTGCACACAGAATTGCCAACTCCATCTCCAGCAAAATTTTGCCAAGTAGGAGAATGCTTAGTTAGAAAGCAATATGGATCCCCACATCTGAATGTGGAGAAAAAGGCATCACCTCATTCTCCCCATCTGCCTGAGTGGTGGTATGTTATTGGTCAGACTAAACTGTCAATTTCTACAGAGGGGGGAAAAAATAAACACAAATGGGTTAAAATAACCTCAGCTTAATCAAAAGGAGCCAGTATCACACTTCAGAACTATATTTTACTGTTTCTAGGATATCCACCAGGCAAGTCCTTGAGGAGAAAAGGAAGGAGTCACTCCTACCAGCAGAGGGTGTTGCGATTCTTCTCTGCTTGAGCACGGAAGGCTTCGTTTAGTCTGGTTTTGTACAGTCATTTTCCAGGCACTATAGTCTGTTACACGGTAACAAAACACATTTAAGTTTACTGAAAGAGGGCACAGCTTTGGCAGTTATGTCACAACTGCTATAACACTACCCTTCACCTACCACTAAAATAGATTCTCTCTCTCACTCCGAAGAACCACAGCTCTTCTCACAAAACACCATCCTTGTTAGAAGGCTTTAACAATTTTAAGCATCAGTTTTCAGTAACATCAGTGACGGCACCTTCTGCATCAGCAGAGGAGGAACTTGTACCATACAGATGTTTTTCCACAGGCCTGTGGTTTCCAAGGCATTTGTTACACCTGGACAGAAGGCCACAGTGTTCCCACAGCACCTGGTTGTCAGAAGAACCCCTGTGATTACTCAGAGCAGTCTCAGGGACTGTTCTGCCTCAGAGGCCCCTGCATCTTTGCTCTGCAGCCCCAGGGAAGCAGGAGGCTGTGGGTGGCACACCTCATGTGCCTTCTCCAACATATCACAGACCCTGGCAAATGGAGACTGACCAGACCCACACACAATGATCTTCCTGCACAAAGGTGTTCTTTTTGCAGCCTTTCAGTGACAGGATGCCATACAGGCAGCCAACTGTGAGGGGTTTAAACAAAAAAAGTTTCACCACTTAGTCTATTACACAATTATGGCAGTACTGCATGCTATACTGTGCTTCCTAGAAAACTTCCCAGTTTACCCCAATTACCAGGAAGAGGGATCAGAAGATACCAGCAGAAGTAGCTCTCATGTTACATGTTAACCTAGCAGAAAGCGCTAGAATGAATTTTCATGATATGGCCATGCAACATCCATGATTTCTTAAGTTTCTCCAACGTGTAACAAGACAAAAATATATTATGGTTTTTCCAAACACAAAGTGTTGTGAAAACCACCAAAACAAAAACAAAGAACTCCTATTGCAATGTTCCAGCTGAGCAGGGTGACTCAAAGACTCAACAAAATCTTTCAAGCCACACAGTCGCCGCTGCCAAGTATGGGACACGTTGTGTGGCCCTGCCAAAACTAGAAGCCAAAAGCCAAAAATACAAATTAGCAGCTTTCTTCCAGGGCTACAACAGTTCAGTAAAAACCTTCCAAATCAGGCCGTCCCTAGGAGGTTCAGACAGAAGCAGCGAGTGCAGTTACACAGCACCACTCCAAGCAGCTCCCAGCACACTCACACCACAGCCATCGTGACAATGTCACATCTATGGAGCTGGACAGTCACTCATTTCTACCCGTCTGATGAAAGTGGTCTTTATGTCTACAACTTCTCATGGATGGCAGGCTGCAGAGAGCAAGGCTGTTCCCTGCCTATTCCTACCACAGGGATACTCACAGCAGTACACACAAGCTCTATCTATAAAAGACAGCACGAGCATTTTACAGACCACCCAAATACAGGTTGCCCACTCAATCTTAATTCTGCCATTCTCCAACTGTTGATTCTGAATACACAACATTCATATTCTTTAAACATCAGCATTTGCAGAAATAGTTGAAAAATCATGTTGTGACTGACCATGTCTCTCAATATTTCTGGCTTTACTTCCCAGCAGTACCCAAAGAAGCCCTTGGTCTACCAGAAGAATGGAAAGTAATACTACGACAAAACATTGGGTATATCTACTTTGTAAGAAGCTTCATCAGTAGTGCATGAGCCTTAAGTATGCTTGATATAACTGGCCTTCTTATACTAGTATGTAATGACTTATACTAGTATGTAATGACTTATACTAGTATGTAATGACTTATACTAGTATGTAATGACTTATACTAGTATAAAATAAATTAATATTGTAATTACTACCTGACAGTAACAGGTAAGGGCAAGAAGTACTGAATAATGTATATTAAAGTGATCAAATACTGAGATCCTTTCCATATTCTCCATATGGAGAAGGATGGTGAAGGGTCTGGAGGGGGAGCCATATGAGGACTGGCTGAGGATACTTAAGTCTGTTCAGCCTGGAGAAGAAGAGGCTGAGGGAGACCTCATTTTGGTCTTCAACATCCTCACAAGAGGAAGTGGAGAGGCAGTCACTGATCTCTTCTCTCTGGTTACCAGAGACAGGACCTGAGAGAATGGCATGAAATTGTGACTGTGTCAGGGGTGGTTTAGGCTGGATATCAGAAAAAAATTCTTCACCCAGAGAGTGGCTGGGCACTGGAACAGGCTCCCCAGGGAAGTGGTCACAGCAGCAAACCTGACAAAGCTCAAGCAGCTTTTGGACAACACTCTCAGGCACATATATAGCTGCATCCAGCTCTGGGCTTCCAGCACAGGAAGGACATAGAGCTGTTGGAGCCAGTCCAGAAGAGGCCACCAAGGTGATCAGAGGGATGGGGCAGCTCTGCTGTGAGGAAAGGCTGAGAGACTTGGGATTGTTTTGATGAACAGAGAAGGCTCTGAGGTGAGCTAATTGTGGCCTTCCAGTACCTGAAGGGAGCCTACCTAGAAAGACGGAACAAACTATATACAAGCACCTGGAGTGATTAGACAAGGGGGAATGGCTTCAAACTGACAGAAAATACATTTAGATAGAGTATTAGAAAGAAATTCTTTATGTTGAGGGTGATGAGGCACTGGAAAAGATTTCCCTGAGAAGTTCTGGATACCACATCCCTAGATTGTCACCTGGTCTAGTGCAAGGTATCCCTGGCTCATGGCAAGGGGTTAGAATGAGATGATCTTTGGGGTCCCTTCCAGCCCAGGCCATTCTATGGTCCTATGGTACAAATGAAATAACCTTATTCTGCTGAGATCTCAACTAACATCCGGGCATCTTCCACAACTTGCTAGTAAAGTTCAATGTTTAATTTAGGTCTCCCTAACTGACTCTCAAATTCTTACTGCAGCAGTCTTCTGCAGATGTTTTGTCAAAAACAGTAACTCCCAAACCTGGCACACCTTTTTCAAAAAGTGGATCTCAAAAAAAAAAAAACCAAGGCTAATGATGACCCACCCAGATAGCACCATTCATTTTTAGGGTGTTCATTTCATTTCATTCAATCATCTCAGATACTAATAAAGGACATTATCAACACTTCATACTACATACACTCACAAATACATTTTATTCTAATACTTAACTTGTGTCCTGATCGTGAATTACATGAGCATTTGCAGAAGAATAAGAACTATATCAGTGTTTAAGACTGTATTTTGCTGAATCAGGACTCTGAACCTTAATGCAGGTTTTTCTCATTGCTGTGCCAGTTTATTTTATTCAGTACAAAGCCACCAACAACCTTTGAGTTCTTCTGCTCAAGGTCATTTTTAACATTCACAAGCACAGCTTTTTGGCTGTCTGCAGAGCACAGAATTTTTTTTAAAGTGGATTTCAGAGCAAAGTGATGTCTGGAAACATCTTTAAGTAGTGAAAAACACCCTTTAAAGTTGCCTTAATCAGTTGCCTGTTAATAATTCTACTTGGCTACCTTTAATACCGTAGGCTTTAATTTCATCTCCATCTCAGCGCCCACCCATATCTGGAAGGTATAAACATGATACAAAATCAGTTTCAACTCCTGCAATCTCAACGTCTAAGCTACACCTCCCACTCTTAGCCTTTGAAGGCATCCAGTACAAATCAGGTCCTTGAGCTCCTTCCCCTGTTCCACCAGACACAACATTTTCTAAATTTGCACTTAAAAGGGGGGAATAGGGTGGGGAGATATTCATTCAGCAATAATTTGCAATATTAAAAAAAAAAATCCAGAAGTTTGTTTATGTTATGTTTTATAAAGCTAAACACAATTCCCTATTCCTCAGCCATCTTTCATCACCCCAACTAACCTCCTTAAGCTTCTGTATTGCTTCCTCTTTCTTATAATTAAGGATGTGGAATTGAAGGGGGTAATATAAGGAAACATTTACTTTATCTACACTTCTGATTGTGCTATATTAAATATTATTAGAATTTTATCAGCACCTGACTGATAAAGAAATATCACAAGTTTAGGAAATGAAGACAACAGTATGTTTTGGAGGGTTTTGGTTTTTTTTTTAAACAAATGTATCAGTCTCTGCATCACTACTGAAACACTACATTGCCAATGTTCACTTTCAGATACTCTTGTTTAGGTACTCTTTATTTTGTCTGTGCAAATCTCAGTACAAAGCAAGAAGCGGCATACTGATTACAGAAAATACAGCTAGCCATGGAAATTGAAAAGATGGAAGTGTCTGGCAGGCAGGCATGTTTTGTATACACTGTACTTCCACATGTGCACTGTACTTAGACATGCACACTTCATCCTGGTACCCCAGGCCACTGAGAAGAGAGTAAGAAGCTGACAACCAGATAAGCCCAACAGGAGAGGGAATAACACTTGTAGGGTTCCAGCAGTGATCAGACTGTAATGCTGTTTCTGTGTGTCCAACAGAATAGCTGAAGCCAACAGCAGTCAGCAGTGATTCCTGGTTAAGTGTATTTGCGTACTCAGTTGCCAACAGGACTTCCTTCTCCAAAACAGGCTTCATTAATTCCTAGGTCCTGCAGTGGCTCAGACTCCCTGGCTCTCCAGCTAGCCAGGGTGTCAGAAACGCACCTACTGCAAGTGTTCTCTTGTTATTTCATTATTTCACTTTACAACAGTCTCAATTTAGAATTACAGGTGTTTTGTATTATAGTCAAGCTAGAGATTCCCACTTTACTGCACACATCTAAATTTGCAACGCATTAGGCTTTTTTTTAGCCTTAGAAATCCAAATGAATCTCTAACACCTTTGTAAGTTTCAGACCTCTTGACTACTTCACATAGAACTCAAAAGTAGTATCAAATCTCACATTAAAGTTAACAGAAACTTAAGTAGAGGAAAGTGAGATTTATCCTGTTCCTAGACAACCCATAAGCTTAAGTAAGGACCACTTCATTTACTTAACCAATAGTTTTAAAATAAGTAACAATAGAAATAACAAAAAGTAATGGAAATAAAGTTTCTAGGCAATTATCCTGAACTGCTCTCCTCCCTGTCTCAGAAACACTAGATGGATCCTTTTAGAAACAAAGCCTCTGATATGTCTTGTAGCAAACATAACCCCTCAGCCCAAACACAATGCCTCTATGAAACGAGCTCCATATGAAACAATGAGCTCTGTGAAACAACAGCTCCATACTCTCAGCAATTTCTCTAACTACAGCAGGTCTTGCCAAACTACTGGCTTAGGAAAATAGAGAGCACACTAAAATTGTTCTGCTTTTTCAGAAGACACATTAGGTTTCTATTTAGTGCATACCACAAAAGGTAAGTCCAGTTTCTCAAGGTGTGCAATGGTTGATTCAAGTTTGTCTAATGCTTAGTATTTTGCCAATAGTACAATTGTTACCACCACCACCACCCCCAGGCTGGCTGATTTAAATAATCAGAAATATGAAGCTTTCGCAACTTTTTTAAATACACCCGAAGATTTCAAAACATTTACAAAATTCCTGTCACTTTTCAATTATTTTCATTTACGGATGACTAAGAGTATGTCTGTGCCAAACACAGACATAAAACACATTCTTCAAGAGGCATGAATCTACATAAAAACACCGATTTGCCAAATTAAAATACTGGGAGAACAACTATTTACCTCAAACAAAAACAAGCAGCAACTTAATTTGTCACCTTTCCAAACTTTCATGATCACAAAAATAGTTTGAGTTATTAGAAATAACATAATGTACATAATCATTAAAATCAGCATTATTCCATTGTTTCATCTTTCCTGCTGTACAAATGAACAACTGTTGAAAAACCACGGATAAGCAGAAATGCAGCATTGGGAGAAGGCAAACTGAGTACTAATTCGAAAAAGATGAAGACAGAACGTTACTACTGTAAATATAACTTACATAATTTATAAAATAAGTTGTATAGATAAATATCAGATGTCTCCTACAGGTTGTCTTAACCTTCTGTGGTTAATGGAACAGCCATAATAGGGAGTGAATTGACAACACTCTAAACCTTTCCTCCTTGCTATGTTTATGTGTTGATACTAACAAACATCAAACAAAGCATCAACAACAAAGTAGTGTCCACAGAAAAAATAAAATTACCCAGCTTATTTGCTCAGAAGAGCAAAATAAACATTATAGTACTCTCTAAAAGCATAAGATGACCAACAAAAACAACTGTACATAGAGTTCACCTACACAGATGGCTGGCTCTGTGTTGTGTATCCCCACATCACCCAAAGGATCTCCCATGTTCCTGAGGCAGCCTTCTCCTCTCATCTGTCACACTGACAATTGGCATCTAAAGAACAGAAAAGAAATGTATATGGGAAGAACCTCACGGAAAATTTCCTTCCCTTAATTATCTTATGTATGAAGTACACAGCAGGAACAATTTGGCTGTGGAATATTCATGCTCACTACCACCTGACATCAAGGTTCATTTCTCTGTGTAAGAGTCTCCAAAGGATAATAAAGTAAAAGCCTGTACACTTGCAAGAAGCATGTAATAATGTGGAGAAGCAGTAAAGATTACTCCTGCCTTAAGCAAAGGGAATAAATAGATTATCATGGAAAAGAAACTACTAAGATCTTCCAAAAGCCTGCTACTTAAGAACACAGGAAGAGCCTGGTCTTTCAATGTTACAACCATCAACATCTAACATATGTTTTTCAAGGCAAGCTCAAGTCATATAAAGTCATAGAAACCTTTTTGTTTTGCAATCCAAACCAGAATGCCCGAGCTGGCCAGATCCAATCCACTGCAACAATTCATCTGGCCAGCTGCCCACTCCTTGCTGTCCTCCCCAATGGCTAATTAGATATAGGAAGGAAGCAGGCAAGGGCTTGGGGAATTACCCTCACATCTGATTTCCCAAAGCTATGTTTCAAAAGGGCCTGCAGCCTCTGCTCTACCAAAAAACAGGGCAGAAATTGCCACGTGCAGTGATGGTGCTCGTGTACGCTCCATATGCCTGGTAATAAATATGAATTTTGCTCCATGTCTGCTAGCACTACCAGCCCTGTGTCAGCACAACTGAGTGTTGCCCACGCATTTCAGTTACAACACACGTTGTACACACCCTACCCCAGTTATCTACACCTCTATACACACTTTCATCTGCAGTCCAGGCCCTCTGCCACCAGTGCAGCTTCCTGGAAAAGCTGGACACTAGTTCTCCAAACCAACAGGTTTTACACCAATTCAGGCAAGAAATGTCTTGAACTGGGTTGAGTTTCTTCCAAAACTGGCCGAGCTCACGGAGGAAAGTTCTCCATGCTCCCTGAGTAACATCTAGCTCTAAGCTGAGAGTGACTGCTAGCTGCCACCACAACTCCATCAGGGCATGCATACTAATGTTCTTGGACTGCTGCCATATCATCCATATATGCTTTATTACAGCTCATCTCCTTAATGGGCAAGACATTTATCTTTGATTCTTTCAAAATGAGAAAGAAAAAAAAAGTCCTAATACTGTAGAACTGGTTTTAGCACTGTTCAGACCATGTAAAGTGGGTCACTGCAAGCTTTTCAAGCAGATGTTTCTTTGTCACCACATACAAGTACAAGCACCAAGTTATTTCTGCCTTATTAACAAACTTTTCTGGATTGTAAGGGGTAGAATTCTTAAATAATGATCAGGTAAGCCTCTAGCCTCTAGTTTTTCCATTTATCAGAAGGATGTTTAAACACTAAAAACACAGAAAGAGCAGGTTAATCACATGAATCAACCTACTAGCCTCAACACTAGTCAGTCATGGGCAGCGGGGACGACAGATGGGTGATGGGATAAACACAAAATTTGCAAAACTGAGTCCACAAATTCAAAGGCAGATCAATGACAATGACTGACAGAAGAATAAGTAAATCTCAGAGACACCAACCAATCATCCTCAGAAATATGAAGCTCTTCCCATTCCTTAGGTACACAGTGAGATCAAGGAGTGCAACTGAGAAACAACATCATTTCAACAGCAATGCAGGCTCACTGACGTGCTTTTGAAACAAAGGTACTGGACTAGAATATATTATTTTAAAGTCGTGAAACCCTTTGCCAGTACGGTTTTATTTTGAAGATGAATTGTATGAAATGTCCTACAAAAACATGACCTGTCCTAGAAACCTGAGAATTAGTGGTGTGGAAAAAGAAGAAAACAAACAAAACCACCAGAGTTGAAATGCATACTTCAATTTACTTGACCAGCTATTTATAAAAATTTACCAACCTACACGAAAACAGGATTTGCTAGTTTTTCATAATGATAAAGAACCTTCTCTGTTTCTGCTCTCCCCATGCCCAGTTTGTTTCCAAAAAATGTATAACACAAAACATCCCCACAATTTTTTAAAAAAATTAGAGGTTTAACAAGCAGTGATTGCAGCTTGCTGAACTCAGTAATGTCCCAGTAAAAGGTATTACCCCTTTAGTCAGATGTAAGACATCTTAACTCTAGTTCTGTGGATGTAAACAAAAACACTGAGTAGACAGTCTTCTACTCTGCAAATAGATTCTTTTAAGAAAGTGTTCTTGGCAGGTGTTCCCTTGAGAGGGAAGCTATGCCAGATGACAAAGCTGCTTCCCATGGAGGCTGGCAGGTAATAGGTGAGCCCTGGGATCTGCTGGTCCTTCCTCCAGAGCAGCCACTAGTACAGCTGAGCACCTGGGCTACTCCGTTCTCTCATAACAGCCAAAGAGAACTGGAGAAATCAAACTGCAGAGTTACAGCTCACCATCAAGTTCTGTCTCACATAACAAAACTTTTGCAATAGGCATACATAGCTGCAAAATCCCTGCAGAAACTCAAGACTTTTGCCACCCCAAACTTGGTTTTTCACTACCAAATGTTTCTTCTTTATTTTTCCCACAAGTTTATGGAAAAAACCTAACTCAAGGACAAGGTAATAGGGGAAGTATATTTTAAATAATCCATACTAAATTAAAAAAAAAACCCCAAAAAAGCAGATGGATACAGCTGTTGAGGGCAAACAGGAAAAATTATTATTCTCCTTTATGGTCTAAAGAAGGATGAAGCATCAAAAAAAACACAAAAAAGGTGATAGTGGCCTTAGACATTTGTAATGAAGAGGTTAAATGATGCAGATTGATTTCTCATCAAGAAAGAAGACATTCTGAAATAACAGATTTTCAAAGCTCTGATTGAAAACACATTAAATAGATCAGTCCTGCAGAAGTATTAAATGCTAAGGGTGGCAGAATGAATTACTGCAGGTGGTGACTGAAACAGAAAGTTTATACAAGTTCAAAAAAACCCAAAGTTAGTTTCCAAGTTAATGACGGAGCAGCAGCTTCAAAGTCACTTTGCTTTTTGTTCACACAAGGTAAATCTTATTATTACATGCCATCATTTTAGTGCACCTTCTAGGTCTTTAATATTGTACACCATTTGCCTTTTTTAATAAAGTAGGTTGTACATCCATTTCATTAAGATGTAACAGTGATTAATCTCAAGTAGGAAACACTGACACCATACCAAACGTGCAGCACTCATACATGGATCAGACCGGCCTTCCCAAAAATCGTATTTTATATGGATTCAGGCTACCCCAGACCTCAGATATGAGTGAAAGGCATTCTGAAAAGGATGAGCCCTGGTACTACAGCTCCCCCAAGCTGAATCCCACATACCAGCCAAGCCTGACATCTTTCCCACCTCTTTGTCCCCCCCTCTGTTACACATGAGGCATCATTACACAGTCCAAGGCTGTGCAACTATTTCAGCATTAATCTGTGCCTGCACGACAACATGAACACAGACGTCCAGGGCTATGCTGAGCTTGGGCACTGTCAGAAGCTTGTCCTAAACTCTCAAAACATTTGATGTTGCTTCTATCATTTTCAAGACCTGACTGACAAGTAAATCTCTTTGAATATGCCATGAAAGAGACACAGAAGATATACAGCAAAGTAAACACTGCTTAGGGATAAGGCATAAATAAAGAAAATTTTTTTTTAAAAGAAACAAAAAAACCCAACAGAAAGCACCCAACCCAGATTTAAAAGAAAAAAAGGCAAGGACTCAGAAAAAAAAAACCAACCCAGACAAAAAATCATCTCAAACAAATAAAATAAGCAATAATAAAATGAAAAGCAAAGAGATTAAGAACTAAAAAAGTATATCAGATTTAAGCCAGATACTTCTGGTCAGCCATGTTACATTATTTCCTACATTTCAATCAGCACACACGCACTCACCCAAATAGCTGTATCTTAATCCACATCAGCTTGGTTTTGCTACTCAGCTCCAGATGACATCCTTGTCCTTCCCAGAACTGAGAGACTTTGTTAGGGTTTGGTTATACAGCCTGGCTCATCACCCTGTGCACTTTTTAGATCAACAGAGGCACCTTCTCCCAGACCTCTCCAACCTCCCCAGCAGCATCCTCTTCAAACCCTTCAAAGTCAGTGCCTGGGTCACTTGCAGCCCCAGTACAAGATCAATTCCTCAATAGCTGAAGGTCAGAAAACACACATGAGGAGGGGGAGAAGACTTGTAGAGGGCTGGGTAGCAGGAGACAGGAAAAAATACTGGAAGAATAAAAGGAGGAAAAAAAAAAAGAAGGTGGTATTTCCACATATGAAGTGCCAATTAGGGGAAAAAAAAGTGAGAACCATCTCTATAAAAATGTAACTTTAGGCTTTAAAATACGTTAAAGGTGAAGAATCAGCCTTACTAGTCAATTAGCTATAGCTTTGCTGGCTATGAATTCAGCTGCTACTATTGCCTGAGCTTTCTCCGCCCCCGCCCTCCCCCCAATCACTGTTTCATTGTGAAAGAATTTAATTATTATTTTCATTACCAGATGCATACATTATAAAATGAGCCTGCACAGAGACAATGAGCACTTTAAGAAAATAGGTGTAATAATGAGAATGATATGTTTACATTTTTCTGAAATAAAACTGAAGACATTCTCAACAAGGCTACTTTATAAAATATACTCAAATAAAATAATTCATAATAGTCATAATACTAAATGTGATACTCCTCCTTTTCTTAAAAATGTATTCGTCTAGTGCCTTTAATTTTAATACAACTTAAAATCAACTTAAAATCAAATTTATTAGCTTCTCTGTCAAAAACTTCCACAAAATTTAAGTTGAACACATTCCACAATGATGGAATATTAAAGCTGTTCTGTTTTGTTCTTAAAATAATAATAAAAGATCTGTTCCAGAGACATCAAGTATACTGCACACGCAGGGAAAGGATATTGCAGACACCATATAATACTGGTGTTCCAAATAAACCACCAAAAAGTTCAAGAAAAAAACCTTGAGTTTTCAAATGAAATACAGATACGTGTGTATATTTGAGAGTTTTGCAGCATAAACAAAAATCTTAAAGCCATGAAGCAACAAAAATACATTTGTATGGATGTAACAGAAACAACACAATAGTAACATCTGCATTTTACTTACAGTCCAAAACTACTGACTTAGTAACAACAAAACCTGAGTTCTTGTGCTTTATGTGACCCTATTTAACAACACAGGGCAACACTCCAATTTCACCCAGGAACCAGGTTCAATAAATCATTTGCTGCTCATGGCCCACCAAGCACGCACCGGGTGATTTACAGGTAAGCACCAGGGCTGTCACACACACAGACCCCCTGCTCTCAGTAACAGTGTCCCTGTGGAGCTCACTGTGTGACCACCTGTCACATCCACACACACTCACCTGTAAATCAGCCACTGCTACAGGGGGACACTCAATAAGCCACTGCTTCCAGCTCTTGGAAGGTTCCCCCTGCTCCAGAGCTGGAGGAACTGCCCATATGCACTCACATCTCGCCAGGACTGTGCCTTGTAGCTGGGATCTACCCCTGGTGTCCATGGGCACTGACACCAGAGGAGAAAGGAGTCACCACGGGTTGGCTCCTGCTGCCCATGCAGAGATGGCACAAGGGAGATGCCCTTGAAATGCCTCAGCATGAATCGCCGGCCCTACCTGGGCAGACCTCTGGAGGCCCTGGAATGCCAACTTCCATTTTGGAAAGGTGTTAAGTCTTTACTCAAGTAGGATGGAAGGCATCTGACACTTAACCACAAGCCATAATAACAGAGCAACCTTCTCTTCCCATTCTTAGATGTGGATGCCAAGCCAGGATTCACTTGACCAAATGAAGATGTTTACAGTGTAGGTGTCTCTATCTGAACAGGTCATGTTGGTCTACCTTTACAGCCCATGGGAAGAACTAGTCTCCTTGACTGAACTCCTCCTACAGAACATGTCAAAAGGAGGTCAAATGAATCACATCCTACAAGTGCCTGCTTCTGCTCCCCGCCTGACAGGATTTCTCCAGGATTCCTTTTTCTCTTTGCTGGATACATTTAGGGTTTTCCTTCCACTCAAGAGTTAGACCTTAATAACACAAGCGAGACAAAACCCACCCTGCCCTAACATCAGCTTAATCCTACCAGTTTAAAAATTAGTAATAAAGCACCGATTGTGTAAGTTCCCAGCATTTCCCACTCAATACAGTGGGTGCCTGCTCCCAGGTAACACCACTCCTTCACATAACTGCTCTTAGTTACATGACTCCAATTAGTGTGTTTATCTCAACATTACTTGTCAGCTTGCACTTATTCCTTCAGTACTTTTCCTCTCAGATGTCACAAGAATTGCCTGACTCTGGGTAGTAACTCTTCTCATTAGCACAGAAACTTCCTTTTTTTGTTGCCAGTCTTCAAAAAATGCTTACCAAAAGATCTCTCTTTAGGTGTGACCTATATATTTTCTTCTACCTTATTTCCTGAAGTTCTCAATTTCCTAAATATTTTTTCTTTTGTTCTACACATAAAAATATTATCCAGTATCTGCTGAAACCTGTGAATCTTCATTTGACTTTGAAACAAGACACCTGCTCAGGTTTATCACCTCCATTATCTCTTATTTTTGCTTGAGAGTCCTCATTTTTATTAGACAGACAAGAACTGAAGCAATGAATATTCTCAAGTTCCTTAATTCTACTTCTGATTTATTTTCTTATCTTTCCCAGAAACAAGTAACTTTTTTTCCCTTACTTCTAACTTCTAATTCCTCTTCTTTCTTCTTCTAAACCATATTCCCAAAGCTCTTCAGAATCCAATCTGACAGAAAAAGGGTTAAAATGTGTTCAGGAAAGGAAAGTAGGTAATTTTTCTCCTATCCTGTCCAAAGCAGACATGGCAAGCTGAACTCCCTCATCCTGTAGGGTGAGGCAGTGTCTCACCTGAGCAAAAAGAGACATGATAATGATGTACTGTTAGAAATTGGTTCCACAGTGAACTAGTAAGTCTGAGTTGCTTAAGGTGAAATTTATCTCCCCTCTTCCTTCCTCATATCCTTCTATAACCAGAGTCATCTTGGTTGGCTGTTGGGCATTTGCCAACAAACCTTCAGACATCTCGCAGCAGTTGTAGAACAGAGCTTTTCCAGGCTGAAGTTACTACTGTATTTATATTCCAACAGTTCGTCGCTCCAGCTTTGGCATACAGCTGCCATGTAGCACTCCAGACAAAATCCCTCCTCCTCAAAACTACTTTTGATCCTGAACATTTTGTTTCAACAACTGATCAACGAATGGCACAGCTAAGAAAAAAGCACTGAACACCCTCCCCTGGGGTAAAGTGGGCCCTATTACAGTCTGTTCAGCTGTGAAACCTGGAGATGGTGCTTTAAGCTTAAAGCACTTGGTGATGGTTTTAATGGTTTGACAAATCTCTCCCAGCAGGAAGGAAACTTTCCATGTCTGGCTGCAGAGTCTTTCACAAAGCTGAAAGAAAACAGTACTTAACTAAATTTGACTTGCCGTACTTTTAAACTAGTCTGTGTGAGGAAACGTCTTTTGCTTTCATTTCATGCAAAACATTCAATTAAATTCTCTCAGGAAAAAAGCCCTTCCATACTAAGGCATGTAAGCTATTTTTTCTTTCACATATATTTCATTTATCTTCCCACATGGCTCAAGTAAAAAATCTTGGTGCAGTGATTATAAACTCACATTAACCTGCCTTTCTTCAGGGGCAAAGGAGAACAGGAGAAGCACTGAGCCATTCCTCATCTCCACAGGCAAAGAAATAAGATAGGCCTGGCGCAGAGCCCGCCCAGCGAGCTGACTCTACCAGACCAGGTTGGGAGCACATTCCACAGGCAGAAGTACTTCTCGAAGAACTTCCTGCCAATGGCTACTTGGCATTAAAAACTAGCATGATCTAGGTCAAGTATCCCAGTTGACATTAATTGCTATGTTGGATCAAAAAAAACCAAAGCAGGCAGCCTCTCAGCCGGAGCTCAAGTCACATTAGGCTTAAAAGTAACCGAGGCCAAAACCTTGAATTGTACCCAGAAGCCAAAAGGAAGCCAAGCAGCTGTTGAAGAACTGCCCGAGCATGTTCTTACCGCTCCTGCCCTCCCTGCGCGCAGCTGCCAACCAAAACCGGGGAGCACTGACCCAGGACCAGCGATTCCACAGCCTCACACGGAGGTCACAGGGTCACAGACAGCCCCTGGGACACGCCACCTCCTGAGTGCATTTCTCTGCGTCCTCCTGTAGAAGGTTGGGGGCCTGCAGGCTGTACCTACCTCAGACAACCAGCAGATTACAAAACACTTAGATAGAAGGACAGGCAAAACGCTCCAGAGGCTGGTAAACTATAGTAGCACCTGCCTTTACTGCTTTATCTCTGTTTGCTGCTTCTTTTATCTCTACGTACTCTGAAGGTAAAGCATGTGCCATGTCCAACTGGAAAGGAAAGATTACCTGGAAAAACAAGTCATCTTTTGATTGACCAGAGCACAAGACCAAGTGACTGACTCACAGTTACCCAGAAAATCCAATGCCAAGGAGGTCAGATTCTGGAACAACTGCTACCATGTGAAGGTTATGTCCTTCCATATATTCTTCCAACTATTTCCAAAAATGTCTTACAGTAGATGAAGAAAATTTTCAGGTACATAATGACTTCATGACAAGAAGAAACAACTCCATAAGCCCTTTCAATTAAGATAGCTACAGCTAAAACAGAAAACAACTATGGGCTCATCTTACTTATCCACACACCTTGAACAACACAGCCCTTTATACAACAGGCATAAAAGGAACAAATTAATTTTTAAAGAGCAAAAGATGAAAATATATAGCTGTACTCCATAACTCATCTCAAGTTTCCAAACTGTAATCAATATTTTCTTTTGCATTTAAGAACTACTGAATCTTAATGCTTTTTAGATGTCCAAGTGCCCGAAATAATAATTTTATTATAGATAACTATATGTGATTAGAGTCTGACTGTAGTTTTTGAAGTTCTCTGCAAAGCCAATATGGGTTAAGTGCCCATTTGTATTGTTATAAAACTTCTTTACAGCACTGTAATACAATACTCAAGCAGCAGACTCCGCGCTAATATTTAGCATGCAACCTGATAACCTCATATAGACCCAAACACAGTTGGAAAACCTAAAGTCTACAGCAAGTTCAACAGTATTTGTATTATTTTCTTCAAAAGTTTAAAAATACAGTTGTCAAAATAACTCCTCAAAGCAGGAACAATATTTGGAAAAAGTAACTTATCAGTCAATTGAACTGTTCAACAATTACAGCACGTGCGTGCAGTACTGTGGACCACTGACAGCTCATTTAGTCCAATGACAGCATAAAAATGCTTTCTTTCCCCCACATACAAGCTCTTTAGCCAGTAAAGATAACTAGCACTTTGTCCAAATTTTACAAATAACAGTCTGGGGCCAAGTTCAAAGCTGTGTCAAGGATAATTTTCTAAAAAGCTAGCCAGTTCAAAAAAAAATAAATTATCAAAATCAAATAAACAACAACAACAACACAACCCCAACATAAAACATACAAACTAAAACATACTTACTTAAGAAGTTGGATGGTTTTTCTACTTTACAGATCAGATCCAGGTAGAGCATAAAATGTTTAAATACTACGACAATCAAAATTAACCCTAAAAGTAATCGTAGGAAGAAATGCATAGCATTTCTCCGCATATGACAACAGGAAACACCACAATCTGCTTGTATTACTGGGAGAAAGTCTGGTGACTCTCCCAGCAATTAAGGACTAGAGCAGATCCGTCCCATGGCCATTTGGACATTAGGAAAAGGTTGTTCATTGAGAGGACAGTCAGTCAGTGGAACAGGCTCCCCAGGGAAGTGGTCATGGCACCAAGCCTGCCAGAGTTCAAGGAGCCTCTGGATGACACTCTGAGTCACGTGGTTTAGTGTTAGGTAGTCCTGCGAGGAGCAGGGACTCAGACCCAATGAACTTTATGGACCTTTTCCAAATTATGATATTCTATAACTTTACACACATATTTTTAGTCCTCAAAATGTTGATAATCTCTTAAGGCTTTTCAAAAGGCTTTTTTGATTTGGAAATATCCAATCATGCTTTTTCTATTCCTTCATTCACAGAAGGACATCAATACTTTGTGATAGGTCTCCTGCAGTCTTCAGAGCAAAGCTCTTGAACACCATTTATTGAACAGGGGTTACCTGCAGAAATTCCTAACGCAGACAGCTGATCAGCTGTACAGATTAAAGACTGAAATGAGTGGTCTTCATAAATTCTTTTTGTTTAGCTTTGTGAGTTGGTTTTGTTTGTTTAAATTAGTTTTGATTACCAAATGCATTCAGAAGTTACTGTAGCAATATTTGCCTTTTCATCCAATACTAGGCTAGAAGAGTCACATATTAACCATGGCAGAATTGTATTTTACAATGAAAGAATGTAAAACAGATGAGTCAGGGCTTGTGTTTCAATAAAATTTCCTTTAGCAAAACTGGAGCAGAGTATCTCATAAACCTGATTCCAAAACTTCCTCTACTTAAATACCTGATTATGTGTTTTCTTTACTTTGGAGAAGTGCTAAAAATAAATAAAACTGGAAAAGAAAGACAAAATGAAGAGGTGGGAGAACTCCCAGAAAGCTTCCAACACTGACACAGTCTCTTAGAAGGAAAGTCACCTTTTGTTCAGAGAAATCACCTAACATATGTTACTCTTTTTATTTATTAACTTTAATTTAACCCAACTCTTGCTGCTGTTCTTGATATCTGCAAGGAAGCTCAGGTGAGCCAACTGAGGAGGGAGGCAGCAATAAATAAAAATGATCATTTCCATTCTCCTGCAGTCCTTTACTTCCACTTGTGCTCTGATGCAAAGCTTTCCTTAGCCATCCTCTAGCTCTCCCAACTCTGATTAGTAACACCACTCTATTTCTTCATCCTGCAGCAGGCTCAGGAAATGAAGATGGCACAAACATTTATGCTTTTAATATGACAAATAACTGCATCTCTTTAAAACTGCTCCCGTGAGGGCAATACCACAGGCCATGCCTGTACCAGTGAAGTGGCAGGACTGAAACTGAGCTGTAATATCAATCTGTGTATTTTGTCTTTATGTGCAAGGAGTCACTCTTGCTATTCTCCTGTATTTCCATATCTAATTAAGTGAATTTGCCCAAGCTTTCCCTCACATGTGCAATGCCAGCCTTTGTGCAAGCAAAGTCTCTCATTATTTGACAGCAGTTTAAAATAAAAATTCTTTAGTGGGGGCTGGACAACTGCCACTGGTAACACTGAATCCTGACTGCATCATTCACTCACACAGGTAGCAGAGCTTCTCCTCCATATGATGAGCTCAAGTAAGGGAGGTACTTTAATTTCTCAGACTGAAGCAGAGGTGCCTTCTAATCTCCAAGTCTAGCCGGAAGAGACATAAACATAAAAACCAAAATAAGAGATATTTGCTCTATTTGTTTCTGAATATAGACAGTTTGGTGAGAGGGTCACCTGTTGTCATTCATACCTGGCCTTAGTTTGGCCCTGTCTCCTCCACAGGCTAATGTCATGCAATGCATTGCCAGGAAGATGTTGACCTTCTTGCTAGTTCTATACAAGCATCTTTTTCCAGTATTCTATTGTTAAATAATGCCTCCATGCAGCTACAACCAGGTGTTTGTCAGTGCTAAACTGAAGTAATTCTGGCATAAGCCTGTGGGACCTTGGGAGGGCTCTCTCGCTACAGACTTCCCTTCTGGATGCTCTGGCCAACTTAATACCCCCCATATTTTAGCCTGTCAAATTTTAACAGTCCCATTCTTACCCTGTTTTAGTGTGTGCATGTGGTTTTCTGCTCCAAAACATGGTGGAGCGCTATTTCCAGCCACCATTGCTGTGCTCCTGTGTTACAAAACAATCATTAGCATAGGAAATGAAAACCACAGTCAGACTTGGGGGGTGGAATCACTTGTTCCCTAGGTCCTTCCAGCAAAAGGAAAAAAAAATAAAAAAAAAATAACACCCAAACCACCAACTCACAGAAGACCCTACAGCTTCACAAATTTTCATACTAAGCTTCCCCTGAAATCAGTACGGGGTTAAGGGACTGACTCCTCCTTGGAAAAGGCGCATTTACTACAACGTAGCTATTAAAAGGAACAATTAAAACAAATGCCAGCGTATTAGAAACAGTGTTAACTGGTCACAAGCTCAACCTTTACCTCTAAAAAAGAGCTCACTTTGTGCAGGCAGTAGGGCTATTTCCCCTAAATTTAGGTGTGTTCCATTTAGGCCTGATGTTCTCTTTTACCCAGTGTCAAAGCTTATGAGAGCAGGAAGCGTTGAAAGCAAACCAGGACAGGTTTCCCTTAAAAATGGAAATATTTTAAGCATCAGAAACATGCAATTTGGCATGTTGAAAGAGATGCAAACAGCTATCCCTTTAAAAAGCCTCTTTTAGGACCAAAGTATTTTACGTTCCCTTTCTCACAGCTAGCTATATGTTCACATGCTCTAATCTATTTTTAGAATGTCCTTCCCAGATTAATTTTTAAACTTGAGTCTGAACACTTTTCACCCTCTCTCTGCCCAAATATCCCTGTTGAGTCTGTTCCACTACTGCAGGCTGCAAGGACATGGAAGTCAGCCTGCCACAGGTTTGCATCCCAGCCTTTCCCACTAAAAGCAGAAGAAAAAAAACAACACAGGGATAGAGAGCCTGTAGAGAGGAATAGGGCACAGCACTTACAGGGCAAGAGCCATAACTTCCTACAGCAGGCATGCTATTACATGTACTTTCTGTCACAGTAGATGATGACTTAAAAACATCTCATTAAATGCTGCCCAGCTTAAAAGAAGGAAAAAACCAGCTGTTCCCCAACTTTCAAAGAAAAAAGTATAAATAAGCATACCTGCCTTCATCCATAAAGTAACCAGCCCAGACTTAGACTTGACAGTATCTCTCTAAGAAAATAAACCCACCATAGACTTTACAGGATAAATACATAACTAAGCCCTCTGGCAGTTCTCTTTACCAGATATAATTCTACAGCTTTAGCTATGTTAGCTCCCAAATGTGACAATTTTTAACCCAAGCCTGCTTATATGTTTTTATTTAGAGGGGTCTTGTACCTGGAAGTCTGTATACATCACAAATCTTTTGAAAGGAAACAGATTTCAGACAATTACCGATGTCAGTGTGAACTATTTAAGGAGCAATAAGTTGCTTTAGACTAAGCCAGTTCTTCCCATTCCACTTACAAACAGCTGGGAAAAACAATGTAATGGTGATTAGAAGGAGTAGGTAGGGGGAGAGGGATTTAACCATCTACTTTACATAAGATGCTCAATGAGCAATTTCTGTGGACTAAAATTTAATCTAACATTAGTTCAGACTTCTGTTATTTATGTGTGTAGTCCCCAAGGAGTGGTAAACTGCACTTGTAAACTGAGAGGAAGCTGTGCCCACAGACCACAGCGTATCAAAATATCCAGTGCTGATCAAATCCAGAGGGAGACAAGTCTCTCAGCCATACCATGGCCACTGAACTCCTCAAATAAACCACTTTTGCATTTCCAGACCAAAACATGTCTTCCACATTACACATGAGCAATCTGCAAAGACTAATGAGCACACACGAGGTAACCAAGGAGAGCTAATAAAAGCACAGATATTACACCTTTTTTTTCCTCTTCTGTGATCTCATTTTAGTAATTACCAGTTATTTCTAAATATCTTAAGAGACTCACTTGTAAATAACAAATACAGGAACACAGTGCTGGAATGCACCAGGACACGTACAGGGAGTCAGAACTCAGGAAAGTGAGTTTACGAATTGTGTTTACACACTTTTAATATAGTCTAATGATTAAATCAAAAAGGAAAATAGTAAGGATATTTGCCCTTATCTTAATTAGCAAGGCTGTTTATGCAGGCTGAAAGGTAAGCATGTGTTTGTTTCTCCATCTCATTTTTATGTATTACAACTGAAGAGCATTGCATTATTTGAACTCTTGAAATCATAAGAAGTCTCCAAACAATTTTTGCAGAGATGATACTTAAAAATTTCACATTTGATCCATCCAAGCAAGACCTATTTTACCCAGAAAGAATAAGACTCCCACTTATTAGAAAGATTCAAAATCATGTAAAATAAACACAATTCCCTTCCCAAACTTCTATCAAAATTTTTCAACCTAAAATTTCTACAATTAAATCTCATCACTACAAGTTCAATTATGTCATAAAGTGCCTTTTTGCCCTAATTCTTCCAAACAAGAATGTATGAAGTCATTTGATTGATATCTTAACTACAGAATCTAAATTGGGATTGAAAAACCAACGAACAAAACACAACCCCAAACCTGACAACACCTAAAAAGTAGGTGCTTCATCCCAGACAGATGAAAGGGGTTCAGGAACTGTAAAAATGGTTTCCATCCATTACTTCCCTCTCGCTCTTAGAAGTATTCGCTGTTCCCAGTATCACCAGCTCTACCTGTTGTTACATGCCCTTTCACACAGTCTTTCTCCTTTCTACGTGATATCTGCAACACTCAGAAATATTGCAGTATCTTAAGTTACTTTCCTGAATTATTTAAACAACCACCTCTATTTCTACAATGCAGGACATCCTGCCAGTTTTCCAAATCCTGAAGGTGATGTCCATGGGACACGGGCAAGTTTTTAGATTTATTAAAAAAAATAAATTAAGGAAAACCACACACAGGACAGCTGCATTTCCAAGCAACTCTCTTTGATCAGCAAGGTACAGAAGTGAGTGAGCAGACAACACACACCCTGACTCATGCCATCTCCCTGCAGGGAAGGGACCTTCTGCACAGGAATGGAGCAGGTCACCAGGGTCAGCAGCACCACCACGGATAAACCTGAGAAAGTCCACCTGCCACAGCACCAAGCAATAAGCTAACAAAAATTAGATCAGATAGCAGACCTCCAAGTGTTTATAGCCCATGACTCAACTTTCCCTCCTGTACAGTGACCTTTACAGAGGACAGGAAAAGGAGGTGAGCATGCTTCTATGTTCAATTCATACAATCCATTATCCAAAAGAGGTATCAGAGGCTCCAAATCTACTTAAGAAGCAGAACAGCAGTGGCCTATGATATCCCCAGAAGGCCAGAACAGAGGAAATTTGATTGTTTTTGTGCTCCTGGTATATCTTGTGAAGCATGCATAATTTTTCTCAAAAAGTAACAACAAAGTCATAAAGACACAGAAGTAGACAGATCATCAGCACAAAGAGGATTTTTTAAAATCTGCTTTAATGCTCAAGTTCAGTTTTGCAGAGACATTTGCCTGGACAAGGCATCAGCGCTGGAGGTACCATACAGCACTACAACCCAAAATACTCAGCATTACCTTAAAAATAGTGCCCAAATACTGTTCACTTCCTCTATCAAGTGTTAGAATATTCTGAAAACAAAACCAGAGCAGGGTAAAGCAAAAGTGAAATTGCCTGGAAAGCCTGAAGGGCACACTGAACAGATCCGTTTTTCCACTTAGGAAATTCATGGTAGAATATCACTAATGGTAAAACTTGAGGTCCAGAAGATGAAAGTTCAGCAAGTGACCTTTTATGCATTTCAGATCAAAAACCAGTGGGGTCATACGCATGCTCAGACAGCCGTGGGCATATGACAAACAAGCTTAAAAAAAAAAAAGCTTGTGAGCAAGCACTCCAGGCAGCTGTGCTCAAGAGCTATATCCACGAGACACGCTCAAACTTTCATGTTTGATATTGTAATCTAAAGATGAGCCAGAGTTCAGTAAACAGTAAATGTGATTCTGCACAACCTTGTTATCTTTTCATCTCAACAGTTAAACCTATGTGAGGGAGTGCAAAGAGGTTACAAAATACTATCAGCACAGTTTCTTAAATGGTCTTTTTGCATTTATTTTGCAGCAGGATAAAATTTAAGGTAGCAGAGACTTAAACACCGGTAAGTCAGAGGACCAGGATGGATTCTGGAAAAATCCTTTGGACCCCCAGAGGCAAGAGGAAATTTTTCTTCAAGAAATTCTGCATTCTTATATGGCCACTGTTCACCAGATTGGAACAGTTTTGCAAAATTTTAGTATGTTAGCTAAGCAAAAGTGAATGGCAAAGGTGAATGAATTCTTCCCCTATTTTCCATAAATAGGACCCAAAGTAACAGATTATGGGGATTTGTTTACTGGTTTTGCCTTTCCTCCCCATAGCCATACACCTCTAGTTCCATTATTCTCAGAGTTCTAGGACTGTAACATATGATCCTGGAATACAGGTGAAATTTTGGACTTAGAGAACTCAACAGCACCACTCCTGATTTCAAAACTGAAGGATTTTACACTTATCTGTGGTGTTCCACCTCCCCAACCCTCCCAATCCTTTTGGATCACTATATTCTGGTTTTGAACTTTAGCTTCTTATCCTTCTCACATCTCACCCAAAGAGATTTTGCTATCCACCTTCTGAAAGCACCTTTAGATCATTTCAATTTATGGTTATTATAAACTCAAGAAAAAACAAGCTATTGTCCTATCTTCACAATTAGGAAGAAGAGAATAGAACCTGAAACCTTCAGCTCTTGCAAAAATGGGAGGGCAAGGCATGCTCTTGGGTTTGAGTTACAGAGTAACTCTACAATTTAGAAACAGTCAAATAAGACTATGCATTGAATTAATGAGTGTTTGGAGGATATTCTCATTGTTGCATAGTTACTTTAGCACATAATATTCAAGCAACCAGGAGAAAGTTAGCTAACCTCAACAGTGAGGAGCTCACATGCTTCTCTTGTTAGATGAGAGAAATTACAAAACCCAAGCATTCTGCAAAATAAGGTAAACACAGCCAGCAGTCTGTGTTGCCCAAAAAGATACAGAAATCTGTGCAGAAAGTTGTGTCCATGTTTCACATAGCTTTGTCCTTCCCCACCAATCTCAGTACAGTATAGGACTGGCAGAACACCCTTTCTTGGATCCCCCAGCCCAGCAGGGATGTCTGCTTCTCTGTGTGGAAGCTGCAATCCAAGAAAAACACAATGAGACAAAAAAGGTGTGGGGAAAAAGTTTTTTGGGGGGGTCTTTTTGTTCTGTTAAGTATGACACTTGCCACATACTCATCTCTTCGACCACGACAAAAAATCTCCTGAGTGGAGGGGAAAAAAAAACAAGCAACCCACTCGGGCAAGCAATTTTTTCCATAAATAAGCAAAACAACTATAGTCAAACAAAGTTGAAGGCTACTGGCAAGAAAAGAGGCCTAGGCCCAGTTCTTTCTATTGCCTGAGACATGAAGGCAGAAACCAGTATCTTGATGTTTTTCCCTGCTGTTTCACGCTGCTTTCTTACTGTATTTCTGCAGCAGTAGGAATAAAGACAAAAGAAGCACCAAAGAACAAAGCCTGAATCTCATTCTGGCAAAAACAGGGAGGGGGAACAAAAGACAGAGTGGAAGTGGATGGACTACTTATAGCAATTATTGTCAAACATTTTTGCACTTCCTTCCTTAATGTAGCTCCTTTTGTACACAAAGGCCTCCGAATAGTTCTGAGAGGTTCCTTTGTAAAACGAGGAGAAAGGAAAACTGTAATAAGACTATGCAATGAAGATAAATTTTCCCAATAATGCAAGCTACAGGAAACACATGGAGGTCAAATAAAACTATTATTTGCCTTTTCAAACATTATTTTCTTCAGTTGCTAAATAAAAACATTATGAAGCCATTTTACACAGTAAAATTTAACCTTCTATTAACCTTCCATATTAAGTAAACAAACCTTTCTAGCCAATAAGCATCATTGTGAACTCTCCGAGATGATAAGCAATACCTTAATTACATTCATTTACATGACTTTGAAATTGTTCCAGACCAAAGTCAACAACTACAAGGTCAAAGAGTATGGAAATCTAAAATAAGGAGAAATCCATAGTCGGCCAGTTCACAAGGATTGTGCAGCATCCTTTCTAAGCCAGTTTGCAAAAGATCACAGATTCCAACCAAGTACTCACTTTTCATCAATTAGATTAAAAAAAGCAAATCTTCTAAAACACCAAAGACCAAGTCCATCCCTTGTTGTTTTTTTGGGGGTTTTTTGGTTTTTAAACTATTCAAAGTTGAAAGCAATGGACACTTCAGAACTGTTTTTAATGCCTAATGGACAACCAAGCTGTATGAATACCTTATGCAAATGTTTTATAATATTCTAAATGACAGCCACGACATGAAATATACTTTTAAAAAATACATCCAGATCACTGAGAACTAGCAAATATTTGGTAGAGTACCTTTATACTTGGGAATGCTAAACTGACAAGTTTACAACTTTTAGAATGCTACATGAAAACCTTCATTGTTTCATCCATGCTACACCTAGAGCAGGAACTGCTAATAATGCGCAAACAGCAATTACAAGAAACTTTTAACAGTGACTGTTACAAGAAACTTCATAAAGTATGACATGCCCTGAAACAGCAGAAAAGTAGACACAGTCTATCCATTTCTAAGATATTAGATAATGGCTCAGATATGATCAATAGCAATCAAATTAGCCAAAATGGAGCACACATGCACGCTGCACTGATGGATCATTTCAGGATTATATTTTGTGTATTATAACCATGAAATTATTACAAATATACATATACAAAAATCTGAAGTACAGCTTTTGGATTTAGGCAGTCCCATATCAATACACTGCAGCTGACAATATTTTCTTAGTATTAAATTAGACAAGTCTCCCTGCACCCTACTTTACTAGCCAAGCACTTTTTATACAACTCTCAAGCCAACAACCTTCTGCAATTTAAGTATGATTTAGTGCAAGAGAAGCAATGAGTATTATAAAATTTATGCTTGTTCACCTTCTCTCCCCACAGAGAAGGGCAAGACGTTTTTTCATGTAAATATGTATTAGATCCAAATCATTTAAATAGATATTATTCCATTGAGAACATGATGCTGCATATGCCCATTTCAGCTGCATGTTACTAAATAAACCGCAAGATAATGATGTTGCCTTGCTCATCCTAAAGGACACTGAAAATATTTCTAGGCATTTCAAACAGAAGTAAAAGGAAGAGACTTTCACAAGAAGAAAGGAAAACTAGGGTGGCTCTTACAGAGCTTCCTAAAGTGAAGACAAGTTACTGGCAAATTAGGAAATCTCTTTAGGAGCAGGTCACAGCTGCCACAGAAAAAATATAGCTCAGGTACATGGAATCTTTACAGCATGAATAGGAAATCATTTCTATCATCCAATTTCATTTTCTTTTAAATGAAGAAGGGAAAGACAATCACATTTGCAAGAAGAAAACCAAGAAACTTTAGGCAGGTGACTAATTCTAAAAGTTAATGTAGAAATGCTAAATGCAAGGTACCAAATGCTAATTTTCTCTAATATGCCTCAGTTATATTTAGCTACAAGTGTCACTGCTTGAATGGAAAAGAGACAGAATAGCAAAAACTTAAAACAGTGCCTTAAAAATGAGAGCTTTAAGCATGACTTTTAGGTGAATGCATGTATCTCTGCTTTTCACAAAATGCACTGGAAGATAATCAGCATGTTACACAAAATGCAATTTAAGTTAACAATTTATTTCTAAATCATATACATATTTAAAGTGAGGAAGACTGTCATTTGACTTGAAGCTATCACATACCATTTGGGCCACAGTCAGTTATCTCACAATACAGTCTGACCTCTACTTGATTTTAAAATAGGATAATCACCTTCAACTGTGTATGAACCTTGAACATTATCAAAAACAGTTTTATTGCATCAACGATTTATTAATAGTCTTATATTAATAGTAATGTAACTTTGACTTTACAAAGTCATAAAGATGACGAGAAACACAGTCAAGACTTATTGTGCTACCTATTTTATTTTAGGCTTCTAAGGCAACCTCATGACACAATCAGAAAAACTATCCTGAAAGTAAGAGCTACAAAGGAAAAACAACAGAATACACATGTATCGTCCCAGTTCAACAGCAGAGCAGGAAGGATACAGACAGCATAATGAGTTCAGACAAATGCTGAAACCTTTCAAGTACCAAAACTGTCCTACAGCCAACTGTGCTTGGAATTGGAGAAGTGCTCGTGCTGAGACAGGTAACCTCTGGACAGCACACGAGCAGCGACTGCCCTAAGGAAGAGGCGTGAGCCTTACGTGGGAACGCTCTAAGCCAGATCCCCTTCCAAGCAAGGCGCTGCAAAACGCCCAAAGCCTACAGGCTCACGTTCAAAACAAACCTGAGGAAGGAGGAAATGTTCCTCCAAGCGTGTTTCTGGTTCCCAACACTCACCGTGGCACCCCTGCCGTGCGGTCACTTTTAGAGCTGCTGGCCCCATTGCACCACAGTTTAAACAAAGAGCGGCTAAGAAAGTACAATACTCTATAACTGGCATTTACAGCATCGGCCTTGGACTCCTAATCTTTACCAGACGGGCACACAAATCAATCTATCAGCTCATAAAGGTATGCTTTTTAACCTCCAAAACAGATGGGATTGGCCAGAAACGTTTGGCATGTCAAACTGCTAATCACGGCTGCCCTTTGCACAAAATAACCCACTTAAGTTGAGGCATGGTTGCACTGTAACAGACATTAGTCTGTGGGAAACGCATTTAACTGTCACATACTCCCGCCACTCTTGCTCTCCCTTAATTAAGCCTAATGCCTTATGCTTTGACCTTTTGTTCTAGCCTATTAACCCTATCTAGTACAAGTTCAAATATGCTAAACCTAAAAGTTTGTTTTTAATATTAAATGCCAAGCTACAGAAAGAGTGAGGGATGCTTCTGTACCCTGCAAGTTACCAACCCCTGTGTTAGTCCGCAAAGACAAAATATGTCCAAACACTAATCAGTTTAACAACAAAAAAAGTAGAGTTTCTTCCACTGGCATAGCCTACTTTTTCCTCTTCAGAGAAGAGAGGAGGGTGAGGAAAAAAAAAGATGTGAAACTTCTGATAGCAACTTCATATCCTCAGGCTTTTGGGTTTTTATCCAACAAGAAAAGCACATACTATCAGCCAAGATCATACTGCACTCATTTGCTGTTCTCTGAAACCCATCATTAAAAATAAGACATAATTGGTTTACAGTGACCAATTTCTCCTCAATTAAAGGCTGCCTCTGCCAAACCTCCTCACACTGAGTCACCATCTTGTTCTTTTGAAAATATGGCTACACTTACTATTAGTCTGTAATTCTCATCTGCATCTCCAGGTGAGTTGCATCCTTTGAAGTTTCTCAGACTTGCACAGACTGAAACAAGGACATAATTTATTCATTCTAGCTATGCACTTTTCCTTTTATGCAATCTCAACTAAAGCATGGCTGCCTTCTGCTCCACTATCCCTTAATTCATGAAGGTTACACAGCACCAACAAGACCGGCAGACATGTTTCTAAAGCAGTTCTCTGTTGGAGAAAGTCTACCCCAAGGCTCCAGAACTCTGATTTAAACAAGAATGCTAATTCCAGTGACAATAACAAACCTCTGATCAAGACACCACTGTTCCCCACAATAAAGCTATTCATGTATGCAAGCAAGCTTGGTATACCAACAGAGGTATTCCACAATTAGTGCTCATAACTAGTAAACAAACCTACTCCTCACTCTAAAAAAACAACAATGACTGCCCATAACTGCTTTATAATATAGGTCAGAAACAGAAAACAGAATGCAAACTGTGTGGGGATTACCAGCCATGTATACCCCAACAAACGTTCTCAAATCTTTAGCTTAACCACCTTACTGACAAGTTGAACACTTGGTGCAACATCCTTCTTAACAGCTTATGCTTCTGCAACTCTGACTAAATAGAACTCCTTTTAAAAAGAGGAAACAATCTTGAACCAAAGCTTTGAATTACTTTAACTGTTTTTGAAGATGTGAAAGATTTCAAAAGGCTTGTTGCCACAAAAGCCACTGTCTACTAAGTTCTATTAAAGCTGTATAAGAGACCATCTGCTGCCAATCACAATTCTCCAGTTTTAAATTGCTAATTAATAATTATGTTTTAGTTCTTAAGTGCCTGTCTTACTGATTCTGAGACCAGCAAGTAATACCATTAACTTTTCTGTAAATACAATTTCTCAGCCAACTATAAGATGCACTACAGCAACATTCAACTTCTTTTTTTGAAAAGTCAAATAGAAAAAACATTGTGGAGGAAAAAAATGGATCTCTAACATCAATTTCTGCTTATTTCCAAAGCACTGATTCTGGTTAAATCCAAATATTTACAATTTAAAAAGTGCATATATTTTCTGAAGATTTCACTCGGCTATATTCTATCACATTGGAGATGCTCAAACAGCACTTCACAGACCAATGTTGTATTCGAGTAAAGTCAAGCAATGCATGGATTTATTTAAAATAAAAAAAGAAAAATATATCCTTGCATCTGCAGTCTGTGTCATTACAATGGATACGAGAAGCTCTGCAGGCTGGGATTTGGTATGACTGCCTCCAGCTTCTAGACCTTCCCTACTAATGCTCACAAAAGTTGCCACTGGAGGCAATGCAAATGAGTCCTAAGAGAGACCAGAAACAAAACAACAACTGCTTGTCGACCATTACATGCCCAAATTGTATTCTTTATGCTCATCAGCATTCTCAAGTTCTTAGGCACGCATGTAGGCCCACCGAGGACAGTGGGGCTACTCAAGTGAATAAAATGACTCACAAACCAAAGTGCATACACATAAGCAATCACTGGACAACACTCGGGGAATTATTCCCTGGTATCAGAGAAAAATAGGATTTAGGAAATGGGAACCGAGGGAGCAGATCTGAACAAAATGACAGTGATGCTAAATGTCTACAAGCCATTGTAATGTAATATCTAATAATGATTTTACTGTGACGGTCCCTTGCCACACAAGCTCAATTTGGATCTGTTTTATTTAAAAAATAAGTGAGATAGTAACACAGTAAGTGTTATTTAATCTTCTCTTTCACTCTGAAATTACATGTAAATCAAGTTCTTCACTATTTAGCTACCTCCCAAACAAGTGGGCTATATCTTCAAAACTTAACAGCAAATTACACACAAAAAGTTCAGATGTTACAAAAACACTTATTTTTCTTTAATCAGCACACATATATAAAAAAACCCAACTCTTACAGCAAAAAAGAGGATTAACTTGAACATTTATCACTTCAAAACATAATATAATCCTAACAGGCTTATACATGGCACACAGTTGTCTGACAGCTTTGGCAAGACAAAGAACAAACCCCAAACCAAAGAGGCAAGGTAAACAACCCAAACAAATTATTTACCTTGAATGTGGTTCCATTAGGAAAGCTCTTCTTTCAGGAGTCCAAGGATGCATTCATTTTCTTTCTCAAAAATTTCATGCTTGATCTGAAAAGAACAGCAGAAATCCCCCTATGAAATTTTGCAAATCATTCTTTCCTACCTAATATGCCTTGATCTACTTTCTTGCTGTTGGTGTAATAGAAAGCAATGCTTTATTTTGGTTAGTAGAAACTGAAAATAACATTTTTATATCAGAAGAAAAATGTAGTTCCAAACTTCAAAAATCAAAATCTTCCAGACAGAACCATGAGTAGAACGCGTAGAAACAGCTCATGTTGTCTAGACTTGTACTAAGGGACATAATTCTGCAAGAACAAAATCCACATTCAACTCTAAGCCAGAGTCCTCTTTTCCTTCCTTTCATTCAGAAAACAGCTGTGACATGAAAGCCCTCCTTCCTATTTAGTGGTTACTGCTTAACACTTCAAACTTGCACCCATGATCATCAAAATCAGTTTTTAAAGAGCCTCTATTAATTTACATACACATAAGGAAAAGACAAGAGTACAGTGTAACAGGTGAGTGTAATGCTAAACGTAATAAAATTAGTTTGATAAAAAATATGCCTTGTAATATTTGCTTTTGAGAGATTTAAGAATAGTATATCACACTATTTTATTTTAGTTAGAAAATGTTATCCATTACAATCACAACCTTGAAAGTTCTTCTCAGCATTTGTCTATTCTTCTTAAGTGAAATTTTGCTAAAGGTTGCAAACTTACAGCTAGCCCAGATCATTCTTATTTCTACTATTTCAGTGTTGTTGTTGTGACTAGTCTCGCTATTAAAGGTCTTCGAGTTACACCCAAGCAGCAAGCTTCATAGTCAACTTTAAATGCAATAAAATACATTTTAAAAATTAAAAAGAATAGACTTTCTCCACCACTTAGCTGAACTTTCCCCTCCCTCCTTCTGCTTGGCAATGAGAGAGTTCCTCTTCTCATTTCAACACCTTTAGCCTCTGCTCCCACAAAAAAATGCATACAAAAGCTTTTTTAAACACAGAATTCCTCTAGCACTGAGGACCCCACAGGTGAGAACAGGTAAAGGATAGAAAGAGAAGAGTGGAAAGTGTGTGTGCTGGGGGCACATCTGAGCATTTCTCCCGCCATAAAACCACTTGGGTCCAAGCCAGATTAGAGAAAACATCTAACTCTGACCACTGCAATGTGCTTGCTAACTGGGAAGAAAGATACAGCTGTTGATCAATGGGTCATCATCCAAAAAAATTCTTTTTTAAAGCTTTCAGGTACGTGAAATAGCAGCAGCATGCTGGACTACTGCCAGCACCAAGACCCAACAAAAGATGCCCCACCATAGAGCCAATTAAGTTGAAAAATCAGTAAATACCCCGAAATACTACATGCAGACACTATTTTAAATCCTTCTTCCATATACATCACAAAATGAAAAGGTAAGCTGCACCACAGAAGGGGTGTAATCCTCAAAATCTGTATTCAACTGGGGGGGAAAAGAAAATCTACCATCACAGTAAAAATTACCAGAGAAATGACAGGTACAGTGACAAAGGTGCTAATAAACATAGTTCAAAGCCTTCTCAACTCCACTTTACTGAAAGGGTAAATAAGCTGGATGTGGAATCTTTTGTGGATAGTGAAAAACAGGACTAGAGGTCCCAAAGAGCAGAAGAAGGCAGCACTATTAAAAAAACATTCGTCTTTCCAAGCCACCTGCGTTTGAGAAAAACAGTTAATTCCAGTATTACTGCTCTATACTATAGATGTAGACAAAATGTTTTTCACCACTGACAAGTTGGTGACTTTAACCATTCCTACCTCCAGAAGAGAGATTGCTATGCAGTAGGAAAAAACACAACACAAGACACAAAACCCCGCTCCATACTCCAGTATTGCCATCAAGGTTCAATGCACAGATGGGATTTTCTTTAGGTCAGCATTCAACAGTCTTTTTTGTATTGTTCCAAGTGACTACAAAAGGTTTATGAGAGTTCAATGAAAAGACAACAACAATTTTTTATTTTGGGGAAAAAAATCCATATTCCTTCAATATAATTTAAAAATTGAGGTGAAAAAATAATAACTTTTCTAGAATAATAATTTATTCCCCAACACTTCACACCTGAACCACTTGCTTTACACCTTATAGTTTTCTGGAATGTTGATTTGTGTTGTTTCTTGGATTACCAAATGCAGGATAGGTGATAACACTAACACCACCACCAAGACCATCTCCTTGGGGCAAGAACCATAATTTCTTTCTACATCTGAGGCAAGCCCTGCTTTTGACATCACTGAAAAGGCCTTTTCAGTTCACTTTCCCTCTCTCTTTTCCCAGTGGAATGGGGCACAGAGAAGCAGAAGAAAGCAGGTAGCTATGAATCTTAAAGTTTGTCATGGAAAAAAAAAAATCAGAACAATACCAACTCTAGGACCACTGAGAACAAAAATACTGTTCATCTGTGAGCAGGACTTACTGCTTGGACACATTTCAACACAGAAATGTGTTGAACCAACCAAACACAGAACTTCATGGACTGTTTTTTGGGGCAAATTAAATACTCCCTTATTTGTTTTCAAATAATAGTTTCATCCAAGACTGGAACATATTTTACATTTACCACGTGATCTCTTCACAAGGACATGCTCACTACTTCCTTTCTTGTGGAGGAGAAAGATCATCCCCTCAGAACTCTTTCCCAACACCAAGTTTCTCTCCTACATTGATGAGTTCATTGTCTTAGAAACCAGTGACTAAAACAGAAGATCTGTAGCTTCTGCCTTTAATCTGCTTTTGTCTACAAGCAAAATTGGTTTTCCTCTGCTGAAGGCAATGGTATTTAGAAATAAGTGGTATGAAAACAAAATTTCACTCAGGACAGGCAATTAAACAAGAGCAATGAGCTCCAGTAACAATTTAAGTATGGGAACTCTATGCCAGGAGGGGTTTGACCCAAGCTAAGATGTCTAGCAACTGCTTCTTCCCCTTTCTACACATATTTATTTACATGAGTTTTAGTTTCTATTCTCCTTTTTCAACCATCAAGCCAAGTGACCTGCAACAGACAGCCAAATAAATTACCAAATTAATTCTTTCAAGTGCTAAATAAGTCTGCTAGCATTTCCAAGTATTTGAAATAAATAATCCAGAAACGCTAAAGAGCAGGCATTCATCTTTACCAAAAGAGTCCCTCTGGCCACTTTTCCCAAGGAGTATCTTCCCACTGGGAAACACGTGAGTTTTCACGTGATCCCAGATGTTCACCCAGAAGTACTGGCTGCCAACCCTTGTATGCATCTAATTCAGTGGTTTCCAATGCAACTAGTGAATCCCTAACACCAAAACGTCCAAAAGCAATGCCACAACCCTGTTAAACACTTTCCCCCCAGCACTCCCCCTCTTTGCTGCAGGCAGGCTGGCACAGCTCAGTTACTGTTTTTATCGTTTTGGCCTGGTGGCAGGAAGAAAGAGCAAACCACAAATGCTGTTACCAATAACCTTTTTGTCTTTAGTTCAAGACTGTTTAGACAGACTGTCAAATTTATGCTTTCTATCTTTTTTGTACATTTATGCATATTCTTTCACACCTTCTCCCCTTGTTCAGGCTTCATTCCCTACCTACATACCTTTCTGCATGTTTGTTGTTTCCTGCCCTCCTGAGCAGCAATGATTTATACTTCAAAATTCGCATTTCTTGTCCCAAAAAGGGTATTTATCTTTTCTAACCCATGGGATAGCTATCCTATTAACCCTGCCTCCCGCTCATCACCCAACCCATCGCTCAGCATGTGGGAGATGAGCCCTGCCCTGCCTGCAGGCCCCACGCATGGGAGGGCAGCCACCAAAGCCCCCCTGGAAAAGGGGATTGTGCCCCCAGACCAGACACCCAGCTGGGAACCCCACACTCTCCCCAGGCTCTCTGGATTCCCTCCACTCCCTGCACATTCACATACAAGAGAATGAAACAGAACCACAAGACTTTTGGGGTTTCTTTTTTGCTTTGAGGTACAGGCAAGCTCTGAAGAGCTATTCTGAAATGGTAATGCACAAAAATCTTATGGTCTTCATGTCTTCTCTGATAGCTCTGCAAGGAAGTGTCAAGCACAGCCCTAGAGCAGGACAGCTGACTGGGGGAAATGCAACTCCCTGGCTTTGCCTTGGGCAAGTTTATACATGTGCTCGGCACAACGCAAAACAGGGTTTATCTTTTATTATAGTCACGTCCCGCACTGTCACTGGTGAAATTAACAGTGTTCTCACTGCTACTGATAATAAAGCTGGCATTATATAAAACTTTTTGCCAAAGCCTGAAAAATAAAGTTAGCTCTGAAGAGACAAAATAAGCTTTAAGCAAGCAAGACTTTGTCAATTCTTTAGAGCAAATCCTGCAATAAGCAAAACTACAGGCAAATACGAGCACCATAAAGTTAATTCATGTTTGAGTTCTAAAACCTTTACCAAATCACTTAAAAGAAATTTCTTGATGACTTTTATAGAACAAATTTACCCCAAATACAACCATCAAACACTGCAGGTGATACAGCCAGTGATTATATCACCCTTTTAAAGTTTACAATATAAAAACATTATTTACTTTTACTTCTTTATCAACATAGTTTTTATGACTATAATAAATTTGGATTAGCACATCTTTCACTTCAGAAAAAGAAACAAGTATTGGGAGCAGAGAAGAAGGGCATGTTTTCATCTGCAATTTTGTGCCAAAAGACTAAAAGGGAAAAAAACCCCAAAAACTTCAGTCCAGCAGCATTTGGCATTTGACTGCATGTTGTATTCTGTGTATGCACGGCCTACAAAAACCTGGAAGCCATTGATAGCTCTTGCTCACTAGATAACCCAGAACCACAGGCCAGTCTAGTAGCAGGTCAGATTTCACCCCTGCCCAAAACGTGCAGTCACTGCTCCTTACCTCTCCCATTGCACTCACGGAACACAAACACCCTTACATACGCATTTCACTCATGATTAACTCGCTGTCTTCCTTTGGAGTCCATGTCAGCTCTATCTCAGGAGACCACTGACAGAACAACAAGTCAACCTTCTCGACCACAAGTTTGGGAAGACAGCTGCCTCAAACAGCAAAAACCCCAAAGCTGCCTGAACACTATTCTCCATGAGAACTTTTGCCTTCCAAGATGTTAGCTACTAATGCCCATAGAGTAGAATTACTCAGATGCCATTAAATCTGATCCCAACCACAAGATATCCTCAGCCCAGAGAGCTTTTGTCATCTGGCATCTTAATGTGTCACTCTCTCATGTGTTCAGTCAGCCCTAGAAGCAGTAAATTGCATTTGCGTATTAAAGAAAATGTTTCCTACCCGCTCAGGAATACGCCACTCTCTTTCCACAAGTGACTGCTTCCTCCCCATAGGTCTTCGCAGATTGGATTCGCACTCTTTGTTAAATAAGGCTTTACGGTATCTCTGAACATTTATAGTGCCATGACTCAGTTAAATTCTAATCAGCCTGTGAGCTGTCTGACACTGCAGCAGGTCCCCTCAAAATAAAACAAGGAATAATATAGTCTCCAGATTCCGGAGAGATGAGGCAAAAGAGGACAATTTCCACTTCAGCCTTCTTAACAACAACATAATCCCAAAGCCAGAAATCCAACTGTTTTTTTCCAACACCTTCAACACGTGTCACGCATTTTAGCTGAATCCTTCTTTAAATTAAAACCCAGTAAATCACCAGGATACACAAGACAGAAGAAGGAGGGTGCAGCACGGATACAAGGCTAGCTGCTCGCTACAACGCTGCCCCCCGTTTTACCCACACTACGTTTCCTTAGGTTTCACTACCTTCCAACTTAATCACCCGCTGACACTTAGAAAGAAGGGCCTCAAACAACGAGGGTGGAAGGGGAGGGAGGGGAGAAAAAATTTTAAAATTCACCTTTAGAGGGCTTCGCGGACGCACACACAAAAAAAAACAAACCAACCAAACACCACGTCTGGAAAAGTAACCTTTAGTCTAGAAGGGAAACAGCGACGTCCCTAAGGAGCCCGAAGCGATGAGAAGGCATCTTTGGGGGGCGCAGGGAGCCGAGCCTGAGCCGTGGCCGAGCGGGGACGGCGGCGGCAGCCCCGGGCTGGCTGCGGGCCCGCAGGTGGCGGCGGGCGGGCAGCGCCAGGGCCGGGGAGGCGGCGGGGGCGGCGTGGCCTTGCCCGCAGCCCCGTGAGCGAGGCCGGGTGCCCGCGCCGCCGCAGCCGCCGCGCACCGAGCGAGCGGCCCCGGGGATCGCTCGCACCGGGAGGGGCGGCGCGGGGTCGCTGCGAAAGGGGGGCCCGGGCGTGCGGCCGGCGCTCGGCGGAACACTCGCGGGTCCCGGGGGGACGGACTAGTAACTTTTCTGTTCCGGCGGCTCCCCCAAACCCATCGCGGCCCGGCAAACTTTCCGCCCGCCCGCGCCGGGGGTGCTGCGGGGCGAGCGCCGCCGCCGCGCCGGGCTCACCCCGGCATTGTTCCCCGGTGCCGCCGCCCGGCAGCGCGGCCCCGGCCCGCCCCGCTCGGCCATTTCCCCGGCGGAACAGCGCCGCACTCACCCCGCAGCCGCCGCGGCTCCTCCCGGGCGGACTGCCCGAGCCCCTCGGAGCCGCTCCGGCCGCGGCCGCCGCGCACGCCGCCCCGGTGCCGCGGCCGGTCCCGACGCCGAGCTCCGGGGAAGCGGCGGCCGCCGGAGCCGAGGCGGGCGGAGGGGTCCCCGCGGCTGGAGGACAGGACAGGGCTGGACAGGGCAGGACGCGCCGCCTCCCGCCACCCCCGAGTCCGCGCGTCCCCCCCGCCCCGCGCATCCCCGCGGCACATACAGGGCGAGCCGAGCTCCGCTGCGCTGCTCTCCGCGGCTCGGGGCTCTGCTGCAATGCCTGCGAGGCTGACTTTCAAAGCCTAACCCGCAGCCGCGATCCTCCCTCTCCGCCTTCCACCTCGCCCGCCGCGGCGCAGCCCGGCCCCTCCCCGCGCCGCGCCATTCATCTCTCTGGCCAAGTTTCTTAACCCTTTGGTACCCTCCCGGCAGGAGGCAGGGCGGGATGCGGGCGGTCGGGGATGCGCCCCCGCCCCGCCCCGCCCGGCGCGGCGAGGGCAGGGCAGGGCGGCCGCGCCTCACGTACGCGAATCCCATCGCCTCCTGCCCTCTCTAATTAATCTGACTGAAGTCGGAGAGCCCCCGGGAAACAAACTTACGAGCGACAGCACCGGAGGACCCGTATCTAATGAAAACGGCAGTGGCTTAAAAATAACACTTTTTTGTCGGTGGTTGTTTTTTTTCTTTTTTTTTTCTTTTTCCTTTCCCCCTTCGGCTGCTTTGGAATAATTGGCGGGGGAGGGCGCTTCTAGTATTACCAGTACTTGTCGGTTTAGAGCTTATGTTTTCAGCCTTTCCTCCGAAAAAACACGCGCTAGAAACTTCAATACTATAGTACTATTATTATTATTATTATTATTATTATTATTATTATTGCTATTTTGAAAGAGAAGCCGGGACGCTCCCGGCAGCGGTGGGCGGCACGGGAGGGCAGCGGCCCCGGCAACCTGCGGCTGCTCCCGGGTGGCGTTGCCCCCGGCCGCCCCCGGCCGCGGCCCTGCCGGCTCCCGGCACGTCTCCTTATCCTCGGCCCCAGCTTCCCAGGCCACCGGGAGCATCCCTGCTGGCTCTGCCAGGGCGCCCGGCGGTGCCTGTGCCGCGAGGGAAGGAGAGCAGGCGGGGGGAAGCGCTTCCAGGATCGGGGACAGACCGGCTCATCAAAGCCACGCTGCCTGCCCACGGGGCAAATAAATACAGTGTGGGAGAAAAAAAAAAAAAAAAAAAAGAAAAAAAAAAAGACAAAATAACCCAGAGTTGGCAGCTCTTCCCAAGAAGAGTCAGCCCTCCATTTTGGTAGGCGACATCTCCCAAACCTCTGCTGTGAGAAATTGCACTAAATGTCAAGTTGTTCTTTAGACTTTGCTGCCACCAAAGAGGAGAGTACGCAGAGACACGGGCTGAACTTGGCTGTCTAAACGAAGCTACAAAGTGCATGCGACCTTCATCACACCTCCTGTGTGCCTGTGTTTAACAAACGTCTCGACGTGTCGCACGCTGTCTGCCTAACGCTTTACGGAATACTTCATGATACTTTACTTCTACAAGTCAAAGACTGATGAAAGAGAAACAAATTTGTTTGCAAGTCACATATGAACTGCATGGTAATTACTGCATTAACACATGCCAAGGTTTTAGTTTTAAAACGCAGGTAAAATAAATGGTCTATTCAAGGGTCTTTAGTAAGAAACTAATATGGTTAAAGAGAAGAGGGATTTCCACTCTAAAGAAAGCAAAAGCGAGTCACATTTTTTGTGACTTATATATTTGAAAAGCTAAATATTTTAACCAAGAGATACCATGAATGAAAGTAGATGTAGGAATGTTAAGCAAAACCTCTTTCACTTTGGAATGTATGGATTGTGTACAGGCTTAGAGTGGAGCTAGTAATGTATTACTTGACCTATTTTTTTAAGCCAATGAAAGATTTAGGTTAACTTCATCATGTGTTTTTAACCACTTTCTTTCAGACATGCAGCAGCATTTTCTAAAGCCATTGCATGTCACAGTGTTTATACAAGTCTCTTTTTTTGAGAGCATAAGTCTCATAATATAGCCTAATCGTACTTCCATTAAAAGAATGGGTTTGCACTTCATTTCCATTATAAGCTCATGAGCAAATTTTGATCATAAAGAAATTATCCTTAATTTTTTTTATTTCACAAAGAATCTTCATCTCAAATTTTTTTCAATGCTAAGCAGCTGAGTTATCTAGGGAAAAGGAAATTTTCTCATTACTGCAGCAATTTATCTGCTATTTCAATCAAGAGTGTCTGTAGTAGAGACGTCTTTCATTCTTAACCTTAGGGAACGTATTGCGTAGATGAGAGACCTACAAAATGAGGAATCTTGGACAAGCAACAGAAAAAAAAGGTGTAGGTGGAATATTTGTTAAATTGATTGTCGTCAGGTAACATAGAGTTAATCGAGGACACAAGTTTCAGAAAGATACAATCAACTGAGACTGTATAAATGATAAAATATATAGATTTAGTAGGTTATTTCCACCACTTAATAGTTCTACCACAATGAGTTGTGCCACTAGTTCATGGTTACTAAACTGTGAGAATTCAAACAATATACCAAATAAATACCCTGCACAAGTAAAGGAAAAAGTCCATCACACAGTGAAATCCATCTCTCAAGAAGTATGAAAGTACTGATGTGCATTTGTTGGTCCTTCCTGAGCATTCTTCAACCAAAACTAAACACGCACTCACTCTCCAAATGTAAAAGGTGAGCATCCATGGCTGTACCTACCTACCATCTGTGGGTGGTGTCTATACCTTCCCTTTCTTACAGACATCACAAAACAGGACACTTGTTATATTTTTTTCCAAAGGGAATTCATCACTATAAGATGCTGCTAAATGGAAGGCAAATTGTGACAGGGAAGCATAAACTACCCTAACATCAGTCTTGGAAGGGAAAAACATATTTATAGAGCTTACATTAGAACTCACTCCCAGAATTGCAAGCACTTAGTGAAGAGCTATTGGTGTCATACTTTATATAATCAGCAAACCACTAATATCAGCGAGCCACTTCTTTTTTATAGTTAAAAAATATGTATAATAATGCACCCCTCCTTTACAAGACAGAGAGGTATATTTTTGACCTAGGAAAACTTCTATCAAAACCAAAATATAACTATGAATCTGACATCCTTGAAGAACAAAATTAATCTGTGTGACCATTTAAAAAATGGTTAAAGAAACAGTTGATGTACCTACAACTTTTCTCTGATAATTTTGATGATTACGATACTGAATTTAAAAATGAGAAGCAAAGCTGCATCTTCAGTAGCAAACTTTGTCTTTAACTTGGTGAGGGAAAACACATTGGTCTGTGCCATATGGTAAAAAGACACATATTATTATCAAAAAGTAAAATGCAAATGCTATTTTATTATTCCCAAACTTTTTTAAGCTAATGCTAGCTTATTTTTAAATCACATAAGGTGCTTTGAAGAGCTTGGGAGAACTACAGTTGCTTTTATTTTGATTTTTCTTTAAGGTTATCTCAGCCTCTCAAAAAGCTTACCACTCTGAAACTACCTTTTTCAATCACAATAATTAAGGCCTCATTTTATGGCATCCAATCATGGTATGAGAGGCTCAGGATGTGGTCGAGAGGCTAGCTAGCTTTACAGAAATGCTTTTCCAGACTAAATCTTCCTCTAAAATAGTTTGTCAGCCTTACATAGACAAATAATGAAATTCTGTCCTTGACTCAGCCTAGTTCAATTCACATAGTATGTCAGATTAGCCACCATTTCAAAGGTGCCTTCACAGAGGATTAAGTCACCTAGTTGCTCCAGAATTTAGGGAGACACACATACACACACCAAAAAATAGAAAAGAAAGAAGGAATTATTATGAATCCTGTTTATTCAATGAAGGACTTCAATGGAGTTTTGCTTAAATTAATTATCATCATATAACGGTGTTCATCCATAGATCTGAAGTAGTAAGGTGCAAAATCTGTTGTTCTTCAGGAGAACTGTCTGGGAGTATCTGAAATCAGTGGGAACCCTACAAGTATTATCAGAGGAAGAACTGGTTCAGGGAAGGGTTCCTGCAGGGGAACCATAGGGCATCTCCTGTTTTCCTCATGACAGCAGCAAGTCCGCAACTGTTGGTGGAGGAGTTGAACGACACAATAACATGCAAAAGGAAGAGTAATACACTCTATAGCTAAAAGTTATATAAACTAAACACCACTGCTTGCTTTTTCATCTACCTACATTTAAAATGATATATTTATTTGTATGCATACATATATCATTCCCTACTAGAACTGTTTACCACTTCCTTTTCCTTGTTTTCTTTTTTTTTTAATTACAGTGTCTACTTCCATTTTTACAAGTACTTCCAAGCAGGTCATCTGAGAGGAATGTACCCTTAGCAGCTCAAATTTTTTTTTTCTTGCATTATTTAAAAGTAGACTTCAGATCGTGACTATTTGTTCTAAGAGTAAGTAATAAGTAAAGGACCAGATGCTTGAGTCTTTTCAATTACAGAAACATTTAAAGACAGCTGTACCATATAAACTCTCATGGAGGAATCATATGCTTGCAGCATCTGGTGAGTTTTGGCCATGCCTCCAGCATGCCGTATCTGTTCTGAGGCACAAGCTAGGGTGAGGCTTACTTTGCCATGTGTGTTTTTGGGGTAGGGGTGTGCAGTTTTTTGACCCTAAATGAGGACCAACACTTCAAGCCTTGCATTTAGTGGCAGGAAATAAACACTACTTTCAGCTCCTGTAACCCCTTTAATAGAAGAGTCAGAGGGGCTGGTGCTAAATTGATATGATTACCTTACATTAATTATTTTACCAGAATAAAATACCAGGGTTTTTATCCAGAAGAGAGCATCCTGTACTTGTGAATTTTCTGCAATTTCATCCCACTACACAAACATGAAGGATATATTTCTGAGAACATTGTTCTGATGAGTCACGTTCCTGATAGTGTGAAAGCACATCCAGAAAATAATCACGCTAGAGTCCCCGTTCATAAAGTGGCATGAGAAAGTACCAGTAGAGCAGGTATTACACTACATAAGCACTGCTCCCACTTGTGGGTCAATGGCCATGCAAAGATAACGTTTGAGAAAGTTATAGGCATGTAGCTGAAACTGTTCAGAACATTCATTTTCCTCTCAGAATTTGTATTTGCCTCTTTTCTCTGACAAAGGAGTTCCCCATGTCAGCAGTAACAGATTGAAAGAGGACTGAAGAATCATGCCCTCTCTCACACTCTGCTTTCAGAAGTTACTCTCAGTAACAATTTTGTTTCACAGCCCCATTTTTCTGGCTGGCTAGCATGAGCTCGGGGTAACCCTATGTCGTGGTTCTCATGATGACACAAGCCATGTTGTTGAAACAGTATGTTCTGAAATGAAATGAACAGTACGTACAAATTATACACACACGACCTGGCAGCCAATACCACACTGCAAATGAATAAAGTTCTGGTGAGTACCATTAGTAAGCACCTAAAAAAGCAAAGCTTAAGTGTCCTGTGTTTGCCCTTCAAAATAACACAGGTGCTGGACAAATGTCTTAAAATACATGGACACTTTAATTATGTATTAAAATTGCAATAATATTCTTTAGTACAAATGATACTAAGTGCTCTGACTCAAGTGCAGGAAACTGCTGTGTTAAGCTAAACTGTGCATCTCATGTATTTTTATTAAATCTATTTCCCTCCCCACATATTAGCTTATGTACAACTAAAAAATTTTGAAGAAAATCTGGCTTCTTTTTCTAGGTATCTAAAAGGAGACTGTTTTGAAAACATGGTTCCTGTTCTGAGGATGAAATATTCTCAAAAAAATTGTTGCTTACCTACCTAACATCACAAATTTAGTCACAAGTGATTAATTAATATTTCTGTTTACATACAGATGCCTGATGAGAAAATCCATTTAAATTGTGTATTGAAAAACTTAAAGAACTCAAATCACTGGGCCATGTAAAGTTAGATAAATTTCTGCTTGATTGTATTTTACATGAAGTGTTTATCAGACTCATATTAGCTGTGCTTTTATAATTGATCCAACTATATATCTTTGCATATTTTTATTTGCATACAAATATTGAGGTTTTATTAGGAGACATTAGCTCCACTAAATGTTAGGTATATAAAAAATCCAGCTTTAATGCTGTTGATCATCACACCAGCAGTTTACATCTGACATAAAACTGTCAGTGGCATAGGAGTGATTCAAGTCACCATGAACCACAAAGCAACAGCTCTGTTCACATAAGTTACATCCCTTTGCAGAGCTGGGAAATTTCCCTTCTACTTTTTGCGTGTATTTTAGAGAGCTGCCTAGCCAAGACTGCCCTTGCTTTAAAAGGAGTGGGAACGTGAGGATACTGCCATATATAAACAGCAGATACCATGCCCTGTTTCTATATATGTAATTCTAATTTTGGAATAATTGCATCTCTTTTTTTCTTGTTTGATATATGATTTTAAAAAAAGGGTGGAAGTATTTTCTGTGGAGAAGAAAATTCATTCTGGGTTTTGATGACTTAGCACAGAGAATATCTGGGTTACATTCTTAATTTGAACAACATCCATTTTGCTGCATTACAGTGGCCAAAACAACTACTTTAAAGTAAAAGCCTGAGTAGAGAAAATAATAGCATTTTGTTAATAATTTGAAAGTTTTTTTCATGTTTATTAGGTTCAGAAATAACATTTTAGGTTTAACCTGCTGAATTTTTTCTAACCTGCTGTGCTCACTTTTTGATTTGTTATTTTATTTAAGCAAAATACTGTCATCTTATACAAAATGCAAATGGATCCAAGATTTTCTGAAAAACTCCTTTCAAAATTATTCCATTTGCCTAAAATATCTTCTTTAATGTAAACTGGAACCCTTGGTACATCACGCTATTGTTAACTTTCTTAATGTAAGGGTAAGGACTCACATTGCTCCTTACAGGCAGCTCCTAGAATATGTTATTTCTACATCCCTAATAACTCTTAAATAGTTCCATGGCCTGGCCCATTGTCTACCAGCAGAAACACATAAAAACAGTTGCTTGAAAAAAGTGTTAACAAAAAAAAAAAAAAAGAGTTGTCTGTGTGGCTTCCCTAGAGCAGATTTAAACTCTTGAGAAAGTGATCGCTAGTCACAATTATTTAACAAATAATTATTAAGCATTTAAATTGGCCAGGTTGAGACAACAAAAAATAATTAAATCCATAAACATTTTTTCACCTCTCCCAAGCCACTTTATGTACCAGTTATTTGTAATTTTCCACTCACGCTGTCTGATTAATGTCGCTCATATGGATGCTTAAAGAAAGCTAATAAATGACACAACAAATCAGATAAATTGTTGGATTTTTGAAACAAAGAGTTTCATGTGCTTTCCAGAGTTATTACTTCAATTGTAAATAGATTTTGTTCACGTCTTTTCTATAAAAAAAAAAGAAAAGGTATAAACAATTTGCTATGTTATGATTCTGACTATTCTCTACTGAAATTCTCTTTTCCAGTATCAGAGATGTACTGCAATTCCAGTAATAAGCTGTACTTGGATTCATGAGCAAAACAGAGTGTAAATCATGACACGAAGACATGTAATTTTGTCTTCTATGACTCATCAACTTTTTTTTAATTCCCACCTTGATATCCAAAAATCCCACCTTTTTTTTTTTTTTTAATAAATTGTATGGCCCAGACACTCCAAATGAGAATACTTTTCCTCTGATTGAACAGCTGATCTCTTCTGAGTTTTCATTCTTTTTTTGCCCTATCTCTTCTCTGAGATTTGAAATATCACTGAACATTTTCATTGACATTTTCTGATCCTGCTAGAATGCTTCTGGTAGAAAGAAAATCTATAAACCAGAAAATAAAAAGTAATCTACCGATTTTCCCCTAAATTCTCGAAAATTGATTAAAAAAATCATGATTTGCAGAACCTGTCATCTCATTATTAGGTTTAATTGTTTTTTTATTGTCCCTTCTGGGCCTAAATGAAAAAAGAGTAGCAATAAGCATTGTTCAGTTGCTCGAACCCAGAAGAAAGCAAGAAGTGCCACACCGTGCAATAATTCTGTTTGTTATAAGTTGATATACAACATGAAGGATAAAATCCCTCTAAGAATTTCTGTGTTATTTTACGTCCCCAGAAATCAGCATCACCAAAAGACATAAAGGATTTGCTTTTGACTTCAGTGAGTATGGAAACAGATTCTATATTTTGGGTGGGGTTTCCACTACTTAAAATTTTCAGCAGGAGAGCAAAGAGATGTAACCTTCTCCTAAAGACAGGCTCTCATACACCAGCTATTCTCATTTTGCTATATCTAATGTTCTTCTTGAATGCCTGAGGAGCTTTATCTTCCTGTTTGGCACAGTTCTAAATTGGCTTAAATCATATTTATCCAACATATACCTGCATTATATTTCAAGGGTAATTTGTGTCCTTCTCCCAGAGCATTTATTTTTTGTGCTCTGTAGGGTTCCACTCTGGCCCTTATTTCTTACTCAGCAATCTGAAGCTGCCTCTGAGCAGTGTTGGTCATTGGCATGGCCCTGGATTTCATTTCTATGCCGACAAGACACGGATATTGTCAACTAAACCAGCAATTTCAGAAAATGCTATTACCATATTGACAAGCTGGTAAGCATAAAAGCCTCTACAAGCATCAATTTTCTTCAGTTAAAATCAGAGAAAAGCCCTGAGCTGTTCATGGCTGGCTCTTGCCATCAACCCACACCCACTTGAACTTCTAACCCAGCTTTAAAATTCAATGTGGGTTCATTGGCTAAAAACACTATATGTTTTATGATTACAAGCTCTTCTTTCAGTGTTGCAGTCAAAAGATTAAGGCTTCTTATTATTAGTTGAACTAAATGTACTTTGCTTCTTGCTCACTCATGCTTTTATGTTCCCTAGACTAGATTATTTTAATGCCCAGCCTGTTGATCTGCCAAGGAGGCCGATTATCAAATTTCATCTTGTGTAGCAAGTGTTGTTTCCAGAGCAAGTACTGTACAGACTAATGCATGTTTCATACCTGCTGTTCTCTCATGGTGGCTACTAATACACCATAAAATCTATTCAAGCTATTACTGTTCTTGTACTACCAAGTTTTTTCACGAACTTTGACTTATTATAAGAGATATTTGTCAGGGGGCTGATTCTACCAGGTTAAGGTAATGGAACCTATATCACTAACTTCAGACAAAAGAAGGAGAGAGATATAAACCCACATATTATCTACTTGTGATGATAGAGCTATTGCATGGGCACTGGGTGGTGGATTTCTGCTTACATATTTCAGAAAGTGTTGGTGTATCCTAGATTCAGTAGCACTTTTTAGCTCCAGAATCCCGGTGCTTGTGCAGTATGATTGTACCCTATGTATTGAAATAAAAATATATACAAGCATTGTTTCTTTGCAAAGTCTGATTTTCTTGTAAAGGAAGACTTCTCATGTGTGATCACCCTTCCGCCAGGCTGATCAGAGCACTAGGACTGACAGAGGCAGTCTGGGCTGCTCTGCCTGGTGATGATCTGAGTATGCTCACGATTTGAATTGTTTTCTGAGGGGTTCTGGCTTCAGCTATGTCTGTCAGCTGCCATGAAATGCTTAGTAAGTGTTTAATGTTAAAGCTGTTTAATTTTATTTTGTTTTTTCCTGTGAAAAAGAAAATGTTAAGAGTTTTGTTCCCAGGACTTGGCTTTTAAATGACCAGAAATTAAACCCACCAGTGTCACTAGAAACTTTCCTGAGAACACAGAACTTCAAGAATGAGTGGTGGGGAGTGAGAGGATTTATAACTCTCTAGCACTGGCAACAAAGGTAATTTCACAACAGACTGCAGAACTTACTTGTTTATAGGAAGTCCTTACAAGAGCAAGAATTTTTGCATAAAGAGATGCCAGCATTTAAAAGAAAATGATCACTTGTAGAACCCCTAAAGATGTAGCAAAGAATATGAACCTACAGGGATTACAGTGAACATTAAAATATTTTGGCTCTTGTGTCTGGTTGTAATGAGAATACGTAGAGATAAACTGACAGAGCTGGATAGTATTTAATTTAGATGGAAGCCTATAAAAATTAATGTGAAAATGAGAATTGCTTAGGGGTAATAGATTGAGGGTACAAGACTCATTTTTTAAGTGTTAACCTTTTACATGACAGCATGATGCTGTAATTAAAATAGCAGCATTCTTTGTTTGGGGAATTTATTTTATGTTCTTAATTATTTTGTAATTCTTAGGTTATAATTTTTTTTCTGGCAACTTCTGACTGACAGAAGTCAAGAATTTTTCATATCAATACAATGGAATGAGTGAGCTTCGTTGTACTGAGCAAAAGATTAAGCAGCAACTTGTTTTAATTGTTGTAAATTATTAAATTAAACTCTTCTTGAACATTAATATTTGTTCTGGTCTATCATGAATATGAACATGGAAAATCAATTTATTTCTTTCTAGTAACTGGATCCTTAAGAACTTACCCCAAACTTTGAGCCACTTTGATGTTCAAAGGCTGAGATCAGAGATGAGAAGAAAAAGAATGGAGACCTCTTCACAATATTTTTACCTTTGAAGTCTCAGGTTAAAAGTACTATTTCTGTGTGCTTAAACAAGCAAGAAAATGAAGGATAAGATCATGAATTATGATAACAGACAAGTGACAAATGTTTTGCATGAAGTACTTTTCCTTGTTGGGAGAGAGAATGTTCTTCTAAGAGATTTCCAAAGAGATTGGCAATTTGTAGAGTCAGTTATTGGCAAGGAAGAGATATATACTGTATTTGGGTTTAACTGTTTAAGTGGGAATAAAAGATTCATTTGGAACTTTTCCCCTTGTCTCCCGCTACATTCCATTCCAAGTGGTAGCAAACATGTACATTATCCAACTGTCAACAAATCCCCTAGACTCAAGGCTGGAACAGTACATCCCACATTTCCCCCATGAAAATCTTTCATGAAAGCTCCTCTGTCATTCAAGATCATACTATTCCCTCTTCTATTTATTTTCTAAGTGTCACTCAGCTCCATTCCACCAGCTTGGAAAAACGTCAAGAACTTTTATCTTCAGAGTCAGTTGCCAGTTCTGTTTAGTGAACAAGCCAGCAGGGACCTCTGGTGCCATCAATGCAGCTCTGTCAATGCCCCTCTCTTTAGGGATGGAGTATATCATTATCCCGATGGCTGGACAGAAAAAAAGCTGCATTTTCAGAATAGTTCTCAGGGAGCAGTTACTGGAAATCTCCTCCCTTGAGACAGACTATTGGCAACAAGTTTTGCTGCTGTGACATGAGGTATTGCATCAAGGCCCAATCCTGCCCCTAATAAAGTTAGTGGGAAATGTGCCATTCTTTTCAAGTGAAGTCAACAGGATTAGTGTAACAAATCAGGGCTAAAAAACATACCTTGCATCTACAAATGCAAATGGAAAGTCATGTCCCAAGTGAGAATGTCATTTTACTTCTGGTTTCAGAGTCTGGCAATGTGTCAAATCAGAGTAAGTCCCTTCCCCAAATTTAAAATTTACATTATAGAAAAAGGAAGTTTTATTTTTATATTGCAACACTTCCATTTTTGGTGTTGGGGGTGTTTGTTTAAGTTTGCATCTAAAATAAGCCAAGAGCAGACTGTTTCAGTGTTGAATTTCTTTTTCCTCTTTAAAAAACCAGTAAGTTTCCTCTAATACAAGGCATACACATCGTACAGATTTTAATTCTTTACGAAACTATTTTCTGATAGAAAATGCTTCACTTTATGCTTTTCCTTAACCAGGTCTAGCAGACTCTTTTAATCACCAACAGACACATTACACAACTGTGCTAGGAAACATTACTTAACCTGCTCGGCCTGAATGGAGAATTTCTGTCGATGTCAGCTGTCAGACCCACAGGCTCTTGACTGCACTAACAGGTAACAGTCCCACTCTCTTGGCAAGGTCCCTTCTCCTATAGAGAAATAACATGGTGTTGGGTTATTTTAATTTGTATTTATATATGTGTGTCTGTGTGTATGTGAGAGAGAGTTGGTTCATTTTTTTTCGTAAGATATTATCATACTTGGCAATACTGGCTTTAATTCTACTTAAAATGACAGAACTGGATTGTCATAATTTTTAATGGGTAAAATCTATGCAGTTCGTCAGAGGTGCTGTAAAATCTAATCAGAAATTAGACTGTAAAATTGATAGGCCTATATTCCCTATAATGCTGTTTTATAAATCTGGAGCTGTAGCAGATTTGGAGTTTCACACACGGTGCAATTCAGCAGTGGTGGGATCTCCAATTTAAACAAATAATATCTCCAGTAACTGGTACCCTACGCTAAAGAGCTACTAGCTGTGTTTTGCTTTGAGTAGAAGGGTACCAAATCCTTTCATTCCATGCCTGGGCATTCATTTGAGTGTATTTCTATACCACAGCCATGGGCCATGGGATAACTTCCCTTGCAGTTTGTTTTTATGCAGCACAGGTTAAGAATGGCTGAGACACTGATTTTGACCGCGCAGCCCTTGTGTGCCAATATCCAAGTGACAGAAGGGCAGTGCTAACTTATCTGTGAGTCAGAGAGGAACGACGGGCAGAAGTGGGCAGGAGAGGCGGTGAACAGGGCTGTGAAAAGGGGGAGCAGAGCCAGCAGCTGCCCAGCAGTGCCCAGCTCCAGGAGCCAGGCGTGGGGAGGGAGGCGGGCGATGGCCGCCAGCATCTCCCCGTCCCTGCGCTCGGCCCCGGCACACGCACGGAGGCACCGAGCCGAGGCCCGAGGTTGCCGTTCCCGAAAGCCCGATGGGAAAATCCCAAGCGGGACTCCGCAGGATTTTCCTCCCGGGGAGAGCAGCAGGAGGGGCAGGGGCTGCCGTGCGCGGAGCCTCCCCTGCCCCCGGCGGGATGAGGCAATCTGGCGGGACGTATGTGACATATGTGACATTATGTAAGAAGCGGCTGCTGCCGACCCTGAGCGATGGCAGGGCAGCAAGAGGAGACGGCAAACCCTCCTTCTTCGCGCTGGAATCAGTCACTTCCAATGGTAATTGGCACCATTTTAACGCCGAGTTCCTCCCGTGTAATGATTATACAGTGTTGCTATAAAACCTCAGGGTTCATCAGCAGAAATATTCCTTACGCTGGGGTTCTCTGTGGAGGCATACTACTAAAAATTGGTGGGAGGGAAAGATTAAATAGGTAAGAGCATAAAAGCAGATTATAGAATAAATACACTTTTGTAGATGGGTTCAATGGGAAGGCAAGAGCTCACACTCCTGGTTCTCCTGCTGAATTCCGTAATACCAGGCAGGTTCCTTCACCACTTTTCCCACCTCAGTTTCCCAGATGTGACATGCCTATTTCAACTCTTTCTCTACCCTATCTAAATGCCAGAATACAACAGAAATACCTTCACTGCTATCTAGCCTATGGAATCTGCATCTCAGTCTTCAAACTTGGAATAAACCATTATCAACATATAAATACACTTCCTTTTGGTTCTGGATTGTCTACTCTTTTCTTGTAGATCCTGCTATTCATGCCATCCCCCCAAAAAAAAGTGTTTGCTGAAGGCAGAAGAGCAAAATCTTTTTTTTAAACAACCTGATAGAGTTGAGCACAATGAAAGGGATATTTTTTTAAAAAAATCCAGTATAAAAAAATCTTCAGTAATATTTATATATATTAATAAAGCCATTGCCTGAAGTAATCATGTCTTACACCATTAGTGCACACCAATACAAAACAAGGTGAAAACATTTGAGAAAGAACTTAAAGGAAAGAATCTGTAAAAAGAAATATACTTTCTCTATGTCATAATGGCACATTTAAGAGGCCTCTGCTTTACCAGGGGCAATTCAAAGTGACAATGCCTAGCTTAGTGCTGTTGTCTTTTGGCTACTATTGTAGAAACTGTAGCCACACAAATTTGAAAGTGAGAAATTTTATAAAGTTAATTGTGTAACACTGTTTATGAATTTAAACCACACAATTAATGTATTATTCACAGACATGCATGATAGACTCTGTATTGAGTGATGATTTTAGAAAAAATATAACTGATTTTGGAGCTACAATGATTGATTTATGAGGTAAAATTAAAAGTGCTAAGTATGTATTACTTGTCTACTCACCAGTTAAGTGGATGGGGGTGGTATGAAAAATATCTATATATAACTAATTGCAATGCATGGATATCAAGGAATCAGAGAAATTATTTAAAGCAAAGCAAAAGGATTACCCTAGAAGTAAATGGTGAAGATTTAAGAAAGGCAATTGGCTATCAAGGGAAACCAGGGAAGAATTAGATGTTCTTGCCTATAAAAACCTTCTCTAATATAAGGTAATGGAAGCTTTATTCTTAGAAATTTTGAAACAGCTGGATCGAACAATATCAAATTAAAAGACAGCACTCCAGTAACATCTCTCATTAATATCTTGCTTTTTAAGTAATGGTGCGACTTTAAATGAAATGGTACTGAATATGAATAATGGAAACTACCTGCCTCTAATGAAGGAAGGACCTCTGTGGTACCAAGGGATCTGACTCCTTTGTACTTAGCAAGAAGTACTGGAAGTACTTTCCATTTTTAATTCATTTGGAAGGAAAAAAAAAAATATATCATTATACATGACTAATATCATACAAGTTCACAAGCAGCTCCATTAAAGAGCTTTAAACCAAGTAAAATGTTCCGTTAGTTTAGGTAAAAACTATGCCCTATTCTGCTGTAGCTTTTTATACTAACAGATTTTAACTGAGCAACAGATTGAAGGAGGTACTTGTTTTATTTCATTCTCTGAGCTGATAGTTTAACAAAAGTACGTAAAAACGTATTAATGCATGGGGACAATTTGGAAGAAACAAATGAATGCACTAAACCTACTGCTTCCACCATCCTCTTCACTTCTACTAAGCAAAAGTCTCACTTCACTTCTAGCTAAATCCCATGAACATCTTGCTATCCCTTATTTGAGGTAGCCTGCTCCAGGGTAAAAAAACCCATCTACAGGAAAACTACTCTAGTAAAAGACAGTTCCTCTAGTCAAAGGGCAGAAGGAGATGGATTTAGCAAGGAAGTTTGTATAATTTAATAAAAAAGTTAATCTTAGTGTTTCCATATTGATGGGTCCTGATTTAAGCTCTAAAATTAAGGCAGGTTCACATTTCTATGAAACAGCCATGAACAGCAGAATATAATATAAATTACCTTTAAGCTAGAGAAAAATAGCACATTTTTCCTAGATTGGCAACTGTCCTACATTTTTACATAGAAACAGGACAGATGGATTACTTATTACTTTGATTTTAGATACCTAATTCCATCAAAATATTACAAAGCAAAAACATTGCATCAGCATGGAACTTTTTATCCCTGAATTTTTGATGGGAAAAATTAAATAAAATTTGCCCAGATCTTGTGACTTTTATTTTCTGTTGAACACACACGCACATATATATATATATATATAATATATATAAATTCCTGTGATACACCATTTTGTGTATAAACAATGTAACATATATAGCATATATAAAAGCAGTTTTCTTTTCACTCAGATTCCCATTATTGTCTATATCATATGACTTGCAACTGGTTAAGTATCAACTTCAGTTCATTTTACAACTCAGCTTTGTTCTCCTTATCCATTTATTCTCCTGCCAAAGCAACCTGACCCTTCTTCCACCCGAACATTAACACGCATTATAAGTTTCAATTCTTCCTCTTTCTGGAAATTTATCTTCATACTTTGTGAACTTTGTAACTCATATTTTCATCAAGTTTCAGTCACGACACTCTTATGGGTCTGAGTGACCGCATTTTGAGTGTGTTTACACTCTTATGTCATGTGTGCTAGAATGACATTATGAACTCCCATTAAAAAAAGCAGACCACGCATACAGTATATCAATAATGTTTACAACATGTTACATAGAAATGAAATGGAAGTTCTGACACTATTACCTCTTCCAGTCTAATTTATTGAACTCGTGGTCACCAATTTGAAATGTTTATACATGCTAACAGTTCTGTTCACCCACTCCACTGGCTCGGACATGACAATATTCTCCCCAAGAAAGGATGGCCATTAGACACAGTATGATAACTAATGGAAAGTAGAAGCTCACATTTTGCAATCTAGCAAAACACAGTAGAAGACCAGTTTACAAATAAATAGCTGCAGTAATTATAAATTTTTTAAAGAACCAACATTCAAATTTATCTGCTAGATTTCATTTGTTATTGAGTAAATTAGAATACTCTCTACTACAGATGACCTGGTGGCTGTCTAGGATTACAAACTGGATCATGGGCTATCCAGCCCAAAGGTTAGGGCCTGTGTCCAGAACTGAGAAATGAGCCGAACGTTCATGGCCAAAAACCAGGAATCAGAAAGTCAAACCAAGGGTCAGCAGCTAGAGATAGGAATAAGCATCTGCCCAGGAATCACGACCTGAAATCAGAAACCCACAAGAAGAAACTGCAACCACAGGGCACTGTAAGAGGTGGTTCTGAAAATATACACCATGATGTGTGAGAGGATGTGCTGGGGTTCCACCTCGGACACCTTCTCCTGAGCCGTGGCTGATGTGCTCTGGCTAATGGGTCCAAACTGCAGAGACCCTGATTTACTACTACAGAAGAAGGTCTTATCACAGATCAACAAATTTTACCTGAAAAAACATGGCAAATAAACCAGCCTTCTACTCTCCAAAACTCTCTGGATGTTGAGAAAGACAGAAACTCTTTTCTCAGTATCACACTTGTTTTGGTAGATCCATAGAAGGCTCTGCTGCAGCAAACTAAGCAAGTTCCAGAGGAATTACATTCACTTAACACTTCTAAATTTTGTACTAAGACACGTCTTCCAAATCTGTTAAAAGCAGAAATGAATTAAAACAAAGATATCAGAGTATGGCTGCTTAGAGTTTTGATAAACCTGTGACCTTCCTTAAGTGTTTTTCATAGTATCACTGGAGAGAGGGATGCCAAATGATCAGGCTGGACTTCTACCTATAATTGTGTATGCATAAAGAAGCAGTGGAGGAAATTTGTGTGCAACAGGGCCTGGTGTGACAAATCAGATCAAAAGATAAGTAGAATGGTTTGGGTTGGAGGTCATATAGTCCAACCCACTGCAGTGAGCAGGGACATCTTCAATTTGACCAGGTTGCTCAGAGCTCCATCCAACCTGACCTTGATCAGCTTCCAGGGATGGGGCATCTACCACCTCCCTGGGCAACCTGTAACAGTGTTTCATCACCCTCATCATACAGAATTTCTCTCTTTTCTCCAATTTCAATCTACCCTCTTTCAGTTTAAAACCACTACATCTTGTCCTATTGCAACAAGCCCTGCTAAAAAGTCTGTCCCCATCTTCCTCATAAGTCACCTTTTACTGCTAAAAGGCCACCATGAGGTCTCCCCAGAGTCCTCTCTTCTCCAGAGACCCCAATTCTCTCAGCCCATCTTCATTTACCTTGCTTAGGTATATAAGGTTATCTTAGGCACATAAGAATTTAAATATGCTAATATTGTGCGGTGGGTCAGAACACCCACATAATTCTCAGGAAAAAATCATGTTGAGGATTTTGCTATGACCTCACCCTATTTTTCTATGGGAAAGAAAAATATTGTCTGACTTTCCTCATAGCATATTCTACATCTTATTGACAAATCACTTATGACACTAATTTATTAGCATAGAAATATTACTACACTCAAGACAGCCTGCTTTGATTTACTACATCAGGGTTTTTCATATGCCAAGGTCCTATCATCTCTGCTGGATCATTAAAAGTCTTTTGGCGCTTTTTTTTTTTTTTTTTTTTTTTTTGTGCAACCTAAGAGTTTTGCCCTGTGGCCCTGGCTAAAATCCTGAGTATTGAAATGGATTTGCTGCTCAGAGGAAGATTCACTGAGCTGATGTTTAAGATATACAGGATGTGTTTATCAAAACCATCTTTACATTAGGTCTTTGCCATAAAAGTCAATGGCAAAGAAGGGAAAAAAAGGGGGGCATAGATGCAGAAAAGTAAAATCCAACAGTTAGAGACAAGCTGCTTAAACTGCAACACTGTTTTATCCTTCTTGTGTGAAATCTACATTTACGACATTCAAAGGGAAGGAATGCAACTAAATCCATCTATCCCTTTTGCATACAGTTAGTGTTTCAGGGGCTGATATCTGCTTAGTTTTGTGAAAACATCAACACCACTTTAAAGAAGCTGGGTCTAATGTCTGTATCCAGAGGCACCTGCTGAATTCCACAGAGATGTGAAGCATTGTAAAATTCAAGAGTCTCTTTGCCATCACCATTATATTACAAGGAAGCTGGGTGGCAATTTCATAAGCTGTTGTTCCAACTCTTTTCCTCTCTTCCATGGCTTCATTTCACTATGTGCACAAGCAGTGACTGACTGCTGATCCTAGTCAAAGTAAGCAAGCCCTGCATCACCAGTATTCCAGACCAGAGGAGTCCCTTCAGAAAACATGTTAAAAATAGAAAACTTGAGACTGAAATGACAACTTATGCTCTGTTCCTCACATAAACTGATTCGGTATTTTGAAAAAGAAATCAAAGTCTCATTGACCTAGAACTTGTGGCTCAGATGAAATCCATAGAAAATCAACTTGCTTGTTTTTAATTCAAGGATTTTTCCTGGAAAAAGAAAAAAGTACATCTTAACACCTAAGTGAAGATAACCAGTTATTTTATTTTGTCTCCACTTCTTCTGAAACCAAATAAGTGCAAACAATTTCACTGTTACTTAAAGATCTAAGTATCTGAGCTATCGAAATTGGATATGAATAAAAAAAGAGGACACATTTTCAAGTCCTTCTTGCATTCTCAGAATTTTTATATATATTTCAGCAAATGCTATTTTAGCTGTAGCAATAACTTGAACACCTGTTGTTTGTATAATGTGTGCCTACCAGTCTCTCAGACAGACCAGTTCATGCTATAATTCCAAAGAGTGTGTTCGTATTTTGCCTGAAAAGTAAACAATTCATCTGCTCAAAAGGAAACAAGTCTGCTTGACAGCACAGAAAATAAAAGCATGGTGATGCTATATATCCAGCATAAAAAATAGTACAGAGTTTTGAAATAAAAATAAAATATCTCAAAACAGCCTATGTGTATAAGTTCAATTAATGTAAACAAGTAAAAATTAATTAGTGAACATTTCAGCTGCATTATGGAAAATAGGCAACACATGCAGGCACACACCTTGAAATCTGTGAGGAGCTCACTTGCCCCTCTTTGGTCTTCACACCACCCACCAGCACAGCTGATAAGGCACTGAAATGCCCTGATGTTTTCCCCTCCCTCTCCCTCTCCAGCAGATATGGAAGCACGGTGGAGATACCCGGCTGCGTCAAACGATCGCTCGGCAAGCAAAATCTTCAGCGGGAACTTTGTACCCGAATATATCAAAAAGTCAACACGGCTCATTGTCGCATTAGGGAGCTGCTGCTGTCCCAGGATTGCTGAGATACTTGGCAAGACAGACAGGCAGCCTCTCTGTCTCCCCGATGGCGTCTGCCTCGCTGCAGATTTGTCATGCAATTCATTGAGTTGAACTGAGCACATAAATTTTCAGTTATGACTAAAAAGTTAGAAAATTCTCCACAGATGAAAACTACGTATCCGTGCTGATAGTCAGGCAGGGAGCACTTTGGGGAACAGGAGCAGGAACAAAGGATCACTCCCAGAGTGCGAGAGTGACTAAGAGAAAGGAAGAGCAAGCAAAAAGTAACACTGGCGAGAAATTAATTCAGTGTTAACTCTGGAAGATCTGTCTACATTCATTCATTTTCCAGTCAAAACATCGTTAAATATTTAAATCACTCCACCATAGGTGGCAGTTTACTGAGATTTGTTTTTGAGAACTGAGAGTTCAGTAAACCAAAAGCTTCTACCACAATCTCAACTCTGAATTATAAAACCAGCATCTTCCCAATAAACCACTGATCTCCACCCTTAGCTGTGGCAAACCAGCAGCCAGGCACAAAACAGAGAGATCATACAGAAAGAACTCTCCACTTAGAATCAATACAAATTTGGATTTTCATATAAAACCTCATGTCAGACAGGAAGACCAAAAAGAACAAAGTCCTTCCATAATAAAGACTCAAACCTCTCTCATATCATATATCTTATATGAAGTCTATCATACGTCACATGTTGAAACAAATTTGGTTATTTTACTCTTTTTTCTTTTCTTAGTAAAGCTTATTTTCAATCAGTCTTTTATACAGTACAGGCCATGCTCAAGTGCAAAAACCTGAGCTTCTTGCCAGGGAAAGACTTAAACCTGAATATAAGGAAACAAACATTACTGCTTGAATAATTCTTTTGAAGAAGTTTGTCAAAGTCCTTACACAGTAAATATATGTAGACCTATAAAAATAACTTCATTTTAGTCCACTCTTTTCTTCTAATTTTGTAACAATGTATGCAACTCATTTAACATGTACTTGTTTCATTATTACCAACATATAAAGTAGTGAGCTATTCAGAATCCTCTTCTAATTTTAACATCTACCCAGAGTACTTTGTATTTTATTTGAAATATGATTTTTTTTTAAAAAAAAAAAGGCAAAGTCTTAGTGTGCAAATAGTTTTACTGAATATGACACCAAATGATCGATGTCAATTTGCTTTAGAGAGCACTCTTAAGTATCTCTACAAGCACCTTCTTGCTGATATAACACAACCTACATTAGGGAGAAGCAATGAGTGGTGGAAAGTTTGCCTAATTACCCCAGGAGAATAAAGCAGTAAAACTGTAGCTGCAGACAGGCCTCTTACTCTACCCAGCCAGTGTGGTCAAGACTGAATGAAGAAGACACATAGAAAGTTCTGAAGAGGAGAGCAAAACTGAAACAATAATGAGAAATAAATAAAAATTCCTTTTGGACTATCCTGGTTTGGCTTTTTTCAGTATTCCTACCACAGGAAATCCCCCTGCATTTTCTTAAGACACTTGTATTTGCATGAGAAGGAGGAAGCTAGATGGGAGGGCTTTTCTGATAGCCTTACCTGGAGGGGTTTGAAGAAGGGACTGGGGAGTGTGTAAACTGAGAAGAAAACATTACACAGGCACAGATTCTTAGTGGAAAGATAGTAGTGCCTGGATTAAAAAATATCCTGCAAGTCATACTTGCATGCATACACTGTTTTCTGGCCACTTTTTTTTTCAGAAGAGGTAATAACTGTCTTCTCTTTTAAGAGTCCAGCACCTTGAATAAATTCCAACTTTTACTTACCTGTTAGATCTCTCTCAATATTAGGATCCCAGTAGATCTGCAACCAGCTAGTATGGCACAGTCCTTCTCTAGGATCTGGTTCTTGGTTCAGGCAGGCAACAGGTGGGATTGTTCTCAAACTATCTGCTGAGAAAGAAAATAGGCAGCTTTAAACAAAAGCAGGGGAAAAAAAAGAGGGAAAAAGTAAACAAGCAGAAAACTGAAAACAAAAATTGACCTGCAAGTAATTTTCCTGTTTATTCTTCTATTTCTAACTAAAGCCAGGTGACACAGGCACACAAGACTATGATGAAAATGGGGCAAGGGGAAGGGAAGAGGGAGTTGCAAACATGCACCTATCTACTTCAGTGGAACCAACAACCAGCATAGTTGCTACCTTGCAAACCCAGTCCCAGTTCCTGTTTTGCTTGATTTGGACTATGTACCTGAACTTCAGCCTACTACCCTGGCCCATGAAACCTCTCTACCCAGGGGGCTATAAGCACTCTCCTCCTTCCTTCCATTATACCTTCCCCTGCAAATATGTTATTATTAATATGTGGTCAATGACAACAGAAAAGAATGAAGGAATCCCCCTCCATACAGGAGTAATGGCCTGACAGGGTTCATCTTTTCAGATGAGGCGAGCCAAGGCTCAAATCCATAGTCACCACCCAGAGGAGCTCTATCACCTGAAGGACTTGTATCAGTGCAGCAAGCAATGTACACATTTTATAGCTGTTAACTTTATCATCTTCTCCCCACCTTTTGTGTATTTTCAGTTACCAGAAGTGCTGGGGAGGGAGTTTCTTAGGAAACAAAGATTCCAAGGCCAGGTATAATCAGCCTAGCAAAGAGAGGCTCAGGTGGAACTTCAGCAGTGGGAGCAACATAAAATGTTACTCACCATTGCTGCTATGTCAGGGATTTGCATCAGTGCAGACCAAATGAACTGATTATGGATGTGCCCTGCCACAGTCACTATTTCCAACAATGTTTCAATGACTTGGTCTGTTCACTGCAGTGGTTGCACACAGACAGCAAAGAGTAGCAGAAAAAAACCACTCCCTAACATTCCTGAGTTTCCACAGTCCAGGACAGGAATGGAACATCACAGGTGCAGTTCCTGTTATTTCTGTTTCTCAGCATTCCCTCAGGAAGGGCTTAGCCATTATAACACATTATTTTGGATCTGTGGACCTTGGCAGACTGTTTTGTTGGGGTTTTTTTCCCCACTTCTTTTTAAACACGGAGTAGCTCATGCTCTCTTCCAAGTCCTCGCAAGCTGTGATCTGGAGTGGTCACTGTAGGGCCCTTGTTACTTTCTTAAATATATTGCTCAGACCTGAAGAAATAACAAAAGCACAGGACTAACTCATCAGAGGAAGGCTCCTCTGGTGTTTGGTGGACTCATGAATGTTTGCAGGAAAGAAAAAACCATCATTTCTAAACACACAAATCTTTTGGTCCAGAACTCACGTTTTTGGCTACTACAGTCCTTCCGTGAATCCTGGTTTTAATCGTGGCTCTCAGTAATTAAATTTATTGAACACAGACATATAGCAGCCGTGATACAATGGGGGCAGACTTCTGCTGTCTGAGAAAGTTTTCTGAATATGCGTGTTCCTTTCGGTGAGGTGAGATGACAGCAGTCTGCTCAGACCTGCGGCACGCTATGGGTACTGAGCACTGATGACTTGGTTTACCACCCATGGTTTATCATCCTTTCCATGATAAAGGATGTGGCAACAGATAGGAAACTTTTCTCTATCTGTAATACAGCTACAGCATTGCCTGAAATATAAATTCCTCCAAGGGTGTTTGTACCAGCCTTTGCTCTCAGCTGTCAGTCTCCATTCTCACTCAGGGTCTGTGCTTGGGTACAGCAGCCTTTGATATGACCACAGCTAATCAAAAAAGCTGCACAGGTGGGGTTTTCAGCCCTTATGAATAAGAAAGTTTGGGTTAGCTTCGAAAAAGCCTCAGAAGGAGGTGAAAAAGGAGGATTTGAAAGCAGGATATCCAGACTTATTAAGTTCTCCTCACCCCCATGGTGTGGAACACCGTTACTGTGACACAAAGGGAACACAGGGACTAGCTTTTTTTCTTTCTTGTTTCTTTTTTTAAAAAAGAGTTGTTTCATCTCTTTGGATATATAGAATTAGCTGTTCATTTTTCCTCATTTAAATACATCTCAGGAGGAAGGAGAATGCACACAGGCACTACTTCCTACATGCATCATTTTCCTAGTCTGCTCCCTCAGAGGGGTTTGGTGAGGTCACTCCATTATGCAGCACATTATTTTTAAACACTTCAGCGACTCCTTCCAAAACGTTTCCCTCTTTAATGAAACCTGACACATCAGAAAAGGGAGCGGGAAGTTTTTGTTGGTTGTACTTATAATCTTAAGTTGCTTATCCCGAGTGTGTCAGACAGCAGGGCCATGGGGCCAGCAAGGTTTCAGCCACTGACCTCTGAACCTTGGCTGGACCTTGCCCCGGTCAGCTCTATGACAGCAAAACTGGCAGACTCTGAACCCAGGCTTTGGGGCTATGAGCAGGGGAACAGCTGCACTTTGCAACACGAACTTTGTACTTCGACACATGGACATTTAATCTCCATAAAAGAGCCTTTGTTTCATTACTTATTAACATCTCCTCCTTGAGTAAAGTTCTTTGTTAATGAGGCTTTTAAAGCATGGTGAGAGGGTTTTTTTCCCCACCTTCCTATGCCCAGAAAATAAAACCCACCACCCAGCTTGATAGGATTACATTAAAAGTTAAAGAGTACAAAAAGAAAAAAAAATCAATTTAAGATTTTAAGCACCTTCTGAATACTTGCTGTGTGGATATTTGCTGTGTCCTCTCTTCTGAGTGATCAGTTCTAATAACCAGATCTAAACACAGAAATCAGACAATGTTCTGAGGCCTGTCTTTGCAGAGATCACTTTTTGAGATGATACCTACAGTAATTCAGCCCACAGCGACATTCAACCTTACTAATAAATCAGCTAAAAAGATGAAATAGTGTGAAATAGAAAAGTGTCAGCCCATCCACACTAAAACCCCATACTTTATGACAGTGTCATGAGTTTTATAGTTGCACAACTATAAAACTGTAAATATTCTTGTTTGTAAAAAACTTGTAAACTTGTTTGTATAAAACTTGTAAATATTCTAAGTTTTGATACCGTTTTACTTTGGAGCAGTGTCAGTGCTTGGCTTCTGTGTATTTCATAATAAAATATGCTAACACGCACAGCCCAGAAAATTGGAAGAGAAGACATTTATGCCCTGTCCTTCACTAAAATAAATCTTTGATCAGGAACAGAAACCTACCTAAACATCAAATGAAAACCTCAAGAAAGAGGCCACCTAAGATGCTTTATTTATTTCTGCACCAACAGTAAAAACTCAAGGTGCCTATAACTGATGCCTGATGCGTTTACTGTAACAAAACCAAGTGACAGAAAAGTACTGAAAGATCCTATAATGCTCCATTATATCTGTGTTGTCATAAAAATATGGAGCAGCAAAAGAAGTTTAAGAAAGCGGAGGTGTACTGAACAATTCTTCATCTGCAACTAGAATAAAACAAATACCCGAAAGAATAACATTTGTTACAGCCTGTTAGAAATAAATTATCCACAGACAGAGGGATCACAGTCACACTCTTCCTGTTTTTCATCACTACCATCTTTTCAGCATGGATTTCCTTCCATGCCTCTCTGGTGAGCTTTTTTCTCTCCCTTTTTTGTTTCTCTTCCATGTGATGGGGGAGACACCCGCACACACACCTGACCCAGTTTTCCTTCATTTTCATTAACAGTATGGCACGAAAAAGGAAATTTCCAACTAGTCTAGCAAGTCAGGTGGGTAAAGAACAAACCAAGTGAAGCGATATCAAAGCGCTCCCTTGCATGCGGCTGGGCTAGCTGGACTCAGAAGCGATCGGATGAGGATGGTCAGCTCCCGCTGCTCCCTCAGAGAAGCCCGTGACTTTTCTCATTTGGATGTATTTGTTTACCCCCACACACACCTTCAGGGCACTGCTTTGTCAGCATCATCATTCATCCAATCCCAGAGTTTGACTTGCATTCTTTGCATAGAAGTGGACCGACACAAAACAACACAATTACTTTTCTTCTGTTACTCCATTTCGGGTAAGAGTACTTTTGCCCTGCTATGACCTGCAGAGCAGCCGGCACAGCTACAACTGTGTTACACCTGATTATTTCCCTCTGTATATCCAGCAAGATGTGACTTTCTCCTCCTTGAGGAGTGCCCCCATGATAAGGCAGGCATTATGCATTCCTCATCACCTCAGCCCTGGAACACGGCCCTCCAGTCACACGGGCTGACCATCGTGATCATAAGGTTTAGCTGTTGCTAAGAATAGGCAAGATCATTTGGAAGAGATCCTGCTTTATTCCTGGGTGCAGCTTCTGAATGGTGTTAGACAACAAAACCCTTTAGACTGGATTCTGGATGGCACCTGCCTGCTCTTTCCATCAGCTCAGGGGTGTCAGACCTCTCTCTGTGAGAGCAGGCAGGCATGAAGGTCTGTGCCATTTGCTTAGTTAGGGATAGCTGCAGACATGCACAGGAAACCATAATGTCTCCAGGAACAAAGCAGGAAAGCCTCTGGGAAACTACAATACCTTTAATTTAAATAAATAAATAAATAAATAACAATAAGCTTGGAAAGAGATTTGAGAAGAGCAACACAAATGATTTTGTTCTGGGGGAAAAAAAAATAAAGACTCCTTCCAGTGAGACACTGAACCAAATGTATTTTGCTTCAAAGAGAAGATTATAATCTTTAAGGGACTAGACAAGAGGAAGATATTTCATAAGACTTTAAATTAGTGGGCAGACACACAACAGAATGCAATATTTGCAAGTTCAATCTGAAGATAAAAAGCACGTTTTAAGTATAATTAGCTACTGAGATGAATTGTCAAAAGATACAGTAAATTCTCCATCATTAGGAAACTATTTTAATTATTATATGCTTAGCTTCCATTAGAGCCCAGATGTCTGAGACAACACAGGCCGAATAATCTCTAAGTTGATCTAACACCCAGCACAAGCCACCCCCTCTGTCTGAAAATTGTACCTGTTGCTAATTCTAATGAGATTATTTTTTTCCCTGAGAAATTCAAGGTGGGAGAATTATGACAAGTGGATAATTAGGGCATACAACATCAGGTCACGTAGACATTATTTATATAATAGTAACATTCCTCAGTCCAGTGCTTCCAGGAAAAAAATTAAAGATATTCCCTAATGTCTAATTCAGGTTAGAAAACCAAAATGACAACAACAAAACTCCAAACAAAAAAAAAAAGGACTATCACATTTTATATAAACTTAAAAATACACAATATGGTGTGTAGTACTGTGATGTGCTTTTATCAGTTCCAGAATTCACCATAGAGAATCACAGAATGACCTAAGTTGGAAGGGATCAAGCTTTCAAAGATCATCTCATTCTAGCCCCCCTGCCCATGGCAGGGATACCTCCCACTGGATCAGGTTGCTCAGAGCCCCATCCAACCTGGCCCTGAACACTTCCAGCGATGGGGAATCCCGACCTTCTCTGGGAAATCTGTTCCAGTGCCTCAGCACCTTCACTGGATAGATAGACTAGATAGACAGAAGACTTTTTTCCTAATATCTAATCTATTCTAAACCTGCTCTATTTCAATTTGAACCCATTCCCCCTGGTTCTGTCCCTACATGCTCTTGTATAGAGGAATATTTACAGTATTTACATAAAGAGAGGAAAGGTTTCAGACTGGCACTATCAGGCACTCTACCAATTCCCTCCTGGAACATTTTACCATTGCTCTATATCCTAAACAAAAAAACACAGCTAGCAGAACATTATTTCTCTTTTGGTCCTCTAGGAGTTTACATGGTAGCTCCTATTAACACTAATCAGAGTTAAGGGCAGAAATTCCCCAAGGACAGCCATGTTGTCTGGGGATATGTCCATAATTAATATGTTCTAAGAGTGTAATTTTGAAACAAAAGTAATCAGGCTTAAGATGAGTTATATTAAGAGCAATAAACCTGTGACTGCATACTTGCCTATATATAAATACTGTATCCAATGTCAGACCAATGTATAGTTCACAGGACAACTTCTACAAAACAAGCTCTATCTTAGCTCAGTTTGGGAGCACAATATGGGAATATGCAAGAAGAGAAAAAACACAGTGGGGTTTGTCTTCTTTCTGTTTCTTATTGTTCTTTGCAGCACATCGTTATTATAAACGTTAATGCTCATCATTGTTCTTCTTCACATCATAGTGGCCAGGCTCAGCAAAGCTAACATAATCCTAGCACTTCTGATGTTACAAATTAAAATTAACCATGCAACACCATGGGAATATTTGTAATATGAAAGATGTGGAATGGGGACTTTGTGACAAGTACATGGAGGAGAGAAGAGGGAGCTAGATGGCTTGAACATGAGTGGTTTTGCCAGTAAGAGACCCTGTAATGGGACAAGGAATACAAAATAAAATCATGCCAACAGAACTTGGTTTCAGTATTATTTAGGATTTCTGTCACAGAAAGAGACATTTTCAAGTCTGCAGCTGCTGATGCTCCAAGCACAATTGATGCCCAAGTCATACATAATGTATTATATACAACACAGTATATTAACTCAGCTTCAGTGTTAATATGTCATGAAACTTAATTCAGATATCACAAATTATGCAAAGGAGATAGAGATGTGGAGACCCACTCTCATTTCTCAAAGGTGTCAACCAGACAGCTTTGTGTTCCCCAATCCAGGAGAGCATGGCAGTAGCTTGCTCTGAAGTTCTTTTACAAGGTGAGGACCGCGTGGCTCATCACCCCAGTGTTTTTGACAAAGAAATCCTCTGTGTTACTGAGGATTACATTACATTACATTACTGAGTGCAAAATTATGCATTAGAAACAAGGCAGAAGAAGAAAACAGCTCATGTTTTGCAGCGCCACAGCTGCCAATGTATTTTACACTGCAGATGTGAAAACTGTATAAGCACAGAAGAATATTTTCATTATCTACAATAACCCCAAGTTCTAACTAGTTCTGTATGGGTAAAAAATCCAGCTGTACCCTCTGAAAGTCCATGACTAGATAGAAGCAATGGAGATAAACTGTTTTCCTGGTCAGATGCTGGGGAAAAAGATCACAAACTAAGTTGGGAATGGAGTTGCATGGAGATTTATCTAGTGCCTCTGTCAGCTGGGAACGGAGCCCATGACAGCCCACAGAACTTAAAATGGAGGTAGAGACCTTCTTCCTTTTCTACACACACTGTTTCTGTGAGTCTCTCACTAACTGCTCACTCTCTGAGGAATTCCATGCTTCACATAAGCTGCTACTAAAGGAGACCATAAACAACACCTACCAAAATTTCATTGGAAGCAGCAGAGGGAAAACATCCAGGAAGCTTTGCTCATGGTATCAAGCTTTCAAAATCCCTTTTGGAGGCACTTCAGTTGAGGGAAGAGGAATGTGATCTAGGACTAAAAGTGAAGTTTATCTCCTGACACTGCCATATTATTTTTGCATGAACTTGGGCCCTGATGCTTTTAACAAGTGGGAAGAGATATACCTAATTGTCTCTGTGTGTCACTTCATCTGTGGAAAAGGGAAACAGATGAAAATTTGCTGCCTATAGAGATAATATAGGTAGATAACATTAAGCATTGAAATATTAAGATACTCGGGACACATATTAAGTCTTTAATATAGACCGTCTACTAATATCTATCATCTTTCTGGGTGTTTAACTTCAGGGTACAGAATGTAATTAGAAAATACTCTTATGCAAAAAACTTAACAATTTTATTCAGAAATTCTGTAGAACTCCCATTATTCAAAGCAGGAATTAAAAATATAAACAAAAGGTGGCTAAATAAATGCATTTTTCTTTGTTAGGAAAAAATTTCTACCTAATTTTAATTAAAAGGCAACCCTGTCTCAGAAGCCACACACACACACACACACAAGAACTCAAACCAAAAAAAAAAAACCATCCTAACTCTTGAAACTCTGAGGAATCTACTCTTAGTAAATGAACTGGGGAGGTTTAAGCCTCCATGATTATCTAGGTTATGGCTATCTTTGTATTGTCTGCAGTAAGCCGAGAGGAAAAAGGGATGATTTCATTATTCAGACTTAATGAACACACTCAATTTAGACTAGCTAGACAATTCAGTGTATTTTGAAACAAAGAAAACTAAACTAGGAAAACATAGGAAGTCCAGGATTCCCTGGAAGAGAAACCGCCTTGCAGGGCTGATCATAGCCCTGCACACCAACTGAAGTGGGACATGTCCCTCTTCAGTGACCACTTCGGGAATGATGGGAAGAAACGAAACAAAGCAAGACTGCAGGAGAGGGTCCACACACATAGTAGAGAAACCTTGCTGTCCTTAAATACTGAGAGGTAAAGGAGCTGCATTCTGTAGGTTTCCATGATTTACTAAATATGTTCATTCTGCAAGATCAACATCTGATGCTACCAATCCCCCAAAATAACAATTCCTTGAACATTTGCTCAAGAAAACACCATTCATGGTGGCTGATAAACAATTTGGGAGCCTATTAAGCTATCCTATGACAAATTCACACCACCAATGTAGAGTTAAACATTTTCTTTTTTTAAATGACAAAAGAGTAAAGTACATCACCAGGTCATATTTGACCATCACCTTCTCCCTTAACTACTTCAGGGGGCATCCAGACTGCACTTACCAACTTACTTCTGTCCCATTCTGTGGTGGCAGGAGCTCCAGGTTCTCCTCATCTCCACTTTGCCAAGTTAGAGCACCCTGATGTCTCTCAGGTGCTCCTCATGAGGGCTCACTTCCTACTTTCACCTCTAATGGCAAATCTTATTCCGGAGCTGCTGCCAAATACGGCTGTGAAGGCTTAGTTTTCCCATCCCCTGTTTTCTGCAATTAAACTTAGGATATAATAGAGGACTTAGGATATGTAATTAAGGCTTAGGTTGTAATAAAAGGGACGCTCTTTTGTTTAAATTCTCTGCTTTACTGTGGCTGCTTTAAATTTGTATTTCTATCATTCTCTAATTAGTATCTCTCTTCTGTCTTTAGGCTGGCTTTTCCTGTTTATAAGGCTGTGGTAAAACATTATAAATCATTTAACCTAGAAAAAAGTGGTCGTACCAACAGCTTACCAAAGCTACAATTTTCAGTTTACTCTCAAAACTACCTGGAAAATACAGACAACAACAATTTTAACAGAAAATTAGTGTGAGAAAGGGGTTACAGGAATCATTTAAACTCTTCTTCCTACACAGACAGCACAACTTCTGGAGACTTCCTCAGAGTAAATAAAAATATCTCTGTGAAAATAATTAGTTCAGGTGTGGCAGCAGTCTAGAAGATGGTTCACCTGGAATCACTTCAGGTATTCACCCACTACCAAACAACATGAACATATTTTCCCCATCTCTCATCCTTGTTTCAGCAAGCATCCTACCATGCAGAGAACAGCAAAAATGCAGGAGCCAACACAGCAGGCTCACCAGGACTAAGTGCCACCCATTAAAATATATATAAAAGTCAGAAGAGTGGTAATGAAGAACCCATAGGAGTCATTTCCCTCCAGTTCTTCTGCCCATCCATTTTCACACATTCCTCTCGGACAGCTCCTCAGGTTCTGTTCTAGTTTACCCTATGGAGAGCCTATAGGTCAGGTACCCCAGGATCAGAAACTGTGTAAGGAAGAAAAGCTGTGAAGCAAGTCAGCCATTAGCTTTACAACAGCACCCTGCAAAGCGCTAATTCTTTCTTCACCCTTTGTTTCAGACCCACAGCACTCTGCACTCCCATGCACTCCTCAATGTGAAAATAATTACTGTCCAACACATAAAAACCCTCTTTTTCCATTTTAAATGCACACGTTTTCAAATTCTGTCCTCTTCTGCAACGAGAGCATGTGAAGCTAACTACATCCTAAAATGGGCTTTTGGTTCAAAATAACTCAAACATAGTATATATACTTTCAATGTCAGGATAAGTCAGTCAACTAGGCATTAAGCACTGCTCAATGAAACCAGTCACAGAAGAGCTCTGGCAGGTGTTCACAACAGATTACACAAAAAGAAAATCAAAAAAATCACCATTGACTTCTGCACCGTGAGATGAGACCTAGTTCTTTGATGCTGGGCCATGCAGTAAAGAATCTATTATGCATCTTTGATCCTGCATTCCAGCCTCTGCCAACAAATCCACTTCGAAGATACTACTAATGTTCCAAGTCCTGAGAAGCTTTAGTCTGTATTAATTAATTAAAAAAGGAAAAAAATTAAACAGATATCCATGTGCCTTAGGGCGATACTCAGCCTGATCCCTCTGACAGCTTTCCTGATGGCTTTGAAATCTATTATCTTCTGCAAGAGTAGGAGCTTTGTGACAACTTTCAAAAGAAGTTTCTGCCTTCAACACAGGAACTGTATTCGCTTCAGTGCCAGATCAAGGTCTCCATGTGGTACAGAACAGCAATTTCCCCGTGAACATAACAAATACACCAAAAAGCACATAGGAAAAAAGGTATATGCAAAGTCAGAAGCTAGTCAAAACTCATCCCAGAAACTCTTCTGAGCAAAAGTTTGTGGGCGAGGGTAAGGGAGAATTAAAACAAGTCTGGCTGCACATCTTGAACTTGCTGAAATCGGAAGACATTTAAATCAAACACAGTAATTTACTCATAGAGGCTGAGTTCTTGTTTGTACAATGACTGGATGGGGGAGGAACAGAAAACTCCTGCTAAGAGTTTCTTCTCCTGGGTCAACTGGACCTAAAAGGATTTAAAAGGAATTGGATGCCTACTCTAAGGAAAGCCATTACTGCAAAAGCTCTATCAGCCTGTAGACTTAGGAGAGCTGTGACCCCATTTAAGGATGCTAGACCAGAACATTGGGCACGGACTCCTTTGTAAACCTGCTACACAAAGAATTGCCCCTTTAGCAAGGTACAGACTCTAAACCCCACACAACTAATGAAGCAGACGTCAAAGCCATGACAAAAACTTACCGGAACTTTTAGTTTTCCAGAGGAGGAGATGATTTAGATTAAATCAAACCTAAGCATGTCTCCCATTCACTCTACATGAACCTGCTCACCTGCCTGCCTTCCTTTCTAGCTGAGCTGCAGTACCAGTTGTGGACTCTGTACCTCCCAGTATGTGTCTGTCGGGATAAGGATGGGTGGATCACTGTGGAGGCCTTCTCCCTCTGCCTATCATCCTTTCCAAAACACAGGAAACAACTGTCAGGTCAGTTCTGAAAGTTGGTTAATAATTACATATACTAATTATTAGCCTTTCATCCTAATAATTAGCATTTCAAAAGGATTTTATTAATCAGTCTTGCTACAGGTAGGAACCATTGTAAGCTTTGGATTTTTATTTTTTTAAAATGCTTTTAGAGTTTTTTTCATTATTAAATCATCACTGAGGTTTCCAGAGGTGCTGCTACAGAGCTTGTAATAACTTGACACCCTCCACCCCTCTTTCAATTCCAATTCACTATCTAGGTGAATTACTATCTAAAATTATCAGCATACTCTCCAGATATCACTATCTAGAATAATCTGGCTCCTAATACTTAGCAGATACAGTAATAACATACCTAATTTTTAACTTTCATGATAGGGTTCCCCTGGGACAGAGTAGAAGGAAGACTGATTTATTATTAATATTATAAATAATTAAAATTAATGAAATGCATGAAAAGTGGAAAGTGTGAACCAGAAGAAGAACTAGCACACTAGCTTTAATGTAAATTATTTGCTCTGTGTCTATACAATACCAATCTGTACTATTTTACGTCCCTGCAAAGCATGAAAAAAACCTTACTAGAACAAAGTGATACAATTTCCTACTCATTTTCCACACATAGAAGTATCTACAGAAGGTGCAAGGCAGGGGAGAGAGTGGTCAGTCAATCGTGTTTTAATTTACAGCTATTTTTGTCTAAGCCCTGAATGGCCTGCCAATTATGAACGGTACCAGCTGGGCTGTCAGGAGAGCAGGCTAAGAAGGACACACAGAAAAAGAAAACAATCACAATGTAAAAAATAAAGAACAGGAGAAAAGTTGGAAGTGGGAAAGACCCGATGGGAAGCCCAGCTCTGGTTTTACAATGCCTCACTACAGTCCTGTCTTCAACAACCCCCCAAATAAAAACATGACTATGATCATCACCATTATCTGGACATGGGCTTATAACACAGCTAGGACTATAGTTTTGACTTCCTGGGGCAAAATCCAGATACCTACTTGTCACCTAAAAATTGTCACTTTTCTGTGCTTGAATAAACAGCAAAAATAAGAATTTCAAATGTTGAGGAGGATGAGAATCTTTTAACAGGTCTTCTTATTTTTCAAATAAGTAACAAAACTTCACTATTTTCTATTCTTTTGTTAAACACAATAATTTTACAGGAGTTTTAAATGAAATGTAAAAAAAAAATGTTGAGATTTTTCAGTAAAATGGAGGCCCTACTGTTTCAAGAACCTCTTTCCCCAGACTCTCTTGCAGGGACAACATAGAAAACAATTCTTCTAGCCAAAACCTTATGAATGCTTATCAGCAGAGTCATGTCTTGAGCAGCTATTGAGGGAACAAGGAAAAAGCATGGGCATTAAAAGACAATTTTATTCCATTGCTATTAGGATGTCAGTGCTGGACCCCACTGGTGTATATATAGAAATGTTGCATTTGGCAAAGGAGCAGTTTTGGAAGATGATCTGCTTTTCATGACTGCTCTTCTCTGTGAAAACAAATTAAGAGATTTACCCCACATTTTATTGTAATCTGCTTATTTGTGGATGCAGATCAGCTCAAAAAGGAGAAGTGTATTTATACTCATGCACTTCACTGTATATCAGCATCATACAGACAAATTCTACAGTATCCTCCCCTCTGCTCCTTTCCATGGCCTTGTAGGAGAGGCAAGGCAGACAAGGCAGTCTGAGAAGCCAGCAGGCCATAACTCCTCTCCTCCAGACAAGCAACAATTAATCACATTCACCAGCGAGGCAGGTAGTTCTTGTCCTTTAACACTGAAGGAAACATAAAACTCCTTTCTCTGAGCACTGATTGTCCAGTTGATACTGGAGCCCTCAGCAGAAGCTACTGAGCTGCCGAGATGCTGAAAAACAAGGTAACCCAAACCCTAAATATGCCACTCTTCTGCTGTTTTATTAATCCTTATTTTTCAAGGGAGCAATGAAAGAACAACCAGCGGCTGGAGTATAATGTTTATCACCATTTTTCCCCGCAAGGCCATAAGTGGCTCCTCCCCTGCCAGTGGTTCAAGGCCCCTGGGGGTCATTCAGGCTCTGACCACAGCAGCCCTGCTCAAAGGGAGCCAGCCCCAGTCCTGTCTCCCACTGGGAGGGAGGGACAGCCAGTGTCCCACTCCTGTGGGAGTGCAGCGCCAGGGATGAAGAGCCATTCCCCTCCTTTGGAATAAGAAGGAAGAGAACAAGTCAGAACACTATCACTACTGTGGGACTAAGAAGAAAAGGATTATTGCTTTTTTTTTATTTTGCTCTCAAGCAACTAACCTTTCTGTTTTAGTTTTCTCCATATAAGCATAACTCATTGATGAATTCTGAAAATTACATAATGCTTTTGAAGTGCAAAGAGAGACCAAAGATATCCAGTATCTGGGACAGCCATAGTTCATCTGTTTCTTATGGCTCCCTAGCATAGGTTTTATTTCCAAGTGAGTCAGTCACATTTCAGTGAATGTAAGAGACATTTTTGTCCAAAAAGTATCCAAAAACCCTTCCACTAAGATGAAATGATGTCCCCCTTGGAGGAGGAAGGGATGACAGATATAATTTCAGGAGACCATATAAAATTGTTAAGATTATCTGTGGAATCTGTCACTCAGCAGCATCCTAGCATTTAGAAACCCACCTTCCTGGAAAAAAAAGTTATGAGTTTCATTTTAATTGCTGAAGATTATTTAACCCAGAATTACAGAATTGAAAAACTTTTACATGGCAACTTGATCTCCAGGCTGAGGGAGCCCCTTGTTGGCTTTACTAACTCAAGTGAAATCCCAGTGAAAGAAGAGAACTGCAGTAAGCACGCATGAAACGAGGAGTCTTGTTTGTTGTAGAGGTGCCCTCATCTCACTTTCACACAGGCTCCAGCCTCCTGTCGACCCAAAAGCTGACGAAAGGAACATTTCAAGCATGTAAGCCAGAAGTGCAGGCAGAAATGGGTGATGATTGGGGCATGTCAATAATGTCACACTGCTGGAAAGCTGCCCAGGACGTGGTGAACAGCTGCTCTCCCAATGACTAATCACACAGGAGAAGGGAGGTCATAAAATTCTCCATTTTCGGACAGGAGGGTACTGCTCCTCCTGATGTCACCCCTTGTAATGAGTTTCTCTTTGTCTTTTCAGGTTCATGTCATGATAGCCCAGCCACAATGTTTACAGCAACAACATCTCATGCACCTAAGTGTGAACATGAAACATCCTAGTGTTTTGCCTTCAAAAAATTGTTTGTTAGCAGTGCTGCACTCTGGATGTGGAAGGATCAGTGATCAATGAATTAATTTCAGAAAGCTTTGAAAACAAAAATAATACATAAGAACAGTTTATAAGTATTCTTCCTACTACTGTTCAGTAACAGAGAAAAATACAGTGATGTTGTTAAGTTCTAATAACCCCAACTCAAAGTTCAGTGCTTTGTCTATTGAAGTGATCACTTTAGTAAAGGAATCACAAAAGCCTAGAGCCAAAGAGGCCCCAAGGTGGTAGAAACCAAGATACAAGGTACATCAGTTTGGATGTACCTCACATGTGCAACCACAAATTCTGAGAGGAAATAAAAAATTAAAAATTTCAGAATAAAATGCAGGAAATACTTTTTATTTTATTTAGAAATCCCAAGTTAGTCCATCTAAATGTGATGCTATTTACTAGATGCTTAAAGATGATAGTAGGCTGGATAACACCCATAAAGCAAGACAAAATACAGCTTTCATCATCTCAAGTGTCTGAAAGCCCAGCCCATGCCAGGACAAAATGGCTGGTGTTTGCCTCTAACCATGCCAGTCATCTTGTTTTTGAGGATTGCAGTGATAAACAATTCCCTGAAGTATACTGTAATTCTGCAGCACTGATGAGCCCAATATCAATGCCTGTGTTAAGGGCAAGTTCAAAGACTCTTCAGTGTTTGCTTGATAAGCTTCTCTGAGAGGTCGTTAACTAGGACAGCTCGAGTACTGTACTCCTCATGCAAATTTTCTGGGTTTTTTTTTTCTTGTTTTTGTTCGTTGGTTGTTTTTTGTTTGGTTGGTTTTTATAAAATACTTTTATCATCAAGATCCCATTTAGGGAACCTCCTCAGCTGCCTGGGATGTCCTAAAGGGAAAGGCACACATGTAACTGAAGTTGACACACACATACTATAGCCTGTGAGTCTAAAGCATGTTTTGGTTAAGGATTCTAACTACACGTGAGACCCGGAAAAGCTTTAACTGGGTGAAGCATAAAGCTCTTACAGGACTGAAGACATGACAGGAATGGAGTGGAAAATACTTGCAAGGCTTAGACCCAGTAAGAAAGTTATTATAGGAGATGTTTAGGGTAGCTCCTGGTGATTCTCTAGTACTTGATCATTAGAGGCAAACAAAACCAACCAGATTAGAACCTCGGTGATACTTCATCCTCCAGAGCTAACTGCTGTTGCTTAAATCTCTAAAATCACCGGTGGTGTGGTGGTGTCATCCTGGCCCTACACATGGCAAGCAGTGGAGGTGACCAGGCTCAGCCCCATGGATGCAGTGCTGCACAAAGCACTGTGACAGCTCTGGCTGTCACAGTCAGCTTGGGACAACTGTTCCTCAGCCAACTCCTTCCAGCAAGACATCTACAGAGTCTGAAACAGTTCCAGAAGAGCCCCTCACACAGGAATGCTATTCTACCACACCAGCATTTTTCACTCAATGGAGGAACAAGACAGAAGCAGTTGCCGCTGCCAACAAACCATTCCCAAAAAGCTGCTTCAGGAAAAAGTTTGAACAGCGTCCATGCAAGGTGTGTGCTGGTCAGACAACACCAATCCCCCTAGCCAAGAGCAACACAGGCCTGCCTAAGTCCATCATAGCTGCACAGGTCTGAATAAATGGCAACTTTGTAGGGAATCAGCTGCTGTCTAACGCAGGGCCCAGAGGCTCCAGCAAAGATCTTTAAGCAGCTCTAAGACCCAGAAGCAACCAGAGTTGCCTGAGGCCATCACAGGCATCAGACACAGATTATTCATCATGAGAAGACTCAGAGAGTCCCCGGCTGTCTCTGAAGGGTTGTTGTTGGCTCTTCCCCAGCATTGTGGAGCAGAGACAGGAGCAGGATCCAGAGCTGCCATGAGTCAGAACCAACAGGAGAAAGAGCTACCTGAGAGGCTGCTCTAAACAGGAAAAACAAAAGTTAGACCCTGAGAGATTTCACGGCCAGTTTTCAGTTTTATAGCAGAAATTAATTCAAGCAGGGGGACAAGTCAGCTGACCAAACCAGCAGGATAGCATTAAAGAGAGATGAAGAAACACAGCTGGGTGGGCATCTCCCTCCTCCACAGCAGTGGAGGGGCCAAAGCAGTGGTGGCAGTGGGAGTACCCAGGATGGCTCTGAAGGGCCCTGTCAGCACCCGTGTACTGCCACAGAAATTTCAGCTTTAGGGGTCCTGTAGGACACATGCAGAGCTCTGGCCCCAGAGGAAAGACCAAATATAAATCTCTCTTTTCTTTTGTTCATCAACAGCTTCTTTTAGACTGTGCACACCTTCCCCAAGTCTAACTGCTGAATAGCCAGCCAGAGCAAATAGATCAGATCTCACACACAAATGCTTTTCATCCCAGAAGATCCCACTTGGGCACTGTCATCAAGCGCCAGGGTTTTGAAACTTTACCCTCCTATTTGTACCCAGGGTGATTTGTAGGGAGAAGAAATACACTTTGTACAGATATACACATATGAGGAATGAAATTCTTTACTGTGAGGTTGGTGTTGTTTTGTTGTTTGCTTTTAATTTAAACTGATTTTTGCAGTGCCAACTCCACTTAAAATATTTGCTCAAGTGTATAAATGATGGGTAAAAAGCTATTTCAAACAACCTACTGCTACTCTGGGCAATCTGTTTAAGTAAGTACTCTAGAAGTTTAGGTTTATGTAGATAGTCAATATAAAAGATAGTGATGTCAGCTTTTCTCATTTATTCAAATATCCCCAGTCCTGTGAATCTCAGATCTTCCCTTACAGGAAGACAAATGAAAACAAAGAGGGAAAAGGAGAGGAAGGGAAAATCATCCTGATACACACTTCTCTCTAGACTTCCCAACAGATGCTCCTCAGAGAGGGGCTGGCCAAGCCTGAGTACTGGAACAGCCAAGCATTTATATATGTGCATTTATTTATAATTAGGATTACAGAATATTCTGACTGGAAGGGACCCAGAAGGATCATCAAACCCATCTCCTAAGTGAATGGCCCATACAGGGATCAAACCCATGATGTTGGCACTATTAGCACCAGGCTCTGACCAGATGAGCTATAGAACCTTACCAGATATCAGAAAATATGGATCCAAAGGAACAACACATCCACTCTGGAAGAAAGCATTTTGACCACCCTTGAAGCTGTGGAATATTTTTAAATTCAAAAATTTTCCACCATATGTATATTTTGAGGTTTCAAAATGAAACACTACATTTCCCATTTCTAAAGCAATATCAACAACAATGGAAGCTTAAGAATTTGAAAAAAAAATTCTCAAAATTGAAGCACAGCAAATCAGCTTCCCTGGATTTTACTGGTGGGTGGATGAAAAGGATTGAGAGGGGACATGCTGTTGATTTTTATTTTTTTCCACTGGCCTTTCAGCTAATGCTGTAAAAAAACCATTTCTTTGAAATCTCCACAACTCTTACACAATAGGAAAGAAAAAGAGCACAACCAAATCAATCACCCTCCAGCTGATACCACTGCAGAATGAAATCCATTCAGAGATCTCCTGGAAGCAGAGAAACACTTCTGAGTTGCAGCAAATCAAATCTGGCGATAAAGGGGCTGCTCTCGCTTCCTCCCTCTGTGACAAATGGAGGCACAGGTTATCTGCTGCAGCATAGTCAGAGCAGCTGGAATTAAGCAAGTCAGTTTTTATTATCAGTCCACCTTCTCGAGAAAGTCACTTTATACAACTGCCTGCACAGGTGATTCTATCCATTTTTCTACCTTGCAAAATAACTCACAGCTTTCCAGGGCAATTTCAATGAGGTTTTGACAGAACGGTAGCAGTTATAAAAATACTGTCTGGTCAAGTCCTGTACATGTATGGATGGTAGGGCAGAGGAAAGATAATGTTCCTGCAAAGGGAAATTTCCTATGGTTATCTATTGAACACAAGAAGATTCACACATTTAGCACAAAGCTACAGGAAATCGGATTTTATAACTTCTACTCATTATGGCACTACTCTTTTTCCTACAGTTGTGAGATCTTGAAAGATTACAGAATCTCGGGCAAACAGAAAGATGCATTTTGCACTGTATCAGCAGTGATTTTTTAATATAAAATACCAACTTTTGAATATAAAAGTAACTGGGGTGACACAGTAATTTAACAACTCTGCAATGAAAACACATATACCTGATGAAATTAGAGAAAGGTCCAACAACAAAATCTCTACTTGATTTTTATGCCTCCAACTGTCTCTATGTATGTTTTAATCAGGGATTTGGCTTAGAACAATCTTTGCTGTACACATAGGATATCAGAGGGACTGATTGTGGAATATACATCAAAATGATGACAGCAGTCACATCTCTGGCAGGTGTCACTTTTCACTTACCAACATGTTTCCTTAAACCTGTCCAGATTTTTATTCTGAGTGAGGATTTTGGTGTGTAAAATGGAAACCATGTCTTTTATTAGGTCTTTAGCCTCTAAGTAGTACTGGTTCTCTGATATATTGTAAGTATGAAAAGACCAAACAGAAGTATATGCATTTTTAGTTTGCAGTTCAATAAAGAGTCACATTTCTTGACAAAATGGTGAATATTGGACTACAAATTATTACAGAAAGTCTCACTTCTTTTTATTCCCTCTACAGGTTACTGGGTGAAGAACTGTATTTGATATTTGTGTTCTAACAATAATTGTATTTTTTCTGTTGAAAAAAACGCAAGCTCTTTTAGCTAAAGACGAGGTTATCTAACCATCCTTTATTTGGGGCAATCAGCCATCACAAAACAATTCCTGGGAGTAAACACCATAGTTAGAGACGTGCAAACAAAAACCAGCATTATAAATGATAGCACCACACATGAAAGAGAAAGAAATCAAAGGCATTACTACATGAAGCAAATCTGTATTATGCCTCCCACTGAGTTGTAACATTTTCCCTGTACTCTGCTTTGGGGGCTTGGTGTTTGTTTGTATGTTTTTCTTGTTTGGGTTTGGTTTCTTCTCTTAAGCAAAGCCATATGTACCAACAGGGTAAATCAGGTAAAACCATTATTTTATTTTAAGTTTTGGAAATGGTGTAGAGTTTTGTGTCTACCTCTCTTGCAGCATGCCACTGTAATAAGTCTCTCAACACAGATATCAAGAAGATTTAATAGAATTTAATGTAAAAAACCCAACAAAAAACCACACAACAAAAACCAGTGCCACACACATTTTAAGATTTTGTCAAGTGGTTTAAATTCTGGAAAACAACCAACCAATGCCAACTACACAAAATCAAGTATAACTTTCCTGTTAATTTCTGACAAGGTTGCCTTTGTGAGAACAGTCAATTAAGCCTTAGGCTTTGGGAATGGGCATTAATCTGCTACAGGCAACGAAGCAGTGCTGATCCAGTATTGATTTGGCCAAATATCTGGAAGAGACAATTACTACCTCAAAACAAGAGGACTCATTGCTGAAAGGAAGGGATCCTGTTGAAAACTTACTAGCTGAGCAGTAATTCCACATCATTTCTAAGTTTTATGCATGAATCAGCCTCAGGGAAGATTCACAAATATACCTTTAATTAAATGCTTTTCCATTATTCCACCAGCCTAAAAACATAAAGAGAGGAATTAATTACATAGGGACAGACCCTGAATCCATTAGTTGTTAGGGAGGTCCTGTGTATCAAAGACTAGATACAATATGTAAAATAGCATTAATATCATTAAAGCTTAGACTCATTTCAGCTAAATGAAATGGTAAAAGTTAAAAAAAAATAATAAAAAGGCACATTCCCTGAGAAATGCAAATGGATTTGCTTTCCGAAAGAGTGGTGTGAACCTACATGTAATCAATCAGCTCGGTTGCTACAGCTGCACTGTCAGAAGTGCAAGGGTAGATTTACTGTAGAAAGGTACCGAGAAAGAGCCGTGACAATGACACCAAGATGCACCAAAGGCTCTTTTCCCCACCTATGGTCTCCATCAATTAAAACCACAGCTCACCAACAACATCAATAACAAAGTAACACTCCTGAAAATTCAGCAGGAAAGTGGAACACGAGGTGGATGCTGAAAAACTCCCTCTGCAGCCAGGCATAGCAGCTCCCTAAAAGCTACGGAGTACCAGGGACTGCGCTGCTGTAATTCACTTGTCCCTCCCTTTCTCTTTATACTGTCTTTATATATTGGTGCAAGCTATATATCCGTCATGTATGGGAGAAATGTGGGTTTCTGGGCATGGGATAATCTATTTTATGGTGTGCTCTTATGTTCTCCACTTTCTTCTTCCCACATCTGTTTTTCTTGGCTCTGTGTGTACAACAGCTGCATGTTTGGGGACACCAATTTAAAACAAAGGAGAAGTATTCCTTTCTTTTCTCATAAATCACTCTTCAGATGGTATACAACTCCAGAAATTCAGATAATTAGGCCACAATATCAGTTATTTTTTTCACAACAAGGCAAATCAGCATTATTTCCCTGGAGATATTCCCCCCCTCCACCTAGAAAACCAACTAGATAAGTGCACTTAGAAATCCAATTGTTTATATCTACTTCTGCCCCATGAATTAGTGTCCAGCCTTTTATATGGTTCATTTCATGCCCTATCATTACCACTTTCTGGACTGGAAAGAACTTGAACAAACAATAGGAATTACAGTCTTAAAACAAAAGGAGTGCAAATACATTGTGGTCCACAGAGAGGAAGGCAGGATACATGTTCCTTCCCTGAAGAAGGATAAAGATATTGACCCTGGAGCAATTTCAGCCAGCATGATGCTGTTGCTTCTCAAAAGGCAATTCTCAAGCACAGAGAGTGAACATGACAGGAGCATGTCACCATCAACACAGAAAAGCTGACAGAGCATCAGCTCCTCTGAATCCCAAGCCTGTGTATTCCTCATTTGCTAAACCCCAAAGTCTTCATTCAAGCCACGTTACTGCTCAGCTTAAAAGGAGTTACCATCAAGGAGATACACAGCAAGGTTTTAATGACAAAGTAGAATATGCAAACACTACATCTGCCATATCATTAATAATTCTGTAATAGAAACCAAATTATATATAGTTAACATTTCAGTGCTTAACCATTTCATATTTATACAACAAAGTGAGGATACTGTGAAAATGCTACACATTTTTTTTCTGTTCATTAGATGTCCATGAGACAGTTAAGAATGTACAAAGAATGTGAAATTAAAACCAGTAAACCCTGTGCCAAATGTTATGGAATCCATTAGTTTAACACCTTTTCCAATATCTTTCATAAAAATCACAATGCAGCTTCACACACAATTCATTAACTGCCCCTCTTTTGTTAAACCCTAGGCAGCCTGCAGGCCTACTATTTGTTTGTTCTTAATTCAGAGACTGATGGGGCATCTGAGGTGCTTTAATAACAGCCCTGTGCACAGTCTAATTTTTCCAGTCTATACAGTTTGACTGTTTATTTTTTTGAGATGAATCGTGTTCTTTGAGTTTATGCACAATAAAACATGGCCAGTGCTCACGAGACAAGTACAGCCAAATATTTGGTTTTTAAAAGACTTTTTTAAAAGTACTGGCCAAACTGTTTTCTACATAAAGTGACTCCTGCACATGGTAGGAGCACATGGTAGCAGCACTGCAGCAGCACAGTATGGCTGCACATGCCTGACATGCAGATTTTCAAACCAAGTGCATCCATTAGAAAGCCATGTACAATGAGCAACAGATGAAACCCCACAATCTGTCTGAAGAAGAAAATTTTAGGCATCCCCCATATATGTGTGCTCAGCCCAGTGGTTTTTATAATCCTTCTGTTTCTTAGAGAAGACCATACTTTACCACAAACCTGTTAGAGGCACCATGGGTGGTCTCGAACTTCCCAAGATGCTAGAAGCTGCTTGCAAGCAGGTCTGCTGACTCCTTTCAAACAAACAAACAAGCAAGCAACCCCTAACAGTCTATATCTTCTGATACCATCAAGACAGACACATAGAAGGTCTTAACTAATGCCAGATAACAATGGCCTTTGCACTGCACAAATCCCAATCCCCAAAGGCAACCACAAAACCAACCCAGTCACACTAAACTAAACTTAAAAAAAAAAAAAAAAAAAAAAAAAAAAAAGGGAAAGAAAGAAGCCAACCCCAAAACTTTCTTGGCAATGGCACTGCAGATGGGCTGGAAAGGAAGAAAGGTGAGAGATTTCTGCTCTGCCGTTTGCCTAACCCTCATTCCCTCATTCTCTCTTGCCAGCTGATGGCTTTGCCTTTCAGCATGCACACTACAACATTTTGCAGCTACCCAAAGAGAAGCTTCCCTCCTCAAACAGTGCACACCCACAGTAGCTGGGGAGTTCTGGGAAGCAGCAGCTGGGGAGATCAGCACTGGCGGGCTGAGCTGAAATGCTGAGGCATCTCTCATCACAACTGCACAGAGCCAGATCCCAGGGTTGTTAATCAAGCACAAGTCAACAGGAGCTTTGCCCAATTAAGTAACAGAGTTTGGTTCATTCCAGGAAAGGATTACACCACAACAGCAGAAGCCCTTCACTACCCAACACTGAGGTCAACGCCACTCTTTACTATTTAACTCCCTTCCTTTATCTTCTTCTCCACTAGTCCTGAATAAGGAGATTTAAAGACAAACTGTGAAGGGATCCTGAGAAAAGCAGGGCTGCAGTCCAAAGGAACATGGGGCATTTGGTTTTCAGCTCTCCTTATCTCAGATTTACTACCTGCCCCACTTGCACTATTAAGATCCCTATTCTCCTCCTCTCCCCAAATAATTAGAAAATAACAACATTTATGTCCCTGCTGAATTCTAATCCCAGCATCATCAGGTATACTCCAAACCCCTGTGTAGCCTCCCAGTCACATGCAGCTTGGATCAGTTTGTTTCCCGTTCTGAGATCTTTCTCTTTCCCTACAAGGAGGCTCTCACCAAAGTTGGCTGACCTGCTGAAACCTGATGTGTCTGCTCTTTAATAAAATGCAGTCTTGGCTCTTTGCAAGATGCAGAACCTTAGTTAAGGGAGAGAAAATTTTTTCTTATCCAAAAAATGAAAATACTAACACAAAATTTAAAAAAAAAATTAATCAGTGTAGTTTATGAAGTGGCTGAAGTGTTCAGACATCATCCCAAGCTGCAGAGAACATCATGAGAATATATCCTAGTCAGGAAAGCACATATTGCAGAAAGAAGTGCCATGCCATTTTTGCCCTAATCTCATATTACCCTCTTGGATCTTTGATTATTGGAAAGATTACTTTCTCTCAAGGATCTGAAGGTCTGATCTTATTCAACAAGATACAAGGGCACAGCAGAATTAGAACAGGTTCAGTGACAAAGTAAATCAAAATAAATTTCTTGTTGAGTGTCTACCACTAGTCACTGAGAAGATAAGACCTACAAACTTTTATGATCAACTTTATTTTGCAGCAAAATTTGTTTAAAACCAGCTACCAATACCAGTTTTGCAATAATGCCTGACTGAAGGATTTTCAAGCTCTGTCATCAAGGGAAAATGTTTCTTGTCCTTTCTCCCTTTAAATAAGAAGGCTGAAAAATGAGATATACATTTAAATCTATTTTCTATTTACACTGATTTTCAGAAGTGAGTGCCACGATGATTTACATGTACACACTGCCCGTGGTCCCGCTGGAACCAGTGAGATTAGTCTCAGAGTAGAGAACCAAGCATGTGCATCAATCTTTGCAGGACCTCAGCCAAAGAGGCTGTTTTGTTGGGAAATAATAAAGGGATGCAGGCTTGTGGTAACTCTGTGCACAGTTACAGTGAGGAGAGCCGCACCCTCTCCTCAGAAACACGTTGATTTCTCTTTGGGGGTACAGGGTTCAAACACCCAGCCCTGGGAAGTGGGGTTGAGACAGGCATGAGCCCTGTGCCCCTCTACCTGCAGAGGGAAGAGTTACAGTCCATGAAGAAGCTCCTCACTGTGAGGACACAGAGGCACACTGGTGTAACTTAGGTGCAGTCTTGGCTTTCCAGGAAAACGTAATCCTCTGTGGTCTCCTTGGTATCCCATGGCTCTCATTGCTATGGGGGTCACATAACAGGGATGTATCCAGGTAGGTTTGAGAAGCACGTGCAACTTTTTACAGAGGATAATGGATAGCCTACATTATTCATAACATAACTGATTTCAATTGCATTATGCTTTACTTTCCAGATTTTCAAACAAGGACATCCTAATAGGACTCTACAGGTATATTTCTTCTAAAATTCATGATCTACACTGGAATTAAATGTCTTCCACCAAAATTGTTATTAAAATTAGCACTACACGTCCTTAGATTGGGGCTTAAAATGTCACGGTTAAAATGTTGTCTACAACACTTACATCTTCTATTTATCTAAGAGAAACACAGAGAATAATGCAAAATTTTAAAGTAATGACAAGGGCAAAACTATTTCTCAGGAAAACAGGAAGCAATACAGATCTAAAAGCTCTTGTACTGTAATGTTGGATTGTTGCTAAATGAAATAAAATAAATAAAAATATGCTTCTGAATTACCTTAAACCATCTATGAAACAGTAAAATGGAAGGGAAAAAAAGCCCCCCAAAAACCAGCAACAGAATTGCAAGGGCAATGGAGAATGGCTGGGAGAGCATATGAATTTAATTCTCTCCCTTCAAATTCATAACCATGTTTTCCTTCCCCAGACATATTCTTCATGTGCAGTGGCTTCACAACATTTCCTTTGGAAAAAGAAAACCTTGCATGTAAACACACTTGCATTTGTCACTGCCTACACCAGGACACGGCTAATTCAGTAAATCTGTTCTGGAGGCTATCATCATTGATAAACCACAGAGAAGAAAACACTGATTTTCATCTTGAACCAAAATCTGACATGACCTTTTGTCCCTTCTATTGGAAGAAACCCCACCACAACCCTCCCCAAACCCCAAATCAAACAACCCACCATGGTAATTGCAGACTCCCACACAGAGAGAAAGCAGAGCTGAATTAGATTCTTCATTATGGACACCCAAAAAGCTGTTCTCTTCCCAGTGTTAAGGTGAAATTTTCTTTGAAAAACAAAGCAGAAGGGCATGTTCTTACTAGGTATTATCATGTGTTTACACTGTATTTCAAGAAGTGCTGTTTTAAGACAACCAAGTTGGGATTTTTTCCTTTCCTTATATTCACAAGACAATATTAGATGTTGATTAAAACCAGTTCAATCAACTGGAAAGGGCCCATTAACATCAACATCACAAAAAACAGGCCCTGAGACCCTGTTCTGCAGTGCTGGAGAAGAAAGAAAGGTTCCTTTAAAATCATCCAAGGAAAAAAAAAAAAAAAAAAAAAAAAAAAAAAAAAAAAGTGCAAAAATAGGTATTCATGAAATGTTATTGTCCAAGATAGAATAGTGGAGGCTGAGGAGAACAAACAATATAAATAGAGAACACATTTTTCCTTGCCTGTTTCACAATAGCTAAGATTCTTTAAAAAAATAATAGGTAGAAAGATAAGACATGCATGCCTGATAATGAAGAAAAGACTGTTTGTACCCAGCACACTGGATAAATTGTTCTAGAACAGTTCAGCCATGTCAAGAAATGATCCTTTCATTCTGCCAAGGTCAATTAGACCTGTAGCCAGTGTTAGTCAAAAATGTCATCACCGCTCATTTATTTAAAATAAATTCACCTGTTTTCTCCTAGAACTTCACAAACTTAGCAGAGACCAGTCAGGTAGGAGATTTTAGGTGTGATATGCTATGGTTGGCATGTGTTTTATTGATGGATCAAGAGCTGCAGGCAATATCTGGCCCAGTCCTAAGACTATGGCAAAGCCTGTATGCTGCTGCAGCCCCCAGTTCCAGGTAGAAGCAGGAGGGTGACAGATATACCTACAAAAGGGGAGGAGGCCTGACCCCTAAACTCCTAATTCTTGGTTAAAATTTCACTTAATTCCTGGTGTTCAAGACAACATTTGTTTTAATCTTAACCTGATCTCTGGAAGACCCCCTAAACATAGCAAGGAAAAATTCATATAAGCCTATTCCCATGGAAATTCGTTATACAGGTGCATTCTAAGAAGTAGTTTACTTGAACAGGAAAAACAACAACAATGCATTAAGATGTAAATTAAATGCATGATTGAAGTTAGTCTTACACTCAAGCAATTCCCATTGTTATTTTGACTTAGTGATCAACAGAGAAATGCTGGAAAGCAGAAGTCTTTAAACATCTGCTAATCAAGTATATTATTTCTCTAATTTCATAGTTTTGTTTAAAAATATTGATTTCAGGGGAAATTTATAGCTAAAGTCGTCTGATGCTTGCATTGAAATGGGAATGGAGCCCGTTGTGGCAAAAATTAGATAAATAGTTGTGTGATCCTCACCTGTGTGCATAAAGAGTTAATAAATAAACAAATAAATAGGAACAGTTGAAACATCCAGTGGGAGTTACTTCACAGATTCACCTTCTTTCCAAATTTATAAGCTGCTCTTTGAGACAGTTGCCTTGCAGAGTATATAGGGAAGAGAAGGCTCAGCTGGAATGCCTCTCAAACAATGTGAAAGAAATAACATTCAGCTATACCATGATCCCCAATGTTATTTCACAACAGCTTTGGCAAAGAGTCTCAATTCTTACAGAATTGTTGCCTACAGATGGTGAGGTTTCTGTTCCTGAGGTTGCCTTGTTTTTCTGTAGGAGGCCTACATGTAATTATGCCCACGCTTCCATTGCACACACTAACTAGGCAGGATCCCTGTCCAGAGCAGAGGAAAACTCAGAGCAGGCAGTGGAATTATACAATCTTAAACCAGCTGTAACTTTGTCCCATGATGAGTAGTCAACAGATACGCACCATTACAAATTGGCTGTCTGGTCTCATCTGTCCACAGTTGAAAGATTAAAGTGTAAAACAAACTCCTCTAGAGTTTAAGGCCAGAAGACAATAAGGCTCAATTCATTTCCATAAGGGTTTTTTTCCAGTGTTTTCAGAACCTGAATACTGAGTAGAATTCTCCTGAACCCTTGTAAGAAACTTCCTGTAGAAACTTCTTCCCCCTGTGAACTCACTGAAACTCTACCCACTTAAAAAGAAAAAAAAAGAGAATAAATAAATAAAAAAATAATAAAAAGCACCTTGGAAATCACAGATCTCTTTTGTGTTCCACAGTTTGCCAGCAATTACAGCAGTTAATGACATTACAGTGGCTTAGGTGAGAGGGTAACAGCATATCCAGTACTCAGCAGAGAAACAGAGAGGGAGGGAAAAGAGCCTTTTCTTCAGTGAACAAAAAATGATGACAGAAATTGAAGTGAAACTAAATGAAAACTTCCTGGGAACCTGTAATATTTGCAAAAATTGAAGAACCCAGGTACTTCTGTGCTGAAGCCAGGCCTTCTGATTTTCTGACTTTCTGTTAACTGCACCTGCCAATGATTACTCATTGAGAAAATTTTGTATTCAAACTAGAACTGAAGTGATTGTACTGTGCCCTTACTGTCCTGCCTCAAGAGTGCTCTGGTAGAGTTGAAGGCTTGAACAAGCAGTGCTGAGACTCACTCTACCTTTCCCAGACACAGGCTGGAAGCTCCTCCCTGTGCTGGTGGAGCACAAGGACTCAGAGGGTACTGAACATCCCTTGTGCTCCTCTGCTGCGGGCACACAGCTCTTGTTTGCTTCAAACAATGACTTCTAGCTTAAAGCTTGAGAGCCAGCCCAGGCCTCTTCCTGCTCCCAAGCCAGGACACCCAGTTGTCTGCACCCCTGAGCTGCAGAAACCAGCACAGGTGGTGTCCCATTTCAGTGGTGCTACCCTTCCCACCTCCTCTCCTCCCAACTTCCATGGCCACGCAGCTGTGAGCAACCCCCACTGAGCAGGCACTGAGGCAGGAAAAGCAAAAGAGGTCTTTTTTTAGCCTATGCATATCTGGAGGAACTGAGAGGAGGCTGAGGGACACAGCCTGGGGAAAGATCCAATGTCCAGCTGGGGAGTGATGGAGGAGATGGAGCCATACTCTCCCATCAGTGTCTGGCAGGATGAGACACTATAGCCGAAAGCTGAAGTGAGAGTCAGACTGGATATCAAGAGCAATTTGTTGTCCATGAGGGCGGGCAGGCAGTGGAAGAAATCATCAGACAGGTTGTGTGGGCTCTGTGGCTGGAGGCTTTCAAGAGCTGCTGGGACAAAGGCTTGAGTAGCATGGTCTGGTGATGCAGGTGACCCTGCTTTGTGCTGGAGCTTGGATGACAGACCTCTTGATATCCATCCCAACCTAAATGCCTGCATGGCCCTTTTGAAGGAAGTAAATTCAAGGCTTTGGTTTACATAAAGGCATGCCTTCTCTCTGGTGCATCAGAGATGTGATTCCAGGACAAGCAGGTATTTTCATCTTCAAAGCACTCCCCGTCCTGCTTTGTAAAGGTGAAGGGGTGGGTGCCCCAGACCCTTGTGTGGGAGCAGATGAGGAGCTTTCAGAAGACCAGGTCATGCCATTTTAAAACATGGGCAAGCTCTGGCTGCTGTCACCTGCACAGTGACCTTGTTGTAGCTCAGTGTAAGATTTTCTTGGCATTGCCAGGCAGTCATGCCATTTGTTGCTGAGAAAACAGAATCTAGACCTGTTACAGGCAAAAGCCTTAGAGGCTTAATTGTTTAATGGCAAGATTCTCAGCAAACGCTTGCCTTGTAACACGATAAAAATGCATTTTTAAGGCACCTCTGATATACAATATTTAAAAATGGCCTCCACACGAAAAGTACTTGCTGATGCCTACACGCCATGTCAATTAAAATCTAAATAGACATAAAACTACTTAAACAGAAAATACAGTGTATTTTTGAACAGCCCATAATTTAAGATCAAAAAACAGTGAATGACTGTAGGGCTCACAGCCTGTCACTGGTTTGAATTCAAGTAACTGTTAACAAAGTAGGTTGTCTCAATTCAGCAAGTCTCATGCTATTTCTCACCTACCTTATGGATCCCACCACTGCACTTAATCTCCTTGCCTTGATTCTCCACAGAATCATAGGATAGTTTGAGTTGGAAGGCGACCATGAAGATTATCTAGTTCCAAGCCCTGTGTTGTGAGCAGGAATGCCTTCAAATAGACCAGGTTGCTCAGAAAAACCCAGAAACCAAAAAGCCAGAGGCTCTAAAAGGCAAAGTGGTTTCAGCACCACATCAAGGCCACAGCAAAACCAAAACAGTGTCAAGGGAGATTTGAATTAGTTGTCTGTCCACTTCATTTAGTTGGTGCGTGAACACAGGTCCTCATGTTCCTGAGACAGATTCATAACACAAAAATATTCTTTGGTAAAGTTCAAAATAAGTGAAGGGGCTTACTACATTTCAGGTCAGAAAAACATAATTTTTAAAATATAACATTTTGAAATCTTTCTTTAGAAACAGTTTTCTTTTAAAGCCCCAGATGAATGTCATTAGTGGACAATACAACTATTAGCATTTGTGACTCTTCATTTTTACATATATTTTGTCTCCTTGATTGCTGTGCTCAGTTTTGGTCACCACAACATTAAAAAAAAAGACATTAATTATTAGAGAGTGTCCAAAGGGACACAAGGGACAGAGGGACACAAGGATGCTGAAGGATCAGGAGGGGAAGCCATATAAGGAGCAGCTGAGGGCGCTTGGTCTGTTCAGCCTGGAGAGACTGAGGGGAGACCTCACTGCAGCCTTCAACATGAGGGGAAGAGGAGGGGCAGGCACTGATCTCTTCTCTCTGTGACCAGTGACAGGAAGGAACGGCCTGAGGCTGTGTCAGGGGAGGTTTAGGCTGGATATCAGGAAAAGGTTCTACACCCAGAGGGTGGCTGGGCACAGGAACAGGCTCCCCAGGGAAGAGGTCACACCACCAGCCTGAGAGAGTTCAAGAGGCATTTGGACAATTGCTCTCAGGCACAGGGTGGGATTCCTGGGGCTCTGTGCCATCTCCATAAAACTCCATCAGACAAACCCCAGGCATGCACCGGGGAATCACACAGAGTAGCACAACCACGTAACAGAGCTGGGTATAACACATAAGGGAGCCTAATATCTTTGAGGCTGAGAAAATTACCACTTGTTATGCTAAGTAATACCTTTTATCAACATGTAAATAACTTTCCTTTGTAAGCAATCACCAAAGCATTCTCAACAGAAAATTAATATATCTGATTTGTTTATGGATTCACCTAATTTAGGATAGAAAGATTTTTAAACTGAAACTAGATATGAAAGTGTGTCACCAAAATTTTTCTGAACTATGTGTACAGATCCATTTATATTTATACAGACACATACACACACAATTACATGTTCTGTCTCTATGATAGGCTGAATCAGATAAGATGTTAAATATACAGTCCTGTGCTGGATGTTACAAGAGATTTCACTCACCTTCCTGTTTTTGACAGCCATAGTTTTGGTGGGAAATTAAAAGTTAATTTTGTTTTTTTGTCCTTTTGTCTTTTTCCTTATCAGCAGTGCCTCCAAGGCATGCTGAAGTATTCTGAAAGTGACCTTCATTTTACTCATATCATCCTGACACAAGTGATTTAGCCTCCATACTTGTAGGAGTAAACATAAGAAACACCCTCTGACTGACAAATATTTAATCAGAATTCAGCCACGCTTTTGTTCCTGGGCATGGAGAGGAGGGTGTGTTAGATGATGACCTCATTTAGTAAAGCATCATCATTTAAGTTCACTACGAGTATATGGATGCTACCACTACTTTTTGCACTCTCAACCTGTATCTTCTTGTCTGCCTTTTGCTATATTTTGTGGCTCATTCCACGTGCAGCTGCCATGCACTGATGTTGCTGTGATTTCCCAGATGGACACAGATCTTTTAATCAAACCTGACCTGCACAAGGATTTTCCCAGTTTCAAGCCTACTCCCAGATCAAGCAGGCAAGCAAATTTTGACTGCTTAAGCATATAGAAGCTAGATAAATAATGTAGGGAAGAGCCCCAGCTCTGCTGAGGCTTGTTTTTTTCCAGGACAGTAGTGGTACCACTGCTCACAATTGCCAAAAACTCTGGGCCATTAAATCCAGTGGGGAAATCTGTGCTCTTCCAGCTACTTTCATATAGAAGTCCTTTGCTGAACTGGAGTCTGGGGGGCAGTTGAAACAGCTTTCAATATATTAATTCCTTGTGGCTTGCACTTGTAAGGTAGTGGTGGTAGCTTAATAGATACAGTACAAATGTGAAAAGCAAGAGAGATGGGGAAAAAAAATTGACGGAGATAAGGCTTTAGTCATTGACTGGGAAAAAATCTGAAGAAAAGGAAACAAAAATCTGGCATGTAGCAATAAACTGAGTCAAATAGGCTCTTGAAGACATAAGACAACTTTTTCTGAAAGAATTTAATACTCAAAGCACCAGAGAATATGTTCTAGGTTTTAAAAAGCAGATGCCACAGGATTACTAGGAAAGGTGATTTCAGCAGTACTATATCACACAGACCTAGGCTAGAAAAACCATGTGAAAAAGTGAAAGACTCTTCTGGCAGACACAGTAAACACCATGAGGTTACAGATGCAGAAGTAAGAACACATGCACTGGAGATGCTTTATGAGAGTTTTTGGTATCATATTGAAAAACTAGAGTGTACATAAAAAATAATGAAAAAAACACCTCAGAGACACCACATTCAAGAGAAGCTTAAGACAGCACTCGAACAGCAACCAAAAGAAAACTCAGCTTTGATTGCGGATGACACCCTCACAAACACTTTGTCTTTGTAAGGTGAGGGCACACACATCCCCTCACTCCTGGGCAGAGAGCTGCTACAGAACTCATCTGCACTGCACCAAAACTACTGGATTTTTGAAAGAACTTCATCATGTCCACAGGAGAATGGGCAAGTTCTTCCATTTGGCTTGGTGATTTACTGTGCTGCTCCAGCTGCCCGTGATGCTGTGCCACATCTCCCTGCATTACCTCCTCTACTGACTCCACAGCAGAAAAGAACTAACCCAACTGGAAGTGCCTGTTCACTCCTGGCTTAGAAGAGTGCCCCAGATGACTCCCTGGACACGGAGTCAAAGCAAGAAGCTTACAGAATTGACCCACTGCTCATTTAAGTCTGTCTCCTCTTTGCTAAGAGGATCTCCCATCTTCTGCTGAAAGCTTTGATAGAGGGTGCAGAGTTCACGTCCCACAAAAATATCTCATCAGGCGGCACCTTTCTATCACATACAATGGAAAAAAAAATCATGTAGGTTCATGTGAACCTCTCTTTCTGACTCACATTTACCCACTGCCAGGCCTTTGCATGCTGTTGTGTATCTTGACAAGCTATTCTCATTTTCACTTCAGATCTATGTTTTGACTCAACACCAGCAGAAAAATAGGTCACCGAAAAATGACCTGGATACTCAACCACTTAAAGGAGATTTCTCACTGAATTTTAGGGGAGAAAAAAAATATAGGCACTAGCCATTTTAAATTAAAACAAGAATTAAAGAAATCTTCCAAACAGCAGGAGCTATTGGGGACCTACTACAACAAAACTGATACAAGAAGAATCAGGTGACTTAGATTTACATTTAGTTTAGCACACTTTGAATGAAGATCTACCATAGAAGGGACACATTTTCATTGCAAAATGCAATGACAATTTTATCATTCAACAATATTACATGCAAGTTTTTATCAAGAAAAAACAAAACACTTTGTGAAAAACATGTTTTGAAGAAGTTATACCTACCAGAGCCATCTCATCCAGTATGGCGAGAACAGGATTCAAGACCTGGCCACACAGATACAGCAGTTAGGAACATGAGTCAACTTCATGAACTTAAATGAGATTGCACAACAGCTTAAAGTATTTGAAGGACATGAGGCTAAGTCAGTTGATCCCTAGAAAACCCAAACTCCTTGGTTGCAAAGCCTCTTGTTACTATTTTGACATATTTAGAAAGAAACAAAAAGTCCTAGGAACAAACCCAGCAGGTATGTAGGTGCCATGTCAGAGAGCATAAGGATGTACTTCAATACTGCTGCAAGGACCAGCATATCAGAAAGCAAGGAAGTGGAAGAGGAAGTGATTTCCCAAATCAGGGCACAGAGTGTGCACACCCAGAGCCACTTGGTATTTCAATACACAGCTGCTGTGGGAACACATCTGTGCTTGTGTGTGCTCTCCCCATCAACACAACAGGCCTCCTGCAGCAACAGAACTGTCAGGAGAAGGAATCAAGTTGGAGTTTGGGGATTGTTTGTTTGTTTTTAAAACTCAAACCTAGTCTTGGCTTTGTGTACTTGAACCAGAATCCAATTTCTCTTAATCCAGTTAGGGATCAAAACCAGAGCCCGTAACTAATCTGTGTAATTTAACTTGTAGCTTTAGTTTTGAATATTATATTCCTCCAACAAATACTTGTTTGCAGAACTTGTTTAGCAAATCCTGCTATGTAGCACATAAATCAACCTGAAGTGGAAGCAAAACTAAGGACTAATAACCAACAAATTAGTCACTGAGCTCTATCCAATGCCTTCTCTCCATCACAACAAAGTACAACATATGAATAATGGTGATACTTCTTTCTGCTCTCCTTGTTTTGTCTTCTTTTAAGAGAGAAGCTTGGTTGATATACCATCATCTCACTAGTTAGAACATCTCTAATTGCATTATCTATATACTTTATGCATGCATGTCTCTTAAATACAAGAACATACAAACACACTGTCTGTATTTTCACCTCCATTTTGAAGACACCACTTACAAATTCTTATTTTGTTAGCACTTGAATTTCTGAATGGTTTCTTTTTCTTTCTCTGACACCAGTCACATTCCTGGAGGGCTTATGCTTTGTAAAGGGCCAATACAACTGCAAAAGCTATAATTTCAAATATTTTGACATATATATAGCACTCAAATCCAACTCAATTTGATCCGAAAATTTCATATCGACTTCCTTAGGAATTACTTTTAAAAAATTAGATTTATATGTGAAAGAGCAGAATAAATTATATTTAAGACCTCATCTAATACATTAAAAAATAATAGCTAACTTTATTGAAAAATCATATTTACAGCCTATGTAATAGATTAAATATTCCAACCATCCTTATTAATGCTTTTAGTCCTTCTACCCAGTTTTTCCTCTTTATTCCATAATCCTTCTGCTTGCTTTACTCTTTGAATCTGTGCTTCTTTTCCCTTTCGCTGAACTAATTCTGCATACCTCCATACATTAAAATTGCCATTCTTAAAAGCCTTCTCTTCTTGCTTCCCTCTATCTTTTGAACTATTTTCAGTCTTTTTTCCTTGGCCTGTCTTCTGTGGTTTCTCCCAGGTTAGGGACCAGCATGCAGGGGATGGTCTTGCACAGGATGGACTCCTCTCATGGCACCACAGGGCAGGTGGTCCCTGCAGGGTGCCCTGGCCATGCTGCTGCCAGCCCTCCAGGCTGGCTTGGGGTCAGGAGCCCCAGCTGCCCACACTGGTTTCCTTCTGCATGTGGGCAGGGAAGGAGCCCTTCTGCTTGGCCCAAGCCAGGGGAGGAATGTAGTGAGGCATGATGCTGTGGACTACCCAAGCCCTGCAGACACAAGAATTCAGTCTCAGGCTCCAATTTCAAGATTTATTCTTTCAGTCCTCACCTTGCTCTAGCTTTGGTTTAATTTTCTCTTCACAGACCCATTCTGTACCTCATGTAGTGTCCCACAAAAAGGCACAAGCTTTAGCAGCAGCTTTAAGCTGCAAGCCCTCTGTTATTACATGACCTGCAGGAACACAGGGTGTTCCCTGGCCTCTTGGACAGGGGCTTGTCTGCCCCATAGCCTGGAACACATTTCATACATGGGGAGGAATTCAGAACCTTGTGGGGCATGCTCAGAAAGAGGGGCTGGGTGGTGGTGCCCACCTCAGCTCCGAGACCACAAACACCACCAGCTCTAAGAGACTGTCTCTTCTTGGAAAGGATACAGAGACACCAACAGTGGCACTTCCCTGCTGTGCTGAATCCGTGTGGAGATGTGCCAGTTTTGCAAAATGCTGCCTGGAACAGGGCTGAGGAGGTAAACCCCTCAGCTTCAGGCTGACCAGAATCCAGTATGCTGTTCCTTGTCTCCAGCCCTCCCAGTAAAAGCTCTAGTACACTTGCAGGTGTTTGCCACATTGGCTTTGTAGGCAAGAGCCTCCAGTAGCAGCTTCTTCCCCAGCAGAAGCTGGAGAGCATTAAGCCAGAGGACTGTCCTCATGCTCAGCCTCAATGAAAGCCCTGCTAGTTTGTCTGTTTGTGGCAGGTCCAAGTCACCCATCACCATGGCAGCTAAGCACAGAGGGGAAAACGCTGCAGACTGTAGCAGATCAGACAGCAGCCCTTGTAAGACATAACCACAAGACTGCATGTCACATCCTCCCCTGGCTGCTGCCATAAATGCTGACCCATTTATGAATTCTACCTGAAAGCTGTGCACTATGGAAAAGTTTTATTAACATACCCAAACTACTCTCATCAAAGGCCTTACACTAACAATACAGGAAGCCAGAAAGTAAAGCAGGCCAGAAGAAGGCGAAACAATGTTCAAGTTAAATAGCAAAACAAATCTCATTGAAATTTACATTGTAAAATATACTGCAATGAGCCAGGCTAAGAAGAATGCATTCAGCTCACACCATGCCTCAAGCAACTTCAAAGGGGAAAAAAATAACGCATTTAAAGTATGTACACAAGCAGCTCAGGTTTGTAATCAGCACAGAAAACTGAAGAGTGTGAATATGTTCCAAAATCAAAACCACAGGTCAGAAGGCAGGTGCTGTCATGAGGGAGACAAATACCCTGAGAGTTTTCAGCCTCTCTCCAGCTTATTGACTTCAGTTGCATTTCTTCCTCCTTTTATATGCATTGACATTACATCAACAGAACGTTAAACATGCTACTAATATTTCATATTTTCTTTTGCAATTTCCAACAGGGAACACATGATCTGACATCCCGACACTGTTTAGTACAGAACTATAGTGACCCATTTCTGTAAGAATCAGCACCTGTGACCAAAGAGGGAAACACCATCATTTGTGAACAAGTAAGTCAGAAATGCCTTCTTGAAGATTTCCTGAAAATGACCAAAATGTAAAATTATAATGAGGCTTTCCTTTTTTTGGTGGGACTGATCTTTTCCCCACGTAGCAGATAAAGAGACTGATCTCTGTTGATCACACATTCTTATAGAATTTGGGAAAGACACAGCATATGAAACCTGAGGTGCCAAAGGTTCAGGGTGATTTCTACAGCCTGTAGCACTCCAGTTTCCTCAGCAAATCCGTCGGACTGGTGCTCCCTGCCCAAAGTAACTACAGGTCTTTGGACACAAGCAGAAGATATCCTAACCCCGATCAACCCCTCTTTCTGCCTCTCTTACTAGGAAAAGGGATTAACTGGTGGGATAATCAGACATTGTTTACTCTCCTGAAGCCATGGAGAAAAGATTAAGGCCAAACCCCCATGGCAGGGGGGTTGGAACTAGATGAACTTCAAGGTCCCATTCCATGATTCTGTGAAGGCTTTAGTAAGTGGGAAGCTAAAGTTAGTAAGCACATACTGAGGCACTAAAATGATCTGATTTTTTTTTTTTTCTTTTTTAAACCACTGATTTCCCTGTAGCTCTGTGAATGAATACCCTCTGAAAATCCAACCTTTATATGTCTTGAGCCAAGATTAAAAGTGTTATTTGAGTAAGAAAATTATCCTATGGAAAAATTAAAAGTTTGGAAAGAGTTAAGAATAGACAATAGCACTCCTATAATACCAACTGAGTCAAAACTCCAAGCAAAGCAAAAGAGCAAGGAGAAGGAACAGTGAAATATTAAATGCAGTTGCTTCTTCTATTTGCAGATTAATAATTCAAGACCTATATTTATTTATTCATACTAATTGACCGAAGAAGTTATGCTGTGGAATAGCTGAAGAGAAACTAATTGCTGTCTCATTTTATTTTAACAGTATATTAAAATGCAGGCTAGACTGGAGACCTCTTCTCAACTTGTGCTGATGTTATCTGCCCTGAGACACTGGCAGCTGGCCAGGGACTTGCCTACACTGATATTTAGGGTTAACCTTAGGAGTCAGATTAGGTGATTGTGCCTTTGGCTATAATGGACCACAAATGTGAAGCTCATTTCTTTTTGAGATCAATCTCTCCTCCTTTCCATTTTTTTTTCCACTTAAGTTGTGTTATCATTTGTTTAGTCTGTGCAAAGGGCCTTTAAAGCAGATGTAAATGAATTTTGCAAAACCCACACAGGACCCCTTAATACCATTGGAATAATTGAGGCTTAACTGCAGTGAGTCCTGCAGCACACTAAATACAGGCATTCCCCAACATTTCTACAGGCTCATAACTAACACTCCCACAAGAAAAATGAGACAAAAAGAAGTGCAATGCGCATTCTGCCATAGAGTCCTCTGTCAGCTCCTGATCCTTCAGTGTTTTCTCCATGCAATTCCCATGCTCTCCTGGTAACTATACTGATGGCACTGACTTTGGTCTGGAGAGGCCTTTTTCTTCTCCCTCCCTGCCCGCAGGTCTGGGACCCCTCAACACATCCTTCCCATCCCAGCCCCTTTCACTGGCAGGAAGGCTGCTACCACAGCTAATGGCAGAGCCCTCATGCACAGCAGCTCTTCTGCTCAGCTCTCCCCAGGGGCATCACCCCTGCTGCCACAGCATGAGGGGGAGCAGCATGGCAGGCAGAAGGACAGAGCCACAGTCCCTGCACCACAGGCCTAGGCACAGGAGCCAGCAAGCCACTCCAAAAATCTGGCAGTGTCCCAGTGTCTCACCTCAGTAGTTTGTAGTTGTGCTGTTCTGGGTACACCATGCACCGTCCCCCCCCAACCAGAACAACACATGCAGGGCACCATCAGCAGCACAGGGTGGGACAGGAAAGTCCCCCTGCATGCAGAGCCCAGCATTTAGGCTGGTTCACTCCACAGAGCCAAACAACAAACCACTGAACTGGAGCCCTGGCAATTTACATACCCTTTGCATAGATACAAATAAGCTCAGAAGGTGAAAGGCAACAGAGGAGCAGGTCTTTTGAGTGCAAGATGCTTTCATCTTGGAGTTTGCTAAGGACAGATGTAAAGGCAGTTTACAATCCCAGTTGTGCACATTCCTCCTTTGAAGCTCTGCCCCTCTCCCAGCCCAAAGTTTGCCATTTAGCACTCTCAATACCTTGTAAGGTCTGCTCCTCCCTTCAGCATTTCGTCCCTCTGCAGAGAAGCAAGCTGTTTCCCTCCCTTCCCAGGAATCTTAATTAACACACCTTTTTTCCTGTGTATCTGTTTCCCCCCACACTCCTTCAGACATACCAATAGCTTCATTCAGGTTTGTTTCAAGGCTTTCAAAGTTGTCTTTAATTGCATTTTTGTTTTGCATAGGTCACAAGTTGACCTTCACACAAAACATAGCATGCATCAGAATTTGAGGGCTTGTTTTGTCGGCACAGGGTAACATGCAGAGCTACACCTGTACTGCTAATTTGGACAGAGATGGCTCTGGCTCTTTTAAACTTTGATGATTCCATACTTACAATAATCTGACAACAGCTTTCATTCCTCTATACATATTCACATGATGCCAAGTCTTCCTATCATCTTTCTAGACCTAATACTTCACTGACTGACCCAAAAAGGCTATTCTTCATCATTTGATTTCCTCTTAGCCAGCTGATTCACATCAATTCAAAAGATCACTCCTCTAGGAGTGCAGATAATAGTTTAAAGATGGAGGAACCTCTTCCTGTTTGAGGTCCAGATGGGACCTGAGGGAGTATGGATGGATGGATGGACACAGACTAAGTGTGTTCCATGGCTCTGAATTTGAGCTTGCCAGCTCAGCAAGCAGGCAGAACAAGTGCAGGACAGCTTGTACAGTCATATAAACTTGCTTTCACACATATCTTATCACCCTTCTGTTTTTACGCATGTCTTGTTGCTTCTCCTTTGACCTCCGGGAACCTTAGCAACCTTCCCTGGGAATTGCTCTTGATGGGAACAGAGAGCTGCCACCTCTGCCTCTGGAGCCCTGTGTTATCTCCCTTCTGATACCAACAACGGGTGAAGAATCTCGAAATTCATCCAGGAGGCAAATAAATAACTTAAATTCCCTCTGACCTACGACTTCTGCTTGAAACCTTGGCAACAGCTCTCCCCCAGGACTCAAAATGACCACTGAGTGGGGCTGGGGAGGGGGCTGGGGGCAGCCCTGTGCCCTCCCCTGGGTTGTGCCCAGCTGACAAACAAGACCTTGACTCCCAAGTCCCTGTAAAATAGCCAACAAAAACAAGTTATTAGGGGTATATTTGGTCACAGAAAGCAGATTACAAATTACCCACCTGCAGCACTTGGAAACAAGATTACTTGTGACATAACAGATTGTCACCATTGTAATCCAGAGCCTGTAAACACTTGTTAGTTATCCACAGGCAAATGCAAATCTGTGCCAGTGTATCTGTTTTTAGGTAGAGGTGATCTTGAAATACCAGATGCTAACATCTGAACCCTTTTCTGTGCCACTAATACTGTTCCCTGAATGCTTTCCCTGCTGACCTTAACCTAAATGTTGCCTGCACCTTCAGTGGCCCTAAGGCTGTATCTCTGGGGAATTCTTTTATAAATCAAAATTAGGCACTATAATAGTAAGATGAAGTTTAGAGGAGAAAAATTATTTCTGAAATCATTTTAAGTAGACTTGATTAACCTGTCCTTAGTTCCAGGAACCTGTTGACTATATTGTTAAATTATTAAAAAAAAAATTAAAGGCAGAAACAACATCTTGTAACTGGCACATAAGGCATCTTCAAAAAGTTGTTCCATCACCTCATTCCCAAATGAATGCATTTTAAGGGCTGACTGATTCCAGGGTGGCATCTCAGGATGGCGACAAGTTGCAGAATCACACATCAACAGCAAACCCCTGCAGAGCACCCAATTTTCCAAGGCATCCTGTGAAGCTGAATGGAGCCTGCAGGAGAAGTCTGGATGCACGGACACAGTGCCACCGGGATCTAAGCAACAGTTTCACTGCAAGAGTTTTGGATTGGCAGCTGTGCAAACACAGACATTTTCCCTTAAAGAAGGCTAGCAAGGGCCAGGGCAACGAGGGACTCTGCAGGGCAACACAACACAAACACGGAGGGGATAATCATATCTGTTCAGTGAAACTGATATCACTAGATTATGAAAGTGGTGAGGTGGGAATCAAAGGCTGCTAACCAAGGCTTTGGTACTCATTATGAAAATAGGACAGCAGCAACACTGTGGAAGGCGTTTTCCAGCAATCACTCCGTGCCCTCACCCACATATTGCCCACCTCTTGGGAGCAGAAGATTCCAACAAGCTGATAAATGAAGAGCTGATTCCTGCTCAGCTCAAAGAACCACACTTGGGCCCAGCAGTGTGAGAACAGTAGCACTTGCTTGTGTTTTCATTATTCAGTCTTTATGGAAAATTTTGCATGACACCAAGAGGATGTAGGAACATGAGAATTATGTTTTTAAGCCATGATTAAGTCACAGAGAAACACTGACATGGCATGTGCATTTGCAGAAGTAATAGGCCATGAGAAAAGGTCTCCTGTACAAGTCCCTTAAAAGGCTGAATAAATTCCTTCTGTCTCAGAGATTCTGGCACTGAGTTATCCCCAAAAGTGGTGTGAGCAGAGTGGAGGGTCATAGGAGGTAACTCCAAAACAAGAGTACACACGTGTTCTGCTGTACCAACCGCTGGCTTGAGAGACACCTGTGTTCTTACAGGGAGTTTCTCATGTACTTGCTTAATACTAGTTTAAATACATTTGTAAACCTGAAGAAGCTCAAATAACCCATTGTAGGGAACAATAAAATACTTAAATTGCAGGCAAGATTTTTGGATAAAGCACTTATTTGCCACTTTGGATCTCATATCACCCCCAGCTGAAGAAAAGTTCAAAACTTGTAACTGCATATTACTTATTTTTCAGAGCACACAACACAACTGGTGCCGCTTGAAAGCAGTTAAGCAAGGAATACATTTTTCAGCTACCTGAAAGTTTTCCTCCAGAGCTCATTGTTTCTTGGCCTGGCCCCTGACAGCAGATGCCAGGAGCCTCACGGGACCAGTGTGGCGTCTGAGGGGTGCCGTGACCCACGCCCAGCCCTCTCTGCAGGGGCAGCTGGGTGGCTCTTCCTGCAGCTGAACCAGGGCAGGACCTTTCTGCTGCTGCCCAAGGACTCCCCTCTGCTGGGAGGTCTCTCCTGGGCCAGGTTGGCTGGCAGCATCAGGAAACAGTCCCAACGTGCTGTGAAACTAGGGCCATAATATGTTAATGTGAAGACTTTTTCCAAGTAATCTTTACCATCTGTTGTCTCACACTGATGTTAGCATTAATAATTTATAGGCCTTCTCCTAAGGCTGAGGAGGAAGCAGAATGCTAAGCTCTTAGAAAGAGACAGTATTTTTTTTTTTTAAATGAGATTGATGTTGCTTCATATGATCGCCTTGCCCAGGGAATATATGATGCTCTTCAGCTTTCTGCTGCTGTTGCTTTTGTAAGGCTTTTAATGAAAATAGCAGTGGCAAGATATTTATTTTAGTCCATTCCTCTGTTGCTTCTTTCCTTCTAAAATAAGGCATGCATCCTAGCTGGTACATAAGCAAAGTGCACGTAAAGGTCAGAGGCAAAGCATAAGGTGACAATATAAGTCGCATTATAGGATGCAGTCACTGCCAGGCAAGAGCAGGCAGGGTTCCTCCTTGTGCTACCGAGGCACTGTTAGGCTGAAGGAGCACAGTTGTGCTACCAGTTTAAGCCAGCAGAATCTCCTTGCTATATTTAACCTTGATTTCCTAAGAGACCAAATATGCAAATGACAAAATGCGATGCACAGCAAACATTGCTTTCATAAGGGAGAGCTAAGTTATAGTCCCAAACAATCAAATCAGCCCTTCCTACTCGCAAGACTTCACTTTAATCCCTTATTAACAGGATTAATAGCTGATTTACAGTTCATACCATTTTACTCCCCTTTTACACAAACCAATCTAGCTGCTTTCACAGAGGGACAGGTGGATTAATAGTCTTAGTCAAAAACTATGGTGATAATGCAGAAAATCAGCTGAAGGGAGGGATTCCAGGGCAAAAATGGACAGCTGGAAGATTGCTATCAAAGCCATGCAGTGACTTCACCCACAGATAGAAACGTGAAATGTGTGGGAGACCCTTCTGCTTCTAAATTGAAAAACAAAACAAACCCCCTGAAAGATAAACAAGTACAGTAAAGGAATAAGTCTCTCTATTAATAAATGCTTACCAGAGGATAAACAAGTAAAGGGATAAAGAACCTGTGAAGCTCAGAAATGTGGAGGCATTCACCGAAACATAACTCCACTAAGAAATGCAAAGCTCTGACAGACTGTTATACAATCTTTGATTTCTTTTAATAACAGTTGAAGGTCAGATGCCACAGCTCTTCCTGGAAATCCTAAAAAGACTGGGTGGCTCCCCAAGTTAGAAAGGAACTGCCACATCGTATGTTGTGCAACACAGAGCTATTGACTGAGGCATATTATGTTACCTCCACCAGCTGACTCAGCCCCAGTTGTTAGAAAAGGCTTTTGGCACCCGGGCGAGCAGCACGTAGCAGTCACACGCCCAGGGGCGGCCGGACCCCGGGCGGGCTGGGGCCGGGCAAGGTCGGGGGGGTCGGGCTGATTTACCCCGGCCCCCGCCAGCGCAGGGCTCAGCTGGGTTACCCGAGTTCACACCCAGCTATTGACAGGCGGCGGCATTGCTTACTCATTACCGGATCAGCAGGGGACTGGCTGGGGAGGAAAAGTTAACCCTTCCCCAGCCCCGGTTATCAAAGAAAAGGTCCTTAAAAAACAGGACCAGGAAGGCCAGGCTGGTGGAGCCCCCGGAGCTGAACAGCTGCCGTGGTAGCTTTGCTGCTACCATGGAAAGGGAGTGGTGGAGGTAGAGGAGGAAAGAGAGACTATTCCCGAGGTGGGAATTCACTCTAAAAAGGTGGGAGAAGTGACACCTGCAGCCAGTTTTCACGCGATTCATCCCTCATTCCCGACTCCTGTGTTAAAGTAATCAGGGATAAGGTAGGGATGCATATTGCAGGCTAAAGCACATTTCTCACCGTGACCCAGCCCAGGTGTGTCAGTCCATTAAAACGCCTGTGCCCGTGTTTTCACTCTCGCCAGTGCTCTTGAAATTCTTGCAAATCTTGTAAAGGTGCTTTTTTCCTAATAATTCAGACCTTTACTGCCCAGACCCCAGCTGGAGTCCTGTCTCCAGCTCTGGGCCCCAGCATAAGTAGACATGGACCTGTGGGAGTGAGTCCTGAGGAGGCACAAAGCTGATCAGAAGGCTGGTGAATCCCTCCTGTGCAGAGGCTGAGAAAATTTGGCTTCTTCAGCATGGAGAAGAGAAGGTGTGGAGGAGAACTTGGAGCCCCTTCCAGTGCCTAATGGGTGGTGAGGCACTGGCACGGGTTGCCCAGAGAAGCTGTGACTGCCCCATCCCCGGCAGTGGTCAAGGCCAGGCTGGATGGGGCTCTGAGCAACCTGGTCCATTACAAGGTGTCCCTGCCCATGGCAGGGGGGATTGTAATTCGATGATCTGTAAGGTCCCCTCAAACCCAAAACCATTCTGTAATTCTGGGTGAAAACCTGAGTACATTTTTAGGATAACGTCCAGTGCTTGTGACTTCACCTTTTAGTGCCCATAATCAAGATGAGGCATAAAAAGACTCCAAAAGGTGTGTGGGGGGGGTATTGTTAGTGCCTCACAGCCCTGTTAGGCAGTACTATGATTTCCTGGTAATAGCATGCTAATTTATGGCTTCTGAAGTTAGAAGTCATCTAATATATCATCACAGTCCACTAAGAGATATTGTTTGTTTTATTTGGTACTTAAAAACAAAATAAAATTTCTGTAGTATAATTAAAAGTGCAATTTTCCTTTTTCCATCAAGTCAAAATCCTCTGTAAAGAAAACAGTATCATTGTATCACTGAGAACAGATGGTGAATAGCAGGTATGCAAAATGTTCATACTACTCTTCTTTATTTCACCTTCCACTGCAATTATATTTCATGCCAGATTCCAAATGAAGTATTGAATTCATACATCAGAATTTGGTAGAGATTAGTTTTGCAAAGCTTTAAACATTAGTTTAATTTTGTGACATTTTGAGTGTAATTCATACACATCTCAAAACATGCCAGGTACTTAGAGGTCCATCAAAAAAATACAAAGGTCTTATCACAGTTTATAATCACAAATAAAAATCTCAAATAAACAGTGAAATATAAGTAAAAAAGCAGTGAAGTTGCTTGCATCTGGCTAATGCCTCCATTAATCTTCATTAATAATTTCTAATATTAAGAGCAGGGAAGGAAGGATTTATAGCTCTTTTCAAAGAAGAGCCAACAGAAATTAGTTGGATTGGGTCAGTGGATCAGCACCAAGAAGAGAGAAAGAAAAGACAGGTCAGAGTCTTTAAAAGTGGCAAATGAAGGGTTTCTGCAGATGAAATGTACTGGAAGGAGATACAGAAAGAATTAAGATGTGCATGTCCATGAAGGCAAGAGGCAAAAATATCAAATTTAATAGGAAGATCGGCAAAAGAACTTGAAGAAGAATGGGATTTGATCCAAGTGAAAGGTAAGATAGAAATCAGCTTAGGAAAAATATCAGGAACCAAGAGAATGTATTGCTTATCTATAACTTTTGAAGTGCTGGTACATTTGTTTGTTGGAGATTGTAGAGAAAATACAGTTGTGTGAATTTTAAGACTGAATGATAGTAGAAGTTGGATAAGAAACAGTCAGAAAAAGAGGATATACTTACAAGCTTAATGAGCATCAAGGAAGAGAAGGAACTTTAATTAAAGTGCTTGAGTTTCACAGTTTGTTGGCATGTGGTTTTCCTTCTGCAGAGGGATATTGAGGAAGTTCAGCTGGTGAGGGAAAGGCCAGCTGTGAGCAAAGCAGAGTGGAAAAGAAGAAGTTAAATCGCTGAGTTTGTAACGGGTAGTTGAAGATGTGGAAATGTGTCATGGCATGGGAATGGAGGAAAACAAGAAGCGTGTGGCGTTTCTGAAAGCTGCAGAACAGGTGGTTTTCAGGAAGGGAGGGTGTGCAGTCACCCTACAACGGAAGGGAGGATGAGCTTGCTGGTGACTTTCCTGGCAATGCTGTAAGCCATTTCTATGGACAAGGGGGAGAAGAAAGCAGATTTTACAGGGGGAGAGAATTGCCTGAGTAGAGTAGGGCCACAACAAGTGAGACTGTGGTTTTCTTTAACTTATTTTATTTTTTTTCTTTTCTTTTTTTTTTTTTTTTTTAACATGTTTAAGACATATGGAGGCAAAGAAAGGAAGCATATGGAGTGGCACTTTAAAATGGGGCTGGGGTCAAGCGAGATGGTAGGGGAAACAATAACATGTTTCAGAAGCAGAGAAGGATGGTTGGGGATGTCTCATTGTTTCTTCATGCTCCTCCATCTGCCAATATCCATCTGTTGGTTTTTTGTTGTGTGCTCAAATGTCAACTCCAGTAACTGTTTAATGTCAAATGGATAATCATGTCTGTCTCCCTTTCTCACTGATTTTTGGAGGGATAAATAACTGTATCTTCCACACAGCACTGGCAGGGTGGGAAGGAAGGCTCCATCCACTTGTTCCCTGCAGCTTGGAGGTTGTTGATTAAAAGATGCTGTTCTGGGAAGCAGAAAAGGTCAGATGTGAATCCCTAAACCTGAGAAGGCCCCTGAACTAGTGAAGGGGCACCCTGAAGCCCATTGAAGTGCTTAACCCTGTTCTATAAAAGGCACTGATATCATCACCAAATCCTAAAGGAAAAGCGTAACAGGAGAATGTGCACTGGGGAAGATATTCCCTAACTCCCTGCAGCCTGGAGTTTGGTGCCAAGCTCCTCCAGGAGGTGAGATGCTGAAGACATCTGCTCTTGGTGTCTCTGCACATCTGCTCTGTTCTGGGTGCCCTGGACTGCTTTTGAAGGCACCAAAGTGATTTTGTGGACTATGGTTTATGAACCCAGGTGGAGAAAAGCATCACCACTGGCTGTCCATCTCCTCCCCTGGCTGTAGGTCACCTCTTGCACTGCAGAGGTGGCTTGTGAAAGTGTGTGCTGGCTAGTTGAGGAGAAGGGACTGTGAGAGACAGGTAGGGGAGCAGAGCAGGTGGGGGATGGTGATGTGCAGTGCAACCCCAGCATGATCACTGGAACCACCTGCCTCTTCCACAAGTTGCAGGAGCAAGGAAGGCACCCTGTTGCTGATGTCTTGGCTTTTCTCCATGAGGCAGACACTTGCCCACATTCAGGGGTCACTACACTGTGGCAAAGTAAGAGATGAGCCCCTGCATCACCGTCTGCTGGCAATGACCCACTGGGAATACCCACCCCAGCAGTGATTTTCCCTCCTGGCAAAACACAGCGGTCACAGCAGCACAGAGCTGAGTCAGTCTTTCCCAGGTCACTGGGAATCAGTCCCTGCCTGCTGTGTCCCCGATCCACAGTGACATATCTGTAATTATGATTTTCACTGTTATGTTCATGATATTAGTATTTTTCTTGCTCTAACCAAGACTCCTACTCTTGGTTCATGCATGAGCCTGTCATGCTATACAATTACAGTGGAGTCAGGGCCTGATCTGTTCTATAATTATAACTGAGTCAGTTACAACAGGCTTGTCTCCTGACCTGCTTCCAAAATAGCCCCATATTTTTTAAAGCAAATGGGATTTTAGGTGTATTCTTCAACCACATTAATGCACTACTCTTGTCTTGGATTTAAACCGGGCTCATTTCTGATAAAGCAACCCTTTTTTTAGCATAAGCAGGAAAGGGTCCAAACTGGCTGTTCATTTGCATTCACTGTCAGCTTCAAGCACCCTCTCTGAATGTCAGATATTTCCCGTTTGCATTCCCTCCCCACTTTGTGTGTTTGCTACTTCCTGGCATCCTTATCATATAGTAATGAATCATGCTGGAGTGAAGATGTCAAATTGAGATACAGAGCAAGACTAGTTTGGTCAGTCCTTGGTAATCAGGCCTCTTAACAGGGAAATGCATTTAAATAGGTCAATGAATCTTACATGGCTGTGCATCAGGAATTATCAGCACCGCAGACCTTGCAGTCAGGGGAGAAATTCTCTTTCAAGCAAAAGTTCATTGAGCAGCAAACATTTCATTTACATTTACATTTAAAATGATGGTTTACCTTTGTGGGTTGTTGGGGGTCTTTCAAACTGGGCTAAAAGATTCTTTATTTTTACTCTTTTTTTTCTTAATATGCAAAATAATATATTTCAAATTAAGTACACAATCCTGTTAGGGCTAGAAAGATGCTTATGTAATCTCCCATCTCCCAAAATGCAGTTGTAGTTCTTAGGCTTTTTTTTTCCTCGTGCCTTTTTTGGTGATGGCAATGTGAAACATTGCATTACAAAGGTAATGAAATTGCTGTTGGAGGAAAGCTTGTCCCTTTCTCCATTCTTTTAGGGTTTCTATAGGTTATGTCTACTAAGGCTCTTTCTGGAAGCCCCCCCAAAAAATGGGGCTGGTGGCAGCTACAAGGATCTATTTCTGACTTCAAGCCCAGTTCCCCAGCTGTTAGTCCAGGATGACAGTGTATGAAATTATTTAAAACATTATGGTCTGGTTTGGATTTCTAGTCATTTAAGTATCATGATGAATGAACAAGTGTGGTGCACTTACATCAGTTAAAGGTTTTGTCAACTCCATTTCATCTTCTATATTTCATTTTGGGCAAGAGCTCTGAAATTACCAACACTTGAAGGATAAAGTCAGACTTTTTGTTGACAGTCCTTATTTTGCATTCAGTTCAATACAACCCTTGCAGAAGAGATCCAGGATAAGCCTTCAGGCTAAGTCTACCAAAAGTCCCGTCCTATATTCAAACTTTAGAGGTCGAGTTTGCTGTAAAGCATGTGCCACTTAAGATACCTCTCTGACGTTACTTAAATATACCTGTCTTGCATAACATTTGTCTGAGGCTGTGTATATATTAAAAAAAAAAAAAAAAAGTCTTTTCCTGGAATAAACGTTTAAAAATTGGACTAATATAAGACTTATTATGAGTTCACCAGTAAAAGCAGAAGACCTGCACTCTGTCCATGATATTAGGTATGCATAGGTTCAAATGTTTATAATATACAAGTTATTAGAATTCACCTGTACTTTCCATGGTGCTATATTTCATTTCTTAACATGCAGAAATGCATAAACCAGTAGTTTTTAACACGTGCTTCATTAGCTGCTCTTAAATGGCGTGTGAAAATGAACTCAAAAAGCAAATCTATTGTCATTAGGCTTGATTCTGTTATAAGTTGTTTGCCCTTCTCTCAGAGAATGTTTAAACTGAAAATGAGAAAGGACTGAAAACAGACAGAACAGTACTAATGCTGAGCCAGAAAGGAGGTGATGGACACTGATCTTAGCAAGATGATTGCAGTCTGCTGGCCAGTCCTACCATCTTTCATTTACAGGATGCTCATCTTCTAAATAAATGAGGTACAGGTTTGCACCCTGAGATCCCTCAGACCTGATGCCCCAGGATGCAGCTGCAACCCTCTCCTTCAGTCCAGCTCCTGGGAAAGCTGGCAGTGGGTACACAGGGGAGCCTGCTAACCCTCCTGACCTGTGCTCTTGTTTTCTTGTAGTCCCCCCTCAACCTGCCCAGGCTTCTCATGTCTCTGCTGGATAATTGGATAGCACTCACTTGTCCTTCCTGTGTATACAACATTTTGCATAATGGGATCTTGATCCATAAAAGGAACTGCAGTAAAGCAAATAACATCACCACCAAAAAAAAATTACAATCCTTTAATGGTGAGTAGGCCTGTTGAAGTCGATATACAAGGGAAACACATGTTGGTGTCTGCAGAGCTCCAGGCATAGTGTGGAGCTATATGGGGCCGTGGGGTGACTCCAGGAACTTGTTCATCTCCACAGAGGAGATTTCTTCCTGTGTAGCCTTGATCTGGTGTATTTTGAGACAACGCTGCCCCAAAACAAAGCTAGATGAATGTTTTACCCTCCCTGAGTGCTGTGGTTCACACAAAGGGACTTCCTGCAGCAGGGCCTGTTGCTGCTGCTGACGTGGTTGCTCCCCCCAGCTACTGGTGTCAGGACCACAGTAATGTTTCTTAGGCTCACCCAGGGTACCTATTTAAATTATAGATCTGGACTATGGCTGGCTCTCCTCCAAATCTCTGATCTAGTAGCTGTTTTTAATGATAAATTACATATGTTTAATAGCTCAGCTATTTTGTTTGGTTCCTTCAGAACTTTGAGATGAATAGGCTCCAGTCTCAGTGATTTATTGCAATTTAATTTGTCAAGTTGTTTCAGCACTTTTTCTTACGCTCCTCTGACAGCCGTTCACCTTCACAAACCAAAGATAGGTATTTCCCTTTTCTCCTCAGAGTGAAGACCCATACAAAAACTACTTGGCAACCTCTGTGAGTTCTTTCTCCTCTTTGACCTCTTTTTCTCTTGCTCAGCTGATTAAATTTAGGGATTTTCCTGTGAGCATCCAATGTTCAAATCCTATATCACTGCAATTGTTTTGTCCAATCCTTTTCATAAGCTGATTGATCACCAGTTTAATAGCAGGTACCATTTTTGCCTGGAGTTTTCTGGAAATTCTCTGCTCTACATTTTCTTTTGAACTCACATTTACTTGTGACTGTTCTCTTTCCTCAATCATTGCCCATATCTGTTTCATCTGAAATAACCTTTCCTGGACATGGATGGTCAGATGCCCAGAATTCCAAGGGAGTCTGTCGAGTCCCATCTAGGATTGGTTGCATTTCTCTCTTTCATGACTGTGTTTTACAAGGGCTTTGTATTTTTGCAGGAAGAAGAGCTGTAACAAAGAGAGCTGGTTTCCACTTGAAAGTTCCCAATTTATAAGAGATTTCTGCTACTTGTCCCTGAGCATGTCACCTTGCAGTTAGTATAATTGAATTTAATCCAATTTATATTGCTCCATTTGTCATTTATTTCTTTCCATGTGATATCCTAATAGTTCTCTGTATTAACAGCACCTCAACATTAACATTGTGATCAGCAAATTTCATTTGTGCATTCCTACCTGTGTGCCAAGAACCTTAAGGAATGATTGGTAGGTTTCAAGACCTTTCCTTGCACCATTCTCCTGCATCCTCATGCTTTCCATTTTGGCACTCCTTAGAAAGGTCTTTAGCTATATCTACAACATGGCTATTAACATGGGCTTTCTTCAGCTTAAGTTCTGTGGAAACATATGGAATTCCTTCTTAGAATCTAGATACATAAATTCTATTATATTCTCCCTTATATATGTGTATTTTTACTCTTATAACCCTTTACTACCTGACAAAACCCACCTTAAAAATTATTGAAGTTACCGTGATACATCTGTTTCTTCAGTACCATCAGGAACTCTTTAGATTTTTTTTAAGAAGCCTTAAATGATGGTTTGCCCCTGTGCTTGATTTTTCTTTCGCATATGAGGTTTTTCAGAACTGTGGTGTTAAGGTATTGTCTCAATCTCTACTGAGTTGTGATCACTGTGAGAGTTTTGTGTTGGTGTGCAAAGAGAAGATGTGTACCCTCTTGGTTCAGGCTGCAGCTGTTTTCTCCTCCATTTCCTAATTCTTCTGTTTTATTGGTCTGGCATATACTGACTTTGGTGTGACTGTGATGGAGTTTTCTTAAGAATACTCCAGGTTTAATTCCATTGCACATTGATTCCTGCATTTCCTTGAAGAAAAGGCTCATAGTTTAATCCCCCCTTAAGTGTATCATAATTTTGGGGGGCACTTTCTCTAGAAGGACATCAGGCTTACAGACTAGTTTCACAGGAAAGTCTCTGGGGCCCAGCAGGAGAACTTGCACCTACATCGTAAACAAGAAACACTCCCAACCCTCTGCAAGGTTGGCAGACTTTTAATTGCAACACAGTGGAGATGAATCAGTTCCCAATTGCCTTGGGAACCTTCTGGGTGACTAAATCCATGTCAGATGAGGTGACAACAGGGAATTGGTGTGAAATGCCCTGGCAGTTGGGAGACATTCCCTGAAGGAGAAGATGAACAGCTGAATGGGTCACTGAAGGAAGGGTGATGGCTGAAGGGGAAACAGAGGGCGAGGGATGGTCTGCAGACCTTTTCCTGAGAGTGAGAGATGACCCGTGACAACTTCACTGGTGCCTTGAAGTGTGGTGCTCACTTCCTGAATAAGCTTCCTGTATAACTTGTTTGCTTTTAACTGCAGACTGCAGAGATTTCTTAATAAATGGTCTTCAAAGAATTTTCTCAGTAAGTCACCCCCATCTCTTATTAAAGATTCTATTCTTTGCAAACTTGTTCGAAATATGTCTCTGGATCTTATTGCACGTTCAAAGACTGTGGATTGGCTTGTGATTTTTTTTTTAATTGAACATAACTACAAGCTAGGTAATTGGAATTGGGAAACTTGAGAAATGCAAAAGTTTGATCAGTTTTTAAAAGGCATTAATTGAAACAATATAGGAAACTAGCAACTGGGTCAATTTTGAATGCTCTGTTGTGCAAATAACTCTCTGAGGTCAAGGTATTTTGCAAAATCATTCCCCTCCCTTCATATAATGATGATGGTCACAGTGCAAATGCCTGTCTTAGGTCTAGAAAACCATCATTCTTTGAGGCAAGCATCACTGCATGTCCTGCCTGTGTGATGTGGGACTGGAAGTACGTTTTAATGTTCATATGCCTGAAGCCTTCAAGGGAAACTCCAGAAGGTTACAAAGGTCCCTTCAGAGGAGAGGAGGTGCACACTGTGTTTTTCCCGTCTACCAGGCAGCAGGAGGCATTGCAGAAGATCAAGCCTGGGATCTGTGGCAAGGCAGGATGTCTTTGTTCTTTCTTTTCCAGTTCTCTCCCATTTGTGACACCTGAGAGTAGCCTGTCAATGTCCAGAGTCCTCTATTTTTTTCCCATGTTGTGGCCCTACCTGGGCCTGAGATGTGGTTTTTTTCCTGTTGCCATGCTGGATGTTGAACTGAAACAGCACTGAGTGAGAAACTTATGAGAAAACATTTTGTTTGTCTGCCCATAATGGGTAGATCTACAACAATATAGCAGAGATGCCACAGAATGTCTCCTTTCTGGTCACTTCACAACCTCCGTCCATTCCCAGCTGATAAAACAGACCTGGTCAGAAACTCCAAAAATCTGAAGAACAGCCCCTGGATCAGGAGGAACTGAAGCAATAACTGTGCTGTGGTGATGTGCCATGAGAATGCATCAAATACCCTTGATTCAGAGGAGGCTGGAGGCAGCTGTGTGAATCCTGTTTAAAGCCCAGGATGGGGGAGAAGATGTTCTGCTCCGGGGGCTGGTGTTCTTGGGGTAGCTGTAGAGGCTGCTCTGTAATAGGCTGAGGGGATCACTGCTCCTCATTTTATCTCCTCAGGGTATGGAGCTGGTCAGGAAAGGCAGAGGCAGAGTGTTTGTGTGTGTTTTGCAGTCTGGGAGCCACTTCCCTGCCTCCTGCTAGGGAATGTGTCCTTATTTTGTGTAATGCAGGATGTGTGCTCTCTCTGACCTCCCAACAGGGGATCTTACTTCAAATGGAGAGCTGCTATTCCTTGCATCCAAGCAGAATTTGGGAAGGGAAAAGCTTTTTGTCATGTAAATTGTTATCCAAACACCACAGGTAAACTCTTCTGACTCGGAAAAAGGGGACAGAATAAATGAGCCACCAGCAGAACGACTGGATGGACAGCCATGGCCACCTCTTACATAAAGCTGTCCAAGACAAACTCTTTCTTATGACTTTGTCAGGTAGTGTTTATATTCCAGCCTTGGCAAATAAATCTTGTATCATTAAATAGGAAATAGTTTAACACTTTACCAATGCTATCATAATGAATTAATTTGATATTCATGGGAATATCACATGTGCTTTCCTAGGTGTCCTACTACCATTTCACTTTCACTAATGGGCACTTGAGTCATACTGATTTTTCCCCAAAGCCACATAATGATCTATAATATTCCTGAATAATTGCGCTTTAAGTGCAAGCTAATAGGGTTGACTACTCCCAGAAATATGTCAAAATATTTTTACCATTACAAGTTGGAATGTGAATACTAACTGGTCCTGCCAATACATTTAAATATGTGACAAAATTTAACAAAAGAAAGTTCTGGGATGTTTTTTGAAGGTTAAAAAGTCCTCAAATTTTTTTTCCTGAATAATTTTTATAGCCATCTGCAGAAGAGCAGAATTGCTAAATTGTGTTAAAGAGAAAAAAAAAAAAAGGAAAAGAAAAGCAAGCATAATGTGGTACCAAAATGTAAATATTTCATAGTAGCTGAAATAACTTCACAGCCTCATTTATACCATTGATTGAAAATGAATGTTAGTTGCAGGTATTTTAATACTGGGCTGGTATATGCAATTTGTGGGGGGAAAGAAGCCTTAAAAACCAGTGTCCTTCCTGAATGGATTAACTTTGCTGCCTTTCTCATGAACAGGTATTCTGGAGAGCTTTGCATCTACAAGGTAGTTCTGTTTTGGGGCTTGGCTGAGTTTGCCCTGTGTTGGCCCTGCAGAGCCTGTGGGAAGGACCTTGGTCTCTGCTGGGCTCCCTGGGCAGTTGGGGCTGGCCCCCAGAGCAGTGGGGGTCAGGGCCCCTCCCCAGAGCAGCCAGAGGGGGCTTCAGCCTCACCTCAGGACCACCATGAAGCTCCATCTGTGCAAACATCCTCTGCATCATCTCTGCTCGGGATCTCATTACAAGCCCTGTTTGTTTGTGCCTTTGGCTTGGCCACACGAGAAAGTGGGAATACCTGGAGCACACAAGGTGCGCTCCATAGGGAATGTCTGCTGTGTTCCACCTGCTTCTGGGCACAGCAAAAGCCTGAGATGGAGGGGAGAAGTGGGTGGAAATTATTTGCCGTGAGGCAAATCACAGCAGCCACACGGAACCCTCAGGGGCGGGAGCTCTGCAGCATCTGTGCAGCTTTTTGCATCCTGGCCACCATGGAGTTGCCAGGGAGAGCACAGAGAAGTTGCTGCAGCTGTGTCCTTGAGTGACCCCCAATTGTCAGGTCAGACCTTGAATGCGAATGAGCCAAGAGCCACCCCTGTCATGTTCACGTTAATGAAAAGGAGGAGGTCCAGGAATAGGACTGGGTAGGAGAAGTGGAGCAGGACATCTGTGTCCTCAGGAGGATCCTGTGGTTCCAGAAGGAACCACTGAAGTACGTAAGACTTCTTTAATTAAAGGATTTACCTGTAGTCTCAGAATGGAAATGACGTGCTTTGTTGTGCCTAATTGGGAGGCTGCTCTCCAGAGTCATGGCACCGACTCCTGAGCGCGCGGAGAAATTTCTGTCTGTAGAGCTCGCCGCAAACCAGACTGCCATGGCAGCCCCGTACACAGCAGTACCTAAGAAACATCTAATTTTTATCTGATTAAGAACTGTGAAAAATGAGGGCAGGAGCCTTGCTCATGCATTATTGAAATGCCAAACGTCTGCAGTGACGCTGGTGGGATGGCAGAGCGTGCCTGCTGGTGCCCGAGGAATGGAGGCTCTGTCTGGCAGGATGCAGGGAGCCCTGGAGAGCCGTGTGTGCCTCAGCTGCAGGGCCTGAGGAGGCTCTAGGTGCCCCTGAGTTCTCTGCAGGTGGAGGATGTGGGGCAAACAGCACCAGTGTGCTGCATCCCGAGAGATTCGGCCCGATCCAAAGGGAAATGCTGCAGGAGACATTTAGGGGTGTGTTTGCCTCTGCTTTGGGTTAGTGTTGGGTTTGGGCTGGCAGCAGCTCTCCTCTGCTACAAGAGTTGTCACAATACAAAACATCGCCTCCCTTCTGAATCAAAGCAATTAAAAATATGTGCATCTAATCCACCCCATCTGAGAAATTCACATCTCCTTCCTCTCCTCCAGCCTTCACCTCAAAATACACTTACTCTTCATATGGCTAATTAGCCCTTCCCTGCTTATATCGCTTTTTTGGAGCAATCCCCAAATTTGAGGCATCAGTATTTATCAGTATTACCATTTTCAGGCAGAAATTCCTTACCAGCTCTAGATAAAAGTCAAGCCTGGTTACAAACCTTTGCGGGTGCATTTAGAGAGAATCCCATAAATTATGTGTGTAATGGTACAGTATAATGTATGTGGCCCTGAAAAAGCAGAAATGTAAGACTCTGAGTTGGAATCCATGTTGGATTTTGCCAGGGTCTTTGCTGTGTGTCACCTTCTCCCAGACAAGGCTGTGGGGTGGGCTGGACACACCAAGGTTCCTGCTCTGCAAATTAAAGTATGGCAAGTTAAAATGACAGAAGTAGAAATTTAAGTTAACACACTGGGTTATGAGCCCTGCTGGCAGAGGTACAGACAGGACACCTGCTCTCCTGTGCTGACTTGTGGTGGTGGCATTGGCCTCTGGGACAGGGACAGGGCGGGCAATTGGCAGTGATAACCTCTTCAGTCATGCCTGCTCTATCTGACGGGAACTGGGAGTCCCAATCTGTTTTGCATCACTTGGTGAGATAAAGCAAAATTGTTAATAAAACAATTGCCCTTTTGCTGTATCTCTACATAACATCCTTGGGTGGTGGAGGACCTTGAAGGGAAGTTCTGTTAAACCAAACAAGTGAAATTCAACTTGGGGCAACTAAGGAATCTGTTCTTGCACTTATAAGGTTTCAGAAGGTTTGTCAATGCACCTAGGCTGGTAAATTCTGTTCTTCCCCATACTCCTTGCAGCTCTGAACCAAAGTGCCACTGAAGGCTCTGTCACTGAAATAAAGGCACAAGATAAATTTTGTCTCTACAGACTTACTATATGAAATACTGCTGTGTTTATGCAGCATTTTAAAGCCCAGTTTTTCCCCTCATTTACCTTTGGCACTACAAGACTGCAGTTCTATGCCTGGACAAACAAGTTTTCAACTGTAAGCTGGGGTCTTTTTGTTCTTTGGAGTAGTGTTCAGTCCTTGGTGAAGCTATTTTGGTGAGAAGTTACTCTTCTTTTCCCATCTAATGTTTTGCTGTTGTAACATAATCATAGTGATTTGGAGTAGAGGACCAACCCTGGATGGTTAACAGCTGAACTGAGGAGCCTGGCAGCAATTCCCAGTGCATCCAATTGCACGTTCAGCTTAGGTTTGGGAACCCACTCCCTGGTTTCTATGGAAAAGAAATCCAATTTCAAGGGCTGCATGGGAGCTGCTCTTCCATGTAGTCTGGACAGCTGGGGGATGGGAGTCCTGCATGGAAATCAGAGTGCCCCTGTGACCTGGTTCTTTCCATCCCAAATCTATTTTTTCATTGTAAATCCCCCAAAATGGCCTGAACTCAACAGGCCCAAGCAATGCATTACAGATCTATATTCCTCTATTCCTACTTGCATCAGTTTAAATACAGAGTTTAAGCTGGAGACATTCATGCTGCATAATCAGGGCTCTTAAAACCAAAAGAACTCAAGACACATTGCAAATTTCAATTTTCCACCTAATCAGTGCACTTCTTTCAATTTTACAAACAAGCATATTTCAACTCCACTACTTTAAATGACCCCCTTGATATTATACGTTTATCAGTCAAACTCTGATAGGCCAAAATGCATTAAATTATATATAGAGAATATTAAGCAAATTTAAATGCAAGTTCAAGTAGAACATATGTAATTTTTAGTTTAAATTAATAATAACGTTACACATTTTCCCATTAAGCTACATTTGCAAAGTTAGCCTGAAGAAATTGTATTAAGTATCTCGCCAGAGCAACTCAGTGCTCAGTTGACAAAACAGACAAATGTAGTACTTCCCATATAACAGCATCCATAAAAGAAATTACTAAATTCTTTGCCACTATGAGTCAACAGCTTTATTGAATGGAAACATTCAAGTCGACACCAATGCCTTGATAATATGTTTAAGGTGAAGACAAACCCCTAAAGTATGTCAACAATTAGAATTAACAATTGGGGTGGAAATGTGGGGTTGTATTTGCTTCTGGTTTTTTTCAAGTCAGTAACTAAGAAATACTCAATGTGAGCTTGGAAAGAGACACCGATGTCAGTGTGAGCTCTGAAATACAAATTTTCTGGTCTTGATCCAGTTCCTGGCCCTGGTCAAAATAATCCAAGGAACTGGTTTATGTTATATTCTCTTTAAGTCAAGGAATCACATCTTAGTGGCAAGCCTTTTTTCTGAATCATTCCCCACTCCTTGCTTGCAGATGTCTGAGAGGCAGTTGGGAATCCCCAAAGACAGAAGCATTCATGGGAGTCTGCTTCTTTGACATTTAGGGTAGACAAACAGCTCCAAGGATCTGGGACAAAGAGATCCAAAATCTGGGTCTGGGCATAATGCTGAGAAATTGTTTCACTATGGGTTATTCTGACTATTTTTATGTCTAGCATGGGAGTGAGAACTGGATTAGGAGGTCTGAGGGGTTGAATGGATTACAAACAAAAAGCATTAAGCTAATCATAGGAGTGATGTTCCTTAAGGGCAAGGATGAACTAATGGCTGAATTTTTCTTTGTCCCTGTATTACAACCATGGAACCAGTAAACCAGTCAAAACAGTAGCTGTTTCCAAGCCAGGTCTGCTACATTATGCATTTCTATAAGTTTTATAAATATAGGTGTTGCTTAACATGGATTGCTTGCATGATCTTGAATGTACTCATAGAAAGGGAATTCAAGGTCAGCAGTCCCTGAAGGCTGTCAAACTATTTACAAGTTTGCTATTTATAAGGACTAGTCTGAGAGTCCTAGAAGCAATAAGTTCTTAAGCAAGCGGTTCAATTTCTGCATGGCAGAAGAGCTGCTGTTTCTGTATCAGTGCCTAGATGCCATTGCAGTTCTCTTAAATTATCTTAAAAATCTCTTCTACTTTGTTATCTAGATTCTAGTAGTGTCAGGCTCACACCTAACCACTCCATATAACCTGAAAAACAAAGAAGACAAGAAATATCAGTGCAGCCATTGTTCCGTGCAAGTTCTATAAGGGTTCAGGGATGGCAAGAGTTAATCAGAAGGTTAATGATTAATATAGAATAATAATCAATTGACCTTGGGAGTACAGCATGTTATAAAATAGCAGGCTGGCGGATTCATTGCATTTCTACAGAACACTCTCTGAAGAAAAGATTTCTTTTCTAAGGAAAGTGAAAAGTAGGGCATACTGGTTTCTGCAGACCAGAAAAAGCACATTGCTTGCTCTCATATTAGGCTTTGGAACACTCAAGTGAGGTGGAAAATGTAGAGAAAAATTTGTGACTGAACTGCAAACATCGCAGACTCCGAAGAACTGGTGTACAGAATTCAGATAAGCCTCTCATGAAGAGAGAGTCTAGTTGTTCCTTCTTTAGCAGTGTTACCCAAGAATATGTACATACTGTGCCTTTTGTTCTTTTTGTGTAAGTGGATGGTACATCCTAGAAGCGCATCACTCATTCTAGGAAGTTAATCTTAGGAAGTCATCTCTTCTGGCTGTAGTACCTGAATGGAAGCAGTGCTCAGTGCTCTTGATCTAACATCATACGTTGTCTAGACCCAGAGCACTCTCCCCATATTTGTAAAACAAAAATAAAACCTTAAGCCCTGCAATCCCTCCCTTACCTTCAAAATATGAAAACCCTTGAAGAGGCATCTGGACTTGCATATTACTTTATCTGTTTGAAGTTTCACAAAGGAATATTTTCCAAATATTCTGTGATTCTTTCAAGACAACAGTTTGCATCATGCAAAGACAGCAGGGAGATGGTAAACAGAAAAGGGAATGCCATACAAATGCTGGCAAAAATCAGGGAAAGCAAGGTGGGAGCAATATCGCTCAAGCTGTCAGATCTGTGAGCAAGCCTCGTGAACCAGCTGAGTTATGGCAAACTCCTGCTATGAGGGAATTGCCGTAACTGAGCCTTGCACTCAAACATTTATAAGGGTGTCCGGGGATAAATAAAGGTGCAGCCTCTGTAAACTCTGCCGTGAAAACAAACGCCTTTGAACCAAACCAGTTACAAGGCTCTACAAAGAATGGGCATAGCTGATGTTAATTATAAGATTTGTACCTTGGTTTTCTATCTGGAGAACAACAGTCTGAGTCTTCGTGGCTAGCAAGGAGTTAAATGCACGGCCCCGGCCCAGGCTGCTGCAGAAGGCAGTGCTGGCGCTACTGCAGTATCCCTGTTGGCACACGGAGCGCGCTCAGTTCAGGGTCTCCACTGGAATATACAAAAAAATAGTAAAACCTCTTTGATTCCTAGGCAAAGCCTCTGCCATCTGGGGCCGGACCTTCTTAAAACCGTGGTTATATTTTGTCAAGTAGAAGACATTCAGCTTATTTTAAGATCATACCTCATGCACTCAGACACTGCTGTGTGTCACATTGAGCTCTGTTTAGAAGCCTGGTCTGGATTATAGAGACATTTCGCAAATCATGTGCTTATCAAAAGTTTGAATCAGACTCACTGTCTATAACCAAACTCAAAAATCAGATTCTTGAACCATGTAAGGGGTTAGCAAAAGAGCAGGGGACATGCAGGGAGACAATGATTTTGCAGAATTTCACTCGGCATTCAAGCATGCTAGCATGTCTGAAAATAAGGGATACATTATTAATTAGTTAATGTTTGCAAAGTATTTTGACTCTGGAACGTGCCAAGTGTTCTTCTTCATTAATTTTCAGTAAATATATGACTAAGCAGTATGTGTAATAAGGGCACAAAATGTGGTAAGTAGACAAAAGACCTGAAAACACACAAACCATTTTAAAAAGAGAGATGCCATCAACTGGGGAGAAAAAAGTGTTCAGACCAGTGGAGTAAATATTGTGATGATGCAGCTACCAGTTATTTATTAACTCAGCACTAATGTAGGGGTATGCCTGACAGCAGTGATGAGCAGCTGAGACAGCCAACGTCCTACAAGACCTGTAAAGCTGACCTCTATCACCTTTTCTCCTCCAGTGCTAAATTTGGCACAGCTCATACTCAGCAGACCTTCCCTTACCGTCTGGGGCTGCCTAACTCCTGCTTTAGGAGCTGCATGTGCTTCTGCAGCTTTAATAATGTCTGGAAAACCACTTCTCAGTGGCGGTCACAACCCCTACGTGGCTGCGGGGAGGTGCGCTCACACCAGGGCCCGGCAGCACAAGCTGCTGCACGCTCTTCCCCTCCCTGGTCGTTCTCACATCCCCATCTGTTCCTTTCCAGTCTCTCAAGTGGGAAATAAACTGAGTTAGAGTCAAACTGTCAAACTCATAATGTTCGAGTGGGTTGAATGTCACACCAGCAGAATTCATGCAATTCATATTTCATTCAGCGCAATAAATATGCAGTCTTGCACAGATCTTAGAAATCAATTATGGTTTTTTTCAGGAAGGTTTGAAGAAACAGTAGGGGCACTTCAACATGATTTCTTGCCTCCTTTTCCAACGAAGTAACTTTTTAATATTATGATCGCAGGGTCTCGATTCCTGAAAACAAGCTCGTAAGTGTGTGCCTCGGCCATCTGCTGCTGCCCTTAAGTCAAAGTCATGGTCCTCAGTTTACAACATCATACTTGGAAGTTTATGACGTTACAAATACAGGATTGACACTTTTGTTGACAGCTAGCCAATAGGATCAAATGAATTAAGCAACAAGCCATGTCCTTGAAAACTTTGGCTGTAAAGACGAAGAGCAAGGGGGAGCTTTTCTCGCTGGAAGGAGCTAGCTCTGCCCTCACAGGTGGTTAGCATATCAGAAATTTGTCAGGAGCACTCTAAAAATAAATAGGAATGATCTTGTAACTTTCTGACATACTTTTAATTATTGTTTTCAAACACATTTTCTCTTTTCATGTCAGCTGTTCTGCACATTCAATTAGATACATGCATGATAGTTTTGACCTAGGCTAAGAGACCGAATGATAAATCAGTTTCTAAGGCCACACACAGCTGGTGTAAGTGGACTTTACATTTATGCAGTCGAGGGAGGTAAGCCAAATTTCTCCCAGCTATGGCCACCATAATATATTTCTCATGCAGCAGGATTCTCTGTGACTGCAACTTTTATCATACGTGGAATATTCCAACTGGTGGCAAAAGACCTATTGATGCCACTGTGCAGAGCATAGCCTGTATCTGTCAGTGTGGCAGGTATTTAATAAGGGTAATTTGAAGCCCTTCAAAAATCTACAGAAAGTCCCTCAGCTGCAAGAAATCAGCAAAATATTGCTATTTTTTTACTGTTTTAAAGTCTAGATATGGATCAGGGTCCCAATGGTTTTACTCTGTCCAAGAGAAATCATGTTCTAGCAGCTGCCCCCACTGACTTTTTGAAAGTATACAATTTTTCACTGTGTTTCAGAGAACCAGCAGATGATTTAGGTAAACATAACATGCAGTACCTTGGAGGGTGTTTTAGTGGTGTCAGGAATCTCCCTGGACAGCATCACCTACAGAACAGGGGATAGAGTCCAGCAGTGAATGCAAACTCAACATAAGCTGGGCATGGAGACCAACCTTGGGAACAGACCTTGGAAGGTTATAGTCTTGGAAGTTAAAGATTTATATGAGGGATTTTAAGCAAGGATGCTGGATCATTTATAGTTTGAAACTGTTTTGAAGTCACTGTCAACATGTTTCCCCTTAGAGAGCTATTTCTATTAACAAGAAACATTATCCTATTTTGACCTACAGGTCAAAATAAAAGAATTGTGAGACAAAGAACAATTTTATTTCTCTTTCTAGAATTAATTACTCCACTCTGTTATTATTATTTTGAGGGACACAATTACGAGTTTTCTAGGAGAAAAAAATTCTGAATATATTTAATTGCCCAAACATCTGCATAGAAAAAGGAAATAACAGCCTTTAGTTATGATCCCTACTTTAAAAGATAGAAAATCTGCTTTGCTTTTGGGAAGAGCTTTGATAGATTTTTGGGGGGAGGTAACTTAGAAATAACATTTTATTTTGATTAAAAAATATTCATTCAAACAAAAACTTAATGAGTCAAATGCCTGTAGCTATTTCTAGCAGCAGCAGGTTTGCTTTTATGGAAAAAATGCAAGCTGATGCTAAATGGTAGGTCACTGGTCCTATGCCATTTTGAAGTTTTATTTGATGTCTTCAATGTAAAGTCAAGCAACAATGCTAGAGATAGGGACTGGAGGAGGGCAAGATTTTAGGTTTTAGTTAAATTTGGCTCTGGTAAAATTTAGTTATGATTCCCTTACTGACAAAGGAAAAAAGGTCCCCTTGCAGGACCATAACAGGGATTTTTCTTCTCTGGATATTGTTAATGGGCAGGCACTGTTATTAGTTAGCAAGAGAGTTATTGTTGTTTTCTGTCTGTTCTGAAGTGTCAGGAATGGGTCTGTATGTGGGATGGTGTTTTTTTAAAGAGAAGGGGTAATATTTTGAAAAGTGAAATCCCTCCTTGCAAAAATGTCCTAAGTTCTTTGTTCCTTGAAATTAAATTCCAATTCACTTCTGAAATTAAGACTGTGACTTCCTACATGACTGAGGGACTTTAAAATCTGACCTAACAAGTCCTGCTCCACTCCCATGATCCTCCAAAGCTGAATTCAAAAGACAAACACCTGCTTTAAGATTTTCTTTTAAAAATGTTTCCATTTGAATGATGTCTTTAGCAACCAATAGGCATTGCTGCCAACCCCCCAGTGTCTCAGGCAATGTCACTGTCTCCATGATCTTCATGCGTGGCAGATGTGTTGAATGCATCAACATTTACCATGTGAGCCTCCTGTGGCCACGGGAGGTGCAGTGTGGGATGGGCTGTCCTCAGAGCCAGGGCTGACTTTGTTCTGTCTGCACGATGTCTAACTCACTGGGGGTCCTGAGCTGTGACTGGGCTCCAAAATGCTGCACAACAGTGCAGTATTAAAATCACTTTAGTGTTTTATGCCCATGCTACAAAGAAGCATCTATTGCAAGCCTTAGAAAGAAGAAAAAAAGTAATACTAGGAAAGAGTTAAGGGAAGTGGCAGAAGGCTCTTTTTTCTACATCACAAGCCACCCAGAGAATATGTCTGTGTGTTTCACTTGGTTATCTATTTTGCATTATGATATCTGACATATCAGAAAACATGAAAGACATTTGTGAGCCTAAGACAAAAAGTAAAACGGCACTTGAAAATGATTCTTTGTGAAGGCTTATTTTTGTTTTGTTGCACAAGAGACTAGTCAAGCAGACAGGTTTATTTTAACTCTCTAACAAAATTTAGCGGCTGCAGACAAACAATTGTCTGCTATTATCATTCCCGCCGCCAAAATTCATTAGGTTCAGGAATATCAACTAAATCGTGTGCTAGAAGGGAGCACACAGCTACCTGCATTATTGCTGGAGACATGACCTCTGGAGCCAGTGTAGTGTCCACATAGATCCAGGAGTCTCCATGGCCTATTAAAAAGTAAAATATCTCAACCATAACCCTCCTGCAATTCATTGTAAGCAGGCCCTTTCTGCAGCTGCATGTTTCTGTCTGCAAAAGACCTTGCTGTCTGTCATGAACCTTGTATCCAGCCTAGCTTTTTAAGGTCTGCACTTCATCAAAAAGTAAACTCTCCAACATGCTGGTATTTGGTTGCCAGCCTGAGAGAGGCAGGAGGCTGATGGGTCTGGGTACGTAGAGTTAAAAGGTGCCCTTTTAAAGTGAGTTAAACTGATTTTTATTTCTTCTGAGACCTCAGCTGTGGAGAAGGGAAGCTAGCTGGAAAAGTTTGCCTGGCCTCAGCAAAATAACCTGCTTCAGAAATGTAGGCCCAGATCCCTGGGATGTGTCTGACTCATGAAATGAATTTGAGTATAGGAAAATTATTTAATGACTTTGCTGCCTTTTGTTCTCCAAAGTAGTCAGAGTCTTGTTTGGCTAATGACAACTGAAAAATGCAGATAGCTCTGAATGGTATTGATTCCCTATGTAGCTGGGGTTTTTTTCCAGATATTCAGTTTTCCACCATCTTTGCATCAGAGAGATGTGAAGCAGCATAATTTGGATCTCAGCATATTAAAAACCATGAAGAGTAGGGTTGCATTCATGTTTGTGGTGTCTGCAACCTCTGGGAAGCTGGTGGACTTGCTGAGCTGGAATCTACTGGAGTGAACTATTCTGAAATCCAGAGAACATTTTTTTAATCTGTGTAAAGTGAATATATAAAAGTAATCACTTAAAAGGAGCTCTGTTTGTAGAGTGGCTAAAGAAGATAAAGGACAAAGGTAATCTGGCATTAGAGTTTAGTGCTTCTGGAGAAGAGATTAAGAGCTGGGTGATGTCAGCTCCTGCAAGCTCAGAGAGGAATCAAGAAGGTGTGTCCAAAGGGTGATGATTCAGATTCCTTAAGAATGGAGCCAAGATGGGGGTGCACCATCTGCCCACAGAGATGTTCTGGAAATGCCTGGCTTGCCAGAAGAGTGACAATAATGCCTGCTGGAACAAGCAATGAGCTGACATCATGGGTCATGGTGTGGTGCTGGGACACTGTGGGGTAATATCCAACGGGAGACACTCACCAAGCTGTGCTTGTACAAGGCAGTGCCTGACACCCATCTCTATGCAGGATAATTCCTGCTTGTATCCAGGCATGGAGGTCAAATGGAAACATAGAAAGGGAGGCAGCAACTGGGGCAAACGGGGAGATGGAACATGCTGAAGCCATCCATGGGTTAGTCTCTGAAGTGCAATAAAAATGAAGAAATCAAAGGTCAGCTTGTCTATCAGATGTTGTCCAAAAAACTTGTTTCCCTTAACAAAGCTAAATACTATCCTCAATAACAATATCATGGCAGGGGTGGATTGTTTCCTTCAAGGAGCCTTCAGTTTTAATTATTTATATACATACACACATACATGTAAATGTAAATATTTGTATTTGAGTTGCACATGGACCAAAGAGACATTAAAATAATCAATTAACAAAAAATTTAAAGAGAGCTTTCAGATTCTTACCAGTCATCTTACAGAACCAAAGAATGTACAGGATGCCAGGCTTTGTGAACAGCCCCTAAGAGTACATCCACACTGTGTGAGTGACACTTCATGCTTAGGGCCAAGAATAGGGTTTTTTTTCAAAAAGTGCAAAATTTACACAGGCATCTCCATCACTCTATAGATTACAACAAATACTCTGTGTTTGCCAGCAGCTGAGGCTGTGGAACAGCTATTAGCAGATGCTGACTGTATGATGATGACCACTGTAAGTGGATGCTTATTTAAGGGATATTTTCAGGAAAAGGCCTGCTCTTAGGAACAGTCTATAAGTGCAAATGCACTTTACAAGATTTTTACATCTTGCTGGCTTGCCTTTTGCCATTTTACAGCAAAGGAAATGTTAATGTGTAATAGAATTAGCATTTAGGAGAAGCCTAGAATACTGTACTTTGTAATATAGCCCAGTATTATTATTCAAGACAGGTCTCTTCACAGAGCAATTTAAGTCCCCCAAAATTACCCATCATTACACAGACAGTCCATTTAACATTCTGAAGCTAATCACACAACAACCTACCCTTTCAGAGGAGATACAAAACCTCACTTGGGTTTTAAGTTCTGATTACAAGATGAGGTTCCAATTGAGAATTTCAGCTGTAAACCAAATGACCTTCAATGACCGTAGACTGGAAAACCTGGTGACTAATCTAAATAGATTTCCAGGCAGGGGGAAAAAAACACCACCCAGCTCTTGTTTCTAGTCCTCTGCATTATTAGGGGAATGACAAAGACAAGCAGAATGTGAAAAAAGTCATGACTCCAGTGACCTTCATGTCTTTGTCCCAGAAAGGTCAGGAGTAATCAGCAAAACTTTAACTAGAGTTCAAACTCAGCTTTGCTGTCTTTAGAAGCTGGTAAAATTAAATATTCTGTTCTTGTGCTCCGTAAACAGGCACAGTAATTGGTGATGTTTCCCAGCATTGGCTATGAAGATGTATTGGCATGAGCTGTAATTCAGAGAGGCAATATTTCACATGGTATATGGCAGATATCACCAAATCCTGATTTCAGCTTGTAACACTGGAAATCACAATCACTTCCTTAAAATGAGATCATTCCAGGATATGAGCATGTACCAGAATGTCTTGGACATGACTTTACAGTTTGTCATGCTTGTCATCCAAGGCAAAACACCTATTGTCAATAGCTGGATAAAAATCCCATGACACAGAAAGGCAACGGGCAAGTCAGAGTCTGCAAGAGTAAGCCATGTGAAAACAGAAAACACAGTGAGTAATCTAGAATCTAGAGTAATCTAGAATAGAATAATGTCCACATTAATATTTTGTCATCTTTTGAATCCTGCTGAACAACTGATGCAAATTATGGCCTCAGGAACCAATGCAACAGACTAATTTTGAGTACAGTGAACACATGCATATTTTTCAACATATTTTTATTTTGTTTATCATTTGTGCAGTTACCCGTTCTGATTCAAAGGTTTCTATGCAGCACCTTGTGCTTTGCATACTTCTCTTCAGTCAGTCTTCAGAATAAGGATCCAAGTGCCTGGCAGTTCTTCACTTCCCATTTGTGAGCCCCCTCACTGTGGGCTTTTGAGATGTTGGAAGCCAGCACATGTAAGTATTAAAGTCTGTAATTGATTTTTATATACCAGCATGTACTGGTGTCAACAGGCTTCTTGAATCCTGTAGGAAACATTAAAAATGAAAAGCAAGTTGCAAAATTAAATAAGGGATCCATTAAATGCTCTCTTCTCCAGCAACTTAAAAATCATGGCACTAACCTTGAACTTTAAATGGTCCTACCTTCTTATGCATTCAAATACTGAGTTGCACTTCCTGTGTCTTGAAACGTAAGGAGAGTGGACATCCTGTGCTGCCCAACATCAGTAAAATTGCAGCTGTCAATGCAAGACACCTGCAACACCCAGCTTTAGACCTGTTGAAATGGTGACCAGCATTTCTGAAAAATGTGGAATTTGGGAAGAGTGAGAGATTCTGGTCCAGGATTCAAAATCAATATGTGCATACTCTGCTTTGAGCCCTGCTGACTTCAGTGAGTGCACATGAAGTAAAATGTCATTTATCATGAATAAAGATGACAAAGCCAATCTTTTGGGTATGTGCTACTGCTATTAGTGTCCACACATTCTGCTGACACATTTGGTAACCAGGATTTCCCCAGCAAAATGTTTTGTACGTTGGACAGTGGGAAAAGTATTTCAGTTTTTCCTTGCCTATATCTCTCTCGAAGGAGACAGGGTGAGAACATGTGAAATACAGCAGGGTGAAAGTGTGAGTAGTCATCAAGGGACAGGGGCAAAATACCTCCCTTTATCCTTCCAGTTTTCACTCTGCCTTTGCTCTCTGTAGGTGATGTAGGCAATTTTGGATCAGAGTATATATACATATATGTATATACATACACACACATACACTCACTCTCTCTAAATATATGTAATATATTATATTTACATTGGTCCTGTTGGTTCAGAGGTAGCCACTGCAATGTAAACACAACACAATACTGCTCAACACATTTTCCAAAATTATTTTGGGAAAGTCATTAAAGTATCAATTTAGTATGAACCATTAAAAAAAAAAGATGCTGTTTCATTAACATTTCTTACAATGCCACATGTAAATAAATCACAAGATCTGTAATAAGGAAAAGAATAAGATTAATTATTACTTAAAATGGCATTTCCTTTAAAATGCCAGAGTGAAGTCGTTAAGATCTTACCAAGGCGAGACAGACGAATGTTCCTAGAAATGAGATTACAAACTTTATCTGTCCTCTTTATTTTCCTCAATTTAGGAAGAAATTTAATATTGTTTTGCATCTACAACTGCATCCAGTCTTTGCCCAATGCATTATCCTGTACTGAAAGTATGTTTATGATGAAGTTCAAATATTCACAGAGAGAGAAAATATGCTCATACCTTAATGGTGGCTTCAATTCTCAGGAAACTAACCATGCACCTCTTACAGTTGAGAGCCATGAATGCTAAATAATTTTGTAGTCACTGAAGATCACATTCTAGTACTGTCTAGGAAAAAAATGTAGTCTCACCTAAGTAAGTATTTAGCAAAAAATCAGGATTTAATTACATTACATGATGAAACGATTTTAAACCCACTTTAGGACAGGAACTTCACTACTGGGTAATGGCTAGATCCTAGAGTTTAATCCTTCTCTTATCTCCAGACACTGCAGAAACTAGAAACCATTACAACAGGACAAAAGATCACCATTACAGAGTTATTAGAAGGGGCAGGATCATCAGGAACATGCTGGTGCTCTGTTTTTAATAACAAATGACCCATTAATTCACAAAAACAACCTCTTTACTGGAGTAACAAACTTAGTTTACGCAAATGTCCCTATCAACATCATTCAAGCCCAAACCTGATTTAATTTGGAAAAGGAATGAATAAAGCTTAGGGTAATGGCAACCTATTAGACCATGCAGACCTTAATAATATATTTTAAAAAGTGTGCTGAGAGAATGACATGAACATCAAAAGAGAAACCAAGAGAATGAACTGCAGAATAAAGGAGAATCTCTATCTGAAATCCTACCAGAGAAGGCAGAAGGAGAAACACGAGCAGAAGGAGCATGTGCCTAACTATAATTGAGAGAGAATAATCACATTAATGTCTGTTTCCCTAAATAGTTTCACTTTGTTTCTTTATTCTATTTTTACTGAATCTGATTTCTATTCAGGTTCAATTAATAATAATGAGCCTAAAATTAATTCGCATTATCATTTACAATGGATGCTTTGATCATGTATGTAGTTGGAACTATAATGCATACATTACCATATTATGCAAATTGCATTTCCAACATCAGCTACATCTGTATATCATTTCTTCACACCACAGTCCTGTGTATTGTTTCTTAGTGAACAGTCTGTAGAGAGAGAATCTTGGGAGATACTACCAGGGGAAATACTGCTACAGGTATGCCCTCCACTTATGTTCTCTCTCTAAACACCCATCAGCATCAGACAGGGGAGAACTTTAACACAGATGGTTTATGTCCTTTATGAAATTACTCTCCTGCATTGAGCCCACACAGGCAACCAAGCATGTACAAAAAGCCCAAGTACTGTCTTTTTTTTGTTCTTAACACAAGTGTGTCTCAAGCAAAACTTGTAACTTCTTGCAGCACAAATCTGATGAGAATCTGACCTAAAAAAGAAAGCCGAGCCAGTACCATGAGGTAAATAAAGATCTGATTTTTAGGTCAAACTTAAGCATTCATGACACTGAACATGCTGGGAAAAATGTTGCACATCAATGGTTAATGGAGCCGCTCAACTCTCCCTCACCTGACTACTTTTTGCCATTGGCCAAATCTCATACTGCACTGAGCAGGCCCAAAACTATTAGCAGTTTACATTTTTATACTGCCTTTCATCTTGTGAAATACTCCCTTGCTTTACAAGTTGATACAGAAACCATATAACGATTGTTTAATCTATTACAGTGCTGAAACTTTGTGGTGAAACACAGGAAGGATTTAGTAGTCTAGAATAAGAGAGCTCTTTTGGAGAGGAAATGAATACTATAGTGTCCACTTGAAACAAAGATGGGAGACTGTAATTTTTAAGCTTGGCATCTGGCCAGGCCATCAGAGTTAACACAATTTACAGATATAATTACTGCAGTGGGATCTTTAATGAGCAGAGTGGTCAGAACTTTGCTGTAACACATCACCCAAAAATGCACTTGGGTCACACCTTGGATCTTCTCATCACGATGACTCATGGGCTGACAAGCAGATGAGATCCTCTTCATTCATTTCTTTCTCTTTCAGTTAGAGCCCTAGGTAACTCCCCAAAATGAATCAAAAAGCCAAACAGTGTCAAAAGAAAATTTTACACTGCTTCCAAATTCATGAAAATTTTGCATGAAAACCTGTCCCTCCAGCCAAGCTGAGAATCACAAATTTAGATTCTTCCTCCCACAGATAAATTACTTCAGAGTGGCCCTACAGGCTTGATCCCGCCTTCCAAAGAGATGATGGTGAAATTCCTCCCGTGAGGTCACTAGGCCCCCAAAGATGATTCATTTGGCCATTTCACTGTGCTTAGTCTGTTTGATAGGAGATAAGAGCAGTGCCCGAGGAAAGGGAAGGGGATGAATGGAACTGACCTTTTTTCTTGCCAGCAAGCTGTTTGGTTGGATCATCCTGTCTTTCAAAACCTCTTTGCTAAGAACTGAGTCTATTTGCACTGCTGCTCTCCTTCCCAGGATACACTGGGATGTGATGCATGCGAGATCTTTCGGGATAAGGAATTTAGCTTGGTGTTATCTGGTGAATGACAAACACTGAGTATTGTCAGAATGAGGTATTCCCATGAGTCCTAAGCAAATTGTTAATCTGATTAAGTTCTTAAAAATTGATAGACATTAAACAGAAGAGCATATTAATATTGTCAACAAAATTCAGCTCTTAGTCACTCAAATGCAAACGTCAGATATTTGTTGCTCAGTATACAATTAAAAGTGATCTGATCACCCTCCAAGCAGAGAACTGACAAAAACATGGGGTGAGGAAATGTTTTTGGTTTATCTTCTGCATATAGAAAGATGCTGATAAGAGGGAAGAATCATTTTAGTTCTGCATAGATAAAAAGATCGCTCTTGGCAGAATAGATTAATGTACCTGTCTATACAAGCATAGAGGAAGAATGAAGAAGGGAAATAGATTAGTATTCTGCTGCACATGGGACAATCAAATATGATCTTTGGATTGGCAACTGGACTAATAATAATCACTTTAATAAACCAGGGCTTTTATATCTATGATATGCAGTACTAGCTAAAAGATAGCTGCTTCTTAGCAATAATGAGCTGAATTCTTCATCACTCATCACCTTGTGTAATTATTGTGGTGACTTCAAAAGAAATCCATTGTACTACAAATCAGATGTTTTTTTTCCTTTCATGTTGTGTTTTTCTTGCACAGGCATAATGACTATGAAGAACTAGGCTTAAAATATTTATTTTCTATGTAAGAATACGGAAAAATGTAAGAGATCTAATGGATGAATACAATAGCTTGGACAAGATCTCTTATTTAAAGTTTAGGTACCTAAATGTTGCCAGAGCCAACCCTGTGGTTAAACAACTCCAAGAAAGAAGGAAAAATGGATAAAAAAAAGCAATCTGGCTTAATACCAAATAATACGTTTTCTTCTTTCATTATGCTTTATTAGCAGTTGTGTTACTAAAAGCATGCACACCAATACTGAATAATATTAAGACAGCAACAAACTTAGTAATTTAAAACTCAAAACATCTGACCAAGAAGCATCTTAAATCTGAGATGACATTTTTTATTGGCCAATTTGGTTTAGTTGATTTTTTTTCTAAAGAACTGTGGCTCTTCATAGCTGAAGTGAGGATAATCAAGGTAAATCATGAAAATAACCTAGCTATGTGGTAAAGGTCAACAGAAAGTCTTGTTAAGGTCTGTTTTTCATGAAGATATCTTGTCTGTATTGTCAAAATGGATTAACATTATAACACAACAGAGCCTGTCAATTGAAAGAAAAGGAGATATTAGTACAAAGATACTTGTGGCAGTTAATAATAGGTTTTGGTTTAGTCTTTGAAAGCAAGGAAATATCCCAACCTCATTAGCTCATCTCTTCATTTATGTTTTCCTAGCACAGGTCACAAGAAAGTGCAGAGATGTTTACTTTTTTTTTTTTTTTTCCCTATTGTTAGATTCTGGACAGGAATTTTAGTCTTGAGAATAGAAAATGTTAGATGTTAACATGTTTGTAACTCTATTTCTTTAAGGGGAATTTTCCTGTCTAAGTCTTACCACATGCACTACATTGAGCTTCAGAGTTAATGTGGCTTTTTTCCAGTAGCGCTGTACTGGGAATGGAGGGTAAAGGAGTTGCCCACATGTTTCTGTAACCATCTGTTTTCCAGGGTTACTATGTAAATAAAAGTTACCCTGTGAACGTGAATAGTCTTGGGCTCACTTGTTTGTCTTCCAGCCCAAAACTACAAAGGGAACTTCCTCACAGGGGAGTAGCAACAAAGGTTTAGTTATTTCCCACAATATTATATATGCTGAGCATGCCAATATACGAAAAGTATCTTACTTAGAGCTGAACATTTCCAGGGAGTTTCACTGTTATTGTGTCAGTGGCAGTAAAGCCAGGGCACAGACCTCAGTCCTAAAAATCCTTCGAAATGTTCTTGCATGGTTAAGTCCCATTGGCAATTATGCTGATAGTTACCAATGACATTCTAAAGAAACTTGATCCAGGGATAAAAAATCCACTCTTGCATTTCAAAACATCACAGGCCTTGAATTGAACAAAACAGAAGCTGGGAAAGAATGCTCACTCACCCTATGGCTGTGCTCTGAAGGACTTTGGTGTCCTCATGTCTGTGAGGGCTTTTACCTTCAGTGATGATTTGAATCCCTGGAAAGACATACCTGTGACTGAAGTGATCCAAGACATAAATCTGACAGACAAAATATGGCATGCAGTATAACCCTCACTACCCTCTACATAAATTAGAAACTGTGTGAGCCCATTGAGTTTAAAGCACTTCTCACACGTTTTCAGCTCTTGCTCCTTATAAACCATAGCAAATACCAAGTATGGAAGTTTTTTGTACTCACCAGCTGCTTCTTCCTGAGTGGCCACCTGAAATTGTAACAGCATTAAAAGGGTCTTAAATGCATCACCACACTGTGCCAGAAAGCTAACCAAAAAATCAGCTTCTCATCCTGCCTCAATCTGGGAAGAAGACTGCATAAGGAGGATGCCCAAGTTAGTGAGAAGTCTGATCAGTGTGTCAAGCAGGGTTTAATATTAGCAAGAACAGTCTTCACACAAAATGCAGCCCCACTTCTCTGGACATTTAACCAAAAAAACTGCATAAACATGTTGGTGTCTGACCTGCAAGAGCTAGCACTTCTGTAATTTTCCAGTGACATAAAACCAGTTAGTACCAGCTGAAATACATTAGCAGCTTCAGTAATTAGTAGGCATAGCCATTTCTTGTCAGTTCTACGGGCCATATCCTCAGCTGGCGTAAATCAATGACACTCTGGGAGCTGGAACTGTATTACTTTACTCACCTTGAAATAGTTATGCATACTAATTACTGCCTTACCCATTACTGCTCTTGTCAATTCAGACACCTGATTTACACCAGGTGAGTTTGTTCCATATATTTAGAAGTTTCTACACATTCCTTCAAGAATCTGTAGTGTCAAATAAACTTTCCAAATAAGCCAGGCACATGCTTTCCATTATCTATCAAATCAGTGCTCAGTGAAGTGACACCGTTGCACATAAATCATGACTGTAATTATTAAATCAAGCTGAGTTTGTATTGTGTTTCTTCCACTGTTGGGTAGAATTAACCATGGGCAAACAGGAGAACAGGCACATCAGGATCGCTGGGATGGAAGAAGGAGTTAAAAGTCCCACCCAACTCTCACAACCTAACCTTTGGAGCATGCAGCTGATAATGCGAAACAGAACATAATGCCCCAGAGGAGATACATCTGGAGGTCAGCTCAGTCAGCTACTGTGGAACTGTTCCAACAAAGCAATCAAATATCTAGCAAAACCTATAAAAAAAAAAAAAATCACATCTTTAGTATATAGACATCCACCCTGTGCTGGACGAGGGTAGAGAAGCCTGATTTCATTTTCATACCCCTGTCAGGCAACCTAAGAGCTGAGTTTTCTCTCCACAAACACAAAGTGAGGTTTTTAACTGCAGCTTATTAAGGCTCAGTTTGTCTAACCCAAGCATAATAAATTCATGTGTCAAGATCGAAGTTGATTGTTCATCAGAGAAAAATGAGACAAGATAATCCACTTTGCTAAAAACGTAATGCTTTAGGAATGTTACAAACTACTGCAAATGTTTAACTCCCCATGCCTCATGGGTGGTTATATAACAAAACGCCCATTCAGGGGCTGATTCTTATCTCTCGCTTGCATAAGACCATGTCTAGACAAGGATTTGAAGGTGTGTTGTTTGAAAGTGTTCACAGAGTGGTCTAGTTGGCAGATCAGGAAGCCTCCCCCTTCCTCCCCCTCCCCCACTTCCCAAACTTTCATGCATGTGGAATGGGTGAAGTGTGGGTCCCCTTCCCTCAATTTTTGGTTCAATTAATTTAGCAGATGACAGTGGTGATTTGTCCATCCTGGAGTCAGAATGTGACTTCAGAGGGTTGAGGGAGCAAAGGGTCATCCCCTTGCCCACGTCTAAACTAGAGCTTTCAAAAGGTCTAAGGATTTGCATGTCTTAGGGCTTTTCAGCATTATTTCCATACATCCACCTGTGCATTTTGCACAGATGATGTGCATAGGTATCCCATAAGTTTGGATGGTACTTTGCCATTGTGAACCAGTACTAGAGAGAAAGGATGACTTCCCAGTGATGGTTAACCCTTTGACAGTATCCCCTTCACAGGAAAATCCTTCAAGGGCTGATTTCCTCTTCCACTGTACCTACCCAGCTATAATATTTTTGTTTCTTTATTACCCCATTTCCAATGAACTTGACTCAGCCATCCACTCCTACTCCACATACACCTCAAGTTGTTGGGAGAAGTATTCAGTGGAAAACAAGGAAAATTTACACTAAGGTCTCTATAACATGTGAACTAGTTGGCTAAGAATCCATCCAACTTCATTTCTTTTAAAGCATTGAATTAAATTTACAGCTCTGTGTTTCCTCCATCTCTGATTTTCCCCCTTTTATATCAGCAGCAGCAGTATATGGCAATGGTGAGAATCCTTACAGAGATGTGCCTACCATGTGCCCATCTGTGGCTTGCTCCGTGCAATTACTCTTAAAAACAAGTCCTAAGAGCAACAACATTTTTAGCACTTACTTTTTGAATATTTTCTCTTTTCTTTATTTTTTTTTTTCCTTGAGCACGCCTAAGTATTTAAAATTTACTTCTGTGGTTTATTATATTATTACTTTAAGTTTCAGGTGTACCTCAGAGGATTAATGAAAAATAACTATTTTATTTATACCTCATACTCTACTACTGTTCTAAAACTCATGAAGACACTTTTCCAGTTGATGAAGGTATAAAACCATGGCTGTGTAAATGTAAAGTTTTTCTTCTTATAATCACAGTAAATTAATCATGTTTTCACATTTATAAAGCAAGAAGTAGGGAGAAAAAAAAGAACAGGGTAAAGTTTAAACCACATTCAGAGGGAAATCAGGTAAGAGATCAAACTGCTGATGAGAAATATGAGAAATCCTGCCCTGCTGAAAAACATGGGAAGGTAATTATTTTCCAAGGGCCAGGAATTTGCCCTTTGTTTTTTAAAAATGAAATGCATACAGATATGTAGCTACACATGCATACATATTTGGTTTTCTCCTGTAATAACATAAGAATGGCCAGGCCAGTTGTGATAGTTCTCTTTGTAAGTGAGTTTTCTATATGCACATTAAATCTGGTTTGATAACCAATGGTTTACAGTGTCATTAGGAAGGCTGAGACCATGAGGTAACTTTTAAGAAATGTGGTCTGTTGCCATATCTGGAACATATCAGCTCTTGGTAGAAATATATTTTTAATAAAGAGAAGTGCTTTAGAGGTTTCTCTCTTGATATAGGCCTAAGTTCAGCAAGTTAAGTTCAATCACACAGCTGACTTCTAGCCTTCCAATACACAATAGGGTTTTAATGTTTAAAGTTAGGTTAAATTTTGAGTATGGTACTGAATAGGAGCCAGAGTGAAACCATCTTTCATTTAAGAAGAAAATTCCTGCTTTAAATTTTCTTCCTTGAACTCTGGTTCTAATTTGTGAATGCAGTGGTGATGTTCAGATTTCTGTGTGGAGCCCAGCAGGAACGTCAGCAGTTCTGCTTCACTGCCGAGTATCAATAGTGCTCAGAGATCAGAGCTCAGAGCCAGCACTTAGGAGGGGCAACCTTGTCAGTCAGCACTTGACTGCTTTGCTCTGTTCTTGACCAGCCCATGCAATTCACATCACCCTCAAGGTAAGATGAGTGGGTGGATCACGGAAATGTACAAACAGCCTTCAGGATAATAATTCAACTCCTCTCCTTTTACCTTGAAGCAGTATATTTCCACACACAAAGTGCATAAGACAATAGTCAATTTAAAGAGATGTTCAGACTAGGATGGCTTGTATTTAAGAAGCAGAGAGCAGTCTGTGTTTTATAAATAATGCAATAGCTTGTGGTTGCAAGACAAGCCCTGGATTTACAGACAAATGATGCAGAATTCCTGGCCTGTCCTCAGGCTACTGTAAGTGAAAGCTCATGAAGTGGCTGAGCAGATGAAGAGGTAGGTACCACTGCTGAGGCTGCACTCACCCAGAGTACAAGGGCTGCTTGTGGCCTTGCCAAACTGGTGTTAGATTAGGAACGGGCTGCAGCAGATTCTCTTCTGCCCTTGCGTTAATAGGTGGAGAGAGCTGGGCTCTTATGTGCCAGAAATTCCCCAGTGAGGAATCTGTCTGCAAGGCATGATACAGCCCTTCCCCTGAATTGGAATTTCAAACTTTCTGACCTTCAGCACAAGGAAAGTCAGAAGATAACCAATATATACTAGAAGACCTCTACATTAAAGATTTCTCAACTCTGTCTCTCTAACTTATGGAAATACTTAAAGGAAAAATATCACCACTTGTCTCAACTTTTGTGTTCCTCTTTCAGTTGCAGTAGCTGACAAACACTTAAAAGTTGCTCGCTAAAAGTGAGTAACTGCTTCAGTGTAGTGTAACACTCTACAAAAAGATCACCTCAGATCTGATTCTGCCTGTCACAGTTACCAGTTATGGTGCTCATCTCATACTGGCCATGTGTCTTCAGTGTCTGTGTCCCTGAGCTGTCCATAGGCAGATAGGACAGAAGGAAAATAGGAAGAAAAAAAATCCTATAGTAAATAAGAACTCATTTTAATCACATACCCTCTTAAGAGGTAACCCACACACAAAAACTGTAAATGCATTTTTTACACTGAATATTTGCTCAGTCCATTATGTAACTGCTAAAATATTTATAAGAGATGTTTAATATGCTTTTTAAAAGAAATAATAATATTAAAGAACTCATGTGTAATTAAATGTGATATGGAAACCATGCTGTTTGCTAGAGCTATTGACTTCACTGTTCTCATTCTCCCAAACTTAATATAAAATTAATCATTAATTTTCAAGCCAGTAACTTTTTCACCAATTCAAATGCTGGTTGTTTAGGTCTGAGTCAGTGAGATATTAACACCACAACAACCTAGATTTATATTGTCATAAAGTCATACAACTCAAAATGTGTCTTCTTTTTAATAAAATTCACAGTATTTTTTGAGCTACATCACAGCCAAAGCTGAATGCTCAAAAGCTTTTTACCAGTCTCACAGTCGATATAAATTGTCTGTTCTCATTATACTTACTTGTCTTAGCAAATTGTGGGCCCAAATCCTCAGCAGACACAACCAGAGCCCACAGAGCTGCACAACTTGGATCTGTGGTGGATGTAGCCCCTTCCTATAGATTTCCTGCTTGAATAAACTGTTGTGTATTGAGAATAGTAGGCATAATCCAAGTTACTCTGGGGACTAGAGCTCACACAAGGTTTATCTAGTATTAACAGTTATTTGACCTTTCTTGGCAGAGCAAGAAGAAAATGCTCTTTTACATACTCTTATGCAAACCTCTTAAATATTAAATGAGCTGTGCACAGAACTTTTCTTGTGTGAAGGACCAATAATACTTTGGACCTCACTTGAAATCTGGGTCACTTTGACCTTGTGTAAATGAAATCTTGCATTTCACCAATTTTTCACATGCTTGTTCCATCTTGAGCAAAACCTCGGAATCAAATAAGCACTAGCCTCAATGTAGAGGATGATTAACTTAAGGAGTTCTTGGCTTCTTCTTCAAGAAGGTTAACATGACCTTGAATGGGAGGAGAATGTTACGGATTTGTATTGTTGAATCTTATGCGGATTGTTGTAAGAGGTTCACATACAAACCGTATTTTTAAGCCCTAACAAAGAGACATTTCTCTCCCACTGCTTTGTTGAGATTATTAGTCTATCTATCTACAAACTGAAAAGAATCAGTCAGTTGGCTCTTTTCTACCTTGCTGATACTCAGCCAGATTCATGCACATATTTCCCATTTGCTTCAGCAAGAGTTTTGTCAATGGCAGTGCCGTAAATTCTACCTCCACCTTCTCTCTAATTGGCACCAACATCAAATGCTAAAGGATGTCCTTGGAAAATCAAGAAACCAGGAAGTGAAAATGCACAGCTAAATCCAGTTCTCCACTGTACATATAGCTGTCTGTTAATTTCTTTTAGCCTATTCCACATCAGGGCTCTGTTCTTTCTTTTTTAAAGTCATCAGTAAAAATCATGTTAACACGAATGAGGCAAAATTAGGCATATAAGTGAAAGTGAAGTCAAAGCTTATCTGAAGAATTCCCACTTAGGACTTACAGCTTGACACAGTGGTCACTGAAGCATTTCTAAAGGTCATTGTCTGATATGATCTTTTCATAATTGTTAGTAGAATGAAGGCATCTTTATTCTGCTCTGCTTACTAGAAATGCTTATATAAAATGTGGATTATTCACAGCTCCTTTCCTTTTAAAAATGGGCATTTTTAATTTCTTTAAGGGAGAAATAAGGCACATCCAGTATGAATCAAACTGAAAACTATCGGTTGAGGTTTATGTGCCAGCCAAACAGTGCCACTTGTAGTTTCCAGTTGTAATTTGTATAGAAGGTGTATTTTGAACAGCAGTGCCATCAGTTTAGGGGAAAAGAATCCTAGAAGTTAAAATCTATTGATAATGCAACGATTCCAAATCATGGTAATGCCATTACTATGTGTCAATAGCCATTCTAGTCATAGGTGCAGACTTGTAGCTCTTCCTTGAGGAAAGACATTCTCCTGTTGTGGCACTGGGAAAAAGATGCTTCTTGATAAAGCTGCACATAAGTGCAATGTTCTTTCAGCTGAAAAGTGGAAAAGCAATCAGATTCTTTCAATCCACACCTATTCAACTTCTGATAAGCACCTTCACATTTTTTTCTAACCTCATTTGTATACTGCTGAATTCCTCATTAGAGTGAAAATGAAAATACACTTTCTTAGAACTGACTTTAAGAAAACCACCTTCTTGACCTGGATATATCAGAATGTTTAACACAGTTGATAGTCTGTCTAAGTTTTTATGGATGTTGTTGCTGAACATATTTATGTAAAAATAGTATTGATGATCACTGGTTATAGCGGAGATCCCCACTGTGCACTAAAAATCTATCCAAGATGGTCAAAGTTCTCTGTTGGAATTTGTTATAGAGTGTAAAAACTTCTCCTAAGAAGGGAAATACTTATACTAAGGAGAAAAATCAAGTGGTAGAAAAGAGAAAAAATAAATAAAGTGTTAGAAGGAAATGAAGACCATGAATCCATCTGGTCTATGGGAAAGCTAGGAAGAGTAGTGAAACCTCTGCAGTTTGTTTATTCAGACTAACTTTCAAGCCAGTGAGTAGATTCAGTGAAGTCAACAACACAACTCACATCCTCACAGTAAACCATTTACATAAGTCCATTGCAGGACTGATTAATCTTGCATGTTTCAGGAGATGTTCTAGTGCTCTCAAGACCAATTATCTGAAACTCGAACAGATGGGTAGATAAATCAGAGGTAGAGATCTAGGTGCAATTTTGTGTGTTTCATGATAATTTACATGTAATCAAGCTGACTTTTCAAGTTAAAGTTATTCAAATATTCATGCAAATATTCAGTGTAAAAAATGCATTTACAGTTTTTGTGTGTGGGTTACCTCTTAAGAGGGTATGTGATTAAAATGGCCCTGTTGACAGGGAGGATTCTACCAGAGTCACTGTCTGAAAGGTGATTATTTATTTCTACTTGCAGATGTGATTTTTCAGACTGATTCTCAGGAGAAAAGTAACAGTTTTGAGAAGCAGATTCATTGTTTTCAACAATTTCTTTTTAATTCTTAAGAGAATAAATATTTTGGATCTGGAAGCATGTTAGCATGACTGCAAGTTTGAACAGCTTTAGGAAATTTTACCCATGTTAGCATTCTCATTTCACTACTGCAAGCCTAGTTTCTTCTTGGCCAAAAATGAAAGGAGTTTGGACACTTTGATTTGGAACCTGCAATAGCATGTGTTGGTATAAGCAGGTCATGACTTCTACATGTAATTGGAAGGGCTAACTTTTCTGTAACCAATATTCCTTTCATTTGTCTGCAAACAGTATAAAGATGAACCATTTACAAATATTCCTCTATTGAAAGAATTTCTAGCAGCTATCAGTTTAAAAACAAGAGGTTTTGTTGGTTTTTTCAAGAAAGTATGTGTTCTGATAGGATTCTGCACCAATAAAGATCATCTGGATCTTTTAGGAGAATAATTCACATAGTTAAGCCAGTTAGCAGCTGTTTGGATTTAGTGATTTTTTTTTTTTTCACAGTCAGTAGCTGAGACAGCAAAACTGTCTCTTTTTTTGTCTTCCACCAGATTCATGGAATAAGGCTCTGCACATGCTCACAGGTGGCTGCCTGGGGGTGCTTCTATTGGCTTTCTTGGAGTGAAATATCAAAGGTATGAGTGGATGTGGGATGGGAGCCTAGAGGATTCTGGTAGCTCTTATTTGAATGAAAAATAATATATCTTTTACAGCTCTTTTCTGAGAAGTACCTCATGTTTTCTAGCTCTAACATGTCACCTCCAGCTGCTCTAATACCCTCACTTTTGGCTATTAGGAAGGCTGTAATCCAGAATTAAACAGCTGAGCAGAGAGCTTTTTTCCAAAAGCAGGCAGGGGTTTGTTTAAAAGAAACAGAAGAAGAAGCAAAGAGATGGGGCATTAATGAATGGCACAATGGGCCACTGATACTGCCCTGCAGAAACAAAGGGCTCTGTGCAAGAGTTCTCTCCTTTAGCATGTGATAGACCTCCTGACCTGGGATCACAATGGCTCACAGACAGAAACAAGAGAGGAAACAAGAAATCTCGTCATTTCTTTTCCTCGTGGGATAAACAACATTTTATTCTACCTTTAATCCTGGCGGGAGACACCGCCACTTAGCAAACAAATCTATATTAAGTGCACTTGCTGGAATTATTTACAGCATCATTTGTTCCAGAAAATGACACTAATAATATATTGCTGAATTCAGAAAATGGAATTTGACATGAATATAACCTTCTGAGTAGTAAAATAATATTTCCTTAATCAGCATCCCTTATTAAGGAATTCCCTGTTTTCCTGTTCCCAAAGAGAAGAAAAATACCATTGTTCTCCTACAGTATCCTTTTTAGACTCACAGACAAGCTACTTTTGGCACTTTGGCTTTAACCATACATGACTCTACAGAAAGCAAGAACAATTCTCCTGCACCTTCAAAATATTTTTTGGAGAAAAGCAAAAGCTCCACTCCACTGTTCAGGGATCACTTTTTCTGCAGAAATAATGATTCATATGCACAGCTTTCACCAATGGAGAACACTGCAGGTGTTTACTTCTCATACCAAATAACATTACTTGTTAACCAATGAAAATGGAAATTGTTATATCAGAAATGTGTGGGTCTTTTTCAGAGTATCCTCAGAATTAATGTCTTCTGGTTGCTTCTTCCTCCACTTTCCAGATATGCCTGTATAACTTAACTTTCATGCAATCTGTCATGAGTTTATTCAGGAAATAGAGATGTCCTGCTGGCCAAATCTGTTTTTGTAATGGTAACCCTGCAGGCTGCATGCTACTAGCACAGTTTTTATGCCAAGAAGTTCCTGCATTAAATGGGGGAGGTTAAAAGTCAGTCCTGCCTTGCAGCTGCTTTTAGTGAGCTTTGGCAAAGGTTCACCAGTCTGTCTATAAATGTACGGTGTCATTGCTATATAGGAACATTAATCAATGTTATCTGCTGCAGAAATGTCTTGCATTGTGATTTTGACAGGAACTGCAGACATGATCACATGTTCCCATAATTTCTCATTTTTTTAGTAAAGCAGCTGTAAACATTACTTTAAGTTTATTTTAAGAGTTAATTTCGACAGTGAGCATTCTTTCAGCAGAGGGTAAGAAAATGACCCAGATTTTAATCTAAACTTTTTGGAATGTTTAGATTTTTTGTTATTTAAATGATGTCTAGTTGCAGTAAGAGTTTCTTAAGATGTAGAGTTACAAGGAGATAAAATATACAACAGTGTATGCTTTTTGTGTATGGCAGTTTTACAGAAGACTCTGTGCTTTCCCACTGTAAAATGGATATAACACAAGATAAACATGAGAATTTTTTACAAGGAGAGAAAGTCACTGGTGATTTTCAGGTCTATGCTTTTAACACATGACAAATATTCTTTCTATCTATTGTCTCCCTTAAATGCTTGGATGTACCTCAGGAAAACTCCAGTTATCCTCATGAATATAGGAACCCAGGGGTCTTGATATAGATAGTTTGAGCAGCACCTCTCTGATACCTAAAGCAGCCAAGTGAAGTCACCCACCCAGCTGTCACTTTTTTGAGAGTGAGAGGAAGAGGAAAGGTTTCATAAGGAGCTATATTCACCTCATGTTTCTAAGAAAGCTATAGTAGAATGTCATATTCAGCAGGTGGCAGTGATATAGTGTGAGTATTAATGGACACAGTTTTCAGAACATGGGGAGCTGAAGTCCTGTGTCCATTGGAGGACATACGGTTGCTGAGATACAGAAATGATCAAGGACATAGTGATATGTAGATGGAGAAATTAGACAATCTGCTTATGTCTTTAAAGCAGAGATAAATTTTGTGCCATCATCTGAACACCCAAGTTCCAAAAAACCCCTTTTTCTCCTTTTGTTGTCCAAAATGATCAAATATAATATTGTTTTGAAGCTTAGTGTGTATCATAGCACTTATGTGCTTGAAATATATATGTAGAATTTATGTATTTCTTTCCAACCATTAAAAAACTTCCAACACTTCCAACACCTCTTCTGCTCTTCTTATTCTTATTGTTATTATTATTGATTTAATCTTGTCATCTTATAAACCAGTTATTCAGTAATGTTGGTCCGTGTACAAATTGGTAGTCCCTGACACAAGTGACTTATATTTTAATTGGATGGTTCCTGTCTTGTGAAAAAAAATTATATTTATGCTCTAACATCACCATCCTTCTTTTAGCTCACCAGTAACGTCCAACTAAGACATGCCAAAATGATTTTCAAATAGTGCTGAATCAGCCATTCCTCTTCAACAGCCGTTCTTGCAGCAGAACCAACCTGCACGATGCCAGCAGCTTGCCTTTCTTTCCTCAGGATTTGAAAGAAGCTCACACAGATAAAGGCAAGACCTGCTGCCTCTTTACAGAAGGTGGAAAAAACCAGAACCACATTCAACAGCAGAGTAAGAGCAGAGAAATCCAATCAAGGGGGAGTTAAGAGATGGGAGACCTGACTGCAGCTGGTGCTCACTGAAGCTTCTGCTTGAAGAGGGAAATATTATGTGTTAGGTTCAGCTTGTACCTTAATCCAGTGAAAATAGTATTTAGCCTGTATGGATGCAGAAAGGAGAGGTTCTTGTGTTCTGGAAACCTTTCATAAAGAAACTTATGCCCTTGAAAATAAAAGTGAACTCGAGTCTGTGTCCTTCAATATCGACCTCTTTCCATTGCAGATGACAGTGAGCCCTCCTTGTTTTGTGTTCTGTAACAGAACTCAATTACATGTAAGGAAAATAGATCTGTTTTCAAAATTAAATGCATTACCTGTAATAAGAAGCTTTCTGTTCTTTGAGTAGAGAAAGCTAATAGATTCTTCTAATGTCCTATCCCTTGTTGAGGCCACAGTCTAGTAGTGCTGTCTGGTTGGGGCAGAACAAAAGGTTAAACCTTCCTCAGTGTCCCTCTGGTTTTGTGTAGAGACCAAAAATCAGTGCTGCGCTTGGATCAGAATGTTGCAAATGAGGTTTTGCCAGAGAACAGATCTTAAACCTAATCTCTAGAATGGAGGATCTGCTGACCTGTTGTGCCTTCTCGTAACCTGTTTTACAATATTCTTATAACAGGAATTTAATTTTGAAAGGTTTTTATGGCGACATTGCCATACTCTTTGTTCCTAATTCATTGTACTATTTATTTTTAATTTGCTTCATCAGTCTTGCCATGAATCAGAAATTACCATTGCATCAATCTGTGTGGAATTACCATTGCATTTGTCCCTGTGATATGTATAATGCTGTATTAAGCATCTCAGAGAAATATATTAATCTTAACTGGTTGAAACAATGGTTACGCCACCTTGGGTATCAATGCAACTTTGCTACATTTTTAAATAAAAACCAAAGATACTTGGTCTTAGCAGTGTTTTTGTTAGCCATACAATCACGACAGTAATTTGAAGCTGATTATAAACTTTTATTGACTGAACAAAAGCTGAAATTTGCTGATCAAAAAAGGGTGTGTTTTTACCTTTAGTGCTGACCTGGTCAAGAAAATAAATAAATGGAAAGGTGGACCTAGTGCAGACATTTATCATGTCCTCAGATGACATCTCAACTTTTCCTATACCAAAAGTTTCCTAACCTTCATATATACCATTATTTAGCAAATTAAATATTTAATCTTTCGATTGTGGAAGAACATGGGGCATAGCAAGTACTCATTCCACTCTTACTTGCTTAAAGTTATCTGCTGCAAAGGATTATCTGCTGTATTCAACAATAACAGAGCTCTTGTTTTCAAACAAAGAGGTTAATTGGCTTTGTACAAAATATGCTTATATAGCACATATTACTAATATTGCTTTTGTGAAGGCTCATTGCAAAGGAATCTAAAATTGGCTTTTATTACCATTTTTACAATAATCTGTCCTTGACCAAAAATTATACATAGAGAGCCCATGCTAGCATGTCATTACAACTGCTTAACTAGTCATTGGCAATCGCAGTTCTGTTGTTACACTCCAATCGTGTTTTGAGTTGCTTCTTCCTTCCTTTTTTTTTTTTTTTTCTTTTGTCATTAGTGTCATGGCATCACGGATGACCTTCTACTTGCTTAGACTGTGAGCACAACAGATTATGAACACTAATTCTCACTGATTCAAAAATATTTTGCATCAGTTTAAGAAAGATGTGTGTGTCTCATTATGTAACCATGTAAAATCTAAATAAAGGCACACATTGTATATCTGCTTGCCAACTGAGAAACATACACTTGCAACTCCTATTTAATATTTCATGGGTACACATACATGACACGATCCTTTTGGCAAAGATTTTAACAGTTTTGACACTGAGATGGTGGTCTCTGCTTATATGTGTTATCTTTCTACTATAGCTCTCTGCAGGTACATAAAAGCTTTGCATGGCAGAGAGTTGGCTGGAACTATTCTGTATTTGTATGAAAAATCATCCTAGAATTTGTCCATGGCAATAAAATTAATTATGTTTACAAAAATACATCTCTCTCATGCAATTTTTATCAGTGATCATGGATCTTTCTGATTCAGTACTCTGTTCCCACTGTTGATAACTCAAGAGTTTTGAGAAATTCTAGTCTGCAGAAGTTTTTCTTGACTCTCTAACTCCACTGTTTTTGTTCCTAATTTTCTTCCTAATTGTGATGGGGTTTAAGTTTCTCCAGTTAATGTACTATTATGTCTCATCCAACTACTTTGCTAGATTATGTCTTGGATGAATTTTTAGTGAGTATCTTAGTGATACTTTTTAATTTTATTGTTTTTAATTCATTTCAAAGAATGTTAGGTTGCTGACTGTAAATAATGTGTATTTTCTCAAGTTTGTCTCCAGTGCCATATGATGAATAGTAATGAAGTGTTAATTTTATTTTCTCTCTATATAACCACATTACTGAAAAAATCTCAAAAAAAAAAATAAAAGTAAAACTGCATTTAGACAGTTGAAGAATGAGTAACATCAGAATTCTTCAAGGATTAGATTTGTCATTGGTGATAACTATCCCTTTTTTTCATAGTCTATGAAACCTTCAGGGCAACCTCCACACATGTCATATAAAAGCCACAGGCACTGTGAAGTTTTATCATCAGCAAACAATGGGCCAGATCCTCAGTTTATCAAGCTCCATCCATGCTAATGAAGCTTCTCAGCTCATGGCAGCCACAAGTCTGGCCCATTGCTTCCAGGATGGTGATATTTCACAGTTATTAGATTTTATAGAATTAGCTATTCTAATTTTAGTTTCTTGCATACCTAGGTCCATCCCTCCACCAAATAAAAGAGGAAGGAAAGAAGAGATTAAAAATATTTAAGTAGTGGGTGCTGCAGAGTAGGCAATAGTCATTATTCCTGCTGATTCCATCCTAGGTTAGTGGGGAAGTGTGGATATACATGTTGTTGGAAACATCTGTACAACCAGCTTGCTCTCTGACTTCCTGTGTGGTTATGTTTAAAGGGCAACTCAGACTATATAAACTGAGAGGGCAGCCAAAACCATTTTCTTCAGCCAGTCACAGCGTGGACATGGTTTGAGGATGCGTGTGTGGATATGGCTTAAGCACCCTAGTTCTTCCTTCTGGCAAAACTCCAGTGAGGTAGATGTCTCTCCTCTGTTTACCTACAGTCAGGATCTGTGTTGGCTGGTTAAAGTCCAAGATTTCTCTCTCATGTAAGGCTAGAATTATTTTTATAGCGTGAATTTTCTTTTAAAACCATGTTGGAAAAAAGTGAGAACTAGATCCAAGTTTTTCCTCTAAGCATATCCTGTCAACAAAGACCCTGGAGTTCAATGGTATAAGGACTGAGAGACAATAGGTCAATAAAAAGTATATTAGCAAGCAACTTAACCAGCTTAGCTGATCCTTTTAAAAAATTCTTTGCACTTAGTAAGAAGCACATTATTTCTAAATAAATTAGAAGCAGAACACAAGGGGATATTTACTGCTACATAAAAAGAGAAAATGAACTGAAAGGGCAGTACGCTGTACTAAGACTATTTAAATATATGCATTTTTAATGACAGTTCTAAACCAGCAACTGTTCAATTAAATACAATCTGTCATGGTGGGGAGAGAAGGACGCAATCATGCTAAAGAAAGACATTTCATGATAAATGGTAACTTATCACTGACTTAAAACGTGTATGTGTGGTGTTTAAAGAACATTAGACAATTACAGAAATTTTAAAATTATGAGCTTGTAAGTGGATTTTCTTTCTATTATTAATTCCTTTTTAGGCTATTTCTGCAGTGCAGAGCACACATTTTCCTTTATTTGCCCCTTCAATTCTTGGAGACTATTTGTCTTTGTGGAAGTTAAGCAATAAAGTTATATTTGCTTATAATTCACCAATAATTCCAGCTGAGAGCTACTCCTATGCTATTCAGATATTTACGGCTCAACAGTTTACCTGTTCAAAACTCCATCTGCACTGCACGTTTGTGCAGCATTACACTGCATAGTGCAGGACATTTTCTCCACACCTTGTGGTCAGTTAGTACTTGCTGCATAAACACTGCTGTTCACAGGAAGAAGTCACAGGCATTTCATAAAGGCATTTCAATCTAAAAATCACCTAGTAAAGTTCAGAGAAGAAAAGATAGCAAGGAGTGTAGGGGTAAAAATAAAAGACCGTGATGTTCCTAAGAGCTAAGGGCATCATGTGTCTCAAGGAGGATTATATTATATGTTCCAGAAGTTAAAAATAATTGGCATTCAATAGAAAATGGAAGCAGGGAAGAGAAACCTTTTTTGGGGCATATTCTTATAAGTACACAACAGCAAAACCCCATTATACCTACTTACCATTTCTCTGCAATTTGGAACATGTCTATCATTAGCAAAACCAGCCAGCTTAATCACATTAGACTAAAGCTTTTGGGGGACATTTTAGTCTTCATATCTCTCAAGTGTCCAGATTTAATTGGGACATCCTGAACTTTCACAGTAAATCAGAATTCCAGCTGTCCTTGTACCAGCAGGCAAATTCTCACTTTACCTTATTCTTCCCTATGCTGGCACTTTCCTGAGGGTAAACAGAGGTCTGATAAGACACGGACACAGAAATGTCAGATGTCACTCTGTTTAAATACAAAGGCATTTTAAGGTGGGTTACTTGGGCAGAACTTCTTGTGCATATAAATTGTCAGTTCCAGTGGATTAAAAGCAAGAAAAATACTGTTTGGATTTATATATATATTCAATTCAATTACACTTTCACTTTAAAACCACTCAAGAAGCTTCTGTTTTCCATGCTTTGTGCTTGGAAACAATGCTTATTTAACATGCCAAGTCCATTTACTTCTTGTCTAATTTCAATGATTATTTGTATGAAACTTACTGAGAATTTTTGATTGACTTTTTTTTCATTAGAAAGTGCCTAGTCACAGAAATTTGTGCCAAGAAGTATCTGTTTCAATGACAGCTTATTCAGGAAACATTTTTCAGCTTATGGTGGGGAAGAACATTTGGTCAAGAGTAGAAATAGAGCTTAGAGTAACCAAAAGCACACCAGAATGTGAAACTTTACCAGTCCAAGCATTCCGTTCTCAGGTTTCTTGTATTGTAAAAGAGGACTTTCACAGCACTGGCACTTATGAGGCATTCCTGTAATGAATGGACTATTCATTTTTTCTGTGGACTATCACTGGAATACAGTCTTAAATTATACACACACACACATATAAAAATTTATTTTTAGGAAGAGAAATCCATTTTACATGCAGCCTCTGAAGATTTTTAGCTGTGAGATTGACTTATGTGTTCAGTGGAACCCCTGTGGTTGAGTCCAGTCACCTTTTAACCATGTGCCTCTTGGTAAAAAGCACTTACAAACCTATTTCAGTACAACACAAGCAGTAGAAAATGTGAAACACAAAGTGGAGAGGCAAAGAAAAAGTAATAAATATAAATATTTAGTCTGGAAACCTAGCCAAGGGAGTTCGTCCACCCTTAATACAATGAGGATTCTTCCTCTGCAGATGTTTCTTGTGACGGATCATATTTCTCTTAAGTTACACCCCACGTGGTTTTTCAACTGCACCAAGGATCACAGCAGCTTTACTTCTTGCTCTGTGTAATAGGAAGAGCTAGAGAAGCTCTGAGAGACATAGATCATATTCCAGACTTTTGGGAAGTTCCCACTCAGCTCGGTTTCACTGCAGCATTCATGCAGCCGCTCAGAGCCTGGCGTTGTTTCCAGGCTGCAGAGCTGTCACCCAGGAGCAGTTGCTTCTTTCCTTCCAACTGCAGCACTATAAACATGCACATGCCCAGGAGAGCTGGAGCTATTACCTACAGGGGGTTGTGCCTCTTTGCAGCCCCCTGCAGAGCGGGATGAGGTGCCAGCACGGTCACTAACCCTGGAGGAGGGAGCCTGCCCTGCCCTGTCACAACTTCCAGCTCGAGGTCCAGCACACTCCAAGGATGAGACAGGAGAAACAGGACAGGGAGGAAAGGGGACACATTTTTGTAGTCAAACCCATTAGTGCAGTAGTTTTAATTGAACTGTAGAATCCTTGAAAGCAGCTTTTTTGAGAACCCCAACCAAGAATTTACTGCATATCCAGGGGTGATTCTGCTGCTGAGAATGCTGATCCCATAGTGAAAGCAAGGGTCGGGACTCTAAATTCCCACCCTGTACGTGTTGGTCTTGTTTGTAAGGTACTAGAACTCAGTTTAAAATATACAGTTTCTGCCACTCAGGAAATAATTCTTCAGTGGGTAAATTATTAAAGCAGCTCAGTTTAGGTGGATATTTAGAGACCTTCTCTGGGCAATGAAGATTCTCCTCTTGATCTGTCTGTGCTCCATCTGTGGAATTGCATTCTCCTGTTTTCTTAAGTCTACTCTTCTTCTGCCACTTTTACTCTATGATTAAATGCTTGTACTTGGCTGTTTAACTTCCCTGATAAAACATTTTAAATTTTTTAGTTTGGGAGGTAAGGTTATATAATTGTGATTTTTTTATCTTCAGTGATCAACCAGGCAAGTGTAATATTTTTAGTAGATTATATTGCATTTTCTTTCTTTATCATTCTTTTTGTATTAAATATTCAATATGATGCATTTTTCTAATTAGCTCAAAGGTACCACAGGCACTAACTATATTACATCCATTATTGATGTCTCATTGCATGATCTAAAAGTAGAAATCTGTATCTTTCCTGATGTCCTTCACAGCCTTGTGTATTGTTCTGAAGTTTGAGCCCAAATCAGTCATCTTTTTGTTAATTTAAATGATAATATTTATTTGTCTTGTCTTTAAGGATCTAGATAGCTTGATTCTTTCTGCCTTTTACCCTTCTAGCTTTCTGACTTTATTTTTCAGAGTTTTTAAGATAAGTAATACAAGAAATCCTGGTAGCAAAAGTGGTAATTGATATATTTGATCATGTTCTGAGTTTTATGAAAGCATTGAATATAAGGTTGCATTTTCACTGGGAAGTTTAAAAAAAACCCAAAAAACCCACAAAACCAAAAATACAGAACCACCACAATATAAAAAGCTTAGGTTTCCATTGGAATCATGTTTTCTTGGATTTCAGTAGCTGGCCATGGCACTTCTGAACTGCTCAAGATAATATGGCACATCCCTGACCATATAGGTATAATCTCCACTTGAAGAGATCTGACTGTGCCACCTGGTCTTAACTGTACAAACTATGGTCTATGTTCACACTGAAAGTCAAAAAAGTAAAAGTTAAGGATGTCTACATATAAACATCAAATTTACTGTTGAATTTAGATTTTTTGATTCAACGTGGATCATTATAGGAAGCAACATCATCATCCATTGAATCTTACCAGGAGAGCAGAACTAGGTCCTGATAATCCCACAGAGCAGTGACTCTCCTTTCAAAACAATGGCTATTAATGGGCATTTGTCTGTCTCTAAAGAATATGCCTTTGTTAAATTTCCTGGCTAGATTTCTGTGCAAGTCTTAAAGAAAAAATTTGTGATTGTTGCAGTTCACTCTCTGAACATGATGGCACCAGGCTCCATGTGCGCAGCCTTTCCTTAAAGAGGGATACTCACTTTCAGCAGCTTAAAAAGCTTCACTTGATCTTAGTAATGAAATGTCTTGCAGGATGCAGTAGCATGAGTCCTCTTAAGGGCAGGGCAGGGTAGGGAGTATGAAGGGTTTCAGCAAGAAACCCATGATGTTGATAGAGGGGTTCTTCCTCTTTGTTGGACTTGAATTGTACCTCCAAACCATAGCTGGAATGGATTAATCCTGACCTTTCTTAAAAGCTCGATTGATTTTCTTTATATCAGGAATATGTGTATAGCAAGGAATGATTATTGCTACAATCTAGTTCCAAAATTGTGGTTTGGGATCAATTAGTAGGTCATGAAGAGTTTCTGGAAGGATATGGCTCAGCACAGCTTCCTAGTAAAGTATGTCTGTATTCCAAAGGTGTGAGTGCCCTCCTGCTCCCTGGCAATAAAATATCCACTTCACATGGCCTATGTCAAATAGCTGTTTATTACAGTGGCACTTTCCTCTACTAAACCTGAGACAATCAATCTTCTGGGTTTTAAAAGCCTTCACTATTTAATTAACATTTGTGCCAATCTACCTGGAAGAAATGTGGAATTTTCCTTGCCATTTAATCTTATGCAATGTTCACAGTGTAACAATCCAACAGTAAATATTCTGCAAGTTCTTAGAACACAGGACTTGTCTCTGACCAATACAGTAAGATCAGACTTTGAAAATGGATGGGAAGGGATATTATCTTCTAAATTTTCTCTTTCCTTCGAAAGGGAAAAACAAAACAAAACAAACCGGAAATGTGTGTCTTTGTCTTTCCCCCTCCAAACCAAAATTATTTGCACAACTGTGCTGAAAGATATAATTCAGACAAGTCACATCATTCACAAGTTAGAAATTACACTTCTCCTGAGCACTGTAGGAAGAGCAGGCTTTCATCTGCATTCATTTCTATAATCCACACAAGGAACAGCCATCACCCAGCTCTGTGAAAAGTGCTTTAGCAAGGCATACAAGACAGACTAAAAAAGAAGCAATTGCTGCTGCTTTCCCTGGGAATATGCCACCCTTTACAGGACACAATCATGTGATATGATAATGATGCAGCTTATCTGAGACTGTCAGTTTAATGTATTCTATTAATCTCTTTGAGGTGTCAGTCTTTAAATCTAATGGTGACAGCCAAGTTTAGGCATGTTCTACAGCAAGATTTTATTTAGAGTCGGCCTACCTGAACAATACAAGAGAGAAAGATGCACTATGAACTTGGCACAGCTTCTCAACATCTCTGTCCCTTCCCCAGCTTGGTTCCACCCTTTTGCAGCAAAGCCCTCAGCAAGAAGGAATGGCCTTTGGCCATACAGCAAGATAGCAGTGAGAAAGCACAGTCCTTGCAAAAGGATTTTAAGAATTTGGAATTTTCTGCCAAATCTTGTTTTGAATCTAGATCCTTTAATATGCCATGCACTGAGAAGCAGAATGGTGATCCAAACATGACCATGCACATGGGTGCAGATTGTTACTAGTGCCACTAGTGCTGCTAGTAAAGGATGCTCTTCTGGTTTGTTTTTCTCTCCTTGATATGCTTTAAGCCATACCTGCTGGCACTGTAATTTCATATAAAAATTGTCAAAATTTAGTGGCACTGAGAATCATGTTTTATTTCAGCAGCTTCTAGAGACAAAGAAAGGGATCATCTTGATCTTCTGAGCAAAATTTTATTAGAAGCTTGCAGCAGAAAATCCTTTTTGTAAATGTTGTTTGTCTCTAGGATATGATTGCCCCATCTCACAATGCTTCTTAGTCTCACAACGTTTCTGTGTTAAATTAACCTGGAATAGCTGAAGCTTTAATTGCTTCTGATAAGTTACCATTGCTATCATTCAAGCTTATTTTGCCTGCCTTGCTTGTGTAGTTTGTTACCCCAAGATAAAATGCAGCAATTTGATGGGCCATGTTGATCGTTCTGTATCACATTTGGAAAGCCATGCTGCTGAACATGCCTTATCTTTAAAAAAAAAATCTGAAAAGAAACCAACAATCTAACAAGCCAAAAACCCATACCATGCATACCAGATTTGGGTCTTGCTTACTTTCTGATTCTTTAAAGAGATAATGATTGGGCAAACTGAGTGCAAAATGAACGAACGATATTTTTGCTTTGGTCTCACCCTAATTGCCTCTGCCTGTGTGCAACATGACACAGGTTGGAGTAATTCAGAATTGTCACTTCTATAATTAAAAAGAACTGCTACCAAAAGAGTAGATTCACTGCTGGGATTGAATTTCAGAGCGTGTTTAATTATCATCCCTTCTTTCTAGTTATTATAACATACTATTAATTCAGTTTCTCAAAATATCCTTTTCATTTACAGCCATTGATGGAAGAAAATGTGACACAATTTGTTTTCTTTTCTGCTAAGTAGATGATGTACTCTAACAAGAGCAGGTCGACATGACCTTAGCTGTAGTTATACCACATGATAACTACAATAGGGCCTTATCAGAATCTCCTATTCTTTTATGTGCTTGAAAATTCCAAAAAGGAAACTAACGTGTTTGAGTAGACCCTCTCCCCTGATAACAAAAGAATACAAATGTAGTTATGAGTTGCTAGATAATATCTGTCCGGGATTCTTCCTAGGTGAAGTTGAAAGTAGAAAAAAAAAAAAACAACTTAGTAAAAGGAATATGAGAAATAAATAAAGAAGTTGTTTGAGTAATCATATAATTTTCAAACTATGTAGACAATACTGTTTGTTTATGGTTTTGCCATTCAACAATTTTAAATTTTTTTGTATGTATTTTGTTTTGTTTTGTTTTTCCTTCTTTCTCTCTCTCTCTCTTTTTTTTCTTTTTTTTTTTTTTAATTTTATGGTAATGTGCTTTACGCAGCCTTTTGAACTGTGACCAATTTCCTGGTTTTTTGAACTTTACAGTATAGAACAGCCACAGGTTGTCTTAGGCTATAACTTAACTCTCATCCAGTGTAGATCAGATTTTTTTACTGTACAAAGGGTCTGAGAAGAGAGGTGGATAATACCTAATTTGGCAATGGCTTCCTGACACCAGGCACACAGATAAAATTTCTGTCTTTACATTTAGACTACTTTTTATTCCCTTTGATGCAATGGAGAGCTGCACCTTATGGAAATGTCAGCTCCCAGGAGTAACACCAGCTCTGAGTGCAGCATTTGAGGAATTAGTGTTAGGCACTGACAATTTTTTCTGTGCCATTGAAAAAATGTAGTAAAATAGTCTGCATCCCAAAGATTTTGCACTCAGATGAGTGGATAATTCAAACATCCTTGAACACCTGGGGTCTGATCTCAGTTAGGGAGCTGACTCCTTATCCCACTCCACTGACTGACATTGATATTAGCCATCCCACTGAAAAAGAGAAATAAACATCTAATGCTCCTTCCTTCCTTCCTTCCTTCCTTCCTTCCTTCCTTCCTTCCTTCCTTCCTTCCTTCCTTCCTTCCTTCCTTCCTTCCTTCCTTCCTCCCTTCCTCCCTTCCTCCCTTCCTCCCTTCCTCCCTTCCTCCCTCCCTTCCTCCCTTCCTTCCTTCCTCCCTTCCTCCCTCCCTCCCTTCCTTCCTCCCTCCCTCCCTTCCTTCCTCCCTCCCTCCCTCCCTCCCTTCCTTCCTTCCTCCCTCCCTTCCTTCCTTCCTTCCTTCCTTCCTTCCTTCCTTCCTTCCTTCCTTCCTTCCTTCCTTCCTTCCTTCCTTCCTTCCTTCCTTCCTTCCTTCCTTCCTTCCTTCCTTCCTTCCTTCCTTCCTTCCTTCCTTCCTTCCTTCCTTCCTTCCTTCCTTCCTTCCTTCCTTCCTTCCATCTGGAGTGATAGCCAGAAGCCAAGAAGGATAATACCAGGCAACCACAGGGAATCCTGGGGAACATGGATTCTAATTCTCTTTTGAGATCACAATTTGTCATTGATCTTGTCTTTGACTCTACACATCTGGGAAAGACCAAGGATTTGAGGTGACTGACTTTGCTGTCTTGGCTCTAAAGAAAATACTGCAATAAGTTTTTTTGTAAAGCTGCTACTAAAGTAATTTCCTAATAGAGAGTTTAAGAATATCTGTTTTAATATCTCAGGTTTGGTCTTGAAGAACTTTAAGTATGGTGCTCATGACATAGAAAAGAAGAAGCTAAAAAATACAGCATTATTATGAGAATTAGCGAGGATTTCCTTCTTTCTTCTGTTATCTGGAGAATATACTCACAAGAGTGCCTTTTTCCAACTGATTACCCGAAACTTAGGCATCCAGATTTATGGAGGTAGAAATGAGAAAGAATGAGAGAGAATTGTTTAAATAGAAAGTGTCAGTGAAGACCACAGCCTACAGTGATTTTCCAGTGAATCCTCACAGTTCCAGCAGCCCCATGTCCAAAAAACCCCATTTTTTTTGCCACTTGACATCAAGTAGCACAGAATAGGCCTGTCCATACTATAATTCTCTCATGGCCTTCAAAATAGGGTGGCTGCATTTTGGTCAGTGAGATATGGCAGTCAGTAATCCAAATGGCCCCACACCAACCCTCAGGATCTGCTTGGGAATTCTCTGGGACGGTGCAAGTTGGCCCAGAACAAAATCAAGGACATAGAAACTATTTAACTTTATAAGCAATAGAGTTGCAATGTCCAAACACTACTTAAATTACTAATCTAGATACAGTCAAAGAGAATCAGTGAATCAAATGACACGTAGGGAGAGTTCTGCATGTGTTTAAAAAAAAAAATCAAGTATTTCAAATCCACAACACAGTACTGGTATAAAGTCTCAATAGAATAAAAAGCAAATCGGTCATGCTTTGTGATTTTCATGCACAGAAATCCAGTACTTCTTTTCTTGCTAGAGTAATATAAAGGAAGAAAAAAAGAATCTCAGTAAACTGGCTGTATTTCAGCAAGTGCATATGCTTTGCATACAAATCTATAAAGAAAAGCTGTCATTTCCCAATGTAAAATTTCTTTATTTTTTCATTATGCACCACTGAGTCCTCATTCATTGTAGAGCAAGTGAAAATCACCCTCAAGCCTAGGAAAGTATTAAGGAAAGTATTTAAGATCTGAGACATTTTACAGATGGTGTTGAAGACTCAGATGCTTCCTTCATATATATTAGAATTGAGATATGCTGTGCATTGCTAGGTTATTGTTGCATTGAGCTGATGTTAGTGATTTGCACTGTTCCTGATACCATGCAATTTATTAAACTATTGAAACAACAAAAATAAACAAAAAGGATCAATGCCCTAATGTTTAAATAATCTTTGGCATTGAATCAACCTTTGAGTCAGGAAGGGCTGAATGAGAATAGGAGGGAAAAAATCGCTCTTGCAAAGTCCAGGAAATTTTGAATTAGATATTCTCTTTGGGCATAAAGTCTGGCATTTATGTTTAAATGCTAAGAGTTGTGTCCTTTTAAACACACAGTTTTGCTTTTGATCTTAATGAACCGATGTAATCAGATATACCACTATGGCCACTGAGTTCATGCAGGAAACAATTCTTGCATCCATCCTGTCTGACTGTGCCTGTTCTCATGCTGCCATTGGACTGTTTTTTCTTCATCCACCCTATTTAATTGAAGATTGTTGATATTTTATATAAATATTACTTTATATTAAGTTTTATTTAGTTGTTTTATGTTATTTTTTATATAATTGTTACTTTATATTAAGTCCAGACAAGGTCCATAGACAACACTGCCCACCATACCCCAGGCTGTGTACCCACTGCAATGTAAGGCTTAGGGAAAAGTACAGGAGGACTGTTTGGAGATGCTGATGAATGTTATGGAGTGGAAATTCAGTCATAAGAACTAATGACTGTCTCACTGACAGTAAAGTTCTGAAATTTAAGAGCATTATTTCAAGTTTATTACAGAAGATCCAAACAGTAAATTATTACCCCCAGTTTTTAGAATGAGAATCTCTCTTCCTGATAAATGAATAGGTCTTTGAGGTTTATGCACCTTTTCATACTCATCATTACAGTAGGGGTCATAAAAAGGGATTGTGGTGGCAGTGTGCTTTAGATGTTAAATATTTACAAAAAAATGCATTGTATAATTTTGTGTGCACTCACCTTTTAGGGGAAAAAATGTCATCCTTATATACAGCTTCACTGCCAGTGTAAACTATGGATCACCTGATCTTCCAGTTCATATGATCCTAGTTTCCCTGGTGTGAAACAAAAAATGCTATCCTACAACTGCTGAGGATCAGGCCTGGTCCATTTGATCCATGAAGTAATGAATTTCTTATTGTTCAGGCTCTGTATTTGTCTCTGGGTTTGCATCACAGTCTTTGGAACCCTTCATGTTTACCGCTGGCCTCTCTTTTGTCTTCCTTTTAGTCTCAAGCCTTTCAATTCTGCTTCCTGTGCTAATACAAGTCTTTATGTCATTGAAAATTAACAATACCAAAGAGGTGCCCTGCCAGAGCAGAGCAGATCAATGACCCTGGAGCAGCATGTTCCAGCTCAATGGTGCACAAGTCATTCTGACTTCCACTCTCTGCTTCTCAGCTTCCAAAGGAGCAACCCTTTTGCCTGGTATATTAACTTCTGGAAACTCCTTGTTAATCACTCCATCTGCAGTTCCTGCTCTGAATTTTCTGTTAAGACCTGAGTGCAGCTTTTCATGAGGCTAGGCCACTTTTCTTCTGCCTTTCTTTCCATCTTGTCAGCTGTCAGGCAGATCAGCTGCACTGCTCTGGTGTTCTGTACACCCGTGCAGAGACATACTGCTGTCAACCATGTTTACCTTATGGAAACCAAGATAATTCTTGGAAAATAAGAATTCTAACAGTGTAAAATGACACCCCTTAACTATCAGGACAAATAATACATTTTAAGGGAAAAAAAAAAGAGATATATATACAATGTTCTCCAAAACATGAAGAAAAATAGTATCATCAGTGATAACAGTATTGTCAAACCCTTTCTTTGTTGGCCTTTTTAGAAAGAATACATTATTCAAACCTAATATTAGAAGGATGGAATATCTAACGATAGTAATCAAAATTTTGCATGTAGCCTTTCACTAAGGTTGATTGATGGGGTTAAAGTCAAAGTGATCCCTAGACTTAAAGGATGCGGGGTCTTCCCATGGCTGTGGAATTGCCACATAGTCTGGCACATGGGTTTAGGAGACTCTTGGTTTGGAGTAATGTCTTCCTTTGCAGTTATTCCTGAAGTCTTCCTCCTTTCATCAGGGAATTCACTGAAATGGAGGGGGGGTGTGTGCGTGTGTGGATGCAAAAGCAGTTTAACCACTGAGGCAGGAACTTTTCAGCTCAAATATTTCCAACTATAATTTTTTTCCTACAAAAAGGGAAGTTATGGATTTAGTCTGGGGAGATGTCTCAACCTTTTTCTCAAGAAAAAAAATCTCCTTTTATGAAGCAAGTGGGACTTATCATCACAAGAAGGAACAACTGGGGCTCTAGAGAAAGATGTAATGCTGTTTCATGGAGGATTTGGATATTTTGAAATTTGATCTTGCTCCAAGTCAGAAGGAAAACAAAAGTGTTTAAGTTTTTATGAAAGAAAAGCAAAACCTGATGCCAGGAAAGTCTGTTAAAGCTCTGACATTCTCCTTCTGAAGCTGACCGACAAGAAATGGGATGGCTTTCCACCACATCTTTGCTGAGCTGGAATATTCCTCTCAAGCATTAACAAAATAAGATAGGAGAATTCCAAGGGGGGGAAATTGTCTATAGGAGTTTACTGACCACAGTGTGAACACAGCTTTTCACTGAAATCACAAGATACTATCTTCCTCAAGGGAAATTAGAGCTTTTCACACATTCTTCAGTGGGGTGCTGAAAGAGGCAGGAGAAACAGAGGTCTATCACATTTATAAATAGCTGAATTGAAAAGAAAAAACAAACTCATCACACAACAACACATAGTTTAGAGACATGTTGTCTTTCTCCCATTGTAGTGGCCTCATTTCCAGCCAGGGATGTTCAGTCAGAATGTCCAGGCAGCACAGATGAGTCACAGTGTGTGGCACCAGGCTGTGATCATTGTCCCAGTCCCTGACAGCCTCCCTGCTCTGGGAAAACCTGGTCATATTTGTTGCCACAGCATAAAGCAGCCACATCATTTTGCCAAGATGTGAATTTTTTCCAATAGATTTCTGTCAGGATTTCTCTCTGGTTAGAGCAAAGGCCCAGAGTGGAGGTGGCTGTGGGGTCACAGGTGGTGTGGTGCCCTTCCTCCACTAACAGCCCCATCCCACATCTTCCAGCTGGGCTGGACCAGATTCCCTGACCAGGGATGGCACCAGCCTGGCCATCTCCCTGCCTGAGGGAAGCCTTCCAATGCCCCTGGAAACACCATGGCCTTTGGTGGTTCCTGTGGACAAACCACAAACCCAACCGAGGACAAAGAAATCCATCATTAGCTCCGGATGGAGAATAAATAATACTAATAATATGTAAAGAGCATCAACTGGATGTGGAGAGGAACTGTCATTTCACTATGAAGGATGCTCTTGGATATACAAGAACATAATTCACAACAATATCCTTAAAAAGATAGAAAGAATTTAAATGCATATGTTTGGGTATTTAATGCACCATGCAGGCATCATATTTCTTTCATATTTTAAATAGAAATCATAGCATCTTCTTTAATGGGAGATGCATGGCAATGATGGATTTTTATGGCAAATAGCACTACTGTGCCATGCTTCTTCATTAAAGCCCTGATTCAGCAAAGCAATTAAACATATGCTTAAATTTAAATATCTGAGTACTCCCCAAATTTTCTGGTGCCATGGATGTGCTTAATATTCTGTAGATCCATAAGGAATTTGCTTGAAGTGGGTTATTCACACCAAATATAATAGCTCTGTATATAGAGGATATCTCGTCCAAAAGAATTGGTTAAAACATTAGATACTTTATTAGCTCTGCATTAGTAATTTTAATTTTCACTGCCTCTTTGATTGTGAAGAATGAATGTGTATGCATACACGAAGTCAAGACCCGAAAAAATGATGAAGGTAAAAAAAAAAAATAAAGGGACATTGTGGGTTCAGGACATCTATAATAAACTCAAGCTTCATCAGCATTTCTAAGTTTTTTAACCAAGAAATATTGATTCATGTTTATTATATTTTATGGCACTTTACAACAATTTATAACACTTACATTAAGGAATAGATGGGCCGGGATAAAAGCCAATGTGAGTATGAAAAAGATGAAGTGCTGTCAGGAATAGCAGCTTTCAAGTATCAGGTACAACCCTTGTTTTTACACTTTATCTCACTTATTTAATATAGGATGGAATCCTATAATGATTACTTTTAAAATACAAATTCTTGAAGAAGACTTGCTGTAGCAGGGCCACCTAAAGAACACTTAGCAACAGTACTGCTTCAATAAAAAGACATTTGTAAAACATGCTCAAGGTATCTGTAACTAAAGAATATAGCTGTAGTAAATATTGTGCTGAACCCAGCTGAAAATGTTCAAGAAATGGTGAGCTTGGATTCCAAAGTCAAACTAACCACTTAATTTTTTTCCACCAGAGCTGATTGTCCTAGAAATCAAAATAAATTAGTTAGAAAAACAGTTTTGTGAAGAATTCTCTTGTTGCTATGTTACCTTAGATATTTATACAAAAGAAGGTCTCCCACTGTGAGTCAAATTCTGTTAACTGAAATATTCATAAGCCAGGTAAAACAAAGAAGCAAATAGGAATATATGGAGTCTCCACCAGATGTTTCCTTTAGTCTGTGCAATTGCATAGTCCAGCTGCTCTAGGACCAGCAGCCAGATCCATTCATTTCTGAGCTAAATGCTGAGGGTTTCTTTTCTTCCATCCCAGCTCATGAGCATGGCCCAGGTTCCCAGCAGTTCTGGAAGCACTGAAGGATCATGTGAAACTGAAGCACAGGTTGAGGCTGCTTTGTGAGCCTGTCCATGGCACAACAAATTGAAGAACTCCCAAGTTATGAGCAACACTATAAAAACAGATGCAGTACATCACTGTCTAATTTTGTGTGCTACTGCTATTCCCCATTATTCAGTGGAGAATTCTCTCTCTGTGAGAGAGGCACTGTGATAATCCCAAGATGATGAGGCAGGAAAGAAATGTATCTGCTGTTAGAGTTTGGAATGGTAGATTGGTAAGCTCAGGTGTTAGAAAAATCTTGTAAATAGTGAGAGCACCAATCTGTAGTATATATTGTCCCTCATTTCTCAAGACTGCTGATTTAATTCTTTAACATTCCTTGATACGCTTTCTCTAGGGACACTGGATTTTTCCTTTGAGCTTTGCTCATATATTTTCCCCTTTTCTGTGGACATCTTGTATTAATTCTTCAACCTTGCACATCTTTCTGGAGGCTTATAGGGAAAAAGATATGAATGTTGGGCATTTTCTGATGTGGAAAATGCTAAACAAACTGGGCTTATGGGCTTGTTGCCCTATGGAGAGACCTTACTCTTTATACATGCAAGCATGTAGCAAAATGAGAAAGAAATGGTCATATGATCACATGGCTTATGTGATTCATCAGTTTGAAGGCATATATTTTGGGAGAAAGATATATTTTCAGTGTCATCAGGCATGAAACAACAGTGAACTGAAGTTTTAGATTATTACAGTGATAGAAAATCAGCTGAACACAACAAATGTGGAAAAGGGAAGACATGAGATCATCTAACAGTCATCTGACACAGCGAGCCATGGGGGCTGTCCTTTGACAGTGCCCCTTGTGTTGCTACGATGTCCACTTCTCCATTTCCTCACCTTTCTGTCACCCCTCTATTCATCACTGCAATAATTTTATCTAGGGGGGATATTTCATATCTTCTTCTTAGTTGTGATGATGGCAGGCACCTACTCTTCAGCAGGGTGTGTGAGCAAGCATCCATCACAAAATCTATAACAGCACAAAGTGCATCTTAATCAGACACCTCACACATTTGACACAATCAATCAGCATCATACAAATTATAAATTATTTGCCTGAATGTATGGCCAAAAGCTGTCATTAAAATTATTATAGCAGTGCAAGTTTGTGTCCTGGTCCTGCAGCCTGATCATCACACCCAGGAGTCTTGCATCTGTTCATGGTTGTATTATTTTCTCTCAGTCACAGCAGTTCAGTGGTCCACCTACACAGAGCAGAATGTAAGACCGGGGCCCAAATTTATGTACCATCTGCCCTTGGTCATGCATGCCAACTTTTATAAAAATCAATCACTTTGTCTCTCTGAAGAGCTCCCACATGAAAAATTCCCCCATGTAAGTTTGGAACTTACAACACTACATTTTTAATGATATGTTTTTACTGGGATTTTTTTTTAATCTCTGTGTGTGTGTGTATGTGCTAATATTCAATATGACATTTTGAGTGGAAGATGGCAACTCAGCCTGAGGCATGACAAAATAGTCAGAAACACACCACCTGCTGTGCCCCATTGCTTTAATATTGTACTGTTTAATAAGAAAATGACCCCAAGTGTTTGGATGACAACTCTGAAATGGGCCATAAATATTCCGTACATAAGGAAAAGCTGAAAGCTAAAGTACACTGCCTAATATTGCTATGGTGCAAAAGGGAATAGGAATACATTCAATTTGCCTAAGTATCTAGTAGTGACAGCCACTAACATTTGTTTAGGACAAACACCAAGTGGATGTCTGTTTGTTAATAAATGAAGGAAAAGAAATATGGGTTACTGTGCGAATGGACATTAGAGGAACACAGATTTTGGTTTGATGTATAAGACACATAAAGAACCCAATTCTGGGCACTGCTAAGTGATTCTTACAAAATGCTGAGCCCCTGCTAATTTCAGTAGGAGTTGAGCAAGCTCAGCACCTGGCAAGGATGGGTCTATCTATATTTAAATATGGAACAAACTCTCATCCAAGTGGATTCACTTATGATAAGCTGATGCAGCCTAGAAGGTACATGTTTGGTTAAATTGGGGTAATCACAAAGAGGGAGACGCTCAAATAGGCAGTGATAATTGGTACAACAATGTCTGTTTCCTCCTTCTGATCTTGTGTCCTCCCTGAGGGTTCTCTCCTAGCCTGCATTAATTAAGAGAAGGCATGTGACATTTCTTGCAGCCTTTGACACCAAGATGACCTTTCCCTAGGTTCCTCATGAACCCCTGCTGACATCAAACATGCTTTTTACTGTACAGGACCCTTTATCCACCAGACATTCATAAAAAATATTGAATAATATTCCTGAACAAGTATTAGGATGCACAGAAAAAAGTTATGCTCTTATGACAAATGGCTAAATAGTTCATAGGGAATAATTTGTTTGACTAACAGAAGCTGTTATTTCAGTGATCCAAGGACTTTTAAAAAAAATTATTCCCCACTTGAAATCATGCACTTGCTTGCTGTAAATAAGTATTGGTTACTAGCTTTTTCTCCAGACATCTGTCATGAGTGTGTGACATTTTAACCTGCTAGACAGAAGGCCCACGGGCCTGGGTTTTGCTTCCTGAGTGGCTACTGCAATTCTTTTGAATCAAGCTACCAATAAGAAAGTAGGTTCATTGTACTATTCCTTCATGCTTTTTTAGATTTTTTTACAGAAAAAAAAATTAAAAGCATCAATGTCAGGTCTTGCAAAGCTGTTTCTTAGAACTTGCAGGGAAATTAAAACCAGAAAGAGCACAGATGTACTCAAGACAGATGGAACGCTTATGATTTTTCCCAAATACCTACAGAGCAGCTTCTGATGTATCCACCTCTTTTTAATCAGTTACCCAACATTTTATTACTTTGTTATAATCAGCATGGTGTTGCATATGAAGAGAAATGCCCCAAACTTTCAACTCCCCCCAAAACGACAAGTGGAAGTTCCATTATTTCACGCACACATGCACACACACACACATATCCGCAGACAACCAAAACCCCAAAACCAATCAAAAGAAAAGGTAAAAAATCCCACAAAGAACCCAACAGCTGAGCAAAAGCAAGTAGGTACATAGCTGCATACCTAAGTGCTCCCTCAGAGTGTCTGTGTAGCCAGCAAACACAAGGCTCTGGCATCTGCTGTGGGAACACGAGGCCCTAGCGTGGGCTAACGGGAAGGGGCCATGTGAGGCCGGAGCTCATGTTGCTGGTGCTGGGGAATCTTTGTGGGGCACCTCGGCTCCAGGTTACCTCAGAACAGCACACACACTGCTTGGCACATGTTCCCAGTCTGCCAGAGAGTGAAAAAAACCGAAGTGTGGTGAGAGGCAGTATTAAGCTACCCTGAAGTATTTTCTCTTTGCAAATATAAATCTTCTGGCTCCATGTGGAAAATGTGCCTAGTAATGGGTGGCATCATGGAGAGAAGCAACATGAAATACCTGTTGATAAAACAGGAATAAAAGCAGACAGTTAAGACACTGCTGCTTCTGCTTGAATTTGCTTTTAATTCTGTACGTGCTTGCCCCTGAAACAAACAGCCTTCCATAGACTGTAGCTTGTTATCCTGATGAAATTCCTCCCTGCAGTGATTTGCAGGGCATTTACAGTGCAATTATCCCTCCTTGTCATTCTTGTTTATACTAGCTGAGGGTCAAGCCAGCTTTATGTAAAGCCAGAGAGGAACACAGGTAAGCCTGGGATCAGTTCCAGTTCCCAGGGATCTTTCCTGATCTTCTAAGCTCTGCCTCGGAGCCATACTCAGCAGAGTTCCTGCAGTGCTGTGGTGCAGACCCCCGGTGTGAGAGAGCTTTGTGCCATTCCATTGGAGGGAGGAGTGGGTGCATTACACCTCTGCACAGACGTACAGGAACAGGGACATGCCAGTGCCAAAGGACAGAGGTCTCCACTGAAACCTGAGGTAGCCTTGGGTCACAGTCTGGACTCTTGCCCTCACAAGTGTTGGTGCTGAGGGAGGTACACGAGTCCATGCAGCTGAAAGGCCCCCGTTAGACCAATAGCATCCAAAACATGTCCAGAAGTACTCCCTATGACCATTTCTATGGGTTTTTCCATTCCAGTGTCTTTTCTAAAATCATTTCCCAGTTAGATTCTCTGATATTCAGTTGGACATTACTACTAGTACTGTAAACACTTTCTGACACGTAAGTCAGGCTGTTAGGGGGAGTCAGTGTAACAAAATGGGGGCTGGTATCCCTCTTGCAGTGTGCTGCTGTTCCACTGAATACAGCAGCAAAGAAATTTGTGTGGATGGGATTTGCATTGCCCTTTTACCTCTGTTTTCTCCTCTGTGGGCTCCACTCCTGATCCACAGCATTCCTGCAGTGGGCATCATCCCTCCTCATTGCAGGCCTGCTTGCTTGAATGTAGCTGCTTTATTTCAGCATCATTTGTAGGGGTTCTCACTTGCTCCCCATTCTGCTTGCCTTTAACAACTCCAATTCATGCAGACTATTTTGTGTCAGTGCCTTTTATCCCAAAGCACTCCACCCTTTCAGTTTCTGGTTTGTTTCCTTTTTTTGGTGGTGGTGGGTTTTTTTTCCTGCTCCCAGAACTACAGGGCAGGTCACTTGCATTAGAGGAGAACTCCTCTACTTCTATAACTATGTGGCATAAAGCCAGTTCAACAAGGCCTTTCTAGATTTGAGCATAGAGAGCTGGTATCTCCATCTTTGCTGGAAATAACTGGCACAAAAAAATTCTTAAAGAAAGTTCTTCATGAGATTTGAGTTGAAAGGCTCCTCTCTGGGCCTATGCACATTTTGTCAGTACATATTTTCACAAAATCTGTATGGTCACAAAGAGCTATTGATGAGCCTCACACAGCCACTTGATCACTTATTTTACTATTATCTTCATTCTCAAGAAGTTAAAAAAATTGACATGGCTATTTTAAAATTACACAAGTACACAAAGATACATTCTGAGTGGTTTAATACATTCTTTTAAAATCATATACAAATTAAAAGCTGCTTAATTTAAGAGTGTATCCTTGGCTGAGGTACTTCATGTTGAAAAGTGGTTACTCAGCATATAAAGTACCATAAGTACTTTCCATAAGAATTTTTATGACATAACATTTTTTAATGGCTATTTACCCAATATTTCTGATGGCCATTATAGTTTATCAGATCAATAGTCAATGTTCCTAAAAGTCACTTAATTCAGATTTATGTAATCCACATTATAGAAAAGATCAGTTAATGTATATTTACATCAGATAGCTTAATAACTCCCTTAAAACTGTTAAGATCATCTACTCACAGTCCTGTGCATTTCTATGGCTTTTGCTTTATTTAAATCCCTTCAAACTCAAGGAAATTCATGCCACCAGACTTCACTGAGCTGCTGACAAGTCATCTCTGATGATAAGCACTTTTGACAAGTTCTTGAATAGCGAGGGGGGCAGGGCGAGACACAGATTTACCTTTAAGAATTCGTCAGATTGAAAGATGTGGCTTTACATCTTTTTTGTTTTCCTCTGATTCCACTGTACTGGAGTGCTGGGTTACAACTGCTGGGTTTTCAGTTGTATGGTTTCATGGACTGTGCTTTGTTCATCAACCGAATTTTAATTAATGGCAAGAATGCCTACTGCCCAACTAGGTATTCTTTGAAGTTTTAAATTAAAATACCTTAGATATTTGGCTTAATAACAGTTTAGTGCCTTAAAATTACAGGCCTCATGTTTATACTACAAGCTCTGTCACGCTACAATTGAATATGCCCATTAGCATTAGTGGAGCAGGATGTAACTTCAAGAAAGATCTTTTTCAGAGTAAGAACTTGATCCTAAAATCTGCAGTCATGGGAGAGCAATTCCATTTGATTTTAGTGGGTTTGAATAGGTGACTAGTGATACTTGTGGGGACACTGCAGGGTCAGGGTCTTGTTTTGCTTACTGTTTAAATGTCAGCTTTTGTCAACAGTTACAGCAGCAGTATTAGGGACCTCTACTTTTTTTTCCTTACAATAAGGATACTTCTGCTCTATCCTACCCTTTGAAATGTTTATTGAGGTCTAAGACTGCAAGCACCTGACTGTTTCTTTTAGATGTGCAGCAGTCATGTTTGCTAACATCACGCTGTTGAAATTTTGAATGCACAAAAATGAAGTGGAAAAACAGGGAAAAAAGAAATCTTTGGGTTGGCTTGTAGGGTGCTTTTTTTTCCATTTTTTTTTGTTTGTTTGTCTGATGTGTCTTTTTCCCAATAACAATCATAAATTGCCACAGTGAATGAGTCCACAGAGGAGATATGCAGGCACATAGTGGGAAGCTGAATCTCACACAGCTTTGGTGAGGTTTTCCATTCACTTCAGGCTGAAGCCAGCCATGCAGAAAGAGGAAGAGCTGGCTTGTCTCAGCCAAGGCCCCATGTCCTCACAGTTCACGTGGCTCTAGGAATGCTTTGGCCGCAAATGAGTTTGGTCAGCTGACCTGACTGCAGACTGATTAGGGAAAGGGATGTGTGCAAATAGGGAGAGAGGTAAAATTGGGAAATTCTGCAACTGAGACTCCCTTTCAGGGTATTGCTGAGAAAATTGAAGCAAGCTGTAAATGCACAGGCTGTAGAAGAGAAAGCCAAGGGAACAGATACTGTTTGATCTCTAGAGGAAGGCATGTGTAAGAGAAAGACCTTAACTTTCTGTTGGTTCAAATTCAGGGATTACTTCAAAAAGGTTAGGAAATGTAATCGATAAAGTGCACAAGTGCCATATTTTTATGGGTTTGGATGTTTCTTGAGGCAAGCTGATGTAAGATAGAATTGGAGTTTAGAACCCTTCAAAGGTCATATTTCTGTTTGTTTCTGTTGCCACATGTCCCGGAAGAACGGACTGTAATCCTAGTTTACCCTGGGTAAATACAGTTGTGGAGCTTAAAACCATCTAAACCCTTTAGTTCAGTGCTTCTCCAGGTGTTACAGATCCATACTCAGAAGCCCACCAAAGAAGGGAGGATGTAAAGAGTGGGATGAAACAGAGTGATGCCACCAAATCAGGTTCAGACTAGACATCATCTGAGATCCCTTCCTCTGAGTACAGGCAGGGCGTACCTCGCATTGGAAATCTCCCCGGGGAAGAGAATAGAGCTTTAAGAGCTAAAAAGGGTTTAAAAAAAAGGAGAACAAATCCATGGCTTTGGGAAAGCTGTCTCCAAGTACTGTTTGACACTGCTTGGATCCCACACTCTATACTGAGCAACTGTTTCCCCCATAGTCATTTATATAATTATAACCTTGCTTCATCCTTTCACCTTCAGAGTGGGAGGTTTTGTAATTCTTGCTAATTTCAGACAGATCTTCCACCATGTCATGAGGAACATTTTATATAACACAAGTATTGCTGTGTGGCTAATGTCTTTAAAGCTCTGTCTCAATATTTCATGGGTGGTAGGTTATTTTCTTTCCTTCAGCATTTGAAAATAAACCAAAGATTTTGTACTACTCACAGTTAAAATTTGGCCACTTCAGGAAGCAGATGTGACAGGCCTGGGGCTAATGGGCACTTTACTGGTGGCTGGGTGGTCAGTGCTTGAATAAGTTAATTATTAAAGAGATATCAATTGCAACAAAGATAGTGGGACTTGATAGTCACATAAACATATCCTCAGTTTCAAACACAACATGCTCAGCAGTGTCAGGTTACATGTATGTATATGTATTTTCACTTCAAAATCAAGGTTTAAGTGCTGATAGTTTTCCAAATTTATTTCTTCTTTAAAACCAGGCTGTGGTTTCTCGTCTAGTTTTTGACTTCTCCAGCAATTCATAAATATTTTGTTTATCTTCCTTGCTTTGGCAGTACTTTATCAGTGCTTGAATGAAGATGATATCCAGGAAAACCTTCTTTTTTTCTACTAGTTTGCCAGGAGCTGAAGCCAGCTTTCTGGTATGATATCAATAAAATCTGTAATTGGAGAAAAGGTACCTAAAAAGGACATTTTTTCACTTTGTAAACAAATAAGAAATGTGAAGAGGTAGGCAGAAAACAGTCAAGTGCACTATGAATCACTGCAGGGGTGCAAACAAAATTCCTTAATGACAGAGTTCTCACTGGCAAATTCTTTTTGTTTTTGCCTCTAGAGCTGTCTGTGCTAATGACAAGCAACTCTGCTTGGAACTTATTTGCATGAAGTATTGTACAGTGCACACTGTGCATGAGTGGATGAAAGAAAGGAGGCAAGGCTACCCTGGGACTGTATCCCCATGACAACCCCACTTAATGAATTACTAAGAACCAGGAGAATATTGAACAAAATGTCCCTTCTAGTATAGCTACGGGAGCACCAGTGTGGACATTGTCACACAGCAATGCTGGGAAGAAAGATTTGAGGAAAGACCTATGGATGGGATTAGTCTGATTAAACATAGGTTTCCACCTCTGGGAACAACTTTGGCTCCATTTAGTAGTGGGAAATACATGAGTTCATTTTGCCAGATGAATTTCCTGTTGAAGAAAATTATAAGGAGAATTTTTACAGATTGGTTCAGATTCAAACATTTCAACTGGAGATACCTAAAGTAAGGTGTCATAAATACTTAATCCCTGCTGTATATACTCTGCTATGCTGGCATATAACTACAGAAAAATTCAGAGACAATAAAGCTGTTTTGAAAAAAGAAAAAGTCATATCATGCCAGTAGGATTGTTATCCTAAATCAGATCCTTCTTTTTTCCTCAGACTGCTGATAATCTAAGTGAGAAAAGTTCCCTCACTGTAAAACAATGCACACGAACACCCAGAAAATTAAATGTCCATTTCATTTTGAATAATTGGTGTGTCAGTGATTCACAGCCCACAGTGAATTGAAATGTATTTATTTAATGGCTTAATCATTTTAATGATTCATTTTACTTTAGATTAGAAATTCAATTCAATGTCTGTGTCACACTTCAGACTCAGAAGTAACTGGTTGCAAGGATTTGTTCTCACACTTGACAGGTCAGAGCCCCAAGATGTTTCTACAAGTAGCTCTGTTGAGGCAGGTGGGACTGCTGAAAATAGGAGAAGCAAAGCTGGGCTATGTACAGTTATTTAAATGACACTCAGTAGCTTAATGGCTTGATAGGCTATGTCTAAACTGTGGAATAAGGAGCTGGTGTCTGCTGTGCCCGGACTCCACATTTGGATGAAATCCAGGGGTGCAACTTTCTGGCTCAGTCTGAACAGCACCCTGGTGCCTGTTGGAAGAGGAGAAGTTGGAAACTGGGATGCCATTTGGACAGGTCCCCACCATAAAGCACTCAAGATATGGGTAGAAAAATGCATCATCTTGCAGGTTTTCTTGAGTTCTAGACCGAGCTTTTGTGTGAATTTATGATCATGTGGAATAATTAAGTAGCTTTCATTTGAAATCTGAATGTGTAAAAGTGATTAGACTTAAAATTTATTTTCTCTCAGATGAGCTGGTGTCTGTAACACATTCATACACAAACAAGTCACTGCAGCAGTAATGACTGAGAAAACAAGCAAGCATTTAATGAATTATGAGTATTAATTTTTCCCATAGATGTGCCCTGTTTGATCTTGGAGTGCAGGATGGGAGAAACTAAAGAAGAGTCTGTGTTACTTGTGGGTTATTGTTAAAGGAGTTCTTAGTACTGAGAACTTTTGGGTTGCCAGGCTCCTTAAACACTAAGTGAAAAAGAGAAGTTTTTAACTTGGGGGCAAGGGGAGGTGTTTAAAAGAAAAATAAAAGCCAGTAAATTTCAGGGCAAGAACTGATCCATAAACAGCAAGATTTTTCAGTTGTACTAAATGTCTATGAACCTAAGTCAAAACAAGTAATCACAGTTGTAATGTGAAGATTCCCCAACCTGGAGCTCATCCAGCACCTGCAAACAGAGTTCTGCATTTCCAGATTCCCTCTGCCTTTAGTATCCAGTATCCCACCTTACAAAAGCACTTCTTCTCTACACACCCATGTTGAGGCAGAGGAAAATGAAACTGATATTAAACCCTCATAATCAGGGGAATGGACAGTTTATTCATGTGCAACTAGTCTGGAAGCTTTCACGCTGAACTACTGTTTATGAACTCTAAAGGAACTTATTTCAGTTGGATAATGGTTAATTTACAGCCAGAGCTTAAAAGGGCAGAAAAAGATAGCAGCACAATTGGTTTCAGTGCATGATGGGGAAAAATAAATATCTCAAAGAAAGAGATATCTGAAATTCAGATCACATTGAGATGCAAAGAAAGCTGTGAAAAGCAGTAGGAGGGTGATTGTATTCCAATTAGATTTCTTCTGCTCATATAAAACAGGCTTGGACTGAAAGTTAATAATCTGATTTACGGATCTTGGGAGAAGTGAAACCCTACGAACTCCTGAACAATGAGAGGCAAATGAGGTGGAGGGAAAGAAAAATGGAATATTTCTGAGACTGCTTCTGGGGAAAAACAAAGACAGCAAAGTCTAAACATGCTCTTGGTTTAAAAATTTACCCTAGTACTATCCTCTTACACTCATGCTTGTGCTATACAAAAACATTGCCTTTTTGAGCAAAGCAGTCAAAAGCAACTCATGATTTCACATATCCCAATCTTTTGGGCACATGATAAATATATCTCTACAAGGTTCCTGCAAGACCTTCCAGAGTTATGTTGCTATGGTGGATTAGTTCATTTATATGATTGGTCATAAGCAATCTGACATCTGATCTGAGCTTGTGCCACATGTGAAAGTGTGTCCATTCCTTAGCTGAATCCTTTAAAAGCATTCCATGTGCGAGTTGTATGAAAATCACTGCCAGCCAAAGGGGAAACAGCAGGATTTGTGTAATGGCCATGCTCGGTGACAGGGTTGGGAGCACTGTCAAGTCAGTGACAGGAGGACTGCCTGGCACCAGCTAGTACCCACTTATATGCTCTTGTTTTTCCTTCAATTAATCCATCAGTAACTGGCCCTCAGAAATATAATACCAGGGGCATTTGTGAAATGACCGAGAGAAGAGATGTGATCATGTACCACAGATGCCAATTCTTTCTGCCATTCTTGAGTTTCAGGCTTCTGCCCAGACCTGCTGCTGGGACTGATGCAGCAAAACTCAGTCCAAGCAGGACAAAGATGGTAATGGTAAACAGAGGGCAATACTCTCAAAACTTTTTAGCTTTTTTCCCTTCAGATGAAGACATACCTATGACTGGTAAGTCACATCCATGGTGAGGTCACTTATGTAGCATTTTCCACCAAGATAGATAAAATATTTTCCTTCATCAGGCTTTACTAATGCTTCTAGTTCAACCCTAAGCCAGGCTATCTCTAATCTGAAGACCCCTTTCCACTGCACTGCAGTCCTCCAAGTGTCAGCTTGAACTCTCAATGGGTTATTTAGCTGGATTACAATGCAGGATGAATGCCTGGCCCAGACAAGCAGGTAGAACCTCCTAGTTTGCAAACTGACATCTGGGCATCAGTTATTAGTACCTTTTATACCTTTAGTGAACATGTTCTAACATGAAGTTCTTTACAGCCTCCAGGTGGTGGGGAATACTCTTTACCAAAAAGGACCTTTCCCCTGGTTTCTGTGTTAGTTTGCACAGAGTGCTGAGACAAGGTCAAAATTTTGATCCTGATTTTCATTTCCTGGTCTGCATACCAAATACATAAACGTTTTCCAAAGAGCTGTTGATAATCCTCTATCTTAACCTACAAACCCAGTGCAGCTTCCCACCTTTCAGTGGGAAAGGACTGATATCTCTTTCCCAGCCAGAGACAAACACTGACATGTATGTTAACATTTTTCTGCTGCTGCTCTGCTTCTGTGCAACAGGAAGCAGAGCTTATTCCTTAATTGATTATTTCTATATTCTTAATAGGGACTATTTATCGTCTGAAATTGTCTTTAGCAGCCATCTGTTCCTTATGCTGCTCTATACGTGCCCTCATCCCTGACCTGAAGTAACCATCCTTTCTTCAAGCAAAGGAGGTTTAAATATTCATGCTGGCTAGGTCTTGAAGAAACTCTTAATTGGTATCACAATCTCCCACACAGAAGTGGTTTGTTCCTCCTTTAGATTCTCAGCATTTGAAATATTTACTATAGTCAATGAGGACACATCTTGCCTCACAAGAGATAAAATCTACTTCTTGAAAAAAATTTCCTGTGTTCAGGCTTGCATTTCTGAAGAGCACTGAAACTTCCACCACTTGAAATACAAAATGAGACATACCCAAGACAGCAGTGTTGGCATGTTAGGCTAATTCTGTATTTCTTGTAACTGTTATTGTGTTGCCACTGGGGTAACAATAGGGAAGGTGTAGAAATCCTGGTGATGGGAAAGCTACATTCACTCCTGTTTCGAATTCCTGAGGTTTCTCAGTCATCCATTCTTTCTGGTGACTGAGAACTGAAGACTTGAACCAGCACATTGTGCACTGGCATCCTATACTATCTGAGATGCCCCAAGGTGGTTATCCAGCCTAGGATTCAAGTGCCGCTCCGTAAGACCCCCAGTCCTCAGCCAGATCTGCCAGCTTTGCAGGATGCTGTGAACCCTGAACCCTCTTCCCCCAGCTGCACCACCTCATCTTCTGCTCTTCAAATGGAACAACAGACACAAAGAGCTAAAATGTTGGTGCAATTCATGAGCTTCCTTCTTCAAAAGAAATTGTACACCCCACCACCTAGTCAAAGCAATCTGCTGAACAAGCACCTAGTGTAGACCAATAAACGAAAGGAAACTCAGAGGTCAGTACAGGTCATTATTTTCACATACCTTTGAATAATGAGGGCATCACATGTCAGCCAGAGGAGAACAAAATGTCACATTCTCTAGCTAAAGGTCATCATCGGTCATAGGTCATGGAAGGGAGGCCAGGAAATAACCTATGAGGTTAGGATGAGTGCACAAAGAAAGGGCAACAAATGTCAATGAAAGCATGCAGCTGTTGTGAGATGAAACAACTGAGGCACCCTTTTGTGCTGACACAGGCTTAAAAAATGTCTTTGCTGACATTTTTTTTTTTTTTTAGCTGGCACTTTTATAGGACATTGACATTAATGTACCCAGCCCTGAATTAGCCTTTTCTGAAAGCAACAGTTTGGAAGTTAAGTGCAGCATTTTCCAAAGAATCATAAGCATGACATTTTTATTTCACGTGATTGATGTTACAGTGGACTTCTAGCACCAAATTCTAGTTTGATTCTCAATCATTGCATCAGTGCAGTGTGATAGCAATCAGAAACAAATGGAAGTGGCAGCCTGCATTGCAGAAAGGTCTTCTGGAAATTCTTTCTGCCTTTACCAGCAGTCAGATGTGTCATTTCATGTTTAATTCATTGCATCACATTTATCTGATTGTTTTAATTCATGGGTTTCAAAAAGGTTGATTTCAGGTTTGCCCCTGCAGTGGTGACAAGCACTTGCAGGGTAATCATACAGGAAAATAATAATGAACAGTTCAGGAATGTGTGGAAATATGTCCAAACTGAGAGACAATTTCTGATGAGTGAGCTGCACACTTGACTCATCAGTCTTTTCCTTTCTCTTTTTCTGAACAGCAGCACAATACCATTTTCTCTTGTCATTGTGAGTATAAACCTGACAGTCTTCATGAAATAACGTGATGATGCCAGGAATGCACATCAGATGAAGGATTTCTGCATCTCCTATGCCTATCTTCCTGGACAACACATGCAAAGATACTCTCAAAATTAAACCCCACCAAATCAGGAACATTTTGCATTGATATCTTCACTGTGGCTTTGTAACTTTGCAGGATGAAAGCCTTCAAAAATGGCTTAACTCCTTATGAGATGCCCACTGTGAAATATTATATATTTACAATAAATTACAGAAAAGTAAGAGCGTGTAATCCAGAGAGAGGAGAATGGTAAACTGGAATATACAATTACTGCCTTTTATTTTAAATTCTTTCAGTTGGTTATTTTATGACATAAGACTGAGATAAAGACCCTTTCCCTGCTTCAGTATTGCTTCCTGATCAAAGAACACTGACATCTGTTTGGAAATTCTCAGGTGATACTAACTTTCAAATTATTCCTGTTGCTGACTTGGCAGTCAAGTTTTTCTTTAGAGGTTCAATAGTTGAGGTGAATAGTTGGTTTCTCGGTTCACTTTATGTTAAAGAAATTGTTTAGAAATAAAACAAGAAAGCACCCCAGCTCAAGGGTTCCAAGTTTGCTCTTTACACTCACGCTTGGCTGCAGTTTTTGATCTGAATCACACCACTCACACCCCCTTTTTTTTTTTTTTGATAAATTTCCAAAACATGTTTTGTTTATTTCTTTGTTTGTTTGTAGGTTTGTTGGGTTTTTTAATGAGGTCAGACTTAGTTTTGCTAAGATGCAAACACATGCTGAGATTTGCACACCACTAATAGCCCTAGGAAAGCCACAAATATAACTCAATGCAAGCCCTCCAAAATCTGGACATCAATGCTTTGGTCTCCGTCTGTAACAGGAAATTTATGGGATTTTCCCTGCAAATTTCAGCAGGAGTGCATAAGAATGAGACATCTATGCAAATTCTAACAGACTGAATAATCATTTCATCAGACTATATTCTGACTGGGCTTATTTACAAGCTGCATTTATTTTAATTATGTTTTCTATCTATTCACTCTTCCTTATTTTGGGTGTGTAATTGGCCACCTAAGAAACATGCCATTCTTTCAGCTGCCAGGTTGACTGAACTAGAGAAAACACTTCTCAGGCAGGTTTGATTGAAACGTGCTTGCAAGGGTATTTGAGTTTAGAATACACTTTCTACAACGTTCCTGTAAACAAAAGCCACTCTGAATAACGTTAAAGGAGAAGAGGCTGTAATATGTTCAAATGTGGCTGAATTGGAGTTTCAGAGTTTACAAACACTTCCACAAATCATTTACCCATTACTTCTTACATCTATGCATAATTCTACTCTCAGTAAGCTCAGAGGTTCTAGGGCTTTTTTATTCTGGGTATGTGCAAAGCAGTATCCAAGAAATCTCTTTTCCCATCACAGTTCTGTGATTTTCCTACTCTGTTTAAACAGATGCCTTAAATTACAAGCAAAATGAACTGGCTTTATGGTGTCTGAAGTTAAGAGAGCATGCATCCGAGATTTACTTTTCTTTCTGTTACTTAAGACCAAAATAAGTTAATTTTGGCTAGAAATATTTTAGAAAAATACTGTCCAAATCCCAAAGAGTTTTTCTGATTTGGTTTGGGGTTTTTTTGTTTGGTTTTTTGTTTGGTTTTTTTTTTTTTTTTTTTTTGAGAATAGGCTTTGCCATGCCTGAATTCTGATTCAGCAGAATCAATAAATAAATAAGATTTTCTTTGGGTTGCAGAAAACTGCAATCAGTGTGCTGCTGTGACCCATTGAACAAGCAAAGGGCACAAGCCAATGCAGTCCATTTCACTGTCATTACTGGTATTATGGTGACTCTGGGCAACACCCAAGGAAGGTGAGTCAGAACTCTACAATAAATATTGTAGATCGAATGCTGAAGAGGCTTTGCCCTTACAAGTACATTATATAATACTAAATATATATACGCTAGTGCTGAGTTAAAAAGAAGTCAGTGACTTTAACATGTCATATCTATATGGAGGTCATTGAACCTTCTTTGAAAAGTCATTTTTTTCTAATGTCATCTGCTTTTCTCAGGATTTTTGCCCCCCTCAACCCATATAAAATGGATGTGTATTCAATCTTGAACTAAGCATGCTTGCAATGATTGAGATATGTCTAAGGTCAGAGCTTACAAAAAATTCATAAGGGAAGCAGCAGGCAAAAAAGAGAGGGATTTTTTTAAAGAGAGTTCAGGAGCCTCTCTATGAATTGAGCATGACATATTCATGTTACTGACTTCATTTATTTAATGTGGCTCCAAATAATTGATACCAGTATAGTGATAAAAGTACAGAGACTTCACTGCCAGAATTGTGATAATGAAGAGCCTCCCTGCTGATTTCATTCATGGGGCTGTTAGTCTGCTGGGAAGGACCTCTGATGAAAACTGGGCTGCAGCAAATGCTATAAAATAATCAAAGGCACAGAGCCCTTTACCTGAGGGGAGCTCAGTCAGGGAGTGATTCAGGACAGCAGAGAGAAAAAAGGGAAAATTGCATTAGCTGACAAACCAGGCACAGCTTTTAAAAAAACTCTGATCCTAATTGTGAGGACTGCGTTATGTGCAGAAATCTTCCACATCTTTGGAGCAGATCAAATTACATGGCTCCAGCAGCTGGTTAACTGGTATACCAACAATGCTTCTTACCTCACTGAATGCAGTCCAAACTTACTTTATCCTCACCTACCAGCCATTTATTCTCTCTGCCTCAGACCCTGAGCTCTCAGAAGCAGCTACTGTCTTTTTGTTATATGCTCAGCACAATGGGGTCCCTGTTTGGACTATCGAAAACAATCCTGTAGGCTCAAGACAGCCATGCAATGCTGAAATACAGTTAACGTCAAGAATCCTAGAAAGGAACTGAATATTAATATAAATCTAAAATCCTTTCTAAGCAAGGACATCATTTGTCAACTCTGCTCATTTGCTTCACTTCATGTAAGTGTGTCAATGGTTGATTAAAATTCATAAATGTGCAGCAGAGTTACTGGATAAATGTTGAGTTATTGTTTACATATCAGAGTGCGGTGAAGGCAGGAGCCTGGATGTGGAAAACTGTGTCAGGAGGAAAGGACCATGGTATGAGTCACTGCCATGACAGATTCACCAAACAATCCACAATGTCCCTGTGCAAACTCTGCTAGTGATTAATTACCTGTTACAATACTAAAAAAAACAACAAAAAAAAAAGGAAAAAAAAAAAAAAAAGCAGCCTTTTACTTACAGCACATGTTTACTGAGCTTCAGCTTCCAGTGACTGCATGTCTTCATGATTTTTTTTCATACTAGATAAAAGCTTCTGCCATCAGAAATCTCTTGCTTGTGTGGGTGATTGAGAATTATCAAGTTGCCTAAATTCTCCCTGCTGTGCTTTCTCTTTATTACATCAATGTTACCCAGCTGTCTTTCTGTCTTCAGATGCAAAATCTGGGTCACAGCATTTCTGTATCTTCCAGTCTTGAAGTTACTGTGCAGTGTTTAAAGATAACTCCATCCCAAGTCTTTAGCTACTCTTCCAAAACTGCTACATCAGCAGCTCTAGTAAAAACTTGTCATGAATAACCCCTTATTATCTTAAAATAAAAGGCACTTCAGGTGAGTTCACAGGCACCTACAACTCCTTCTGCAAATGGGTTGCTGGGATGTGCCCGTGGAAGCCAAAGTCACAGCTGTTGCATGCAGTTATGGGCCACACATACTGAAGTGGATGCAGAATTACAAAAGGTTTTCTGTTCCTGGAGTTTAACTTGATTTTTTAATCATGTATCTTGGTTTGCAGCATTCTTTCAATTGGACAGATGGACAATTGTGGAATAGGGCTGTATATATGCTTGCAACAGAGTTTGAAAATAGTGTGAACAGAGGTAGCCTCTGGGATGACAAAAATGGAACTATTGCAAATGTGGCTCAGAAATGCAATTTGCAACTGTTCTTTGGGAAAAGGATTCAGAGAGAGATGTTTACAGCACTGAATCTCAGTATGGGACAGAACTGCAACAAACATTGAGACACCTTCCCATGGCTGCGTGAGAACAAAAACATCAACACAAATAGGCAACAGTGAACATTGTGTGCCATCCAAATATTGCCAATAACACCATGCTGGCTGCACTTCTGTTGACAGAGCTTTCTAATACAGGAGGAGGAAAGTTTGGGCAACAAAGTGTGATGTGCATGTAATGATACCACTGCTCTCATCTCTGTTCTTTAAAAGGAAGAAATTTAGACACTTCTTCCCATTAGTTAAGCGGTTGCACTTCTAAGACCTGGGCCCTGCCCAGAGTGCAAGATTTATATTGCTGAGTAAAAGAGGGCCAGGGAACCACTAAGCACAGGCTCCAGACCGAGGACGCTGCTGAACTGATCATTCGCATCTGTCTCTGGCACCTCTCTGATGAACTTTGCCCAGGGACAGTTTGGATTCTCTTCTGGAGGTTGCTCATCCCAGTGACCTTGGCTAACAATGACCTCACTGCACTGAGTCTGACTTCCTCCAGCCTACACAGTCCTCTGCTGCACCTTTGCACTCTCCAGTACGACAACCCTGTGGCAAAGCCCAAAATCGGCCCTTGGGTGGTCTGTGGCACTGCTGCAAATGCTTCGAACCAGTGTCCCTGTCCCAAACAGCATGAGAGGCACCCCACAGGGCTGGGGACAGGGCTGGAACAGCCAGTCTGCTGTGGTGGGCCAACAGCCCTAGGAGTGAGTTTAGGAGTTTAAACCAGAGTTTAGGAGTGAGCCAGTTAGTGCCACTCCACCTTTTGTGCCAGGTACTGTCTCCTGGCTCTCCTTTGATTGGTTGTGCAAAATCATCCAAACTGTCTAAAGGCCAAACTCAAAAGTCCACTGCTATCCAGCGAGAAGGTCTGTGTTAAATGAGTACATCTGGGGTTAGGCATTCACCTGATGGCAAGAACATTCTGAAAGAGAACTTAATCATTATGTTATGATAGCTGTGTCTGTTCCTAATCCAGCCAGGAGAATGGTAATGGTTAATTTACAGTGATGTAGGCTTAAAGTTTTCATTAAAGCCATTTCTCCACGGCAAATCTAATTATGACAAATTATTTGAATAGATAATGAGAAATAAATTATGTTATTTGAATAAATAACAATAATATAATAGTAACAATAGCAATTGAAAAGCAAAAGAACACCACAGCCAAACAATGCCTTGCTTTTGAAATATTATACACAAAACATTTTGCTTTATTTAAAAAAAAAAAAAAGTCAGTATTAGAAATAGAAAATAAAAGGATCCAAGAAAGGACCGAATGTCAACATATTTGTATTTAAACATTTTGGGCAAAGTAATTATCTTCAGTACTTATTTTTTCCCAATGTTTGGATTATATTTTGGGTTTGTCTCCACTTAATTTAATGTGGATACTTAATATGATCTTTTATATGTCAAAATTTTTCAATCCTGACATTTTTAATGGAACGGAAAATCCATTTGACAATCGACTTTAATTTGTACACTTTTGAATTGTTGTATCAGCTTTTGGCTTCTCGCTCATAATGTCACTTAGCCGTGGCATTCTTTGCTCTTGAAAGAATAACTATTACAAATACACAATACTTTTAAAACACCAAAGGGTAGGTGAACACTGTCTGTGTTCCCTTGCATAAACTGTCTGCAGAAGCAGGGCACAGGGAAAAACAAAAACACCAGCTAGAAAGCTTCTCCAGGGCAAGCTCCTGTCCATTTCCACTTGCTGTGCTCACTCCTTGAGCAGGGGCAGTCAACACAAGTCAGCTCCAAGGAAATCACTGCCACTATCAGGCTGGCTAACATCAAACTGGTACCCTACAGATTAAGAGCCTGATGCAATTTCATCTTGAAAATGACTAAGTCAGGACTTGGAGTGATTGCTCTGGAAAGCAGAGGTTCAGCTAAAACTAGCTCCAGTTGCCAGTAATGTATTGATTTAGTATGCCAGCTATAGCATCGATTATCTTCTGCCTGATTCAGCCCTTGGATTTCTATCTACTGGAAGCGCAGAAAACCCTCTCTCGTGAAAATTATTTCTGCATTCTCCCACCAAATAATCCCCCTCTGAATTTAAGGAATGTTTTGCTATATTCAGAGTCACTTCAAATGACCAGAGCTTCAAGTGTCTCAAGTTAGGTTTCCAGCAAGGGTTGCACATATTAATAGGGTCAATTGAGGGCACACCTGCAAATGCAAGGGTATTGACTACAGGCAAGTTAACCTCTCTGGGCATGATATAACCCATCTAATTCACTGCCCTTTTCCCCCTTAGTAATAAGGCAGCTGGACTCCTTAAGGAATTAGTTTTAATTTCTTTTACATTATGGACATTTCCTCCTGATGTTACTATATGTTAGATTTGCTAAACATGAGTGTAGTAGTTAGATCATTTTAAAAAGCTAATTGTATTTCTTGTGCTGATGAATTATTCATAGATAATCATATAAATCCACTCTCTACATTGATGTTTTATTTTGCATACTAATCTGAACATTTTGCATTTTCCAGGTTTTGATCTACAGATGATCTTTGATATTGACCTATTCACGAATATAGGGATTTAGTTGCCCTTAGTGTTCTGGGATTTTTTAATGCAGCGAAATAGTGAATACATTTAATTAATATATGAGACAGGCTTTGTCTCAGGACATCTTGTCCAACAAACCCTCTGATTGATACTTACCAAGGGCCTTCAAAAGATTTTCTAAGGACTGATGTAGATATCTCTGCATGTGATACACAATACCTGTGTACCAGATTTCACACCCTAAGTTTACTCTGCAGTTTTTTCTACCAATTTAATGCATTCAGAAGCCCCAGGAAAGTAATAGAAAGGGAAGGATGTTACCTTGATCTAGAGAACAAAGCACTGGCAGTTCTATAATGTTAGGGACAGGCTCAACATCATCATACAATTAAGGCAATGCATGTAGTCATTATGTCCAATATCTGGTCCCTCCTCTGCTAGAAACAGTTTATGTTTTCAAGGTTCTCAGCATCTTCAATCAATACAATGGCTTAAAATTCAAATAGTGAACAATCTGTGTTGCTTAATTGCAGTTTTTTAGGATTCAGTATTGGATAAGAGTGAGTTAAAGCTGTATCAAGGGAAGCAATTCTGTGGAAATTTGACTAGTATGCCTGCTTTTGCAGCAGTTTTGTTTTTTGCAAACCTCAGTCACAGCATGCTTTGCCCATGAGGATTCCTACTGGAACTACTAAATATTATCAAGCTGGTTAAAAGATATGTTGAAAATTACACCATAGTTTATACATTTGAATCATGATTTTATACTGTGTTGAAAGCATAATATTTTTCAGTAATACAGGGCTCAGGTTTTTTAATAAGAATAATTAATCTTGAAGAATAATGAAACCATTGTCCAACAAGGCCTTACTGAAGCAAGGAGATTTCCTAAAAGAAATTTGCTGTCAGCCTGAGGAGATGAGGTGTATGTAGTACATGGGGTGGAGAAACAGAAAGTGAGCTTTCCCTGGAAAAACAAGCTGTGAAATCCTGATCTGGTGTTGTTGATAGGAGGCTGTTCCTGACTTCTGGAAATGCAAACCTGACTCTGTATAGAACAACAGCTTTGCCTATTATGAAAGCATAATTAGCCCAGAGGGACAAATTTTTAGGGTAATTGCAAGATTGGGTGGTCTTGCAGACCGGTCACTTGAAATTTGACCATTTTCATTTTCAGTATTGAAGTTTGCCACGCCTCAGAAACATCAGGAGAGATTTTGCAGAGGTAGAAAATCACTGCTACACAGCTGGCTAAGTGAATAGTATCTGAGCAACTTCTGCTAACATGCACAGATTTTATGATCGTGCCTATAACCAGGGGGCTGAGGGGAAAATGTTAATTAATCTGAAGGAAAAAAATATTGCCAGAGGCCAGCTGCTGTCTGAATTGATAGAGTAGCTCCAGCACTGTAATTTGCAAGCTGTAGATCCGGCAAGGCTCCTCTCTGCAGTTTTATCTCTCAGGCACCCCAGGAGTGCTTTAACTGCTGTCAGGGAAAAGCTCAATTCCAACAATAACTTTCTTGGTTTAGAGGCTGGCCAGAGTAAGGGTCTGTCTGCAATGTGGCTGCAAACTGGCTGGGGATGTAGGCTTTGTCTCACTATGAACTGTATGCTATTGTTAGCAAACACCCTATGAACTTGTATCAGGGTTTGGAATTCAGTCCCCAGCCCTTCCACTCATTCAGCAGGCCCAGAAATAACAGGTGGTAAGGGAAAAAAAGGGGATGCAAGTAATGATGACACGGCTGCACCTCTGTCCTGCAGAGATCTGTTTTGCTTATAGAACGTCCTCTGCAGAATGTGGTGTCTGAGAGAAAAGAGCCTAGCCTGGCTTTCAGGTCCCTCAGGAGCACTGCTGAAGAGATGTATCTTTGTCAGTAAAGTTTGGCATCATCCAGACTGTAAATATAGATGTTTGATTGCAGGTTTAAGCATTTTCTTTTCAGACTTCAGTTCTAATTCTTAGACTTTTTATCCTTAATTCTGCTCTTTGAGCAGTTGTGTCAAGCACAGCACTAAACAATTCACTCACTATTTTAATAATAGTCTCTCTAATCACTGAAACAAATGAACCAAAGTAACTTGCAATTTAACTTTGATCCTTATCTTTCAGCTTGCTTAAACTTCCTAATCCTGTGCCTTTCCAACATCAAGAGCTCTATGCCTTAAGGAGCTGCAATTCATAGACATAGCTGGATCAGAGAAGCTTATCTCCTTAATACAATACCTGCCATATTGGTAAGCCTCAAGATACATATATTTGGATAAGTATACATTCTATAAACAAATTTTAAAACATTTGAAAAATAACCATTTTAAACATCTGAAAATTTCTCTGATAATTTATCACCTAATCTTATATGAAGAAGTTGTAAAGAGATAAATATGTAGTAATTAGTGTAATATCTAATCTAATATTGCATCATTATTTTAATATGTGACAAGGGCCTGCATGTTAAATTTCTCTCATCTCAGAGGGATTTGTTTATATGATTTCCAGAAGGAGAATGAAGGGCCATGCAATCAATGGCTTTGAAGCTGAGAAAGAGTCACCATGAGGTCACTCTTCGACAGATAAATGATGAATTTTTAAGGGTGATGCTTTATTCTGTGACCTTTTGACTTTCAGAACGGCCCTTGTTGCAGAGAGCCACTAGCTTCATCAAATAAGTGAAATGTGAAAAACAAAAAACAAGGCCTATTGTTTGACCTGCTTGTTAGGAAAAGCTTTTTGTGCGTGGACTAAGAAAATCCTTGGATTGGGGTTGTTGCTTTCTAACTAGCATCAGGAAATAAAGCTTGCATTATGTCAAACTCGTCCTAATGACTAGGACTCTTCATGTCTGTGTAAAAGCCGCACAGTTTGACCAGGACCATGAGGTAATGTACAGTAAATAGAGGATGATGTTAGAGAAGAGATCTTGCTGACAGGAATAATGTGATTCAGCTGCTAATGACTCAGGGCTTTAAGAAGTGTTTTGGAGCTGACTTCAATTTACAATTCTCCTTTGAATTGCACTTACTTATCATTAAAGCCTCCCAGCTGAAAGCCTCTCTCGTACACTTCAGGACAGGACAGTGTGCTGCCAGAAAGAGATGTGGATAATGTTTCGTTCAGAGTGATAAATATTCCCACACGTACAATAAAGCCCCAGTTGCCATGGATGGACTCTCCCTGGGCCACCCAAGGTGATGGCCAGCCCCTCCTCCAGCAGTCCTGCCAGCCACTGTGTCCCTGGAATCAGGATACATCTGGCTTTTCCCCTTGGCATTTCTGAACTTTGGTCAACTTCAAAAACAATCCCTAGTGTGTGTCCATTTTTTCCTCCCCAAATCTGAGGATTATTATTCCATCTTGAATCTCTCTCCTCGAAACTGGGAAGGCTGATTGCTGCTAGGGAGGATAATGGGGTTTTCCTGCTTTTGCCTGCAGTTCTTCCAGCCTCAGCATTTTTACTTCCAGTGCAGCCCAGGGTCTTCTCTGGCCTCCCAGCCTTACCTCTCACAGCAGTGTCATGCACACCTCTGAGAAGTGAAAGAGGCACTCCTAGTGATTTTGATTGGTATTTTTTGTGTCCAGAACTTTCAGTATCCTGTATTTCTCAAAGCTGGTTACTTTGAAAGAAAAACAGGGAACCAAAATCTCCCTAAAGGCTGAGCAGGAACAGGGAGGAGAAGACTGAAATGAAATATTTCTGTCCTGCAGAGCAATTCCAGTATTTCAGACTTTTTTGTCCATTCCTGATAAAAAAACCACTACACATAACTAAAGTTCCCCGCAGAAAATGTATTTCCAACCCCTACAAATAATTGAGAAAATCTAAAATACTTATCTCCTGATTACTTAACTAAATATTTCTTAACACTTTTCTTATTTCATCTTACCAAGCTGCTCCTACAAGACCAAAAGCCTTTTCATTCTTCTTGATTTTAGTGAGACTTCCCTCAGGTCCCAGAAAAATGCAGTATAGAGCTATTAAAAAACTTCTGCTACAGCCTAGGCTTCTGGGCTCTCAGCCCATGTTGCAAAACTTTGTGGTCTCCTAAGTCTGTGGCAGTCTATATGGAAGGACCATCCTGGAAATCTTGACCTTAGAAATCTGGATTACTTAGTAGCACGTAGGCAGGAAGCAAAGCAGTTTCCAATGGACACCTTTTCTAGCAGAGCTCCATCTAAATTCATGTATTTCTGAAAAACATCCTGCTATTGACAATTTTACATATTTAATAGAAAAGGAAACTAGACCTGATTTTATGGAAATTTCCAGATATCTCTATGTATTGCCTGGATGGAAAAGAACTATGAGTGACTGCAAAATCAGAGACCAACTTTTGAAATATTCCTCAAAATAATAACGCTTCAGTTTGCCTATCTATAAATCATGAACAATTTAGATGAACATTAGACCTCTCAACCTCATTAACATCTGAAGAGTGCTTGAGCATTACTGGATGTGCAAAGAATGTCTCTTCTCATGCCTGCAATGGGAGATGCCTTGTTTGTGATGCTCTGTGAACCTCCAGACCTCACTTGACTGACTTAAGACTGTAGGTGGGCAGTTATGATGTCTTAGGGAGATAACTCAAACTCCCCAAAGTAGAAAACGAAGTTGAAACTTATTTTTTTCATGTGGTGTCTTATGAATAGGTGCTGTGGGTGTTACATGTAAGTACAGGAGACTTGTACTTTTATAAAATACCTTTAGCACAGTCTGTGTGGGTGAGAATGATTTCCCTGCAATCTTTGATTCTCTTATTTTTCTCAACCAATTATGGTCTTCTAAGATGAGACTGTCAATGGGCATTCTTGCAAGTTGGGAAAGTTCATGTTCTGGGCTCAAGAGAGATGTGATTCCTTCCTTTCTGTCTGTAAGGGCTAAGCAGTTACTTAGATAACACAAGAAAAGTCCTCGATTACAATCAATTTTTTCTCCATCAAAAAGTAAAATTTGTCATCTGTGTCCAGTCAAAGATCATATGTGATTCATTTCTGAACAGGAGACAAAGAAAGGGGAAAAGCAGCAGTAGTAGTTACAGTTACCAAATTCCCTGAGGCTTCTCCAACACTAATTTCTTTAAATATGTTAGGAACGAGCTTTTCCTCTCTGCCTGTCTGTATCTTTAGCTTGTAAAGGCAAAAGAAGGATTGCACCTCTTTCTTTTCTGCAAACTCAGCTCCCTCTCACTCCCTCCTGATGGAGGTCTTTGGGCAATATGATATATAAATATTTATTGCTCTGCCATAGAAAAGAGTTTATTTCTCTTCCCAGGGGCATTGGCCCCATGAAACATTATGAGTTCCGAATATTTTACTGCACAGTTACTCCACTATATGTTCCACATCTCTTCATTATACAGCAGTTGAACATTACATTCCTCCTCAGGGATGCTGCATTGTTCTCATGGTTTTCTAGGGCACATTTTTCTGGAGTCACACAATTATTTTCTTACTAACTTGAGGATATAAACTTCAGTGTGCCACAGTCTTTGAGGCCAAGTGTCTAAATTTGATCAAAGTGAGCAAACCATCTTCAAAACCTATTGCAATGAAGTTTGTAGTTGTGTAGAGCTCTGTTTCACTGTACAGTCACCCAAGTCTTATACAGACAGATTTTTGCTTCTAAAAACCGAGGGCTGCCTTCTCACTCAAGAATTTCCATATAGCTGTTGGAGTCTTTGAGTCTGCTCTTCTGGGCAGGAGTCAGTGGTGCTACAGTCACCTTGGCCAGTCTGAGACAGTTTTACTGCAAGAAGGACAACGACTGCTCCAGTCCTTGCTGCAGACTCGGTCAGAATGTATGGCTTTAAATAAACTCGGCAGGCCACTGTTTTCTGGCACGCCTCATAAATCTGCCTATATAAGTCTCAGTACATTCTGCCATCTATTACTCATGTCCATATTAGAGATAAAGTAATTCTCTTTGAAATTCCACTGCTGCCAAAAATTCAGTACATCATACTGCAGAATAAATACTTCTTCATGTTACATCCCCTTTATTTTTGTGTTTGACCCTTGCAAGGGAAAAGGTTGACAACTTCTCCTGTTTTTTGAGATAGCTCCTGCAAACTTTGTGAGGCCAGGTGGAAGGGGAAGAAAATGATTTTGCAACGCCTTTTGAAGTGAGCAATATCTTCAGCACAATATTTTGGACTAATTCTTGCTCCTTTGGTATACACCCTGGAGCAAATGTGTGCCAAATTAAAATCAATTAGCGGCATTGTGGGTGAACTATAAAAAAATCAGTTGCTTACACAAACTTTAAATAAGACTTTGCGTCTTTGATACAAAAACTGTCTTCTCTAGAGACTTTGGGATAACCTTTTTGTGAAAGTTCTCATCTGAAAAATTTCTTACTTAATTTCAAGTTTCTTTCATTCCTCGCAGCTTGAGCACACCTTGCCTTTTCTCCGAGTCCAGAAGCCTGCAGGACAGAGGCTGCAGACAACCATCAGGAAAGCAGGCAGCGCTGTTCAAGTACTGAAAAATTAATCTAATCACTTTTGGGATCCATTTTAGACGACTAGGCAAAGCTTCAGCCATTTCCCTTGCTTGGGCCGGTGTGCTTTCTCTAATTAGAGAGGTAGGTTAAGTTATCTTCTCATTGCAGCAATTAACGCTTGCAGTGACTGCCAGACAATTTTGTAATGATTCAGGAAGAGCATCCAACTTCAGAGAGTGTTCCTGTACTTCCTTGTCAGAGATGAAAGTTTACGTTTCAGGGAGGAACACGCCACTCCAGAGTGCCATTAGACCATCCTTGCTCATAGTGCACAGCACGCTGTATATTAATGTTCTTGCTATAAATAAAAGATTCAGTTTATCCCATACATCTGATTTTCACATCTAAGTGAACAGTCTTGGGTTAGAGTTGGGCATGTAGACAAAAAGCATCACAGCAAAGGTAGACAATAGACCACTCCACTTAATTCAGTGCAAATTAATCTTCCCTGTAGCAGTTTGCTGCAGTGAAATTCACCCATTTGGCTGCCACATAAACACTGAGACTGCATGTAGCAATGCTAATGAATAGTTTCAGACACTTATTTACAGAACCTAACTGAAAGAAAAACCAAACAAAATGTCTGTACACTTGCCATTTTTGTTGTATTTGAATGTTTCCTGTCTCCTGCCATCTCAGCAGTGATTCTGTATGTCAAGCAATAGAAGCAGAGGAACATTGATTCGTCACCATGGCACGCACATTTGATAATCCGCTTGTGCTCCATGTTACTCTTCCTTTCAAGAAATTTTAAGGGGAATAATTTCAGATACATGCAACTGTTGTTCTGCATCTTCGTGGACTACCTTTTCAAGCTTTTGTCTTTACTCACTGTGTGTCAGGGCATACTTCACCTCACATGCTTCTCTAGGAGAGGTATGAACCATAATTAGGTGCAATGGCCTGCTGTTAAGATATGTTTACACATTAACTTTTCAAAAATGCAAACATATAACATGATTTTACAACAGGAAAATAGGCCACCTCACTTTTTATTTTCATTTGTTTCAGTGTGACTTAACACTACCTGCCATCAGCCTGAATCAAACAAAGTTGAACAAATTTTAAACTTAGGTAAGTGTTTACATACATACTTATATATATTTATCTGGATTGTTTAAAACTGCATCATGGTCAAGGCTTCTGTTAATCCCGTAGCATCCTAATGAACTCTGTAGACACAAGCAAGAAAAGAATGTGGCTTGTGACATTGTATTTGCAAAAATAAAAGGATTGTTGCAAATAAATTTGGAATAAAAATGCAAATAAAAACTGAAACTAGTCATCTTTTAGTAGGTGCTGTTCTGCAAATCTTTACCCCCAAAGTGACAAGCAAGTAAAGACAGGATTGTAATGGAATCATAACCAAAGCTTCTGCCATTTGCCAAAAAGATAACATTTAATAACATTAAGTGACAGCAATCTTGAAATTCTAATAGTTTAAAGCCATCCACATTCAGAAACAGGTTGAAAAATAACAGTGCAAATTGATATGATTCATGTAAAATTCTTGTGGTCTGTCAGGGAAGAGTATCCTGTTAAATGAAATATTATTAAAAGGCCCCTGCTAAGGAGCAGCCAAGTGATACCTAGGGTCTAGCCACATTTTAAAAATACATTGACTACTCAGAATGAAATTCAATGAATATGGTTAATTCACTGTATATTCCTAAACAGCTAGACTGTGTCCCTAATGCAAACAGTGGAGGGCACATAGAAGAGCTGCAGTAGTCAAGTCAGACAAAAAAAATATAGATTAAAGTTTTAGCAAGTGGGCTAGAAAGAGCATAGGTCTCAGCCCAGTTAGATTCCAAAGACAGTAGTAAGACACTTTAATTACATGATTGATGTGGGCTTCAAAAGCAGGCACCAAATCCACAATGACCCCAAGGTCACAAGCATTATCTGAAGGATAAAAGAAATACCACAAATGGAAACTACCACAGATGACACCTGAGACCTCTGCACCAGTGAACTAATCAATAGCAACTCAGTTTTGTCTGTGTTAAGTTTAACAAAATTTGAAGTTACCCGTGATTAAATATCACAGAAGCAATTACACAAAACATCAAACTTCTTTGTAGGCTCTGAAGGGACTGAGAGGATATCCGAATATCGTCTGCATACAAATGACACAGCAAACAGGGCAGCTGAATACTGTTAAGTAAGAGAAGTATATAAATGGAAATCAAAACTGAAACATAGGAGAATCACAGCCCTCCTAAAGAATGGATCCCCTCCAGCAGAACTGAATTTTATCAACACGTATGAAACAGTGAAGACAAACTAGTCCAAACTCCCAAACAGAATAAAAGAAAGGTCTGATAAACAGTCACTGTAAAGTCAACATCTAGTAAAATATATGAGATGCTAAGTAATTTAAATATTTTATTCACCTTCATTAATACGTCTAGAAACAAGAACTCCTGGTGAAAGAAGTGGCTGTGTTCCATTTAAAAGGAAAAGCTTAATCTATGTAGATTTATCAGTGATGTGCTTGGCCTCTCTATGTAGACATCTGAAGCATTGTTAAATTCCAATAATGTACTAATATGGGAAGACAATCTCCGATCAATGATTTTGTCTCTTGAAAGGCAGGGCAGCAATGACTTCCAGCATCTCATCTACCTCTGGAATTAGAAAAAGGCCAGGCACTGACAGAAAGTGGAGTTAGGTCATGGTCGAAGGAGTGAGAATAACTTTGTGCACACATTCAGGCCAGATGGAAGCTCCACTTGACAGGGAAAACATCAGGACAAGAGTAAGAAGAACAAGCAAAGGTCTGCAAGTGGGAAAAGTTCCAGACAAATGGTGGCAATGGCCAAAAAAATCTAGGCCATTTCCAAAATTTAACGTGGGAATTAATAATGATTTATGGCTGTAAAACTGATGTTAATTAAAGCAATTTTAGCAGTATCCTTATCACTTTGATTTGATGCTATTACAGCTAGCTGGGAAGAGCATACAAATCACCCAGAGAAGGACTTTCAGCTCACCTATGGGGTTTTTTTCCTATCATGTTTGCATTTCTTGACCATGTTAGTGCAGGATCTGAGCCAAAAGCAGTCACAATTGAATATGAATAGAGGATGAAAACTTACTAAAACATAGAGGGATGGCAAGGAAGGACTGTAAAAGATTTCAATAGAATGCAATGTTAGGGATGACAGCTTAAAATGATCTCTGAAGTAAAAAAGTTCAGAATATCAGGTGCCTAAATAAAAATCTGTGTATAAAGGTTTACTGGGGATTTTATATTGGGGTTTTTGTGGGTTTGGTTTTGGTTTGTTGTTTTTTTTTTTTGAGAGAGAGACCTAACTGATCCCAAATACCAAATACAGAGAAAATAAATGCAAAGACAGTCATTCCTAAAAAATCAATTCTTAGTTTCTAATAATTCAGGACAGGGAGGAGAGATCAACCATGGGCCATATGTTTCCTCTGCCACCTTGATTTAGTGGCAAAAGTTGACCTTTGCTCTTGGGTTCAAAAGTCCAGGCCTTCTGTGAGCTTCCATAATGAGATGTCAGCTGTAATGCAATAACGTAATGAAACTCAGGTGTGGATTTAGCAGGACAGCCAAGGGGGATGTGACCTCCTTCTCTCCCTGCCATTCCCCTTCTTCATGCATTCTGTCTGCCCACCCCCATGCTAGCACTGGGAATGGGGCTGCCAGCCTCCAGGTCCATATTGTCCTTCTGGAGCCCAGCAAAGAGGCAAGAGAGGCCTAGACCCTGCAGGAGAAGATCCCGAGCTCAGTTCTGCTGCGTGGATCAGGTAGTGCTGGCCCTTGGAATGGTGCTATCAGCCTATCAGCCTCTGCTGCTACAGGATTAGGTGCAGGAATGGGCTATGAGCAGTAGTGGTAGTGAGAAATACTTCCCAGCTCCAGGCACACATCACAGCCATGTTAAAAATACTGAGTGCAGAATGTGAAGTTTTGCTTCCCATCTCTGCCTCCGTGGCCTGATGCCCATAGGAAGGAAACTCCAGAAGGTGCATGGAAGGGCTATGAGAAAGTTCAACTTGCTCAGGTCAGGTCCCAGGTCTGGACAAGCAGTGCTTGTGCAGATTCAGCCATGGTGGGTGAAAACTTCCATGTGTGATGTCATATGAGTAATATAAAAACCAAGAGAAAGAATTAGCTACTTGATCAAAAATTGTCTACATTTTTGCACATGAAATAGAATAATTTGAACAGTAAAGACTGAGAGAAACCCACTCTAAGTCCTTAGGAACTCCTGTACAGAGCAAGATCCTAGTTATACTAACTGATTGCAAAAAAATTCCAACCTGCATCATCTCTGGATCTGGGGAAAACCTTAATTACATGTGAATATTGTTTGAAATATATTCTTATTTTAGCTATTGTGAGTAGTTACAATGATCACCACTGCTTCCTCTACTTTTTTTTAATAGAATTATTCTTTTGTTTTCAGTTTTGTGTTTGGATTTTCTCTTATTTGGTTTGTTTTGTAAGGTTTGGGTGGGTTTTTTTCTGTGACATCATCAGAACTACAACTATAATATTTGCATTTAAGTCCCTTGCAGTTCCCTCCTGGCTATGTGGCATATGAAAACAGCTCTTAACTCTTTCTTAAAGCTTTGCCAGGTCACTAGCTCTTTCATAACATTCTGGCCATTCTATAAGGCATAAAATATAAAGCAAACATGAGTGTTTCACATTGTGTCCTAACCACCAGTATTACATGGACAAAATACATGGCCCCAGAATGACCTTCTCATTAGTCCTTCTTGGTGTTGCCATGATTTCTGGTTAAATACTATTTAGATCAGAAATAAAACATGCCAATACTGTTATTCATTAAATGTTTCTAAATCTTTTTACACACCACTTTCACATCTCTAATTTTCAAATTTCCAGACACTTAGGCTTCAGAAAGTTGATAAGTAAGCTGTTCTGTTTTGTAAATCTGGGAGAAATGGTCTCTGCTTGTTTTCAGCAATATCTATATGCTTATGCTGCTATTAATAGTTTACATGTGTATCTTTGTTCCTGTGGTCAGGACTGGTGAGCTGATTATGCTTCAGTGGGAGCAGTTACTTTAGAGCAGTTCTTCTTTCTCTTCCTTCATATTTTTGGGAAGAGATGATTGAGAGATTCCTTAAAAAGCTGTATTGCTTGAGCAGGAGTCATACAGGTGACCTCTGCCAGTTCTAGCTACAATGGCCTGAGACATAGCTGCAAACAGCTTATTACTTGCAGAAACAGTAAATATTTGAAGGTTCTTTACTGGCAGCAGTTCAGAGTCCAACATGCAGGAGGCAAGCAGCGTTGAGCATTGACAGCTCAATGGGAGCTAGGTAGCATTCCCCTAAGTCAGAAAGTCAGTTTTCTGTTTTCCGTATCAAGAATGCCATAAAAGAAAGGACTTTTCTAGTTCAAATCCATCCTGACAGGACTGGTGTGCTGAAAAAAGACACGCTACCTTTCTGTATCAGCATGGCCACAAGGTTGCAAGCTTTTTCACCCCTCCATTTTGTCCATTTTCACCAAAAATTCTTGCTTACCCTCCAGAGCTCTGTAGCATCTTTCTCTTTGGACACTGACATCAGTCCTTGGCCATTATGTCTACATGCAGCAGTTACAGCAGATGCCATTGCAGTCTAGCCAGAACCAAGCCCCAGGCCAAACCCAGCTGTATGGGGCACCTATACACTTCAGGTCTGCTGGGAAAAGCTTACATTTCCCGTCTTTGCCTTGGAGGTCTTGCAGAACACACCTGTGTGTGCTGGTCCCTGCTTCCCTCCATCCATGTGGCCCACAGCAGGCAGGAAGCCGATGCCAAGCCTCCGTGCAGCCGTATCCTTCTCCCAGCCCTGCCAGGCACGGACACACACTGCTGCTGCTGCCGCTATTTCTGTTGCTCAAGAGAGAGGCAAAAATAGCACATGGAACTTGTAATGCCAAGATTCCCGGGGCATTTTGGCCTGCCCTGTGGCATGGCACTTCTTAGGAAGCTATTTCCTGGGTCACCAGTTGACCTTGGAAAAGGAACGCTGGCCCTGTCTAAGCGAACTGCCCCAAAATATTCCTGCCATGAGGCAGGGCTGGTGGCCTGGTATGCACAGGGCAGACAAGCAGGGAGCTGTCAAGAATACCAGTGACACATGCTGGCAGAAAATTACCACTGCATGCTTTTGCTAATTTGGCTATCTCTCCTTGTGCTCATTTCTGAACTGGCTTAGATCTGCCTTGCCTGGTGATCCAGGCTGGTGATGACTCTGATATCTGAATCATGGCTGGTAAGGGCTGCTGGAAGAGCTTCCAGGGGCTTCTCCTCCCAGCTGAACTTGCACCCTGACTTTTCGAAGTTGTCACTAATTTTTCATTACTGTGATAGGTGTACTAGGCCGCTATTCTTTATTCCAGTGACGCAGGTAACTTTCACAGGACTAGCAGAGAGAAATTCAATCCTCCTTGGTAGTCAGGTTAGTTAATACACTCCATGGTAAAAGACTCTTCAGATTTTTTCCTCACAAATCTCTCACAGCTTCACTGTTTGTTGTAAGGCTTTGATATCCAGCAAAAAGAAACACCCTCAAGCACCAGAAGTGTCTTTTTTTTTTTCTCTAAAGTTCTCTTCTGCTACAGTTGAGCTACAAGTTAAAGAAGTTTACACATTTCCTTCTCTTGAACATGTACATCATATACACAAATCATAATTTTAACCTTACTTGAAATATTCCTAAGAAATAAGACATCCAAATGATTTAATTTCACTGCTGTGCTGGTTTTGTCTGGAGTAAATTTCCTTCACCGTGGGGCTGTGTTTTGGATTTGTGAATGAACACTGTGTTGATAACATAGAGACATTTCTGTTATTGCTGAGCAGGGTTTACATAGAGCCAAAGCCTTTTCTGATTTTTGTGCTGCCACAGTGGAGAGGACACTGTGGCTAAATGGGAAGTTCAGAGGAGAAATAGCGGGGACAGATGGCCCAAACTAACTAAATGGGTAATCCAGACCACATGGCATCACATTCAGCATATAAGTGAGGGGAAAAAGGGAGAAAGAGGGATGTTTGGAGTGCTAGAGTTTTGTCTTCCCAAGTACCTGTTGCTTTGCTTACACGTTTTAGTAAGCTTAGTTTAGTTTTCCCTAGTGAATTGTTCTTGTTCAACATACACATTTTCTGCCTTTTACTCTTCTGATTCTCTCCCTGATCCCACTGGTGGGGGAATGAGTGAGCGGCTGTCTGGGACCTGGATGCTGTCCGGGGTTAAACCACAACAACCATAATTAAAATTGAAGTTGCAAAATAAAGTACTAAAAAGTTGGAAAATGACACAGTCAAGGTTGGTTGTGTAATCATAGGTGGTCTCTAGTCAATATGAATTCTGGTACTATTTGAAAAAAATCTGTTTGAAATTGCTGATCTTTCTTCTGACAGCAGGATCCCCTGCACGACAGTGCTCACAGATCAAAACAGAAATAGTGATTTTCTCATCTCATGGTCTTCAAGTCTAGTTCTGTAGGACTGTAGGGAAGGGGTCAGATTAAGAGAAGTAGGCTTTGAATTTTTGTTTGTTTATTTTATACGTGGTATTAATTACTCTGATGTGGGATAGAAAAATATTGCTTTCAAACATGTCAGTGCTATGGACCAACAGGATCCAATCTCATCCATACTGACTTGTCTGCCCACAGACCGTAAGTTCTCTCTTGACAGTTGCATATCCACCCTTTATGGCAGCATTTTAAACCAAAAATTCTTTAAAATTTAAACCAAAAACCGCAAATTCTAACCCCCTAGCCCTGTTTTCCACCAATCTTAGAAACTGCATAACATTTCATTAGAAATTTTCCTGTGATCCTTGGCCAAGGCATATCATGTTTATTGCATGCTTTTCCACTACTGACTACAAGTATCGGTTATTTTCATTTAAAAGATTTGTGTGCACCTACGATCATGGTATTTAGATGCATGACAGTACTATTCTCAGCTAGAACAGAATCCAAATAGGATCAAAGAGAATATGATGGAGTAGCCAAGAAAAAAATCAACATCTTAAATTTGTTACTTTTGTAGATTTTTTGTTAGGGTGGAGATCTTTTAAATCAGGCTTGCTGGTAAAATGCATGATAGCCATACAAATGGTAAAGCCTGGCAAAAGTGCTTCCAAATTAAAGAGCTTGAAATCAAGAGATGATGAATGTAGATCACATTCAGATCCTTAAAACATTTGCAGTTGCAGAAGCTAACCTGGGCATACCCTAAAACACAAGTCTTTAATTTCTCATTAGACACTAAGGACTATAGATGTTGTTAGAGAATAATTGTGTACTGAATGCATTCTGAATGGCTGGGATGCATTGCACCCACTAAGACAGTGTGAGAAGGAAATGAAGGGCTTGTCTTATTTTCAGAATATCAAAGACAGGTACCTTTGTGTTGTTGATAGTGTCAGGAGTATGAAAATTACCCCACAAATGACAGTTCTTAAAAAAAAAAAGCTATAAAAATAATAATAGCAATAATAATGAATATTTGTGGTCGCTAACTTGGGACCCAACAGCAACATGTGCTTTTTCTCAATGTGCAACATCTGTACTTTCTGCACTCAGCTGGATATGCTTGTGCCACAAATTTGAGGCACCTGAGGCTCTGATTCCCATTACATACTAACAGTCATGTGCAAAGCAAAGAACTTGTATAGCACAACAAACTCCTTCTTTGCATTTCCCTCCTGACAGCCAGGGCCACAGAGTTAGAGCTCTTGTGCTGCTTACAGGGCTTTTCATGCAGGAGTTATCCTCAAGAGACTCTTTCCATAATGTTCAAAATCCTTTCAGATAGAAGAGTGGTTCAAAAAAAAAAGGTCTGAATGTACTTGATAATCAGGTTTGTTGTGTACCCTGCAAAATACTAAGACACCAAAATATTTAAGAATTAAAGGCAGCAATAAATTTGTGCATTAAATTTTGCGCATGGCTATGTTCCGGCAGTGAAATACAAATATTGTCAGAGTGACAATGAAATGATGACCATTGAATAAAAAAGGTCAGGACGACTCAGGAATTATTGGCCAAAAGCAATGCAATAAGGATATCTTCATTTTGAAACATGATATGCAAGAATGGTGAGAAAAACTGCTTGTTACTCCAAATAATAAAATATTATATTTTATTATAGTTATTATAATTGATATCAAGGTTACTTAGAACTTGACCTTCTTCCCTTGAGATTCCAACAGACACCAAGTCCGTTTCATATTAACCACATCAGTTGGTTTCAGCCACTGCTTTATAACCAAACCCTAGAACTGGTGCTAATGCAACTAAGGTTGCTTTTTCTAGGCGTATGAAAAAGGATTATCCCAGGTTTATATGCCAAAAAACCATGCCAGACTTTAATCAGTGATGCAAACAATTTATGGCAAGCATCTGAAAACAGATGATTTATAGAGGCAAGAGAGAAATTATACTAAAGAAAACCATACTAATTAATGGTCATAGCATATTAATAATCTAATTATCAAGGTAATATCGATGGCAAGAGAGAGCTTTGATACAAACATGGAGTACACCAGTGGATATTAAATAGACAAGTATTACTGAAAGAGTGTGGTTGGATTTAGGCAGGTATTGGCTGCAATACTTAAAAATTCTTAACGAAGTATCTCATGTTGGCATGAAGCGTGACCATATGGAGACAAATCTGTCAGAAGAAACTTTAAGTGGTACATAACCATAATCCTAAAGATTCTGAGAGAAGGGGCTGCCAGTTTTCATCAGCTAGATCAACTTGGCCTACTGGTAATGAAGAAAAAGAAGCACAACCCTCAACTCATGCTATACCACTCTTGAGGTTAGAGAGTTTGGCTTTCTATCCTATACACAGACACATCTGAGGGGTTCTGACATCAGTTGTAAACTCAGAAATGCTCCTCTACAAAAAGCAGGAAAACAGGCTTTTGTGGTTGGAGATTCTTAGAAAGCAGCTCTCTGAGAGAGATCTGGGAAGAAAAAGGTGAGACAAAGGCTTTTTTAGGATGTCTTTCAACAGGCTTAAAGTTTTTAATGATTGCTAATTAGAAGCTCATTCAAGATGTAATTGAGCCCATAGCAAGTTTCAGGTTTTGAGTACCATTTGTACACTACTGACTGACCTGTAGGTCCTGAGCTGTTTTTTGCTGCCTATTTTCTTCCTGTATTGAAGCCAGCAGAGTGGATCTGAGTGTATCTCTAGTTCTCTGAACTTCTACTGAATTTCACTCTGGGCTCCAATGAGCAGGAGTGGGGCAAAGCAGCTCAATGACAGGATCATCCACGTGCCTGGTGCAGACACATGAGATCCACGCAGGAAAAAGGTGAATAAGCGACTCATTTCTTAAGCTGGACAAGGCCAATGATGGAATGGCAGAAAGAAATAAGGAGAGACTGTGTAGCCAGGTGTCAGTGGTTTAGTTACTTGTGTTAGACTGATGCACTCCAAAGCTGTCTTTGTTTTGGGTGAAGTCCAGCCCACTCTTTCCTTGCCTTCCTCAGTGTACAGCTTCTTGGTAAGGGCACCCTATGGGAGTAGAGCCTTGTGAGCCTTGTGAGTCCAAATCCAGGACTTCCTCTTTCCAGACCTCAGCCACATGAGTGAGTGTGCTTTAGCCTTTCAATGGCTAGGTAGCACTTACAGCTTATAACACAAAGGCCTTTCAAAAGAGATTCTGAACTAATTGTTCTTTCTTTTACTACCATGACAGACAATAAATCTAGATAAATAGTGCAGGTCCTCTATGCATCCCCATGCCTTCATTTCCTCAGTTTCTGGACAATTCTTTAGGCTGAAGCACAAATTTTCCAGCTTCCTTCTTTTCTTCTCTCCATCTTACATGTTCCTCTCTGCCAGTCTCTGGAATCTGCTCTCTTTTGGGAAATCAACCTATTATTTCTGCTTCATCTCTCCAAAATGGCTTCATAGACTTTGGTGGCTGCCAGCCTCTTTTTTATTTTGGTAGGTTGATTTCTCACCGGCTTTTGCTCCCTGGAAACTGATCCACAAACAAGGAGCAAACTCCCCTAAGTCAATTTTAAGGGCCAACACTTTTTTTATGGTAGTATTTCACACAAAATGGGCATCTATGAGGAAGATGCTGAGAAATCATAAGAGGGCAGGAAAGGGACAAAAAACCTTCAGAAAATAAATGCTGTTTTCCAGTTATTGCATTTATTTACAGTTTATATTCTGACATTGGTGTTATGGAGGGGAACAGACCTATGTGTTGTGATTAAGAGCACATTGAGCTGAAGATCCAGTAGAATCCCCACTTTGAGAGCCCAAGCATGCTGATGTCACCCTGCCACAGCCTGGGGCTCCTTTAGAGTTCCTGGGGCCGGGAAAAGCTCCGGCAGGGCACACAGGCCTACCAGCAGCAGCCTGTGACACCCTTGGCATGAGGGGATTGATGTCATGAGTAACTTTTGGTGGCAGAATGGACATGGCTCTGAGCAGACAGTGAAGATGTGGATTCAGAGAAATGCTTGTGGAAAGAAGGCAGAGGAGACTCAGAAGGGAGATTGCATTAATCAGTATTTCTGTTTGCACTGAGGGAGATCCAGCTTGAAAGCCTCTGCACTGCCTTCTTTGAGGCTGCTTATTCCTATTAATTACTAATTACTCACACTAATGAAGAGAAGGAAGATATGCTTCCAAATACAATTAGAAAACTAGTGCTTGGGAGATAACTCAATGGACCTGCAATGACTTCCTTGACTTCTTAGTATGAAATTGGATACCCCTTGTCACCTTTTTATAGTGTGCTTCTGAAGAATTTATAGGAGCTAAAATGAAATAAAATATTAACCTTATTGAGAAAAAAATATTAGGCTGAAACAATCATATGAAAGATATCTACAAACTGTCTGGTTCTCTGTGGAAGCTTACTTCAAGAACACAGATTTATCTAGAGGTTTAACTGCAGTGCTTTTATTTGACATATGAATTCTAAACAGCATTTACTTGTTCCTCTTCTAAATGTAAGAAGGTGAGAGGAAAAACAGGAAAAATAAGCTGGAAACCCTTAATTCCAGGAAAGGTAGCTGCAACTTATATTTAGTAGTTTTACTATATCCAGCTACTACAGTCATGTGGCAGTCAGTTGCTGCCAGAGAAGAGAGGATTGAGGATGTGTGAGATGTTCTACTCCACTGACACCCAGCAGACCCACGAGCCTTTCATTATATTTTTCTTTCCCCTGTCCAGTTGACGAGGTGAGCGACAGTGACTTTAGTCACTGGCACCTGGTGTCAAGCTAGGGACAACCCACCACACTGTCTTAGCTGCATTTCTAAAGCAACAAAAAAAAGCATACACATTGAGTTAAGTATCTAAATTTCTTTTGTAAGGTTTGGAATATTAAGTGGAAGATTTTGATTTTCGGTCTTTGACAGTGACTGCAGTAGAAGTCATTGACAGGAAAGAAAAACGAACAACCCTACACTGAAATTTGCTGTTTGGCAGGTACCAAGCACTCTCAGCTTTCAGGCACCCATGCAGCTGAGTGGAGAGAAGGGCACAGCCTTCTCCAGGCTGGAAGTGCCTGGTGCAGTTCTGGCCAGAAACAGAGTGACACCTTGCTCATCATGTTGCTTGCTCTGCTGCCCATGTAGAGAGGACATCAGAAAGTGGTGAGATACTTGCTTTTAGTGCTTGGCTATGAATCACACTTTAGTTGTTGAGATGCTTTTGTCACCCTTTTCTCCCTTCTGCTGTTTTTTGTTCTGTTAAGGCTCTTAGATCATAGCTCTGAGACACAAACAATCAGTTATGGTATATCATTACAATGTCTAATACAACAATTCTGAATATAGCCTAATACTTAATTTACTACAGTATAAATTATACTACTTTAACAAATTTTGGAACTATAAAGGAACATCCATTATTTCTGTGTTATCTCAGCTAAAATTCTTGTGCTGCATTATACCACATTTCTCATCCCTGTTATTTAAAGCAATTTACAACAAATGTGATGTGAAACTTCAGAGAAACCCCAAGCAATGCATTTTACATTGTCTGACAGCAAAAAACCCCCTGCATTAATTTGAACATCCAAATAACATAATCTGCTCCTAGTGCATAAAAAGCTCAAATAAATGCTCCTCTTCGTACAGTAAAAAACCCCAAAGTGTCTAGATCTTCTTATTTATCATGAAGGAGGGACTACTGACCTAAAAGCTTTTGGTCTCAGTGTGTCTGTGGTGACCATTTGCACTTCCTCTGCTTCTTCTGGAAGCAGTTGAGCTGCAAAAGGACAAGCAAAGGGACAAGCTGTCAGTGTCTCAGTACCCTCTGCACCTACACTGCTCCCAGCATGGACTAGGAGGTGAGACAAGTGTGACCAGTCAATGGGAACATTCTCACACCTCAGCAAAGGTCTTGGGGACCTGGATGGCCTCTCTGTCTCTCCACTGGACATGTTGACCATGTGTACATTGTTTGAAGAATTCAAGCTCACCCTCTGCCCATTCAATTGTTAAGGAAAATGAGAAAATCCTCTGTGTGGATCATCTTTTTCATTTTTATAGTGCTTACAAATAGAAACAGTGGAGTAATCCTGACAAAGCTAGGTATCACTAATGCAGGAAAAACAAGTAACAAGAGCTATGGAAGAGTTAAGAGTATTTATTCCTATGCTTTGATGGAGTAGATGAAGTGTGGGTCTCTTGTACAATACGCTCATGTACATGGATTCATTTCATCCTGCACTCCCTCCTCTGCAATCTGCTTACCATGACAAAAGTCACCAGAGACGCAAAATGCTGTGATAATGAGAGAGCTGTAGGTAACTTCCAATCAGTCCCCTGTGGCACATTTGGAGTTTACTAGCCATAGGATGTAGTGGTTTCTCCACGCAATTGCTGCTGACTCCACATTTCTCCTTCAGTAAATATATGCAACCATTGAAAAGTAAAATTCAGGTTTACCTTAAAAGAGTGCTGAGCACATCCCTCTTTATGTGCCTCATGTTTATCCATCTTGCAATCTTGGGAAAATAGTATTGGCTTTTGTTATATTAATCTCACTGCTGGAAGCAGCCATCATTTGGCTATTGGAAATTTTATGTAATTAGTAATTTATGGCTCCTAATTTTCTCAGACACTTTTTCCAAGTGAAGCTGCAAACAACATCATGCCAAATATTAAACCTCTGGATGCAGCATATGCAGCCATTCACAGACCAAAATGATAACTCTTTAGGAGTTTTACTCCCCTAAGAAATGTTTCTTAAGAATTATTTCTCTGTATGTAAAGTGCTGGCATAAATTCTAACATAGAAAATTCAATAATTAATGATATTTTTTAATTATATGGTTTTTTAACCATTGTATTTTTATCAATTAGAGAAGGTATTACTGTAGTAATAGTTTTATTCCTCCTAAGACACACATTTGAAATTACTTCATGGGGTAAACTTTTAAAAGCTATGCTACATGTTTCATTTTTTCAGCTGTTTGCAAGTTGCCCAGGTTACCTCTGGTAACACTCTATGGAAGACAGAGAGACGTGAAACCCTTTCAGCCATCTCGTGACATTACCCCTAAATTATCGTTCCTGTTTTTGAGAGAAAAAGGATTGTGTTTAACATTTCCTTTCATTTTGTTCTGCTTTTAAGTATCCCTAGCACTGTGCCAAAATTAAAGTCAAAAGTTAACACCATACTAATGGGGTTAATGTGTGGTCAAAGTCTGCATTTTTTTCTGCCAGAAAAGCATTTGACATTATTCTTGTTGAATAAAGACAGTCAGCAGTGATACGTCGCAAGCCTGCAGCTTGGAAAAGGAAAACCAGGCTGTTTGCACACCCTGATTGCCGTGTTTCTTTGTTCCAGGCAGGGCAGACAGTGCCAAGAGGTGATTTTATTCCTACTTCCAAGTGCCATGCTGCTGCTTTGCAGTGCAAGGAGCACTTCAGAGGCACAAGGGCCTCAGGTATAAATATAATGAATGTGACTGTTTATTCTCTGTGTTGATCCACTGTAGCTCTATTCCAGCTTCATCCCAGCTGATTTCCATGGTGTTACGCTGCCCTCAGCCTGGCAGCAGCGTGTTTATGGATCAGGAATCCTTTTCCCCAGTTTGCAGTGCCCAACAGTGAATTTTCTAGGTAGCCTGTTTGGAGACCTCTGCACTCCCTTATGCTGTAAGACAGATGAGGATGAACAGGAGCCAAAAGGAAAGGCAAAACCTAGAGAGAAGCCATTTGCCCTCTTTTCACCACTCACAGAAGTCTCCTGGTAGTGATACTGTGGGCTCTGGACCTGGCTAGAAGGGGTCAGCTAAGTTTAAGAAGGAAACATTTTGCAATGCATGGTTCCGCATTAGAAACTCAGTAGAAAAAGGAGACAACAGTGATGATGTTCCTCTAGTTTGCTTTCTACCCTGGCTTGTGCCCAGAGGGACAACTGGGAGAGATGAGGGTGCAGCCAATGCACTGGGAAACAAGGTTGATATATGTGGCCTCAAGGACATGAGGGGGCGGAGTCAGGGTATCCATACAGCTGCTAGGAAGTTCCCATGGCTCCAGGAGGTCCTACAGACAAATGCTTTAAATTATTCTTGCCTTTCAAGGACTTGCAAGTCTCACTTCAGTACTGACACCTGCTCTCTTTTCAGCATGAGATTCACAGGTCTGGGAGTCAGACTCTTTCATCTCTGTGCCCAAATTTTTTTAGAGAAAACATCATCCAGAGGCCATATTAGTTGTACACAGAAGAGGTTTTGAGACGCTAATGTGTGTGCTTCTCAGATCTTCAGCTTGGCCCTAAAGCAAAATTGATTAGTTAATTAAATAAGACATATGCAGGTTCTCTCCATGGAGGGCTTTGCTGCTGGGACCAGGAGGCAGCACCAGGGCACCTCCTTGACCAGCCCTGTCCTGCAGACCCCAGCAAGATGGGCCAGGCTGGTCTGGGGATGGTGACCAGGGTCAGCCAGAGGCCAGCTATCTGTAGCCACCCTGGGGCTCCGCCAAGAAAGGATCCCGTGGGATAGAATGGGATGGAATGGGATTGGATGGGATGGGATTAGAGCAGTGCCAGCTCAGTGGGGCCCAGGGCCAGGCAGAGCCAGGGTTGCAGCACCAAGCCTGCATATCAAAGAAGTTCTCATTACTAAATGAAACAGAATGTTTTCGTTAATCCAGTAGAGAAGGGGTACTTAATTAATTTCTACCGAGATCTGCTGGGAAATTTTTCTAAGGTCTGTTAATTCTTACTGAGATTTGATCAGCAGGAAGCAATGCACTGGTTCTGCTCTGCCTTCACGATTTGCAGCCGCTTTCTGAGGGAGCAGGGTAATGGGAGGAACTCCCGGGCTGCCTGCAGATAAGGTGAGGTTTGGGTAAAATGTTCTCATGAGCTGGATGAGAAGCTGCTATTTGAGTACCAGCACAGCACTATGTCTTCAGAGATGTAAATTAAAGTTACAGGTGAGAGCACAAATAAAAATGAATGGTTTGTTCCACATTATAATTTTTTCCAGCAGAAGAGCCTGCTTAGCAGGTTCCTGATCTCTCCCTTGTCTCATCTCAATCAAGGCAATGACCAACACAATTTCCCAGCCCTTCAGCCAAGCTGCTGCAGCTCTTTGTGGAGATGCTCCTTGAACCCAGACAGTGAAATCATCCATTTTTTAAAACAAATTAGGAAAAGAAAAAGGAACAATTTCAAGTGTAGCCACATATGGAGCCCACTGAGCACTTACAGAACCATGGTGCAGTGGAAGTGGAACAGGGCAAACAGCTGTAAAACCGTTCTATGATACTCACTCTTAGAGCAATCTGGCACAGAAACACCCAAATGACCACAGCTTCCACAGAAACTCCTCCAGATCATTGTATCACCACGTGTCCCACATGTTTTCCATTATAAAACCCAATATCATGTTGTTTTTCAAGATCATTGTGCTTCCTCCAAACAGAACAAAACTGCAGACACTGGAAGGGTGATTCTGTGGAAAATTATTAATCTACAGTAAGTCAGGTGTTTCCAAACATAAGGGCATAAAAGATGCTTTGTTTTAACTCTATGAAATTGTTCTTGCAGCCCTTTATTTGGGGGAGGTTTCAAATTCAAAATTTCTGTCTTACCCTGATTCACACCCCACACAGGTACCGGGGCCAAGGAATTGAGGCATATATAGACAGCCCTATTAAGGTTACATGGGCAGCATTAATTTTGGTATTTCCTAGTTGTTTGTCTGAACAAGAATGATCTACTGTCCTGTGGGCTGCTGGAGAGAACCAGATCTTAGTCAGTGTTTTTGTCTTCACATAACTTCATTAGCTCTGCATGTCTGTTATAGAAATGTCTAAATCAAAGTTGTTCCTGTGAAGAGAAAGCAACTGCTTTAACTGAAAGCAAACTTTCTCTGATTACATACAAGGTTATCTAGATGTAAGTTAAGCACAAGAATTGCAGTTATCAATGTATCTAGTGACAACTCACTACACTGTCCAATTGGTTTGGTTGCTTTGCTTCAAGAGCCATCCAGGATCTAAATTAATCCAGCTAACATTACCTGTACTTTCAATCTAATGCAAAAACCGAATTTCAGACTTTTAAAAGTGAAAGACAAGTATCTATCCATCAGTGGTACTACCTAACTGCCCATACTGGGTAACTGGAAATAATAGCAGACAATACATTTAATTTCTAAGGCTGAACAATCGGGAACCATTACAGGAATATGGAAGACACGAGTAAAGCAATTAAGATAAGTGGAATGTCTTTCATTACTTGTATCAAACAAGATTCAGAAAGACGGGCCAAGTTGGCGAACTTGCTCAAAATAAATGACCGATGCAACTTTCCATGTGTGCTTTCTGAAACTCAGATACTGCTAGCAGGGCTGGCTTCTTGTCAGCCTCCTCCTGTGACACTCAGCTCCTGCTCAAATAAGAACATTGCTTGTTTTGAGTGAAATGAAAGTTAAACTGACAGAAATGTAAAGCAAATGACTAAATTTTGTTTGTAGAGAAAGCTGAGCACTTATTTGCAAACACACAAGGAAGAAGTGGCTTCTGTTCAGTGGGACTGCTCCAATGTGAGTAGTCACTCATTTGCTGAAGTGTTCACAAGATCAGATCACAGCATCCAGAAACTCAACTGCTACACCCAAACATTTTTCCCACAGCACCCAGTTCTTAGTCACCGCTCTCCAGGGAGAGCAGGCAGTGTAGAGCAGAAGTAATTGTGGTCAGTGTGTGGCTTATTTAGTAAAAGAACTTATCTTGCTCATTTTTCATGATTCATATTCCAAGACTGCATTATTAACTTCTGTCAGACTAGATTTATACTAAATCAAGACCTGCAGAAAGGCTTCTCATTTGTTCTAATGCCTAGTGTGAGAACACCGACCTCATATATATACAGGGTAACACTTAATTTGGGATCAATAGTATTAAGTTTATCAGTGATCAGTGTTTTCAAAAGATACAAATGATTTGGGGTAGCTCCATCACAGAGATTCCTTCAGGCAGTTTTATACTCAAAAAGCAGGTCCTCCACCCTTCTGAAAAGCCAGTGATGTGTCAGAAGGGTCTCCTGAGACCCCGCGCCACTTTGCCATTTATTTTAGTTATCCTGCAGAGAAAATGCTGTCTAACCTGCTCCTGTTTGCAACCATCCCTATGCAGTCTGCAGTGCTTTTGGATGTGGGTAAATAATGACATTATTCCCTGTCATAAGGTTTATTTAGCCAGTAGTTAATCGACCGGTAGTGGGCAGTCTTAAGACTAATGCTCATTCAGTTCATGAGCCTGAAGAAGTAAAAGGTAGCTCTAAAACACCCATTCCCAGCAGATTCCAGCAGAGAGAGCAGCCTTTCTGCCTGCTCACTGCTGCCCAGGGAACCTCCCTGACCCCCAGGGCTCCTGGTAAGAACTGAGGGGAAAAGCAGTTCCAGCAGCTTACAAGAGCTACTAGCTCTGCAGAAGATGTCTTCATTAAACAATGCAAAATTTACACTACAAAACACACCAAGAGAGCTGTGGAAAAAAAATGCAGTAACATTTTTTAAATACCCCAGTCAATTCATTCAAAAAATATACATTGGCAGGAGGAGGGGAAGTAGTTTAATATTTTTAATGGCCAATACTTAAGAAAAGATTAAAGGTCTAATACATTAAAAAGGAAACTCTGCTGATGGTAATCAGTTTTGCTGCTTTTATGCATCATTTTGTTCCGTGTTTGTGTATGAAATGAGGTGGGGAGGCGGGGTGGGGGAAATTTGAAGATTTAGGGAGATTACTGCTTTCATGAGAGTGTTTTATTGCACTTCAGCAGTTCTGGATTTAACCAGAAAATCCAATTGTGGAAAAAGGATGAAACAATCTGTTTTTCCTCTAATCAATCACAAGGTTGCAGGACACATTAAAATAAATTTGCGACCGCCATTCTTCTTCCTTTCCACTGCTGTTGTAGCAAATGATGATCCAAAAGCTGACTGACACTTCCCATATCAGCCCTGATGCCTTCTGCCCTCCTTCTTTTACCAATTCTTACGATTACAAACAAATAACTTCAGAGTTGTTGCGAGAACATGAAGAAAAGCCTTATGGCAGATGAAGCATTTTAACACTAATAAAAATTTAACCCAAAAATATCAGCAAAATTACAATCAGACACATGAAGCAGTATGAACAGAGTAACAAATATTGTGAAGTATTCCTCCTAGCTTTTACCTACAGCTGTCTGCTATTCCTAAGCTAGTTGTTACCTCAGATAGAGTAAGTAGCAATGAAAATCTAAAGCAATGTGCTCAGATCAATATGGATTGCAGAATCATTCCCTGCCATTGCAACAAACAGGAGTGGTGCAAGCCACCATGCTTCCGTGCAAAGTCTCAAATCCAAGGTAAGTAGAATTTCATGTCCCAATTCAGGATACCAGAAATGTGCATCACATGTAGGCCACTGGCAGGCTGCTCATGGTACCCAGTCAAGTTGGTTCCTGTGACTGCCATGGAAATACACACCAACACTGAGGTACAATTCCTTGTCCTGTACATAGGAATCTAGATTGAAATCATCTAGGCTATAAGGGAGTGTTAAAAGCACTACAGCAAATCCTTGGGGAGGAAGTTTTCTCTTCTGCTGAGACCAGGTAGAGAATAGATAATCAGTATTTAGGAAGTTAAATTTAGATTAATTCCATCAAACATTGACTTTAAGAGAAGCAGTTATTTAGTTACTACTGCGTCAGTGATCCAAAATGAGACCTTTGCAAGTATGGAAGACTGCAGACTCAATTTTAGTTGATTGTGGTCATTAACATCATCTTTGGACAGCAATTTACAGTATCTCCCTAATTACTAGGAACAGTTTTTCTCTGTTCACCACAGACAGATCCTTGAACTTGTTCACAAGAGGAAGGTCCTCCCTTTTTTTTTTTTTTTTTTTTCTGGGAACAATTCCCTGATTCTGTCAAAGTTTGTGGACTTGAAATCACTGCAGTATCAGAGCACAACTGCAATATCTGCACCTGGGCTGGACAGCTGTGATGTGAATGAAACAAAATCCGTTGGAGAATTCCAGTAACAAAGAAACCCATCTAGGCATATAAACACCACTCACAGTCAAAGGCTCTATGACCTGTCAAGAAGTCATTAGGATTTATTAGGGCTCATATCCATGCCTGTGAGCAATGGTGTTAGATGGCAGTGAGCAATTATCTTTTTGCTAATGTACATATAACATTTAATTGGGAAAGTGAAACCAATGGAAAAAAGTGCTGTGTTAGATTCTTGTGTGGTATTTGTTCTGTGCCGTGTTTTCTAGAGCCTTCTCATTTCTCTTTTCTCTAGTGCCTTTCATAAGCTAAATATAAAAGTGGTATACAAAAGTTAAAAATACAGAGTCTCTCACCCTTCAATGAAAATGTTCATGTGTAACGCTGAAAAAAGTGGTTGAAAAAAATGTTTGCTTTCCAGCATGTAAATAAATGCTCTATAAGAAGATAGTTAAGCAAAATACTATGGCTTGTTGCTCCTCAAAACAAAAGCAGCAGTTGTCAGGAAGGTTTTGCTGAGTAACATTTTAGTGAAGGAGAGGAAGGGAAACTGAAAAAGAAGCAGCAGACCATGCAGAGAGACAGCTTAAAGAAGCACTGGAAATGCGGCCTTGAGAGAAGCCTTCAGACAAAATTCTGAGCTGAGAGCTGAGTAGAAGAGTGCTGAGAATATAAAAAAACCCCACCTGTTTGAATTCTCCCATGTGGAAATGAATGGCTGTGGTACATGTTTTGTGCAAACTACACACACATAAAAAAAAAATCAGCAAAGATAACAACTCTGCACATCATTTCTATTTCTAACTAAGTTCGCATTCTTGAAAATTAAGTAAACTTCCATGCAAGGTGTAAGACCAAACTACTATCATAAATAGGGCTTGATATAGGACACAATTTTTGTACTGTTCATTCACTACAATCTTATCCTTGTTTGTATCCTTAATAAAAATAATAAAGATACACCAAGTTTCAATCATATGGATATATGGTGAATATATGTTACTTGTAAAGTGCTGACCACATAAATATTTATCATATACATTTTTTTTTCTGTGCAAGAACTGCATTTAACTTCATCAATTCAATTTCATTTAAAAAAGACTAAGCCAGCATATTGAACTGATTTCTGGCACAATGGTAAGATTTTTTTTTCTTTACTGTCATTTTAATTCATTATATTACTGTGCTATTTTTAAAAGGTCCCATTTATATTGTACATTGCAGTTCCATAGCTTAACAGTTGGAAACTAAAGATTAATTTACAGGAAATGCAAGGAAGGTAGCGAAGTGTAGTGATATGAGTTATCTTTATAGTTATTTTGGATAATATACCACAAGATCTTTACCATGGCATATTCTGTGCAGTTTTGATTTTAAACTTTTAAAGGCAGAGGCTAACTATTCTTGACACTTCTGTAAAATAACATAAGTATACCATGTCTTATGCTAAATGAGAGCTTCCTTCTATTTTATCAAATACATTGCATGGTAAATTCTGCTTAAAATTTAAAAGAAGGAAAGGAATTGCTCCGAAGTACCAATAATAAAGTTCAGAGTAGAACATTACAATATTTCAGTTACAATTACAAAAGTGAACCCAGTGCAGGTGAACAGCGGCTGAAATTTATCACCACCTGATGGCTGTTCAGTGGACCATGTGAAGGGAATTAACTTGTCTGTCCAGTTTGGAGCTGAAAACTCTCTGTATTCCAGAACCTGCCACCAAACCTGGCACATTCATTGAAAGAGATCAAGGGTTAGGTGGGTGTTGGCAACACAAGTAATGCTGCACTTTTAACTGCTGACAGACTAAGGGCAAAATTTGATTTGTCAGAGAAGATGGCAAAAACATTCAAAAGTTTTTAAAAAGCCCAGAAAACAAACAAAAAAATAAACAAACAACCAGCAGACAGCTACAGTACTTACACAAATTTTGCCAAATCTTTTTTACTTGGAGTCATGGGCCTGGGAACTGAAAAAAAACTGTCTCTAAAAGAATTATATACATGCAAGCACGGGTTATGGTCTTGTGGCAGAAATTAATGGGTGAGATTCTCTGGCCTCTGTGATACAAGAGGTTAGACAGAGCCATCATGATGGTCCCTCTGGCCTTTTAAATCTAGGAATCTGTGATCAGTAGATGGAAACCACACTGTTTGCAAAATCAGGCAATGTCTCTTTTTTTGTTTGGTCTACACAGTGGCATCTGCATTTGACATTTTATGCTGTAAAATAATACACAGATGGATACGTTATTACACTATTCTGCACGTGTGTGGGCATTATCCATTGTCACAGAAAGCTTTTTGCATCCCAGACTGTATCACATGACCTGTTTTAGGTCCTCTTCTGCTGTCAATATGGCAGACAGCACTTTATCACTTGAGTAATGAAACTGCGAGAGGAAGCAAAATAGATCCGTCAGTGCTTTGTGGATTTTAGGCTTTCACTTGAGGAGTACATGAGCAAAGGCAAGGTTATTCTCTCTCTCTCTCCCTCTTCTTATTCTCGCTTCTCTCACTCTGATGTATGATCAGGCTCCTTGCATCACCAAAATAAATGAGAAGCAATTTCCCCACAGTATTAGGAGAGGCTGGATGGGGCTCTGAGCACCCTGCTCTAGTTGAAGTTGTCCCAGCCCACAGCACAGGGGAGGGGACCAGATGATGTTTAAGGACCCTTCCAACCCAGGTCATCCTATGGTTCTGATTCTATGACTATACATGTGTCAGAACTACCAATTTTCCAACCACTGTCAACAAACTTAAGTTTACCAGTCCTCCTGACTGCTCTGTTGGTCATGATGGAGTGGCATCAAAATCTCACAGATTTAGTTTGGAAAGGCTGGATTTTCATTTACTAAGGCTTTGATTTTTTCAAATGAGAAAGATTCCATTAAAAAAAAAGCCATAATACTGTCGGTTGGATACAAGATAGCATGGCAAACACAAATTGATGGACTGCCTATCCAAGTGAAGCATACAATTAGTTCTGAATACCTTTCTTTCAAAATTATACAGATAATTGGCAATCTTATTCACCTGAGTTTGCATTTGGCTAAATGACAGAGAATTCTATTAACTGATGCACTTTTTAAAAGTTCATTTTCAAATAGCAGGATTTACTAGTTGTGAGAGGCCAGTTCTCTTTCTATTAAAAAAGAAGAAAATTATGAAAACTTTTGGGAAGGCATGATTCCTGTTCCTAGCACACAGTGTTTATCACAAGATTTAGGATTTTGGAATAGGTTTAGGAGTCACAACTCGATCTATGTGAACAGCAATACCTCCCTCTATTTTCTTAACCACTTTCTCTTTTCTCTTAGTTCCTGCTTATTTCTTTTCCTCCTCCCTGTATGCTGACACCACTCTGCATCTGGTCATGTTGGGAAGCAGCTTTAAGAGATGATAGGGCTTAAAAACCCAACCTAAACTGAACAAACAATAAAACCCAAACATTAAACAACCCCCCCCCCCCTTTTCAAAACTTATTTTCCAGGATCTGGGTGCTCACAAGGCAACAGATAGAGTCATTCTGGCTAAGCAGAGGAAGGTTACACATGGGGTAGGACTCCTTTGATCTGCTCCAATCATCACCTCTGTCTGGAAAGAAGGTGTCTGGATTGTCTTCAGGCTTCATGAGTAACTTATGTAAGAAGTTAATTTCAGCCTCTCTAGTTTTCCATGACAGCTATTCACCCTCTCTGCACTTTGGTAACTGGGCCATTTTCTCCTTGCCCTCACTATCCCATGACAGTTTGGCACAAGTAGGTTCAGAATTTGATGGTCACGTTATTCTTTCTAATGTATTTTATTGTCACTGATGAGAACTTCAAAAAGTAGGAAAGATCTGCACTGTGTACTAGATGCTACCTGCAGCGAAGTAGAGAATAAACCCCCAGTACAGGATAGAACTGGCTATTATCTCTCCATGCTGTTCTCAATGTCTTCTGTTAGTCTGGAAGGGAACAGGATGATGGAAACTTTTGGATTTAGCAAAATAACATCTCTGAGGGACAGTTTTTTAGATCAGAAGCTTGGCTTCTGTTTCCCCTCTTAGAACACATGGCCATATGATGACCTATGCCAGGTACTTCCTGGGAAGGTGAGGAGAAAGTTTTAGAGACTATTTTAATCCTTCCCCTCGGTGATACCTCATTGTTTTAGACTTGTAGTCATAAATGTGATAATGAGTAATGACATCTATTCATGGAATGTGTGAAAGCAGGTCTGAAATGTCAGGATTTAACATGAGGAAAATGTGTCTCCAGCAAGGTCAGCTGCATTGACTTACTTCAGCCCATCCCTCATTAAAACACAGCTTAGATTTCTCGTAAGTCTGGGCAGAACACATTCTCCATCTCTCTGTCTCCTTCCCCCTGTGCCTGCAGTTTTTTTAGATGGTGCTCAAAGGCCAAATTATGGGAATTTTCAAACTCATTGTTCCCCATTAAAATGCTAATTCTGCCTGTGATTCCTATTGTTTAATCCCTTGAGTGCTCTAGGACACGCAAGACAGAGTGCACCTTCTGTGAAAGAGCGCTCACCCCGTGTGTTTCCCTGTCCCACTGCCAACAGCCGGCCAGGACAAATGGTGTGGCTTGGCGGGGGACAAGAGGCTTCAGTGAGGTGCAGCAAATGAGCTGAATCCACTTGTCATACTGACTGTGCTTCTGGTGCTCCGTGGATGCACCTCCTCTCCTCTGTGCTGACTTGCAGTGCCCATCACCAGAGTGCCTGAGTGCTTTCTGATGGTGCAGCAACCACTGCACCCAACAACTGGCACATCCTTCTCCTTTCACCCTGCCCCCAGGAAGAGAAAAACCTTTAGTAAAGAGAGTTCTTTTTTATGAGAGCAAGATAGGGAAGAAGGATTGCTTTTAAAGAGTTTATTAGCACATATGTTGTTGTAAATTTATATGGGGCAGGGGCAGTGGTCAAAAAAATGTACTTGGAGCAGAAGGTTATGAAAGAATATGATGGTTCACAGTCTCTGGGGCATTTGACCCAACAGGGTTGTTGGACTCCTGTGGAAAGCCTTGATCAGAACACAGCTGTGCCACAGACTTAAAAGTGCCACCCACAGTCCTGGTATACTGAAATAAGACCAAGATTTTGAATCTGACACCCAAAATACTACCAGTGGTCAGCACCAACAGCAACAAGCTGACCCTGTATGGGTAACTACTATTAGATGACATAATTGTGCTTCTCTGTTGGTTTTGGTTTAACTTTTGTACACCTTAAGGCAGGTGAGACCTTTGCTTCCAAAGGAAAATGAAGATTTGACATTTTCACCTAGAAACCAGTATCTTTCCACTTACCATGATCAGCAAAGGACTTCATTTGCCACCTATGCATGTGCCCAGCAGAAATAAAGATGCCTTTTTTGCAAGAAGAGGAAAGGAATCACAGATAATGAATTAAAGTCTCCATTACTGAATTGTTTTCTGCAAGACTGTATAATGCATGTATAATTGTATTTTCATTTTCATTCTGATACCCTATCACTGTAGAAAACATATTTGTTCTACTGTATAGTATTTTGCCATTTTGGTTACAATTATGATCTAAGGATACAAATGAGGAAAGGGAGAGGATGCAACATTTATTAAGTCAGATAATGTTCTGGGAATTATGCTTTTGGATTTGGCCTTGAGGGATGACAAGTCCAAAAGCAACTCCATTTTATTCAACTTTATCCAAAAGTTTGTCTAGGAAAAGATGTACTTTTTCCAAAATACTGCCATTAAACTCTACTTATATTTTTGTGACTATATCTAGTTTTTTAGGTCCTTGTTTAATCACTGATAGTTCTTCCTGCCCCTCTGACTTCAGTAATTTCTTTATACTTCCTGAATCATTTGGTTTTTATTCCATAATAAAATTATCATCCGTGCTTGGCAGACATTGCCTGAGAAGACTCTGCAATACTGCAAACATGCTCACTAGCTGGTTTAAAACTGTACTTTGACAACACTGAATGGCTTATTGTGTCTTTTTTGTTTGCTTTATATTAATTCATTCTGATTATTGCTACCTTAAATTAACACTCAGGATCTTTGGTTATATCCAGCTAATATTATATTTGTTCATATGCAAGTAGGAAGACAACAGAGTTTAGTTCTTAGGTTTGAACCTAACTCAAGGAGCTTTGCAACTGGATTGTGTTGCTCTCTGAAATGTGCACTCTTTTATTCTGCAACTTCCTTGAATTTATACATAGGAGAATCTCTTTCTAAGCTGTGCCCATTGTACAGACCATCCATGTCATCCAGCATCAGGTAATTAATACTAAGGTGATCAGCCTTGCTTTTTGACAATGAAAGATATCCTCTTCTTAAGTTCATCAAGAAGAAAGACAAGTTACTTAATTAGTATTGTAAGGTCTGGGTAATAGCTTGCTTTCTCTAAGCTTAGGTCTGCCTTTTGAAGATCTCTTTGCTTTTATCAGTATTTTTCAAAAGCAATTACAAGAAAAAAGCCAGAAAATCATGTTTAGCAGTAAATATCAGTGTGATAGGATCTGGCTTTAACATAAATGTACCAGAGATGTATGAACATGTTGTAACTCAAATATATACAGTAGGCAGTGCTCAATCAACTCTGTGCTATTTAGTAAGTGCTTAGAGACTGTTTGCACAAACTGATGGATTCACAATATATTGTCTTCATAATTTTCAATGACTGCACCCCTTGAGTACCATTTGTAGTGTCATAGGGAACAGCTATGTGACTATAATGTCCATGAGGAGGTATTAAAAAAAAAAAGCAACAAAAAAAGGAAACCTGTTTGCTAACACATCTTTTATTGGTCTAATTCTCTCAGGCCACCTGTTCTGTAGCTGCATAAAACCAAACAGCTGTGAACCCAGTGAACTCCAGGAAAGTGCATGAATCCAACACTGAAGATCAGGAGCCTGGATGTGACCTAACTCCAGTTTCAGAAACAAAACAAATAAAAAACCAAAGTGGTGTTTGCATGACATTTTTAGTGGCCTGAAAATCTACCATATCATGTTGCACCTAATCTGCAGCTGACAGCATGTCCTGATCCTGCCCTGCCCTCCCAGCCAGCCTCATGGTACCCCCAGCTCCCTGGAAGAGAACCCAGTGCTCTGGCACCAGCTGCAATGGCTTTTGTTCGGGTCGAGCCAGGTGCTTAATTCAGCTCACCTTGCAGCCACACAACTCTTATATCCGCTGGAGGAAAGGCAGAGGGAACACACAGCCAGATGAAAGCAGATTGATGGGGGACATTAGCCCTTTCATTAGCATTCCCCCATTAAATGGGGCAGGTTAACATGAAAATGGATGCTGAGAAAAAGTAACACCTCATTTCCCTGGTGTTTCAATAATCTATATAAAGCACTAACAAATTCCCACACTCACGAAAGTTAAAATAAAACAACGTGGTCACAGGTGAGAATCATGTTTGGTAAACTTTTGAGTGTGAATGTGTCAAAACCAGGGCAGAATGATAGAAAAAGGTGAAGACATGTTCTAGAGTGCAACAGTATGTATAAAATATTACACATATGTCAAAACAGAGTGAGATTTTCCGTGCACTTCAGTTCAATCTCACAGCTTGGTTAATTGATTTGGATGCTGCTTTACAAATCTGCTTCCCATTTAAAGCTAAAGACGGAACATTTGAGACTTCACTCGAGTCCCTCAGCAGTGACCTCATTCACACATTTTATAAAGTAACCACTCTGACAGCAAGGACCGAAGGACAGGGTCCCAAAGTCTTTATGTGAGAGCAGAGCGTGTCATTTCAAAGAAAAGAGAGTCCTCTAGCGGAGAATTCTGAGTTTTACTCTCCACGTAGCATTTGAGGGATTTAACTTTTAACTGGGTTTGTAATGCAAAAAACACCCCAGTTTACAAGCCCGTACTACAAGTACTACTTACATTTTAAATCCTACAAGCTCTTGCCCATTTTCAGCTTCTTTGACAAAGTTTCTGGTTCTTTTTACTCAGCCTTTTTTTTTTTTTTTTTTTTTTGTTCTTTGCTTGTTTATTTGTTTTGGTTTGGTTTCAAGGAGATTACAGCTGTATTAGAAATCAAGAAATATACACACGCTTTAGTAATCTTATTTTTTCTGCTATTAAAAAAAAAGTCTCATCTGATAAAATAGCGGAAGGAATCACCTGTTTTATGTGGCTCTTTCAACACCATGAACATGAACAAATGGAGTGTCGGCAAATTGCTCAAACACTCTTGCAAATAGCAAATATGCTTCCAGGAACGGGAATCGGTTCACAAGTAATGTACCAGTATCAGAAAGCTAAATTAGCAATGAATATCAATCACAATGAAGCACTCAACCAGCTCTCGATGTGACACAACTTGAAGGGACACAATGTACTTTGAAAGGGCACTGATGTAATAGGATGAGACACGGTGACCTTTGTATGGTTGCCGTATTTGCTACATAGGCAGCAATCAAGCAACTATAAACAGCCCTGAGATTTTGTTCCTGACCTCTCCTGAACATTTTTCATTTAATAACGTGTCAATGGCTCTAACATTGTCCCTTCCTGTTTGGACTGCACAGAGGTGGGGAAAAGAGAAACCACGACAGATGGCAAAAGCCTGATCTGGTGGAGAAAGGCTCTCCCCTAAGAAAGTCCTCTCTGAGTTACAGGGTTTAGGAGACAGAACCTGTGCTCATGTCAAGAAGAGAAGTCAAAGCAGTTCATATTCTCTTATTTTTCTCTGGCATATTTAATCTTAGTCTGATATTCCTGTTACCAGTCTTCTATCTATATTACATCAGATAGGGAATTTCCTGTGCAGGGTGCAGCCTTTACTGTACCAAATGTATTGACAAATCTTGCAAATTTATCCCAAGACTTGCAATTTCTGGAGGAATTTGCAGAGACCAGCTGCCAGACCATAAAATTTCAAAAGAATGTCAGCTTTTATTTGAGGAAAAAAGGGGAAAGAAAAAAAAAAGAGAGAGAGAGAGAGAAAAAAAGAAAAAAAACCAAACTGAAGTCTCCAAATCTAGAGCATAAATGCAAAAATACAGAATATATTAGTCTAAGTATGTTTTATACTTTTTATATCCCTCTGGCACTGCTCTGAGGCTCGAGCTGTGATTTCCGACTGTCTGGAGCTGCCAGTTCTGTGCCTGATAATTTCTCATGTGGAGACTTTATTCTCTGCCACACAGCTCCGGCCACTTCTGAGTTGCAGGGCACAAAGTGAATTTGGCAGACAGCAAGATCTGTCTGTGTGCGTCAATCACGCTTACTAAAATGTCTCTCCTTATTCATTACATCCAAATGCTTTGTGAGTAAACTAATAGTGAATCGCAGAGCAGAGGATGTTCTAGTGGTTGGAGGGCACAGTTTGGCTAGAAAAATAGAGTAGGAACACCTAATTCTCACAGCAGTTTTTTCCTCCTTACCTCAAATGCTGAAGTACTGAGAAACATAATCTTCAGCAGTATTACTGCACATTTGCTTTTTAGTATTGCACCTGTGCTATCTCCCCTTTCATTTCCTTCCATGGTAGCTATAAGCAATTGCTCACCTGGGCAGAAGTATAGGAAAATCTGAAAATGAAAAGACAAAATAAGTGTAAAACAGAATTTTTCTTCTAAGTTCAATGACAAATAAGTAACATAAAAATAAAACATTATAAATACATTCTTTACATGCTTTTTCTTCAACTGTATTCCTAATATTTTGCATCCTTTTCTTCTTTCTTATATTGTAGCAGATGGCATCTCTAGGTGTATGTGCAGAGACACAAGACTCTGGCAGTAACCTGTGTTCAGTCTCATTTGTTGTCATGAAAGTTCTCATTAGGGTTAATTTCATTCAATAAGAAAATTGAAACCTACCTTAAATTACGAGATTTCTCAAGTAAATTTTAGCTGGCAACAAAGTACAGTGCCATTCCCATGGCTTCTCACTGAGTTTTCAGCTCGTAACTTTTCTGGGTCCTGAGCACTTCCAAAACTACTAAATTTACTTTAGCAGGCCTCATCTCCCCATTTAAAGCAGGAATAACAGCAATTCTTCATTGCCCCATCATTACCTTAATATGTTAAGCTTATGCCCAGCTTAATACTTCATTAGGAATGGAAGGCACACCTAACCTATGGGGACAGAGAAGGAAAAAAAAAGGATCTAAAATGCTTTGAATAAATTTGTAGAAAATGTACTTTGACTTTTTTGAAGCCTAATTGTGCTGTGCTTCTAAGAGACTTTGAGGGCTTTTCCTGCAGATCCTCTGAAGACCTGATCACTAAAAAGAAGGTAAATTAGATTACAGCATAAAGTGAAGTCTGCATTTGGTGCTTTGGGACTGCTTGTTACACGGTGCCAGAGGTTTCCACACGACTGAGCAATCTGTGAATGCAGCATTATAACAGAGAGTAATATAAGCACAGCAGACAATCATTGAGAGACAGCAAAGCTGATTTCAGGTCTTTTTCTCAATTTCTTAATGCAGTTTTCTCCAGTGAAAGATAACCACTATCCCAGCTTTGACTGCTGGTGCCCTAGAAGCACCAGAAACCACTCCCTTGCACTCTGTTTTAATCTAGTGGCTTGCTCTCACCATCACCTCCTGGTGACAGCTTTTCTACAAGCACTCCTAGATGTAGGCATAGAAAGGGGAAAAAACAATTTTCAGACTGAAGGAGGTTGTTTGCCTAAGTTTCAGTGGTGGACTGGTTTTGGGGGTAAGGGGTTTTTTTTCCCTTTTTCCCTTTTCTCAGGGAATTTTCTTCCCATTTGTTGTCAGGGAGATGGACACTGATCTAGGGACCAGATGTGACTGAGCGCCTTACTGATGGAATGGCTCTGGGGGAGGGGGGAAAGCAGGGTGATTTTGGCAATTTTTTGTCAGGGTGGTGAGCAGTTTTTGCCCAGCTGGGAGCAGAGACAGTTGCGTGGTGCTTCCTCAACTTGGACTGCTCCACTGACTGAGATTTCACCAGCTGCCAATGCTGAGAAATCATCCCAGCCCATATGGGTGCCTGGGGAAGTTGTCCCCTGCCCCACCAGAGCTGCAGTGTGGAAAACTGCCTGGAGCCAGAGCACCATCCCTGCCTGACCTCTTCTCTGAGATGAGGGAGAGGATCCATCAAGGACTATCCCAGTGGAGGAGAAGGAAGATGACAATGATGATTCTGAGAATAGGTATCTGTGCAAATTGCAATATCCAGTGCTGCAATATTTTCAGAATGAATTTGGTTACTACTATTACTAAATATGCTCTTCTAACTGGAACACCTTTTTTAAATAAAGAGAAAGCAGCACAAGTGTAGGGAAAACCATATTCAATATTTTCATCTGTTAATTCAGCTGACTTCTAATCCACTTAAGAGTACCTGAAGTCACTAATGTGAATTAAGGCCTTTATTCTACAAGCACTGTGCAAAGGCTCTAGTGGTATCAAAGCGACTAATTATACATATATATATTTTAAGTCTTTGCATAGATATTTTCAGAATGGTGGCTCATATGTATTGCTTCAGTTTCAAATTCAATAAAAAAGAATCTCTGTAAGATACAGTTAGTTAAGACCTGTCATATTTTACCAGTACCATTGTAGTTATCAAAATTAGCCTGGCTAGAAATGTAAAAGCTTAATTTCCTAATTAGTAGAAGCACAACATGAAGTATTGCTCAGCTCTGAGCCACAGTTCCTTCTTTGGAAGTTATTATAGTTAGACTGAACAGTTGTTCAATATTTTTTAATACAGTATTTCAGAAACTGATTTTTTTCTTTTTGGCCATATAGCATGTGTGGGACCAGTTGCTGACAGAGTCTTTTTCTGCTTCTGAGCTTTATGAGTTTAGAATATGGAATCTTTGCTTCACAGAGTCGTACATTTTAAAATGTGACTGACATAAATTTTAAAAACATTGGTTTATACCCTTTATAGACCTCAGTTTGCCATCAAAATGCTGCTGCTGAATTAGTTCTTGTTTGTTTTCAGTCATCAAACTTAATCCAGTAATTCAACTATTAAAGAAAGATGCTTTTTAGGGACTTGACAACACAGGGTCATAAGCAGAATATGTAAACTTTGGTAATAACAAAATTTAAACCTCTTCTCTGTATGGTCATGGGACATTGCAATAAAGCCCTTGTTGTTGTTGTCTCGTTATATATACACACATATATACATATTCTAGTAAAGAACTGTTATTCCTTTTCCACATCTTTGCCTGGAGGCCCTCTCATTTCAAAGTTATAACAATTTTGAGGGAGGGGTTCATCTTTCCATCCAGGAAGGTTCCCATCTTCCTTGGCAGAGATCTAGATTTTAAACCAGGACAACTGACTAATGGGGACGCCTCTGTGCCTCTCAAAATTTCAATTTGAGTCCACTTTCTCCTTAAAAACAGGACAGGCAGTTGCTATGACCTTCTTCACTTTAACTGTTGCAGATTATTTAGGTATCTGATCTAGTATGCAAGAGTGATTTTTTTTTTACACCCGTAAACCCATAAACTCAGAAGAAATACACAAAGCACACAAAACTTCACAGGTGCTAATTATTTCTTGAAACTATGTGGTGCTTTACATCACTCCATTTGCAAAACTTGGTGGTGGTACAGGTTCATTTATTAGTAATGCAGAACCCCTTAGTAACATATATCACCTTTTTATTTGGATTTCCCCTTTGACCACACTAAACATTGTCTTTCCTTGATACTGACAGCCTGTAATTATATCTGTACACAAGTAATTTTTGGTCAGTGATATATTGGTCTTTCCTCGTAAGACAGTTCTAGGTCAGTTGCTCAAGTGAAGTGCAGAAAATATTGAATGGTTTGAACATGTGTTTCTATACTTTCTGTTGGGAGGACTTGCTTTCTGAGGTGCCACATCCATATTTCATGTGCTTCTAAAGCAGAGCTGGATTATTCTCAACTATTATAGGTAGAACCTGGAGCAATATGGAAGATTCTCCCATGCCAGCTCTTACACTTTTGATTTTAAGCCCCTGCTGAGAGGACCTATAAAGGTTACAGTTACAGGAAAATTTCCTCTGGTTTTTAACAGGTAGAAGCACGAGCTTTGTGCATTCTGGACAGTCAAATTTGTTTGGACAGAATCATCAGATCACTGGCAATCATGCTGACCAGCTTCATGCTCACTCTTTCCTCTTGCTAGTCTGACAGTTCATAAACATTTATCCTTCTTTTAATACTAAGACAGGGGAAAGAAATGCTTTTTTATTTTGGGTTCTTTATTTTTCATTGACGGGCATTCCAGTCTTCATATACAAGAGGATCCTGACATAGTACAGTGTCACCCTGATTTCTCAAAGCCTTCTGATGTTTACATTCTTAGAGTCAGAATTCCCACACTTTCTAACAAAACACTATGTGTTTTTCGCATTCCTTCTTAGAAGAAGAGAAAATTGACAGACTGTTCACCTGGCCAGTGTGATTCAGAAGAAGTATATTATCCTCCAATCCACTCTCACTTTAGAGAGTCTATAAATTGTAGAAACTGTAAATAAAGCTCTCCTTTTTTGCCTTAGGCGACTGAGCGTGTCCTGCGTGCTCCTTCCGTGTCTCAGCGTGACAGTACAGTAGTATTATTAACAAATAATGCAGTTTGGCCAAGATGAAGTACATGCAACAACAACAAAAAAATCATGTATCAGGCAATTCTGACAGATTATTTGCTCATAATGTACATCAACTGCTTGCAATATGTAAAGAAAATGAGTGCCTTATGAATGGTTTTCTGAAGACACATCGTCAATCGTTCAATTCCTCAAATATATTATAAAGAAACCAGAATCACAATGTCTTAAGATCACTTGCTGATGAAGGAAGCAACCCCAAAGTTCAGTCTCTTGTAACAAACAAAGAAATGTCCCATCCATCCATCCATCCATCCCCACTCCTCCCCCTCCCTGTCCCCACCAAACTTCTGTAGCAGGCAAAATGAATTTAATTAACTTTTCTGTCGTCTTCTTTTCCCCTTAGTTACAGGGACAAGGAAACTTCTACAGTATGAGTGCTCTGGGCAAAAAATAAATGCTTTGTAATAAAAAAAGAAATGCATAGGTAAGGAATCTGGGCTGGAAAAGTGTCACTGCAAAATGTTATCAGTCTTAAAGCTTATGAGATACAAACTAGAGGAGGTGAGGGGTTTACAAAAGAGATAATCTCAGACAATCCTTTATGCAGGCAGTGTACAGGGGGTAATTTAATCAGTTCAGAGGTGGCTCATTATTTTTATATAAACAACTCATTTCCATTTCCTGCTAGTTGAGTGCTCCTGCTGCTGGGCACTGAAGGAAGCTCAGCAAGGGCAGAGATGTTGAGAACTGTGGTAAGGTAACTTCAAATGATTTAATGTCTGTACTGTAAGAGAAGTTAATTTATCATGTGAGAATGAATTCAGAAAAGAACTTCTTATTTCTTCTAATAAAATATCTTCTTGCTAGAAACCTAGTTTCAGTTTTTCATGCAGGCAGCAATTTTTATTAATCTCTACCATTTGACTGACACATATTTCAATTTTCAGATGATTTTTCTGCAGTGTTGGAACAGTATATTAGCTGAAAAATACACTCTGGAATGTGAGTGTAAAGTATGCATCCATTATGCAGCAGCATCAAGGCAGAATTAGACTGCACTTTGAGACAAGATATAGTATCTGTCGCTCCTGTGAATGAGCCTTGATTAAATTAAGTTCCCTACAGGGACAAAGGTTCAAAAGTTCCTTGTTTAATAAAACATACGGCAGAAAATGTGGGAAACAGTGAAGTATGTGAAGTGTTAGCACCATAAATGGATCTGTTTCCCAAGTACGTGCATTTCCTCTGTACACAGCTACAAATACTTTGTTCTTAAATAACTCAGTGTTTGCACTACTCACAGAATGTGTGTGAAATATCCCACAGTGGGCAGAGGTACAGCTTTGTGTACACTTTGAATGAGGAACAGAAATTTCAAGATACCACTGCGAACTGGAAATTCTGGGTCTTTTATTTAACTGAAATATATTTTAAAAAATAAAAGCCATATATTATTTATTTTGCTATTCAGTTCAACAAAACTGTATCCACATTTTCAGCCTTTTATCCTCTCTGAAATCTTCCATAAATAATGCCCCAAAGAAAAGCTTAACTACTTGTAGCTTGGGAAGATGATGGGAGGTAATTATCAGAGTTGAGTATGGTTTTCAGATGAGCATATGATAGTTTTGAGCAAATATAAAACCATTCCATAAACCAAATTTAATAAATTGTATTATTATATAAACCAAAATACAAAATCATTCCAGGTCCTGAATGGAGGATGCTGCTCAGAGACAGCACTGACGATTCTTGTGCTACAATAGTTGGATGTATGAATGGAAGGAGATGACAGAGGTTTGGAGGGTTTAACCATGTTAACTGAAACTGTGGCCAATTCTAGTGCATTTTGTTGAACTTTTCCTGATTTTCCCATACTATGGATTCAAACTGTTAGGTAATATCTTCTGGGAAAAAACCTAATTGTTTTGATAAAAGAAAGCACTTCAAACTACTCATAATTTTCATGGACTGCTTTTCAAACTTGTTCATGTATCTGAATTTTGAGTCAAGCACTTCAAGGAAAAAAGTTTATTTCTCATTCTTGCCAAGAGACAAAAAAATCCTAGCCAGAACAACCACCACATAGAAACAAAATCCTTCCACAGGTTTGTATTGAGACACAACACCACCAAATACAAGAACTGAGTGAAAAATTTTATACACCTTTTGAATGTGCATTTCCACAGTTCTTTTTCCTTTCAGTAAGTACAGGAGTGCACCTTCAGAGGGAAGGATAAAATCAGCTGATGCATCTTCCACAGAAGAGCATAACTGATCACCACATCCACTGTGAATTCTGTCAGGACACTGTCAGCACTAAGAGGTCTTAATTGGTCTGATCAGCTTCCCTGGAACCATCCCTCTCCCAAACCTCCCCTGCCTCTGTCCTCTAACAGGGCTTCCCAGGTGAATTCCAGGTTCATGCCATGAATGCCTCCAATCCTGTCTCATTCCTGCTGCCTCTGGATGGCTCTGGCCCTGGTTCATGCCCTCTCCTGTGTCTGGGCCCCTGACAGATGCTGCCGCAAGTCCCTGGCTCTGCCGACCCCAGTTGGAGAGGGCATTGCCTGTGCTGGAGTTACCCTTGGCCCTGCCTCACCCTCCCTTGGGAGCAGCCCCACTGTCACTGTTCCCTGACAAACAGGACAAAAGTTTACTGAACTCACAGCAAGGTAAGTTCTGGATAACCATTAAAAACATTTCCCAACTGTAACCTTTTTTTTAAGGTCCCTTCCAGTCCTAATTTCCCTGAACCTGTGAGGTGCTTGCAACAGCCACAACTGAATCTAAATTCACTGTTTATAAAGCTAAGGGATTTCGGGTTTTGTTTTAGGTTTTTGGGTGTTTTTTTTCTCCTGAGTGGCTCCAGGGTGTATTTGCATGGTTTTTCAAAATTACAGATGACACCTCCTCTTCAAAACTCCGTGAAATTGCTGCTCTGCAGCAGACCTGTAACTGATCTTATAACAAAAATTCAGTTAGCTGTCAGCTTTGGCACCAGTGGTGGTCCCACTGACCCAGCAGCTCCTCTTTAGCTTTTCTCACAGAATACAAGTGGATCTGCAGACAATCTGCTCTTGATGCCAGTAGGTGCATCTTGAGACTTTTTTATCTGCCACTAAGGTATATTCTGGCCATCTTCAGAGAAAAAAAAATAGACTAGATAAGCCCATATGGGATTCTTAAAATATCTGCAACATTCCAGAATAACAGATTTTGCTGTTTTGCAAAATACCACTGCAAGCTTTCATGTACAATGCATTTTGTATGAGGCATGAATAAATCTCCCTGATACTGAGATGCCCAGCTGGGGTGTCTCAGGCCACAGCTTGTGTGACACAGCATCAACATGGCATCAACATGACGGCTGCCTCTGGACAAACATGTTAAATTAAAATAATCATGAGCACAAACTGGAAAATAAATGAGTTAGCTTTGTATTTGCAATGGAAATCAATCAGGGCACACGAGAGCTTTCAACTTTGATGTTCTCCCAGATTTGTATAATAGCTGTTTTGATGTTTGCCTGAGACGTGCCTCCATATTTTTCCAGCCCTGTATCAGGAAGGTGAATACAAATGTAACAGCTGACTCTCTCTTCTCTGTCACTTAAGTCTTCCATTGCATATCAACACAAGGAAAACACCCAAAAAAAATGTATTACTTCAATTAAAGAAGTCATGTACAGGCAATATGATGAAGCAGGAGATAAGCACTATGTTTATGGTCAGAGGTACTATTCCAGTTACAGCTGAGCTGAATCGGTATTTTATTGACACTACCCACATACAAACACCCCCTCACCTCCCCAGAGTTGCTTGTTCTCACCTTTAGCTGCTGCCTCAGCCAGAGATCCCTGCCACTGGGTTTGGGTTTCATTTGTTTGTTCCACTTTGAATGGGTTGAGGTATGCAGGCTTTAAATCAGTTCTGAGAAATGACCCAAATATAAAAGAAGAATCCGAAAAAGAATAAGAAAAGGGCTGTTTCAAGCCAGCTCAATCTATTGGCTAGAGATCAACCAGGCAAATACTTAAATGAATAGTATTGAGAGGTGAAATCTCTGTTGGCCTTGAGGTGTGGAAGGAGGAAGGGGTAAGGGAAATAAAAGATTTCCCTGAATTTGCTACCTGCACCACACCTCATCTCCCCATTCCATAAGATAAAAAGCATTACCTAAAATACAGATGTGAGAAGGAGATTCCCTTTATGGTACCCTCATTAGCTGTCTTATTCTCAAATGATTGAAAGGACTGATTAAATCAGTTTTAAGACACCATAGAAGAAGTCAGCTCTACTAGTGACTCAGCTCTATCAGTGTGGGGTTTTTCTGCAACTAAGAAGTTGAATCCAAGTGCTGCTAAATGAAGATTTTTATGAAGTTGCTTTAGATTATGTTTATTATCAGGAATTTGGTATCTGCTTGTTTAGCCTCTCCTTTGTAAAGTGGCACGCTTTTAAACTTGTCAAGAAAAATATTTGTCATTAAAAAAAAATCTCTAAGAAGTAATCCATCTGTAATTATTAGAGTTCTATGCTCTTCATCTTACTGCCTGCCTTCCATGTCTTCTTTGATGGAGTTTTCTCTAGCATTCATAAATAATTGACACTGTTGATGATTTTTCTTAAAGTATGACATCTATCAAAGACCTTAAGAAAATGGCAAAGATAAAATAGCATAGTATAGTTTCTTACCCAGAGGAGAAATAAAAAATTCCAATTCCTGAAGATGCATGTCAGCTAGGATAGATTTTTCATTATTATTATTATTATTATTATTATTATTATTACCTTCCTCTTTTGTCTGTCTTCCTTTCTGGTTTTGTTTGTTTGTTTTTGGGTTGTTGGAGGTTTTTTTACAGTACTCAGGTTTGATCACTCCTGTTAATAAGCAAGGCAGCACTTGAATCCTCCTGTACATTTGGGTTTCTGGCTTTTATAGAGATATAAAGTAAATTCTTCTCAGAAATAATTCTTCTCAGTAAAAATTTCTTTATGGAAAAAGTTGTCAAACACTGGAACAGACTGCCCAAAAGTGGAGTCACCATCCCTGAAGGTGTTCACGAAATGACTGGATGTAACATTCAATGCCATGATCTAGTTTTCAGGCTGGAGATCTATCAACAGCTGGACTAAATGATCTTGGAAGTCTTTTCCAAAAGAAATGATTCTGTGATCATGCCTGGAAGGGTTTTCTGCTAAATTTCTTGCCACTAAACTGAAAGTAAGAAGGTGCTGATCTCATAGTCTATTCTCCTGTCAAAGTAGAAAACTCACTCTTTTAAGTTATGACTTGGGGCTTCAAAAAATGCGCCTGTTTTCCTAAGGTGAACGATTCCTTATCAGCGGTGTGGGACCCACAAACCTGTAGGGTCACTTTCCAGTGCATCATGTAAATATCCTGATACTGCCCACTAGCTTGGGTATGAGTGGGGGTTTTTTTCAGAACAAAGTATAAATATTTCTAGCTTGACCTTTGAAGACAGTCTAGGTATTAATGGTATTGCTTCTCTCCTCTACTATTTATACAGAACCAGATCCTTTTCATGACTGACCCTGAGTGTGAAAGTGAAGGGCTGACCTGTCCCACCAAGAGTTACACTGGCTGCCAAGTTTCATCACATAGGTCCAGGCACTGCACACTAAAAAAGGAGGACAAAAGTTACAAGATTCATACACTCCACAAGCTCACTATTGTCTCAGATTAGCTACGAAAATTTTATCTGGCCATCAAAACAATATGTAACTTCTTGAGAATATCACTGGCTTGGTTCATAAAAGAAATGGCCAAAAATGGTCTTCTGCAAGGTGTTCATCTCAGAGCTACACTGTGGTTTAACTTGCAAAAATTTTTTTAAAAAAAATAGCACCATCAGACTGAGGGTAACCTCTGGTAGTTGCTAACATCTCAGGGGAGAAAAGAATTAAGAAGCTGTTCAAGAAGATTGGGCACACCTGTAAAATGTTTGTAATACTCTAAGTCAGGGATAAAAACCTGATATAAGGTGGAGGGCAGTATTTGCAGGTCTATGAAAAAGGACACAGATTTTGTATGCTAAGCCTGTAAGTAAGGTTTAAGAAGTAAAGGCCCTCTTCTGGAACTATACAGGTCTAGCATTATGAAGGTAATTTTTTTTTTTTCTGACTAGAAAGTGCTATATTGACAGATAGTATAATTGTCCTAAAACAAGGCAGCCCCACCCCACTGTACTAAGAAAAAGATATTACTCAGGTGATGGGGGGTTCATTTGGTGGTTTGTTTTGTTTTCTCTGCATCAATGGTGAGATCACTGTTGAATGCTGTGCCCAATTCTGAAGTTAGTGCCTCTGAAAAGATACTGAACAATTTGGAATGGCCTCAGAGAAGAGCTCTGAAAATGACTGGATCTGGAAAAGTCCAAGAATGAAAGAAAGAAAAACTGTATGTATCAGTAAGTATATGCTGAGCTTGCACTTCAATAGACTACTGAAGTTGCATACAGATAAATGAAACCAAAGGTTTGTTTTGTTTGTCTTTACAAGAAAAAAACCCCAGCTTACTCAGGATTCCCATGCTAAGCAAAAGTTCAGTTGTTTTCAGTCCCTGATGTTATCTCCAATGGGAACTGTAACTTCGCGAAGAGCGAGCTGGGGTCAGACCCAGAGGATCAAAGGCCAGGGCCGCACCGCAGTGCAGGAGAGACTCGGGGCAGCTCCTGCAGGTCACTGCCCGGACACGGCAGGACACACACGGCCTGCCTGGTGCTCCGGCGATCCCGAGCGCAGGACAGCGGCTCCCAACACGTGGTGTGCGGCCACACCTGGGCACCGGGGTAGCAGATTACTGCTCCAGCCATAAGCAAAGGGTTCAGCTCTGTTGTCTTTTCCTCAGCCTTCCTTGCCCACGTACTGCCACGGCTTGTCTCCAGGTGCTGAGCTGGGATGAAGCAGTGGCATGGGAAGGCTTTGTCATGGCAGCCCCGTGACAGGGCAGAAGGGCACGGGTGAACCGCGGCTTTCTGGTGTTCAGGGCGCTGTCACCCCAAACACTGCTCAGAGATCGTGTTCACCCTAACAACCCGCAAGACTGGCTGTAAATCAGCGGGCCTGACCTGACTTATAAAGCCTTAAATCCGTAGTAGGTAAGTATTTCCTTCACCTCTGGAACAGGTGGATTGACTTAACGGAATTAACTACAAACATAGGTGCCTCTCAGGCGTCTCTGTAATCCCCTGGAGAACACCGCAGTGGGTGACAGGCAGGCGTACGCTTCCCGGAAATCAAAAACCACGTGTTCGGCGGAATCGGCAGCGAATCCCAAATCGTGCTGCCCCGACCGGGAGCGTGAGGGCACCCCCGCACCCCGCAGCTGTCCCAGAGCTCTCCCGGAGCCCGTGCCACGCGGCTGCCCTGCCTTTCTTCCGCCTGTGCTTTTCCAAACACCGCCTGTGCTTTCCCAAACACCGCCCGCGCAGCTCCTTCCCACGGCCGACGAAGGCTCCACCACGAGGTGGCGGCGCGGGCCGGGTCTATGGGGCCGGCACCGCCTTTCTCCCGCGGGGAACGCCCTTCTCCGGCCGCCCTTTTCCTGCCGGGGCCGCCCTGCTGCTGGCGCTGGTTGTGGTGCCGTGCCCGCCCTCAGCGCAGCCGCCCGTGGGAGGGGCAGCCGGGTCCGCCTCGCTGCGAGCCCCGTGCAAGCTGTGTGGGCTCAGCAGCTGAGCGGGGTGTGCGCTTCAAGAAACAGAATCGCAGGATAATTCGGGTTGGAAAGGGCCTCTGGAGATCACCCGCCTCAACTCCCCTGCCAAGGCAGGGTCACCAGGAGCGGGTGACACAGGAATGTGGGTGTGTTTGGGGTGTCTCCAGAGAGGGAAACTGCGCCCTCCCTGGGCAGCTGTTCCAGTGCTGTGCGACCCTCAGTGCAAGGTTCTTCCTGATGTTGAGATGTATCTTCTTGTGTTTTAGTTTATAGCGAGATGGATCTTCTTGTGTTTTAGTTTATAGCCACTGCTCCTTCTCCTGTTGCTGAGCACCACTGAAAAAAGCATGGCTCCAACCTCTTGGCACCCACCTTGGATATATTTGTATGTATTGATGAGCTTCCCCTCTCAGCCTTCTCCAGACTGAGCAGGCCCAGCTCCTGCAGTCTCTCCTCATAAGAGAGATGCTCCAGACATATCATCAGCTTTAGTCAGGTGGTTACTGACCTATAATTATTTTTTTAAAGCTATTTAAAGGATTGAAGATGTCAGATTTGTGAGGCAATAGCACTCTTTTACTATGGTGCCATTAGAATACTGCCTCGGGGAGATGCAAATATAGAGAGCTAGCTTGTATAAATTCTTCATGGTAGTGTATTTAGCTGGATTAGTTCCTTTAAACAAACCTCCTCAGGCTTAAGTTTTAAATTAAGATAGTGAGCAGCTCTGCTGAAGTTGGAGAAATAGAGAATTTGGTATGGAAATTTATTGAATTGGGACTAGCCTATAAATTCAGCCTCTTCAAAACATTTTTGTTTGAAATGTGGGTGGAAAACCTGTTTTACCTTTATGTTTTCCCAGTGTGCCTGTACCCACATCACGACTGGTCAGCCTGCCAAAATGTGTGAGGAAAATAGCAAAGATGCTGCCACGAGATGTGATTCTGCCTCAGCATGACCTTAGAACTTTGTTGGCTTTAGCAAACTTCTGCTCAATACAAATTAAGGTCTGAAAAGGAGAAAAGTATTAATAATTTATTATGAATCTGTTATTGATGGCGAAAAAAAAGCAGGCTCTCCAGAAATGAACACAAGCCATGGTGTTTGTCTCAAGGATTCAATTACTCAAGCTGAGATAGCAATAAAGCACTTTGAAGGTTAATTGTGGACTATATGATGGCAGCAACAGGTGAGATGTGGTAATCATGTAATCAACCAGAGATGCTTTAGAGACTTACATTTCCAAAGGTCTATATTTAAAAGATGAAGGGAGATACTGCAAAATCTAGGAAGTGGTGAGAGAGAAAGCATGAAAAAAACCTCACCCAGTGAGCAGTTAGAAGTGACTATTGAGTCAGTGAAATACCATTTTGCTTGTCTAGTGTGGGACATTTCTTTTTAGCATATAAAGGAATTCAGGTGTCAGAACGAGTTTGCAAAATAGAGAATAAACAACTAAACTTCATTTGCTCTTTCTGTTGTTAAGGAGAAAATATGCTGGTTTATAGAGACTATTAAAAATTACCGTGTTATTTTTATGGCTTATTTATGGTTCTAGCCCTTTATTGCTGACCACAAATCTGAATTCCTAAGGTAATTTTAAAGTCAGTTTCCTATGATGAAGAAAGTCTTGTCAGATGTTAGATGGAGCCTGACTAATTAAGAAACTGCTTTCAGCCTCTGCTAGATCAGAGATTGTTCTTGATTTGCATCTTAATAAGAAATCATTGATGGTGTAAAGAGTTCCTTTGGTTATTAAAACATGACCTGAATATTGCAACCTGTTACAGGTAAGCATATGTTGATATGAAAGTGGCACAGAGAGGAAAAATTCATCACACTTTTCTATTTTTTAGTTGTTTCCAGCTCATGCTGTCTATGCAAATCAAATTAAGGGACTCTAGCATTCTTATTAAATTTACTGGTCAGGAGCTAAGGAACATTATTAAGTGCTTGCATTTGCTGCTTGAAATACGACAAGAAGCAAAGACGTGTAAGACACCAGTAAAGAGCAATTTTATGCCTAGTGCTTTCAAGCTCACCTCTTTAGATACTATTCACTTGTCATCACTAGTCCCTCTTCATGTTCTTGTTGTCACCTGCAGAAGAGGAAACACAGCACAGGCAGAGGGAAATAAATAATAAAAGGGATGAAATTCAAATGTAGGAGAAGGCAGAGTAATAATGAGATCTTATACAGTGCTCTTTATCTCAAGTACTTCTTAAAGCTGAAGTGGACGGTAACTGTAAATGAGGTGTTGCTTCCTTCCCTAGCTCAGAAATCCCTAAATTGTAGCACTATTAGCTGTAAATCAGACTGTATCATAAACCCCTAATCTGTCTCTGAGGCCCTGTGCATCTGTTACGTACTGAGGGTAGTGTTACTAAGCGGTTACTCATACCTTTCTCTCACATGATGTAATTAATACAGAGCAAGTGAGTCCAAAACCTAAGAGCAGCCAGAGCGGAGTAATTGTGGATTGTCCCAAATCTCAAAGAATGTGTGAGTAGATGGTGTTAATAGCCTGATTATGTAGCAGCAAGGGTTTAAACACAGATTATGAGGCTTATAATTTTATTCCTTAAGGGGCAACTAATTTGACAGTAAGCACCTTGTGGGGGAATATGGCTTTCTTCTAGAGGATCTGTGGGACTGGCCAGCTTTTATTTCAGGGAGCATGTAAGTCCTGTTAGATGCTGCAAGTGTTCATGCCTGATTGATAGTGCTCTGAGAGCATTTAGAGGCACCCTGACTCACCAGAATGTCTCCTGCTCCTACTGTTTTTTAGGGCTTAGTGTTTTACAAGAAAAGGTCTGCCTCGTTTACACCACTTCTTCATCTGTAGCAAGATTTGTATCAAATGTCACAGGCTCACTTCTTAGAAATCTCGCACAGCAGACATTTGTGTTTCAGAGGAATGGCACTTGGAAAAATCAGCTCCAAAACTTTGTTGACCTTCTGTGAGCTATGTTAAATGACCTGTATTAGAACAGAGAACCAGCGGTAACTGTGTGCTCAGTTTTAGTTGCCCAAGGAAAGGTGCAATCATACAGGTACACAGGAGTCTGAGAAGACTCTTCCTATAAAGTTTTATGTTTCTTAAAATTTTTCTTTCCAGTTATTGGTGAGATCTGCTTTGGAAGGTTGTAACTGTTTATAACATAGTTTCTGTTCAATAACACTGCCTCAATTCTCTCACTGTCAGAAATTCCTAAAGCACAGTTGTGCTTAATACTATAGAAATATAATTATGTGACAATTTCAGAGGAAGTTCAGCTTTCTCTGGGCTGAACAGCAGGAAAAATTTTAAATACTGCATGATTTGCAAAAATGTTTGAGTTCTCCTAGAGGCTTTTTTTAAAAAAACCATCTGATAGCTGCACAATAAACTAAATTATTATAACACCAGGAATCAATCAGAAATAATTTGAAGATACAAGGAGACTGTATATATGCAAATATCATACAAGATATTTCATAACAACCCCTTCAAAATTGTAATTTGCAACTTGAAAGACTAAATAATCTGATTTTCTTAGAAGTGTATTTCAAATGTCTCTTGATTTGGAGCAACTGATGCCTCCTAATTTGAGGGACCTTTTCAAGTCTGGACTAATTCCCATTTTCTTTTTGAAACCAGGGGGAATGTGTAGGAGTTGTTGCTGTGAAAATGCATTACCATCTCAAAAGCAGCTGTTAAGAAATTATTTAGAAATAATAAGCTGGAGTTATCAATACTTGAACTAGCTTTAATTTAGCCATTGAAGTAATGGAAGTGGCAATACAAGAGTGTGATAGGAGTAATTGGCTCTCAGCAGGTAAGCTGGGCAAAACTCTGTTCCTTCCTGCCATGAATGGCCTTTAATATAAAGTTCTCACACTTGACCAGCCAGTTTCAGGTTAACTTGGCTATCTCTACAGTGCTGCTCTAGCTAAGTTCTCTTTGTTCTCTCTAGCTAAGCTATCTCTTTGATAGCTGCTCTAAGTTACTGGCATAAAATGGTTTCTGAATCCTCTTTTTTTTCTTTCTCCTTCATTCCAAAATAATAGTAATACATGCTCATTCATAGAGAATGACATATTTTTCTTTTAGGATCATGGTATTTAGTTTCCATAGTCCAAGCCTATCTTGTATTAAAGTTCAATTCCCATGGATTAAAACCCTGCCATTCTTTCAGCTGGAAGAGATTCAAATATTTCATCCTTGAGATCACCAGCTCAAGCCTCAGCATTGGAGATATCTAAAAACAACAGATGAATTTCTTACTGTACCAGCTGAAGCAGAATGAGTTAAGTATGGTGCCAAGGTGAATAACCTGTTTTAAGACACGTATTTTATGTCAAATGATCCCCTGGCATTATACTCAAGTAATAGTCAATTACTGCTATTGAGAGTGTTTACCATTCTTCTGTAGTGGTTTCTATTCCATATGCTTAGAAAATAGGTCCAAAGACAGACATTCACATGAAAAATGTCCAGATTTTTATTGCTGTGCCATCTGTGCTGAATAATTCTCTAGTTTCTAGTTTACATTAATAGCATTATGAAAACTGATGACAAAGTGGAGGGAAATAATCACAGGTTATTCAAAATTATTCCTGCAATAGCTGAAATCTGTAAATTTGTCAGATGATACATATTTAAATATTTGTCTCAAGGAAAGTTAACATTTTGAGCAGTGGTTTGAATGGAGTGGACCAATCTGAGCTGTACTGTTCAGGTAATATGGTACCTATCATATTCCCTCAGAGCCTGTCCCTGCTGATTTTAAATTCTTCAAACATCATTTTCCTTTTCTTCTCTGTGAGAGTGAAGAAAAAACCGCATGTATGTATATTGTGTGCGTGTCTAGATTAGGTTAGTGGAAACATTAGTTAAAGAAATGAGTTTTTAGTGAGAAATTTCATTGGTATGGGATGAGATTTAGTCATCCACTTTTTGCATAAAAGGCTTCCAAAGTATGAATCCAGTTCTCGGAAAAGTTCTTTTCGTTGCCATGATAATTTCTGTAAGAAGGATGTCATTATGTATTTGCAGCTTTCTTTGAATTCAGAAATGAAGTTTACAGATACAGAATTGCAGTTATTTATAAAGATCCAAAATATTGTTGTTTGGGTTTGGGAAGGGATGGCTAGATCTCAGAGCTTTGATGGTATCATCATTATAGTTTCAGCCAAGCGGCAAGAGAGGGTTGTGTAAGCCTTAATTATACCTATTAATTTCATTTCTCCTTCTCTTTCATTTCCACTTAAGTAAGTATAAAATTAAGTACAATTTTAGAAATTCTTGTGGAAGTTTGAAATGTTTGCCATAGTCTCTGCAATGTTTTTTCTATAGGTGGAGTAGCAGAGATTACTTTTTTGAAAAGAATGCTTAAAAAAATCAATGCTTTGTAACCAAGGGTGGGACAGAGCCCAGTGCAGGGAGAGAAGATTCTCCTACAGGAAGTACCTTGTTTAACAACCTGGAAAGGAATCTTGCTTATTTATGGGTCTTTTGCACTCAGAGTTTGGAATTTGGATTTCTAGGTTGTTAACGATAATGCTAATTACACAAAGAGGATACGTAACAGGTAGAATCATAGATTTCAAGGGGTTTGACTATTATTTTTTCCATAAATTCTTAATGACTGTGGTTTTATGTTACTGAAAAAGCTCAGAGTATTTGGGCCATAAATTACTGTCTGTACACTGCCTTAAGCAGTGTACAGAGTGTAACAGTGAACTACAGGCTGGGGGCAGAGTGGCTGGAAAGCTGCCCGGCAGAAAAGGACCTGGGGGTGCTGATTACAGCAGCTGAACATGAGCCAGCAGTGCCAAGGTGGCCAAGAGGGCCAATGTCACCTGGATCAGCAGTGGTATGGCAGCAGGACCAGCCACTGATTGTCCCCCCCCTCTACTGGCACTGCTGAATCCACACCTCAGATCCTGTGTTCATTCCGTTTTGGGCTTCTCACTACAAGAAGGACATTAAAGTGTTGCATATAGGTCCTTCTTGTAGGGAAGATTTACATCGGATATAAGGAAACATTTGTTCACAGAAACGGTTGTTAAGCATTGGAATAGGCTGCCCAGGGAAGTGTTGGAGTTGCCATCCCTGGGGTATTTAAAAGATGTAGATGTGAGACTGAGGGACGTGGTTTAATGGTGGCCTTGGCAATGCTGGGTTAATGGTTGGGCTCAAAAATCTTAAAGGTCTTTTCCAACCTTAACAATATTGTGATTCTATCTTCTTGGGTATTGACCAGATGGAAGTTAGGCTAGAACCTGTAATATCAGTTTTTATCCTGTAGTCAGTTATTTAGTCCAGACAGCTCTGGACACCTGGTTTCAGTGCTGAAAACTAGACTGCTAATCTCTCACATTTGCTAATAAGGAGCTCAGTGTTCTGGACTAAAAAGATTAGAGCTCCTGCAGGAGTCCCTCTCACATCACTCTGTAGCAGGATCTAGCTGACTAGATACCATTTCTTGATCACAAGCAAGGTACAACTATCTTAAAAACCTTGAAATAACTCCACAGTTAAAAAAACTCCAAGGAGAATCCATTTGTACAAAACATTAAAAATTCTGCATTTGCTCTATCTTATTCTTACACTAAGGTCTATCTTTAAACAAAAAGGTGACAAAGATAAAAACTGTCTCTCAATTTTAATACCACAATTACAGAGAAACCTATTGACTGATGTTCTCTGTCCTCCCCCTTTCTAACTTTACAAATACCTTCATTTTGGAAGTGGGATGGGACAGAGGCAATAATGAGAAAAGAGATATGTATCTGCAGTGTCTGACTGCTGGGAAATAAATATATCCCAGTGATTTCTCCATATGCTATGTTTTGGCAAGGTGGCTGCCTTTTTCCCTGTGTGTTAATTAAAAAGTTGTGGTAGAGGCAGTGAAGGCCCAGCCTTGCTGTCACCCTTGTCCCATGGGGTTTATGCGGAGTGCAGGATCAGATGTGACTGATCTCACATCTTGTCCTGCCCTGAGTTGTAACATCATCACAACTTCAGAGCACACAGTGTGTGGGACCAGTGAGTGTCATTGCCTGACCTGGCCCGTGAGAAACCTGGAGATATCAGTGTGTCCAGTTCCGTTCTTCCTTGTTTGGGCTTTCTCCGCAGTCTTCTGTCCCAACCTTGAATGTTGCCGTAGTGTTTCAGAAAGCTGCTTCATGTGAAAATGGCCTGGCCTCTCCTAATTACAACAGCTCCTTGTTCTGCTGCCAAGAAAATAGCATCATCAGCTACTTCGATTATACAGAATATTACAGAATAAAGACAACAACAGAAATACACTGTTATTTTTCCTTCCTTATATCCTGCCTTGTGACAGGAATCCCTCCCCTTGCTAAGTTCATTGGTTAACAATAAACAAAGATGCTTTTAACAGCTGTCTCACTTTAGCCTCTATCCTCTGTGGAGAGTAATACACTAGAGCCATGATAGTATTTAAAACTGGCTTACCATCATAGTTTTGGTTTTTTTAGTAAACTTCACTTGTAACCTCTCCTAAACAGAGATGATACCCTTTTCTTGCATCTACATACAATGGAGCATCTACAACCCAAATGAAAACATCCCTCGAGCCCGGCTGGAAAGTGGCTTCCAGCTGTTCCCGGCTAGCCCTGGCTCGGAATACTTCCAAACTCGGTTGGTGGCAGCAGGCAGACCGGCCACCACTCCCCCGGTGGGTCAGAGCTGCACGAGAGATGTCGGTGAGGCTTGACGAAGGTAGGAAGCGAGGAGGCTACTTTGTGGCTAGATGGTTTTTATTGTCACCTGCCTTTCGCAGGGGAGCCATGCTTCTCTCTGAGCCTCTCTCGAGAGTGTCCCCGCCCAAGGCGTGGCTACAGCTTATACGGGGTTGGGAGAAGGGGGTGGACACAAGAGGGAAAGCCAATCAGGGAAATATGGATGTCATACAGACAGCGAATGGGAAACGAGGGGTGGGGGTTCCCCAGCCTGCTCCAATCTGGGACCGAGTGTCTCTGAACATTCTGGAAGAAGAGGAGAGGCTTCCCAGAGAGTGACAGGCTGTGGAGAACAAAGACAAGGGGAAACCAAATGGGGAGAAATACAGGGGGGAACTTGGGAGAAACCATTACAGAACAAATAAATATTAACAATAAATCAAAAGGTATAAAACGCGCCGCTACACCCAAATATTAAAGAATTGCTTTAATAATTTTTTAAACTATTTTACTAACATCAGCAGAGATAAATGTTCACTGAAGAGATCCAGTATCACCATAAAACTCACCAGAAGTGACCAGAAGTTGTAGTTTAGCTTGGGGATTTGGGCTTGCTTCTGCCTTTCATTCCTGTTAATAGAAGACTGTTTCTCAATGTTTTTGGAAATTATGTAAATGTATTTGGCTGAATATCAAATACTGATTAGAAATCAGTTTTTTTAAACCTTAGAAAGTTGTCTACTTTGCCCAAGGGAAATGCTTTGAGGAAAGGATATGGACTTCACTTTCTCGAGCTCTAGGTCACTAATTTTGGTCAACAAAATTAAGATTTTCATTTCCAAGGACTCCCTCTGTAGTCCACAGAGCGGAAGTGGATCTCGCAGGGAATTCCTGATCAGTAGTCTATCTCAGATATTCTGTGCCACCCTTCAGGGGAGGCTTGTGGAGGAGGGGAGAGAGAGAAGATTGTCTCAGACACCCTCTGCAGTGTGTGAGGGGTGGATGTGCCTTAGTGGTTCCAGTTTTACGGTGCTGGAGGCTGGCTGGGTGCTCTCCTGATAGGCTGCCATGCACAGATGGAGACGGAGGTGTCAGTTTCCACCTGCTGTTGTGCCCTGTCTCCTCCAGAGCTGCTGCAGAATGCTTGGTAAGTTGTAACATCTTGCGAGCCTAATACCTGAATTGTGGGCCACCAGTTCACTGCCACCTTTTCTTTGGGGTGTCAGTCCATCCTTTCTTTTCTCTTACAGCTTCTCTGTTAACATCTGTCTTTTGTTTTTCAGAATTATTGTAGATGAAGTAGGTATCTGCCATTTTGGGGCAAGATCTTCTTGCTCACACTTACAGCAAGTAAATTACATGACATTAAGTTCTGGCTAATGCTTTGTTCCAGTTGTGGTTGCCAGCTGTGGGTGATAACGTCTGCATTCAGACATCACTGACTCTGCACACAAAGAGTGGTCTCAGGAGCATGCTCCAGCAGTGCAACCCCTCTGCCCTGCCATGTGCTGTCCCCACAGCTGTCTCAGGCTGCCCATGAGGAGCCTGGTCACTTGTATCCATGAGAACGGAGCTGCTCAGCTGTTTGAAGTCATGGATGCATATTCACCTGTATCCAGGCTTCAGATATTCAAAACATCACAGTTTTGGATCTACCCAAAACTGGACTTCAGGGGAGTCACCAAGAGACTTTGAGGTGCACTGACTATTTAGAAAATTCTCTAGGTGGATATTTACCTCCTGCATCTTTGTGATGAAAGTCCTGCAATTTAATGTTCTTTTGCACTGCTCTGTTCCATCGTCTTAGTTTTTATTAAACTTTTATTCAAACAGAATACTTTAAGTATCTGGATCTTGAAATTCATTGCCAAATTCTTTAATATTCATCATTATCCTCCAATAAAATTGCTTAGCTCTCCTACAGTAATTGAGAAGTATAAAACTTCCTTGATTCTGAAACTTTGGTGGGTTCAGAAGTCAGAAGGATACTATCTCTTCTAACTGTAATGGCTGTGCTGTTGCTTTTACTGTCAACAGTGTATATTTTTATTAATAGATACTACTTTGTTTTGTTCTCATTTAGCCTGGTAGCCTAACATTTAAAGTAGCTGAGAATCAGATTTTACCTAAAGAACATATCATTTATTGAAGGCTATTTGAAATTACTGGTTTAATGAATGTATTGCAACTTAGCCAGTAACCTCAACTTCTTTCTGTGCAATTCCAGTTCTGCATAACAAAGAGAGGTCCATATGTATCATGGGGAAACTGAACCACTTAAGCAGAAAATAAAGTCTGTCAAAACACTACATAAATGCTGTACATGCATCTTTTTTAATTGAGTTGGGTAAACTGAGAGATTATCAGTGTATTCTGAATGTCTAATCCCTGGACCAAGTCACAAAATAATCTGCCACTCCTCAGGCTAAAATGCAAGTCACAAGTCAAACAATTAGTCCTTTAAAGGACTGGTGAATATGTAAATTGGTGATGGTTTTAGAGCTCCTTGATTCAAGTAATCTCATAAATTTAGTTTATTGATTAAGAAATGCTGCATCAGGAGCTTCACTGCCACCCTCCCCACAGAGATGGAACCTAATGTGCTGAAGTACAGGCTGACATGAAAAGGATTTGAAGTCTACAGAGCTAAGCAGAGATGTGCCTGTATCGAAGAGTAGCTCTTATGGTACATTTGGCTTAGCACATGCAAAAGACCTCCAATATTTCTGTCTTGTAATGAGGGCTTTAAAAACCTCCTCTCATAAAGAAAATACTTTAAGGGAGGGGAAGAAGCTTCTTAATGATTCCTTTCAGTGGGTCACTGCTCTGCAGTTGCTCTCTAAGGTGCTATGGATTTTAACATTTTCTCGAGCACAGCTGGGCTTTCTTTTTTCCCTGGCATGTTTCATTCAGATATAAATAGCTACTAGACCAAGAATATCTTAAAAGAAGTAACTGATAAAGCCATAAAAAACCCCAAAACAACCTTGAAATAAAGCTTTCCCAAATGACTGCTATCATTTTCATGCCTCTGTTCTGGGTGCTCATGAGTCTCATCTAGGAACTCTAAATTTAGGGAGAGAAATAGAAAGGTGTATGATGAGTACAGCAGATGGGATATTTAGTGTATCTTTTTAGAGATTCTTTTTCTTAATGTAGCATTATTTCTGTCAAAATTGAAATGCTTTGAAAAATATGCTAGGTTGATGTAAGTCTGTTCAAAGGAGAACTGATAAAGCATTAAAAAGTCCAGCAAAGAGTATTTTGACCATTTTTTCAAATTTTTAAATGTGAAATGTGTTATTTAAAAGAATGAAAGAAATATAAATTCTAGGAAATGTATTGCAGCAACAGAACAACAAAATATATTGGATTTAAATAGGAAAAAATTGTCATTGGGAAAAAAAAATTCTGTGAAACAGAAAATCCAGTTCCTGGCCAGGTCTGTTTAGTGACAGTTTCCTAAATCTGCAAATACTTTTGATTCATAGATTCATGAGTCATGATTCTGTAAATACTTTTGATTGATGGTTTTAAAGGGAGAGAAGATTCTGAAATGTCAACTCACAAATGCAAGTGGATTAAGATCTCCTGAGCCACCTGCTTGTTCTGGTGGGGACGGCTTGATCATTGTGTGGAAGCCCTGTTCCACATGTTCCTCGGAATGGTGCCTCAGCACTGAAGCTTAGTTGTGCCCTTCTCTGAAAACTGGGTGAAGAGATTTTCCCAAGCTGTAAATATCAATAGTCTCAGACTAATTATGCTTTTCCAAAGCATAAGGCTCTCAATTACCTGAAATGTAGGCTGCTGTTGTGCAGGAGGAAGGGGGAATGTTCGGAGTGATGGTGTTTGTCTTCCCAAGTTACATGTGATGGAGCCTGGCATTCCTAGGGATGGCTGGACACCTGCTCATGGGCAGTGGAGAATGAATTTCCTGGTTTTCTTTGCTTGTGCATGAGGCTTTTGCTTTCCCCATTAAACTTTTATCTCAACCCACAAATGTTCTCATTTTTACCCTTCTGATTCTCTCTCCCATCCCACTGAGGGGGAGTGAGCATGTGGCTATGCAGTGCTTAGGTGCTGGCTGGGGTTAAACATCTGTATATTTTAAATTGGGTATTACCTTTGAAGTCTAAAGAACATGTCAGATAAGCTGTTATCACATCTCACATGTCACCATGGAATGCTGCAAGATAGGTCTCACTGGGAGCTGGCCAGCATTGGCAGCAGAAAGCTGGGAAACTTAATATAAAGACCACCTTCATAACTGGAAGAATTGTTGGTGGAGGCAGAAGCTTTTAGTGTGAAGGAAGCAGAGCCCATTCATTAGCTCTTCTTGCAATTTGGAAATTCAAACATGAAACAAAAAGGACTAGTTGTACTGTGCAACTCATTGCTGTGCAATGAGCATTGCACCATGCTTTGATTATAACACCCACCAACTGTAATAATCATCTATTGGCCAGATTATCTTTTTCCTCAGAGATTTTGACCTATTTCCTGTTGAAACAGATTTTTCTCTTGTCACATCCGTGCATTTCCTATCACTTTTTAAGTTGAAGAAGATATATAGTCTGACAAATTAATTCGCTAGAGTTCTCCTACGTAGGAGACTATGTAGGAGTGTGTAGACCTTAAAGGAGTATTTGTCACCAAATGAACATGTCTGTGCTAGTTCAAAATGCCCTTCAAGCTATGTCTGAATTATTTCTCTGTTCAAATGAGTTACTCCTTGTAGGTGGACTCAAGAATCTTGTCCTTCATCTTAATTTGTATAAAGCAGATTCATGGCAGAGTAACTTAGTCATATGAAGGAATGCAGATAACACCTCCCTTGTACACCATGCACAGTTGTTGTAAGCCAAGGAGTTGTACAGGTAACAGACAAGTAAAACCAGGCCTGGGATGTCTACCAAAACAATCAGGCTGCAAACTCTGAATAGTTAAGTTAAAAATCTAATTTAGCTATTTGTTTGGGTTCTTAATCATGCATGTAATGTGTACAAGTTCACATTAAAGTTAGAATTAATTACATCTTTCAACTCATCCATCTAAATGAACAATGCTTTGCTTAATGCAGCTTTGTTTTTATAAATATCCTCCCATTATGCAGCAACTGAATACTCCTGTTTTACCTTGGCTTTTGTGTGTGGGAGAGGCACTCTAGAAACTAAATATATCCAGTATTAATTAAACTGTGTATCTCGGAAGGACAGCAGGATAATTCTTCTTTATAGTTTTATAATGAGATTTGTCTGAACATGAAAAAAGCTGAGACAATTCAACATTTTTACTTCAATCTTAGATCTATCTTTACATCAGTGAGAGTGAGCAACAATTGGCTCCTGTATTTTACAACCTGGTACTTAGGAAAAAAGACCATTTTTGAAACTGAGTTTTGCAAATACTCAGAAAATGGGAAGAAACAATGCACAGGGAAATGGAGAACAAAGTATGGAAGAAATAATAGACATTTTTGGCACCTAAAGAAATAGGAGGGAGAGAAATGCCCGTGAAATATGAATCTGAACATTAAAGTCTTGCTGAATTCTAAGAATGACTTGCAGCATGTTAGATCATAATTTTCCTTCTCTGTTATGTTTCTTGCCCTATTAATGCCCCACATACCCCACATGTGATAGCCTTTGTGCTTACGTCCCTTCCTCGTGCCCCATATGAGCCAATAACTTACCCTGGCTCCCCTGGAAGCCCATGAAACTGGCATATCCCATGTTTTGTGCCACGAGCTGTTTGCAGAGGGTTTCCATCATCCAGGATACAGCTGGTGTCTCTAACTCAGAAATGCTGAACACAAGGGCTGGTTTTTGCTCTCAGCTGTCCACCATAACCATGGAAAGGTTTCACTTCCACCTTGGATTTAACAGAATCCAGATCTGGAGGTATTGCGGACAGGAGGATCTGAACTCAATGAACTAGAATTTTCCCACTGAATTACTTCTACTTACAAATGGGAGAAGTCCCCAGTTTGCTTCACCTGTCACACAGGTACCCTGTTATTCATAACTTGTGTTTATTCCTTGAACAAAGCAGTTTGGCCACTCTTGCAGCCCAGGGACAAGGAGGGGGACAGCCTTTCAAATTGCGCTGAGGTTGTTAAGAGGCAGAACCCCTCCAGTTGTTTTGTCTGTCCTGTCCTTGCCACAGCTGGCCTGCAGGGGTGGAGCACCTGCACGCGTCTCAGCACAAAGTCTTCTTTCTTGGCCAAAACGAGCTTTTGTCAGCACTTTAAAGAAAAATGCTGGACTTTGCATCTGAGTCATGTACACACAGCCCCAGCAGCTGCTTTTCTGCAGGGGTGGTTTTCCCTGGCAGACATGTGATAGCAAATTATGGAGGGCCAAGAAACAGAAGAAGGAAATTATTCATGAGTTTGCAAAGACTTCCAGACTTTTTTCTGTGATATTTCAGAAGTCAGTTCTTAGCCCGTATAATAGACAACGGACGTCTACAAACATTCTCAACCAAATGAAAAAAATGTGGCAAGCAAGCACCAAAGATTACAAATATATATTTTGCAAAACTGCCTGTAATTATGCAAAGTAAATTTTATGCAAAAAGCGGCGCCACCTAAATGGCAACATAACATATGCACACGTTCAAAAAAGACAGTCTTTTCAAACAAACTATTACCACAGTCATGCAATAGCTTGAGTCTTCAATTACAAGTTAATCTATCCTAGTAAAATGAACTCTTTAATGTGGGGATTGAGGTTTTTATGTTTTTCACTACTAAGTGTTTCTACTCTTCCAAGTTGAAACAGTAAAGAGACATTATAGGAGAAGGCAGAGGTACCTCCATGTGTGGCAACATGACAGTAGTTTGCTGCAGTTTTCCACTTGGCGAGGTAAGACATCAAGTTTTAGATGTTTCAGATATTACCAAAGCAGGCCTATAGCTAAAGTCTGTTAATTTCTCACCTTAAACTCAGACACAAGCAGTAACTTTTGTACGAGCAACAACCTCGATAGTCATAGTTTTCTCCAAATTACCCTCTTTTCTGTGTTTCCTGACAAGTAGAACTGGTCTCGTGGCATTGAGCTGCAGTACTTTGCATACCCAGAGAAAGCAGGACTGTTCCAGCCATGGCAGTTCACATGCGCTGCCTGCTCTTGTACTACCATGCATTTTCTTCACACAGCCTCCCCAAAGATCTGGGCTGAAATTACAGCACTGTGGTTGAGAGTGAAACTGCCTTAAAGAAGAAGAGGATGATACAAATTTATATAGGTTGCAAACCCAGATGTCCATTATCTAGTTGGTGCAATGAGCTGGCTTTGTACTGCTCGTGTTTTGAAAGGTTCCAGAAAAGTCCATGGAAGGGGTTTTAGATGTGTTCATGCAGGTACAATGATAGCTGTGTCAGGACCAGAAGGTGTTGCAACTTCCTCAGTAGTAATAATAGATGGGTTGATGCCATCCACTTCCCTGCTTTGTCTTTTCCTGCTTTGTCATGAGGGCATCTGTCTGGAAGGGCTAGAAAGCGGAAGACTCTTCAGTTTTGAAATATTTGCAATTGCAAGCATACAAGAAGGAAATGAGTGCCTTGACAGAGGCAGAGTGCTTCCCTGCAGTCTGAGTGACAAGCTGGGGTCCAAGCTCCACTACACAGAAGGGGGAGTAAAGGTTTTGAAAGTTAAGTCTCAGTTGACCTTCATAAGTTCTCCTGGTCATCTGTGGCAGTCTTATGGATGTGACTGTCAGTAAAGACAGAGCACTAATGAACCTGAGTTTAGATCACTTAAAAAGTATAGCAGGCGTGAAGAATGGATCAAAATTGAATATATCAGAAAAAGCGACAGATTCTGAGAAAATAGATTCCTTCATCTAGGGCCTTTCAACACTGATTCTGAGGAAATAGATGCCTTCATCTAGGATCTTCATATGAGTCCTCAAATCCATGACCACTTGAGCCAAACTGATTCTACAGTCCATAAAACCTGGTCTTAAAGTAAAGATCCCAGAGCCAAAGTTTTCCTTCCACTGAATTCACCTAGTGAAGATCCAAACTCATGTCATTGTGTGAGTTATTAAATACACCCTTTGAATCACAGAACCTTACACAAAGATGTTGAATTTGTCTATTACATTGACCCACGTGTCTCCTCTGGTAACCAGAGTCCACTAAGAAACAGTTTGAATTTTTTTATCATATGCTGAAAGAAAACAAACAGCAACAACAATAAAACTCCCATATCATAAAGATGTGTTTACCTGAACTTTTCACTATACTATAGTTGCACACGTGGTGGGATGGATAGTCCCGAGTCTCTTGTCCTGTTTCTCTTGCTCTGTCACCACATGTGTGGAACTCGTATTTCCAGTCCAGCATTGTGACATTTTGACAGGCCATGAAGGTGTGTTTGCAAAGGCTCCCAGTGTGGTGGAACTCTGCATCCTGGCCACTTCCCAGGCTGCATTCTGCACAGCTTCCACACCAGTCACCTGCCTAACCTGGTGCAGAGAGCTGCTTGCCCTCATAGTGTGGGGTTTTCCCACAGTCCCTCCTTGCGATTGTGTCCTTCCACAGTTAATGCCTTGCTATCCCTGAGCTGTGTTTAGCCATTCCATCTCCCAGCCTTGGTTAACAAAAGTAGAGTGAGCCCTCAGAATTAACAGCTTTGCCCACATTTCTACATGGGCAACTAAATTAAGTGTATGAGATGTCACCTGCTTGTAATGCTCACCAGCTACTGATGGTAAACCTTCTCAGTCTCTGCCTTCACACTTAGCTAATCAGTCTTCATCTTTTCCATGTAATGAACTATTTTATTGTCTCAATTTTGTCCATTTTTATAAAAAACACTTGCCTTTGGTTTTTGCCTTTGGAGATCTTCTTGCTTCATTGACTCTCTGGAATACTCTATTGAGCTTTTTTTAAATTGCAAAGTGTCCCCATGTGTAGTGTGCCTCAATGAAACATGCATGAACTGCTGTTCCGAGCGGTTCCCGCTGTCAGTCTGTACGCAGTGTTTCTGAGGAGGCTGCTGCTCCCAAGTTCCCCAAAAGCACTGCCTAATGTCACCACTTCAGTTCCTGTCTCCATTTTAAGCCATGGATTCCCCCTGTCTAACCCTTGCTGTAGCTGTTCAGCACCGAGGCCTAGCTAGTGTAGCACTCCCCCCGCTTCTGCATGTTCAATTCCTTTGCAGCAAAGCTGACCCTGAGGATGGTTCTCATTGGAAACGTGTACCAAATGAGCATTAGTGTAAGAAGCTGAGCAGAGTTTTACCAGTGAATACTAAAGATCATCAATGAAAATCCCTACTGAGAAACAAGTGCCACTGGAGATCATTTCTCAAACAGTCTGACTAATGCAATTTATGACCCTGTCTCATCTCCTCAGGCTCCTGTTTAGCTAATGTGTCATCCTTTCAATCTTATGTTTCACCCCAGCTGTCCATGTTTTTACATTTAAAGGCTTTGCATGAGCTGTGCCTGATACTGTAGTAGTAAAGGTCACTAAGCTGACTTTACTATTAGGTGGGTTTCATTTTTATATACCAAACGTGATGAGGAAGAGTCACAGTGAAATCTGTTGACAAGATCAGCTTTAAATGTTGAACATATTAAATGACTTTGCTTTCAGTTGGTCTTCTCAGGACAAGGGGGACTGGAAATCTCATTAGAATATATAAAGTGACAGATTTTGTGGCGCCAAGTGTACTCTTGGAGCCCAATATTGTCCCTCATGTGAATACACAAAGAGTAAAGTTGCATATTTATGTGGAGGTTGGCCTACAGCTGTGTCTAGAGCAGCCACTGACAACAGCCACAACAACCCTCAATGCATCTCTAAGAGGGTTAATAGCAATAAAGGGGTCTTAAAGGGCTATTATATATTGATTAAAACTTCATTTTTCTTTCTTTCTCGTAGGTAACCTCCCCAGAATTAATTATTAAAATGATAACTTTTTAATCACCCAAATGAACACTATGCTCAGATAAAATAAGTCAGGTATGTCACGTGAAACGGTCTGCAACTGTCAGCATTCTTCTGTACCATTTAGGTTAAGCAGGCTTGCTGGTTAAAACCATGATAAAAAAAACAAAACATTTTTGTTTTCTCTTATGCCTTCTGACTTACAAAACTGCTGTTGTTGCAGTCAGTAAATGTGGTCAGACACCATGGATAGTTGTAGTAACATGGAAGATACATTCTTTTCTGCCAAAAATATATTTTAGAAAGCATTTAGTTTCTATATGCAGGTATAAAATACAAGATGGTGTGAGCCTGACCATGCAGTAATATTTTATATCAACTTGGTTTTTTACATATAATATCTTACAGTCAGTAATATGATACAAGCCAAACTGACACTTATTTAAGAAAATGAAGGACATGTTGTCCCATAATTGGATATAAAAGAGAGGAAACCACTCCAGGAATGTAAAAATGTAAACATGCAATTCCTTTTGAGGAAATTTCTACACCTTTTACTCTGTAGTTCCATGTGATCCAGACTGAGAGCTATTAAGTTAAAAAAATACACATTTAAATAGGCTGAGGGCATGAAAATTTTAGGCTATAAAAATCCTACAGGATCCTATTAAAATCCTTCCTTGGGAAAAAAAACCAAAAACAACTGTAATTAAATTCTACTATGGAAGTCATAGTCATTTGTGAGGGACTGCTTGATCTTTCCTTAACTTTTTTACAGGATGACTACAACGAGACTTGTGCTAATGCCCACCATGGTCTATAGAAAACTGGCTGTCTACAGCTGAGTTGAATGAAAATTAAGATTTATAAATGAAAAAAAAAAATAAAAACAAGCACACAAAAAAAGGCAAACTCTCATCTAAATTTTTAGATAAACAAATAAGTTATCAGAAAATCTTCCTAAGTGCTGAGGAAGCTTTTTCTGGGTATGTGCTTCAACCCTGCCAGGGCTGAATACCTAGGAACATTCCCTAAATGGGAAGCAGTGGTATTCCCCAGTTCATCTTCCCAGAGAGCACTTGATAGCTGAGCTCCAAGCATGCTGACAGAGTGAATCAACATGGTATGCAGAGCCTTGAGTTCTTAATTTAAAAATACAGCCACTGAGGGAGGTAATTATGTTTGTTCCATATTTAAGATCCTCGTATTCAGAGTACTGTCCCAGTAAATGGGGGATTTGAGTGCTGCTCCCTCCTACACTGTCAGGGGTTTGGTGTCCACATTCCTCTCATTCCAGAGGAGTGGCCAGACAAGGAGGCTGCAGCCCAGGCTGTGATAAGGACCTGGGCTGGTTGGACCTGAGCAAGGATCATTAAGCTTTAGTTGTGAAACATGAATCCTTATGTAAAGCAACTTTACCCATTCAGAAGTATCTTCCCTGTCCGTAGCAGCGGTAGGATATTAGGCACGTGCCTCCCTCAGCAATTTAGAAGGTTGTAGGTCGCTGGATGTTGTACATCCCAGCTTGAAGCATCCAGGGCCATTCCATACCTAGGACAACCTGGGTAACTAGCTGAGGTATTTTAATATCACCCTAAGAACTTAATACCTGAAACCTATGTGAAATTATGCACTATAGTCTGGGGCCTTTAATTTCTTTATCTTTGGCTGTGGGTGACTAGAAAGAAGGGCATACAAAATGACAGAAGAATAACATGGGAATTTTGTGCTAGTCCCATCAGCTTTGACTCCTAGTTTTATGTGTGGATTACAGGATCCTGATGGGGAACAACATTGTTTATCCACATAGACCATCAAAGGTAAGGTCATTGTCTAAGAAAACAATTGTCTGTCATGATTCATTTAAGGAAGAGTGCAGCATGCATTTACATGACTGCATGTATGGGAATCTTGTCCAGGAGTTGTGATAGGCTGTCATCACGGTCAACGAGCATTTCCTTCGACAAAAAGCAAGAAATGACTGAGAAGTTGAATGGGAGAGAAGAACAAGGAGTTTGCCACTTGAAAAAGTACATGCAAAGTAAGAATGGGGAAAAAAAAATATGTAGAACTGGCCTGATTACTTTGTAATCCAAAATAAATTGTTTAGGCCTTGAAGTGTGAGTGTTACACAGTTATGGTGTTAAAAGTTATAAATGTTCAAGCTATTTGAAATAGTTTCAAAATAAACATTGTAAGTAATCATTAGGTAAAGTCTAAACTAGGGGGATGTTAATTCTTATTTTGCTTAAAATGAATTCAGTGGAAATAGTGATTTGTTGTGAAACATGGTCATTTAAATGAGTTCCCTTTTCAGTGACAGAAAGAAGTATTTTGGGAACAGTTCTGTAATTTTCTACTCCTTGAAAAACACTGGGTAATGCCTATTGGAAGGACTAGTAGTCATCGCTGAGCTTTAAATTACTTTCAGCCACATACAAAAAATGTTGTGGCCTTTCAGGAAAGCTGTGTGAAATAATATGATCAATATGCAAGAGTGGTCAAGAAAATAAATAAAATGCAAAGATTGCTAGGGTAAAAAGGGCACTTTAACCAGGTTCTTGTAAAATCCATAATTTCTGTGGAATTCAGCTGCAATTACATGAACTCAGGAGTCTAAATCTGAGAATTTTTATTTTGAATGTAGCACCTGACTTTAAGAAGGCACGTGAACAAACATCTGCTGTCAGGAAGCAATTACAAGGTCAGAGACCTTCAATTTAAGGTCAATAAACAATGGAATATGAAGTTGTGTTTTGCAGAGCAACAAAATTTTACATTCATTTACCTCATTTTAGTTTTACTTTTAGATGTTCAAAAGGCTTTCCGAAGATGATTGCTCTCTTTCCTGAGTTACAGCTTTGGTTAGTTTTTGTTTTGGTTCCCTTGGCTGATAACCACCAGGAGATTTTGCAGGTGCCAAAGCAATGCTTGAATGGTTACCAGTGACACAGAGAGTAATTGCCAAACGATGATTTCAAAAGTGTCATGCTATAAAAGCTGCTTGAACGGCCGTGGTTTTGTCAGTTGGCTGAACTATTTAGTGCAGAGCCAAAAGGCCTAAGTGAAAGTGCTCTGAGATGGGGTTTATAAATGTGAATCCAGGGCAGCTCTTGTCCAGGGTTAACTACAGAACCTGCATTTGTAGCGTTCACTGCCCTTTTAAAGCAGTGCTTTCTCATCCCAAATACAGCAGGTTATGCATTTGGGAAAAGAAAACCAAGAAGTCCTGACTTGTTCTTCCCCAGCTGTAACTTATGCAGCCACAGCCTAATTAAAGCCCTAAATAAATGTTGCACTTAATTAAAGACAAACCCAAGTCTATTGAAAACGGAGCAAAATAATGAGCTATTTCTTGTTGTACATGATATTTGTATACAATAAAACATGTGCTAAAGTGTTTTGTGGTTGGCTGATGTTTTGGCTGCTCTTTGCAAAAATGGGAAAATAAGGATTCCGGTGAGCAGGCACAGGCTTTCCCTCCAACTGGCTTTCCCTCCAACTGGCAGATCAGGAAGGAGCGATCACTTACTGATTTGGGAAATAGGTGAAATGAAACTTGATGGGTATCATCACTGAGCCTGGGTCACCCTCTCTTCTGGGCCAGCACAGCTGTTCCTGCAGCCAGTCATTGAAGCATTTTGGGGAACTGATCTAGCAGAAGCAAACAATCAGTTTAGGGGGGAGGGGAATCTGTTCTTGTATTTCAGGTGAATCACTTCTCCAGCACTGCTAGTGAGGAGGATGTGCAGAGGGGGCGCCTTGCTCAGAGAACCAAGCAGCTGGAGGCAGAGGTTGTTTAACAATTGTTTAACAACCAAACCATTTTTGGTAGCAGCCAAACCCTGTAATATTGTTAAAAGTTGAGGAGCAACTAAGGGGAAACCTGACAAACTTCTATGAAAATATGTGCATATATATATATATATATATATATATATATATATATATATATATATGTATTCTTCCTAAACTGTGGTCCTGACAAAATCATTAGTGTTTTCTGATGAGGTACAATTTCCAGTCTTGTGTTCAATGTATTTCATAGAGCTCTTGAGCTGCTAATGGAACAGGGAACTCTGCTCCCTCTGGTTCCCGGCAACACCATACGTACGTCAGAATCCTCATTTGCATGGCTGTGGTTCAGATGATGTATTTCAATGGCAACTCCCTCTCTTGGGATTGCATTGCTCAGCCATTTTTTAATTTAAAGAAAGTTAGGAAGCCGGAGTCCTTAAAAGTGATAATTTTATTGGGGGAAGGGAATTTCATGGAAGGTCATCCTAGCCTGACTTAAAGAGAATTGAACAAAACTTACGATTTCTTCTTTCTTTTTGAACACATTTTATTTTTGGACACAGGAAAGCTATCAAATGAAACAGTGAAAACACTTGAAAAAATATTGCAAAACAAATATATTTCATTTAAATGCTAATTTGTTTATAATATTTTCAAATACTGTAAGTAATGAATATTTTTGATGAGAGTTATCTGAACATAGCATGTCAAAAACACGGTGAAGAAGCTGTATAAATGTATTTTAAAAAGCATGATTATATATTGGAAGAGGACAGAGGAATTGCACTACCACTCCTGCACAACTGCTACAATAAAGTTTTTTAAGAAAAGCCCCAAACTGCTACTGTTGTCTTTCCTACATGTAGCCATCAGTCTGAGCAGAGAGAATTTCTGCTCCTATCTCTAGAAAAGTAATTTGCAAGCCATTTCTGATCCTGCTATATTATGTGCATACTTTCTTGTCTTTTGCACAATGAATTCTTTGGGAACATTAATTTTAAAAATTGCCTTGTATATTGCAGTGTAAAAGAAAAAAAACATTAAAACTGATACAATCTCTGGGCAACAAACCATGGAAGGTCAAATATCGATTACATTGCAACATCTCCTGCACAGAAGCTACAGTGAAATAAAGCAGTGGTTGCAGGTTGTCATGAGCTGTGCTTGTGTTTTAAAGTCCAGGATCTTCCAGCGATGTTACTACCTGATAACCTCAGTTTTAAAAAGATCCATACTCTAATGTGGGGAGAGGAGGGCCTTGAATTACAGTCGTAAAGACTGCATGACAGACAAGCAGTAGCCGCAATTCATTTTTTTGCATTAGGCTCCCAGGTCATGTTTTTTAGGTACATGGGACTCTCAGAACTGTGCTGCTCTCTGCAGCTTTTCCTACAGACTAAGCTTCGCCAGCCTTGGAAATGGAACTGGGATACAGGTACCATGCACTGGGTAGGCATTCAAAACATGGGGTTGGCTTCTCTGCTGCTGGGCAAACATGTTTTGGCCAGCTGAGTCTCTTTGCCCTGCTTGTGCTGATTCTTTCTTGCCCTTTCCTTGACACCCCAGAGCAGGGTGACAGAGGGACAATCATTTCTCTGTTACTGTTTATCTGTGGTGCCAAAATTCACTGTGGGCTGCCAAGACCAGCTATCCCCCCCATATGTTAATGACATTCCAGTACAGTTTGAATGCTGAACACCATCACCTCACAGCTCATCCAGTCAAACTCAGCCACACCTCAGGGAAAGGGAAGACCTGCAACTTCAGGATGCACCATTACTGTCTAGTTCTGGGTTCCTCAAGGAGCTCCTGGAGAGGGTCCAGCAGAGGCTACAAAGGTGATAAGGGTCTGGAGCATCTCACTTATGAGAGCTGGGCCTGGTTAGTCTGGAGAAGATTGAGGGGGGACCTCATTAATGCACACAAAGGTCTCCAAGGGGAGTGCCAAGAGGATGGTGGAGCCCAGCAACAGTGGGGCCCAGCCAGAGGAAGGAGCAATGACCATAAACTAAACCACAAAAAGTTCCACATCAACACGAGGAAGAACTTTTTTCTGTTGAGGGTGCCAGAGCACTGGAACAGCTGCCCAGGGAAAGTGTGGAGTCTCCTTCTCCGGAGACTCTCCAAACCCACTTGGACACGTTCCTGTGTCACCCGCTCCTGGTGACTCTGCCTTGGCAGGGGAGTTGGGGCAGGTGATCTCCAGAGGTCCCTTTCAACCCGAACGACCCTGTGATTCTGTGATTCATTTGGTGATACGCTTTGTTGTCGCTACGAGCAGCGACAGCGCTGGAACCAGCGCTGGCTCAGAAATTCCCTGGCGATGCCCTGGAAAGCGGCGCCTGTCCGAGCTGCTCTCGGTTCCCCCGCAGCGGGGCAAACTTCGCCTTCCCCGGGGACGCGGCGGGGCCGCCCCTGCAGCCGGCGAAGGACGCGGAGCCCTTCCCGGGGGAGGAGCGGGGAGGCCCCGCCGAGCACCCGCGGCCGCCCGCTCCTGCCGGGAGCTCCCAAGATGGAGGCGGGCGGTGTGACAGGGCGGGGAAGGGGCCGGGCGGGGGCTGCGCCCGAGGCAGGTGCGTGGGGCGGCGCCGCTGGGAGCCGCAGCCGGGCCGAGGGCGGCGCTCGGCGCTCCGGGAGTGGCAGCGGGGCCGGAGCGGGGCTACACTGCCCCCCCCGCCGGGCGGTGACTCGGGCTCCCCCTCCCGCCCCGCCTCCCGCCCCGCTCGCCCAGCCCGGGCCCGGCCCAGCCGCCGCCGCACGGCGCCGCCGCCACCCGCCGAGCCCGGGGCGCCGCCGGGAGCCGCGCGGGGGCCATGACGGTGGAGCAGAACGTGCTGCAGCCCGGCGGCGCCGCCAAGGTGAGTCTCCGGCGGGGCCCGGCCTGGAGCGGCTCCGCGTCCCCGCCGCGCCCGGGCCTGGCCGCGCCCGCTCCGGCCCCCGCCGGTCCCCCCGCGCCGGTGCCGAGCTTCTCCCGGGCCTTGCCCGTGCCGCGGCCTCGCCTGGGCCCCGCCGCTCCGGCGGCCGCGGAGCCGTAGCGGGGGCCGCTGCCGGCCCGGCCCCGGGTCATCCCGGCCCCGGGCTTGGCGCTGCCCTCGGGGGAGCCACGGCGCGTTCCCCGCGGCCCCGAGTGGGCCTGTTGCGCTCTCAGGCTGCCGGGCAGAGCGGCGGGACCGGGGCTGGGCGGGAGGAGCGCGGGGTCCGGGCCGAGACCCCGTGGGCCCAGGGGGGGATGCTGCACATGCCTGGCGTGACCCTGCAGCACCGGCATCTGCGCCTGTTAAAGGTGAACGCTATTTCCAGCGAGTGACGCGCTCCTGCTGGAGTGAAAAAGTGCCGGGTTTAGGGACTCGTGTTAACGTGCATCGTGGAACGAGGTTAAGGGAATGACGGCGTTTACCAGTCTTTTACTGTGCGCCAGGACTCGACGGAGAATGTTTCTCTGTCAAAAGAAGGAAAAAAAGAGATACCTTCTAAGGCTTTCCTTTGCGTGAACTGAACTGTCAAGAGCAATGTCTAAAATTAAATTGCACTGCTTTTAAAATAATATGTTTTAAAGGTAACTTGTAGGTTAACGCAGCTCTTCTGGTTAGTGGTATGACTGTTGCCTCTGCCCAGTTTTTTATTAATGTTTTAATGGCATGTGCTGCCTACATAAGAGGATGAGGGTGTACGTGCTTTGCTATAGTCGGTGTGGAAGTTAAATGGCTGCAGCCGTAAGAGTGGACAGTGGGAATGTGCTGATGAGGGTATAATTGGTTAAAGTGGTACAACTCGCATTTAAGAAGCTTTTTTGGAGAGAGGGCGTGTCTGGCCGAGGACTGCTCTCATAGTTGGAAGTAGTTAGCAGTGATTTTGGCTGCTTCAGCAGGAAGGCAAGGGCTCAACGGACTGATTTTGTTCCTCTCAGTGTTTTCAGCCAGGGAGTGCTCGCAGGTTAATGTGGCAGATTTGCTGCTACATGTGCCTGCTGTGTTTGAAAACTGATTTTGCTGCTGTGCATCTGACAACTGTCGTGAGGAAGTTTAGTTTTTAAAAAACCTCTTGTCAGTGGGTTACTTAATATATTGTAATGATCACATCAGATACTCTGTTACATAGTGCCTTCTGGACCCTGATCGGTGCTGCCTATTTGTGTTTTCTGACAATAATCCTGAAGGAGAAATGCTAGTTTTCAGCTAAACTAGACGGATCCTTAGCTTTCAGCTAAACTACTGCTTGTGGGTCAGTAGTTCAGATTCACTTGAGCTGTAAATCGAGGATAAGCCCAAAAGGAGGTTGAAGATTGATTGTGGTATATACCAGGTAATCCGTGCTGCAGTAAAAAATAAAGCTAGCAATAATTCTGAAGCTGTAATCAGCATCTGTGGGTGATGGTCACTTTTTTAAGTGTCTAGAGAAACTGAATAAAATATCAAGGTCTTTTCATGGTGGGGATTTTTTATTATTATTTCCATTGAATCATCTGACTATTTTATTATCTGCAGTTGCTTGTTACCTGTTTTATCCGTAATTGCATGCATTTAGAGAATGAGGGAAAGGCATATCTTAAAAGTATTTTATCAGAAAGCTTTATTTGACTCCGAAGTAAGTATCTCATTGCTTAGTGAGACCAATGACTAGCTAATTGGATGACAAACTTCAACATTGATCAGGTATTTGCATGTAAGAAGGCAAATGGTGAAGGTTCAATGGGCTGATGGATGGATGAAAGGTGGAGAGGCTACCATAGCACTAACTTTTTTTTTTTTCCGTTTGAAAGAGGAGAAATCCAATCTTCACAAATAAGGAAGCTTGTTCTGGAGACCTCAAAGTTTGTTACAATTGTTTTCTGTTAGCATGAAGAAACCACATCCAAGTAGAAATATATTGGTTTTACAAGAGATGCCTGAGTCATCAGCATACCTTATTTGGAGCTGTGATTCCCAACATTGTTCATCAGATGTTTTCTTACTGTCATACAGGAAGTGTGTGTCAAACTTCAGCAGCACTTAGAGGTGTAGGTTTGTATTAATAAATGCTCTAACTACAAACAGCTTGTTTCCCACTGAAGCTATCTTTAGTTTATTGTGTAGTTAAAGCAGCTGCATCAGGTCAAAAGAAGTTTTTTCTTTCATCTCTGCTGGTCATCTTGAGCCTTAGTTAAAACTTGTAATTTATGTCCTCAAGCAAATAGTTAATCATATTATTCTTGTTGCTCATGGCCCTTGTGTGCTTCTCTGACATTGTTCAGTGCCTGAAGGTTATAGGTAATGTTCACAGTAAGACTAAAGAGTGTGAATAAAGATAAACAACATGAGAAGTTTAAAAAAAAACCTTTTTGTTTTATCCAGTCTGTGTTTCTGTCCCATCCAATCCTTTTTTTTTTTGTCAGGCATTTTTCTGCTGAGGAACTAAGGCACGTGTGTTGCAGGATTTCCCGTACTCCAGGCAGCCCTGCATGGCTGGTGCCTGCGTACATCAATTTTCCTCTTGCAGGAAGGTCTTCCCAGGCCGCCCCTCATGACGTGCAGACCCTTCCCTTGGCCAGTGTCCCCTACACAGCGAGTTCGGGGGCTGGGTGAATGGTGATCTCTCTGGTAATAGGAAGTTATGATGTGGGGAGGTCAAACGTGTTTCAGCATTGTCTTAGCTCTGATAATTACTCTGATGGTCATCTTGGAACAGCAGATTGAAGAAGCTGGGTTTTAATTGGTGGCACTTAGCTGTCCTCTCAGCAATGTGTGTTATCAAGTTCTGCTGCTTCTGGAGAGAGCCTGACATTTGGTTGATACATGGATTTAAAGGCTGTTTTATCTGTCCTTTGGTTTCCCACACCCACTGTTATTTCAGACCTGTGATTCAGCAGTGCATTAGCAGTGTAATCTCAGGAATAGTAAAATAATAGTAGAATAGAGCTGTGTCATTCTTCTTTTTCTAAAAGAAGCACAAACTTTTAAGGATATTTACCACTTGAAATAATGCCTGGCTTAAAGCATGGTCTGATACTAAATTCTTCTCTCTTGCTGTTCTTTGGGGTAAAAGGGTGAAGATTGTGCTAGCTTGTGTGTGCTTCTGTTGTGCTTGTCCCATGGTTTTGATGTACTTATTATCTAAAGATTTAGCTAATAACATGGCAATGAGGTTTTTTTTTTTTTCCCCTAAAAGCAAAAGCTGCTTCATGCAGAGGATGACAGAGTCATCTGTCTCCACCAGTTGACATGATGCAGTCCTGAATGGCAGGAAGTGATTGCAAAGTATCTACTGAGCACCTGATACACAAAGAAGGTATCTTGGGAGCTGTGTACTTTTTTTTTTTTTTCCCCATCTTAATAGGTGGCAACCTTCAAAGGAGTTAAAATCCAAACCTTTAAAATCTCTGTATTTTGAGAGTTCAGGGTTGCCTGGTGGATCCAAGAGGCTGCAGAATCCCTGTCTCATCACGAGGCCAGAGCCACTCTTGCCTGTGACCAACGTGCAGGTATCTCTCTGCACTTGAGAAATGGCCCCTGGGTCATGGAATGAGGATGGTTTCTGCATCTCCCCATGAATGGGGAGCTGCCTGTGTTTGGATGGTGTGACAGGAGGGCTTGGAGGGCTTGAATATGGGGGGTTACAGCTGCCACAATTTTAGTACGTCTTTGTCCAGAATGAGCAGAATAACAACACTGGTTTACTGGAAGTGTTTGCACCAACTACCAAGTAATTAGCAAACGTGACTTGAAGTACTGTGGAGTTATGCTTTTAAATAAACGCATCTTGTTCTGTATTTAAGACGTTCATCTAAAAAAAACTTCGGAATACTTGTAGTTACACCTTTGACACAGATTCCTGTTGG